>OX439002.1:34727284-36052284 GCA_949316495.1 Amphiduros pacificus
TCTCCATTTCAGTTTTATTTTGCAAGTTTATGTGATGGGTTGCACAATATGCACATTATGATTAGAGTAGTTTTCACATATTTTTGTCAGAATTATGTTATATTACCCACAATATGCCAACATTTCTGTACTGGAGCTTTGTTTTCAGATAATATTTTCAGATAATTAAAAGTCAGAGATAGCTGCACAAGTGAGAGCTAGCTGCAAAGGTGAGAGACATTTACAACAGTGAGAAATTGCTGTACAAGTGAGAAATAGCTGAGTAACTGAGAGCCAGTTGCACAAGTGAAATAGATACAACAATGCTGAGAGGTGAGAGAAAGTTACAACAGAGGGAGATAGTTTGAGAGACATTATTGCAGTGAGAGATAACTTCACAAGTGAGAGACAGCTGCATAAGTGGAAAACAGCTGCATAAGTGAGAGATACCTGCACAAGAGATAATTCCCATAGTGTGAGACAGCTGCATAAGTGCGAGACAGCTGCATATGTGAGAAACAGCTGCATAAGTGGGAGATAGCTGCATAAGTGAGAAATAGCTGCATAAGTAGGAGATCAACAGCAAGAAGTAAGACAGCTGCACACGTCAGAGTTATGACATAATTATTAACCTAATTATTGGACTAGTTGGGGTTCTGCTAAGTTTTGTGCAAAGGGGCCCACATGGGTAAAATGCAGACAATAGTAGCTACATAAATGAGACACTAGTAGCTACATAAATGAGAGATAATTACAACTGTGAGATAGCTGCACATGTGAAATAGCTACAACAGTGAGAGACAATTGCACAAGTGAGACACAACTGCACACGTGATAGTTGCAGGAGACAGCTACACATGTTAGAGATAGCTGCATAAGTGAGAGACAACTACCTGAGTTGAGGTAGCTACAACAGTGAGTGTGAATATGGTGACAAGAAAATTTTAAATATTTTTTTAAAATTTAGGTCATTTTGTGATGAGACCTACTTGAAGCAGATATACTGCTGCTTCACTGAATTGTCATGTCACAGGTCCTTGACATCACAACCCACCCAGTCACAGATTTACAAGGACAATGGGTTAACCCTTTAGGCATGGGCCTCAGCTCATATCTGAAATTGTATCATGAATTCAATCTCGGTATAGCCAGGGACTGAACACACGACCTTTAGATCACCACCGAGGAACTGATGCTAATAAGCTGGCACTCTAACCAGCTGCGCCATGGCCCGTGGCCTGTAATAACAAGAGTGTTGGTAACATCTTTGAACCACTGGTGGCCCAATTAGCTCATGTGGATTGTAGGTCAGATGATATTTTACATCCTAGGCAAGTGGATTCTGCCTGTAGTGATGGGGAGGACAAAAATACAGCCAGCCACCCAATTGAGTTTCACAAATTTGCATCTGCCTATTGAGATTATTCAGATCTTACAATAGACTGAACTATCAATCATAAAGTTATGGTCAAAACCATTTCCTTGTTGAGAAAGAAGTGTTGAAATCTCAAATTTTAGTATCAATTTTACAGAATTTTATTTTTATTCAAAATTCCTAATATTAAAAATAAATAAGATATAACCAGAACTCAAAGTCAACATAATTTCCAGGATGAAAGAGATTTACCTTTGTGTCAAATGAATATTACTGAATATGGATAATATTCAACCAATTGATATTGCTACTGGTCACTGGTGTTGAAACTGTTTGAATACATTTTCAGTGTAAAAATATATGGAAATATCAACTTAATTCACATAAATATTTAAATATTGTCGTCTAAATGTTCCATTTAAAGTTTGAAAATCCTTTAATGTCTTTAGGGCTAGCTAAGAAGTGTCTTGAAAGTGATAAGCATGATAAGAGCAAAGAATGGCATATTTCAGACACTATACTCAGTTACGGTAAGTCATGTTTGTTTATTTTCTTTAATTAAAGTAGGGATTTGGTGATGGGAAACTGATGTGAATGCAGCCCTAAACCCTAGGTTTTGCCATCAATCATGTTGTCAATGGATATTTATTGTGTAGAAGAAAGGACATCAGCTCTTACAAATGTATAGACATAATAGGAATATATGTGCAGGAGATGCATGCTGGGCACAATGACGTAAACAGTCCGCTGACCCAGTTCTAGTCAAAAGAGAAGGTTAATTACCTTTAAAACAGATTTTTTTTTTATTTTACAAAATCATCAAGGGAAAAATAGAGGTAAAGTACACCATCTCAAAAATGTTACTTTTTTAACCTCTCTTCATATATCTGATGGCCAAACTTCCTTTTTTATTTCCAAATTGAACAAAAGAAAGTGAGAAAATCTGTTTCACAAGGATCACAGTGAATTTTCTTCCCATTGAAATGAAATAAACACAACTAAAAACAAGCCTATTCCTGTTGTGTAATCTGCAGAATCAAATTTCTTGTGTTCTTCATTTCTCATCAAACCTATCATCATGGAAAATGAGGACTAAGATACTATTTTGAAAGAATTATACTTGTAATCATACCTTATAATTCAAATATTGTATTAATGTCATTAATGCTTTTATTTTAATAGAAATGTATTTTAACATATTTCCCCCAGAATATAGATATAAGACCACTTTTTTAATGCTCAAATTTCACCAAGATTGTCTGTGATGTAGTGCTTTGTAGTGTCCAGTTGTGTTGCGGGCATTCAGAATGAGGCGATTCAGCGTCCAGCTCTGTTATCAGCATCCAGAATGCCTTGATTTGTCCAGAATGGTTCAGATGTACTGCCCAGAACTGTTCAGAGCTCTCTCACCCCTATGTATGAAGTACTCCCCCTAATGTCCTTGAATAATGAATAAAATCTTACCACATTTCAATATTTGTTTCCTTTTCAAAATTATAACCAATATCACCAAGCATATTACAGCAGATACTCCAACGGTTCCAACTACAGCAACTAAAATGATAAAGAACGGCAGAGTAAAGTTAAGAAAAACTCATGCTCAAACATTTTTTTAGAGTCAAGACTATTGCAACTTTAGCACCTACCCTTTTAAGACCATTCCGCATGAGGTACGGTATATATAACACACTTTTGACATTTAAAAATAAATCCTGTCATCTCGAAATGTGCTTTTCCATATTGTCCTTTTCAAATCCCCAATATTTTTAAAGCAGTGTTAACTAAATTTGCTACTTAGAATTTTCCAACTTTGAATTTGTAACTTGAATTTACAGTACTGGTTATTTTCATTATTACATTGGCTCACCTACTATTAAACATGCTCAAGGTTGGACTCATGGCCAACATATTCAAAGTTTTAGTCCTTAATTCAATTTTGCAATCATCAGCTTTGTTTGACTCGTTGATTAAAGACACATCACTTCAAGATTTGTTCCTTGAGGATCTTTACTTTGCTCCACGATTCAGAGGCACTTTAATTATTGCTATAAGTATATTCTTTGTGAGGATATTAATGAAAATTCTGTTCTGGTCTAATCTTCTCTCGTCTAATCTATTCTTATATTTTCTAATGTATTCTTATACAATCTAATCTATTCTGATCTATTTTTATCTATTCTATTTTATTATGATTAATTTTATTCTCATGTATTATATTCTAATCTAATCTATTCTAACAAATCAAATCTCATCTATACTAAACAATTCATATCTATGCTAAATATACTAATCTATTTTATACTAATCTATATTAATTTGCTAATGGCCAATCTCTTTTGCCAATGACCAATCTTTTTCTTGTGAGAAAATATTGTTGTATGACACCAAAAGGCATTGACGTTAATGATGATATCTTGAAGGGCCCACATATAATTGTGAAGTGGTGTTTTTACGACCCTCAGAGCAACAAAGGCCATATGAGGTCGACCTTTGAACCTTTTAATCTGTGTGAAAGTGACACTGTTAGTAGTGGGATACCCTCCATAGTAGGACTTCTCTTTCATATCAGTCCCTGTCATCAAATCTATAAATGTGCGCAAAGAATCTAGTGCAAATCATCAGTTATGAGAAAGATCTGGCTATCAACTTATTGGTGAAAGAATATAAATAGATTTGTTTTGTACTAGCAGTTGTACTGATTGGACAGTTTATGTGCCAGACACCTGGTTACAGTTTATGACCTGATGTTGTTCAATTCAGATTTGATGATATTTTTGTAAGCAATGCAAGTATTTATGACTCTGGGATTTCCAAACTTTGAATGAGATAAAAAACAGTACAATGACAAGCAGTGGGAGTCAAACCCACCACCTCCAGTGCATGACTTCAGAGGTGGGAGACAATCAGGACAATTCACGCCATTCTGGAAGCTCGCGACATATCTGGACACTAAATCACAGCCAATATGAGTGGTATGTGAGCAGTGCCATATTTTGAACAATGACCAGAACCAGAATGGTTCAGAGCTCTCCCACCCCTGTACTTCTATAACCAATAAAGGTACAGATCCAATGCTCTCCCAACTATGCTAGGAAGAACCCATAATATAAAACCTCCTTTTTATGAATTGGTGTAAAATAGAGACAAACATTCACTAACTTAATGTTAAACTTCCTTTTGGCTTTTCATTTGATGATAAATTGACTGTTCCTCTTGATGATGACGATAAATCAGCCATGAAACACACATACGTCCCAAAATGATGGTCTTTTATCTCTTTTATGAAAAGATTGCCATTCAATATGCTTGTTATATTGCCTGGCAACTGTTCTTGTCCATGACCTTTCAAGAATTTCCATGTAATCTTTAAATTGGAAATATCTCTCTGATAGTTACTACAAGTTGGACAGGATAATGTGACATTTAAATTTCCTCTGGAGACATTGACATAAGTAGTCTTGTTTTCAATGATGATATCTGGAACAAATGAGATTTGTTAATTGAAATATCTTAAGCTCTTAAATTGCATGTTCTTAGCATCATTTTAATAATCATAAATATATACTGGTAGTTCTGACCATTCAAATGTGTTATTTAAATGTGTCAATGTAATTATCAATTATTTTTTAATCTATGTCATTAGTGTACGTTAAGGTAGGATAAGAGTACAATACATACAATTTATAGTGAAATCTATTGGCTCTGTATCGACCAGACTCTTCTTCCCAGCCACACTGCCATTTGCATGGCAACTATAGTTTCCTTTGAAGCCTTTCAAAGTGTCACATTTGTACATTGGATCATTTCGCAGTGGTATATGCAAAGTCAGTTGTGATCTACTAGAAATTGTTTGTCCATATTTATATTTGCCAGGTTCTGAAAAATTGCGAATTGTGAACTTTTTGTTTGATATGGAGATTCCTTTTCCATCTTTCCTCCATTGGACAGAGTTGACATTACTGCCAGAGACAGCACAATTGAAAGAGATCGGATGATCATCTATATCTTTTATTATTGGACCAGGATTTGGTTCCAGCATTTCCAACTCCACAGGGGCTATCAATCAAAAAAGGTAAAAAAATGCTGAAATGTTTATTACCTAATAGATTATTAATTGTTCACATATTGCATACATGTTGAGGATGTCTGATATTTATACTAGTTCCATAAAACATCTAATACTTCTTCATGTTTAAAAAGATATATGAAGCAATCTTTCAATCTTTCTTTATTAAACTCCTGAGGAATAAACTACTAGTACAACGCTTTTTGTGAATTTTGAACAAACCTTCAATCAGAATATTCTTAACATCTGACTCAATGTGTATGACACCCCTCTTAGCTTGACATTTCACACCAAATGTTTCTGGCTGGTGTCTGCTGAGTGTCCAGTTGAAAGTGGTCTGATCAAAAATACGACCATCGCCTTGACGCCATGAGAACTCATTGGCTGACGGGTATCCTCCATCTTCAAGTGAACAGTTAAGAGAAAACTCTTGGTTCACTTCCACTACAGTATGTGATGACTTCACCACTGGCTTTGAATGGGGATCTGTTAAATCAATATACATATAAATATATTTGGTACAATAATCACATTTGATTGATAGATTTTAGACATTTCATTAGTATCTTGACTGAAATCAATTTTGAGATAAATTATGTATGCAATAAACCAGAAGTTGTAAGTAAAACTAGATACCTTGTGACGAATGTCACAATCTGTATTGTAATAATAGGTGGTGTCAACAATAATACCGGTAGTTTATATGGCTAAAGCCAGGTTCCTTAATACTAAACACATTGCACTGGTTGATATCCGACCTTAGGTACTTTCCTGTATTCAGCAGTCTGTTAAGTGCAATTACACTGTGCTCTCTGATCTAATTCATAATATCAAGACCCCTGCCCCATCCCCATACCAGTGGCCTCAATACAGATAACAGCATAATCTACTGTGCGATCTGTCATTGGCTGCACAAAGTCAGAAACATCATTCTGGAACATTCCATGCATATCTATTCTCTGACAAAACAGAAGAATAAATATGCATGTTTGAGACTACAGTTTGGAATGCTCCAAAAATATTATGGTGATAAATTCACATGATGTGTGGACATCAAGCCAATCTTACATTATGACATTCTTATGTTTTGTTAAAATAAATTTAGATTAATCAGAAAAAGGTTTTGTAAAATGTGAAAATAAATCACTCAATGACTCCACTTGGGGGCCACGAGCCATGGTGCAGTTGGTTAGAGCGCCAGCTTAATAGCAACAGTTCCTCTATGGTGATCTAAAGGTTGTGGGCTTGATCCCTGGCGGTGATTGAAATCATGATTCAATCTCATGCTAAGAGTGCAAAATATCACGTGTATGAAAATGAAATGCTAGAGACATAAATGTTTCCACACTTATTAGTAACACTTGTTATATTTTAAGGATCTTCAGGCCTTTTAGCATCATGCATAATGAGAAAATACATATTAGGAACATTTCTTTTCTGCAAATATCTTTAGATATACGTTTAGCCTAATATGTTACACTTCAAGATCTTATCAAAAATAGTTCAATTAACCTACAAACCTGGAAAACTTAGTTGTAAAGTACAAATGTGATTACTATATGCCTTCTCTGTGTAAGAGACATATGCAACATTTAAAAAATCACAAATGTCTTAATCTTATATGTACCTAAAGAGACTAGGATCCTTATTAAAGCATAATTTGTTATGTTTGGTGGTGTACATTGTATATATTTGACATTCACCATTTTGCAAGGATAATATCAAGGCCTAGATGAAAAAGCGCTATCATTTCTTCATATCTAATTGGGTCACCTATCATGTTTTAATAACATCATGCACCTTGAACACATTTCTTATGAAAGAAAAAATATTGAGATTCATATTTATCATGAGAAAAATAAACATATTTATCATGAGAAAAATAAACATATTTATCATGAGAAAAATAAAATTATGATTATATTTCATTCACCGCCTGAATGATCAATGGACTATTGATCCTTCCGGGTTATTAAACGACCTATTTTGTTGTTGTGCTTACTAAATTTCTAACCATAACAATTCCCTAATCTTTGCATTTATTGCATATTGGCTATACCAGAAAAGTGGGAAGGAGTGGGATATGAGGTATGTAACTCATTCAAATGATCAGTTTGGCTAAAAATAATATGTGACTTCACTGCACTGTGCAGAATGATTTTTACCAGCTGTTTTGTTATCTCTTGTTAAAGCAGAAACATTCTCAATATTATGTACAATAATCTTATTGTAGCCTCCCTTTTTGTTTCCATCTCTTCCATTCTCTCTCAAGTACAAGGATGTGCAGGCTCTGACATTTTTTTCCAAACCATAAAACTGTTATATATTGCCCGAACAGCATTTTACTAATTGACAATTTATTGAAGTTGAGGTAAATGTTTCTATTTTAATCCAAAAGTGATAGACTTTTTACATAAAAGGCATAAATCTTCGTATAATTGTACAATTGTTTTCAAATAAAATTATTTTCTATTAAATCTATATTATAAACAAAACATTGTTCTGAAACGTTAAATGTAACTTTAAATTAATAATTTTGTTAAGGGAATTATTACTCACACATGACTCTGAGTGTGTATGGCTCCATTATACCTCTTCCACTCTCATTGTCAAGGAAGCATGTGTATTGTCCATTATCTGATTTCTGTAGATTTACAATGAGCAGTTCCAAGCCTTTGGATCCTGACACAGACTGATGCCTGGTCCCATCCTTGATGGTCAGTGTTTGGTTGTTGTGGTACCATCGTATTTTTGTGATAAAATCAGGGTCTCCAATCTTCATTTTATCACATTTAAGAGCCTTGTGTTTTTGTACTACGGGCAGTTGTGCCTTGTTCGACTCTGTTACCTTTGTATCAAATGGCACTGCATATATAGAAAATCATCTTTGTCATTTTTTAAAAACAGATTAAGATTTCAGAATCATTCTTGAACTTTTGGATATTGTTATCAAACATATCTGAATTGAAACTTAACATATACGTTGTGCTCTAAAATCATAAAAGTCTGTTCAAAAGATTTATTTACATCAATATTTAACATAGTCAATAAATATAAATATATCAACCATGATTTTTTTAAAAACTGTGCCATCTCTATCTTTTCAGAATAAGGTATTTATCAAAGGGGTTTTTCAAGTTATATGATGTAGAGGCACTACATATGTCCTTGCATGTCATACCAAGAGGGGCCCTCAGGATTCATTGCCACAACTATTAGGTCCTATGCCAAAGTTGACTGGTCTATCACACCCTTTACTCTGTTATATGATACGTAGAATAATTACATTATCAATATGGTATTCTTTGGATTGTTTACAATTCATTGATAATATGACATAATTTATTTTTTTTATGTAGAAATATTTGTTTAGTGTGTAACAGTCAATGAAGATAACCAGCATCTGTGAATGTGGCTGCCTTAGAACTTCATAATTTAGAATAGCACTGACCTAAATATTGTGCGCTGTTTTTATTCTGAACATGGAACTATATTTTCTGCAGTTAAAACTAGAATGTTTTCTCTGATTTAAAATAAATATATCCACCATAATGAAAATATATGATAATTAGTACTGTTTTCCTACTCTTTCATGTTTTGTTATTTTATTTCTAAATATAAATATATATATAAATATATTGAATGTATTTAAAGTCATTAATCTAGTTGTTTACCACTATCCTGACAGCTAACAATGTGTTTGCGAGTTATACAATATGTTGATGTGACAAAATGTTCAACTCTGCTCCCCTACCAACCTACTTCCAAATTAGGTCCCAGCTTGTAACAGCTGCTAAAATTAGTGTCTCAAGCATGTGACCCTTATTTCCATGGATTATAATTATTTAGTTTTGTCGGTCAATCGCTTTTGGAGAGGAGGCAGCTTAAAGCTTGGCTTGGCTTGGCTTGGCTTCACTCAATACTTTCTTTCTGATAAGAAAATATTTTTCTTTCACATTACACTACGTTTGAACTGTACCTTTTGCTGATATTATACTGGCTTCAAGTTGCAATAATGCAATCACACAGAGTGTCATCAGTTTCGCCATAGCAATCTTCTTTGAACTCAAACCTGTGTAGTTTTAACTCTGAAAATCACAGAAATATTGATTTACAACATCCTAAATCCTTAAAATGTAAATTAAGATCACCATTTTGAAGGAAATAAATCTTTATCTTTGAGTTAGTGAAAAATAATGTATACTATAGGCAGAAAATCACGAAAAAGGATGTTTCAATGATGGGTTCTTAAAACTCTCAACAATCTTCACTTTGGCATTAGATTATAATGCAATGGATTAGAATAAATGGATAAGAATAAATTAGATAGAATCATTTAGATTATAAAATAGAATAGAATAGGACAGAATAGATTTGAATGGTTTATAATAGATTAGACCAGAATTAATTCAAGTAAAATAGAATAGATGAGTTTCAATAATGTCTTTGCAAAGTATAAACTCATAACAATTTCTAAATCATTCTGAAATCATGGGAACAAGATAAAGATCTAGAAATGATCAAAGAAATCTTAAGGTTGTAAAATCCCTGATTTTATATGAAAGATATATAATATATCTCACAAATATAAATTGTAAAATCCCTGATTTTGTGTGCAATATATATAATGTATCTAGCATATTAAAACATAGACCAATGGCCTTAGAGCTATGCTGATCACTGTTTGCATCATCTATGATCATATTAATCCTTTCCCAGGCAACAGAAGCAGAGGTAGCAGAGAAATGCCTTTTTGCATGTTTGAGGAATTGGCGGTTGCTTTTTTCAATGGCTCCCTTTAATTTTGGTGTTTGAAACAGAAACTTAGCCAGAAATAATACAACTAGGTATCCTCTCTGAAATTTAACCAGAAATACTGTAACCTGCCTGTTTTTACCCAGAAGATTAAAGTTCAAAGATCTTTGTTGGCAGTTGCTGACCGTTTTTAGGCCATGAGGACTGGAATCAAGTTAAGTATCAAAACAAGATTTGTTGCTCCTGGCTGAGGCTTGGTGATCGCCAGGTGATCCTTGACATGATAACCCCCCAGTCACAGATTTATAAGGACAACGGGTTAACCCTCTGGCATGGGCCTCAGTTTGTTTGCTTGTTTGAGGTTTTACATCACTTTCAACATTATTTTAGTCACTTTGTGATGAGACCTACTTGTAGCAGATACAGTGCTGCCTCACTGAATTGTTATGTCGCAGGTCCTTGACATGACAACCCACCCAGTCACAGATTTACAAGGACAATGGGTTAACCCCTTAGGCACGGGCCTCAGCTCATGTGTGAAATTGTATCATGAATTCAATTTCGGCATGGCCGGGGATCAATACCACGACCTTTGGATCACCACAGAGGAACTGGTGCTAATAAGCTGGCACTCTAACCAACTACGCCACGGCCCTTGGCCCATATAATGTGGAATTATAGAGAAAAGGTGAAATTAAACAAATTAATCAAAACAGAAGAATTTGCCATACAATGTCAATAATACAGCTACAATACAGGCCAGGAATACCAGGAGCAATAGCCTGGGAGGAATAGTATCAATGACATTATGATAATGAAGCATTTGTTGCATTAATGCCTGTACATTTCATCCTCAGTTAATGTAAAAATACAGTACATACTTATATTTGCAACCTTCAATTGTGTGATTAGTTTTGTAGGAGGTACTCAAACAGGATTTGTATGCATGATGAAGAGAATGGAGAAAAAATACTGTGTAGAGTGAGAAATGGTGGAGACATGATATCTATTAATGAGGTGTCATCCTGGGGGTGTCATCCTGCCAATTATAAGTGACCAGAATTGAGATCTCTTAAGCTTTCAACAGATGTATCAAACAGAAAATGAGATAACAGAAATTTTTTTTCTCTATGCATGTACTTACATGTACATGAATGTATCTGTCGCTGTGGTTTAGAGTTTACCCATCTGCAAAGTTGTCTATCTTGTCCAGTTGCATGTGTATGTCTCACTTGTGCAAAGGTCTCTCACTTTCTGGGAAATCCACATCAAATGTTTTATTTTCGCAAAAGTAGGCCAAATAATAGGCCTGATATGTGGGCCACAGAAAAAGAATATCTTGCGGGAGTGCGCTTTAGTGCTCTTTGTGCCACCTTCAGAATTCAATCCAGTCCCACGCAAATACAGGTTCACCAAGTCGCCCTCTCGTGGAGTTTGATTTCAATCATCGTACACGTCTCATTCAGTTTTGGTACTGCTATTGGCACGAAACAAGCGGACAAGATGTCAGTAATCTGTAGCACATTTTCTACTGTTGGTCGCATTTTGAGACAGAATGCAAGCACTTACAATATTCACAGGGCTTTCTCAGGTATTGATTGTTATTTTTACAGAAATTCTCTGGTCCAAATAAATGAGGGCATGGACATGGATGAGGTTCAGCTTACAAACTCGAGCCTAGCAACAATGTGAAGACCCTCATGTGTACAATGATTCAGGGCTCAAACTTACCAACAGTCAGGCCTGTTCGGAATGAAGACTACATTTGTGGATTATGTGATAGAGCTAACAACCATAGGATTCGCGCAACCATAGGATTGGCTGATAATTATGAAATTGTCTTGCCTATAGTCTATACGTAATTTAGTCGCATTTTGGTCTTTGTCAATCATTAATGACATTATATTATCTAGCTCGAGAATCTCTAGCAGTGAATTTGCCTTTTGTTTATTTTGGGCCCGGCGGCCATTTCACGGCTAGAGAGAGTTCATCAAATTTAATCTGCCCTAGCGCAGCCCACTGAGCTGCGAGTGGTAAACACACACTGCAGGTGTTGTAATTGTGTACTCACTGATTACATGGCCTGGTTGTTTGCAAAGTATAATCTGTTTTCTTCAATATCCAGTTGTAAAACGATCATTTTATTCTGTTTTAAGTCAGTTAACACACTTTTAAATGGACAAGAATTTTAGCTTCCTCTGAATTGAAATGGCCGCCAATGTTAAGACTGGTTAAGACCACGTGACTACATTTCACCCTCCACTTTTGTTTGTTGTGGGAAGTGATTTTTTCACTGTCTCAAGAGTGTTTTCATCAGGTGATGTTTCTTGGCATTTTCACTATTACAAACATTTGGAGATTTCTTGTGATCAAATTAAAATTTTTGTCCTTAATTTATCAGGAATATACAACTTTAAAAGTTGAACTGACCAAGCAGTCATATTCAAAAATAGGTAAGTTATATTTATGTTGAGGTGTCTATAAATGTTCCTCCAAGATTATTATGCAAACAGTGAATTTCCATGAAGAAGGCAGGAGAATTTAAAAACCATATTTTTTTACTGAAGTACTCCACGACCTAAAAACTGCCCCTAAGCTGCTCAAAAATGTTTAAAATGCAAATAAAATATAGCAGAAAATATCCTTAGGAAAGGGCTAGTTATTTAGGGAGTGGATGCCATGACTATATATTATCTAGTCATGGCATCCACTCCCTAAATAACTAGCCCTTTCCTAAGGATATTTTCTGCTATATCTTATTTGCATTTTAAACATTTTTGAGCAGCTTAGGGGCACCGGGCCCAAAATAAACAAAAGGCAAATTCACTGCTAGAGATTCTCGAGCTATATATTATCCAACAAAACATGGATAGTTGATTATATATGTGCTATGGTAGGTTATATCCATCAGTGACACTTGACATTACTTTATCTTATAAAGTGATGTGCGTATGTTATATTCTGACAAGATTTACAAGTCAGAGTCACGTCTTTGCACATACGATCATAGACTTCATGCACTGACCTCTCTTCTATGCCGAAAGATGAAATTTGATATATCGATCATCTAACTTACATATTTGAAGAGAAGAATTCAAAACGTAAATATTGAGATGTCAATTATGTAAATCGGCAAAGAACTGGCAGAGGAAGGCCAAATTGTATATTTTTATAACAAGCTGGTAGTTGGGCACATGCACATTGTGACGAAATCAGGGTCAATGGGTGCAATTTCCATAATAATTTATTTATACCATTCATATAAACTTTTCTATGCAAAAAAAAATCATTGTTCTAATTCAGGCCTCGACATTAGCCAGTTGCCCGCTTGCCCGGAGGTATATTTCACACCTGTCGGGCAAGTCCGGGCAACTGGACACTTCTGTTCCACTTGCCCGGTGGTCAAGTACTGTAATCTATCCCCAAGAGAGCTGCTGACCACATCACAGGGATGACACCTGATTAGAGATAACTTTGTGTCCAAGCTCCGTTGCCCCTTGTATTACCCCTGCCTCCAAAACCCTGACCAAGATAAAGTTATGTCATGCAGCTAAACATATATATTCCTCAAGATGGTATTTCACACTAAACACTGTATCAGGAGGTAGAGCTTATCAATTTCACACATTTTGGTCTTTGTCAATCATTATATTATCCAGGAAACATTGATTATAAGTTGATTATAAGTATGATGAGTAACAGTGGGGTATATCCATCAGTAACACTTGACATTACTTGATCTTATGAAGTGATAATTGAAGGTTATATTCTTAAAAGATTGACAAGTCAGGTTGACATTTTTACTCACAAGCTCAAAATGTACTTCTCTGCTTAAAAATTGAACTCCTATTGTTTTTATATCCATGAGTAGACAAGGAACTAAAATGAGAGTTACCAATGATATAAATTGACTGAGCATTGAAATTTGGTACTTGTGCATATGCACAAAAATTGTAACAAACTTGAGGTCACTGCATGCTATTTTTTATAAAAACATGTACTTTTCATTTCAACTTGTTCAACCAAATATTGTGTATTCTATGAGTTATATGGGCATATTTTCTAATTATCAGCCAATGTTTGAATGCGCAAATCCTATAAGCTTTAGTCCTATACTGTATTCAAATATTGGGGCAAAATTTCAGGGCAAGTGAATTGTAATTCAGGGCAAGTAGATTTTAAAATTTACTTGCCCGGTGGGCAAGTGGATCACAAATGTTAATGTCAAGGCCTGTAATTGCATTATGAATACAAAACAATATCATAATTATCAGCCAATCCTATGGTTGCGCGAATCCTATGGTCGTTAGCTCTAGAAGTGCCAGTCTTGTGTCAGTGGCGAGTCCATCAACTGCCTAGTTCACCTCATAGAGAACCGCATTAGCTTCCAGCCTCTCACAACACGTGGACAACTGCACGTGCAGGGATACCGATGCGTACGCAAATATGATGATATATCAAGAGAGGAAACAAAAATCTATGCATTTCCCGACCTTTCGAGGCATATGATGTTGTAAACTGTGCAAACGACTGCTTTCCTGCCGAATTTGTATCTGGCCATCTTCTAAAATGTATCAGCTTGTGTTCCGATATTGTGATGTTCCAAAAATATATTAGGAAAGTTACTTTATTTTGTTATAAAGTCAGCCGAAGGCATACAAAAAAAATTCAGATCACTTTGGTGCCCGGAAGTAATTGGTAGCTCAAAGAGTTATAAAACGTCACAATGCATTTTCACGTGAGGTCATTCAAAACAATACCGACAACATTCAAATATTTTTAACTCGCCAATCAAGATTTAGCATGCACGTGAGAAGACTGACTTCCGGGCACAAAAGTGATCTGAATTTTCTGCAGACAGGAAAGTTGATAAAAACATGGAATATATTTAATATTTTGGAATATTCTTCTCTGGAATTGTTTTATCATTGTATTCTGCGTGTGCTGTCCAAAGCACACCATTCATAATGCTCTGTATACTCTACGGTAGGAAATTCCTTAAAAACTTGTTTCATCTCTTGAAGTATATCATATTTGCACCTCGTGCACGTGCCAACCATTGACAGGACGTCACTGACCAGCACGTGCAGTGAACACGCGCTAAAAACTGATGCGGTTCTCTTTGGTTCACCTGAGGTACTGCCCAGCACATTTGGCGGACTGCCGCTTTCACCGAAGAATGACAGAAACAATCTGAAGCTCCAAAATGCAGTGGTGCTTCTGCATGTTCTGATGTTTCCCCCACTCTGTAACTATGATGTCATCACTTGGACTCTTCTAAATGCCATTTCACATTGTCAAGCGTAACAATGGGTAAAAAAACTGAAAAAAAAGATGTCACAGGTCTGTATTTGGAGACATTATGAAGAGGAAAGATGATTACATGGGATAAAATTGCCACATTTTGACTTGCAATTTTATATGGGAATATAAGAAATTTTGTGTTTGGCAACCAAGATTGACACTCCCCCTGGCTGAAATACTGGTTTAAGTCAGGCCACTTTCTTACACATTATGTACACATCACATCAATGTGGTGTACTCACTGTTCATGTGTTACCATTGATTACTCTAGTCCCACAACTGGCAACAGACCTTAACATTGCCATTGTTCTGACTTAATGACATCATTTTGTAACACTCTAAGACTGCAAATTGTTACAATGTAATCTTGATAATTACATTCAACAAAACATTATGTTGTATCATTATATAGTCAATTTTGGAGTCAAAATTTTGTAAAATCTTTCTTATAACGGAAATCATTTCCTCATGTACTCAGACAATTTCAGGCATATTTATATCATTTCTGTCTGTGTGTAGTTTGGTCATATTGATTGAAAGGTGACTTGTAATTTCACATGGGCATGGCACCTGCTCGATCTTTACCCTCTTGAGAATAAAAAAAGTAGAAAACAGGTAATTTAATTGATATTTAATGGCATGGTCGAACAGCTTATGACCGAACACGAGATTCGTCAAAATTTGTTTCAGATGTTATTCAATAAGATCTCGCACACACTGATTATCTCATATGAACAGTCAGCAACATAGATTTATTCATTTCTTATGCCTTTCTATTTTTTAGTGTCGCAAATGCACCAATCTGGGCCAGTTGGTTTTGTTGGGCTGGGCAACATGGGTGCTCACATGGCTCGCAATCTGGTGAAGAATGGCTATGATGTCATTGTCTACGACCTTTCCAAAGATGCAGTGAAAAGTGTGACTGATGCAGGTAAAACTTTTCTTCTTCAGGGAATTTAGTCATTGAAATGCTATATATGAACCAATAAAAACAAATGTGTCTAGATCTCTCCTGCATATTGTTTTCACACCCTTATGAATTTTAATTATACATTCAATGTTGTAAAAAAGGTTGAAAAGGACAATTTTACCATAAGAATGAAAATGGTTGCCATTAGAATGAAAATGGTTGCCATTAGAATGAAAGTGTTTGCCATAGAATTCCACTTTTTGGTGTACAATTAAATGTAACAGCAGTCATTTGGCCTGCATATATAAATACTTGTTGAATACTGGACACTGAACACTAGCCAGGAAAAAAAATACAATTTTTGCCCCCGCATTCTTCACAACGCAGAAAGCTGGGGATATTAAATTGAGCTGCGTCTGTGTGTCCGTGGTAAATTACACAAAATACAGCCACAACGGTTTGACATTCACCTTGGATATAGCACACATGCACTCTTGGGGACCTTCCTCCAATCTGTATAGATAATGGCTGTAATTGGACAAGTTATGTTGCCATGACAACCATGTCACCAACTTGGCTTGTGTGCATGATACAGCCAGAACGGTTTGACATTTACCTTAGATATTGCACACATCGGGGGGACCTTCCTCCAATCTGATAAGATAATGGCTGTAATTGGTCTATTTCTGTTGCCATGACAACCATGTCACC
This sequence comes from Amphiduros pacificus, assembly GCA_949316495.1. Lineage (NCBI taxonomy): Eukaryota > Metazoa > Annelida > Polychaeta > Phyllodocida > Hesionidae > Amphiduros > Amphiduros pacificus. Next base: position 34,744,385 of record OX439002.1, read on the forward strand.
AACTTGGCTTGTGTGCATGATACAGCCAGAACGGTTTGACATTTACCTTAGATATTGCACACATGGACTCCTCGGGTACTTTTCCCAGTCTGATTAGCTTATAGCTGTGATTGGTTATTTTTTGTTGCCATGGCGCCCGTCCGTAAGTGCGGGAGACTTCTAGTCAATGGTCTTGTTCACCTTTTTGTTCTTATGGGTAGGGCATGATGTATTTTCTTTTTGAACACATTCTCAAGACCCGGTATTTGACTCTATATTAGTTTATGCTTTATTGCATTGTCAGCAGCCACATGTGCAACTAAAATATACTTTTTTCTTTGAGTCAGTGCTTTTTCTCTTACCCCAAAAAGAGGTGGGTGGTGATGAGATACATATCAAAAGGTTTTGTTTTTTTTTGGTTTTAGTACGAGATCACCTGTTGTCATAACAGGTTATGAGTGTGCCTCCAATAATGATATGATATCCATTGTGATGCTGTTTGTAGGAGGGAACAGTGCTGCCAGTCCAGGAGCTGTAGTATCTCAGACCACCACCACCGTCACCATGCTGCCCGCCAGCCAGCATGTCAAGCAGGTCTACCTTGGAGATGATGGCATCCTTAGGTGAGTCATTTCTATGTGATGAGTCATGTTGTATGTGTCAACTTAGTTTTATTATAACATTTAGATGAAACCTTCTGTGCATGGAGTCTTACTGCCATTATCAGTTGTATTTTTATAGTTGGATGAGTTATATATCGCCTTGTTAAAATTGTCTTAGATAAGTGAAAAATATGTTCGCTGTCAGATGAGTCTGAATTATTATCACAAATAAGAGAGTTATGTTGTCACAGCTAAGTAAATTTTCTGACCTATGTAAATGCAATATGAAAATGTCCACAAAATAGTTCTTTTTTGTATGTACAGTCATTTATATGGAACATCCACCTGCATGCTGGAGAATATTAAGCTGAAAATTGTGTAAAATTGTGATAGTTATTTTACTTTTTAATCCATGCTATAATGAAGAGAATCACCTTGTGTTTTTGCAGCAATGTGACCTCAGGAAGTCTGTTGATAGACAGCAGTACCATTGATCCCTCAGTCTCGCAGGCCATGGAATCTGAGGCCAAGAGCAAAGGTTGCACATTCATGGATGCCCCAGTCTCTGGAGGTCAGTCCTCCACTAAATACTCTAAATGTATCACAAAAACATGTACTTCTGATGTGTTTGTTCATGGATACCTCCAGCAGTGGTTCAAACTGTCAATACTTATCCTAGATTATATCTATTGTTCCACTGAACTGAGCAGACCACAATGGGCGTGTAACGGATAGTATCAAAGATGTGAATACTCTTAGTTATTGGTCAACCATCAAATAACCAATTTGGAAACAGTTGAATTGAGACAAGGTGATAAAATAGATAAACAATCCTTTCTTCTAGTATTCCTGTAACTGATGTTTCCTATTGCATGTGCATGTTTACAGGGGTGTTGGCAGCAAGGGATGCGGGCTTGACATTTATGGTCGGGGGAGAGGAATCCAAATTCCCTGAAGCTGAATCTTTGCTGAAAAATATGGGGAAGAATGTGGTCTACTGCGGCGCGGTAGGAACTGGACAGGTAATATATGCATGTGATAATCTCCATGAGGTGAAGGCAGTGAATATTTGCATCAAGTTATTTTTACAGATTTTTTTCATGGCCTTTGGACAGATTTGTTCATAAATGAACAAAGAATTTGTTCTCGTTCTTATGTAATATTTGGACGCAAGAACCAGTTTTAAAAGTGAGAATATTTTGTATAAAATCTTATACATAAAACATTTTTCATGAGCATTAAAGTATTTGGACAGATTTATTCAGAAATTTACAACAAAGAATTTGTATTAGTTCTTATGTAATATTTTATTGTTAGAACCAGTTTTAAAATTGAAAATATTTTGTTTAAAATCACATACATAAAGGTTTTTAAATGGAAATATGAGACTTAGTGTCATTTATATAATTTTATTGACATAAACATGTACATACTTTCTATTGCAGGCTGCCAAAATTTGTAATAATATGTTATTAGCAATATCAATGATTGGAACATGTGAAGCAATGAATCTCGGAATAAAGTGAGTGCATAGATTTTTAAAAAAACAAGTTACTTATGTAATATTTGACATATTATCACAAACAGTGAATCATGAAAATTGATTAACAGGGAAAATTGATCATTGAAAAAAAAAAAAATATTTAATGAAATTATAGTTATACAAATATTAAAAATTGTGAGATGTGTTAATGTAAATACATTTTTAATTCAAATCTCAGATTGGGCTTGGAACCCAAACTACTAGCCAAAATCCTGAACATGAGTTCCGGCCGTTGTTGGTCAAGTGAATTATACAACCCATGCCCTGGAGTGCTTGAAGGGGTACCATCCTCAAACAACTACCAGGGTGGATTTGGAACAGCCCTGATGACAAAGGTAAGCACAAACCATGAATGACATTAATCTTTTGTGATATACAAGTAGTTAACAGATATTACTTCATTTTATTCTTATTTGAGCCAACAGATAGTACTTCATTTTATTCTCACTTGAGCCAACAGATAGTACTTCATTTTATTCTCCCATGAGCCAACAGATAGTACTTTATTTTATTTTCCCTTGAGCCAACAGAGAGCACTTCATTTTATTCTCCATTGAGCCAACTGTAATCACAGTATTGTGTTGTAACCAAAAGTAGAGTTTATGAAAACCAGTCTATCCTGAATATCTGTATACTTTTACTGAAATATGGTAATTTTATATGGTAAGAGATTGATGTATATGTTTTGATAGGATTTGGGTCTAGCTCAGAATGCAGCAACAGAGAGCAAGACCCCGACGCCTATGGGCTCACTAGCCCACCAGATGTATCGACTCATGTGCAACTCTGGACTCTCAACTAATGACTTCTCTGTGGCATTCCGCTTTCTGCAAGAAATGGAACAGAAGTAAATGCAAACTTTGTATTTAACATTGGAACACATAGTTTAACATTGGAACATGTTTTTAAAGGGATAGGGTAATAGGACTTAGCCAAGTAACATAAAAATACACATGCAATTTAAGAAGCTTTCACTATTACCATAAAAACCTGAATATGTGACCTCCGAGGTAAGAAGCCAACCTTCTGATGGGGCCACAAAATTAGTTCAGTGTACTGTTGTATACTTCAGTAATCTCCATAGGAAAGGCTATCTTTTTATGACAGGGTGGCCATATAATAAGGTTTTTTTTCTGTTTTGGATGTGTATTTTAGATTGCCAAATGTGAATTATGTTTAATATATTGATGACACAAAAGAGACCTGTCCGTGTAAAATTTGTCAGGGTTGGTGAAAGCTGTGGAGATCATAAATTAACTTGGCTGTGATAATAATAAAATGGTCAGATTTCAGGATATTTTGTCAGGCGACATATATACACTTCATATAGCAGGATAAAAATCAACATTGCAAAGTCCGTGTATTTATACAGCTTCATTTACACAGCTGTTATTTAAGGTGAATTTTTTAAAGATCATAATTGCATATTGTCCATCAATGAATATATTAGTGAGACTAAAATATATTTATTTGAGAAGAAAAGACATAGTGTGTTACAATCATGAAAACATTAAAAGTAATTTAAACCTTTATGCATGTATCAGCTTGAAAGATTTGCTTATAACCTCTCACAATTGTAACAGAACATGATTTTCATTCATCAGAAACAGTTGAATTTGGTTGGTTTAACATGAACATATTGTAAACATGAGTGGAATGTTTGTTATCAAATTAAGATCATGGGTTGGTGGCGTTTTACCACAGGATCCTGTTTGATCGTGGTATGTTTGACCGTGGGAAAGAATTCTGTCCTCCAGTTTGGTGTGGCTAGAAGTCACACAGTAATGTCTCAAAACTCTTCCTTACAGAAGGCTATTTGATTCTGAAGGCCAAAATAATCTTAAGAAGAAAAATTAAGTAATTTAATTGAAATCTCATGGTTGAACAGGTTATGTATGGTCCAACAGACTACCGTCAACAGGGGAATGAGCAAAACTGCAGATCACCAGATTTTTTCATGTTAATGTAACACAGTAAAAAAGATACCCTGTTTATATTAAATGTTAGATTGGAATGGAATGCATGATCTGAAATGCCAAATTAGATAGGTATCTTAGTTTTATCATTTATGTGCCTTCATTCATCCTTGTGATGCAGTTATAACAAATCTTTGTGATTTGTAAACCACATATCTAAAGCTTCTGCAGATGAGGTGAGGAGGAATAGCTGAGTGTACTAACAACCGACATGCTGATAATGACATAAATAAGTGTGAGGATAAATTGCTCTGAGGTTAATATAGTATAATTTTTTTATATATATTGCAATCTGAAGTTTTTATTGGATCAGATTTTTACAAATAAAGTCAAGAATTTATATAAGGCAAATACAGTACAATTGTACCTGATACAGCACATGTTATTGTAAATTCAAATCAATATTTAAAAATTGTAATAAGAACATAGACTTTTCAATTATAGTTATGCCAAGCTCAGAACTTTATGATGTGTAGCATAGCCTCTGCAGTGATGGGGGAGGGGGAATTTTCTGTCATTCTGTCCTGTGACTTTGATCTTCTCCACTGAAACTACTAGTCAGAGTTCTTAGCTATAAGCAGGCAAGATGTTGTATTTTCAGGTGACCAATTCTATCTATTTTCCATTTTTTTTCTTCAAAAATCCAATAGCTATCTATCAGGATATCAGGATAGCAAGTTTGACTAAATTCAATATGTAGCATGAATTTTTATTGGTCAAAATTACCTTCTCAAGTCTGCTCTTTGAAAGGATTTACCGGTAAATGAACATTAAAAAAAGTAATTATCAGAAAATGGTACAAAACATTACAAAAACGCAATGGTCAGCACAGCTCAAAGGCTATTGGCCTATGTTTAGAAAGAATTTTGATGAAGGTTACTGGTAAAACATTTATATGGTAACAATGAGAAGGAAAAATAACTCATTGAGTGCATGAACTGCGATGAAGGCTGTTTTCTACATGTACTGACAAGTCACACCAAGAATTTTCTATTGATACATCAGGGTCCATCTTACCTGGTGGGGCTGTCATTTTGGTTGTCCAGAAAGATGATCGAATAAGGTTATGCAGGGCCATTGTAAGTGTGACTATATAGTCACACCTGCTTTTGGCCTCATTTGGCCATGTCTGAGTGACCAAATAATTATTCATCACTAAATGGTTACTTGTTGTACTTCTTATTGTGAATTTAACACCAAAATGACACAGATAAACATTTTATTTACTAGATCAATATTAATGCACTTATTTTGAGAAGAATCATGAGTGTAGTCCTGTAATATATCTATGTAAATATCATGATGAAAAATGAAAGACAATGTACCAAATAAAATATTAACATTTCAGCAAAATGAACATTGAATTATTTATATGACCAATCCAAATTAATTACATTCCTCTTTGAAATATCTGTTATGAATATTTGACATTAAAGGGGAGGGGTATCAATGGGCTGAGGTGGAGCCTATCAAACATTTCATGGTCATCTCAACACTCAAGAGTTCAATCTGTATAAATTGAACACATTTTAACATATTTGTCACCTTCTTATTGAAAAGCAACAAACTTCTAGAATGCAGTGGGAATATAAGGGCTACAAAATATTTGCATCTGAAATCTGAAAGTTTGATGTTCAGGCCCCATTAAACAACAAATGGATTCTGACCAGATACAAATTTTGAATTTAACAAACAGTTGATAGTGTGCAAGATGCAGTCTGTTTTTTTTATAAACAAGCACATGGTATCAATGCATGAATTTAATGTGTTCATGGGCAGCAACTGCAGCCTTTAATCTAGTCTACCCTTTAACTTACTCCAAATGTAATTTACAACATCCTGTTTCATTTATATTAATTTGTATTGTTTCAAAGCAACAAGATACTCTTATTAATTTCTTCTACAAATGACACAAACATCTCACTTTAGAACAAAATACAAAACTTTATTTACGCAAGAATACTTCCATGATGTTGGGACACCACAGAAACTTGAAAACATGAAAAGACTGGTGGTTTTTAAGCAATGCTGAATACAAGTATATTAAAGATGACGGAAAATCAAAATAATTCATTGCCAAAGTAAATGTTCCATGTGATTTTTTCTTGCACATAACACCAGCAGGATGAACATCTGGTCTTTCTCTGTATAATCCATGTTCACATATCTTTCACAGCGAGTGAACGTGCAAGTTGCACAAGTTTGATTTCATTGTACATAAAAAAAAAGATTAATCACAGAATGTATTATTTTAATATTAAGCACGATGGTAAGTAACAATAATTACACAGTATTTGCATTACCAGTTGGTAAATATAAATTTTGCAAGAACCCATATTAAAAGGGAAACAACAACATTAATATCAATATTGAAAGCAGCACAACTGGTCAATTTCATTTGGTAAAAACAAAGCATAACTATTAACACATGCAAAAACCTGATTATTATTGTCTTAGAATATAATAATATAAACATACATTTATCTGTTATTATTCTTAATATCAAGATATTTAATTTTGAATACATTAATATTTCTTTTGCATTCTGAAAATGTACGGTACACTGATACACACTCATATCTTAAGTACACTCATAAGTATTTACAAACATTCATTGTGTCCAGACATGCACACCTTTCAAAAATCAAATAAATACACATGCAGAGAAGTTTACATGTACATTACTGGAGCACGATTTAAGATACTTAAATGGTGAAATAATTTTACGTTAAACTTTTTCTGCTGATGACTTTGATGCTGCTTTGAAACTGGTTCAAGTTCACGAAATTAGTCCCATTTATTTCAAAGATGAACATCCTTTAAAAGATTGGGAAAAAGCTTTATCAATTTGCAATTTAATCTAATATTATAATATTATCTAAAAGTATCCTTATATGTTAATGTAAAAGGACATTATTTTTAACACTGATTGTATGTATCTTGTATTGTTTAAACCACAGTAACTTGCAATTTTTATAGTACATTGCGCATTCTCAGGAAATGAATAAAAATATATTAACAAGCACAATCAACACAGGACCTGGAAAGTTGCATAGAATACTTCTCTCTACTGTCATTTCTTGCACACTTCTTGGATTGTCACCCATTTCTTTAGATACAAACAAATAGTTTACTTAAATGCAACAAATTTACAACTGTCATATAAACGCCTCCTTTCTTTATGCAATCTCTGCATAGCAACACAATTCCAATCATTGTCTGCATTTATACTGCGGATACCTATTATTACCATTCAATATTACTCTGTTGAAAGTCACCTCCTTTAAATGCTAAGCATAAAAAAATATGTTCCTCATTACCCAGTTCCACCCAAACATGTTTTTGGTCTCTATAAATTCTATATTGTGAGATCTATTTGTTAACAATTTTGAATGACTATAAAAAGGTTTGAACTAGAGAAGTGTATTTAACTTGGATCATGACCACTACGAGAGGCCTGTTGAGGTTCATCCACTTTTAATTGTTTTGAACTTATACACAGCTAGTAAACAACTGACTTGCCAATGTTGATCTCATAGTCAATATGGCCACCAATGTATCATAACAGAGTGACTGCACATCAAAAATGTTAAATAATACTGATTTGGGGGATAATACCACGATGATCTGATTGACTATAAATTAGACTTAGTGATGTGTTCAGGTCATGTTATGGAGCATCAGTGCAATTCACATTGATGCTCAAATGTGGATAAAAAAAAATGATATATTGATTGAACAATCTGACCTGTAAGATGCATGTTTTCTGAATATATCATTAAGAAATGTTGCATTATTCAGGACATATTTCCAATTCATTTCACACCTCTTCAATATCACACTTGCATAGATAAATCTTGTTTTATCAATTGCAAATCTACAAAATGTGCAAGGGGAAGTTAGTCTTTTATTGTTATCTATTTGTTTAGATATTATCTCTACCACAAATAGGTAATTTATCTCCAAATAATGCATGGCTTCTTGTTTTAGGTCAACCTTAACATCTTTCAAGTATATAACTGGCAATATGAAATACCTTAACGATGTTAATTTCCTCACATGAAAGTGAAACCTCCTGTAGCCAAATACATAACAGGATCAACTGAATTAAATAATAATTGTCAACTAGCTGTGCTGATGCAATCTTTCTATTAACCACATTACTGAAATGGTACTTTTCACAAAACATAGGCCAATCGCCTCAGAGCTTTGCTGATCATTGCTTTTTGGTAATATTTGTGAATATTTCCTAGAAATTGCTTCATATATGATCATTTAATTCCTTCACAAGAGAAGATTTGATTAGATAACTTTGACCAATCAAAATGCATGTTACATATCAAATTTGGTCCCAACTTGTTATCTTGATTCTCATTGAAAAATATTTGAAATGTTATTCAAAATGATAGCTATCTTGACAACACAGTGGAAAAAGATTTGAGCCTAATGGGAAATAGATAGAATTGGTTCCCTGAAAATACAACATTTAAAGCTAAGAACCCCACCTGATAGTTTCAGAGGATAAGATCAGTTGACAGACAGAATGACAGAAAATCCCCCCCCCCCCCCATCACCTCAGAAGTGATGAAAAAAGTCAGCATAGCTAAAACAATCATGCACCAAATAAGTAAACTATTTACAATAAGCATTTGTTAAGTTTACCATATTCATCAGTCAAAGTTTGAAGGAATTGATGAATTCCCTAATGCTAGACAATAATTACCATGTAATCACCAGTCACCATCTTGTACCCTGGTTCCAATGTACTGGTAGACTTTCAGTGCTGACGAACTTTTCAATTGGGAGAAAAAAATTCTACTGGCAATTTCTCACAAATTCTATCAAATGACAGATTTTGGAAATAATAATGCTGATGAGCTATATATTTGAGTAGATATGACAAGGCATTTTTGGTTTCTAACATATATCACATATTTATAATGACTCACCAAATAAATAAATGCTGCATTTTATGCATAAAACTTGACATGTAAGGTTTGCAAAATATGTTTTGCACCTGTTTGTAGTCGACTCTGAATAATTAATGACATTTTGTATACTACACTATTATTTCAGAGCTGTACATCTGAACTGTCATTTTGGTAGATAATGAAGTTTATTCATAAACTCTCAGCTCATCAAAATGCTCAGGAAGGTTGAAAACTTTTTCAGTTTTCATATTTTTGAAAATACAGTACTGTACATGTTCAGGTTGATGCAAACCACAAGTGTATGTCAGGAAGAAGCTTGAAATACATTTTGTTATGTCAAATATACATGGTCAACTTGGCCTTTTTATACAAATCTCATGTCAAACATACTATGACCATTTCTGGGGTTTTTCAAGGTTGAAATACAGGCAGATCTTGTTTGCAATCTCCTGCCATTGTCACTTTGGAGACATCTTGAAACTGTTTATAAGCTGGTCTTTGACTGGTTGAAAAAAATCGCTCTTCAACCTTACTTGCTGGCTTCTGTAATTGGTCAGAGAATTGGATATGTGTACCACCGTCATGGTATCATTATTAGGGTACAGCCTTTATGGAGCTTTATAAATATAGAACAACAGAAAATAGCACAAATAACATTATGTTAAATTTGACAACAGAAATCATGGTTTAATGTTTTTATTCTCAATATCCTTTTCCTCCTTAATCTCCTTTCTTCTCTTGGTTTGATTTTTCCTGTATTTGTTCTCTGTTTCCTTGTACATTGCTGGCACCAATGTCCTTGACCTTTCTCTCCTTCTCTTCTGGTGTTGAGTGACCTTCAGATCCTTCCTCACTACTCTCAGTTTCGGCTGAATTAAAACAAATAGTTTTCACTTAAAACAAGTCCATTTTTTACACTTTTTTTTAACAAATATTTTAAAAAGAAGTGTTTAGCTTACGCAGTGGTATTTTTCTGGGTGTAGGCGGTGTAAATGTTGGTAGTTTAGGAGCATTGGGTCTCTGCTTCCTTGCTGGGTTGAGAAAATAACAGTAACAGCATCGGAAGGCTGTAAAAGAGGGAAAATTTTATAATTGGGGAACAAATTTTGCCAGTCCAAAGGAACAATTGTCTGTCTGTAAATCTTCAGTGCTTTCAATTAATTGTTTTAACAAAGAGAGACCATAAACTCGGCTCACCTAAATATTCAAACTCCTCCTTGAGGGCCATGCCATTATGTGACAGACACTGCTTGCACACGAGAGCATAACGGTTCTGAGGACCATCCCCTATCATGAATTCAATAAGTTTCTCTGAGGTTGAGCGTTCCCGGGGGATAATTGGGCGTGGCAACGGTGGTCCTGGTGGTGGTGGCATACTTGGAGTGCCTGACAAATTAAATTTATTTAAAATCTAATTTAGTAGAGTGTGAAATTTTATCGCCAAGATTTTGTGAAGGAAACTGTACAGAACAACATTTTTTAAGTAGTTATCTGTTATCTTTTCTTTTTTGACAATCTTTTTCGACAGTCATTCTTAACTAAATATCTGTTATGGTTGTAACAAGACAATTTTCCTTAAGGTGCTGTTTAATGTTGTGGTGCTACCTAGTGGTAATCTCTGTCCATTCTTCTGAATCATAGGTGTCACTCCTCGCCCTGCTGGAGTCATGAAGACTTGGGGTGATGGAGTACCCGAGAATCTTGGCGGTGTTCCTCCTCTCCTGCGTAGATCTGACAAAGAAATATTGTACGTACATCAGATCATCAAATTACCAGTATGTGTAATGCGGCAAAGATTTATAGAGAAAGTATTTTTGAGAAATCACTGATCAAAGATTCGAAAAAGTCCCTGAATGCATAATTTTGACCCTTTCATCAGTCTTTTTTTGATAAATTGAAAGATTTAGACTGAGTAATATACCGTTCTAATTCAGCGGACAAAACTACTGGCGCCACTATTCATCAAACTGTAATGCCTCTTACTAATAAAAATAAAATATGCTCCTAAAACAGATCCTCAAACAGTGAAAAATTGTCATATTTTGGCAGGTAAATGACAAAGACCTAAAAAAAAATCATAACCAAATATTTCTTAAACATATTTTTTTAAATAGAAATATTTGAAGTACATACTTTTTGTGAATTATCATTTTTCTTCTTCAGAATTTTGGTATGATTATTTGGCCTCATTGGGGTTATCAATTTTAAGTTTGACAAATATTTGCATAGAAACTTTACAAATAAAACTGACCTTGTCCATCAGGTGCTTTCTGTGGAGCTGGTGTTGTAGTCTCTGTATTCTATAAATTAAATTGTTTATAATTATTAAAAAAATATAAGATTTTATTTCACCAAGATATACTCGTAAAATTTGATTTTCTGTTCCTGATTTCTGCTTTGGCTTTATTTATTTGAAACATTGCATTGCCCAGTCACTGTTTTAAACAACTTCATTAACACTAGACGTACCGTAATATTTTTGTGTATAGAAGCATTCAGGTAATTATAGATTGCCAAGAACAAATAACTACCTCAAGTTTCCTGTGACGTTCTGGATCAAATTTCTCTAAGATTTCTTTAGCCTTTTTGTAGGTCTCCTTCTCCATCACTTCTTCCAACTGTAATATCAATTAAATGAGAATGAATCATTGGATATATTTATAAAACACAATACAAATTGGTTAAACCTGAAGGCAGAGATAGGTAAAGGTTTGATCTATTATGTGAATAAAGGAACATCCTCATATATCTTGATATATTCTAAAAAGTCTAACTGAAATAAAGGTTCAATTTGAGATATATGAGGTCAAATTATACACTTACAATAGTTTTTTTCTTCTCTCTCAGATTTTCAAGAGCCAGTTCTGAAAACATATTGCAAAATTTAATTGTTAAATCTTGGTGTAAAATCTATTTATCATTAATAATCAATGAATAATCATATTCATCAGTAAAAGATATGATCTAATATCATTAAAGTGCTTTACTTAGTCTCTAAAAGTGAACAAAGAATCAGTTTTTTTTCAAGACAAGACATTTTTGTGCATCTTATCAGAAATATATACATGATCCTAATCTTACCATTCTTGGTTATTCTCTTGACAAAATACCAATGTAAGAATCGTTTGATTCCCCAAACCCTGAAGATAAAATGTTAAATTTGATTAAAAATTAAGTATGATCCTTTGAAGCCATAGTCTTAATAGTCATCATTGAAGTTAACCTAAATGAACATGCTGCATTACTAATATCATCATTATCAAAGTTTTCCCTTGAAACTTAGCCATCAGAATGTAAATGTCTGCTATAGATTTCTACTTTTTGTGTATAATTTAATGTAACATGGTGTGGTCTACAGTCATAAATCCTTTTGGTGAACACTGTTAAATCTGACTGAAAATGCTACTAGCAAAATAGTCCTACACTGCCAGAAATATAAATGCTACTACACCTTTACCATGGAGGGGAATGATATATTCAGTAGACCAAATAAAACAATGAACTGGACTTGAAAGGAAGACCCACCCAAGCATATTTCAAAAGCACTATAAAAAATTAACATTTTTCCACAATTTTTCCAAAAATAAAGTAAGCCTCACAGAAAAGGAAAGAGAAGAAGTGGACTGGAATACAGAATGCGATCCCTCACAGCCTCGGGCATGTAATAGAAATAGAAGACTAGTGCTGCCACCACGTAGAGAAGCACTGAATACAGAAGCAGTGAGCCGATTATCTTCCTCTGTGTCTCAAGATTCGTCTGCTTCACTTTCTCCAATGAATGTATTTCCTTTAAAAAAAAAATAATGCAATATAGTGCACTAAATTATTTTAACTGTTTCATGATTGTCTGTTTATTATTTAGTGTAATGAACAAAATGTGTCTATTAAACAGCATTCTAAATCAGGATTACATACAAATGTATAAATATCATATGAAGAATCCAAACAGACCTTATCAAGAGACTCCAATATCTCAATTGTTGAGGGCTTTTTCTAAAAATGTAGAATAAATTGAAATTAGTTTTGATTATTACATGTTTGTTATAACAACTGGCCACAGTGGTTCTGAGCAACCATGGTTATTAATTATGAAATCTTAATCTGGCTACGGTATAGCTGAGTTTAATTGGGAGTAGATGTCGCATGTATTTTCCCTGCATGAACCACTGAAGGACAAGCCTATTCATTTTCTCTTGATTGGCAGGACTAGGCGATTTTTTCTCTGGACTAGTGGATCTGCATACTAAACTGATAAAAGTTATAACCAAACTTTAAGGTGCTTAACCCCTAATGGACGGGAAGGACGGCAACGTCCACCACCGGTAACAGACGGGAGGGACGTTGACGTCCCCATTGTTCTGGCTTGATGATGTCATTTGTAACATTCTGAGGGGCTGTAACTTGTTACAATGTAATCATGATAATGTCGTCAGACTGACTGGATCATGAACTTTTGACCCCAGCACTTCATTAAGCAAATTTAGTAACCATGGTTATAAATTTTATGAATTTAGCATGTGGATACACTAGTCCAGACAAAAATTGGTTAGTCCAGCCAATCAACAACATTTAGATAGCCTAGTCCTTTAGGAGATAACTAAATAGTGAGGTCAAAAGTTTATGATTCATGAAGTCTGATGTCATTGTTGTTACGCTGAAACATGGGATATGGTGAATCCCGGGATTTTCCATCCAAATCTTGGTGAAAGCTGGAATTCCAGGATTCACCGGTGAATCCTAGGATTTTCCACCTGGTAAAATTTAATGTTTTTGGTGAAGATATTATCTAGAGCCTAGGAGGGGTAGATCTAGATCTGGAGAGACTTTTTGACACTGACTGCCGACTTTTGCCGGCTGGTGTGCTGGTGGTCTCCTCGTTTTCACAACGTCACGCGCGCGCGAGTCCGGGGATTCCCCTCGCGGGCCCAGGCTTTTGAGTGGAAGGACTGGCAGCTGTGGACATAGGAATTAAAGAGGGGCTGCAGTGTTTTTGTGATTATTTCGGTTTCCCTTATCAGAATTGCACAAACTTTTTTTTAAATCACATCTACATTTTACCAGGCAGATGATTAAACAGTTGTTACAAAGATTTTATGAAGGAATAATTTAGAAAATCGATGTTAAACATTTGACAGTTGTGTTCTGTCAAAGCATTTCTGGCCATCTCTTGTCTATTTTCTATCAAGTGATAGACTAGCCACAATACAAGTGATAATTTTAATTTATGTTATTTAAGTTTACTTATTTATTATTTGAGTATAATTTATGTTTTGCTAACAACCAGTGAGGCCCTAGATCTATGACCAATCAAGCCATCATCACTGATAATGCTCAAAGGGCCAACTCAAAGTTTTCTAAATTATTCCATTATGTAAAATCTTTGCAACTGTTTAGGCCTAATCATACTGTGGATAATACATAGATAATGTATAAAAGGTTGTAACTATTTTCAGATATGATTGGATCTTCTTACCTGGGAATCCCAAATTGAGATTAATTGATTAATTGTTCTTGCTTTTTATACAAGTGTGACACACATTTGCATGCAATTACAAATATACTAACCCCAATTTTAATAATCATGAACAACAAACTAAACCTACAACAATGATCATAAATTACATTAAATTTTGTTGGTGCCAATGTCAATAAACCTGACAAATCACAAGCTGACTCATTTCAGTCAAATATTCCAGGATTCACCACTCACCAGGATGGTGGTGAAACCTGGAATAATCCTATTTCTCATCAATTTTTTTTTTTTTTACCATTTTAGGTCATTACTTTTGGCAGGAAGTCACACACACAGACACAATCCGACACAAAGCTGGTCACACTGAAACAATACACTCTGAAAATACATTTTCGATACACACCTTCAAGAAAACATTGAATTTTACCAGGTGGAAAATCCTAGGATTCACCGGTGAATCCTGGAATTCCAAGTTTCACCATATTCCAGGATTCAGCGCAACAATTGTCATGAATACACTGGAAGAAGTTGCAGCACTACAGAATGTTACAAAAATATGTTGTTTTGTTATAGCAAGGGGGACGTTAACATCCTTCTCGTCCCTTGCCAGTTGTGGATATTGACATCCTTCCTGTCCTTGACTTTAGGGGTTAATGAGCTGCACATATGGAAATAACATAACAACTTTGACAAGACTGAGAAGTCTCTCTTTCCCAGCAAGAAATGATTGACAGCTGGTATTGAAAACTACAAGACATTACAATTTTGTTCAAGAATTCGAGTGTTACAAAATTTAAAATATGGCTGATGATGGCGTTCAATCAACAGTTATACAGAACTGCAAATCTGACATCAATTTATTCAAAGACAACTCAAGTTACCCAAACCCAAGGCCAGGGCAAACTGCACCTGCCAGCCAGTGATAATTTCATGATTTAATTTTGACATAAACCTGATGAGGTACACGTCATGTTATCTATTTTATCCTTGTGTTAGCTTATACTTACCCTCCACTTTGACAAGATAGCACCCATAGTGACAATGATTTCTTCGGTGGGAATACAGGAAAATGTGGAGAATGAACAAGACAAAATCACATCAGTCCGCCATTATCGCCTGTCAATTCGAATTTCCAGTCTGAAGCACCACCTGTCGTCAAAATATGGCTTTGTGTATGTGACTCTTTGAGCCCATTTGTCGCATTTTATACGCTACAGCTACACAAACCAGAGCCAGAGGTCTTCGTGATAAACCTATCAACCACATTTTTTTCAAGATATCTCGTTTAAATCTTGCAGTATCAAAGAAAACACATAGAAAGGTTATGTAATCCTAGGGGCCTGTTTCAGCTAAATTAACATTGATATGATGAAATGAAACTATTTGTCTCACTTACATTGTACATGTAATTTCTGGGAAAGTTAAGTTAAAAGTTGATGATGCGGATTCTGCGAAGTATCCATAAAAGTTATTTATATGTATCTGGGGGATTTTGGGATGAGTTATTATTTATGTTTCAGCATCTAATTTCTAACTAAAATGGCTACCAATACCAAGTTAAAGTCAAAAGTTATAGGATAGCTTCCCTCAAGATACAATGTACATCTGCCCTTATAGTAAGTGTTGTTTTAACATGATTGTTCTTCATGAATAATCGTAAGAAATTTGGATAATAAAAAACTAAGGATTGGAAAAAAATGAATATTTCTTTAAGTGCTGGTTAAAATGTACAGAAAAGCCCATAATTCTATATGTAAATATATTTCAGTCGACCCTTTTGTCACCGATTTCAACCTGATTTCCTGTGAAATGTTTGATTTAATTATATCTACAACATCCATCATGTTGTCCTCATAAAACCTTTTCAAATCATCAAAGATTTAAACAATTGAGAGCTGAATCAAACTATTCCTATATTCAATGTCAAAATAGACTTGAAATCTGTTGTTTCAAGAAAGACTGCCATTCATATTTAAGTCATGAAATGGGTAGAACTTGGTCTCCAACAACAGGTTTTCAACAAGCCATGAACTTCAATTTTTAACATCAAATGCAAGGCTCGTTAGAAAAAAATACTTTGTTTTTTCTTGATCTATCATCGTTTCACCTTTGTTTATGAGTTTGTGCAATCAGGTGAAAGTGAGTCAGTCTAATCATAGGAGTGACAGCAATGATCAGAAACTCCACAACACAGTGGTGCTTCTGATGCTATATGTGATGTTTCTCCCTGTTTGTCGCCATGACGTCAAGACTTGGACTCTCCTGAATACCATTTCACCTTGTCAAGCATAATGTCGGGTAAAAAACTGAGGAAAAGATGCTGCAGATACCACACGGTTCTGTATTTAGAAACATTACGACTGGAAAAAATGATAATACAGTAAGTAAGTACAACGGTTAATAGCCAGAGGTCGAGTTCATTGAGTATGGAAACTTCAATATGATTGGCAGCGTGTTGTGTTTCTGGAAACAGCGTATTCCAAGTCCCTGAATGTAATCAATTCATGCTTCCTTGTGTGTGTGTGTGTGTGTGATCAATTTCAAACACAGGCATTTTAGAGCAGTGACGAGCAAACCATGTGATATCTAGCTCATTAATATTCATGAGTGCCCAGATCGTATGACAATTGGTAATCTTCTCTGATTTGTAAAGGATCAGATTCAG
Source organism: Amphiduros pacificus (assembly GCA_949316495.1). Lineage (NCBI taxonomy): Eukaryota > Metazoa > Annelida > Polychaeta > Phyllodocida > Hesionidae > Amphiduros > Amphiduros pacificus. The sequence continues at coordinate 34,761,554 of OX439002.1, forward strand.
ATTGGGTTATGACCTATATGGCCTTTTTTGGAAAATCGGCTCCTGTGACCTTGAAAATAGCTCAAGGTCACCCAATATCAATCTCATCAAACCTCCTGTGCTGGTCATGACCTTGACCCAAGGTTCCCAAAAAGTTCAACATATTTTACTGGCAGTTTTTGAGATTTTTAAGCAAATGTTGGCAGACGGATGGACAGACACATTATTCTTGATAAAAAAAATATGTATCTATAAAAAAAATATATATCTATAAAAAGAAAAAAAAACACTTGTAAAATTTCTAAATACTTTATTACATCCTCAATATGGGATATTTACAAAAACCTTAGGGCCATAGTTATTTGATTATTAGTTTCAAATACCTTCTTGTTGGTAGAAAAATGCATTCGGAAAACGTATTTATGTCTGCGCCCTTTTAAGTGAGAAATAAGGCAATGTATTAAATGAATGTCCTTAAAAAATGTTTTATTGCATTTAAAAAGAGATAATTAAAATAGCATTGAAAAAAATTTTGTGTTGCAGATGTTTCAAAATATGACAAAAATGAATGCCAAATAGATAACAGAACAATGTTTCAAATGCACTTAATAATCAAATAAATATGACAGACTAAAATATATTAAGAATTGGCACCACATTGGTGAACTTGGAATATTCATTGAACAATTATCACACATTTTGTGATTTTGAGACAGTTCAATAATTAACTACAATTAAAAAATATATCTATTATAGCACTATTTGTCATGAAAGACTTTAACACTCATTAGCATCTGAATGTGATCAACCTTGGCTTTAAAAATGGAAAAAGCAACTCTTTCAAACTATGCAACAGAATTATGACAGCATAGGGTGGCCATTTAAAAAAAAGCAAAAGTTTCATTTTGTGGAATGCACTGACAATTTTGGTGGTGTATATGATAATTGATTATTTTGTCTGCTATATTAATACCAATCTCTCAATAATATACAAATGGTTCTCATCATTTCTGTTTACCACACCTCTGCAGGGGCAAGTTTATACGGGTTGAAAAAAATATATATTGATAGACCGAATGCAAGATGCTATTTTGCTGATTTGTTTCAATGTAGTTGCACACTTCCTGTATGTAGTTGTCTGGGTAAAAAACAGCAAAATGGCAACCTCCATTCTGTAGATGAACAAGTCTCCACATTCATAAAATCCCAATGAGCTAAGGTAAATGTAATTGTCGAATATATTCTGCATTAAAAAATCTCACAACTACTTTTTATCTACTGTAGAAACTCTGTTGCCAATATACTTTTTGTTGTTCTTGGAGTGATTTTTTTAAATATTTATTTTCAATCTAAAATATTTCTGTAAAGTTACCCAATTCAAATGGGGGATGTGCAGTTCATGATCTCCTTTTTATAATCCTGTAATTTTAAAATTCAAGTGAAAAAAATAAAAATAAACAGAGGAAAAACCCCACTCTGCCTTCAACCAATTTAATTTTAAATTATTTAATCTTGCAGACATATGCTTTACATATGATAGAGCTATTCCGCCATTCATTCCTCTGAACTTCCATGCTTGCAAGGATATCAGAGACAATGAGGTACCGGTGCCAAATAATGAGAAATCCTGATTGAGACTATCTCAATCTAAGATGCCTTCTAGATGCAGATAAATTTGACGTTATGTTAAAAGGTCAATATTCTAACATTTTGTACCCTTTATTTTGCTTGGTGTCCATCACTTACATATTATGTGCTGCCCAATTTTGTGGCAGATTCATGAATAAACGTCACATAAAACAGCTCCATAATGTATATAAATCCCAAACATTTATTTAAGGCCAAATATTGCAATATTTGGAGAAACATATTCTGGACAAACTTTAATAAATGAACACATGGTTATATTAACTGAAGATACCTCAATCCTGGTTAAAAACAAATCCAAGTTATAAATCATAAACATGAACAAAAAATGTTCTACATCTGAAAAAAAAACCAAACAGTTGAAGAAAACTGACTTTACCAAGAAAAGAAAGAGTTTATACATCTTCATTTAATCTTATAACAATATCCCAATTATTTATTTTTTATCATTTAAATGTTTATTTATTTCATTCTTTTTCAAAGATTATAATCATCTGCCTTTTTATTGGATAATGATTTTTCCTCTTTTTTTAATTTGTTGGATAAAGTATTTGAAACGTATGAACCAGACAGAAATAAGACTCTTTCTTTTCTTGGTTTCAATGAACACAATATGTTTGAACACATGATGGTCAAAACTAAGAAAGGTGCAGCCAATAAAATGATGCACTGATAAATACTGCCTAACACTATAAATTTGCATTGAAATTCTTATTCATGTGATATTATGTAACAAAAAATAAGCATCAAATAGATTTTCCTTCCCTTCACTTCGCAATGGCAGTTGTAGTAATTTTTAATCTTGTAAAATACTATATACACAACACTTTTATTGGATAGCTTTTAAGTTTAATAAACAAAAAAAAAACACCTGGACCTACGGTATATGCTGAGTTGTACTGTCCAATAAAAAACAATCACATCCCTATCTCTGTTTCCATCTGTAACAAATTTCATGTCCAGGTCGTGGATTTTTTTTTCAATTAAATGCAAAATAAACCTACTGCTTTGCACAATATGAACCACTTTGCAACAAAATATTTAAAACCATAAACTGCATATTTTGAATATATTTTGAATAACACCCTATGAACACTTTTACACACATATGCTTTAACAAGGGAAAAGGAAAATATTGTCAAAACAAACTGATAATACCATAGATATTTTTCTTAACATTTCTTACTTCTCTTTTTATGAACAATTTCATGTCATTGAAAAATGACGCAATATTATGCCATTAAAAAATGACGCAATATTATGCCATTAAAAAATGACGCAATATTCCACAGCTTTTAACAGATCAGCCCAAACAAATCGGGAAAACAAAAAACTTTCCTTTACAGAGCACTCTTATCATTTTATTAGGTGATTAATATCAGTCAGAGTCAATAATTATCCCTGCTAAATTCCAAGATTTAAAGTCTGATCTATGCATCTATCTCGTCATCAATATTCCTATTTGTGTTATCAAGAATATCAAGATTGTGTTATCAAGATTGACCCAAAGAATAATGGTACCAGATTTTCCTCAAGTAAACAAAAAATGGCTCATTGATATTTTCAGGAGTGAACCCTAATGTTAAATATGGTGTGACCTATAGGCACTGAATAAAAAAAACCCTGTATATGTATGATCATCTAGATGTATGGACAGAAATGATAAGCAAAAGCATTTCATAATCCCTGGTGCTCTATATTACATATTAATATCTATCAGACGAAGAAGTTCTTGACAACTTTCTGAATGGTCCTTCTGCAAACAGGACACTGCTTTCCTCTTCGACGCAGCCTTTTAGCACATTTATAGCAGCATACTTGGTGTCCAGTTTTGCCATGAATCAGACTTGCATCTTTTGGCCGAGACAAACAGATACTACACATTGCATTGAAATCTGAGGTAGCACTGAGTTGAGGATGCGAGCCTGTGGTGGGAGGCAAAACCTCGGGTTCTGTGGCAGGAGGTAACTTTACCTTCTTTGTCTTTTTGACTCCTCCTGAACATGATGGCTGTGCATCATCAACTGTTACAGCAGATGTACTTTGTTCTTTATCATATTTGCCTGCAAACTTCTTTTCCATAGAAATTTCTGACAATCCACTTGGATTTTTATGTGTTTCTGTTATGTTATCCTTGATAGCAGAAAATATGGTTGATGTAGAATCTATGATGGGAGTGCTCCGAGCTAAGACGTTTGTGGTCTTGTTAATGTAATCATGAGAGGAGTCGAGACTTTGAATCGACTGACTCAGCAACATGTCAAGGGGGTCTGATATCAATCCATCTATTTGAGTACCCAGAGATTCCTGACTGGACACCCCAGTCCTTGACATGCTTATACCAGAATCACTATATGTTAAACTACCAAACGGGAAGTCAACTTCATCAAAACTTTTTGCATGAGCTTTAGTTGATTGGGATTGATGGCTTGTGTTGATTGATGTGGAGGACTTGAGGTGGTCGGGACTTGGAGGGATAATATCTGTGTCATACTCCTCATCTGGTGATGATAACCTTCCTGTCTGTTTGTCTGAAGTAGGAACTGTGTCACCATATCCACTATCCACCCTTGTAAAGCTCTCTGACGGCAAAGCCACTTTGCACTTGACTGTGTCTGAACGAACCATCAATGACACTCTCTGCTCCTCCTCTTGTGGAGATAAAAAAGAACTAGCATCTCCATCAGAGCTTCTAATTGATGACATATTATGCAAGTGTTCATCTTGGATAAAACTCCCAGATGGTGCTATGGTAGGGGAAGACTGTTTCAACAGCTCACTCTCTTTGTCCTGTTTCCATGGTAACCTCTTTTCAAATGTTCTTTGAATATTTGTGTTTGTCATTGTCTTATCGGACACATTTTCCTGTTGTAAGCTTGATTTGCACAGCTGTATATTCAGATTCTTACTCTGAGGCTTAGATTCTGACTCAGTGCTGATGACTTTCTTTGCTTTTGGCAGTGATGGACCTTCATGGTCAGATGCAATCCCTGGATCAATATCAACAGCGAACCTCTCAATACTTTGACTGTTTTCTCTTTTCAATCCAGAATCTTTACTTTCATCATTTAAACAAGGACTTTCAATTTTGCTTGATTCTGATTTTTCTGTTTGCGATGTTTTTGGTAAGATAGCACCATTCTTACTGTCACAGCTGGAGTCTTTGTTACTTTCCAGAGTCCCTGCTGATTCTAGGAGGAGAGTTTCTTGGGAAGAAGTTGTGGATTGTAGCTGTTTTTTTGTGAGTCGCTTGAATCGCCAAGAGATGTCTTCATTGTCACTGGAGGAGATGTAGCGACCCGCTCTTGCTGTGGCTCTCATTGTACGCCGGCCAGCAGACAGACGCACCTTCCTGCTTCCATCTGGCAACCAATCTGGTCTCACCTAAAATATAGATGCCACTCTTTAACACTTGCATACACATACAGTGACACTGCCGCCAGAATATTTAAAGACTATTATGTATATGACATGGAAGAAAACTGGAAACAACTTTTAAACAAGGTTTATTAACTTAGGCATTGCATTATATTTAGCATAGTAGAACTGCACCAAATGCCCTTGGATGAAGTTAAAACACAGGCAATACCTACCGGTACAAGTATTGTTTTTAGTTTATAATAAAAGATCACTGAAGAATCATATATGTAAGCATCTTATATTATAGCAATAAAATAGAGATTAGCAGATGGTTCATACATGTTTTAGTATAGAGATAAGGGCTGAATATGACACAATGATAGGATAGAGATAGATGGTTCATACTTGCCAACATCTTCTCTTGTGTTAAGAAAGGGCTGAATATGATAGGATAGAGATAGATGGTTCATTCCTGCCAACATCTTCTCTTGTGTTAAGAAAGGGCTGAATATGATAGGATAGAGATAGATGGTTCATACCTGCCAGCATCTTCCCTTGTGTTAGCAAAGGGCTGAATATGATAGGATAGAGATAGATGGTTCATACCTGCCAGCATCTTACCTTGTGTTAGCAAAGGGCTGAATATGATAGGATAGAGATAGATGGTTCATACCTGCCAGCATCTTCCCTTGTGTTAAGAAAGGGCTGAATATGATAGGATAGAGACAGATGGTTCATACCTGCCAGCATCTTCCCTTGTGTTAGCAAAGGGCTGAATATGATAGGATAGAGATAGATGGTTCATACCTACCAGCATCTTCCCTTGTGTTAGCAAAGGGCTGAATATGATAGGATAGAGATAGATGGTTCATACCTGCCAGCATCTTCCCTTGTGTTAAGAAAGGGTTGAATAGGACAGGATAGAGGAAGATGGTTCATACCTGCCGGCATCTTCCCTTGTGTTAAGAAAGGGTTGAATATGATAGGATAGAGATAGATGGTTCATACCTGCCAGCATCTTCCCTTGTGTTAAGAAAGGGTTGAATATGATAGGATAGAGATAGATGGTTCATACCTGCCGGCATCTTCCCTTGTGTTAGCAATGGGCTGAATATGATAGGATAAAGATAGATGGTTCATACCTGCCAGCATCTTCCCTTGTGTTAGCAAAGGGCTGAATATGATAGGATAGAGATAGATGGTTCATACCTGCCAGCATCTTCCCTTGTGTTAGCAATGGGCTGAATATGATAGGATAAAGATAGATGGTTCATACCTGCCAGCATCTTCCCTTGTGTTAGCAAAGGGCTGAATATGATAAGATAGAGATAGATGGTTCATACCTGCCAGCATCTTCTGCAATTTCCCTGGTATGCTGCATTTCTCTTGCTGCATTGTTTACATGTCCACTTATCCTAGACGAATGTAAGGTGATACTTAACTTTAAATCATATATGATATAACATCTAGATTTCAAGGAATATTTTGTTCTGATAAGCTATCAGATTTTATGGATTCAATGTCCATTCTTTAAGCTACTTTTTTATTGAGACAATAACTTATTTATCTAGTATTTAGTAAAAAATAGTGTATACTCTGCACAGTATACCATAAACTTAATATTTGACCATTTACTTACAGATTCTGAGAGTTCTGAATCTGTGCTGGTTCCAGAGTCCTGATCACTGGACTCAGAGTCTGCCCAGAACTCCATGTCTGAGTCGTGACATACCACAATTATCTCCTGAAAACACATTATGTAGAGTTCTGTATTTCTCAACATGTTTCCTGTTTTTACTTTTGAGTCTTCTTAAGATATGATGCTCATTATCTGTATACATATACATATATCTTAATGATTAAATACCTTAGGCTTAACAAAATAAAGCCTGTTTCTAATTTCCCTACCCATCCCACAAGTCCAAAGGTTGACATAGTTTCACAAGTCCAAATGTTTGACTTAGTTCTAGTAATAATTTAAATAATAATTTCATGTATCTATCTCAATTCTGAATATGTGTGATTATTGTGTTTAAAATAAGAATGTATATAAAAAATAAGGCTTGTGTCACTTGTGCACTGTAAGACTCTTGCACTGTCATGATGTGACTGACCTCTTCTGAAGTCTGGCTGTCTGTCTCATCCATGTAAGCCTCACTGCTGTCAGACTGTGGATCATATTCCTCAGGAAATGGTGGATCCGATCCATGTGATCTGATCTCCACAGAGAAATGATCTTCCTCCATCTCCAGGGATATCTCGTCCTCAGAGGACAGGAACCAGTAGTCATCCGTCGAGGACTTCACCACCGCCGTCTCCTTGCTCTGAAATCATGAGAATATGTTTCTTTATTTTCATTCTAATCAATTTTGATGTTACTACTATAGAGGAAACTTTGGTGACACTGATGTCAACTGTTCTTGACAATATCACTACATATGATGACAAGTAAATAACAGCACTAAAACTCTCAGCAGGAGACACTGAAGCTTTCAGCACAGAACAGGAGTGAACTGAATAGAGACTGGAGAATAGAACCATGCTGCAGCTGCATAGTTACATACTGGAGAGTAGAGGGCTATACAACAGAGCTAGATCTGGAAACTACATGGGAGAGCTAGACCTGAGAGCTACAGAGACAGCTAGATGCTTGATTGATCTTGACATGAGAGCTGCAGAGACAGCTAGATGCTTGATCTTGACATGAGAGCTGCAGAGACAGCTAGATGCTTGATCTTGACATGAGAGCTGCAGAGACAGCTAGATGCATGGTCTTGACATGAGAGCTGCAGAGACAGTTAGATGCTTGTTTTTGACATGAGAGCTGCAGAGACAGCTAGATGATGGATCTTGACATGAGAGCTGCTGAGACAGCTAGATGCATGGTCTTGACATGAGAGTTGCAGAGACAGCTAGAAGCTTTATCTTGACATGAGAGCTGCAGAGACAGCTAGATGATTGATCTTGACATGAGAGCTGTAGAGACAGCTAGATGCTTTATCTTGACATGAGAGTTGCAGAGACAGCTAGATGCTTGGTCTTGACATGAGAGCTGCAGAGACAGCTAGATGCATGGTCTTGAAATGAGAGCTGCAGAGACAGCTAGATGCTTGATCTTGACATGAGAGCTGCAGAGACAGCTAGATGCTTGTTTTTGACATGAGAGCTGCAGACACAGCTAGATGCTTTATCTTGACATGAGAGTTGCAGAGACAGCTAGATGCTTGACATGAGAGCTGCAGAGACAGCTAGATGCATGGTCTTGAAATGAAAGCTGCTGAGACAGCTAGATGCTTGATCTTGACATGAGAGCTGCAGAGACAGCTAGATGCTTGTTTTTGACATGAGAGCTGCAGAGACAGCTAGATGCTTTATCTTGACATGAGAGCTGCAGAGACAGCTAGATGATTGATCTTGACATGAGAGCTGCAGAGACAGCTAGATGATCGATCTTGACATGAGAGCTGCAGAGACAGCTAGATGATTGATCTTGACATGAGAGCTGTAGAGACAGCTAGATGCTTTATCTTGACATGAGAGTTGCAGAGACAGCAAGATGCTTTGTCTTGACATGAGAGTTGCAGAGACAGCTAGATGCTTGATCTTGACATGAGAGCTGCAGAGACAGCTAGATGCTTGGTATGAGAGCTGCAGAGACAGCTAGATGCTTGGTCTTGACATGAGAGTTGCAGAGACAGCTAGATGCTTGGTATGAGAGCTGCAGAGACAGCTAGATGCTTGATATGAGAGCTGCAGAGACAGCTAGATGCTTGATCTTGACATGAGAGCTGTAGAGACAGCTAGATGCTTTATCTTGACATGAGAGTTGCAGAGATAGCTAGATGCATGGTCTTGACATGAGAGTTGCAGAGACAGCTATATACTTGTTTTTGACATGAGAGCTGCAGAGACAGCTAGATGCTTTATCTTGACATGAGAGCTGCAGAGACAGCTAGATGCTTGATCTTGACATGAGAGCTGCGGAGACAGCTAGATGCTTTATCTTAACATGAGAGCTGCAGAGACAGCTAGATGCATGGTCTTGACATGAGAGCTGCAGAGACAGCTAGATGCTTTATCTTGACATGAGAGCTGCAGAGACAGCTAGATGATTGATCTTGACATGAGAGCTGTAGAGACAGCTAGATGCTTTATCTTGACATGAGAGTTGCAGAGACAGCTAGATGCTTGGTCTTGACATGAGAGCTGCAGGGACAGCTAGATGCTTTATCTTGACATGAGAGCTGCAGAGACAGCTAGATGCTTGACATGAGAGCTGCAGAGACAGTTAGATGCTTGATCTTGACATGAGAACTAGACCTGATGGCTAGATGAGAGAGCTAACCTGTATGCTCCAGTGCTCACTCTCACTGGTTGATGGGTTCCGCATCTCAAGGGTGAGGAGCCAAGGTTTGGATCCGTCCTTTCCTTCCTGGTCACTGTACATGATGCTGATGGAGGATGAGGCACGGCGCCGATGCTGATGATCACCTCTACTCTCTGCTGATGAGGGACTCGACTTGTCTGAATGTAAACATTGATATCTTATATAATATGCATTAAACTTCTTTTCCTACAAATTCACTTAAATCAGAATTTATCACAAATTTAAACAATGTTTTGTTCTTATTTGTTTTCTTAAGTAATCTTATTCTACTGAATTTCCATTAAGTGGAATCATTTAACTCAGACCATGACATATTTGAGTTATCCCTTACAAAAGGTTAACATCACAAACCAAGATCGATTACACTTCAAATACTTGAGCTTGTGTTACTTCTCAATTCCCCCCCCCCCCACCCCACTCCCAAAACATAAAAATATTTACCTGATCCAGTCCTTTTACGTTTTCTTGTCCTCATTTTCTCACTTTGCTTTGAGTGCAAGGTGTCAGAAGAGGGTGGCTGCTCCACGACACTGACCACATCAATGTCTCGATTCCCATTCTCATCCTGCCTCCCGTTACTAAAGTAGGCTTCATTCGAATCAGGCTCCTCCACTATCCTGGCTGCATTTTTCTTGGGGGTGGTTGGGTGAGACTTCAGGGAAGCTGACACAGTTGCTCCAGGCAAGTTAGGCTCATTGTCCAATTTCACAGGTGAAAACTGCTCAAAATATCATTGCATTTTTTTTTTCAATGTTTGGATCCACTCCTGACATAAAACCATCTGAATTATGTGAGGACTAAATATTGTCCCATAACAGGACTTAATCACGCGTGATAACAATCAAATGGCAGATAAAAAAAACTGTTGAATCAGGTTTATTTTGCATAGATCTGTTACATAACTGGATTTCCAGGAATAATCAACAAAATGGCTAGAGGTAGGGGGTCTATAGAAAATATTTTGGCGATATAATATTGAACCCTGTAACTTTTATCCTGGATAAGAAATTGGTTACCTTGTGAGGAGAGGAAGCTTGCTGGGTGAGGAACTTCTGTTGAGCAGCATAGTAGAGTTGTCTATTGTGACTCTGGGCTGCTATTATCTCAGAAGGTCGGCGCTTAAATGATGGACTGTCTAACACGGTCACATTCTTCAGCAGTAACATCCTATTAGAGTCATAAAAAGAGCATATCTATATATCTGAATAACGGTAAAGGCTTGGAAAAGTTAATATATTGTTTCTGGTTTCTGGAACGGGGGTATTTCAAAGACCAAGAGGAAATAAAAGCTTGGAGATCTATATATAATAGGTTAGATCTGAACACAGAAAATAGAACTATTTGTAAGAGGGCAATTAACATTACATTTCTAAATATTCAAACACTTAAATCTTGATGTCCCTTAAGGATTTACCTGGCATCATAGAGGGTGAATGATTTAACCCCAAACACCACCCCCAGGGGATCGTCCATGCAGTGTACCACTCGTGGGTTGTACGTGTCATATAGCTGACGACTCTTGATGTACTCCTTGAAGTAATACTGAAGCTAAAACAATTTATATACGTTTTTATTTATTTCAATCTATTTCAAAGGCAGCAAGGGACATCAATTTTTCAAAATGTTAGATTTTTTTATTTATATCTTTTTTCAATTTTTCAATTTACTTTGAAGGAAATTAAAACAATACAAATTAAGATGTAAGATTTGTTTAATATCTGGAACTTCAGTACTGAATTGTCAGGTGAACATTTATATGCACAACAATCATATTAAACCAGGTATTATATATTAATTAATAAATTCTTTACCTGCTTGAATGTGAAAATTTCGCCATGCTGGGTAAGATTTCCTTTGGCTCCAATTGATTTTAATAAACTAAGAAACTCTGTTTGTGGTCGCACCTAAAAACCATCAATACAGATATTAAACAAAGGAAAAGCATGGAAACACTGCTTTAGACCCAGGCAAAATAATTTGCCCTTGCCTGATACATGTGTGTCAAGTGTTATTTATTTTTTAAGTATTTGATTTTTCTTATAGGAAATCAGGTACAAGGTGATGCATCCCTTGTTTTATGTATCACCATATTTTGTATATTTTGCAACATACCGTATCCACTCGGGTTAGCGCCCATGCTTGGCTTAACGCCCACCCCCCTTTTTAGGAAGAAATCATTAAACGCCCACCTTCCCTGGATGTCCGTAATACGATGTACGTGACGTCCTTTACCTTAGCATCTGGGTGCCCACGAGACAAAAGTGGAGCGGCCAACATGTCAAATTGAACTTTCATATCCGTAGCTGATCGATTTTAATTGTTTTTTAAATGATAAATAAAGGTATGTACTTAATATTATCACAATTACGTCGACAATTTCTCCACATCATTGATTTTAGCTTCAAAACAAAGCGTTTTCATTATTTATCATTTGAAATGCAATTAAAATCGATCCGCGTTTGAAAGCATTTCTGTCAACAAGGAAGACACGACTCAACGCAACACGTGGTCGCAATTTTGAAAGGCGGAAGTGACGGGAAGAGGCTCTTGTTTTTAGCACGAAAACGATTGTTAATATATTGCGCAATAATGGATGGTTTTGTTCTGTTCTCGACCTTTATAAACGCCCATGCTTGGGTAAACGCCCACCCCCCTCTTTTACTTTGTCCCCAATTAGCCGCCCATGGGCGCTAACCCGAGTGGATACGGTACATCACAAGCACTTAATTCTAAACACAGAACATGCCACTAACCAAAGTAAGAGATCCATAGATATCTGCATCTCTGCTGCTGCCCCCTGGTGACCTCCCATTCTGAGTCAAGGTGGCTGTGGTTGTGGTGGTTGTTGTAATGATAGCATTATCTGTCACCTTGCAAAATCCATTTATTTCTTTTTAGAACAGTCATCAAAAGGGTGTTGATCTTTCAACTCTTCATCAAGAGTTAAACTAAAACCTATTTGGTCAATGACTCTTTCAAAAACATACTTCAATATGAGGTATTAAAATACAATAAAATGAAAGTTGATCCTTTGAAAATCTTAATTTTGGGTGAGTATATCTTACATGTCTGTCTTTTTTGACTTTGACATTTACACTCAGGATATTTTTAACATGATTATTTAATAGCATTTGGAAAATATACATATTTGACCAATAATATGTCTCAATAACTTTGACGTTCATCTTGCATAATTACATTGCTATTTTTGTTTTCTTCAATAAAGGTTTATATTTTTTCATATAAATAATATGATTATATCTGGGACAACAAAACTCTTATATACCTGAATTTCCACTGAGCTCTGTGAACTTGTGCGTAGGCGTCGACCATGATTATCACGCCTGTCACTGTGTGACATCACAAAACTACGGTCACGCTGCAAAATATATATACACATACTTAATATTTTGCACAAAGTGTTGTTTTGTACAGGAACAAATGTTCGGGGTTGATTCAACCAAGAGGGTAAGATATATTATGTATTATTAAGTTATTCAAAGGAAAAGGTCAGAAATAACTGGCTATACATTATAATATGAAGTGGCAATTTCTAAATGTCCTATTCTTCTGAATTTAAACTTGCCTTTTTGGCTTGTTATTCAAATCTGACCTTTTCCTATGATATCAAAGTGTTGATACCTGAGGTAGGATTTGTTTATTTATTGCTGCCTGTGTAACCTTCCATTCAGTACAGAATTTGCTGTGATTGGGGATGTTTCCTTAAAATTATACTAACAAGGACACACTTGGGTTATGAGTGACAAAGAAATGTTTTGAGATTAATTTAGTAAGTCATTATAAGTCATATTATTGTGCTACATGTCTCATTATAATATATTTCTTTTATCACATTTTGGCTTGTTAGAACCTTGCTTTCTGTTGAAATTTTCTTCAAGGCCTGACAAGTCAAGAACACTCAATGTCATCACCCAAGAATCTTAAACTGAAGCTATATTTGGATTACCAGAATAAGGTACTGGATTTCCGAGAAACCAAAAGCGTGTGAGAGACAATTCAGTGTTTACTTTTGCATTAAAAAAGATCTTCAAAAATTCAGAAAAATATTGAGCCTCATGGAAATTAGAATTCACCTCAAGACAATACTTCATCATACAGATGAAAATCCACCCAGCAGTTTTAGAGAAGATTGAGTTTGACTGACAGACAGAATGACAGAAATTTCCCCCACTCACTTAATAATCAACACAGTTAAAAAGCATCTTATTGAATCTGGGTCCTGAGCCATGTAATCATTCAGGCCTCGACATTAGCCAGTTGCCCGCTTGCCCGGAGGTATATTTCACACCTGTCGGGCAAGTTCGGGCAACTTGATACATCTGTTCCACTTGCCCGGTGGTCAAGTACTGTAATCTGTCCCCAATCAAAGTACCCCACAGAGAACAGAGAGAGCTGCTGACCACATCACAGGGATGACACCTGATTAGAGATAACTTTGTGTCCAAGCTCCGTTGCCCTTGGTATTACCCCTGCCTCCCAAACCCTGACCAAGATAAAGTTATGGCATGCTGCTAAATATATATATTCCTCAAGATGGTATTTCACACAAAGCACTATCAGGAGGTAGAGCTTATCAATTTCGCACATTTTGGTCTTTGTCAATCATTATATTATCCAGGAAACATGTACAGTTGATTTTAAGTATGATGAGTAACAGTGGGTATATCCATCAGTAACACTTGACATTACTTAATCTAATAAAGTGAGAATTGTACGTTATATTCTTACAAGATTGACAATTCAGGGTGACATTTTTACTCACAAACTCAAAGTCTTCATGTATTTCTCTGCTTAAAAATTGAACTCCTGAGTTAGAAAAGGCCCTATTCCTATTGTTTTTATATCTAAGGAACTAAAATAAGAGTTATCAATGATATAAATTGGTCAAGAATTGACTGAGCATTGCCAATTTTTATGTTTTCGTAAATGCACAAAAAATTGTAACAAACTTGAGGTCACTGCATGCTATTTTAAATAAAAACATGTACTATTCATTTCAACTTTTTCAAGCCAAATATTGTGTATTATATGGGTTATATGGGCATTTTTTCTAATTATCAGCCAATGTTTGAATGTACAAATCCTATAAGCTTTAGTCCTATACCATATTCAAATATTGGGACAAAAATTCAGGGCAAGTGAATTGTAATTCAGGGCAAGTAGATTTTAAAATTTACTTGCCCGGTGTGCAAGTGGATCACAAATGTTAATGTCAAGGCCTGTCATTCATGAAAAAAATGAAGAAAAATGGGCATCAAAGATGGAGGGACACTCAACCAGTGACTGGCTGTTGTGGCCTTTTTCGACCTTTCCCCGGATCAACCATAACCTCTTTGACTTTGCTTGTTTGATTGTATTACATAAATCAAATCATCTACATTCTTCTTTTTCTTTTCAATATAAATCTGGCATTCAGGGTCAATTAGCCATCTTGAATGATATTTTGTGAACTTTGAAGTTCAAGCATAAAGGTCACAAAGAGGCAATGGTTATATTCATCAAAGACATTTCTGCAAAGGGTTAACAAAGCCAAGTTTGAAAGGTATCCAAGTTGTTCTGGGAGAATTATTGCACTTACAAAAAGAATGGCACAGACAAACATACAAACAGTTGCAGCATTTTAATATACTTATAATATAATTATAACTATAGTATAGCTTTGCTGGGTGTAAAAACACATGCATCATTTAAATTGGTATAATTGGTATAATCTTAACTTATATTACTCTTTTAGAAAAAGGCTTAAATAAAATGGCCTCTGTTTCCCGAGATGTTATGCACTGCCCATCCTATTTAAGTTACAACTCAGATAGCGTGTGGCAGCAAGGAACCTGATGATATGATCTTGGAGTTATTATGAATGGAGGTTTGACGGCCATTATAGGAGCTATGGCGTCATGGCAACGCATTGTTTTACACAATTGATTCAAAATGCTTTGATCCTATCATAGTTGCCGACATCAGAACAGTGGAAAATTGAACATTTATATAATTTAAAAAACAATAAATTGGCCAATGTTTCATTAAAGTTTTATACTACATTTAAGTGTCTTTTTTATGAAGAAAAATTCAGAATAGTTGCTGTTTTGTGGCTTACAATACAATCCACTCAAACTTACTTCAAATAAATCTGTTCATACCTGTTCTGATTGTTTCAATTATAAATATTCTGAAAAAAGGAAAAATGCATATTCTAAACCTTTAATTTTTTTTATACATAAAAATTATGTCACTATTCATGTTACTTTGTTAAAACTTTTAAAACAAAATAGTATTTATGATATAGAATTTATAAAATTCCTGTTGCATTTTTTTATTATTATTTTTTTGTTGATTTTAAATGATGACATAATGTTTTATAAGTCAATTTATTTCTGATGCCGCATATATTGGCAGGGCTATAAATTACATTTTCTGATAGTATTTAAAAAAATAAACTGGAATGAAAAAATAACAATAAAACACATGGTTCAATCAGTATTTGATGTTGTAGCAGCAATTTTAGCATATTGTTTCATACATCTTTTCATAAAATTTGTTTCATAAAGTTTTTCAGAGAATGGTCCAAACTTGGAGCAGAGAAATAAAATTTATTCCTTTATAATCAGTGTCACAAGGGGAACATTTCATTTGCGATACGTGTAGCTCTAAATCATAGATTTGTGGAGTCAAAATTGCTTTAAAAAAGAATTAGGTCAAAAATTTCTTATCTTGCGCCTATATGGTGTCATCATAACAATGCCCAAGGCGGCAACTATGTTATCCCCTTTGATCCCACGACGTCACGCCTCCATTCATAATTACTCCAAGATATAATGCAGTGAATTCTTTCTGATTACATCCGATGTTAACACCTTCTTTTGTTGCCACGAGGTGATCTTTTTGACTCTTCTAAATACCATCTCGAGTTGTCAAATCCGATGTGGGGAAAAATCATAAGGGGTTTTTATGACTTGAAAATATGATGACAAGGGTCATTACTGCAATAGTGAATTGCTGGAAGTAGAGTTTGATCAGTTTAAAACCAATGTAGAGCCCATGGATCTAAATGCATTGAAAAAACACAACTTGTTACAAGTTTCATGTCAATTTAGACTTAGAAATTTCAGTGGATGCTTTAGTAAGTAGGTTGGACCTGTAGGCCTGACCAAGACATATTCCATTTTGACCTCTATTTTCATGATATTGACATTAATATGAGACATAAAAATGGTTTTATTTAATAATGTCTGTGCGAGTATGTAAGGGAGATGTTTGGTTTCACTTTCAAGCACTTCATCTGCTTTGTTCAGACCAGTGATTCGGGGTTATGAATTTCCCGCCATGTGATATATTTATAGCTAACATACTAAGAAAGCCATGACACAACAACACTTCTCCATAGATTATGTCTACATCTTATATGAAGTCATTTATTATAGTTTGACGCCATTGAAAGCGACGTTTTCCGTGCATAAAACCGACGTTTTCGTTGATGCATCATTTGGTCATCCGGATGTGTTATTTTGTCCCTGAACATGTTCAGACTTGTCACCCGATAATGAATGCATTAACTGCATCTTTTTTGTGTAAAATAAATCATTTTCTTGGTCCAGTGCTTCTCTATTACATAAATTTATAATGTGTACAGTTTTATATAGTGTATTAAGAATAACTTAGATCTGTACAACGATTTTACTAACCTGGAAAGAAACAGTGCTCAATGCAAAACGTGCAGTCTGCCATGTTTATTTACATCTGGGTCATATGTATATGTCAAAGGTCACAGATCAACTTCCGTTCTATTTATCGCCAGGGGGCTCATGCAAACTCCACCAGAGGACACATTGCAAACGCTAGCTGGCAACATCAGCAGAACTCGTCTCGGGCATCTGCAACTACTTTTGTACATGTATGCCTAGGCTGTATGTCCCACATATTCACGAAATAATAGACTCGGATCCTAGGGAGCTCAAATATATCCCTAAATGTAGACACCAATGCTTTATCCTTTCGCTCCAGTATTGTAGGTCACTCAAAGAGCAAAACAGAATAAAACGCAAGAGATGCATGCCTATGGTATCTACTCAAAATGCAACATTAAGCCAATTATAATTATCTTTGATATTATCCTAATGAGATGTAGTTGTTTAAATTGGCCTGTATTCCTATCAATTTAAAAAGGTGCTACCTATTGGCTCCACTGGTTTTACCAGATGAGAGCATTATTTACTGAGTGCATTATTTACTGAGTGCATTTAACATTTCATCCAAATAGACTTCAAACTTTCAGAATCAAATTATATTAGGACATGCATTTTTTTTTTTTTTTTTTTTTCCAAAGATCACATTTATTTCAAAATTACATAAAGTCTTGCCACATAAGGTAATATTATAGCCCCAAATACCCCCAACCCCCCGCTGCCAGGTGGATCATGTCAAACATCAGAATATATGTACATACATAGATTTTGTAGATATTTGTCTAGTTCTTACAAACTATCAAAACTATCAAGAATAAATTGGTATTTTTCAAACTGTTCTGATTTTTTCCTTTGACAATATATATTTCTATGTATAGTTAACTTTCTTTTTAATACAATGAGAAAGGAATACAGATCAACTGCATTGTTGTTCATAAGTCTATTAATGTAAATATAATATTTAGCTTCTAAAACACAGTAATTTAATACTACAGTAATGTCATCTGATGGTGGGAAGCCAAACAAAATACATTCTTCTAATTCTTTATCCTCTGTGATTAAGATAGGGCTTGTTCTGTTCCACCATTTAAAGAAACTCTTCCAGAAATTATGGACTCTTTCACAATAGAACATGAAATGTAAAATATCATCTATTTCCGTACAATAATTGCACTTGCTCTCTGTTTTAACATGTATGTCTTTGAGCCATTTATTACATGGTATAATACGATGTATTAGTCTGAACTGGAAAGACTGTAAAATTGTTTCTGTAGTTATATTGAAAGTCAATCTATAAATTCTCTGCCATAGCTCTGTTGGAGCACCTTTAAAGTTGGGATAAGTTTCTGCCCATTTTGTTGATGAATGTGGTATAACATGGTTCATTTTTATAAGGCACCAATAATAGTCTTTGCATTTAAAATTTCTGATGTGTAAAAATTTTCCATTTGAGGTAATGCCAAGATCATGGTTGATTGGGTTAATATGATCAGAATTATATATTTCATTTCTCCATAATACTGGTATACTATGTCTTAGTTGCAATAAATTTAGAAAGTTACATTTAATATTATATTTTTGTTGAATGTCATCATGACCAAGAAAATTACTATGTTCATCAAGCAGGTGTTTAATTTTTGTCACACCGCCCTTTATCCAGTCATTCCAGCACAGACTTTTACCATTTATTGTGATAGCATTATTATGCCAAATTATTTCCTCCTGGATATCATGAGCACTATTTGGGTTTGTATTGTGTAATATTGACCATAACTTGTAAATTTTACAATAAAAACTGGGAACATTATCAAAAGTTATGTTCTTTTTGCACATAAAAAAGAATCTAAGATCATCGGTCGCATAAAACAATTTCGGTAGGGATTTCCATTTGGCTGAATCAAAAGTACTCAACCGATTAACCCAAGTAAGGAGGAGGGCGTTAACTTTAACCTCAAAATTACATAATTTAAGACCTCCTTGATTTATATCTTGTATCATTACCTTTTTCGCAATTTTAGGTCTTTTCCCATCCCAAACAAAATCCATTATCAGACCGTTGACCTCATTAACGACTCTAATAGGTGTGCTTACTACACTTGCTACATAAATTAAAGGTGACAGAGCTAGGCTGTTGAGTACTGTTATTTTACCCTTAAGAGATAACTTTCTTTGTTTCCATAAATTGAGTATGTTTTTCATTTTGATAAGTCTATTTTTAAAATTAAGATTGTAGTTTTCCTCGTCATTTTGTGTAACTACTATTCCTAATATTTCAATTGGCCCTTTGATCCATGATAAACCATGTGGAAAATAGTCGTTATTTTTTAGAGAGCCAATATATTTTGCTTTGGTTTTTGATATATTGAGTTTTAGTCCTGAGCACAATGAAAATAATTTAAAAATGTCAAGTAATGGTTTTACTGATCTTACATCACCTAGAGAACATGTGGTGTCATCAGCTAATTGACTAATTCTTAGTTCTGAGTCCCCTAATTTTATCCCGTTAATACTTTTATCCAGTCTAATTTTGTGTGCCAACAACTCAACTGCAATTATAAAGAGATATGGTGATAAGGGACACCCTTGCCTGACGCCTCTCTCAATGGAGAAAAATTCAGATAGATTGCCATTATTTATTGTTGCTGCTGAAATATCAGTGTAAATAGTTTTTACCCATTTCTTAAAATTTTTACCAAAGTTAAATGTGTCCAGTGCATTAAAAAGGAAGCTCCAATTTAGAGAATCAAAGGCTTTTTCAAAATCAAAAGTCATAATTATTCCAGGAATATTATAGGAATCGGCATAGTAAATAACATCTTCTAAAACCCTAATATTTTGGCCAATATACCTCCCCTTGATATAAGCAGTTTGGTCATCATTTATTATGGTTGGCAGTACTTTCTGTAATCTTTTGCCCAAAAGTTTTGTCAAGATTTTGTAGTCAGTATTAAGCAAACTGATAGGCCTCCAATTACTTAAAAACAATCTATCTTTATCTTTTTTCGGTATTAATGTTAAAATTCCACGTCTTTGTTCAATAGACAGTTGACCACATTCGTAGGCATATTTCAAGCTGTTAATAAAAGGACCTTTTATATCATTCCAGAAAAATTTATAAAAATCAGCAGAAAGTCCATCAGTTCCTGGTGTCTTGCCATTTTTTAAGGCTTTCAAACTATTAAGTACTTCAGTCTCTGTTATATCTTTTTCACAATCATTTTTTTCCTCTTCACTCAAGCAGGGGATGTCATTTTGATCTTGAAATGTATTAGATGCATTTTTATAATCCTCACTATTTGTTTCCAAAGTCTCAGAATAAAGATTTTTATAAAATTTAAATTGTTCATTTAGAATGTCATTTTCATTTGTAATGATTTTATTGTCTATCTGTAATTGACAAATTAGTTTGTTTACATAATTGTTCTTTTCTAAAGACATAAAGAATTTGGAATTTTTTTCCCCTTCTTCCACCCATTTAGCTTTTGATCTAAAAATGACACTACTGGCTTCTTGAATTTCAATATTTTCTAATTCATTTTTTATACATCTGAGTTCCTCATGAAGTGTAGAATGGCAATTGTCCTCTTTATCAATACTATCATTTATAGTAACCAGCCTTTTTTCCAAATTCTCCTTA
This sequence comes from Amphiduros pacificus, assembly GCA_949316495.1. NCBI lineage: Eukaryota > Metazoa > Annelida > Polychaeta > Phyllodocida > Hesionidae > Amphiduros > Amphiduros pacificus. The sequence goes on from OX439002.1 coordinate 34,782,267, forward strand.
TATTTTCCTCTTTCCTTTTTCTTATTTGAACAATAGGGGATGGTAAATGAACGTACTTCTAATTTAATCATTTCCCATATCATTGATTTGTTTAGTAAATAGTCATATTTTTTTTCTGATTCTAGTATAACCTTCTTTATCTCTTTGACATATTCTGAATCTCTGAGGAGAGTACTATTAAATTTCCAAAGGCCTCTGCCTCTCTTATTATTACAGTTATTGCCAACATTTAAAGATACGATACTATGATCAGAATGTAGACCCACCTCAATGTTACATTTGTTGATCTTATTTAATAGGTGATCAGACATTAAAATATAGTCCAATCTGGACGAAAGGCCTCTACTATGCCAGGTATATCTGCGCAGTGTAGGGTTTAAAATCCTCCATACATCAACTAAATTTAACATATCCATCAATCCATATATTTCTCTCCTATATTCAGGATTATCATTAACCAATGGAACATTGCTTCTCTTATCTAATTTTACATTGAGATAAAGGTTCAGATCGCCCCCTAGGATAACTGTGTCATTTTCAAACCTGGCTGTTTTATCCTTGACTGAGTTTATGAAAGAGATTTGTTCAAGTTTGAAGTTTCTGGTAGGAGCGTAAAGATTAATAATCACAATGTCATTATTTTCTATCTTTAGCCTAATAGCTAGGAATCTGCCTTCATCATCTCTAAAAGTGTCCACTAGTTTATAATCAATTAATTTTGGCATCAATATAGCAACACCCTTACTATTACTAGAACCATTTGAGAATATAATCTCGTGACCCCATTCTTCTTTCCATTTCTTTTCCATTTTTTCAATACAGTGTCTCTTGTAACAGGATAAAACTATTTGTTTTTCTTAATTTCTCAAAAATGGCAACTCTTTTTGTTTTTTGACCAAGCCCATTTACATTAAATGATTTTACACCAATTACAGAACTGTCCATAAACGAGTAATATATTCACCAATTAAATATTCATTTTCCTGTACAGTTCTATTAATGTTCAGTTTATGAGTGTATATGTATATTATTGACCTCCATTTGTTTAAACAGTAAAAAGGTTTCATGTATATTGCAGTAGGTACTTCTGTTACACACGTGCTTTTCCACCAACTGGGTTACCACTTGTCATGGGGCCGGCAGCACACATACACTGTTTTGACACTGGCAATCTTCTAATGGAGGCTTTCTGAGTGAATAGCACGACTTACAGCATCAAAGTTCCTTTTCCAGTTGCCTACAATACTTAACACAAGTATTGGCATAATTTACAACATCCCTCACGTCCTCAGACAGCACCAAAGGGCCCAAAACAGCAGGAACAACGATCAGCACATTCTAGACTCCGCCAGGACATGCATTTCTAAATTTTGAAAAAAAATAACTATAATGATAAAATATTAGAAATCATGCTATTTTGTACTGTAAAATGTCTTGTTTTGCCAATATAAAGTAGAGATTGCTAAATTGCATTTTATTGTGCAAATTCACGAAATATGAATGTTACATGCTAATTCCATGCATAATTCATGAAACACGAAGAGAAGAGAAACTTCTGAGACCAATATCCCAGCATGCTATGCAGAAAATAGAGGGTCTGAGAGCATGCATTTTGTCTACTAGTATTTGATGAGCATAAAGTTCACAATGGTCATTTTCTGCTGTCCTGCTTGTGTTTCAATATCACTCATTTGACCCATTTCCACAACGAGGCTGGTAGAAGATATCACTCATTTGACCCATTTCCACAACGAGGCTGGTAGAAGAAAATAAAGAGCGTCTTGTATCCCTACGCACAGCTGAGTGTTGTTCTTGATCATCGCTCGTCATTTAGGCTAATAATGGACATGTTCAAGAAAGACAAAGTATTTTAACATGGTGGCAGCGGTAAAGTTGAACCCAGGACCCTGAAGATACTTCAGTCAACCACACAAAGACTGTGTGACTGCCGTAATGAGTAAGAAAACACTCACCTATTGTGCAGAAGCTCTGATGGTCGCCATATTTGTTGACACTTGCATGAACTATTGATCTCTCTGTATATCTGACTGTCTGCAGTTCTCTCTGCTGGAGATTGTGACATTCTACAAATTCTGTATAAACTGTGTAATGAGGCAATGCTATGCAACTCTACTGCAACTCTGGCTGTCTGTATTATTCCTACTAGTGTGTAGTTACTGTAATAAAGCAATCATGGCTTCTTCTGGAGTGTTTGCAAACGTCACCCCCCCCCCCCCCCCTCCACCACTGTCTCTGAAGGGGAATTCTACTGAGGAGTGGAACTTGTTTAAACAGATGTATAAGAATTTTGCTGTGATTACTGAACTAAGCAAGAAAACCAAGGACTACCAGCAAGCAGTTTTCTTGAACACCACAGGCCCAGTAGGTGTAAAAATTTTCAACAGCTTAACTTTTGCTCCTGCAGTCGGCACTAATGCTGCAGAAGACCCAACAGATGTTGCTACTTTGATCAAAAAGTTTGAGAAGCACATAATAGGAGAGACTAATGAATCCTATGAGCGGTATATCTTCAATAAGAGAAACCAGGAAGCAGACGAAAATATTGACACATATGTGGCAGCCTTGAGAGAACTTGCCCAGACCTGCAATTTCTGTGAGTGTCTCTATGATAGCCTTCTGAGAGACAGAATTTTCATTGGTATAAGGGACCCGTATGCACAGAAACTGCTCCTACAGAAAAGGAAACTCACACTAAATGATGCGGTGGACATCTGCCGGTCAACTGAGTCCACCAGTATGCAACTGAAGACCATCGGTAGTAGTAGTGAGTCTCAGTCTGTGCATGGTGTCAAACCCACAAGGAGAAAATCTCATGGGCGTCCCGACAAGAAGTCTACGCCTAGTGCGGCACATGCATCACAAGCATCTCAGCCTGTGATTCAGTGTAAGGTCTGCGGCAACAAACACCCCAGAAAGAAGGAACTGTGTCCAGCTTGGGATAAAGAGTGCGGAAAATGTAAGCAGAAAAATCACTTTGCCATATGCTGCAAGTCACAACGCTTCAGATCAAGCAATAAAGTACATGGTGTATCTGAGTACGCTGATGATAGCTACTCAGAGAGTGACACTGAGTCCAGGGAGAGAAGGGGGCTCTATATGTAGAGTTGGTTATCAATGGTAAGCCACAGAAATTTCAAATTGACTCCGGAGCGACAGTATGTGTTATCCCTAGGAGTCTACTCCCACACTCGGCAACTCTAGTGCCATCTGACGTCACTCTGAAAATGTACAACAACGCCACTCTTGACAGTGTGGGCAAGGCCAAAGTCATCATCAGAAACCCACAAGCACCAAAGAAGAAGTTCAATGTAACCTTCATGGTCGTTGAAGGGGACTTCGTACCACTGCTAAGCAGATCAGCGGCTGAGAAGATGCAGCTGATCACAGTCAACTACTCTAAGTTTAAGCTGGTGCACGCTCTTGATGAGGAAACAAATTCCATAGTCTCGGAATTTGAGGACGTCTTTTCCGGGAAACCGGGGAAGTTTGATGGTGAAGTTCATTTACACCTAGTGGATGATGCCAAGCCTGTCCAGTGTCAATGTAAGAAAATACCGGTCGCTCTCAAACCTGCTGTGAAGAGCAAGCTTGAGGAGATGGTAGGCGACGGTATACTGATCCCTGTGGATGAACCTGCTGATTGGTGCAGCAGAATGGCCATTGTTGAGAAAAGGAACAAAGATATTAGAGTCTGCATTGATCCTCGTCCCCTCAACAAGGTGCTGAGACGTGAGCTGTATGAGCTACCTACACTGGAAGATATCCTGCCAGAGCTCACAAATGCTAAGACATTCTCCAAGCTAAATCTCACCAGCGGATATCTACACTGTGAGTTGGATGAGGCTAGTAGTTACCTAACTACTATGATCACTCCTTTCGGCAGGTACAGATGGAAGCGACTCCCATTTGGCCTTAAGGTTTCTTCAGAGATCTTCCAGAAGCGGTTGAACCAGGCTGTCGGTGAGCAGCCAGGTGTGTTATGTGTCGCAGATGACCTTCTAGTGGCTGGAGCTGGAGACACCAAACTAGAAGCAGACCAAAATCATGATGACAGACTGCGTAAACTCTTGAAGCGGTGCAGAGCTAGGCATGTTGGACTGAATCTGGAGAAGTCTGTCTTCAAGGAGCCCAGCACAGAGTTTCATGGCCATCTCATCACAAGTGATGGTTTGAAGCCATACAAGAAGAAGATTGAGGCAATTGTCAATATGCCCAATCCAGAAGACGCCACAGCAATCCAGAGGCTTCAAGGCAGTGTAACTTATCTGGCCAGGTTCCTGCCAAACCTGTCTGAAGTTATGGATCCACTCAGAGAACTGATGCACAGTGATGTCGAATGGAAGTGGACGGAGAAACATGATGATGCCATGAGCAAAATCAAAGACCTAGTCACCAAGGCACCACTGTTGGCCTACTATGATCCTGCCAAGCAACTCCTCGTCCAGAGTGATGCGTCTCAGAGTGGCCTGGGTGCGGTCTTGATTCAAGATGGCAAACCACTTGCGTATGCAAGTAGGGCACTGACAAGTGCAGAAAGACGCTACGCACAAATTGAGAAAGAAGCCCTCTCTATAGTGTTCGTGCTTGAAAAGTGGCACCAATACACGTATGGGAGAGAGGTCATCGTGGAAAATGATCACAAGCCGCTAGAGGCAATAGTAAAGAAGCCCCTCCACAAGGCGCCCAAACGCCTACAAGGTATGCTGCTCAGGATGTTGAACTACGACATCAGCATCATCTGGAGAAAAGGCCAGGATATGACCCTAGCAGATATGCTGTCCAGAGCCTATCCTGAATCACTCGGTGACCAGAAGCCAGATGTGTTCGCGTCCATCAATATGGCTACATATCTCCCTATGGGAGCCGACAGAATTGAAGAGATTCAAAGGGCCACAGAGCATGATGAACCGTTACAGGTTCTGAAACAAGTCATTCAAAAAGGCTGGCCAGATGAAAAGGACAAAGTACCAGTCCTTGCGTCCCCCTATTTCAACATAAGGGACAAACTCTCTGTTCAAGATGGAATCGTCTTCAGAGGTGAGCGCATTGTCGTGCCTAGCTCACTGAGAAAGCACATGCTCGAGCTGGTCCACAAATCTCATCTTGGCATTGAAAGCGCCCTGAGGCGTGCAAGAGACTGCATGTTCTGGCCTGGAATGACAGCGGAAATAAAACAGCATGTATCCCAATGTGAAGCCTGCAACACATACCAGAACAGCAACCAGAAAGAACCCCTAATGTCCCATGAGACGCCATCACTGCCATGGGAAGTAGTGGGTACTGACATTTTTGAGTGGGAAGAGAAAAACTTCCTCATATATGTAGATTATTTCTCCAATTTCTGGGAAATAGATCGCCTCAGTGACCTTAACACTAAGACTCTCATCAAGAAAACAAAACAGCAATTCGCCACGTATGGCATCCCCAAGAAAGTCATTTCTGACCCAGGCACTCCATACACATCAAAAGAATTCCATGAGTTCATGAAGAAGTGGGATTTTGAACATTACATAACATCACCAAAGCACAGCCAGGCAAATGGCAAGGTCGAATCGGCTGTCAAATCAGCCAAAAGGCTACTGAGAAAATGTGAGAAAAGCAAGACAGACCCATATCTTGCCATTCTCGAGTGGAGAAACACACCAACACAAGGCTTAAATAGCAGCCCAGTCCAGAGACTGCATGCTCGGAGAACCAGAACCCTGTTGCCAACCACTGGGCAATTGCTAGCCCCAAGAGGTTCTGATCTGGTGAGGTGTGAAAGGGAGAGAATGGTGCAACTGAAAGCCAAGCAATCAGAGAACTATGACAAACACTCTAAAAATCTGTCAGAATTAGAGGAAGGTGATGTGGTCAGAATGAAGCCATATAGATCTGGGCAAAAGGAATGGCAGAAAGCTGTAGTCAGCAAAAAATTAGATGAAAGGTCATATGAGCTAGAAACTCCACATGGTGTGTATAGGAGAAATAGAGTTGACCTCAAGAAGTCCAATGAGGGCCCACCAGGTATCCCCACTGGAGAGAAGCCATTCAGACAGAAAGACACTGAACCTGTGGTGATCCCAAGTGTACCCAGTGTTCCCACAATTGGAGAAAAAGCAGTGAAATCAAAGGCCCTGAGTACCAAAGGTGACAAAACTCCATATAAGAGCTCACACCAGAGAGAAGCCATAACACCAAGCCCCACACCCCTGTCGAAACAGACACCAACCCCCAGTGCTCCCACATCAACTAGATCTGGTCGTGTGATCAAACCACCATCCAAGATGAAAGACTATGTGTGAACACATAACAGGTAGTCCACCTGGACCAAAGGGTCACAATAACACCTTCCAGGTCGGCGAGTGCATGTAGCACTCAAATATGCATGTGAAATTGTGTATATACCATAATTAGTGTTTTGTTCATATAATGCTAATTCTGTCAAATGTTTGTTCAGATAACCTTGATTCTGTCAAATGCAAAAAAAGAATGTGTTTATCATAATTTGTAGACATTCAGTGACTGTAGATATAACTAAATGACATTTTTGAACTTTATTAAGTGTTTTCCAAGTTTTCGATTCTCAAAGCATCAGCTAGATTCTGACTCACAGTCTTTGAGCTTTCTTTTAAAAAAAAAAAAACAAAAAAAAATTTAAAACTTTAAAAGAAAGGATGTTTCAATATCGCTCATTTGACCCATTTCCACAATGAGGCTGGTAGAAGCAAATAAAGAGCGTCTTGTATCCCTACGCACAGCTGAGTGTTGTTCTTGATCATCGCTCGTCATTTAGGCTAATAATGGACATGTTCAAGAAAGACAAAGTATTTTAACAGCTTGTCATCTCTCTGCTTTGTATATCTAGTATATCAAATGCAGCTATTGACACGTTCAGCATCCGGCTTATGTGTCAGTAGAGCGTGCATGTCATACATAGGGTTGTTGATGGCATTGTTATACACTAGTACTACAGCAAGAAAAAAAAAACGTTGAGTGTGCCAATATTAGAACGTCCAATATGTATCTTAATTAATCTCCCAGAAAGAATTATTGTGAAAGATCGAGTGGTATAAACAGTTCTCACATTTTGATCCTACAGGAGATTGTATTTGTACTATCCAAATGATTAACTGCAGCTATATAATTTAGTTAACCCTAAACTATTTACATTGAATAAAATGGGAATGGCAAAATTTAACCTTAATCTATAAAAGGGCAAAAAGATTTTCAATACAGCATACACAGTAAAGTCATTTTGTTGATGTCTGAGATACCATTATAGTTTTAATAACCAAGCGTTTTATATGAATCCAATATTTTTGCAGAATTAAGGGCCTTTAAATCTATCCGTGTACAGCCGACGACAACTGACCTATAGATACGGATGACAACAGAGCTGCGTTTCAGTTTATCAATTGATTATCAATTGATGTGAATATTTTCGAGAGTACAGATGTACTTTAAAGGCTTTTAAAATGATGGAACCGCAGCTCTGTTGTCGTCCGCAGGTCAGTTGTTGTCGGCTATATAAAATATGTAACAACTCTCCTTAATGATGATCGTCAGTGAAATCTATGTGACAAAATATGGACACATTAAGTCAAATTGTTCTCATTTCATTATTTCTGAACAAAATAGTTGAAAATTTAGAATACACATCATCTTGATTAAATTTGTTTTAACCGGCACCATTCAGACGACCACGTTTTGCAGACAGCAGAAAAGGACGCGACCCACTGCAACTTATGATGTCACTGTACCAATGTGCACAAAATGTCCTGAAAAAAAATGTTTTCAATCAATTTAAACATAATATGCCATCATCTTTGCATTACGTGTTAGGCTCTCATGAGATTTTGCAATATTCATCCTACTACAACTCAGAACAATAAAAAAAAAAAAAAACACGTCATGGATCTTATCTATTCATAAATATGATGTCTCCTGTCACCAAGATGGCCTTATCATTGTTCATTTTGTCTGATGAATTCAAGTAGTCTTGTGTAGAATAATACTCTTTACAAAAGAAATGCTAATTTATTTTTAATTATTAAAAAAGATTGGCCTATATTGCATTTAATCTATTTGGAAAATAATGGATTAATGTGCAATGTGCTGTCTCACGTAAATGTGCAATGTGCTGTCTCACGTAAATGGCTGTTTCTCACATGAGTGAAAGTGAGTCAACTGTCTCCTTCCTATAACATATCTTATATGCCTTTCTATCACACATTTACAGCTGTCTATCAGCTATTTATAATTAATTATCTATTACTGTTGGATCAGCACATTTTCTATATGGCTGCATGGATTGTTGTTTGTTGTCTGGTTAGAGCCAGATTAAGAAATCAATTAAGGGTGTAGGAAAAGACAAATCCCGGTCAATTTCCGTTGCGAAGTCAGTCCCAATGTTTGTCTTCAATCAATACAGGTCACCCTTTTTAATATATTTTTTTATGAATAACTAAAAGGCCATTTTCTCTTTCTGGTTGCCATACAGGGTTGCTTTTAACAGGGAAAGAGTTGAAAGTGCCACATTTAGGTTTCAGTCAGCTGAAAAAATCTTTTCACAAATTATTTATTTTTAACTTCCACCTAAGTAATTCAGTTCTTTACTTAGTTTCAGTTTCCTAAAAAGGTCTACGTGTGGTTTTATACATACCAAGCACAAGCAACAAAGTTTTGCTTTGATTCAGGTTGGGAAAAACACAAATCGTTTAAATACCAGTTTCCTATGATCATGATGCTTTTCCATTTTGTGGTACAACAGAAAATCCAACATAAAGAAAAAAAATATTATTCTAAACATTAAATAAGAATTAAATCCTGAAATTAATTCCAAATGGTAAGAAATTATTAGTTATATAATTACAACTTCATGCACGTCTATTAACTTGAGTGACTTATTTAGACCTTACAGTATAATATAGTAATTATACTCCAAATTTAGATGGAGGAATGTACATACACTTCTCCCTTTTCTATTATCAAATATTTGATTTGTAATTCATCTCGTGGAAAAATCGTGGAGTCAACATATATACTGGAACAAATAACATGGAAAATATGTACACTATTACCTGCACCATTAAAACATGGTATGCAAGATATTCTTATGTAAAACAATTGTACTGCATTTTATCAATAATATAATCTAATAAAATGTGGCCAAATGTAAAAAATGCCAAATCTATATATTTTCCTTTCGCGGCTAAAATGTATGTGAGGCACCAATTAAGACATGGGAAATATAGTATATCAGATGCGCACATAATTTGTTCAACGATCATGAAACTTGATGCTACAATGCATAATATAAGCTGTGTAAATGGTCATTAGCTCTCAAATTTGATCCATGTGATGTTTAAAAAAGCTTGGGTACTCTCCAGAATCGTGACATTGACCAGTGGTCAATCTGTATAAAATCAAGATATTTTCCAATCAAAATCAGACAAACACAAGACATTTGCACCAATCGTACAAGGTAAATGTTTTTTTTTAGTTATCATTCCCAATTGGACCATTCGGTTTGTTTAAAAGATTTTTCTTTTTATGTTAAAGTGCAATCTGGACAAAATGAGAAAGACTGGCAGTGAATGTGCATAAGCCAAAAGTCATTGCCAATCCTTCTCTTGTCTCTAATTAAAATAAACAAATCGTTAGGCTGATATTATGTATTTTATCTTCTAAGGAACTTCAGCACAAATATGCGCCTAGTATTTGTACTCCTAGTACTGGCCATTGCAGCCACAATGGCATCTGCTATTGGAAATGTGGAGGATTTCCTTGCTAACTTATTGCAAAAGAAAATGGCAGATGAGGAAGAAATCATGGAAAATCCTGACGATGAAGAGAGCAAAGAATTTGGAAAAGGTGACATTGGAGGAAGACGGGGTTGGGGTAGCAATGATGATGATGATGATGATGATGATGATGATGATGATGATGATGATGACGATGATGAGGATGACAAGGCTATCCGTGGCAGGGGTCGCCATAGAAAGGGAGGGAAGGGTAGGGGCGGTGATAAATATGATATTGGAGAAGGGCGCCGTGGAAGAGGTCGTCAGGGAAAAGGAGGGAATGGTAGAGGCGGTAATAAACATGGTGATGGAGAAGGGCGCCGTGGCAGAGTTCGTCAGGGAAAAGGAGGCAAGAGATGGGGCGGTGATAATGAAGATGGCAAACGTGGTGGTCGGCATGGAAAAGGAGGGAGATGGGGAGGTGATGATAATGATGAACGTAGAGGTCGCCATGGAAAAGGAGAAAAGAAAATGGAGATGGTGTTCAAAAAGGCACTCTACAAATTCTTCAAAGAGGTAGGATGGATTTATTTGTTTGGGGCTTCACGTCACTTTCAACATAATTACATGACAAGACCTACTTGTAGCAGATATAGCGCTGCCTCACTGAATTGTCATGCAGCAGTTTCTTGATATGACAATCCACCCAGTCAGAGATTTACAAGGACAGGGAAAATGTGCTAAACCTTCAGGCGGGGTACTCGGCTTATTTGGGAAATTGTATCATGAATTCAATGGCGACACATCCAGAAATTTAATCCACATGATTTGCGTGGATGCTGTTGATGTATGAACACTTATGTAGATTTCTCACAAAAAGTGTCAAACTTAATTGTTCCCATTATAAAATCATTAATACCAAAAAAAGTGCTGTGATTGGTTCGTTTGTTGCCTAAATATGGAACAGGGAAACCCTAAATAACGACCAATGAAGCATAATAAAATTATGAAGTATTTACAGTTGTTGCTTGGATGTGTGGTCGGAATTCTGGCCATCTGGACACCTACGAGGCCTTTTACTGGGACTGTTATTAGTGTCTATTAATATCATATCGTTTAACATTTGCAGATTTTATTATTCAAGTTTGGCGCTAAATTAAAATGACATGTGCACAGCAACTGATGACGTTTAAAGCATTGTATCATGAAATCAGCGAAGTCACAGGCAATTTTACAGAGGTTTGGGGTATGCTTAAATGATATGTGCCCATGAAACTGTGATATGAGCAAGCTTTCTCACTAAAATCAACCAAACACACCAACCATGGTTATTGTGTTTTGCTGAAAGTGCCAAGTACTGGCTGTACTCTTTTGACCACCAGGTGTTGTGGTCTTTAAGGGTGTTAGGCCTGTACCAATGGACAGACATTAATGGACAAACAGGTCTGTAAACCAAATCACTCCATTGTACCAATCTGAAGGTGCTCCATTGTTAACAAAACTTTACTAAACAGGTGTTTGCACTAGATCACTGGTCAGCTAAACAATGTTTGTTGACAAAGTGTCCAATGGATGATTTGGATTTTAGCAGAAGACTTGTTTACTTTCAAATGGCACAGACATTTATATAGGGGAATAATGAGGGTTAGTACCATTTGAATGCAAAGTTTGGGGTATAAATATTTATATTGTGCAAGGAAAAAGTGCTTGAGAACCTCATTTCATGAATGCTTTAACACAGTGTGATAAAATTTGTAGGACAAGCACTGACATATTCAATGCCACTGAATCTTGATCTTTATTGTAAAAGATCGAATTGGCACAGTACTGTAGAAATAGATATTCCATATATAGTAATTGTCCTCTGGTGGCATTTTGTCTAATATAAAATTGTCTAAACTAGCTGTCTTCAAGGGGTGTTAATTGAAGTCATTCTAGAATTAGAATATCATATATAAAACCGTTGAAACAAATCCAATTTTATGTGAATACTCTCTTAGGTGAACTGGATACTATATTATCTATTTTTATGATGCCATTGCCATCAGATTGAACATGGTGATTAAATGTATACATGTAACTTGTATTTCGCTTTCAGGATTATTCTCAAAGACAATATATTTCACATTTGCTTTTAACCTCATAACCATTAATATTTGTTTTTTCTTTGATATTCACAAATGTTATATATCATAACATTCAGTAATCTTCAACATTTTAGTTCACTGGTGACACAAACAGCAGTGTTCCAGATGACTATAAGGATGAATTTGTGACTTTCGTCGAAGAAACATGGGGCACCGAAAAGGCCGAGACTGCTGAAGAGAAATATGATGATCTGACTGAAGCTTTGGGAGAGGACAAATTCAATGCCATAAAGAATGGTGGTATGTTGAAAAGGGTCTTGAGTTAAATAGACTGTCTGGTATACTCAAACAAAAATCCAATATGAAGATTTCATCTTTGTTTTCTTTGTTTTCAAAAAACAATTTAATTCTATATATTCTGACGTGTATATTGTAACCATATTGTGAATATTTCATCTACGTTTTCTGTATAAAGTAATTACTTGCTATATATTCTACCTTTGCAAAAACAATTCAATTCTACGTGCTCCGATGTGCATATTGCTCAAATAAAACCACATTAGGACGATTTCATTCTTTTATAGGCCTGCAAAAAACGATTAAATTCTTTATGTTCTCTAGTGCATATTGCTTAGATATAACAAGAAATTAATTCCGATTTTCTTTAAATGGATATCTTTAAAAAAAGTACTAAATATGAATATTTCTTGGCGTTACAGTTCAGGAATACAATTATACGCATACACTTTGGAAACTCAATGCAAGCTAGATACTGCATACTGCTCAATGTAATGTTGCAATATTTAATATATATATTGCAGAACTACCATCTGGGAAAGGTTACAAGTGGAGACAAAACATGAAGAGTAATAGTTTGCAATCTATGGTGGACAGGTGGAACCAGACTGAAATCAGCCAAGATGAATTAAAACTATCTGCATTGGTGAAGATCGTAAACTTAGCCAGGACATACGGGCTTCTTCCAATTGGTGGCCAGGATGAGGGTGAGGAGGCATGCCCCAAACAGGACATGTGCATCTGTGTCTAACCTTAACGGCATGTCAGCATTATAGAATTAAGTTAATCTTGTGAAGAGATGAATCTATAGTCCAGAAAGCAAATATGAAAACAAATCAGTAAGCAATGTAAAACCGTCAATGGTTATAGGGAATCAGATATTTATTATACAAATATGGACCTGGGTGGAGTGCAATATGACTTTTTATGGACCTTTGGAAAGTTATATTGCACGAGGCGCAGCCGAGTGCAATATAACTTTCCGAAGGTCCATAAAAAGTCATATTGCACGACACCCAGGTACATATTTGTTTTATTCTATGATCACTGTGTTAATTACTGCCATTGTTGGTTTAATTCTAAAAGTGAGAACTGAAAAGGACGAGTTTGTCTGTACGGTGACGTCATGGAATTCCCCATCAGTGCAGTGGAAAGTATATTGACGTGCAATATAATGCATCTGGTCAATACAACAATTTAGAGAAGCTCACGTGACCAGGAATTGACCAATCACAGCACAGAATACACAGTGATCATAGAATAATGATTAATATGGACCTAAAGGTGTAATTACATATTACACCCATATTAAACATATGATGTTAAAAAAATATTACATAAAAGATTACTAGTATATAATAAATTTCTGGATCATAATCTTTGTGGTGTGTTTTTCTGTATCAGGCTTTTCTTTTATGAGGTATTTATGTATACCCCAAAAAATACTACCCCAGTTGTTGCAAATTCATCTCTGATTAGGATATTTATATAGTGGTCTAGACCCTTCTCCCGCAATTGTCTGAATCTGGTATGACAATTTAGTAGAATCACCTAGTTGTATGTTTGTTTTCCTTGCTATATATTCCACAGCCACATCCCACAGAGATAAAAGAAATTTCATTGTAATCAGATTTAAAAACTACCTCACTGAATTGTCATGTCGCGGGTCCCCCCTGGTCACAGCTCATATGGTAAATTCTATCATGATTTCAATCTCGGCACGGCCGGGAATCAAACCCACAAACTTTGGATCACAACAGAGGAACTGATGCCTTTAAGGTGGCACTCTAACCAACTGCCCTACGACCCATGGCCCCTCTACTCATTGAAATGTACCAAATGAATGAATGAATTCTTAACAGAACATTGACACATTCAGGCTGACCTCCATCTTTTAACAAATACGTGTGTCCAATTCGAATACATTGTTAATACTGATTCTTCGTGACATATTCTATGGCAAGAATTATACGTTTACATGATGTAGGTTTTATATCACGAAGCTTGTGCTTGTTCACAGCTTCATCTCACTCACACTGACACATCTATCTCATTAATGCATGACTGTTTTTTGTATTGGGTATGTGTGATGCCTAAAACTGTTTTTGCTTTGGTATCAGCTGCTTCAGTTCCTTTCATACCCATGTGGGTATGTAACTTGTTACTGTTTTGTGTTCTTCCAATTTGTTCTGAATAGATTGTGAAGTTGATTTTGAATCAGAAAATTGTGATTGCTGGAGGTTTCCACATGATCTTAAAAATTGTGAAATGGTGTTTTTACGACCCTTTCAACAACTATGGCCAAATCAAGTCGACCTCTGAGCCTTTTAAGCAGTGTGAAAGTAACACTGCTGACAGTGGGAGTCGAACCCACCACCTCCCATCCTACACGTATATAACCATTTAAAGGCAAAGATCTTACAATCTACCGTTGAACTGTGCTAGTCGCCAGTCGTAGCAAATATCAAATCATCAACAAAGAGAGAACAATCAGTTCCGGGTCTAATTAAGTCAACAATACTATTAATTTTATCAATTAACATTGTAAAAAATATAATTCTTCCTTGGGTACACCCATCTCTTTATAAAAAGCACCAGATAGTGATGCGCCTGCACGTACTTTAAGTGCCTATCTGAAGGAACATTTAAATCACTCATAACTCCATATTACTGTTATCATGTTTTTTACATGAGTTTCCAACAAAGCAACAGCCTGTAAATTTGAATTTAGGATTATTTCACTTTGGTGAATACAGTTCCTGACAAACACCATATGCTCTTTCCGTGATATACTCTCAGAATATATATAATAAAATAATGTGTTATACGACATATATCCCTTGATGAATCCGATCTCCTTTTAACAGGGGCCCACCATCTATCTGATATGCAAAATAACTGATATTCACCCGTATGTGCCCTAGCTGGCAAGTAAAGTTGCCGCTCAGCTGACCCTTCCATTTAGTCAAATATATAAGTTTAAGACCAAATCTTATTTTCTTTTATTTCGTGAACCTAAAATACATATGCATTGAAAATAATGGAATATACAAAAGGAGAAGTACCACAAGTGGATTAACTCAGACCAGGTCTATCTGATCCTCCTGTCCAGATGATACAAGGGCAACAGGGGCATGTTGCAGTGGATAAATGCTCTTGATAACACCACCCCTCAATCTCCAGGATCTGTCATCCACTGACATGGGTTGCATCCGGCCATGGCAAACAGGATGCCCCTTTAGCCGCCTCTCGTGACACGCTGGGTCAAAATTCTTTCTATTCCTCAAGAGAGTGCTCACATGGTGATAACATCTCTCTTTGATTTATTCCAGATATAATATCCAAATTTGTCATGGTTTTGTTTGCAATACTGTATCTTGTCTGTATCTTGTCTGTATACTCTGTATGAATGATGTCTTACATATACTGGACAAGTGAATAAATAACTTAATCAAGTATGTTTGGCATACATTTTCATTAAAGTGGATTACTGACCAGTGAAGTTAACATTCAAATCCAATCAATCCATTGTCAAATATTTCATATTGCTATAAGTTGACAGTCCAACAGCTTAATAAATATGGCCAATAAATAAACATTTTCAGAAACTTTTGAAATGCAGGGTGATAGAGTTACATATAGGTTTTGAATTGTTGCAAGAAATGCAACATCTTTTTTCATAATTCAGCAGCTATCATATATATTGCTAGAGAGACAGACATTTATGTAACCCCATCTACAGAAATAAAAACCTTTTGGACCTCAATTGACTTTTACTTGAATTTTTGACTATGTTAAGTATTTTAAACATGTATTATTTATAAAAGGTTATTAACCATTATGCCAATCAATATTAGCTTAACTTTAATGCCACTAATCTTCCAAGAATGCAGCTTAAACAATATTTGAAGACTCTTTTTGCGAAGTATATCAAGCAACCAAACAGTCAGTACACCGATGCCATCTATTTGCCACAGTACATTTTTAGTTGAAATCTTATTGCATTTCTTTACTGTACATGTAAATCTGTACCCTTGCACATATTTCTCTGGTATGAGCATGCCATTTTCTTTCAAATTCTGATTTATGCGAGAGAATGGTATTTTTCACTTAAACATATTTTACCCTGCATAATGTACTTGATTGGTGTGCATTAACAAATATATCAAAGGCCACGTGTTGTGGCTCAGTTGGTTAAGAGCACCACCTTTTTAGCACCAGTTCCTCTGTGGTGATCCAAAGGTCGTAGCTTCGATCCACGGCTGTGTCAAGATTGAAATCATGATACAATTTCATACATAACCTGAGGCCCGTGCCTAAAGAATTAACCTGTTGGCCTTGTAAATATGTGACCGGGTGGGTTGTCAAGGCCCTGCGTCATGACAATTCGGTAAGGCAGCACGAGAGACATCTCTGGGCAGTACTCTATCTGCTATAAGTAGGTCTCGTCACAAAATGACTGACATAATGTTGAAAGTGATGTAAAACCCCAAACAAATGTATCAAATTTTCTGTGATAAATTGAATTCAAAGATGTGTTAAATAATTTTACTCTTTCATCAGAAATACAAAAACACCCTTAGATGGGTGCGAGGCCAAGTGAAAGGCGAGACATGTCATGGCCTAAAACGTCCAGTCACGAAAGATGAAGACCTATGGTGTGACTACCATGCTGGTAAAATATTTGTAGAGATTGTCATCAATTATATAACTTGAAACTGAACATGACAAGAGCAAGAATATAGATATTCCCCGGGGCCCCCACTTGAGGTGGGAACAGTGCTACCATGCGTGGTAAGGATTTTGTGTGAGATGGGGGCGTTTAGAGATGAAAAGTGTGTGATATTGTGTGCACACATTATGGGGGGTCAAATGCTGCTAAAACACACAATATGGGTCTTGTGTCAGATCAGATCACACAAAGTGGCCCTTTTTGATGCCTCTTCATAAATGAGTGTGAAATGGCTAAAATCACTCAGGACATGTCACTTTTGACATTTGACCTAACTTTGCCCAAAGGCCTAATTGCAATGGATTAGTGAGGCCATCAGGTGTTAGCTAACAAAGAAGACAATGACAAACAATCAAAGACTCCTTAATTGATTTTCCAGGTTTACTCTAGTAATCTATGTGCACACAGTGTTAACTGGGTAGGGACTGATGTGGTTACTTAGCTCCATTGTTTGTTATCAGCCTCTGACCTATCTTCAAAGGGCAATATCATCATGATCATCATGGCACGACAACAGATGTTGTCCAGAACCCAGGAAAAAGGAGAAGGACTGTTCGAACCTTTACGTGCTAAAGTGTAAATATTAATTATCACGACGACAGTAGCAGAACTAGTTACAATACTTTGTGGTTGAGCATATATGATAATTGTTTATGAAAATTAAACAATGTGAGAAATGGTATATTTTTGAATAAATGTGTGTGAAATGGTATGGAATCAGGATTTGATGTTTTGTGTGAAATGGTCTAGAATTGTGCCTCTAATTCGCGATAAATTGTGTGAAAAGGGTGTATATTTCGAAGTAATAGACCACACAATATGGGGATTTTTCAAATTTGATTACCACGCATGGTAGCACTGTTCCCCCCTCAAGTGACCCCCCGGGAGATATTCATTATGTTGCTATGTTTATTGATTGGAATGCTCTGCTCAAATTGGTTTATATTGGTCATGTTGTGAATCACCAATAAACAATTTTATTGGAGAATTTTCAAACAGATTGTGGTGATCCATAGGTCGTAACTTCGATCCCCGGGTGGGTTTTCATGTCAAATGTCAGAAAATTACACTAATGTTGACTCTTAAGGCAAAAACAGATGTGATAATTCAATTTTTCAAACTTTGGATGAGATAACTTTCTTCTAATTCATACCCAAGCTAATCCTTCCAATCGAGAGAATATTTGTAATTGTAACAAAAACAAATACAGCCCAGTTTGTTAGGCAATACATGTACACTCTTTATTGGCCCTCATCAGCAATATTGCTGCTGAGGGACAATCAAACAATATACAGTCTTCCTAATTTAATCATATTTTTCTAATTTATCTGTGGAAAATGGTCATTCTTAGTTTGCAAACAAAAAGCTTGGCGAAATAATGTTAGATGGTAAAACATAGGCATCAGAGATGCATCAACCCTCAGCCCAAGTAACTTACTGCATAACATTCACTCCACACAATATTTGTGAACAAAACGTCACTGCACCAAGGCAAATTGATACAGGGGTAAAAAAAACATAATAGTGCACATCTACTTCCTTTGATAGCTTATGTGTGTCAAGTATCATGAAACTTTCATCATTTACTCTAGAATTATTGACATGATGGGCCTGTGACCTTGAAAAGCAGGTGAAGGTCCCTGTCCATCAAACTCATCTGGGGTCTTCACCAAATGCTTATGTGTGTCAAGTCTCATGAAGCTGCCATCATTTGTTCTCAAGTTATCACAATGATCAGGATTTCACATAATTGTCCCTGTGACCTTGAAAAGTAGGTGAAGGTCACCATTCATCAAACTCTGTTGGGGTCTTTACCAGATGCTTATGTGTGTCAAGTCTCATAAAGCTACCATCATTTGTTCTCGAGTTATCACAATGATCGGGATTTTACATAATTGTCCCTGTGACCTTGAAAAGTAGGTGAAGGTCATGTTCCATATAAAAAAAGTTTGAGGTCTTCACCAGATGCATGTGTGTCAAGTCTCTTAAAGCTGCCATAAATGTTCTTAAGTTATCGTGATGCTTGGGATTACATATAATTGTCCCTGTGACCTTGAAAAGAATGTGAAGGTCATGTTCCATACAAAAATGTCTGAGGTCTTCACCAGATGCTTATGAGTCAAGTCTCATAAAGCTGCCATCATCCGTTCTTGAGTTATAGCAATGATAGCATTTCACATAATTGTCCCTGTGACCTTGAAAAGTAGGTGAAGGTCATGTTCCAAACAAAAATGTCTGAGATCTTCACCAGGTGCTTATGTGTGTTAAATCTCGGAAAGCTACCATCGTTTGTTCTTCGAGTTATTGCGATTCTTGATATTTCACATAATTGTCCCTGTGACTGAGAAATAGGTCAAGTTCGCTGTCCATCAAACTCGTCTGAGGTTTTCACCAGATGCTTATGTGTGTCAAGTCTCATAAAGCTGCTATCATTTGTTCTTGAGTTATAGCAATGATAGGGATCTCACATAATTGTCCCTGTGACCTTGAAAAGTAGGTGCAGGTCATGTTCCATACAAAAATGTCTGAGGTCTTCACCAGATGCTTATGTGTGTTAAATCTCAGAAAGTTACCATCATTTGTTCTTGAGTTGTTGCGATTCTTGATATTTCACATAATTGTCCGTGACCTTGAAAAGTAGGTGCAGGTCATGTTCCATACAAAAATGTCTGAGATCTTCACCAGATGCTTATGTGTGTCAAGTTTCATGAAGCTGCCATCATTTGTTCTTGAGTTATTGCGATGACAAGGATGTTCGCTACAGAGAGACAGACAGACATGCATACCCACGCCAGGAGTACTGCAATACACTCAGCCTGATTACATCAGGGGCTGAGGGTAAAAAGCTACTTTCTTTTTATCAAAGATTACAACATCTATATCAACTCAACTGAATTCGGTGGGAAAAGAAGTGGATTTCTTGTAAAATATTTAATGTTGGATGTCTCGAGCTTAAAGCTTGGCCTCTCAGGCAAGAAGATCCGGGTTCAAATCCTGGTACATGCTTCAAATTTGTTTCAATTCTGGACCAATTTTTGGCATTTGTAATCAAATTTATTTGGTAATATGTGATATCACTATTTTCCGGATGTCTGGTTGGCAGAAAATAGGTGTAAATGGGCAAAATAGGTTAATTTGGGAGGGAGATATTTTGCCACAAAGATGTAACAAATATCAATGAAACAAAGAGCAAGTTTTATAGAGAGAAAGGAATCATTATACCCCCTATGACCAATATTCATAGGTCTTACAAGGTGAAGCACTGATTTCTCATTGAAATCACAAAATAAAAACTATTAAATATATAAAGAATATAACCCATTTTGCTGAAATTATTCTCTTCCACCATTATGAAGTCACAAGTCCCATTTCTGCATTATGCAAAATAGACTATTTCTGTGTTTTATTTTAGTTTTTTTTTCATGTGGGATTTATCTTTGACAAACGTAACACAGAACCACTATTTCTTCCTGACTTCAACCTTACTCACAGGGGTAGAAGTGTACAGGTGCAGATAGGTAATCATCATGTTTGAATTTGCTGCATTGCAGGTCAATTATTGATTGTTAGTTTAATATAGGTCAGCATATGCTTTTCTTTGACACGAGTATGTGGTCAGATGCAAATTAATAAAAACTAAAAAAAATGTTCATCCATGCCAAATTTTTTCAGCTGTCCATACATATTTAAGGCATCCTTCACATGGACATTTTTCTATTATTTTAATTTTGCTTAAAAAATATCATCTTGATGAGTCAGAATGAAAATAAAGACTTAAAAATGGGAATATCCACAAAAAGAACTGTAAGACATTCAAGGAAGAATGTAAAGTAATGTCTGCTGTCAATTATTTCCCTTTGAAACACTACTTAATTCAATTAGGATGACACAAAATCAAACTAGACACCTTGTGACAACTTTGTCACAGGAATGACTGTTAGGCAAGTGGTGTGGTACCTTTCTTTGAACTGCATCATTATATCTAAAAGCTGATCCACTAACCTAGTTTCAGTTCTATGTGCAGTCTGTCGTGACTCGCATTAGCTTTCTGCTGACTGAGATCAGTTTCAGACACAACTGTCACAAAGATTAAATGTTCCCCCACTGAGGTTAGTGCTCTGAATAAAGATTTAAAGCCTCTTCAGATTTTATTCAAGGATGTGACTCTGGACAAAAAAAGTGCATCAATAAATACACATTTTAAAAAGAAAGTTAATATATAATATGAATTAAGCATTGAAATAAAAAGTTTACCTATTCTCTGCTACATTGACAAAACAAACCCTCTAAAAATACACTAAAAATAAGAAAAGTAAGGTTTCATAATTAATCTTTAATGAAAAAGAATGGTTATTTTATTTAAATCAATATTCAAAATACATGAGGTACAAAAATATGAAAATTGTTGTGTATTAATTTTTCTTCTGAAATTCTCAAATTAACAAAAGAAATTAATTTGTTTTTCTTAACTTGTATTCTATTATGTATCATACTTATTCTATCTTATACTGCCTAATTTCAAACAATATTGACATTAGGCAATTTCTAAACACATTTTTTTGTTTGATTGCTTTCAAAATTTGTAATTCAATTAAGATATTATAAAGATATTATGAAAATATAGATTTATAAGTAATTTTGCAAATATTGACCCCTCAGTCATTTTTGAAGAAGAAATTAATGCAATGGGCATTTCACAACAGTGGCCTGTACATGTGACTACTACCATGCCTAATAAACCTTCTACATGACTCACGGGTCCATGCCAATGGAGAGAAGTGACACTCAGTCAAATGTTTCACTAATTTTCTCTCTTAATAAACAGCTTTCACTCCATTGACCACACATTACAGAGTTATCATCAATACCAAATTTGCGATATTTGACATTGTTTATTGTCGCTCAGTATTTTAGGGAAGCAAACACCTCTGGGTAGCACTCAAAGAAAACCTACAATAAAATAATCTCATTAAATCTATCATTGAAATATAATCATTGTGTGGCTTGTCAAAAATGTTTTAAGATAAACAATAAGAGTATTGTACTTCAGGTGCACAATAATACTCATGCAAAGAAAACATTTGTTTAAGTTTAAAATATTTACCGGTATGTAAAATCATGTTAAATCTAACTTTAGCCTTCTTATACTAGCTAATTTTCATGAATATTTATCTTTCTATGACATGTCATCAAATCTGAATTTATATTCATTTGGAAAAGGCAGTAATTCATTTTATGTGTGTTTAAGGACTCTGATACCTACCCTGAATAGATCTATGGAGTGTTGAACACTGGTGACATCTACCATTTCCCTGATGGAGTGCATGCTGAGGAGGGGAGCTCCTATATCTACAGTAGGCATGCCCAGCTTGGCTGACATTATAGGACCGATGGTGGAGCCACAAGGCATGTCCTGGCGCACAACAAAGTCCTACAAAATATACTATGCTTTAAATTTCCAAACTCAATATTTGAAAACATGAAGACAGGCTATCCCTGATCCATGATTATCAAAAGAAGGTTCATGTATGTTTGCACTATACAGACAAATCACAGATTTTGTCAGCTTTAAATATATTTCTGTTTAATTTTGAAGGATGTGGAACTTTTAGTTTTTCTATTTTATTTGACTGCATAACACCAAATCATACTATTTTAAACTCATTTACTGGTGCAATCATTGTTATGTTCATTATTTTAAAGAGAATGTATTCTCAGTCAATACTAAAATGTATTTACAAAACATAATTAAAGATATCTGCACATGCAAATTAACAGAATGCAATTCTAACTTGTATTCGTTACATATAATATATCAAAAACATGACATAAAAAAAGAGAAATAGTCAAAAGGTCCCTATTTTCAAATCAATGATAAACTAAACATTTGTAATGTCATTTGTGCTGTATTTAGTCACAGAATATTACCTGGAGTGGAACTTTTGCCCTGGCTCCCACTTCCCTCAGTAGAGATGTTGTCACAGCCGTAGTAGCATATCTTTGGTTGGCATTAAACTTTATTACTATTCCCTAAAATATAAATAACATTTTAGACTATTACCATTGACTTGTTTATGAAGTTGAATATCTGAAAATAATACCTTCAATAAACTTTTTTATATTATTTTTTAGTTTTGGCAAATTACATTACTTTCTAGACTTTCGCCGTTATAGTTGCTTGCTGATGTAAAGGAGAAAATCATGCCCCTGGCCAGGTACCAAAAATATTTTTAACAAACTAAAAATGTTAAGATATTTTTGCTTTTATAATGATTTAAAATACCAAAGGACTAAATGTCCTTGCCTGTTCGACCAAATTGCCACATTTTTGTGACCCATACACAGGAAGCAAAAACATTTACATTTTGGTCTTATTTCCCTACAAGTATCCAACATACCTTGTGAAAAGCTGGACGGTGATTTTCTTCATGTTTCTCCCTGAAAAATATATTTTACTGATCATAATAATAATATTTCCAAAATATTTTGTAACACTGCAGAACAGAAATTTTTTTCTCTCGTTAAATGTATGAACAATTTGACTGGTAATTAGAAGTATACATGTTAAACATAAAGACATTTTCTTCATCTGCTAATTCTAAAGAATTTAAAACTTCAGGGCCGATTTTTCCATCATACTACAAAGCTTAAATCAGATTTGAAGCCATACTTACTGAAGTTTACTTCCAAAACTGAAGTATATTTGCTTTTTTCATCATGTTCAGAATCTCTGTTGTGCATACTTCTCGAAGTACTTGCTCAGATTTGAAGTATGTACTTGAGCTATATGATGCCATGTTTCCATTGATTAGTTGAGTAAATACTCTCATGACGTCATATTCAAATGAGAAAAAACGGAGGCCTAAAATAGGGCTCAGAATGGGGGATCACAATATGTTACTCAACAACTTTTCCAGTGACTGGGAATGTATCTGCATGTAATTCTATTCACTAAAACCTTATTTAGTCCTTTAATTTGCTAACATAAATTGCTCAATATTTCGTAAAATTCATACTTTAAAGCACTGACTTCACCATGAAGCCAGCCTCTGAGCTGCCTCAGAATCTGAGCATGAAAAGGTCAAAGCACGTTAAAAAAATCTTGAATCTGAGTAAATACTCAGAAAGTGAGCATGAACTTCAAATCTGAGCAAAAACTTCAAGTCTGAGTTTTCAAAGCATGATGGATAATCGGATTTGTGTATATGCTCAGAATCTAAGCAAAACTTCAAATCTGAGCATGATATAAGATCTGAGCACAATCTTTAGATTGAAGTACGATGGAAATATCAGGCTCAGAAATGGGACCTTTTGTAGAATAGGGGCAAAAGCAAAAGCCTTTAAATTAGAGGAAGGATGTAATAGGTTGTAGATAATGAGATGAGATAAGATTTATCTCATCTGGTATCAGATCGCTGGGTCGGTACATTATCATGAAAAGAAAGGACAAAACTTTTCACCTTGTTGTGTTCACCTAATCTTGCAAAAGAATATTGTTTGGGTAACTATTTGTTATAAAATGAGTAAGAATTGAAATTACAAAATACAAATCTCCACCAAAACAAATATTCATTAGTATAGATTTATCAAAATTCTGCAGTGAATAAAAGCTATTCAGTACATTTTTATCAACTTTCAAAATTACTGGGTAAAATATGCCTGACCCCTTAAATCTGACAGTTTCCCAGTTTGTGACTTACGAGTAATTTGGATGTATGGCATGGGCGACATCACAGCTAAGAAGCAGAGACTTGGGCATTGCTTCCTCGAAGGCTACCTGTGCGCCACCTGCACTCAATCTTCTCAGTATCAGCTCTGTCAGTGTGGACATTGCACCCTGAGCACTCTCGGACCCAACCTAGCACACAGCAATTTCCTGATCTTTAGGTGGTTACTTTTTCAAATCAAAATGTTAAATATCTGATTCCAGAAGAAAAGATGAAACAGATATAATGAGACATTGGACAGAATTTTGTCAATTAATAACATATTTCCTGTTTGGGGCTAGATGATTCTTTGATGTCATCTGAATAAACATTATTGTCTTAAGCAGAGATTCACAAAATATGCTAAACCCTTCAAAACAGGGAAAAATTCTAGGTTGGGCCACAAAGTGTTGGGTCAGTATGTCCGCACTGATTAAATAATTTACCACAAATAATCTGTGTTCCTTCTCACTTATTCTTAATAGAGAGAATTTCAGTGAACTCACGAGTAATTTGGATGTACAGCATGGGCCACATCACAGCTGACCATCAGTGACTTTGGCATGGCCTCTTCAAATGCAACAGTGGCTCCACCTGCACTGAGACGCCTTAGTACCAACTCTAGTAGCATTGAGCCTGCACCCTGAGCACTCTGTGACCCCACCTAATCAAATATACCAATATACTTATCTAAAAAATGAATCTCTTGGATCATACATGTGCTTTATAAAATCTACATGCATTTTTTCCACTTTCCACTCCACTTTTTCCACAAGGTATCTAAATTAGATACCTTGTGACAACTTTGTGGTCTGGTAACTTTCTATGATGGCAACTGTAAATATGGTTAGAGAGTTTCCTTTGATATCATACATGTTAAAGGCTTTGAAATGTCAGATATGAATTATGCTCCCAACATAAGATCATTATTTTTACAGTTACTTAATAACAAAACGATCAAAGGAATTCCCATTCCTCATTTCCGTGAACTTCGATACAGATAGCAGCAATAACAAAGCTGCTATGTGCCTGGTATTGCAACTGTCATATGAAAACACCTAAAATTTTAACTTTGCACAAATACATAATCTATCAAAATATTTCTTTACAGTTGGTCACAAATAGCTGTTACACAACTATATTGGGCTAATACATGGCTCATATGACCTCCATATATTTCCTCAGATATGAAATTTGTAGTGAACTGAGGCAGATGGATTGAAGGAGATCATGATGGTTGGACATTTTGACAGACAGACAGAGTGACAATGTAGAGCATTCAAAATGTTCCCTTCCAGCGGTACCCTGCTGAACAGAGTTAATTGATTCTCTACCAACCAATGCATCCCGTTGTTTTGGCAAGGAATATGAAAAAACCCAGGTTATAAATAAATTTATTCAATTCAAATTTGAACAATGGAGGCAGAGGTGGGTTAAGTGTCAACTTCCTCTGTTTAGCAGAGTATTCCAGTGCCTCGACATAAAAAATGGTTTACAAAGTGGTTGTACAGATAAAATATTGTTATTTATTCAGAAAATGCTTGCTAGAGTATCCACAAATATGCAAAAACAAATGTTATTAATTTTACCTCCTCATTGTCAAATAGTGTGATCATCCTGATGCTTGGATCTTGGAGCAGACTCTCCCCTTCACAAGATCCCACAAGCCCCTGCATCCAACAAGGTCAAAGGTTATACATTCCTCAAATTGGTACAAAAAAACCCAACTACCAGTAATTCTTAGTTCTAATACAAATTACTGAAATCCATGAACATTGTATCATTTTTAATATGAAAATCAATCCATCATTAATATTTGAAAAGAAAATGATTAAACATTTAGTATCTTACACAAAAACACTAGAATACCATATTTACCTCTACTGCACAATGGGTGCTGATAAGATTATCACATCTGGCAGCAAAAATGAACTCATTTAAGGCCCCTCCAATGGCCTATGTGAGAGAAACAATCTGTATCTACATTCCAGTGTCCTCACATTAAATAATGTATTTAATGATGAATTTAATATAAAAATATAATGTAATCAAAAAGTGTTATTAGAGGAAAAAAATTGGGTAAATTCTTCTATAAATGTAATTGATTTGACTAACTGTAAGCCATTATAAATCCTTGAAATTTTTAGGACAAATTTTGGACTTTATAAGATGATAAGAGTGTTTGATAACCATGATTAATGGAATGACTTACAGCATCCTGACAATCTGCAAGACATAGCTCAAAGTCCAGGATCTGCTCTGGTTTAACTGCTAGCTCCTCAGCCAGAAGGTCGATGAGTACTGGATGGTGTTTATTAGCCTTCAAGATCAAACATTTCTTTAAAATTTGTAATTATAAAACAGTACATGCCAAAGCAGTGATAATTGAATATATTCACAGATAGTTCTGAGAAGTACATATTCACCAGATTTTCATGAAAACATTTTGTTTCATTGGTTTGGTCATTGTAAAAACTTTTAGTACTCCCAAATGCTGTGCATTTAATAAAGAGATTTCTTATGTTTCACTTTGATGCTCAATCTTGCACAAATATGAGGAAACTACTGGTTTTTTTACTATTTAAACACAATTGCATTCTCAACTTTAGTGTATGCAGTCTCTAAACAAACTCCTAAACTTACTCACTTGACATTTGTAGTCATTGCAGTCTTCTGATTTCTTGCCTTTCATCAATTCTTCAGCTGCTGATGTAGCTAACACTGTTGAACTGCCATTAGCAAGTAGTTCAAAAGTGCATTTATAAATATATATTCAACCATTATACAAACATCTAGTCATCATTATGGCAAATCTAACCAATGACTTTTCACCTTACATTTATCTATTTATCTAATATCTGACTGGGATATATTAAATTAAAAGTTAGGTTGGTTGTGGTGAATAGATCAATTACCAGTACTTTTTTTAAAACCAAAATACCTCAAGGAAGTATAATCAATAGTTTCCTTACATAAAATCGATAGTTCTCTACTTAACCTACAAATGTGTTTCTTTGTTGAACTTGAACTCCTGGCCCATCTCTCTGTGTAGATGTATAGCAATGTTGGGAAGACGCATGATGGGTCTCGCTACATGCACCAAGCGATGCTGCAGTCCTCCTCCTCCATCCTGATACCATATTAACCATAACAATCAAATACTTTCACTTGTAATATATTCAATAGTTTTATAAAAAGACATAATGAAACAACACAACACACTTTACAAAATAGTTTCTAATATGTTTCAGTGTTTCAGGAAAGCTATCTTACATCACAAATGAAATATTACTGTTTTCAAATTTTCAAATACATGTTTTTATCTCCAAACAAAATTTGATATATATTAACTTGAAAACAATAAATGTCTCAATCTTTTTATGAAACAAGCATGGATAACTGAATCATAATATCTGAATCAATACTCTTTTTATCACAAGAGATATAATCTCATCAATCTATGTTTTATATAAGCTCTTTTTCATCACAAGAGATATAATCTCATCAATTTATGTTTTATACAAGCTCTTTTTTTCACAATAGATATAATCCCATCAATCTATATTTCATGTAAGTACATGTAGAGCCAACATATTTTATCTCCGACCATTCCGACCAACAATACACGTCATGCTATTATGTATGTGTTACCTTGACGATGACTCTGCCAGCCACTTTGAGGTCTCTGTCAAACCATGTGTGCCAAGTGCCACCACCATAAGTCTCCACGCCGACCTGGATGTAACCTTGCTTACTCCGCCGAGACACAGGCTTGACCTTTTGTAAAGTAATTAAAAGTTCATTTTAGTTACTTTCCAGATTTATTGATATCTTATAGTTTCAGGTCAATTATGCTCAACTTGATATATTTGACTCTGTTACCTTTATCAGACCTTTTTAATAACATTTGTTAAACTAAGCTATTTGAGTTGTTACATGTTAATTTTTGACTGGTTTAAAGTGCATTTTTTCTTTTTTATCTATTTTTAAACCACTACAATCTATTTCCTAATGGCCTAAAATTGTAAAATCAGTATAAAATGTTACAAAAATAAAACCCACAAAATCTTATCTAATAAACATTTCCAATGTGAGTTACGTTTTTTTTTTTTTTTTCTTTTCAATTTAGAGATTTGTAATGTTACCTTAAGACATGGGCTGTCTGTGTGGGCTCCAACAATGCTGAATCCATTGCCAGGCTTGTATTTACCTCCAACTGCAAAGGCAATCATTGTCGACTGATTTCTGGTCACAAAACACTGAAAAACAAAATTAAAAATATGATTTTGTGAAATAGTCTGATTGTCACCTTTGGGGTGTTGATGTAAATTTTAAGCATCTTAGTATGTGGTTATGACAAAAGAACTGTTCTGGAATAATGGTTATAATGAATGGTCCTTTTAAAAATATCTATGTTACAGTCATTTTGAATATATAATA
The DNA here is from genome assembly GCA_949316495.1 of Amphiduros pacificus. Classification (NCBI taxonomy): domain Eukaryota; kingdom Metazoa; phylum Annelida; class Polychaeta; order Phyllodocida; family Hesionidae; genus Amphiduros; species Amphiduros pacificus. The sequence continues at coordinate 34,811,275 of OX439002.1, forward strand.
CATATTTAAATCATGGGTGCTGGTGAGAAAAAAATTTTTGACGGAACATTTTCGGCGAAAAGCGAGCCTCGCAAACTTAACCGAAAAGCGATTGGTGTGGGTAGCCGAGTCGTCAAAATATTAGCCAATCAAAATCCGTCAAACTCTACCGAAGCAGCCTGCAACACCAAAACAAGGCGGCGGCCACAAGCGGTAAGCGAACGACTGAAGTGTCGATGTTTTGGGTCGATTTGTGCAATTTTGATGACACGAAATAATTATTTTTACGGAGGAATCGATTCGATTTGACGGATTTTCCGTTCACGGATTTTAAATTTTGACGGAAATCCGTCTGTAGACGGAGGACCAGCACCCATGTTAAATGTAGATTGCCAAATAAATCACTTTCTGATATCTGAGTTCTGGTGATTGTCTCTAAAAATATGTAAAACATTCCCACAATCTCTGACCAAGTTTTGTTCTTTTCAGGATTGCATATCAGAAATTATTATAAGCTTGTCCCCTTTCCATTATTCCAAGTGTTCATGAGTTCTCATTCCCTTCCTCACTCTCCTGGATCTATTATTACCTTTTTCATATATAGATAACAGCAGATATACTTGACTATTGCTAGGTATTTAGAAATATTCTTGTGTTGGGCTACTTTAAATTTGAAAAAGATAAAAATAAGAATATATTAAAAAATATACACTATTTCTGATTGTATATTTTCCAGTTAAAGTTATGGCTGAAGAAGCCTACCTTGTCCTTTGGTTTCACATCCCAGTGATCAGTTTCATGCAGTTCCTTGAAGCCTGCTGCCAGGAGTCTACTTCTGCACTCATCCACCGCTAAAAAAAAAATAAAATATTTTGTCACATGGGGTAACATGGCCAATTGGTGTCATTTTTATTATAAGAGAGTGGGTAAAACAAAGAGTGAAATTTTAGTGACATGTGTACCAAAATAGTCAGCAAGGGATGGACCATTAATCCTCAAGGGAGGAGGAAAAAATCTTGACTTTTTCTTTTTGAGCAAAGCTAATATGGCAGGCCTCACCATGAAATGACTGAAATAAAAAACCCTAAACTTATTTATATCAATGGTATATATACTTTTTCAACCAGATGTTTCAAATATAGCCCCCTCCCAAATTATGAATGATCCATTCTAAAATACTTTTGAACATATGAAATGGGCAGGAGCATGTGTACAGTTGCTAATCTATGCAAGGAACAACGTATTGCGACAGAGGTAGTATATGACTCTACCTCGCCATGCAGAGTAGTATATTGCTTGAGTGCTACACTCTGTCATGCCTATCAATCCATATGAAAGGAAGGTAAAGCTCAGACTACTTTAGGCTAATATTTTGGAAATTTGTAGCTATTAGTAAATATGATAAAAAGAAAATTCTTTTTCTTTATATCGAGTCATTGAATATGATTGAAATGAGCTTGACACTAAGAAAATATATGACCTGTATAATTAATGTGAGGACACTTTAAAACGTTCTGAGATAAGTTTGCAATTTTCAGATTCAGTTCAAACTGACATCATAATCACATGTATGCGTTTTGATACAGTGCTGCTTTATATTAGAGCAAATCTATAAAGATCAAAACAGCACATTGTAAAAAAATGTATACTGTACATAGACCCTCCTAAATTCCAAATAATAATTTGATTTGTTTCGAAAAATATACCCTTTACTCACCATGAAATGGGGATGGTGATTTATTGATAAAATTGATAAATTCCTTTGCTGCTGTCATCACTGCTTCACGAGAAACTGCTGCCTGAAAACACAAAATCAAATCAAATAAAAAAAAACAAAGATGAATTCATAATTCGTCAGTAATCTTCGGGTCAAGCAATAAATAATGAAATATAGAGTTTTCAACCTTCTTTGGCATCTACATGTATCATGTAAATAATATATGTTCCAGTGGCAGTGAGCACACGCAAGGCTTATTTTAAGAATGACTTGATGTGAAAAAAATCCCTCCCACAATGTCCATGCAAAATATAATAATTTGATAAAGTATTGAGATGGGTGGCAAAATATCTTCAGACTTCAGCTATACAAACGGTCTAAAGTCTCAAACTGATATGGCACTTCCTGGATGTAATTTGTAAATGACACTTGACACTTGCATGTATAACAGCATTGTAATTTGTATGCACAATTGCAATCATGTGACAGTGATTTGTCAAAATATGAGTACATGTAGTTTTGTAGAATGAACCTGGACAGCAATGGCTCTAGCTCTGTGAAACAAATTTATTCACAAGTACATAACTTGACAAATTCGAGGATTAAAAGCACATTTCACTGACAACCATGTTCACCAACGGGAGTCGTGACTGAAAGTATCAGCTGTCAAAATATGATCAATCTAAATCACGTCTTCTCTTTCTTCAAGCAAAATGTTTACTCACCATCTTGATAGTTCATAAAAGGAAGAAACCCTGAACTGGACTTTGACTCGTTGATTGGCTGTTTCAACCCAAATCAGATATTTGCTAAGATGCGTTTGACAGCCGACTGCACAGACAGCTGAAAGATCTGTTACTCGAATTCCAGTAAAGTCGGCCCCGCCATGGGCAGGTGAACTCGGCCCCAAGAGAAGCCGGCCCCGGTCATTCTGTTTCGTCTCAACACTCATGAAATCTCATCCGAGAAGGCTATTTGACCCTAAGGGCATTAAATAACTCAAGGCATCCTCGGTAGCCGTTAATTTTCTTCCGGTAATTTGATAATCTAGCCACCTAAATCTTGGGGCCGACTTCTCCTTGGGGCCGACTTCTCTTGAGTATTGGGGGCCGACTTGACATGTTACCTTTTACTCGAACCGGCAGAGTTGTATCCCCCATAAAACAATTAATAATGAGTTTCTCTAAATTTGAATCAATTGTGTTATGCATTATATGTTTATAATATATAATAAATATAATTAAAACTGACAATTTTAATGGTAATTATAAGTTTTAATATATTTTAAGATACAATTATAACGGGATATTTTTGTGAAAAAAGCGCGCCACAGTGTATGGGACTCAGTCACCGCCTCCGACCAAGTTCTGTAGCAGTAAAACTACTATTGTGAAACTAGAGGGTCTGCATGTGTGACAAAGTTTGAAGATTTGGGTCTCGGAAAATGTCAGTTTTGCTTGTTATCGCAAGAAGACACATGGTAAATTGAATTTTCTCTTAAAGTAGACGTATAAATACAAAGTGTATAGTGAATCATTGTCTCTGTACCGGTAATTACTCCAAACACTGGGGACAGTCAGGTGAGAAAAAGAAACAAGTGGTGATTTAAACAAGAAAAAGTGGTGAAACGGATGGAAACAAGTGTTGATAACTTGATTTAAAAAAAATCAATCTGGCGTAAGTTTGCAAAATCCCAGTGCAAAATCCGAGGGCAAAATCCAAGAAAATCTTCTTACTTTACTACGTACTCACAGATCACTTCTGAAACAAAAGTGCTGTCTGGTGGTGTAAGCAGAAATAAAGTGCCAAAACATGGCTGCCATGGATCGATAATAGGTGTATGCTCCATAGACTTCCAGTATAATCATGTCAAAACCTCAAACAATCAGCCCTAAAATCACAACAAACGCAAGCGAAAAAAATAACACAGGGTACACATGATTGGAACCCGCCGGCGGAAGGTGGCAAAATCCCCCCTATACACAATTGTGTGCAAAGTGACGATGTTGTCAATTTTGAACTTTTTGTCATCACGCACTTTATCTTTACCTTTGTTTACATGTTATAGAAACGTATTCATACACGGACACATGCACACGACGGACACTCCACAGTGGCGTCAGTTGCTAGAGTCCTATATCCTGTGGGTTGTAATAATAAAAACGAGATACAACCCACAGGATATGACTACACGTTCCCCATGATCATACCGATCACAGAATTACACAGACAATTCTTATTTTAAGGAAATAAAAGACACAGATAACACAGTTTTTAACACAAAAGCACAGGGAACTAAAAAACACAGATAGTTCCTTTTTTGGCAAAAAAAAACCCTATACAAGTGACTTTGGCAGGGAAGAGCTGCCATCTCTTACTCTTAGCTCAAATTCTCAAGATCTCAAGTATCTCTAGCAGAGAATTTGACAGAGTTTCAGGCCCCCTCCTCATGTCAGGGGCTAACATAGATGGCCTGAAACTCCGAACTTGAGCTTAGAGATGACATCTCTTCCCTGGCGAAGTCACTTTTTTTTGTAACACGGATGGTCCTTTTTTGATATCCACTGCCAACAGGCAGTGGATATCAAAAAGGGACTATCTGTGTTATTCTGTGATCGGTACGATCGTGGGAAATGGGTAGTCGTTTCCTGTGGGTTGTAATTCGGTTTTTTCTGTGGTCATTATTATTCAAGCAACTTACGCCACTGTGGAGTGTTCGTCCGTGTGCATGGAAGATTCCAATTTGCGCATGCGCCCGGGCGTATGAATACTTCAATAAAAGAAGTAAACAAAAGAAAAGAAGTGCGTGGTGTAAAAGCAGAACGTTCAAAACGATGTCATCGTCTTCGTCCATCGTTGCATAAAACTATCTTTTTAAATTGCTTGGAAATGCTTCCCAATCGATAGAACAAGGAATTATCAGTAAGTTTAGTTCAAATTTGGTGTAAATCGGACAATTAGAAGTCAGATGACATGCATACGTCTGATCGATGATCTGCGGTTAGCGTCTGAGCGATATTAGGGCAACTTACGTAATCGAGCCTGAAAAGGCACATCTTTGCATAAAGTTGTGCTAAAAATATCGTTCATATACCAAATAAAATAATTTTAAAAGATGAATCAAGATAATATTTCATTTTGTGGTTTTGTTTGGTTTATTTTAATTTTTGTTTTGTTTGTTGTAATTTTTGTTTTGTTTATTTTAATTTTTGTTCTGTTTGTTGACAGTTTTGGTTAGTTTGTTATTTTTTTTCTCATCCGTGTTACATGTGGATCACCACTTTTTCTTGTTTGTAACATGGATGGTTCCTTTTTTGACAATCAATGAATCATTGCACCGACAGGCCATTTATTGTCAAGCTAGTGCTGATTTATTCAAAATCAAGCTCATGTAAGTTTGCAAAATCCCAAGACAAAATCCAAGAAAATCTTCTTACTGGCACACTCACAAATCACTTCTCATACAAAAGCGCTATTTGACGATGTAAGCAGAAACTATGTGCCAAAAACATGGCCGACATGGACCGATAATAGGTGTATGCTCCATAGACTTACAGCTTAATCATGTCAAAACCTCGAAAATTCAGGCCTAAAGGCAAAACAAATGCGAGCGTAAAAAAGGAACTATCAGTGTTATTCTGCATTCAGAGTGATCATGGAGAATGTGTAGTCATTTCCTGTTGAAAGTTATTTGTGAAGGCCTGATATGGGCATGATAACTGGCACAGTGCAGACAAGTGGTGGGACAACAGACAGCTTAATTGTAACACCTATGATTGGAACAATAGGCACTGGCCTGACTGCCCCAGCAGGTTACACCTTGATTCCTGTAACTAAAAGCTTGCTTTGCTAACTAGGAAAGCCAGTGGATGGATAACTTTTTTATTTTTAGCATATGGAAGTGTGCAAAATGCTACAATTTTGAGCACTATTCCAGTCCCTGTATGAACCCTCACAGCGGGTTTGCCACAATCAAGGTCTGAATGTACATTTGACAGTGTAACAATGTATTGAAATATTTTTTTTATGTCACCAAACATTCAAGATGTCGCTTATGATAAAAAGGTGCCAGTGTGTCAATATCACACACACACAATATGATTTTGACATGTGGAGATCATTATCTGTTAATTCCACACAGAATATAGACATGTACAACTCAATTATTGTACAAACAGATTCTTTGTCGCTTGATATGTACCATGTCAATTGATCCCAAATTACTGTTAGAACATGCCATTTAGAAGATTGAAGACCATTTTTGCTTTATATGCATGTTGCTTTAAATACATGTTGTTTTATAAAAATAGCCTTGCATTAGTTGATGCTGGCATTGAAAGGTTTATATTGTACTGTGTAAAGGCATTATTTAAGCAATAGGTTACATGCTGTAGTCCACCTTAATGGAAACTTGATGTAAATGAAGCCAACAACAGACCAAGAAGACCTAATACATATGGTGTCATACAAGGCACACAATAGACTCTGTTGTTATCTTTTTTTCAGGCCATTGTCATGGGGGTGGGACATATTTAACGATATCTATAACTTTGATTAGAGAGCAGAGTGCAAGTATACAGACTGCAGCAGAAATTAGGGTATCTAGTTTTGTCAGGCATGACTTGTCTGTGACACAATATGATCACCATGTTTCCCTGTGTGACCATATTTAGTCATGTTCCTGCATGACCAATTATGTTTAGTTCCAACTGATGTTCCAACAGCCATGCTTCATAATGGCCAGAATGATGAGGGCCATTTCATGGGTTATTCTGAAACTTTTTATTTGTAACACGGATGGTCCTTTTTTGATATCCACTGCCGACAGGCAGTGGATATCAAAAAGGGACTATCTGTGTTATTCTGTGATCGGTACGATCATGGGAAATGCGTATTCATTTCCTGTGGTTTGTGATTCGGTTTTTTTTGTGGTCATTATTGTTAAAGCAACTGACGCCACTGTGGAGTGTTCGCCGTGTGCATGCGATAGATTAGACTGGTGCCACCCTCATTTCTTGACACTCGGTAGGGGACCAGTCTAGTATTCGGCGTATGAATACAAGTAAAACAAAAGAAAAGAAGTGCGTGATGTAAAAGCAGATCGTTCAAAACGATGTCATCGTCCATCGTTGTCATCGTCCATCGTTGCATAAAATTATCCCTTTAAATTGCTTGGAAATGCTTCCCAATCGCAAGAACAAGGATTTTTCAGTAAGTTTAATTCAAATTTGGTCTAAATCGGACAATTAGAACAGAAATAACATGCAAAAGTCTCTGATCGATGACTTGCAATAGCGCCTGGGCGATAGTAGAGAAACTTACGTAATCGGGCCTAAAAAGGCACATCTTTGCATACAGTTGTGCTAAAAAAATCGTTCATATACCAAATTAAATGTTTTTAAATGATGAATGAAAATAATTTCAACTACCCCATCAATTTGCAATGATCGTTTCTGTTTAAATGATTTTGTTGTTTATTTAAATTTTTGTTGTGTTTGTTATAATTTTTGTTTTGTTTGTTGTAATTTTTGTTTTGTTTATTGGAATTTTTGTTTTGTTTGTTAATTTTTTTCCCATCCGTGTTACATGTGGAGCACCACTTTTTCTTGTTTATTTATGACTACAATATTAGTCAGGTTTTAATGTGACCAAATATATGAGTTTATATGTGGTCAATAATATTGTTTGTTAAAAACATTTATTGAATAAGTAGTCAATAATGTTGACTCAGTTACAGCCCCCTCTCTCAAGTAAGCGGGCTGCCATAGTGAGCAATGATTTGCAAGCAATCTGAGCTCGTTATTAATATTCATGCAAGATAAGCACTATACAAAGTGTGTCTCCAGTGTTGTAGACAAATGGTGAGAGAGCAGACAGCTCAATTGCCACATATTTTCTGAGCACAATAGTCACTGGTCTACTGTCCTAGCAGGTGACACTTCTGTTCCTTTGATCAAGAAACATGCAAAACTGATATGGATAGTCAGTCTGCCACCACACTTTGCTTTCGTCATCTTTCCTTTATGCTTGGACATAAGGACAAGATACTATAACATGATAATATGTTGGCCTGGGATTTTTTTGGAGCTGAACTTTTTGTGACCTTGGGTCAAGGTCAAGGTCATGGCCAGCACAGGAGCAACCTTGCTTGTGATATTTTCTGACAAAATACAGCAATATTGACATAACTAGATGTGATCAACCTATTTAGAAAAAAATATGTAACTAGGTCATAGTGGCCTACTTAAAGGTCATTTTGGTCACAACTTCAAAAATATTGTGAATTTAATCCTTCATAAGTCAGAGAAGATTATATCGTGATATCATGTAAATATATGTATATATCCATGGTAATTTATTTCGGTGCACGTTTTATGACCTTGGGTCAAGTTCAAGGTCATGATCAGCACAAGAGCAACTTCGCTTGTGAATGCTCTATATTCTGTCAAAATACAGCAATATTAATATAACTTGGTAGATGTGATCAACCTATTAGGGGCTTGGATAAGTTCGATATTGGGTGACCTTGGGCAATTTATGTTCATGATTTTGGAGAATAATTTATGTTACATGTTCAATGCACTATCCAACTCACAAATGTCAATCTCTTTTGTGCTATGAGTTGGTCAAAGCAATCTAGTATGTCAGTTTTGTGCCACTCACAAACTTTCTTGTTCCACTGTCTTTCAAAACGTTAAAAGTGTTTATTTGTTTTTAGATTAATTAATTTATTTGGTTAAATGTAAAATATACAGCTTTAAATCTCATCAATTCTGTCATCTTTCAGAACGATGGCTGTGCATGCCCATATACAGATGGCGACTTTCACAAAAGTGATTATATGTCTGACGGTTGTGACCTTGTCAAGTTCAGAAGACAAGATTTGGAAGGCAAAGAAAGAAGGCAAAGGCAAGCATATGTATTTGATATGTCTTGAAAGTTCTAATGATCTGCAAAAGCAAATTGTAATCTTATATTTTACAAAATGGAAATAGCAAGACATTGTTTCCACTCAAATATAGTTGTTTAAGATTTTGTTTTGGTAAATTACATTATTTTGCACGCAAATAGCACAGTAATTCAAATATCTGTGAGCATGAGGCTACACAGACCATATCTTAATACTATTGTATTATGCCTGACATTTAGATTATAAATATGTTCCCAGAAATGGATGATTAAAATGAGGAACAATTTGTTTATTATATTCAATTTGATAAAGTTTGATAAATAAAGGTGATTTATAAATGTTATTTTGCAGTTGAAATATTCACATTAAACAAGAAATTGGAGCCAATTCGTGTAGCAACAAAGGCCACAAGTAGATTAGATGTGTTTTGTTACGACGGAGAGTGGCATCCACTGCACAAGAGAATTCCAAAACTATGGACGACTGCAAATGTAAATATTTCCAAAGAGATCATGAGATTTGTATTATATTGATGATCACTACATTAAACATTTCTTTCCAGCACTTGAATGTGTGAAAAAGGGCCATAGAATACAAATATTCTTTCATTACTTTGACCAAACTTGGTACTTAATGTAGCTAATTAAATGCCTTGCCTTTAAAGATAACTGTGTTAGGTTTAGATTTGTAGGAAATAACCTGATATTTAAATGTAAATCATGTGAACAAATATAAAGTGTTATGCAGGCCAGAAACTACAAATAACATTATTGTTGCCTCCTTTTGCAGTGTCTTTGGCATATTATCTGGTATTGGATATGATGAAATATGTTTATTGCTGTGTTATTCCAGTCAATCAATGCCTTTTTCAACAACATATCATGGGATTGCTTCTTGAATTTTTTGGGGGGTTTGCCATGCTAGGAGGGAGTTTGATATGTTAGCTTGCCTTTTTTTCATTCTTTTTGTCAACCACACAAATCTAAACTATTGATAATAAGATTATCAGTTATTTATTTATTTTTTTATTAAATATTTTATATAGAAACCTAAACTCTCATATATGAAAACAGGAAATGCAGGTACCAAACATATTATCCACTGTTTCCTTTCAGCTGAAGCTTGCCATCACCAGTGACGATTATGAGCTGTTTACTGGTTACAATGAATCCCAAGTGTACCACAACTACGAGGAGGCTGATAGAAGTTACATCAAGTTCACTGTGCCATGGCGGGCAGACAACATCCAACTGTCCCCATTCAACAAGACCTGTATCGGTATCAGCACCAATCAAGACTACGCCGTCAGGTTCAGAATCAATGGTAAGTGAATATCAACCAGCTTGCTTCTAGTACCCCCATGGCTGCAGTGTACTCTCATGGTATTTGTGCAACACTGGCACAGTGACTGGTATTGTATATACAAAATCATTTCAAACCAAACATTTACATTTCATACCAGACCTGTCCAATGACTTGCAGGTTGAACAAATATAATAAATAACTAATGAGATAATGATGTTGTCTTAAAATCTATATAAGAAAGTATACTGATCCCTGCAAATGAAACCTGCAGCCTTACACCTATCATCATGGTGGGACTTGTAGGTCTCAGGGAGAAGCTGATGTGGGATGATTCATCCACACTTAAACAGAAATTTATAAAAATGATTTATTAGTTTGGTTTTAAAATTTTGATTCTAAAATCATTTTGATGTTAGATTTTGTATCTTGGCACCAATCAGTGTACTTTTATACACTTTTCTTATATTCTCTTTATCAAATATTCATACTCAAAACTTTATGTGTAAATTTGAATTTCAACAAAATCCCAATTATTATGAAAAGCAGTTGGATACAAGAAGCCATAGTGTGACTTCCTCTTCCACACATCAAATACATGACTGCATTATTTGGCTGCAACTGATATATTACTGATACTTACCTACCGTAACTTCATAAATTACAGTTTTGGATGGGTGGCTTTTGTCATACATGGTGATTGGAATATTATTCTTCTTCTCAGCTCAGAAACTTAGTCGGTATGTGGACCTTTAATATAATGCTATCTACATATATTTATAGATTTTTGACTATTTTCAACTTATTAATTATTTTTCTAAGTATATATATATATATATATATATATATATATATATATATATATATATATATATATATATATATATATATATATATATATATATATATATATTCTTCATGGTTTCATAGGGAGTTTGGCATTGAGATAGTTTTAAGGTGTGTACTTTTGTTTTCAGGAATGTGTTGTTTTACTATGGAACTGGTATTAGCATTGGTGTCCTGGCATCGCTCCTCATTGTTGTCTTTATCATCAGTAGACTGATGCCTTGGAAGGTGAGCCTGATTTATGAATTGTGCAAATATTGCTAAGTATTCATTTTAAAAGTCTCTACCATTGATCTGTTAAAAAAGCAATTTTGACAGAGAAAATCTCATTTGTTTTTGATATACTCATTTTCAAGGGTTCAACATTGAGCACTGACCTTATGACCCTCAACTGTTTTTACCACTTGGAATATTTTGCTGAAGGGATATTGTTAGAGCATGCACAGTTTGGATGCTAGATTTCAGTAGCATCAATGGATTTTGAATGTGATACCTTAAGAACCAATAATGTATGGGTATTGAAACTTAAAAACCATGGATGCACAATATGAATACCATGTGATGATTCACTTCTCATTGACCTTGACCTTTGTACCCAAGTTATGTGACCTTGATCATCACTAGACGTATGTGTTAGTTGGTAACCTAGACCTTTATTTGAAAAGTCACTTATGTTATGAACGAGTAGATTTTGCAAAAGATTTTGGATAAGTAAGTGAAATGATCCTTTTAGAGTGATATGAATTAGGTTTGTTCACCATCTGATGTAATAAACTTTATGGTTTGCAGAAAGGGGCCTACGTACTTTTCTTAGGAGGTTGGTCAGTAGTTTTATGGAGTTTCCGGTACATTTGGGACAATTACTCCTCCATCCTGGAGTCCAACTGGCAGTATGTTGTGGGCTATTTCCTGGTGGCAGGAGTGATATCTTTTGCAATGTGCTACTGGAAAGGTCCTGTGACAGACAATAGAAGTCTGAATCTCATCAAGTGGACTATACAAGGCATGGCCCTTATGCTTATATACAACAGTACACAACTCCAAGAAGTCTCTGTTACAATCATTATAGGGGTGCTTACCATACACAACTTTCCTAGGTCTTTCACAAGTATTTTACAAAAAATTTGGTAAGTCTAAAACATTTGTCAAGTTTATATGATTTTTTTAGTACATTTTGAAAGTTTATGAAAAATTATATTTTCAAATTGATCCATTAATCTATTTAGTTGTGCATTAACATGACCATAGGAGGTTATACAGGTCTAGGGTGTGACCATATACCATGCTGATTAAGCCACTGAATGACCTTTTATGACCTTGTTTGGTCACATATGATCATTACATTTATCTTGTTAAAAATTGTTATGTTTTTTGTTTCATACATTACACAGATATTATAATTTTGGACATGTTTTTTTATGCCCTTTAAGTGGGATTTTGCAAAGTTAAATTTTTGATGACTTTAATTGTACAAGTTTGTTGTAAACTTATAGGAGGAAGCTTGTACCACAACGGTTACGCTTGCTGACAGAGGAGGAATACCTGCTTCAGGGAACCGAAGAAACCAGACGAGCATTGGAGGAACTAAGAGAATACTGTAAAAGTCCCAACTGTGATGCATGGAAAACCATTAGTCGGCTCACCACACCACAGAGGTAAGCCTGCCTTGAGTGTCAGATGGGATGCTGGCACAATTAAATAATGCCTGCCATGAGTGTCAGATGAAATGCTGGCACAATTAGATAATGCCTGCCTTGAGTGTCAGATGGGATGATGACACATTTAAATAATGCCTGCCATGAGTGTCAGATGAAATGCTGGCACAATTAGATAATGCCTGCATTGGTCACCCAAAAATAATGGGATACATTGATTTAGGGGCTTTCTACGCTTTGTTTCATCTGCTGAATGAATTACAAATTAAATTTGCCAGTGGTCAGATTGTGTGCCTTAGTCGAATATTGCAGCTCCCATCAAGCACATGAGTTCATTGGCTGCAGTGACTTTTAAAAAGAAAAAAAAAAGATTTTGTGCCAAAATGGAGTCTGATAATTCCCCATTCCTCTCACTCTCAAAAAAAACAACAACATCAGATTGAAATAAAGATGTTCACCTAATTGGCAGGTGAAAATGTTTCCTAAAATTGAATAAGAATGTAATACCATAATGTAATTAATACAATTTTCATTCAATATTTTGGCATTTCCATGAAATAATTTCGTTCAAGAGATTTCATTAGGGTTGGTCATATGAAATTGATGCTCATGTTTTATTTAATATATTTCGTAACATTTTGCCAATAAAAATCACTCCTGCATATCTTGTATATTTAACGATGAAATTGCCTTGGTCACATGAACACTCCTCATTTAGTTATATCCGAATGAGATTCATAATATTGTGAAAAACACTCTCTTATTGATATTTTCATGATATTATAAAAAAAGTTATCATTTTAAACAAATTTCTTTGACAGATTTGCAAAGTGGGTTGAAGGTGATTCCCATCTTTCTGATGATGAGCTTATGTCCTTCGAAGAGGATCCAGCTCCATTTCATTCAACACCAGAAATATCAGAAGATGAAGTGGACTTCCAGCTGACATCACAATGACATTTTATTTTTAAAAAAAACATTAAAAAATATTGTGATTGCTGATCTTTCTAATCCAAAGATTTTAAACCAAGAAATCCTTCGGAGTTGAATACAATATCTTTAATTTATAAAGACATATATATAGTCTGCATTGATTATTTGCTCATGGTTTGTTTTGATTTGTACTTTCTGGTATTGTTACAAGTTGTCATACACTATATTTTGATTGATTCCATCCTTGTGCTTCTACAATAAATGTTTACATATAAGAAATAGAAATATTAAAACATATGTTTCTAAAATACATATTTCCTAGAAATTTCTTAAAAATCATATTTCTTAAAAAGATGGTCATTATTGATAAAAAGTGTTTGAATCCTTATTTCATCCTTGTCATTGCACTTTTATCAGCATGATACAAACATATATCAATACCAAATGTTTACTTTTGGAGAGAACTGTGTAAAAAAAGTATATTTTTGAGTGTTTATTGATGATGTACATAATTTATGTGTTCACGAGTGAAAGAAACATTGTATAAGTGGCAGCAATATGATATTGTATGGTTTGTGAGAAAATATTTATTACTATTGGTATAGATTGCTTTTGTCATTTATTACAATCCCCGACTTGATTATGTATACAAGACAAACTATTGTCAAGAGCTATTTGTTTTTTTGGGACAGTCAGTGCCATGAACTTCTGGTCAGTTTACCTAACAATCACTCATTGTGTACTACTTCAGCTGCAGGTATCACTCCACAAGCATTACTGTGCTGCCTCTGAAGTATAATATAAGGGATTATTCATGGTGCAACTAAGGGCATATTTGTGATATCTATTTTGTGAATACTAAGCCTGATTTTTCCATCATACTTCAAATATTTGAAGCCATACCTTTCAAAGGTTCCAAAACTGAAGTATTTTTTTTTTTTTTATCATGCTCAGAATTCCAGATGTGCATACTTCACAACGTATTTGCCCACATAAAGTACATATGTGAGCCATATTATGTCATATTTCCATTGTTTAGTTTAATAAATACTCTCATGACATCATATTCAAATAATTAAATACAAAGGCACAAAATAGGGGAAAATGGGCTCATGTCATGTAGCAACCTTTCCAGTGACTGGGAATGTATCTGCATGTGATTCTATTCACTTAAACCTTTTATTTAACATAAATTGTTCAACATTTCGTAAAAAAAACCACATACTTTGGAGCATTGACTTCAGCTTGAAGCCAGACTCTGAGCTGTCTCAGAATATAAGCATGGAAACCCAGAATCTGAGCAGAAAAAAAGCCTGGACACATTGGAAAAATACCAAAATCTTGGATCTTAGTAGATACTCAGAATGTGAGCATAAACTTCAAATCTGATCAAAAATCTAAAATCTGAGTTTTCCAAGCATGATGGAAAAATTGGATCTGAGTATATGCTCAGAATCTGAGCAAAACTTCAAATCTGAGCATGAAATTAGGATCTGAGCACATACTTCAATTTGAAGTACGATGGAAAAATCAGGCCCCAAGGCCACGGCGTGGTGCAATTGGTTAGAATGCAAGATTATTAGCACCGGTTCCTCTGTAATGATTCATATTGTTGTTTTAAAAAAGTCCCAATTTCAGTCCAAGGTCTGTGATGTAGTTTTGTTGGAGTGTTACATGGGGAAGCCTAATGCACTTGCCCAGTTCCAGTTTTTACACCAAGTAAACAATGAGAACAATGCAGGTCGTCCCCTGCCACTGGACTGATTTTCCATTAGTTAAACCAGACATAGCCCAGAACATTACACAATTAGACAATATGACAGATTAACATCCCTGCAGTCCCATCATTACCAGCAGATATTATGGGACCTTTGTGTTGCAGCCCTGAGATTATGCTTGCCACCTGTGACCCTGCAGCACCGTATCTTGAAGGATCACCAATGAGTGCAACGATCATC
The DNA here is from genome assembly GCA_949316495.1 of Amphiduros pacificus. Lineage (NCBI taxonomy): Eukaryota > Metazoa > Annelida > Polychaeta > Phyllodocida > Hesionidae > Amphiduros > Amphiduros pacificus. The sequence goes on from OX439002.1 coordinate 34,826,575, forward strand.
TCCAATCATCTTCTGGGATCCAAAACATTCATTTAAATACAGTGGCTACATATAACCTTTAGATTATCGTATTTAAAATAACTTAATTTCTAAAATATTAAGTGAAAAAATTAAGTAATACAGGTCAATTCAAAGGTCTCCATAAGTGAATGGTTACAAGATGGTGCTATGTACCACTTTTAGATTATCTTAATTAAAAAAATTAAATTTTAATGTTTGAAGTGAGAAAACTAGCACAGTAGTCGACAGAAAAAAATTGATGACATTTGAATAGATCTGTGCTGCTAGTTTTTTTCCCACTTATTTCATAGAATATGTTTTTTTTTTTTTACTAGAATAAAGTGCCACAAAATACAGCTCAGTTACATTTTGAAGACAATGTTGGCAATATGACTTGTTGGCAACCTCATCTGTAAATTTAGAAAAAAATGAATAATGAACTTTGAACAGTGAATAAGTAACAAACTTCACGTCATCAAAAACATATAATAGATTTACTTTATTTTAGTAAATATAGACATTTAAAAAATGACTTTATACAGAAAATAAAGATATCTTGATATTGGGGTTTATCAGACTTGTTTGCCAAAAATAGAGAGACAGTCATGGGTGTAAAAACAATTAAATTGAAACATGATGGCATGCCAGCCAGCATTTATCACGCCTATGATGCAAGCTCGCATGTCTGCAAAGTTCAGCCATGAATATTAGTTTTTAACACCAGGTGGCAATAGGGCCCACTCAAGTAATGAGAATTTGTCCATCATCGAAAACTATATGTATGCGAACCTGGTGGTTTATTGGTAACGTCAGACAGTGCCATCTGGTGTAGAAAAACTTGTCATCAACTATTTTGATATTCACGTTTCTTTGAATTTCACCATGTGATATATGCCCTCAGATTGTGTTACGATTGTATTTTATACTGTGCCATCTCGATCTTAGAACTTCCCAATATCACGCCCCAATATCACATGTGTTTTAGTGTGGGTGCACACGGCACTTATTTTTTAATTCAAATTTGAATTTATCTAAAAAAGATTTCAAATTCCAGAACTGCATGCGTGGCAAAATTGTGAGTGCTTGAAAACCTTAAATGTAAATCTACAAATATATCTAAAATTCAGAATATATTCACTTATAATTTCAATATATTAATTTCATGAAAAATCTATGATACGAAAGATCTATTATCGCATGGTTCTTCGGTTCTTTTCAAAAGATCATCGCTTGTTTAACTACGTCTTGCCGAGAAGTTTGAGTAATTTAACAAAAGCAAGTTTGTATCATCGCTATATTGTGTTTCTCCACTGCTATACACCGTATTGACAAAGTATCTGCCCCCTCCTTATGTCCTGGGACCCAGGCAGCATTAAAAAGGTCCAGATAAATTTAAATATATGTGTTAAATGTCCCTGAAAGGTCCAAGAGGGATGGCACAGTTCACAGTAATATACTTGCCAGTACATAATTATACAAAAACTCTGTTAATGTAAACCATTTGTTAAACTGAATGTATCAGGTTTTTTGCACGGTGTTAAATATGTTTAATGTTGGGGACTATAATCTCATTCAGGATTATGTGCCAGACGCATTCAAATTCTTGCGCAATCACTAGCAATATGACGTCGCGCCAACAAAGAATTGAAATAATTTATGTTATGATGCGTGTGGTTTTGTTTGTGTGTGGTGGGTCTGTGACCAAGAGACAAAGTGGGCGTGGCCGAGTGGAGACGTCCATAAAGAAACCATTATATTAAGTCTTATTAATTACCCAGGAGGGATGTTCAGTTAATTCACCTAGCTTGGCGGGGAGCTTTGTCATTGACTTTGTGGCAGGTCAAGGAGGTGGGTGATGTTGTCAGAGTCTTTGAAGAAGTCAAGAAGCTTGACAGGGGGATAGAGATGGGAATTGAAAAGCAGTGATGCAAAGATCAGACCACACACAGATTTCTCTCCATATTTTACTTATGATATAGATTTTCTTGTGATTGAAATGGTCAGCTTTGTCATAAAGCGATACACATGGTGATATTACCTAATGTGTAGAAATATTCGCATATTTTGTTTAATGTATATTCTTTGGTCATCTTGAGTGAAAACATGTTATTCAATTTGATTCTACAGTGGATACACATGATGGTTTTTAAAAGTTTATAACACCATTTATACTGTTAATATATTATCTTTTGATTGGGAACAGCACTCATCAAATGTTTTATCAAGAAAGACAAACATATTTTTCTTTTTGTTTAAGCATTGTAAAACATTTCTTGGCACAATAGAAACTCAATGTGTAACATGATAGAGCACTGCACCATCTGAAAGGGGCGTCATCTGGAGATACACTATCATACAGGGTATATATTAGATAACATAATCATGCTGCAAACAACAAAGACCCATATTGAAATAGCTGCATACCTGACTCGCTAATATTGGCATGCAATGAAGTCGGGTGTTTGTCTGGTGTCATGTCTGTTTGAAGATTTAATGGATTCTGTGTAGGAGGCAGCTACAAAGGCCTCTGTCACTTTCCAATGTGTGACATTTCAGTAAAGGAAATATGTTTTTCGGGGATGGCATTGTTGATATTATCGTGAATGCCGCAAAGGAATTCTGATGCAAAAAGATCTAAGCAAAGTGTTTGTTCTGGTCTATAATGAAATGTTCTAATGGGAGAAGCGGTTGTCAGACACAAGTGTGATTAACGCCATCCAGCACCTGAGTATTTAAATTAGGCTTTTAACGGTTAACCAGATTCCAACCGACAGTATTTCTATGTCTTTTACTAGAGTATTTTCATTAATTTGCGTGTAACTAAATGTATATTCCTTTTTTCTTGTTTCTTTCTTTTTATTGGTTATTGAAATATTTAAGTAGAGATACGATTCTGTATATATCATTTCAATATGTCTTATTTCATAAATGGTATTTAAGACAGCGCATACCGTGGCAAATTTGTGAAAAAATTAGGAAAAAGTTTCCTTGCGCTTGATATGCATCACAAATGTTCTTCCAGAGTTTCTTAGATTTACACTAAGATGAATATTTTTTTTTTTCAAATACCACAAGGTGAAGCGTCAACAAAGGTGATGGAATTTGTGTGTTTTTATGTTAACCGTCATCTCTCATGTGAACAACCGTCATATCAGGGTGTGCACAGTGCCAAGGAAAGTCACGGGACAGTCTTATGGCATGTAATGATGTGTATATTTTAGCATAACAAACTCATCATTAGTTTATTGCTTTATGACACAGTTCCACTTATGACCCCTCATAAAGTAATCGGCAAACTTTGTCTTCTGTACATATAACAAATAGAAACACATTAGTAGATATGCGACTTCTGCAAGTGCTGTTTGACTTTCAAACTGAAGGTCGTTATCTGTGCTAATGAGTAACCTGGACGGTCATAAATCTTTGCAACATCTGTGTTAGGAGGATTTTGTATTTGTGTTGAAAGAAAACATTACATTATAAAATATGCAAATGAGAACAAATGAGGGTGTTGGCGATTCTAATGACGATTTTGGTCAGTAGATCTTTCATTGATTAAAATTCTATATATGCATTTACAACCGTAACCATCTTTAACTAATCAGCCAATGCCAGACGCCCTATTGGCTAAATTCTATTGCTAATTACAGAATTCTGAAGCTGCTTTACAGAGGGCTCATTCATTAGCGACACGGAAGCGTCACAAAAGAAATGACCTTTATCGCACCTATGATTGGCACTAGATGTCGCACAAATTGTACATTACAAATGTTTCAGAAATTCAAGTACAGATGGAGCCACAATGCACTCAACTCAAAGACAGGTTACGGCACTTGTTTTGAATGGTTCCTATATGGAAATAAGTAATTCAAATGACGGCAAAACCCGAATAATTGATAGATCGGAAAGCATATATTAAATAATTTCCCATCATATAACTCCTACTTATATAACTGACGTATTGGTTTTCACTTTGTTCCTGGGCCTTGCTGTGTTGATATGTGAGATAAACTGTCAAATATCATGTTCCCAATCTAAATGTAAGAATCCTGTTCACCATTGATAACCCATTTTTCTTAAATCATCATTAAACAATTCTCCTTGATCGAGTTATTTCTTTATCAATTTCTGTTCATCTCTATATCGCAGGGGTACAGTCATGTATATGGTTGAATAAAGTAGAAAACTATAATTCCTCCAGACTGGCTGGTGACCTGATTTAATTATATAAGTCTATCTAAATATGTTGGTTTCTTTTATGCAAAGCATGTGTTCTCATATGCAATTCTCCATATCGGTCACTATCTTCAGGTTTTTATCATATATTTGGCATTAATATTGTAAATTAATAATATCTGATGAATATTTCTACATGAATTGACAAGGTACATACAATCTCAGTGTTATTACACATGAATTAAAAAGAAAAAGAAAAAAAAAGAACTGGATGTTTGGCGAATTGTGAAAGAAGCAAGACCTATAAAATTGGAATGTCTCTTGTTGCGCGCATATAATTGTTTTTGCATTTTTCTGTATTCTCTTCATCTACTTGATCACATATATATTACATATAACCTTCATAATCACATGACAAAACGTACTCATTTCTGTATCATGACTAGGAAAGTTATCCTTGATAATTTGGATAATATATATATATATATATATATATATATATATATATATATATTATCAAGGATATATATATATATATATATATATATATATATATATATATATATATATATATATATATATATATATATATATATATATATATATATATATATATATATATATATTATCCAAATTTTCAAGGATAAGCGTCTTATTGCGGTGATAACGATAACGAGTAAGACAAGAAACTTTGGCTCATATTCTCCTGGTAATGTGGAGAAATAAAATGTCTTCACAATAGGAGCTGAAGTCAAAAGCCAATCAGAATAGGCATCTGGGGGCACTAGGATGGAGGTCACCAAACACAGCCTACACTTGCTCTATTCGTTTAGTTACTAATCTTGTTGGTATGTTGGGTTCTATAATGTACATTCTCCAACTGCTTCCATCCTGTGACTCTACAAAGGACCAGAACACTGATGAAGTTTGAAAAGGTCAACACAATCATCCGGGACCTCGCATCAGATAGGGGAACACAGATCACTGCTTAAACCACCTTCTTGGATATTCTTTTTAGAGGTCACAGAATATCTATAAAAATTAAGGAGCCACACTCTTTTGGTACAGGTTAGATACTGGATCTTTTGTTTCCCTCTGGCTGTTTCATTAAAGGCCTCCAGTTTCAACATATTCCTTGGGGTTGTCAATGTTATTGACCTTCTCACAGATCTCCATCAAATTCTGGAGGTTTCCTTTGGCATCTTCTAACTCAAGGCAGGAGGGAGAACAGAGGCCGATTAAGGCCCACACCAGTCTCATTTACTTGAACACAAATTAATTCCCAATGATTACTCCAAACTCTGAATGAGTTATTCGGATTTTTGAGATTTTTGGTGCAGTTTTGAATGTATTGACCTTCTGGATAATGAACTTCAATATCTGATATTTGATTTTTTTTCATCAAAATACACCTTCAAGTAAATGGAAATACACACACTTAGAATATCATACAAATCAAATAAAAGGATATGTTATGATATACGACATACTATATTTTTAAAGCATTTATAGCTTGCAAATGTGTGCAAAATTTCATGATTTGTGTGGCACTAATTCTAGAATATATTCTATGCCATCAATACGAGGGCAAATATGACCAGCGATATGATCCATTCCATCCATTAAGATGGATAATGATATGACGTTCTCGAATTATTATAACCATATTTATGGTTTTGTTGCACTAAGCAGCAACTACTACTGGTAAGCTACCAAGATATGAGTAGCTCTTTCAAACATTAGATATGTATGAATTGCCCTCATCCCTTGACAATATTGATTTTAAATTGCAATTTCACTTGTCAAATCCATGCTGTCTCCTGAATCAAGTTGGATGAGGGTAATTTATATTTCGCCCATTGTATTGCCACCTGTGCTTACACATCATGGCATATTATATATTCCTTTCAGAGAAAATACCAAACTTTTTCATAAGAGAGTCTTTGGCATGGGACCAGCGTGGGAGACTAAGCATTTACACGCATTGTGTTTGCATCAAAATAATTTGTAATAGCGGAAGCCAATCTTTGAAAGCACTACAACATGTTGGCTGAAGGTTGTTGAAAAATGCCTCAAGATTTATCAAGGGCCTAACACGTATAATGTTATCTTTAACATGAAAGGAGTGAAAAGGGTTTAATAATCGCCATATATATATTTTTTTTATCTAGGACATATTATTATGAAGTAATTATTTTCATGGAAAAATTGGAATCAAAGCCATGGCAAAAGAGTTTACAAAAGTGGATGATTGATGAGATGTGGAATATAAAATATATTCATTTATTACCTGTTTACCACTTATGTTGCGCATGAGATTTTATTTTATTTGTTAGGTAAAATAATTCTTTGCGTGGAACACGTTTGTTAAAACCGTTAGTCAAAGAAAGAACTTCTTCGAATTTTATAGGTCAAGGTCAAATAATGGTTGAAGTATGTGATATATTGCTAGATATCACTGCCAATGATTTCTGACCAATGATTTCTGACCAATGTTGAACTATAATGGCTGGAATAATGAGGTAGAATTTCAAGAGTGTAAATTACAACCCCTTTTTCTTAATATTGCTTTTTAAGGGCACCTACTATTTGCTAAATAATGAACTTACTATAAATCCCAAGTTAGATGTAGTCAGAAAGCAGATGATGGTCAAATGTTACAGAAAAAATATTTTCACGCAATAAGAATTACTGATTTGAGGTCATATTAAATAATTAAAAAAACACCATTGTAACCGTGAATTATGAATGGAATCCCCTAAAACGTTAGGCAACTTTTTCAACTCAAATAATGTTTCACATTTAATTCACACCATCAACATTCGCTGGCAGACCTCCGTTAAGATTATTCTTTTTATTCTTGAAAATCCTCTTCCCCCTGATTGTTGATTACAAATTTCCAAATATGTGTCAATTCCATTTACATCGAATAAGCTCCCTGAAGTGGTGGTAATTGGCGGTAGCACACATCAGATCAAAGGGTAAGTATTCTATTGTTTCATACGATTGGTTGCTATGGAGTCATGCGCACAATCTACAACGTCACAACTCCATTCATTATACTCCAAGATCAGACCCTGGAGTAATTATATGCTCCAAGATCAGACGGGATTCCGAAAACAAAAGGGCTGTCTCCTCGACCAGATCTGTTTTAACAATTTTGGTGGCATGGTTCGTAAGACAATGATGAATGACTGGAGAGTAAAGGTTTATATTACAGAATAACATGAGCAAATAGTTAGTCCTTTTAGTAAATACTTATATCTCATGATCCCTCATATCTCAGATACCTGCTCAAAACCTACAGCCTGTTTGTACAAATGTATATTGAATTGGATACAGACATTGCTGACAATGATGCAGCCATTGGGACACCACTGGTTAAGGACACTGGTTAAGATATAGAATTAGAGAACCCAGGGAGAGAAATAATTTGGTCAGGCTCTGAATCTTGAGAAAACTCTTTTTTCGCCCAGTTTGAACATTGAAACCAGCATTGTTTCAGGAGTCCCTGGTGGCATCTCTAGTGACATCTCTGGTGGCATCTCCGGTGGCAGTTCTGGTGGCATCTCTGGTGGCATCTCCAGTGAAATCTCAGGTGGCATCTCTGGTGACATCTCTGGTGATATCTCTGGTGGCATCTCCAGTGGCAGTTCTGGTGGCATCTCTGGTGGCATCTCTGGTGGCATCTCTTGTGGCATCTCTGGTGGCATCTATGGTGACATCTCTGGTGATATCTCTGGACACATCTCTGGTGGCATCTCCGGTGGCAGTTCTGGAGGCATCTCTGTGGAATCTCTGGTGACATATCTGATGATATCTCTGGTAGCATCTCTGGTATCTCTGGTGACATCTCTGGTGGCATCTCTAGTGAAATCTCTGGTGACATCTCTGGTGATATCTCTAGTGGCATCTCGGGTGGTATCTTTGGTGGCATCACTGGTGACATCTCTGGAGACATATCTGGTGGCATCTCGGGTGCTATCTCTGATGACATCTCTGGTGACACCTCTGGTGGCATCTCTAGTGAAATCTCGGGTGTTATCTTTGGTGACATCTCTGGTAACATCTCTGGTGATATCTCTGGTAACATCTCTGGTGAAATCTCTGGTAACATCTCTGGTGACATCTCTGGTGGCATCTTTGGTGACATCTCTGGTGACATCTCTGGCAACATCTCTGATGACATCTCTGGTGATGTCTCTGGAGACATCTCTGGTGACATCTCTGGTGACATCTCTGGTACATCTGGTGAAATCTCGGGTGGTATCTCTGGAGATATCTCTTGTGGCAGTTCTGGTGGCATCTCCAGTGGCAGTTCTGGTGGTATCTCTTGTGGCATCTCTGGTGGCATCTCTGGTGGCATCTCTTGTGGCATCTCTGGTGGCATCTCTGGTGACATTTATGGTGACATCTCTGGTGATATCTCTGGTGGCATCTCCGGTGGCAGTTCTGGTGATATTTCTAGTGACATCTCTGGTGATATCTCTGGAGACATCTCTGGTGGCATCTCCGGTGGCAGTTCTGGTGGCATCTCTTGTGGCATCTCTGGTGACATCTCTGGTGATATCTCTGGTAGCATCTCAGGTGACATCTCTGGTGGCATCTCTAGTGAAATCTCTGGTGACATCTCTGGTGATATCTTTGGTGGCATCTCGGTGGTATCTTTGGTGACATCTCTGGTGGCATCTCCGGTGACATCTCTGGTGATATCTCTGGTGACATCTCTGGTGATATCTCAGGTGACATCTCTGGAGACATCTCTGGTGGCATCTCGGGTGCTATCTCTAGTGACATCTCTGGTGACACCTCCGGTGGCATCTCTAGTGAAATCTCGGGTGTTATCTTTGGTGACATCTCTGGTGACATCTGGTGACATATCTGGTGACATCTCCTGCGACATCTCTGGTGACATCTCTGGTGACATCTCTGGTGACATCTCTGGTGACATCTCTGGTGACATGTGATGACATCTCTTGTGACATCTCTAGTGACATCTCTGGTGATATTTCTGGAGACATCTCTGGTGACATGTGATGACATTTCTGGTAACATCTCTGGTTGCATCGCTGGTGACATCTCTGGTGATATTTCTGGAGACATCTCTGGTGACATGTGATGACATTTCTGGTGACATCTCTGGTGATATCTCTAGTGGCATCTCGGGTGGTATCTTTGGTGGCATATCTGGTGGCATCTCGGGTGCTATCTCTGATGACATCTCTGGTGACACCTCTGGTGGCATCTCTAGTGAAATCTCGGGTGTTATCTTTGGTGACATCTCTGGTAACATCTCTGGTGATATCTCTGGTGACATCTCTGGTGACATCTCTGGTAACATCTCTGGTGACATCTCTGGTGGCATCTCGGGTGCTATCTCTGGTGACATCTCTGGTGGCATCTCTAGTGAAATCTCAGGTGGTATCTTTGGTGACATCTCTGGTGACATCTCTGGCAACATCTCTGATGACATCTCTGGTGATGTCTCTGGAGACATCTCTGGTGACATCTCTGGTGACATCTCTGGTGACATCTCTGGTACATCTGGTGAAATCTCGGGTGGTATCTCTGGAGATATCTCTTGTGGCAGTTCTGGTGGCATCTCCAGTGGCAGTTCTGGTGGCATCTCTGGTGGCATCTCTGGTGACATTTATGGTGACATCTCTGGTGATATCTCTGGTGGCATCTCCAGTGGCAGTTCTGGTGGCATCTCTTGTGGCATCTCTGGTGACATCTCTGGTGAAATCTCTGGTAGCATCTCAGGTGACATCTCTGGTGGCATCTCTAGTGAAATCTCTGGTGACGTCTCTGGTGAGATCTCTGGTGGCATCTCGGGTGGTATCTTTTGTGACATCTCTGGTGACATCTCTGGTGGCATCTCCGTTGACATCTCTGGTGATATCTCTGTTGACATCTCTGGTGATATCTCTGGAGACATCTCTGGTGGCATCTCCGGTGGCAGTTCTGGTTGCATCTCTTATGGCATCTCTGGTGACATCTCTGGTGATATCTCTGGTAGCATATCAGGTGACATCTCTGGTGGCATCTCTAGTGAAATCTCTGGTGACATCTCTGGTGATATCTTTGGTGGCATCTCGGTGGTATCTTTGGTGACATCTCTGGTGGCATCTCCGGTGACATCTCTGGTGATATCTCTGGTGACATCTCTGGTGATATCTCAGGTGACATCTCTGGAGACATCTCTGGTGACATCTCGGGTGCTATCTCTAGTGGCATCTCTGGTGACACCTCTGGTGGCATCTCTAGTGAAATCTCGGGTGTTATCTTTGGTGACATCTCTGGTGACATCTGGTGACATATCTGGTGACATCTCCTGCGACATCTCTGGTGACATCTCTGGTGACATCTCTGGTGACATCTCTGGTGACATGTGATGACATCTCTTGTGACATCTCTGGTGACATCTCTGGTGATATTTCTGGAGACATCTCTGGTGACATGTGATGACATCTCTGGTAACATCTCTGGTTGCATCGCTGGTGACATATCTGGTGACATATCTGGTGACATCTCTGTTGACATGTGGTGACATCTCTGGTGACATGTGATGACATCTCTGGTGACATCTCTAGTGACATCTCTGGTGACATCTCTAGTGACATCTCTGGTGACATCTCTGGTGACATCTCTGGTGACATCTCTAGTGACATCTCTGGTGACATCTCTGGTGACATGTGATGACATATCTGGAGACATCTCTGTGACATCTGGTGACATCTCTGGTGACATGTGATAACATCTCTGGTGACATATCTGGAGACATCTCTGTGACATCTGGTGACATCTCTGTGACATCTGGTGACATCTCTGTTGACATGTGATGACATCTCTAGTGACATCTCTGGTGACATCTCTGTTGACATGTGATGACATATCTGGTGTCATCTCTGTTTGCATTGCTGGGGACATCTCTGATAATATCTCAGGTGGCATCTCTGGTGGCATCTCAGGTGGTGTCGTTGGCGATATCTCTTGAGACATCTCTTGTGACATCTCTGGTGGCATCTCTGGTGACATCTCTAGTTATATATCAGGTTGCATCTCTGGTGATATCTCTAGTGACATATCTTGTGATATCTCTGGTGGCATCTCTGGTAGCACCTCTTGTGGCATCTCTGGTGGCATCTCTGGTGGCATCTCCGGTGGCAATTCCGGTGACATCTTTGGTGGCATCTCTGGTGGCATCTCTGGTGGCATCTCTGGTGGCATCTCTGGAGACATCTCTGGAGACATCTCTGGTGGCATATCTGGTGGCATCTCTGGTGACATCTCTGGTGACATCGCTGGTGTCATTTCTCGGTCGGTCATGCCCATAGTGCTAGTCTATGCTTCTCCCTCATGCTTCTCCTTAACATATTCACCATCACTGGCATATTGCCCGATTAATTCTACATGGGGATCAATCTTCTTCAACTTTAAAGAGAAAAAAGTCAAAAAGACAGGTCATACAATTAAATTTAAAAATATAAATCAATCAAATCTTGTCCCGTATGTTCTGTAAATGGCCCACAAAGAAGCCGAATAAGCCTTGTTCTTCTTCCTGGACCCAGACTTGGTACTCATGTTATCCATAAGTCCTAAAGGTAATAACCAGTAAGTATTAATGAAACCTCAGAAATAAGCAAATAAGAATACAAATGTTAATATCTATAGAAAGATATATCAAAAACATACAACGCAATTAATTTATAGATATTTCACACAAAAGCATCATCAGTAGATATGTAATTAGTGCAACTGGTTAGTCCTTACATATATATATATGGTCTGATAAAAGTATTATTATAGATTGCACAAATATAAAAAAAACAAAGAAAATGGACATAATAGGGCTATCGAGGACAGCTGCCTTCTCTTCATAAAGGCGCTGCTTTTCCTTTCCGTCCTAATCGTCTTTCTCTCCGTTGTTACACAGATTCCCATTCTCCCTGAGTCATTCTGACGTAATGTTTGTTATGACATAATAAGAAGAGATCTATGACATAATAAGAAGAAATCTTTGTGTGTCTCCTTCGTATTGTCCACGGAGGTAGTAGCAGGGTTTGGATACATACCCCTTGCCTGAACCAGAGCACTCTTATTTTCCCCAATAGTCGTAGCCAAAGACGATGTCTACATTATTGTACAGATTATATGTATCCTTCAGCAAATGATGTGCAGCTTTAGTATATGATGTACACTTGAGTATGGTGGATCGTCCAGTAGGCGATATGAATCTTTCAGTAGATGATATATAACGTTCAATAGAAGATATGCATCGTTCAGTAGATGATATGCATCGTTTAGTAGGCGATATGCATCGTTCAGTAGACGATATGTATCATTCAGTAGACGTTATGCATTATTTAGTAGATGATATGTATCATTCAGTAGAAGATATGCATCGTTCAGTAGACGATATGCATCGTTCAGTAGGCGATATGCATCATTCAGTAGACGATATTCATTGTTCAGTAGACGATATGTATCGTTCAGTAGACGACAATGTCTGCTCATAGCGGTTGATAGTAACTGGCCGGGATTCGAACCGGGAATCCCCGGATCTCAAGGCGAATACTCTACCAATTGAGCTATTTCGTCCAGTTGATGATATATAACGTTCAGTAGACGATATGCATCGTTCAGTAGATGATATGCATCATTTAGTAGACGATATGTATCATTCAGTAGACGATATGTATCGTTCAGTAAACGATATGTAACGTTCAGTAGATGATATGCATCGTCCAGAGGACGATATGCATCATCCAATAGACGATATGCATTATTTAGTAGACAATATGTATCATTCAGTAAACGATATGAGTCATTCAGTAGACAATATGTATCGTTCAGTAGATGACATGTATCATTCAGTAGACGACACGTATCGTCCAGTAGACGATATGCATTGTTCAGTAGACGATATGTATCATTCAGGAGACGACTTGTTTGTGATGTATGTGAAGTATGTGATGTTGTAGTGTTCGTTAAGTTAATGATATGTATCTTTTACTATGTGATATGTAAATTTCTATAGGGATGCGTATCTTTCAGTATGTCTTGTGTATCTTTCAGTAGGCCTTGTGTATCTTTCAGTAGGTCTTGTGTATCTTTCAGTAGGTATTGTGTATCTTTCAGGAGGCCTTGTGTATCTTTCACTAGGCCTTGTGTATCGTTCAGTATGCGATCTGTATCTTTCAGTATGCGATCTGTATCTTTCAGTATGCGATCTGTATCTTTCAGCAGGTCTTGTGTATCTTTCAGTAGGTCTTGTGTATCTTTCAGTAGGTCTTGTGTATCTTTCAGTAGGTCTTGTGTATCTTTCAATAGGTATTGTGTATCTTTCAGGAGGCCTTGCGTATCTTTCACTAGGCCTTGTGTATCGTTCAGTATGCGATCTGTATCTTTCAGTATGCGATCTGTATCTTTCAGTATGCGATCTGTATCTTTCAGCAGGTCTTGTGTATCTTTCAGTAGGTCTTGTGTATCTTTCAGTAGGTCTTGTGTATCTTTCAGTAGGTTTTGTGTATCTTTCAGTAGGTCTTGTGTATCTTTCAGTAGGTATTGTGTATCTTTCCGGAGGCCTTGTGTATCTTTCACTAGGCCTTGTGTATCGTTCAGTATGCGATCTGTATCTTTCAGTATGCGATCTGTATCTTTCAGTATGCGATCTGTATCTTTCAGTATGCGATCTGTATCTTTCAGCAGGTATTGTGTATCTTTCAGTAGGTCTTGTGTATCTTTCAGTAGGTCTTGTGTATCTTTCAGTAGGTCTTGTGTATCTTTCAGGAGGCCTTGTGTATCTTTCCGTAGGCCTGGAGTATCGTTCAGTATGCGATCTGTATCTTTCAGTATGCGATCTGTATCTTTCAGTAGGTGATATGTATCTTTCAATGGGGATGTGTGTCTTTTAGAATGTTTTGTGTATCTTTCAGTAGGGATGTGTATCTTTCAGTAGGATGTGTATTTTTAAGAAGTTATTTTGTATCTTTCAGTAGGCCTTGTGTATCTTTCAGTATGCGATCTGTATCTTTCAGTATGCGATCTTTATCTTTCAGTAGGTGATACGTATCTTTCAATGGGCTGTGTATCTTTGAGAAGGTCTTTTGTATCTCTTTGTATGTGATGTGTATCCTTAAGTCGATGATGTATATCTTTCAGTAGGTGATGTGTGTATTGAAATATATTGTAACATTTAACACTTTAATGTGAGGTATGTGAATGATTTTCGACGCCCGTTGGCAGGGTTACATATATTAAAGAGACAAATGATGAATGGTTTACCTCAATTACAGAATAATTGCAAAAACATTACATACTATATATATGACGCGAATCATGTCAGTTTACCCCAAATACAATATATCAAACACATGACAATATATTTTATTATTCGTTCAAACGTATATATGCACAATCCACCTTCATTTCCATATTCAGTCTAACCATTCATAAAAAACACATCAATATAATACCAATATATGAACATTTATTTAAACACAAGAAATATATTTGTAAATATTGATATTCTAGCATGCCTGTTATCTCTTGCTGCGAGAAGTCCAGCAAACATTCAATAAGGGTGACTTCTTTTGTGTCTCACTGTCTGGTGTTCATCTCATCTGAGAGCAATATCTCTCACATCTCACACATGTGAGTCCTGTAGAAGATTGTAGCTCATCCGATGATGTTCCCTAGTAAAGCTTATTGGAGCAAGTTCTATATATTTGAAAGGCCTATTTCCAGCATTTTCCAAAGGTGTGGAAAAACCTAAAATGTGATGTCTAGTGAACAGCTTTCACCAATGAAGCTAGGGATAGTTGCTGGAAAAGGAACTTAAGGAACTCTTAACTTTATTACAGTCTCTCCCCATTAAGTGTGAATTAGGTGTGAATCATTGACGGTTCTTTTGGAGAAACATATTTAGATGTGTTAAACCAAATTCAAAGTCGTTTGCTACCCCACATCTTAGACATGGCGTGTTTTCTCTTTAGTTCCTGACATGGATGAGGCCTAATTGCAAAGGAAATTCAATGTCGAAAATTACAAGTTTATTAGTGTTCTGTAGGGACGCATTCACTGGTATGGTTTGGGTACAAATAAGTTGGGGGAGCTTAGCTGCAAAAGTACTGGACCATTGTGAAAGCAGGAGACAAGAAATGTCTGACACTACAGCATGGTAGGGACAGCTTTCTTGTGATGTGGTGCATGGAGTGAGATGGGTAGTTATCTTGAGACCACAAGCTGTCGTCTTGTGCTGGGGCTGTGTGGGGCCTGCCACAAGTCTCATCCCCACCTTGGTTATTGATGAAGCCTGTCTTCACGCCATGCCACCTCTCTATATTATCTCAATTATCACTGCACACCTAGGCCTTATGAGCACCTTTGTCCGAGCCAAGGGACAAGTTGACATCTAGACAGGTCCCCACAGAGAGCTGAGACGGTTAGAGACATCCACCCATCCCCCTACCCAGCCACTTGTATGCACACCTTTATACCTGTACCAATGTTTACTTCCTTAATTGCCCCACTCCCGTGATTAACTGCCTCTAATCTAAATTAAGTTCTAATCATGAACACAAGGCAGTTAATTTTTCATTGTGAGTTTCAGTAGTCAGGTGTTCGGTGAAAACCTCGTTGTGGGCCTTGGGGAATGTCCCTGGGGGAGGGACACATATTTCTCTAGAATATCAAAATCTTTCACATTTATCCCGAAAATCGTGCAGTCATTGATGTTCAAAAATGTTGTTTAAAACCTTGACGTGCAACACAAATCTTATCCCATACTGCTTCCTTAACGTTAAATCTATTCATTGATGAAAAATCTCAATTTGAATAACCCATTTTATAGTTATGTAAAGCGATATACTAAATGCTGTAGAAATAACTGACACGTATTTTCTGTAAAGAAGAAAGGGCAAATGGAGTCTTGCCGGAGATTGTGTTTTGCCACACCTGCAGTGATGTGATATCTGAGCGATCAATCACCACAGACTTTCACCTAGTAAATCACCATAATATAGCCTTTTATTGTGGCCATTGTTGATGCTAAAGTTGCCATAATTCGCCTCATTGTTCCAACTCCCCTCTCACAGGTCTGGGTTTTTGTTCAGGTGAAATGTCTTGATGATGAGCAGTGATTATCTGCCCAACTGGACCGTTACCCCACCTCCCAAATTGACACATCTACTATCTTGTCTTTATACACTGGACCGACCATATTCTACACCGGGTGAACACTGTTCTGTCAATGCTCTCAAAAACATTCTGATAATTATTTGGATCTTATTCAATTTCATATGCCAATCAGATAAGTAATATCTCAAATGTGGCAAGCGTTAAGCCACAGAAGGAGATATTATTTAAACATGCATTCTTGAGTTGATATTGAATTCTGTACATACAATCATTAACGTTAAACTTGACAATCGATGCAAAATATCCAAAGTAAAAAAGAAACCTTATGTAATCAAATCCCCGAAAATGGAATTTAACAAATAAGGCATCTGGTCACGAGAAGTCAATCCCACTTTAGAAAATAAAAAAAAACAAAACATACATAATATACTCTCGATATAAAAAGGAAGGGTCCTATTAACAGTTGGGGACCCCAGGTCGGATATTTGCCACACACTTGTTTGTATGACAAATATCCCTGGTCTATAATGCCTGTCACAAAGTCGACACTAAATGGCTCAAGTCATATTACTACTATCTCTGACACTCATCATAACCCTAAGGGCCTGCTAACATAAAATGTGGACCTGTCAAATACCTGTCACTCCATACAAACCTTACACTTTAAGTAACTATTCACTTTAAAGACCTGAGAATGAGAGAGAACTACATTTTCATTAAAGATGGATTTTAGCCGTATAATATCGATTTTATTACACTTTTTACTTTTATTATCTTAGTTAAATATTATTCTATTGGCCATTTGAACATTTGTATTTAGATCGCATGCCTTAAAAAATGTTTTGCACTTCAATCATTTGTCCTAAGCAATTATGACTTTAAATGATAATATCAAAAGAGTGATGTATTCAATAGTTTGAGCTTCTTAAATGTTCCCCAAAACAAACCTTTTGGTGAGATATTTAACTGACAGATGGGGATATCTAAACTTATCACATATTTTAAGTGACATTCCTTATTACTGACTACCAATCTCGGGGTGAGCCTGAGTCAATCACTGTGGTTGGGATAATTGTCACACCTTAAGGCTATCCTCTCATCTCAGGTGGTATACCCAACTTTATGACAACACAATTTGTGTCCCAAGTGAAACATCACTTGTAACAGAACCAGTTCCTATTCCCACGTCCTCATATTTCCTTTAACTTCACTATTATATACCAATATTTTCGTGTTCCTCACCCTTCTATCGAAGCATAAGATATCAATGATATCAGCCTGTTATATGGAGGTGATGCATCACATTTTATCATATATTTACAATTTAAATGTCTTAGGTGAATTAAACCTGCAACCAAAGTGATTTGTAAACTCTCTCTTTACTGCCTATTCTCTCTCTCTATCTCACTCATCACTGACCATTCTCTCTTTCTCTCTCATTACTGCCTATTCTCTCATTTTCTCTCCCATTACTGCCTATTCTCTCTCTCTATCTCTCTCTTTACTGCCTATTCTCTCTCTCTCTATCTCACTCATCACTGACCATTCTCTCTATCTCTCTCATTACTGCCTATTCTCTCCCTTTCTCTCTCATTACTACCTATTCTATTTATCTCTCTCATTACAGCCTATTCTCTCTATCTCTCTCATTACTACCTATTATCTCTCCCAATCTCTCTCATTACTGACTATTCTCTCTCTATCTCTCTCATTACTGCATATTATCTCTCTCTATCTCTCTAATTACTATCTATTATCTCTCCCAATCTCTCTCATTACTGACTATTCTCTCTCTATCTCTCTAATTACTGCCTATTCTTTCTCTCCATCTCTCTAATTACTTCCTATTCTTTCTCTCCATCTCTCTAATTACTTCCTATTCTCTCTCTATCTCTCTCATTATTACCTATTCTCTCTCTATCTCTCTCATTACTGCATATTCTCTCTCTCTATCTCTCTAATTACTACCTATTATCTCTCCCAATCTCTCTCATTACTGACTATTCTCTCTCTATCTCTCTCATAACTGCCTATTCTCTCTATCTCTCTCATTATTACCTATTCTCTCTCTATCTCTCTCATTACTGCATATTCTCTCTCTCTATCTCTCTAATTACTATCTATTATCTCTCCCAATCTCTCTCATTACTTCCTATTCTCTCTCTATCTCTCTAATTACTTCCTATTCTCTCTCTATCTCTCTCATTACTACCTATTCTCTCTCTCTATCTTTCTCATTACTGACTATTATCTCTCTAAACTGTAATATAAAAATCATATATAGCTGGTAATATCAAAATCTAAACAAAAGTTAACTGAATCAAAACTTTATCTGAATTTTAGTTGTGAAATGACTCAAGGAGGCACTCCATTGGAAACTATCCTCCATTGTTTTCCCATGACGAGACTCACTTATCTTTCCATGTTAATACTCAATATTACACGGATGGATTAATGCATTTTGCACATGATGTTCCACAACCATTACAATACTCGGAGCTTTCTGTTTAAATCGAACTGTGTCTCTATGTCATTGACAAATATTAATACCTCATAAAAGGTATATGGATTTTTTTAGTATTTTGAGTTTTGAAAAGTTGAAAGTTTCAATTTTAAGTGGTAAACACTATATGGCTTTAGAGTCTGTGGCCGCAAAACGAGAGTGTACAACAAGAAAAAATAAAGGTCTTTTTTGCATTGTTGACGCAGTTGTTGCTTGTAAAAATATGGAGAAACATTTTCTGTCTTATCCCAGAAATAAACCTCTGTGAGTGCTGCGATCTGTGTTAGTATCTAATAATAGCAACGTACGAAGCATTGCAGTGTTACATACTTTAGCGGTGTCATATGATAGATGTTTATATACTCACAATTGAATGTTAAAACTCTAGTAATTAGCTTCGCCGATATTGAGTGAGTAATGTCAGGTCAACAGACTTTTGTCAGAAATGTTTTAGAAAACTGTCAGTCAGATGACACGTTTTGGCGCCAGTGTAACTTTTGCTCACATCGCGCCACCTGGCGCCTCATCTTCATTAGGTCTGATGAAGTCACTAGCAACTTCCTGTGTTCCCTTCTTCTTGCTGCCTCTGTACTCCCTTCAGATGTTTCATTTCTTTTCGTGGGTTGCCATAGTAACAAACAGAAGAGCGTGTCACTCAGCTCTTAAACTCAATATATTTGTGTGGAAGGTGGTATGCTTGCACAAAGTTGCCTCCTGCTTGGGATGTTTCATTTTATTTTCAGGGAAAAACCAAACACCCGGCAATTTGCTCCACATTACCTCCAACATTCTGGAGGAAAACCTAAGGTCTCTCTTTCCAGGAGTGTTTTACGGACAGGCGTTGCTGTCGACAAGTTAGGTTTGAAACAAGTAAATCTTAATTATGGTAGGACTCCTGAGGTCACACAAGGGGCAGGGGAAAAGCTTTGATGTCCATATTAATCACCAATTATAGTAATTGCCAGTCATCACCATGAAATTGACCCGTTGTTTGTAGCGCCCTCTCGAGACCACACAGTGCTCGGATTTCATGTGTAATTTTCACCATCTTCCAGACTCTCCCAGTGACAGACAGGCAGGTCATTTTCTTACACCGTGTATCTTATATATTAATTCTATTAAGTTTGATCAAATTGTTTTGGACCTTAAATTTGATATATATCTTAATTGTTTATCACGGCTGGATTGATCCTAACATTAACTGGACACCAAAAAGACACCAAAAAGCATTCCCCAAAATATGATATTAACTCATGGAAGGGTAGAGTTTAGATAAGAAAAATGTTTGCAAAATGCCAGTAGTTATTTTTGAAACACTAACATAACAGACATGGCAAACATTTCTGACATAATGTGCTGTAGAACAAAGTGGGAGTTCGCCTACAGAAGTGGATCTAATAGAGAGATAGGGTCAGGGTGGTGTCACCTCTGACCCGACCCCAAAAGGTCAAGTATTCAGCAACTTTGGCGAAACCCCAATGAGGTGAGACAATGATGTATAGGTCTGTGTGTGTAAAACGTCTGCCTTCCTCTGGCTGAAACAAGGTAAGTGAGGAGCGATTGTTTTTTTTTCATAAAAAATATTAATTTGACAAACATAAAAAACTTTCATTCCAGTGTAGCACTGATTAACCCTTTCTGGTTGGACAAAAACAAATATTCTTTTGATAATAATTCATGTAAGAATGGATGATATCATGAAAGAGTTGTTACTTGTATTGTCCAATATTGGTGAGATTGATTGAAAGAATTCATCAATGATATTATATGTCCACAGATATTTCATTTTATGCTTACTATGCTCTAGAAATGACAAAGTTGACCATTTTGGCACAGGCCATAGTTCATATGAGACAATTATCTGAGGGATAAAAGTTATACATTTGCAATGAGGTTCATGTTGGAAAAACAATATCCATTTCTCATATATAGACATTTGAAGATTATAGTGATTAAAACAACTACCTACAAATTGAATGGAATTCTTTAAATAGTGCAAGTAACACCACAGGAGGATATAATCCAAACAAATCATTACATGTTAAGCCCTGAAGAAATTTAAAAACATCTGTCAACCAACTTACAGCCGTCATGTATTAGTACTTTCACAACTTGGCTACCACTATCGCAAATGATTGTAACTCTTACACAATACATGCGAATGCACTCGCGAAAGTACCCTAGTCTACTTTTTATTGCACCATGTTGGTTCCACACCAGACTTTCTTTTCGAATTTCCCATTTTTCAGAAGTAGTCGTCAGTTTGTATTCAGTGCATTAAAACCTCTTTACTCGCTGCATCACTGCAATCCTAGTGCCAGATATCTTATTAGAGTGGGTAAGAAAACAGAAGTGACTGCTTCACACAAACATACTGTAAAATACTGCAACAACTAATTCACCTATCACCAATAGCCTCTCCTACATATGGTTCCTGACAAATTGGCCAGAAAAAAGCTTCAAAACTGATGGGGCTGTGTAAACTAGTATGACTATGGATCATTGTGGGTGTGGGTCTTGTACCCGGATATGATGTATTTGACCTGACCTGACCTGACCTCAAAGGAGTGACCATTTATGCAAATCTTAGTAGCATACAAAAAACGAATTGTCATGGTGTAAACAGGATATTGTTAAAGATTAATCAGTTTTGTCTTCAAGAAACATATGAATGATTCACTCTAATTCATGCATTTCTGTATTTTTTTTAGCATATTTTTTATTTTTAATTTAATCAGAACATCTATCATATTTTCAAATGTTCTTTCTCCACTGTAAATAAGAATATGGCATATACCCATGCATCGAGATGAGAGCGAGATCAGACGGCATGAGCCCATCAGCAGTCAGTATAATATCTGAGTTAGAATGGTGACAAGCTGCAATTTATCGCCCATCTGGAGACCCTTTCAAAGCCTATCAGCTTACCTAAATCATAGAGTAGCGCACATTAAAACATTCACACCTCCCATGTGAGGTTTCAACATACTTGTCCACTTTGACATTACGGAGTGCCAGAATAGATTAGATAATTCTCACTATAAAGGTAGAGAGCTGCTAAATCTAGAGACCTTCTCATTTAAGATTTGGTGAAATGTAATATGGCAGTATGAGGTAAATGCCCTCAGAATCATTTCAAACATGTTCCTCTCATCATAAATACATTGAAAATAACCTATAAATGACTTAATTTGTTATAGTTATTTACCACTGTTTCAATGATTTTTATTTTGCAATTAAACACATAGCAAGTTGTTCTATATTTGGCATATATATATATATATATATATATATATATATATATATATATATATATATATATATATATATATATATATATATATATATATATATATATATATATATATATATATACTAGTATATATATATATATATATAAATGACTTAATTTGTTATAGTTATTTACCACTGTTTCAATGATTTTTATTTTGCAATTAAACACATAGCAAGTTGTTCTATATTTGGCATATATATATATATATATATATATATATATATATATATATATATATATATATATATATATATATATATATATATATACTAGTATATATATATATATATATATATATATATATATATATATATATATATATATATATATATATATATATATATATATATATATATATATATATATATATATATATATATATATATATATATATATATATATATATATATATATATATAGATGTATGGTCTGAATTACAGATGGGAACAAACACACTTCCTGTTTTGGTTTCGAGGATTCACAGGCGCATCAAAGAAACAAGCAGTCCTAGAATTACATGGAATTACATGTCAGAGCTCAAGCTCTTGTAACACACCAATCTGAAAACGTGAAGAACAACATCCAGCATCCAAAGACAGCCTATAATGGTTAAATGATGATATGAAATTATGGCTTCATTTCAAAGTTTAATTGTTTGTTGATGTTCTCATAAACAATGTGCAGCTGGGAAATGTATTGATGTACACCTTTACAATGCATACATTGAAGTGGCCTAAAGTTGCAAAAGGACAGTTTGACTTGCGAATACATGTAAACACTCAACATATCAATACCTTATTAAATTCATAATTACAATATAATATTACATATAGCGTTATATGAACGAAATATTTTGGAAAAACATAAGGTAATGTTTATACATTCTAAGAATTCGCATTGTATGGATCATATCCTTTAAGTTTATGACGTACAATATTACTCTTCATAACAGGACTTCTCTATGATATCAGTCCCTGCCACCAAAGCTTTAAATGTGCGCACAGAATCGAGCGCACGTCATTAGTTTATGTGCGAGACACTTGGCTAATGTTGGTCAATTCAGATTTGATGATATTTTTGTGAGCAAAGCAAGTATTTATGACTCGGGGATTTCCAAACTTTGAGTGATATCAAAAACAGGGTAATGAATGCAGAGGTAGTAATTTAGTACTGCCTGTGTAATGCAGAGTAGCACATAATGTTTTTTAATCTAATTTGAATCATCAGATTGGCAGAAATGTGGTGCAAGAGTTTTCATGCCCTTAGTTTATATATAGTAATACTATATATAGACACATGGCTATAAAAGATATAACCCATAAAAGATATGTTGCAAGTGAATCATTTTAAAATAGTCATATATTTACAACAAGATGGTAGACCATGATAATTTGATTAAAAAAAATAGTTAACCTAAAATATAGGTTGTATTATATTTAACAACAAGTATGGTAATATGCAACCTCATACAGTAAATAACGCATCTCACTAATATATTTTACAACCCCCCAAAAAGGAATGCATTCGTTCTCTATTCCTCTAATATATCAAATCATAAAACACAGCACTCTGCATGCCGTACCATTGGTGGCTATCACTTCCTCTGCAATCATTACCCAATTTTGATGTTTAAAATCTGGACCACCATATCCAGTCATGCATGTGTGTCTCGCCCCCATAAATATCGTACACTCAGAATTGTATGACTACCAGTAATCAATTGGTTGACTCAGACGCTAATCAATAATAATCTGTATGAATAGTTGTTTGTGACAGGGACTGATGTAATAGAGAAAACCTGTTTTGGGGGGTACACACAGATATGAATATATATTTTTTCTGACATTGAAATATATAGAAAGCATGGATATATATATATATATATATATATTGATGATTAAAAGATTTTTGTATGTTGAGGTAGCGTCGCATACTACCTCTGCCACAATTGGCATGAAATGCGGAAAACATTTTCCTCACATTAGCCTAAAATAACCATACAGCTGAGCAATTAGTTGGCTCTTGGACATGGCCACGCATAATGACAGAGCTGTACACGTGAACAATATATAAAAGCAATTTAGAATGGATCATTTCATTTTTTTAGGTGGGGTGCGGGAAGCATATTGGAAATATCTGGTTGGAAAAGTATATCACTTATATATCAGTTTGTTTGGGATTTTCACATGACATTTTCTTTTCCCCTCCCCTTTAATTAATGCCCCATGCTCTGATTTATGTCTGCTAAAAATAAACTTGAAATGGGTGTGGTCTTCAAAAACTGTCAATCCTGGTCTATATTTGCAGAGCCTGGTATAAACCAAGGATCTGGTTCGGAGCGTATCTCATGTGATCGCAATGAAAGACTACGTTTGTGATTTCATGACGATGCTATTATTCGAAAGGCCATTCTTATTGTGTTGAGATGTGTAGAAAGAACTTGGAAAATTATTTCCCACAACAAGTAAACTTTTAGACATATAATGCTCTTTTACCTCTCAAATTTCTACTTTCTATATTTATTTTTTAATCAAAATAATAAGTATGTAAATGTAAATTAAAATAAATGTCTCATTTCTTTCTTTTCTCTTCCTGAAACCAAAATGGCCAATTACAATGTATCCTTAAAACACCATTCATAGCTTCTTTACATCAAGCAACACAGTATTTTCGTGTGATATAAATATATATATATAGAAACAGTTTTAACTGAGTTTAATGGGAAATTTCTGCAGGGCCTCTGATCCATGAGGTGTCCGTCAACTAAATGTTAAGAATAGGTTTGATCCCAGCCATGTATTTAAATATAGTATTACTATATATAAACTGAATACTCTTGCACCACATTTCTGTCAATCTTATGTTTCAAAATAGATTAAAAATAGATTAAAATTAGTTATGTACATCTTAACCTGTAAATGATATGATCCATACAATGCTAAGATAGCACATTTTAAGAATGTATAAACATTACCTAATGCTTTTTAAAAATATTTATATCTTGGAGTTGAAAATTGTTTTCCAAGAGAAATAAGAAAGAAAAACTGGTGATTGAGTGGTGAAACACCCCATATATAATATCATTCTCTAGGGATTTTTTAAAATCTGTTTTTGTTTTATTGCTCATAATATTTGCAAAGAACTACAAGGCATTGTCACATCCTATTGAGCACAGAATTATAGTATTGTATGGGGCACTTTTGATTCCCATCATTTGGATCACACGCTTCTCAGATATGAATCTCAGATTTGGGCAGAAATATTGATTAGGGTAAGGTGAGGTTAAATTTTGAAACACTGAATTTAAGGATTGGATGGCACAGATCAGAAATATCTACACCTTAAGTTCATAAAAGTAAAATTAATAACTTATACATGGATAAAAAATGTTCTCATACAAAGTTGCGATTTCAGCTTTCGTCCCTTTAATTGCATATGACAGAAGGGAACATTGGACTGAACACACAATTCCGACACTCTCTTAGCTTTTTCAGATTCCCTATGCTCTGATCAACGTGATTTTGAAACTGACATTTTGAGGCCTTTCTGAAGTGCCAAATCGTGGTCAAATCTCATTCTCAGGTTGAATATTTTCATAGAAAAATAAAGATTTAGATAGGCCTTGCACAAAAGAATAAAATATGGCCCGCAGTTGATTTTTATCGCCTATTTTGTTGGACTATGAATAGCATTTATTTAGATTTGATTTGATCAAACAAATAACTTTAGCTTTCAGTTGGTTTCCGAGGCAATTTACATAACACTACGATTATTACAAATACGATTATAACAGAATAATTACTCCATCACAATATTCAATCTGCATATCTTCTTGTTGTACTGACTTTCTAACCATTTAAATGACACAAACTCACAGTTATTATCACATGTTATTTATTTTTGCCTGTTAGCTGGTAGAAAGGTTGGTTGAAGGAGGTGTAGAATATGGAACCTACCCACACATTTCTGACCGAAACGTGGTATTGGATTAAAAAATGACGTAATATTCATAATGATTAAGGTCTTTCATAAATTAAAGAGATTTAGAGATTATATGATCGTTTCTTTGCAATGTGTTGTTTGTATTTGGTGATTTATAGTCTTTGACTAATTCATAACGTGCAGCACAAAATAACATCATATTTATGAATTAATTTGGTATGGTTTATGCACACAGACAATCCATTATTTCCCTACTGCAGATTGATGATATAGAATTTTGAAATGACTAAGTTTTCATCGCACTAAACAACCTCAGCGAGGTTGTGTAAGATAATCTTGTTTACGACACGAATGCATTAATCTGAATAATTGAAATCCAGACCAACTATTTTACTTTGAAGATTTATGATTTCGGGGGAAAAAATGGTAAAATAACATCGGGTGTCCGTGAATGTTGACATATTAAAGTTAATTTGATATCATATGATTTGTCTGGCTATGAGGATTTAAAAAGAAATTCTGTATCATTTTGTCTGGGAGTACGTGGAGTCCTCACTATGTGATTTGAAATTTAGATTCAAATACGTCCTGCACTAATAATTAAAGGTTATGATAATAACTTACAAATGTATATTATTCAATTGAGGTATGGATCATTTATACTATTACCTTGATACAAAGTAGTTATGAACTTGAGTTTCATATGCTGGTAATATGCTGTTACGCAGCAAAAAGACAAATGTCTGTTAGACATGTATGTAATGATATTCAAGAAATTGGGTAACACGACGATTTGGTAGGAAGTGGCAAATATATAACTTTTACCATACCCCTTCATTTGATTCCCCCAATGTGCTTTTATGTTCAAGGGCATAACTGATGATATCATTGCTTCAAAAGAATACTAAAACCAACATAATTATCGGGACATTTTTTATGGACATACATTTGATTTATTATCATGATAATGTTATTCTCATACTAACCGATATGACCTTCACCTTGGATTTTAATGATTTGAATAATCTATGATCACTATCACAGTTGTCTGTCAAGGAAAATCTGATCGCAACATAAGAATACTGTGAACCTTTGAAAACTATTGAATTAGATTTCAACATTCTTACCAACAAAGGTCTAGACGGAATGCCCTCATATGAGTATTCTGATTAAACTTGACTCAGGTCTGAACCATTAATGAATTGTTAATATATCTCAACAAGTAAATGTATTTGAATTTGTTTGACAGAACATAATTCCTTCTATAATCTACAAAATATATCAAGTTCATGAACCAATCCAAACAATGTAAAACTTTTAAATTGATTGTAATGACCAGTTTACTTTCAAATGGTACCATTTCAATTCATTCTATTTGACTGGACTTCCAACTTTTCTCTGCAGATTTCAGTTGGTCACGCCTACATAGGGTTCCAATTGACATCTCCATTGACACTGAGATGACTTTTCTTAAGATTCTTCTTGAATATCTCTGCCTTTAGTTCAATTCCTTCCAATTGGGAATGGGGTTAATTGAAATGTGGAGAGTAATAATACCTGCATCACACCCAGCTGACTTGCCCTTTATGTAGAAATATGAATCCCTTTGATAACTACTCTAAAATGTGATTTTATGCGGTACACCTTTGACTGTAATAAAGATTCCAAAGACTGGAACATAATTCCATATAAAACATAGCAAGCGAAATAGCCGTAAGACTTGTACATTATTGGATAAAATATTGAAATCCAAGTTTTTTTTCAGAGTTTATCCTAGATTGTTTTATTGTGATATGTTTTACTTTGTTACACACTCTCTCTCTCTGTGGCAGCCAAATGGGAATTTTATTCAAGTTGCTAATGAAGTTAATACAGGAGTCAGAGGAGGAAATTACAGGGGGAGGTAACGGTGTTTAAAGCTAATGGGAGAGGGTTCTGTATGTACGATGGCTTTAATTTGGGGTTGCACAGACGTCCGTGTGTGGGTAGATTGATTCCTGAGTTGGTAGATTGGTGTTAATTAATGTAATGATATCAATGGAACTATACACTCAATTTTAAATGGCATACTTTTTATATCTTACAATTATCCCAACTGCCGTGTACATGGCTACAAAAAACCTTATCAAAATAATATATAATAGGCTGGCAGTGATATAAATCTGTGCAAAGAAATATTGATTTGCGGAAATACAAATATGTTTATGTGAAGTGGAAATTACAAAAAACACACGTGCAAGTTCAAACCGATACGTTCGGGATGATTGGACATGTTGGTGGAATATATTGTTTCTGTTTATTATTTATTCTTAGACTTATGAGATGTATACACTGAGAGGTATCACTGTGAAATACCACTCACTTTCCCCACAACAACTGTGGATAAACTGTATTTCAATTGTTTTCCTGAAATATGATTTTTTTAAATTCCTTGACATTGCTGTACTGATTGATCTGTTCAAGAGGCGATGATGGATGAGTCGTATTATTCATTTATATTTGAAGGTCATAAATCATATATCAATCTTATCTTTCTAATCTGAATTATCATATGTGTGTATATAACTGATATTATCGTTGATTCTATGATCTGAAATTAAATTATCCTCCATTCTATGTTACAGACAGACAGTATAGAGTTTCAAATGTATGATCCATTATCTCTCATTCATGGTCGACATGCATAATATAAGTACATGTCATATACTCATATCAGCCTATAATGAAGACATACGTGTGCCCTAAGGCTTAGGAAAACTTGTCACACACTTGTTTTGCTCATGCTCAGCTAAGCTTAAAGCCCTTAGATTACCTTTTTAGCTGTGATAACATCTTTTTGATCATGTTGGCCTTTTCTTACAGTATTATGGGGAACGATTATTTCTAATGGTCATATTCAATGGACTTTATCTACAAAAATAATGAACAGATCTTTGTGATCTTAAGGCAAGAACATGTGAGTGCAGTGTTCAGGCTGACAGATCTCTCAAGTTGGTTCTGGTGGAAGGATCTCAAGAGTCCGAAGGACGAGTGAGATCCTTCCACCAGAACCAACGAGAGAGATCTGTCAGCCTGAACACTGCACGAACCTATGTTCTTGACTTTATCTCATACTTAACTCCTACAGATAGGTATGAGATAAAGGTTTTGGTTTGATGTCCAATCTATTTAAACCAAAACAGAGAGGAAAACATTGCAGCATGTTAGGACCTATGTTGTGTGTGTCAAACAACATAAACAATGCCACGCCCCCTTTTTAATGACGTCACACTGACGTCACAATGACTTCATTATAACATATAATTTATTATGTTATGACGCCATTGAGAGGTGGGCATAGTGCCACTCTATATTGTGAGATCCTTCCACCAGAACCAACGTGAGAGATCTGGCAGCCTGAACACTGCACAAACCTATGTTCTTGACTTTATCTCATACTTAACTCCTGCAGATAGGTATGAGATAAAGTTTTGGTTTGATGTCCAATCTATTTAAAGCAAAACTGTGTGGAAAATATTGCAGCCTGCATGGACCTATGTACCGACCTATGTTGTGTGTGTCAAACAACATAAACAATGCCACGCCCCCTTTTTAATGACGTCACATTCAATGACGTCATTGCCACATATATTTTACTATGTAATGACGTCATTGAGAGGTGGGCATTGAGATCCTTCCACCAGAACCAACTTGAGAGATATCTGTCAGCCTGAACACTGCACTCACATGTTCATTTCTTAAGATCTGTACTTTGTACAATGTTAACACTGGTCTGGTATATAAACCATCTGCGGTAGATAAATATGAGATAAAGTCAAGAGCATGGGTTCATGCAGTGTTCAGCCTGACAGATCTCTTTTGTTGGTTCTGGTGGAAGGATCTCAGTCGTCATTTGGACCAGGGATGATTTGCAAAAGTAGTTCGGCAGAGGGGTGATCTGCGAAAGTAGTTCGGCAGAGGGGTGATCTGCAAAAGTAGTTCGGCAGAGGGGTGATCTGCAAAAGAATATCTCATAGGTGCAGAACACTCTCTTGAAGCACCAAGTATGAGATAATACTTGGTATATAACCAAATTAGAAATAACATTTAGAATCAGAAACCCCTTTTATATTTGCGACACAACACTTGTAATATATGCCTAGGGCATCGAGACTATCATTTTACGCCATTAACGGACATGAATCGCAATGACCTGATCAAACCTGAAGCAATGATTGACTGTAGTAGGATTGCGATAAATGTTACGTGCATTGTGTCGTGTCTGCCTCGTCACAGATGCTGCTAATTCAGCAAAGTCACCAATTTGTTTGATTTTTGAGGAATGCATGGATTGCCTCAGACACATTGATATAGTTCCGGGTCGCCTATTTATTATCTATATTGATGTGAAGACCTTACCTTCCTAAATTAACCCAATCAAAACAAACTGAATACGCATAAAATTTGTCAAGTATCGTATAGTATGCGACCAAGGTACAATTCTATATTTAATTATTGTAAAAGTCCAGGGAAGTAACTCACTCAAGCATTTATACTATTAAACACAAAGCACAAGCTTATATCCCACTAAGATAATACAAACGGGGACAGAGAAATATATTCACTCACGTGCATTCTTGATAATAAGCTGAGTTTTATCAAGCCCAAATTATGTCTTGAACATGTCTTGATAAAAGTATGGGAGGGCCGGGAGAAGTAAGGAGGTTTACATTGAATGGTATATCAATGTATTTAATTTTCCTGTAACTTGCTAAAAATAGCTTCATTCCAAATCAAATGCTCTGTACAATTACCATATCTATTGGAGGTTTTACCAAGTACTCCTTTGGTAGCTGTGTCAGCAGCTTAATTTATTTTGATGCGAATATGACTTGGAATCAAATAATATCGTATTCCTTTATTGTCCCATGTATTGAGCCTGTGAAATATTAATAACGTTCATGAAGAGAGGTCTCCATATGAACTGGTGTCATTGCATAATTGTAACAAAACTGAGCAATTGCCTCCCGAATCAATAATGGTAAGAACACGTAATAAATCTAAGACCTTCTGGCATTTCTTTCTTATATTAGTTTAATTCAATAAATGAGTCCAAGAAACTTTTCTAAACTTGGATAATAGGTGTCCAAGTTTGTCTCAAATAAATGTATAAAGATCAGGATCTGATTGAATCATCCATTTTAAACAAAAGTGCACACATTCAGTTATAGCCCATTCTTTTATTCTATTTTAATGCTGTTGGAGTTGTAATGCGAAGGTATGCATGCTGGTACCCCTGAAAGTTAGATTGATATAATCTGGCCAAGGTATCATACAATCGGCAATACTATTGATTTTTATTAGAAATAGGATTAAATATAGTATTCCACAATAAGGAATACACCCATTTCCTACTCAAAAGCATCACAAATAAATTGTATGCCATTTACCCTATATATCCCACTTTTACCACGTAAGAGATATATATCTCCTTGCCAGCCATTGTACAGGTTAATAGGCATTATCATATCTTAATAAATCAGTATATTTGTATGTGTGTATCGCCACCAGCACAGCAAAGTCAAAGAAATGTTCAAGTTTTTAGGTGTTGAAATTACAACTATAGCTTTCAGTTTTTTTATTCGTGTGACCGTGACCTTTATAAATGTCTTTAATTGACACATACATAGAGAAGTAGAACTTTAGAGGGGGTTCGTGGCAACCATTAAAATATGTTGTGTAATAATCCATTTTGGGCAAGTACTTTGTTTTAGTTTATTTAAAAGAGTGCGCAAGTTTTCGGCTTCCGAGGATAATGAGGTAAAACATATCTAAGAAATTATATTTGGTTAACTCGAGCTTCACAATAACCTGGTAAATACTCACGTATAAACTGCTATCTTACATCAACATAATCCCAGTGCTTGCAGAACATATGTCACAATAATTGCTCTAAAAGCATTGAACCAATTGAAAGAAAACAACAAAACTTAAGTGTTTTATTTTTTATGCTTTTCCAATGGTCTCAATGTGTTGTGTGATATAGACATTGGATCCTTTTGGGAACATATCAAGGCTTTAAGTTCCTGGTCTAACATATGCTCATAAAAGGTTTGCAACTTGTGATTAGCATCTAATATTTTTCTTCTACGCGAAATTATTAATGTTTTCCCAATACTCTATTAATATTTATTGAGACATTAAAGCATCACAATAATCTGAGGATTCAATATCTATGTTTAGACCAATTATATAAGTGTTTACACCATATATAAAGATGCATACTATAACTGAGAAGGCCACCAAAACCTGCTTATACGAGAATAAGCTACGTCAAGTTTTGTAACACATTTCTGACGAAATCCTGTGTTATGGACTGGTAACACTTAAGGCCAAACAGATTATAATAGCCTAATCAATCAAACTGAAAATGTAGATTTTGGACAAGCTGTTTTGTAGTGTGATGTCTTCAGTAAGTTAGCTTTTATTCTTCCTAGGTTTATTTGCCTACCACCTATATAGAAGTGGCAATGCTATATTTGACAATCAAGTATTATATGGCAATACGTTTGTGACGAGACTGGCTTCCAATTGCGCTGTCACACAGGCAAGATTCAACCTTTGACCTTGGAAGATTTGACCCTTGACTTAGCTCTCTTGGGTGTTCTTTATACTTGGCTAGTTCCTGTGCATTTACAGAAAAGATGTAGGCGTCTGCAGTCTTGTGTGATGGAAATGTGGTAGTATTTGATATCCGTTGATATCAACTTCAGATGGCAGTCTTGTCTGTTGTTACAAAGATTCTATGATGAATCACACCTGACATGACCTCCACACTTCTCACAACCATCTCATTTGCATACCAATTTGCATAGCAGTTCCGGGTCATGGATTGGGTGTGTTTCATGCTGCTTCATGATTTATCATGACATAAACCAGATTTCCCCAACTTTCAAGACAAAAAGTACTATGAATATATTAGCAGACAATTTGAAGTAAAAAGTAAAGGTTAATGAAACCTATAAAAAAAAGTATTTAATCCCTCCGTGTATACCTTTAGGTTGACCTTCCTTTATATAAATATCTTACAAATATTTAATAGAATAAACAAGTTTGATGAAACACTGCATTTTCTATGATAGATGTTTGGCTCCAGCTGCTTATAGTGTTTGTGCGTTTTGGTGGTTTTTCAAAACACAATCACAAATACATTATCCTCTATAATGGGAATTGCAGTATCAAGTGCCCTTCATAAGATGGAGTCACTTGACATATCAAAGGTCGTCCTCATATGGCAAAATACACCAAGCCTTATTTTATGCCACTAATGATATCCCCTCATGGAGATCTTACATTATAAACCTTACATGATATTCTTCTATCGTTTAGAAATCAGAAGGTGTTAGACTCGCTACGGATAGGTGAATATATATTACCCTTGTTTTAGCTATGTATGAATATCTTTTAAACTTATTAGGAGAATTTGGGGTATATGGTTCTACAATAGCTGGGTTGAGATATAAAACTCCACACTGGTTTACCTATACACTGGTTTATATATCTGCATTATGCCTGGGATGAGACATAAAACTATCATGGCTAAAATTAGCCAGAGATCGGTGTCAGATATTTATCTACAATATGGCTAGAATGAGGTATAAATTGGAATTATGAACCGGATAGGAAATATTCATCTGTATTGTGGTTGGGGTATTTGTATTTGTACTATGATTTGGGAGAGGTAAACATCAGTATTTTTGCTGGGATGGAGTTTATTGTGGTGTAAATATAGCCATATGCATACCTCATACGTATATGGCAAGAATCTAAAACTAAAGATTAGCCTAAGCTTTATAACCGTGATATTAAAAATGCATTTGTTTTAAATATGCAGTAAGCATCTTAAAATATATTGCATCTATAAAATATTATATGATTATTCATGAAATATTCCTCAATTTTATAACAACCTGAAAAAACTGTGCTGCAAAATAAGGCTAATGAAGTTGTGAGAAAGTACCGGGGTAGTTATTATTCTGGAAAGTAAATGTGCCTGATAATGCATCTCTATCCTCCGGATGCATCCAGATAAAAGCTATTTCTATGCAGATACAATTGTGATAACCAAAATCTCACTTACAATTGCCGTGACCGTGTTCACGATTGTGAGCGTGATTTATCTCTTGACCATCACAGTGTTACATCATGGTTTTAGATAAGTGATATTGTTTAGGGCTAGAATACCAGGCCGTGGTGTCGCACTCTTCCCGCTCAGCCCTGCAGCTATTATGCTATCTCGGCTTGCTTGTCACCCTGGCTTAGACCTTCTTGGTATATCATGGGGGGCAATGATTAAATCGCTGCTTGCCTTAAACTTTAAACGTTATATGCTCTCTGTTTGTAATGAATATGTTTGAGATTGTGGTGTTTTTTTTAGATAAGCAGGTAATTAACACTTTCACTTTGTTTAATTTGTGCATGCGCAGAAGCTGCAGATACTTTCCAAGATTATATTTTGTGAAGCAACTTTCATTCCCAAGTTTATCTTTTATATCTCAATCCTCAAGCAATTTGGGTCTTAACTCTCAGCAAAAACAATGATTTGCTCAGCCCCCAAAAACGATTTACATTTATCCCAATACCCGATTCATTGAGTGGAGAATAGTGTATTTATTGAAACATTAAGACAATGAAGTTCATGGACATGTCAATTTAGAGATTCTGGATGACAATGAAAATGATACGTCTTGCCCTGTGGGAGGTGAGTTGATGGGGATGCCTTACTCAAGGGAGTGGACATTAAATGTGGTGCCAATGTTTATCCTTGCCGGACCCATCCAGCTGGGGGGTATGTTTGTATTCTGTAGTGGACTATATAACTATAGCAGTATGGCTCAATATATATTCACAAATCTTCCCTTGATGGTTATTTACGGTGACCAACGCTGTCTCCATATGCCCCGATGGAAAATAGGCAAGAGATAAAAGAAATTCATTTCAGAGTAATGTATTGTTATGTGTAGCGAAGGGATGATATGCTAACCATGGTTTCATTAGTCTCCGGATATGGCACACTTCCCATTACCACATATAGATGACCGATATACTGGCCATTACCATATACATACAGCAAACTGATCATAACCATGCATGTGCAACACACAGATACACTGACCATGGCGACACATGTGCAACACACAGATACACCGACCATGGAGACACATGTGCAACACACAGATACACTGACCATGGCGACACATGTGTATTAGACAGATACGCTGACCATGGAGACACATGTGCAACACACAGATACACTGACCATGGAGACACATGTGTATTAGACAGATACGCTGACGATGGAGACACATGTACAGGAGACTGATACATTGACCATGGAGACACATGTGCATTGGACAGATACACTGACCATGGTGACACATGTGCAGGAGACTGATACACTACCATGGAGACACATGTGCAACACACAGATACACTGCCCATGGCGACACATGTGTATTAGACAGATACGCTGACCATGGAGACACATGTGCAACACACAGATACACTGACCATGGTGACACATGTGTATTAGACAGATACGCTGACCATGGAGACACATGTGCTACACACAGATACACTGACCATGGAGACACATGTGTATTAGACAGATACGCTGACCATGGAGACACATGTGCATTGGACAGATACACTGACCATGGTGACACATGTGCAGGAGACTGATACACTACCATGGAGACACATGTGCATGAGACTGATACACTGACCATGGTGACACATGTGCTACACACAGATACACTGACTGTGGAGACACATGTGCTACACACAGATACACTGACCGTGATGACAAATGTGCAACACACAGATACACTGACCATGGAGACACATGTGCTACACACAGATACACTGACCATGGAGACACATGTGCAACACACAGATACACTGACCGTGATGACAAATGTGCAACACACAGATACACTGACCGTGATGACAAATGTGCAACACACAGATACACTGACCATGGAGACACATGTGCAACACACAGATACACTGACCGTGGAGACACATGTGCAACACACAGATACACTGACCGTGACGACAAATGTGCAACACACAGATACACTGACCATGGAGGCACATGTACAGGAGACTGATACACTGACCGTGGTGACACATGTGCATTGGACAGATACACTGACCATGGTGAAACATGTGCAACACACAGATACACTGACCATGGAGACACATGTGCTACACACAGATACACTGACCATGGAGACAGATGTGCTACACACAGATACACTGACCATGGAGACACATGTGCTACACACAGATACACTGACCATGGAGACACATGTGCAACACACAGATACACTGACCATGGAGACACATGTGCAGTAGACAGATACACTACCATGGAGACACATGTGCAACACACAGATACACTGACCATGGAGACACATGTGCAGTAGACAGATACACTGACCATGGAGACACATGTGCAACACACAGATACACTGACCATGATGACAAATGTGCAACACACAGATACACTGACCATGGTGACACATGTGCTACACACAGATACACTGACCATGGAGACAGATGTGCAGGAGACTGATACACTGACCATGGAGACACATATACAAGAGACTGATACACTGATCATGGAGACACATGTACAGGAGACTGATACACTTACCATGGAGACACATGTGGAGGAGACTGATACACTGACCATGGAGACACATATGCAAGCGACTGATACACTGATCATGGAGACACATGTACAGGAGACTGATACACTGATCATAGAAACACATGTGCAGTAGACTGATACATTGACCATGGAGACACGTGTGCAACACACAGATACACTGACCATGGAGACACGTGTACAACACACAGATACACTGACCATGGCGACACATGTGTATTAGACAGATACACTGACCATGGAGACACATGTGCAGGAGACTGATACACTGACCATGGAGACACATGTACAGGAGACTGATACACTGATCATGGAGACACATGTACAGGAGACTGATACACTGACCATGGAGACACATGTGCAACACACGGATACACTGGCCATGGAGACACGTGTACAACACACAGATACACTGACCATGGAGACCCATGTACAGGAGACTGATACATTGATCATGGAGACACATGTGCAGTTGACAGATACACTGACCATGCAGACACATGTGCAGGAGACTGATACATTGACCATGGAGACACATGTGTATTAGACAGATACACTGACCATTGAGACACATGTGCAGTAGACAGATACACTGACCATGCAGACACATGTGTATTAGACAGATACACTGACCATGGAGACACATGTGCAGTAGACAGATACACTGACCATGCAGACACATGTGTATTAGACAGATACACTGACCATGGTGACACATGTACAGTAGTAGATAGAAATACTGACAATGTACCTTGATTTTAATGTTTGGCCACAAAAAACAGATACAATTATCTTGGACACCCATAACATACTGATGCACTAATTATGGTCGCACACAACAGACATATGCAAACAAGATGAACGATACTGACCTTGGACATAGGGTGTTTGTCCTCGCCAATTTATTATTGTTGCTATTAATCATTCAAAGAGGGCATCTTAAAGATTTAAAAATAAAGTGCATTTGATTATTTCATATTATTGACAAAGAGCGATCATATTCCCACATTAAACGAAGTTTTAAACGAATACAGATTTACCTAAAACACTCCATGTACCATACAGAGGAGCAGCAGGAGAGTTAATGCAGACAGTTAGAGCTGTACGTGTGATTAGAAAGATTGAAGAGCAGCTTTCTTACACTGGAATAAAACCAACACAGTATCTAGGTTTGAAGATGAAAGACTAGTTAAATCGAGTGTGAAGACTCCGCCAATCAGAACTGAACACACCCGTAAGTGCCGCACTGCTCGTGTCCATTTTTCTTCTCGCAATGTCTCACGTGACAGACAGCTAAACGTGATTTCAACCGACAACGAGGCACGAATTGGTCCAGATAAATGGTCGCCTTTCACACCCTCAAGTTGGTCTCAATTTGAGAGAAATTAGATTCCAAATGGTGGAATTTAACGTTGGGGAGCACATCTTGATTTGATAAGCGGGGCAACACTTATCAAAGCGTTTCACAGATTTTGGCAAACTGCTGTTGCGTTGAAACGTGGCGGGAAGGAGGCGTGATATTTACTCGCTCCCGATGGTGGCCTAACTTCGTTATAAATTAGTTGCAGACAGTGTGTGAGGAAAGCTCAGCGGTAGAGATGGGCCAACTCGCCCACCGATCACACAGTTGAGGGGGTTCGGTGGCAATTGATTATGACAGTAGGTGTTGATATCTGCGTGTTCATTTCACCCCCACCAGAGAGAAGCGGGTCGTGCTCAAATGCAACACAGATTGATTTTAGATTCACTTAATCTTGAATCACACACAGGGCTATCCACAGGGACCTGCTCGCAAATTGTTCCATTTTACATCATCTACTTTGATACTGTTGAATTTAAATAAAATGGGAAATTCGTGACAGTTACATTTCCTGTTTTTGCCCTCTCTATAAAATTAGTTCAACATGTTTTCAGAGTCATTATTTTAAATTGCACCTTACATCTTAAGAATAATTAACACATATTCAATGAATAGACTTTAGATTCGGTTTAAATGTGGTCTTAGAGCAGCGTATCTTAGCCTTGCATGGAGAAATAGGAAGGTGATATATTTCTGCATAACACAGTCATCGGTGTGGAAAAACGTTTTTGCTCACTACTCTGCCCTCGAAATGGGTGGCTTGATCCAGCAACCGGTGGTAATTGATTCATTTTTGTCGGGAAAACTTAAAAGCGAGTTGAGTGCCATTTTTGTGGCAAGATGAAAGTGGGAGTCGGGCTTTGGGCAGTGAACCT
Organism: Amphiduros pacificus; assembly: GCA_949316495.1. Taxonomy (NCBI): domain Eukaryota; kingdom Metazoa; phylum Annelida; class Polychaeta; order Phyllodocida; family Hesionidae; genus Amphiduros; species Amphiduros pacificus. The sequence goes on from OX439002.1 coordinate 34,865,581, forward strand.
TCACCATATAGGTAGGGGAGGGCGGGAGTGGTCCGGCCCCCTTATATACACACACAAGCTATATCGTCTGAAATCTTCCACGAGACGGCACTCACCTTTCATTGTACATTTCATAATTGATTTCTGTAATTAGCATCGGGAGCTTGAAATGGCCACACAAACACGTTCATTAATCTGGGAATGCCGACTGTCGGCTTCTCTCTCCAGCAGGTATGTTTGGGGGGAAGAGGTGCTACACAACACGTGGTCTTGCTCAAATGCCATTCATTTTTAACCCCGCATCGTTGATAAAACTGTCTATACCGCGCTAAAGAGGGAACACACAAAATATCCACTTTGTGGCATTGCATTTTGGAAATTATGACAATCTTTTTTTCATGAAAAACACCTACATTATTTGGTCGTTTTTTGTATCGGCAGTTGTTAAAACACATAAATCAAATATGAAGTTATTGGTTAATTGTTGAAAATCAAAGCAAAAACATTATGATCGATAACACCAAACCGCGTCTTGATAATTTTTTTTCTAGTTTGTTGATGTCACACATGAAAATGTTTTTTTTTTCAAAGGTCATTTTTATCAAAGCACTTTCAGATCCAAAAGCATAATGATTTCCTGTCCCTTGGCAAGTGTTATCTTCATTTTGCTGTATCATTATGATTGGAAACCAATATCAAAGCATATTTTGAAAGCGAGATCTCAGTTTATGGCACCACAGTGAAAATGGTTATCTTTGAGTAAAGCAAGCGCTACCCTCTGCAACAAGGCCTTCAATAAACTTATATGGATGACCGAAGTAAGGCAGAGAATATCAGAGGTGGCAACATTATCTCAATGCCAAGAAGTGGATTTTGAGTAAGTTTTGATATTCCGACGTATAAATAAGTGAAGAGGCCGGGTATGCTACACATTCTGGATAATCTCCATAAAAATGTAAATGTTTAAGTTAATAGTTTCAAAACACACACACACACACAAACACATACACATACACATATATGCATATATTTTACAATATAAGTTCACATATCTTTGGCTTGCCGGTAAATTTCCAAATATATTAAGATAATGGCACAAGTATTTGTGACCAGTTTTGTTCTTTTATGTTGCGTCATCAGTTTGGGGCATTCGTCATTTACTGGACTACTTAGCTTGTATATTTAGGATAAGAAGCTACTGAAATTGGTACAAAAAGTAAAGCACATTATTGTAAACAGAACAAATGTTAGCAAGAGTAACCCTTTTGATCCAAATGTATTTTTTCTTGGTGTGTATGAAATCAAGTAAGCTATCAAAGTTAAAGTCTGAAATTGATATTGCCATAAATAAAAAATCACCACCAAAGAGTCTTTCAAAATGTTTCAATCTCTGTGTGTTTGCCATTGTGTGATGCATTGTAAAAAGAACCCGAATAGAACTAATGTCCTTTCCTGGTAGGGACCCAAAGTGTTAACATTTTACACAAAGAATTTAGGGAGAATAAAGAGGAAAACGACAGGCCAGTACGTTGATGGCTGTTGCAACCTACAATTTGGAGCGAGCCTGCCCGACCTCGCCTCATACAAGGGTAACCACTTCTCCAACCTCTAATTGAATCCAATGGGAGTTTTGCTGATATTCTAATTAGATTGAAATCAGAGCTTCTCCACTCTCTTTTGGTCAACTAATTGTGGCTGCTCTGTAATTTATATCAATTTGATAAAGAGTTACTATGTATATTAAGTCATGGTAGAAGGTCGCGGCTGGCGGATCAAAGGCAGGCCCCGGTCGTCGTATCAGATGGGTTGGCATATCATAGCACAATTTCTAAATGACATCGCACCTCTACGATGACTTTTTGCACTCTGCGGCCCTGGCTGAGCCATACATGACCACTTTTTACTTGACCCTCGAAGACATCAACCCTGGGACCTCACAAAAATTAATCTATTTGCCATCCAAGCCTCCTCCAAATGCTGGGTCTTACATGACCCATATATGTTGGGTGCAACACCAGCTCTGTGATCATTCCCCCAAACAGCAGAATTATATCAGCACTTGACAAATACCACCAACAAACATTAGATCTGTGGAAACATTATGAATGTACTTGTGTTTTGATGTCTTACTTTCTTTCACCTTCATGATGAATAGATGATTTTTAAAGTGCAGTTTTAAAGAATGTTCTTTTTTCAAAGTGCAGTTTTAAAGAATGTTCTTTTGTCGCTCCTCATAGAATTACACCAATCAGGTAAACATTAAGACTTAATGTGTTTCTGATATCAATTGATAGTGATTCGTGTTATTTGCTGTAATACCTCCTAAAGAAATTACTTTAAAATAAAAATGCAAAGTACTTCCTATTAGCCGCTTATGATTTATGAATGCACATTTATGAATGCACATATATGTACATGCAGACACACAAGTTAAAGCCCCAAATGTGTTTTGTAAGATTACAGTAAATACCAAGCAGAGGAGGGGGCACTTTCAATGGAGCCGTCAAATGTTCTAACCAGGCTTTTAACAGGGACTCCTCGTTCCCATTCTGGTGAAATGATATACGATTACGTTATCTGTCTGAGGTAGTATTTTCATTTTGGGGATTCGAAGGACAACAAAAAAATAAGGGAACCCTGACATTGAGGGGAAATGATCTCCAAGAAACAGTGATAGCTTCATATAATTTAGATCACAAAGAAAAAAATATGTAGAGACGTAAATTGCTAGATGAATATAGAAAGTTGGCTAGATGAATATATTGAAAGTTGTCCCTCCTAGAAGAACATGCTTGGGTCTTTTCTTTTTCCCAGCCCCCTCCCTGTATGTCAAATCGATCCTTTATAGTATTAGGACAATATATTTGTGGAACTTTTTCTTAATCGGCTTCCTCCTCAAATTCCACCATAAAGACAATCAGTTTGTCCTGGTTAGAGAATTGTGTTACCGGTTAATTATACATCATTAACGTATCCCTAACCGGTTAACCGTGAGGTGATATACCGGGTACTGCTGCAATTTTACAATCCTCATGGAGAAATATATATGGCGCTATAACCTATTCAAAACCCTTAAATCATATGTTTGAAGTTAAGAGTGGACCTGATGAAAATCATAACCCGTGCTGATATCCAGACAATTAACAAGCATGTTTCAAAGAGAAAACATGCTTTCACTTTGTATTGCATATTTAACTTATTGGTTTCGGTCAGGGAGAGTAATTACTATTAGTAACCGAATAATGCATGTAACCTAAACATGTCCTCTTAACCGGCTATCCGTTTCAGCCCCATAAATTGTTGCACTGCTTATTGAAACATAAACAGATTCATAAATCTAATCTGTACATTTTAAGGTCATATATCTTTTGGAATACCGGTACAAATGTATTTGTGTCTGTATGATATATATATAGGAGACAGAACAAGTTGGCTGTACTGTACACAATATATTTATTCTATTTACAAAAAAGTGCACTTTCACTACAATATTGCAACCATATTTCATGTCTTGCTTTCACATTTACATTATGCTCAAAACCATAAATCCATTAATGCATGACTACATAAATGTCGAAGTGAAAGAGATTCTCATTTTAAACATAAATAATGAATGTGCAATTTAACAACACATAACAGGTTTGTAGCACAGGACTGCAACGTTTTTTTAAAACCCTGATGGGCGAAAAACGGGAAAATAATTGTCACCTTTATCAGTCAAATTATTTTCTAATCATGCATTTTGAATTTACACAATAAACAATTAGATTAAAATAAATATAGATATTGTGCAGACAAAGAAAACATATCGGCACAAAGAAGTTAAAGATGTAGAGTGTTCAAGATCAATGCATTTCTCATTAAGATAAGCAGACTGGATTTGGTTTATTATGATAAACAAGTTTTGATTCATGCTTTCAGGAGTATCTTTGCATTTATTTGTGTTTCCAAGTCACGTGACTGTTTTGTCACCGAAGCAGTTTATAAATTGGATTGTTCTCTACATTCAGATCATTGTGTAGACTATCTGCTGCTGTTTGCATCGACTAACGTTGAGAAACTCAGAGGTCCTTTACGTTTAGCTGAGTGATTCAGAGGTCCATACCGAAAGGTTGAATAACTCAGAGGTCATTCGAGCTTAGTGTGGAACGCAGAGGTCCTTCGCAAATTTCAGTATACATATTAATGTTGTGCTACATAGAATTACTGTTCATAAGCTAAAATAACCTAGCCAGAACAGTCATATTGTTCAACACAACTATTTGGTATAATTAAATTTTTTTGTGTATGTTACTCAGAATTTCATATACATTCATATTGACTTCATTGGTCCTCTTTAGAATCGTCCAAAACTGGTACTGTGGCATGATTATATAGTCCTTGGGCCATTAATTGCAAGGCCAGTCCGTTTCTACCACCCTGTGATTTCTTCATTTTAGCTCTCTTATTTTGGAACCAGATTTTGATTTGAGATTCATTGAGTTTAAGGTCTCTGGCAAGTTCTTGACGCCGGGTTTCGGTCAGGTATCTATTTTCATCAAACTCCTTCTTGAGCCTGCCAAGCTGTTCATTGGTGAAAGCTGTCCGAGGTCGTTTTTCATCCTCTTTCTTGGTGCTGTCGGCTTTCTTTTTCATCTTCCTTGATCTGGGACCTGCAAGTATAAATGATATGTTTGGTAAATAAAATGAACACAAAAGAGAAATTGTTTTGATAATATGAAATATATCAATTCAAACATCCGCCATATTTAGGTACAATAGGGAGAGTCTTGAATACTTGGCAGGAAAGAAGGAATAAACTGAAACATATAGAACATCTGGAAAAAGATATTATAAAGCGATATGATTGCTCAATTTCATACACCAATGAAAACCATATGTTTTGTGTTGTGGTGTTGAAATGTGGTGAGAAATTAGACGGTGTCTCGACAATATATAGCATATAATGTAAAATAAGTCAGCATCAAAGAATCATATATATCATTCAATATATATATATATATTTATATATATATATATATATATATATATATATATATATATATATATATATATATATATATATATATATATATATATATATATATATATATATATATATATATATATATATATATATATATATATATATATAATATGGACCTTTTCTCTCTATTTACCAAACAAACTGATAGACAAAAACTAAGACAATTTTCAAATGCGGATAAAAAGGTGATAACACTTGGATTTGATTTAAAAATCATAAATACTTTCTTGAAATTAATTAAGGGTAGTTTTGATAACCTTTTCATCGTTTTATGCTCTCACGCACATTGTGAGTCCCGGTAGCAGTTTGTGACTTATCACTTGTGCTACATGGATGCCCCCAGCTGTGCTGTAAGTCATCCGACACTACATGTTTCATTTTGCTAATTGAAACACACCTTCAAATCAGATTATCTGTTTAGGAATGGCTAATTGGCCATATAGGTTTTCTCCGCATCATTGCTTGTCCAGTTGTCGTCTGCCTATTAGCGTCTGTTGTCAGTTACATGTCAGGTAATCTCGTCCGAAGTCTCGTTTCTGAGTGTTATTTGGCAATGTGATCTAACCTCAAGTCACATAAAACAATTACAGCATTTATTATAGTTATGGGGAAGAAATGTGTGGTCTGTGGGTAAATGTTGTTTATTTTCCAACGTTTTCCTGGGAGACATGACAGAGATTTGGAGCCAAAGTGGAATAAAGGGTGTTTATAGGAGGAGATCCGCTTGTGTTAATAGATAGGCACAGATCCATAATTGAGTACTAATTGCTTGGAGATAAGATCAGGACCACAACTGTTACTGGCGGCCTTCTTATTCCCGGGAGATGGCGTGATTCCTGACAGCCTCGCCTCTGGATCCCCCGTCTTGATTCCCGCCTGTCAGTCCTCGCCAATGATCATGTAAATACCACAAATTCCCATCCAAATGAACCCACTTCGAGACCCAAAGAGATGGGAGGCTTTGCTATCAGGATGCAATGCGGCGGAGGTTTATCTCTCTTTGGGCTAATTTTACCAATTGCTTTGGGATGTTTGGGGTCATACCTTGCAATATCTCATTTGTTGATTTTTATATTCATAAACAATTCCTTGCAAAAAAATGTTATATTTGTGCGTGTGTGCATATGTATGTGTTCGTAGAAAGTTTAGACCATTTATCAATAATACTGTGATAACTACCGCGCCATTTCCTGAAGTCAGGTGTTGACTCTGACCAGATGACCTTTTCTAATACAAGATGTATGTATTTCTCATTAGGTCCTTCAAGACACGAATAAATCATTCATGGAAGGTGGTCCAATGGAGACAGTACGATAATGCTGCTGACACTGTGAGGGGTGTGTCACGAGGTCAGGGATGAGCTGACACATTGGGAGACCACTGTGAGGAGAGTGGGCATCCCACAACTCATGCCAAGAGATAGACAGCTGAGCTCTCTGCAAGTCCTGCACTGAACACTGAGTATCGAGCAAACCCTAGCCCCGGGGCACTCACCAGGGGGCAGCTTCATTTAGTAATTGATTACTCATCACCCTATGATATGATATCGGATTATCTTCAAGCCAAACAATAACAACATTAAAGTGTTGTGAAAATAAACGCTCTCCCGTGGTGACGAGACTGCCATCTGCCACGAGACTGCGCGAGCCAGGTTGCGTCATCAAACGGTGCACCCCACGACACCTGCTTTTGACGGCTAGTAGACAACGTTCATCAACGTCATCATATCTTATGGAAAATATCTTAACAGTTTACTTAATTCAAACTATCCAATCTTTTATAAATTTCTCTAAAATGGGTTAGATTAAAATGACTTTGGGAAGAATACCGCACTAGAAAACCTACTAAGAGTAAGGTCTAACACAATTTACTGGTATAGAGTTCAGCCGTGGTAAAAGGTATTTTCTTATTGTGACTGAAAACACCGAGAACGTTCATAATCTTTCATGCACCCCGGCGCAGATATCTGACAGGGACCATAACTGATAGGTGCTGTCTACCCTGCTGCTTCATACGATATTCATAATTTTCTCATATCTCGCCTCGATGCCACTCTGTAGGGGGGCCACTCTGAGATATGTCATATGTCGCTGACAATTTACACCCCGCACTCAGATATTGCCGGGCCGAGGGCATTCACTATACCGCCCTCACAAAGATTCCCCAGATACACTCCCGAGCCCTCTGTCTGGAAGCTTGTCCAATACAAATATCCTAATAAATTGAAATGTCATTAATGTTTACGTTGGATGGGAAGAACATAAAATTTTCATTCAGAAAACATGCCCTTGGTACCAATTTTGTGTTCAGGGCATGACACTTTGTAATCGGATCGCTTATGAAACTAGTGAGTGGACCAACACTTTTGTTAGTATGAATGTGACATGGACATAGATATTATCCCACACTTGTCTGCAAAGTGCCGTTCCCTCTTAAACTTCCCATTTGTAACATCTAAATCCTAGCACAAATCTGCACACGGCTATCTTGAGTTAGTGAGGCATCTTTCTGGTAGGGTTATCAAAGGTTGAGCAGCTCTCTCATCCAAAGTATGAAGACGTGGTAGAGACATTACCGGTCTATTTGCTCTGTGATATCACACACAGATTCTGTAATCACTCTGTGAACTCAATCCCCAGGAATTCTAACCATGGCAGGTTCCACCTGAAGTGACATGCCTATCCACCGTTGTAGTGTAGCAAAAAATTCCACATCTTTCCGAACCCTTTGTTTAGAGGCCTTTCTGAATCAAATGTGCTAATAAATTGAAATGTCATTAATGTTTATCTTGGATTGCAAGAACACAAAAAACACCCATCATGTTGGTTCACACAAAATAGATATGACAAGAAAAAATGTCAGATCACGCCCAGTCACAGTATTATTCAGTGCCTATATATGCATTCACACATATTTTGCAGGATTAGGATATCGCAAAGTGCTATAAAAGAAAACGGTAAAAAAAACATGATATGAAAATCAACATGTGTGTGTGGCGGTCGGTTCATTTCTCACGGTAATTACAGAGCATAAGCTAAGTGGAGAAATCATCATGGGTGTTATTAGATTATGTGAGTTTAACCCATTGAATCCAGCACGGCAGATGAGAGTCGTGGGCCAGAGGTTAACCCACTCGTCCGTATCACTTACACCGACATCTGCTTGGATAGTGATGCCATGTGTCAGTCCGCCACTGCACAGACCTCACTCCTAATCTAATTGGCCATGTTACACAAACTGCTTCAAGTGGAAATGAATACTAAATACCCCCTTCATTTAAATGGGCACAACCTATATTGCCTTGATAAGTAAACTTGTTTTATTTACCCACAGAAAACAATATGGAAACTATTTATCAACTTTGGTGCATGTTCTAACAACATAAATACATGGTTGATTTGAAAATACACATGCACAACATATAATGATTTGTGACAATTTATCCAAACAACGGTACCCTTATTTGACTTAAAAAATCAACTACTGTAACTATTTCCGTCATGGATTCTAATGCGGTGGATAGAATTGTAGGTGTTTTGATTACAGTTTTGGGTGTGTCACTAGAGCGGTGTGATGGAGAGGTTTGAGCAGACAATAGGATGTAGGTTGAGTAGCTCTCAGCTCAGTGCCTATTGTACGCTCTGTTATCTGCCTGTGACAGTGTGACACTGCAAACTATCATTGCATTATACACTGCTCAACCCCAGGCTCATCAGTCTCGCTGCACCGCTAACGAGAGGGCAATCTCTCAGCTCACAGACAGCTATAGCTACAAGCATATCTGTCTCATAGCACCGCTAACAAGAGGGCAATCTCTCAGCTCACACACAGCTATAGCTACAAGCATATCTGTCTCATAGCACCGCTAACAAGAGGGTAATCTCTCAGCTCACAGACAGCTATAGCTACAAGCATATCTGTCTCATAGCACCGCTAACAAGAGGGCAATCTCTCAGCTCAGAGACAGCTATAGCTACAAGCATATATGTCTCATAGCACCGCTAACAAGGACATTTTTACACAGAAAACACTACAGAAACAACACAAAAAGTGTTGGTAATACTAAATTTCTCGTTATTTTAGTGGTTTATTTACAAATAATTCCCTGGTGAATTATTTTGGTCTTCATCCCATTTGTTTCCAGTGTTAGATGGAGCAAGAACTTGCTCATCAAAATGTCATCTCATCATTATGTCTATTCCCACTAGCTCTTAGTTGATGCATTATTCGATTAATTTTATCTCACAAAAGAACAGATAATTGCCAAACCATAAATAACGTAAGCACAATTGTTCGGTCACAATTGTTCGTTCCTTGACATTGGGTCTTTTTGATGAAGATTCCCCAAATCAAAGGTCGAATTCTATTTCCAAGGTCAACATTACGTTGATCATAAACAAGGGCGTAATATCTAAATTTATTGAAGTTATGTTCCGCCGAGATCGATAACCACTTAATATACAAATTACCCATAGTCTGGTGGGTCCTTTATATTTTTGACATTCTAAACAAGGTGTCATTACAGTTTTTCCACACCAAACTTGTGATGAATAATGAGTGGTTATGAATTAAATATTACAATCTAAACACACAAGGGCTATTCATCAAATTAATATCACAGTCTGTATTTGCGTAACTTATGTCAGTGTTATGTCAATATCATTCATTCATCATCGCTCCATTATCGCCCAGCGATGTATGTCAGATATGGTTCAAAATGCACACGTCAATCCCGACATATAAACACATCCACTGTGCCTCAGTTTAATGTATTTAATTGACATCTTATATATAAGCAGTCTTTTGTGGGTGTGCTAACTTTGTAATACAAATACATCCTACTTTGTTTGGTTAATTGTCATTATGGACAGATAAGTCAAAGACTGTGACACGAGATTAAATCACACTGTTCATATCTAAGGAGATATTCATTTTCAATGATGCGATTACTTTCATGGCTCTGAATTTCGGAAATATTTGCTGTGCTTCATGTTCTATCAGCTTGCAGCTGTCGCTTTGTGGTAGATGACGCAAAATAACACATTTATGTTTTCGGCCAAACAACACATTTATGTTGTCTTCAATTATGAAGACAGCCCATCCAACATTAAAGAGTGGAAGCTGCGGGTAGAGTGTATGGAGAGGGGATATTTGGGGCCCCGGGGCAAGGCAGGGCGGATTCCGGCAGACGAGGTGATGACGGCGCTCCGCAACTTGAGAGGAGGGACACGTGGCGTGCAGCGTTTACTGTACATTTTATGTCTTAGTTCTGGCTTTAGGATCCAATTTGTACCCTTTTCACACAAATATATATGTTTTTTTTGCAAATATTCAATCCAAATGTTTGTGTCTTTATGTACATCACGTTCTGAGCATGCATATACAGAGATACCTCGAGATCAAGGAAATAATAGACTCTGAATAAACTCAGACTTCAACGCGATATAAATCATTTACGCCAGATATGTATTCAAGTCCGATCAAAGTGTTGGCGATATTAGAGACAATGTGAAGATTCGGTTCAAATGGATATTGGAAATCCTATATGTTGATATCAAACAATGTGCATGTCCTTGTTTGTCAGATCACAGAGCGCAAAGCATGCGATGGAATGTGTGACCCCACAGTGGATCCCTCCCGTGCCCACCCACTGAGGCCGGACCCGGGGTAGGTACCCAGGAGGGGAGCTCAGCACCGAGGTGACAACCCAGCCTTCCTTACATACCCCGCTGAGCAGCAGAGATGTGTCAGGGCTTCACTTCAAAGTTTACTTCATCTGTCCAGAAAGAGGACCCCGGACAAAAGGTGATCAAGGGTTATCAAGAATGGCAGCTCCATACGTCAGCATCATTGCTCTGTCGGTTATCGAATATCTTGTGATGATATGCACCTCCATTGCTTGCTCATTTCATTTCGCTGGTGGTCCGGTCATGCTACATGAAATCGACTCCACGACACCACATTTTTATTATCGCACACGTGTTAATTTCTGCTCATTTCTGTGGAAGCAGACGACTTTTTCAATCCTGACATGTTCACACCTGCTGCAGTCAATTTATCTGCTGCTATGAAATATTTCAATAAAAAGTATTCATATTGACACATGTGTTATCTATTCTCACATTTACACCACCGAGTTGGGTTTATGCGGGTCACAATTTACAAGAAATGTCAGACAATACGAGAAAATCTTATTAGCGCGGATATGATTACAGTTTGTTTATCTTGCACATGTTGGTGGGAGGAATGAACCACATGACATGTTATCAAAATGGCGGATGGTAACAGATAGCAAAGTGTTCTTTGTTGGTTGTATCCGATATTCACATGTATTCATTTCATTTAGCGCTTCCCTTTCACGTGTTGCTACTTTTCATCAAATGATTTATCTGCCTCACAGCTGGTTTTGTGCTTACTCACTCACGCCCCGCACATGATGCGCGTCTCCGCGCATTTCTCTTCCTGCTAAAAAGCCGTGTTTTGCAAGCCACAACTTCGTATCTCAATCACCATGCTCACATTTTAATCTCCTAAGCCTCAGCTCTTCGCCTACCTTTCATATTCCAAATTAATTCCTCACCTGTCTCGGGCACTTGACGCGTTTTCAATTGCAGATGACACATAGCCGTTTTTGAAATGACAGTTTAGCACAAAAAACTCCTTTGTGGTGATAATAATGATGAGATATGAGACGATATCAGCCATAGAAGCTTGTGTGACTGTGGGTCATTTTTTTGTGATAGGTCTATTCTACGTGAAGAGCTTTCTTTGATTTGCCACGAGTACCTGGTGGTCCCGGCTTCCGTTAGGGGCAAGTATCTCTATTCGACCCCAATCTGTGACTCCGGCGTTACCTTCAACGTGTTCATTTCTAAGCCCCCGGAGACCAGCATATGTTTCTTTGCCCTGTCTGAATTGTCTATGGGGATGGCCTACCGCATAGTATGGCTCTCTGGCTTCAAAAGAATACCCATAAATTCGGATGATATATGTGTGTTAAGGCTTTGTAGCGTCTTTGTAAGTCAGGTTCAAGAAAAACAGACAAGAATAGAACTCACACATAGCTTATTGTGTCCATTTCTATCTCAAGCAGTCATGGTTTAAGCTGCGCCTTGACCCTGCATCTTTTGGCGGTAAAATTCAGACGACAACTTGACAAAGATATCAGCGTCCCAAGACTGGTTAAGCCCGTCGTCAATATTTCATCATGACACTCACGAGGATGAATAAATGCACATTTTGGTGCATAGAAACATTTTTCAACAAACTTCACTTTATTTGAGGAAAGGCGACAACCCAATGTGTGTTCTTAAGAATACTTCTCTCGTTTAAATGGAGCATTATTCAAGCATTTGATAAATCATGGTTTTTATTTACCTTGAAATATAGTAGCATTTATTTCAACGTTGTCAGATATTGAATGACGGGCCGAAGATTCAATTAAACATTTCTTTGTACTCTTTTCAATAAAGGATAAAACACCCAAGATATCTCAGGGTAAAATCCATCTTATATATTTCTTAAAAGCAACCATACATTTTGACAGAAATTGCTTATGATATTTGGTATTCAATAAGTCTCATGGGACCTTAACATCTTAATTTTCTTTGATGTTCAAAATGGATCAAATCAAAATCAAAGTGTGACGGAAGCGTAACTAAAGTGGCTATTGGTGGACCATAGGGTAACTTTTGAGAGAAACTCCGAATATTCACACCCCATGCGGGTGCCTTGTGAAGCCAATGAAAACTCTCGTCGCGTGGGGAGGATCTTTTAAGCTACAAATGTTCCTATCTGAAATGCGGGTCAGATACAAGTGAAGATATTTCTTTTTGGTGTGAAAGGATGACCCGTGGTCTGTTTGAACGCACGAGAAGGAATGCATAGTTAAGATATTCCCGGACATGATGGGGGAATCGCGAGTTTGCTAGATTCAGTGGTCACCAAAGAAACCTGTAATTTTCCCAGGACCAGTACTGAATAACCTTGCCGCATTGTACAGAATGGCCCAAGTTTAACTTTTCCTATCAATGATTGTGACAATTGACTTGTAGTGGGGTTGAGAGGTTTTGTCTCGGTTTGAGAAGTAGAAATGCGCCAGTAAATGATAGGTATGAGTCAAGGCTGAAAGACAGATGTCAAAACAAAGAGATGGCATTATTGCTATTTATGTGACATGTCACGAGAACTCTCACGAATAGGACAACAAACGTCATATACTTTTTACCTGTAAATACATATCCCATCATTGCATTTTGTGATCTGTTGGCTCAAGTTTTATGTTTTTTTTTAAATAAGTGTTTCGTCCATGATTGAATTGAATCAAGTTCAATATATATATATATATATATATATATATATATATATATATATATATATATATATATATATATATATATATATATATATATATATATATATATATATATATATATATATATATATATATATATATATATATATATATATTCATTTCAGACAATTATCTATTGAACTTGATATATATATTCCAAATGGTATCTTGGTATCATACGATATTATTGTTTAGCAATAGATGCATTGTATGTATTTCTAACTGGTGTAGCTTTGAGCTGATTCATGATATGAGCAAAAACCCTATTTCAAATGGTTTTTGGTATTAGCCAAACATATAAATGTAATAATAAAGTATTTTGGATTTTGGACCGATTGGCATCATTTTCAACTTGGCTGTTTCTGTGTGATTTTCAAGAGCTCCAATTAGCAAAATATTACACTTTATGATAAATCAATTTGCTATGCTAAGCTTTATAAATATGAAATTTAATTAGTTGATTTATGGCGTAACAATTAATTTGCTATGTTAAGCTTTATAAATATGAAATTTAATTAGTTGATTTATGGCGTAACAAATAATTGTAAAGAACACCATATAATACAGTTTAAAGTTCTGAAAGAATAATTCTAATGATGCAATGAGAAGTCAATTATATATATATATATGCAATGACAAGTTATACAATTTGATATCTGCATTTCACATATTTACTATAGTTTTATATTACTACGATTGTTTTATTTGCATGGAAATAACTGCTACAGAGAGATAGCTTGTAAAATTAGATGATCAAATGTGCAAGTTGAAAGGGAACAATAAACATTGTCCCACAAGCAGAATGATCTCTCCAACCTGTCGGGTGATTGTTCATGATGTGATTGTACAGCCAAAATAGCAACACAAGCGCAATTGTCTTTCTTCATAGAGCTGTAGTGGGTTCACAACTGACGGGCTCTGAGTGAGACGGACTGGGGAGCGGAGTCCTGCCGAGTTTATGTGTTTTACTTTTGCTTCTTCAGTCATTCCGTCTCCAAGAAGACAAGGGAAGTCCCACCGCACACTAATAAACACCACTAAAATACACTGGTTCTACTGTCCTGGATGGTACAAAAAAGGGAGTGAGTGAAAAGTTATGATGGCAATAGAGACAAATATATAATTTGTGTTTTGTAATAGAGTGATAATATACTTGCGTGGCTTTTATGATAGATGTTTGTGGGGTAAAACAAAAGAAAAAAAAGAAGAAAATCATCGGAAATATAAAACATTTTGAGCGTGTGCGATTGTATGCGGTGGCAAGTGAAGTGTCCAGCGGTTGGTCACTTTGGTGTGACTGACCAGTGGCGGGAGTCACCGTGCTCTATGATGAATGAGACATGCACTGTAGGTCCTAGCCGGCTCGCTGCGGCCACAAACGCAAATAGGAGCCAAGAGACAAATCCATTCTAATCAAACCTACAAGCCAGCTACATTTCTTGTGAAATATCTCTCCTGTGTTGTAGATTACGTGTAGATTTCGCGAATAAATGTCTGCCCGTGTCTGAAAGGGCCCTCAACGGCTGAGGATCGCTAGCCGGAATAACACATCAGTGGCAGGAAGAAGCGCTGTCTCCCTATCAATTATGGCTACATCGGAACGGACCAGAAAAGCATTGAAAATTTATGAAAACCTCTCTCTCTCGCTTGTGTAGTTATCACTTCTGCCAACCTCGTCCATCACCCAAAGGCGCGCTTTTTTGCCCCGTAATCGATTTCGCAAATTGTCGTAACAAAGGCATTCCGGATGAAAATATACAGGGTGAGAGAACATTTCCTTTAAACGCCAGGCAATTTTGCCGCTTACGCTTTTAATTAAAATACCTTCACCATGGATATAGACGCTCACGGGACGGCCTCGTTCTGGTTTCCACCCGTCTTGATCGTGCACGATATTTATCGCTTGACAAATTAATACTAAAAATCAAAAGGTGCCAAATACTTCATTAGTGTCTGAGGGCTTTGGATGACTTTCTCAATACAGGCCTGTGTGACAAAACGCCCTGAGCGGAAGGGCCGCGGTGAGGGCCGGATGCCTCCACGAATGCCTGGAAACTGACGGAACACAGACCGGCATGCACCGCGAGGAACACGGCTGAGCATGGTCAAAACACATTAGTGTCACAGCATTCCAGAGAATTTTTCATAATTACATATTGATGTGATAAAATGATAAGAAACAATTTTTAAGAGTTTTTGTAATGGTTTGTGTTTGCAATTTTCAAGATAATCAATATAGTTATGACTTTTGTAGGATGATGTTTTTTTAAATATATTCTTTTAATTTTTAGGAAGCAGATCAATAAATACTGTCTGAAAGTTGTTAGACCTGACCATGTCAAGACGTGGTGGGAAGGTGTTCAGCTGAAGGAAGCAATCTCGTGACTGATCTGTCTGTAACCGCGGACCTGTCCTCGCCATGTGCATCCTTTGTGCCGTTGTCTGTGACCGCGGACCTCTCTCCGTGCCTTTGTCGCACCCTGACTCCCGGCTCCCACGTCAACAATTAACGGCTACTCTGTCCAAACTGATAACTACCCGCTCCCTATTAGGGAGCAATTTTGAAACTGACAAATGTGAAATTGATTACGCGATCGGCTTTATCGGCTGGACGTGGCAGGCAAGTGTTGCTTTCCAATCCTCAGCGCCTAGATTAATCTCACCATTGCTCGCCGCATTTATCTGTCAAAGAATTATAGCAGCCTCAATGAGATTCCCCCCCCCTCCACAAAAAAAGTAAAATCAAATAAATCAAAACACCATAAATTTGGATTACTATGTGTTGGCTGACATGATGGATCCAATGGAAAAGCTAGGATTATCGTGATTTAATTTGGGGCTCGAAATTGAGGCAAAATTGAGTCATGAAGCATGAAAAAACACCCCCAAAATGGCAAGTAAAAGGGTGGTTACTGCAGGAAGATACTTGGAAGCGATTAGGCCTCATCAATAACTCTTAGTTGGGATGTAAACCTCTTCCCAATTGGCAGCTATTGCCTCCAGGACTTGAAAGAACTTGGCTTTGAGATCCTCTAAGAAGCATTAGGTTATACTTGAGTCTTGAGGTGATTCTCCTAAGCCCAATATAGACTGAGAAATTGCCACTAGAAAGTGATGAAGTATTTAAGCAAAGGAAATTGAGATTGGATTTATCTGTCTTGAGTAGCTCAATTATTGCAGCACATAAGACCTATCATGGTGAATTACACACTGAAGTTGAGTAGCCTAATTTGATATGGGATTAGTTGAAGATGGCACAATATTGAAATATAACATTTGATTATCAATTATTGTTCCATTAGAACCATTTTTTATATTCTTGTTGTTTAAGGGTGTAATTTCAAGAAGCGACCTTTTAAATTTCTTTGAGTATAAACCATTTAAACAACAAACTCGTATATTTATCTTAGGTCGAAAAAAAGAGAGAACGCTTTAATTTGGTTCGTCAAAGGAAATAACTTATCTGGTGTTATGGCGTAATTCAATATATCTCCATTTTTAAAACTAGTTTCAATTACCTCAAACAGAAAATGATTACAAGGTATTCCAGACTTGTTGAGGCTGATCTCCCAACAGTGTATTACTATTTAATAGAAGTTGTATATCTCTAATTTCTATTGACAGTATTGAATATGACAGTTTGAGAGGAATGACCTTTTTTCGACAAACCCATCAAAACACACGGGAATGGATAGGTGTCCGTCTCAAGATATTGATAAATCTTCGAAGGTCATTTCCTGACAAATGCAGTAAACAATTTATTTTAATAAAGGTATCAAGTATCAATGTGGATTTTCTTAAATTGTAAAGGCTGAATATATGTTTATGCTATAATGAAGAGGTATGGGTGGTCTTAGTTCCACAAAATCATATATTACATCCTGTGTATTGTGTAAATCTTAATTTTCTTCTATTAATCATGTGTATGTAGAATTAATATCGATTGTGGTTCAAGTGGCACATTTATTGCAGGGGCTTTAAGCTCGATCTATTAAAACTACTAAAACTCTTTGAAGCAGTTCGTTGTCATTCAGCACAATATTAATATGTTTTCCAAATATGTTTGACATGGATCTTTGAGAAGAAATTAAATACAAAGTGAGATACGAGAAATGCCCTAGGCTATGGCTACGCTGTAAAACACATGTATGTCCATGAAACAGACAAGTCACGAAATCTGTCAATCAAACCCAGAATTGGCTCATAACTGTCAATCATTAGGGGTGTGATTATGGAGTTAATGCTAGATAGGTAATGTATCAATGAGACCACTTCGAGCGCGGTCTGACCGCTCAGGTAAATCACCTACATGACACATGCTACATGAACATCAAAGAATCGCCCACCTGGAACTGTCAATAATCAAAACTATTAACCTTAATGGCCTCAAGTTTCAGAACGTTTAAATGATCTTGTCAAAAATATCTCACATAAAATGATATTTCATTTATAACGATTGTATAAAAATTACTTCATTACAGAGTATATTCATAGTGAGTTGACATTGTCAAGTAAAAAATGTGTCTCTACATGGATTATTTAGCCAATTTAGCTGGAATTTACGAGTCATTAAACAGATGAAGTGTGAACTGTCTTGAGTTTGAGGCAATAATGATATAATTTATAACGCTAGTGTCTTGTTGGAATATCAAAGTATAGCATAAAAGGTGTGGTATTATAAATCTTCATTTATGAGACATAATATCATGTCATATAAAGTTAAAAATAAATGTGATCATTTTATGATAGGAACAGAAATTTGAGATCTTATAAGCAAGTAATTCAGAAGAAATCTACATTTGCTGACATGAAAATAATCAACTTAAAACATATCATTTCCAAAGTTTATAGTAAAAGAAAATGTATGCTTATTTTGGCAGATCTGTCCTTTCCCCATTTCTCATGCCATTTTGTAATTATATCAATCATATTATTTATTCATGTCCAGACCTGCCCTTTCCCCCATCAACTCTAATGAATGAACCATATGAATTTCGCGTCCCAACATGATGTGGAACTGACTGTGGATATATTTCACAATGTTGAAAGCCTGAGCGCACAGGGGTGTCATTTTGGGGTGAATCCTTTTGACAAGAGTATCACAAGCGCATCCACAATTAATCTGGGTTTTTTATTTCACTAACAAGAAAGATCTAAAATTTAGCGATTTCCGCTTTTTAATTCTCATTAAAAGTCACAGAATTATATCTTGAAGAGAATTTATGAGAAGAATCACCTGTTAAACTTTTTTGTGACTTTGAAAATCTTTCAACCCCCGTTAACCGTCCGGGATACGCTCCAGAGTGTGCCGGAGATGAAAAATAGAAGAGATAAAAATGCTTCGCTCTAGATACCATACACTATATAGTTAGATGTTCGATAATGGACACACACGGCGAATGATGATGACTTTATAAGCGTTATAATACTACTATTATTAAGTACAGGCTATCAGCCAACACCTGGGCGCAAAGCATGCACTCATTCAAACACCCCACTGCCAAATCTAAACACTGCATTGTGCCCCGTGGGACTGTGGTTGTGCTTGTATATGGGTCTGGTTTTGATGGCATATTGGGTGAAACTTTTGGTAGTGTCCTATTTGATCATTTTGTGATTGTATCTACTATATATCTGCATAAATTGATATGCAATGCATGAAAACTTGGCATTTTAATAGTTGAGTCCAAGCTGGAATATGTACATTTATTCATTGGGTTTCTCATCCTGTAGCTTTCCAATAGTGATATATCACAGCTATAGCAGAGTCTAGCACACAATCTATCAAAATACACAAGGAATGATGAAGAATATTGACAACTTGTTTGTGTTGATATCTATTTAAACAGTGAAAAAACAATTCATGATATTGAAGCATATGCCAACTTAAACCACCTGATATCTTCAAAAATTTATATCACTTAAGATTTTGATTCACGAATGGTCAGTTCTAAGAGTTATAGACCGGTTTTTCATACGAATTGTTTTAACCAGTTTTATTGAGGATCGCATATGCTCCCCATCGTATCATTATTCAGACTCTATTTTCTTGTGACGCATAAAGAATATCCCAGGATGAATATGACAAAGTGGCTTGTGCCATGAATAAGTAATGATCAGCATGAATCTATGTATTTCACAATGGAGTACACTAAACACGATTTATTGGCCATCCAAATGGTATTTCAAACTATATATATATAATGGATAAAGAGAAAGAATGAAGAAATGTAGAACACATCATCAAATGATACAGACACAATATTGTAATAAAGTACGTACATGAAGATAACTGGCAAATATATGTATTCAAATTTTTAAAAATGATTTGGTATCTAAATGGATTTAAGCTGTCACTCAACCAGTACGCTAAAATCTACAAATTATATTGTGGCCTATTGTGTGGATATTTGATTCATACCTGTTTTAAGTACTCTATATCATTTCATAAAAATAGTTTCGACATATGTGTTGTGTGATATTCTATCTCAATAATTATTTTAAAGGAAAATACAGGGTGTCCAAACTATAAACCAACATCTGTGAGTATTGACTCTTACCATAATTTGATTTTTTCAGGAAATGTTTTGTAAATTTTGTGACTTATAAAAGGGTGTAAAAGTCTTGAACACCTCTTCATCAAAAGCTTATCACTATTAATAATATATCAGAAAATCAACTAAATTATGCACTCAAAATCAAAACTGAAAATAGTCAAAATATCAACTAAGAGACAATACACATGTGAATTCAGTAGGCATAGAGGTACCCAATAACGTAAAAAAGTATGTTGGACTTACTCCTACCTGAAGAGGGTCTGTCAGAGTAGCGGGTGCAGTAGACCCAGGCTGGCCACAGAATGGGTTGCTCCCCGGACTGAGAGCCGCCCTTCTCCGGGGACGTCTGAAGCTGGTCAAGATCGGGGAGTCGCGGAGACGTGCTGCTCTGTCCTGAAGATTTAGGCGAATTGTTATTACTGCTAGAGTTGTGAATACTACTACTACTGCCGCTGCTAGTACTGCTGGCAGTACTGTGAGCAGGGGATAAATGTCCTGGGTGGTGGTGATGGTGATGGTGGTGATTATGATAGGACACGGGATCTGGGTCTGCCTGTCGGGGACTGTCAGACAGGGGCAGCCCCATGCATAGTCCTGGGTTCACATACAAGTCTCTGTGGTGTGGCTTTTTGCGTTGGCAAATGCCAAAGTCTGGCTTGAGGATTTCTGCGATGAAGAAGTTGGTGAGCCTGAGAGGCTGGGGGATCTGCTGTCCGGCGGGCATGGGTGGAGGGGAGGCCGGGGACGGTGGAGCAGACTGCGACTCCGACTGTTCTACGTCAATGACCGGGGAATCAGGCTTACACATCCCGTCACTGCTCGATGACTCCGACGTCTCTAGTGCCATGCTTGCATTCTGTTGTACAAAAACACAAACAGTAAGTCCAATATCTTATAAACAGTTCAAAGATTTCTTCACGAAATGCACACTGTGTCTCAGTATTCCTATAAATTTGAATCTATTTATCCCTATGTACTCCTCCTTTCAGAAAATATCAGTGATTCTAACTTTGAACTAGAACTTCTGTCCTTTTAGGAACAAGTTGTTCACAGTGACTTCACACACCGAATGATACACACCACCCTCGTGTGTCCTATGTACTCTCTCGGTAGGTGGAGCTAAGGGATGACGTCATCCAGCTCAGCCAATCAGCGACTCGCCTTGACTGCCAGACTGACAAACAAAGGGCAATGGGCTGACCAGTCTCAGAAATCTTCATCATTTTCTGGCAAGCCTGCTTCAATTAAAATGAGGCGAAACTTAATCAAAAAGGTTACTACTGGTGGTGCTTTGATCGCGAGAACATGGCACCCTTCCCACAATCCTCATCAAGGAACCACACACGGTTCCTCATACAGCCACTGGCACTGGCGACCAAACCTTGCCAACTTTCATTCAAATAGCCCAGAACATTTCCACCGTACAAGGCAACTTAAACATTTCTGTCTCAATCTATTGTTCGCATGAGTGAATTGAAGACATTTTCTGATTAAAAACATCACAAAATCTATGATCATACACATGACGAATTATTTGTGTCTATGAATTTGTTCTCCCTTACTATTTAATTTTAGGATACACACATAGAAGATGCATTTATTTGGATAATTGTAGTTTTGATTCTGTTTGATTCTATAAAGGATTATTAAACAAATTCTTCTTTGAGTGAACTATTTATCAAAGGAACCGACAAAGTAAAAATGTAGCGTAGCGATATGTAATGGTCACTGTGCACGTCGGCGCGGAACTAACGATAACCATCAATTGATTTTCTTGAGCACACGCCTATTTCTAATCAATTTCAATTTACTAATGTATAGATTACAGACTTGGGTGATCTTGGTTTGTGAAATTAAAGATTTCATTGCCATTTTGATTTAATTACGTTCCAGTACAAGGTCTTGCGGCTTAATATATATCGGCGGGCGAGATCAAAAGAGACCTGTAATGCAGTGAAATAGTCAAGCAGGCCACACGCCTAGTTTTACCATGAAGCTATGTCATGTAACAGGCTGTCAACAAATGGTGTCAGTCTACCATGTAGATCCTTGGCCTTCTAACTCATCTAACTTCTTCCCAATTATCTTGAAAACAACGCGAAACTGACAACTGCCAAATGGTTGAAGGTGCGAACTGCGGTGCCTTCCACAAGAGGCCTGGCTTTCATCTGAAATAACACGTTCTCGTGTAAATGTCGCTTAGTTTTATGGGGTTCTCTTAAGTACCAGGTTAGACAAGCAATTATCTTAAAACAGAAAACAGACCTTGCTAAACGTGCCTGTTGAAATCTGCATGATATTTCATAAAGAGGAACAAGTGCATTCCTTCTAAAATATTTATTGAAAAAAAGAAGAAAAAATAGAAAGAAAAATACTTTAGCAACGCCCACAAAACTCATACATTAAAAGCCAATGTTACACTCAGCCCAATTCCCAGTAAAAAAGTTGTTTTTAGTCATATTCTGGAAATGATAAGGTTCAGATTGAAAAAAAACCCAATATTTGATGAAAAGATCGGAGAGGGTTACTAGAAAACACAATAAATGATAGATATTTATTTACATTGATTAGTGTGTGTGGGGCCTGTGGGCAAGTTCGCATTTTATCATGACCATGATTAGGGCGGACTGTGGGGCAGAGTTATTGTGGCTGTTCTCCATCATTTTATCTCATTTATAAAGGAATATTACTTTGTACCTCGCTACTTTACTCATTAGCTTGAGGCATTTTTATTAACTTCAGAGACCTCCTCCACTCTACGTGGGATCAATTTCCTCTCTTGTCACCATCAATTTCTAAGATTCAACATTTGTCTGCGCTATTTAAGATGTACAATTAGTGGAGACTAACCATTCTAATATAAACATTATTGGAAAATAGACGTCAGTATTTCATATATATATATATATTTTGTATATATTTTGTAGATAATTTGTAATATATATGTATATATATATATATATATATATATATATATATATATATATATATATATATATATATATATATATATATATATATATATATATATATATATATATATATATATATATATGGACAAGCAATTATCTTAAATATCTTATATATAATGTTTATATTTGTATAAAACACGGCCAATATATTTTTATATGTATAAATGGTGCAGCATAGGACAGCCATACCATCAAAGACCATTTTAAAGATCGTCTAAACTAATCTCTTAGATAAATATGTATATTACTTTTCCTGTGCTTGATATGCAGATCCTGAGATTATTGTTTTTAGAGGTATTAACGTTGGACTGATTGAGTAGGTCATTGGCTGACATGGGTCGCCTTGGGCTTGAGTTGCTCAGCGTGGGACAACTGCACCATGTTGATTTCCTCGCATTGATTTCATCAACAGTCCAGCAGTGCTCATCTATTTGTACATTTCCTTGTCTGATTAGTAGCTCTTGATGGCGACGGAAATGTACCAGATATGAACATGGACCGAGACGCAGGCTAAGTGACACGTGACTTAATTGACAAGGCAAATTACTACGCAGGCCTAAAGGACTACATCCTCGACGCGGATGTGTCTCCTCCCCGGGGGGACGCACGCAGGCCCGCGGCCATCACACAGCCAATAACCTCATTGTTCTCTTCTTATGACAATCACAAAACATCAACATGACATTCAGCCCATTTATCCTGTATGGATTAATAATTTTGACAGTTTCAAAAGACAATAATTAACCATGTCTGCTTTCTAATTCTTACATGTAATCGTATAAGAAACAAGTTCAATTCTTTAATTAATCAAATCGATTAAGTATCCAAATATTTGAACAGTATGAATATATATTTTGATACCATTGTGCTTTTTTCAAGTATCAGCAATTTTCTGATAAAAGGAATACTTTAAAATACGAGATAACTTAAAGTCATGACCTGTGCAGCAAAGGTTTTCAACTGCTGATGACAAACTGATAACTAAAAAGACACCTTTGAAAAGTAAGGCTATCTCTTCTTGAAAGGAGACCAAAAGATGTGGAAATTGAAAATCAAAGTCAATTTCAATTATTGTGGGGAACATAAAGGGCTTTATCGTTGACGTAAATGTCTATTATGGATGTGTTGTATGGGGGTAGCCTGTGAGAAGGGTGTCGGTCTCCCTGCGCTCCAACCCCTCCCATCCTTTGGCGGACGTTGTCTATTTCCACTTAGGAAGAATGTTTGTCTCAGCGGGAACGTGTTTCAATGCGCATTTCGTTGTCGATTTCATTCAATGACATTTCCTTGTGTCAATTATTAGAAACGATATAGCAACTTGCCTGCCATGCCTCGGTACAAAACTAATCCCAATGAAATCCGTCAACGCTTCTCAGCGACTGCTAACTTGAATATTTCATGTAAAATGCACAATATATCATCAAACATAAAGCGTAAACATAGAAGCTAATTCAAGGCATTATGGTTTGCAAAACAAAGACTATGTCTAAATATGGCAGTGAAAGACTAATTGATGATTGGTCCAGGAAGAGTTGAAGGGTCATAATGGTGTCATTATCACGTGGAAAATGTCGTCCCCTCTCATCAGGTCCCAGATACGAACTGAGTCAGACAATCCTAGACAAACTACTAACATTTTTGCCTCCCATCGCACCACAAAGGAATCCTGCAGACCAATGCTTTTTAAAATTCCTCCCATTTCTGTGTTACTGTGGAGCTGGGGAATATAATTATCCTTCTCATCCTGCCCACACCGAGGCACACTCAATGCACACACATAGACCGCCAACCTGCCTATTTTGTATAGAATATAATTAAAACGTATGCCCTTAGCTTTGATATACGAATAAAGCTTCGGTAAAAGTACATCTGAGAGGAAATTGTAGATTTTCTTTGTATATTCTTGAAAATGGAGACGATTGTTTATTCATGGAATTTATGACAGTTAAACTATTTGTACAATTTCTCAATAAAGGGAAGCATTATTACCTAGCAAGGATTCTTTCACCTGTTCATATTTATAGTTGAATATAAAATTTTAAATGTTGAACGCAGTTACAAAAACAAATGTAAAAACAAATTAATAAAAACATTTTTTTTTTCAAAAACTTGGATATATTTCACATCTTGCTCAACAATTGAATGTTTTGCCTGATTATCTTCATCTGTGCAGGGCAGCATATTTTATGTGACAGTGTCTGGTTGTAATGACAGTGTCGCCCTCTTTGTACAGACCAAGTCGACACAAGTATTGCCTCGGTGTGCAGACGCTGGCCACTTGACCTCGCAGTAGATTCCCTGGCCTAACCAGCCAGATGCCCTACAAACACGTCTGCTCATGTCAGTCTTTACTGACCCCATAGACAATGACTTCTAAATTGAATTTTGGATAGAAATTTCATCATTAAATGGAACTGTCTAGTATGGCTGATATGGGACTGATATTTCACAACAGGGGTGCAAATGCTCCAAGCCATGATTTGAGGAATTACACTGGATCAATCATTGTAATGTCACCCTAAGACCCTACTTAAATAAATGTACTTTGGCGTTTCACATTAAGGGGCATAGAATATTTATGAATCTGATGTTTAAAACTGCAACATGTCAGAATGCTGCTTAACCAAACAGGTTTTGTCACAAATAATTCACATGATTCACTTTTTCATATCCCTTCTTAATGCACATCATGTCACCATACCTCACCTTTTCTCACACATGGGATGCATGTTCTAATGTTTAAAATGATATTTGGTTAATCTGTATTTTTAATTTGAATATTTCCGAATCAAACATTTCTACTAACCAACCCTCTCAGTTCCACCTCATTCTTGACCATTTTCATATATATTCTGATAAAACGATTTGGAATAAACTAAAAACATGCTATTTGGCATAACAACCAGACTTCTCATCACTCAACTTCAAAGGTAAATATTATATGCAAATTTATTGAAATATATAACAAATAGCCACAATGCGATTCCACTTTCTGTTTCATAGAAAAAGGATATTAACTAGTATCAATCAGATTGTGCCTCTACACTAAATTGCAAATTCCTTTACACATGAGCCAAAAATGCAAGTATAATAATACCGAATCAAATTAATTGATTGGAACAAAATAAGGCCGGGGAAATTCATTTTGGAGAGTTTTCACTGTACAGATCTTGAAGAATTGGCAACTGCCATATATATATATATATGCATTTAGTGACTTAGACTTTAAAAGACGAGTCACTTAAGCATACTTTGTCTCATTAGGGAATACAGTGTGGATGACAATTCACATTCTTAACTGTGAATACCCATGTAATATATCACGAGCTACAGTCCTTGGGACCTCCCACGTGCATTTTGCCCTTGTCAGGGGGACACGACCACAGAATTTTCTATCTTTTGTCCACATTTCGCCTTCTTTGTCCTCGGCGGAGATCGTTAATTTTGCAGCATTGATATATATAATTTTGGGGGTGACCAGACCTCCCAGAAAAAGACAAGGCCTCGTTTGGACACTGCTGGAACCAGCCAAGATGAATCGCAGTATGTCAGGGGTACTAATTCTCCTTGTCAGGGCTTCTCTTATATACTTTTTGCGTGGGTTGGCAATAATCATTTGACTGATCTAAACGATGACAAGAAGTACTCTTCTGAAGCTTCAGACCTCTATCACAACTCTCACGGTAACTGATCAGAAGTGTCTTCTCATATGGCATCAACCCCATGCCAATTAGGAGCCCATAAACATCTCTGATATAACCAATATATATTACTTTTGTTTTACAACTCATAACTTTGAAAAAGGTCTTTCCGTTGCTGTTATAACTCTAATATCCTCATTATATATATATATATATATATATATATATATATATATATATATATATATATATATATATATATATATATATATATATATATATATATATATATATATATATATATATATATATATATATATATATATATACATATGGAATACATATGGAATACATATGGAATACATATGGAATACATATGGAATACATATGGAATACATTATTATTTGAAAGTTCCATAAAGATATAAGTTTAGTTGCAATGCGTTTTGAGATGATGGATTTTTGCCGGATGACAAGCTGGTCTATTTTTCAGCAATTTCAGCCGATGGAGGACACTTTGGGGGTGATATTTCTGGTAATGTGAAGACGACTGATAAGACAGATTGTCACTGGGTATTAGGAGGTATTCCTTACGCCGTCTGATTGATGGTTTTCCCGCCTTTCCTTAAGCATTTATCTTACTCTAGCCATGGCAGACAGACACAAAATCACCTGATGGGAAGCACAAAGTCAAAAGATGCAAGAAAATTGGCCAAATAAACTGTTATTTCATCCATTTGACTTGTTATTCACTCTGCGACAAGTGTACATATCTGAGATAGTGCACATAATAAATCAAACTCTATATTAGTTTATTACTGATTGAAACTTAAACTTTGTAATTGACAAACTACTCGTTTATTTGTTATATGGACAGGTTTGCAGATCATAGGTTCACGGTAATTTTACTGTTCTATTTGTGTCATGTGAAAAACATATCTTCTGTTTGCTTAGTTTCTTTTTTTCCTGTTTTTTTTTAGCAGAATATTCTGGAAAAAGAATATCGTAAAAGATGCTGATTTTCCGGAAGATGGAAAATGTCACACGATAGTCACGTGTGTCACAAGCAGACGACATTCAGCAATCAACCACTTTCAGTTTATCTGATAACTTTTGTCATCGGGTATCACCTACGCGATCGTTTTGTCAAAGAATGGGAAAAGACTTGTGAAAAACATCCTATCTGATGCGTTCTTCTGAAATTATAGACATTGGAATTGTTTCTGACCAAGATTGGAGACTATAATTGACACCATACCCGCCTGACGCGTTCCACTCCCAATAGAAACTGTCAGTGACCATAATTGGTAGAAAGGCTGATTATTTGAAGATATTTTCTTTGATTGAATGCTAAATTGTTATGTACATAGTAGAAATGGGTGCCATTTGTAATACTACTCAAGACTGCCTTTGAACCTGTGGTTTCAATCAACAAAAAGTATCTCCGAAATTATCTGACCATTCATAACATTTCCGCTGCCTAAAACCCCACCAGCTCAAATGATATGTTTTCAGCAGACATTTTCACTTTCAAAAGATTACTGTGGGACTTTGAGAGCGATGATTTCCTTTTTGTCACTTCTTTTGTAAATTATGCAAATACAGATGGATGGGTGAGGTGATGAATGAATTGAAAAGGCCAGTCAAGTGAAAGGGAGTGTTTTAGCTAAGCAGTGATATCCATTGAGTGGATAAGTGCTCATGATTGTACTCTCTGGTTTTGATATGCAAAAGCTTTGACTGTCACAAACCATTGCCAGATTTGCTCATGTTTATGACAACAATCGCTTGTTCCTACTCTTGATACCAAGTGTAAAATATCCACAGTTTTGATAGATAATTCAATTTTATGTTTTAATTGTCAAACAAAAATCATTTGCTCATTTGATGTTTATGTTTGTCTTTGTATTATATCAAATATCAATGGGAATCAGCAACAGGGTTAAGACAGACGTGTGACGGGTGGTGTCGTAATAGGGAACATTGACCAGTCAATTTAGGTGTAATACAGCTGACCAGTGGTCATTATCCAGGTATAAGGGTGCACATTTGTACACATTTGACTTGTAAATCAGAGGCGACTTATTGCCACTTATTGACACTTTGACATCTTAAAGTGACCTCCACCCAATTTCGGCTTGTTATGCGTTATTATTTTCAGCCAAATATATTTTCATCTTGAGGTCATCCACAGGACAATATCTTTAACAACAATATCAAACCGTTTTGCAACAAAATATTTTCGGAACTGTGCATATATATATATATATATATATATAGATCAATAATAATAAATCATATTATAATCATAACCTGTCAACTCTTGTATATATATATATATGGTATGCAAGAGATGCTACCAAATAAGAAATGCGAACAGCCATGACCTTAAAACATCAGATGCGTGAAGAATTAAATCAGTATTTATGTATTTACTCAATCGACTGGTGCATATCTACTCTTTGGGTTCGTGTCGATGCTATAATTCGGGTTCTACTCTTGTGTTAAAGGTCACAATTGTTTTGATATTTTAGTTTTCGGATATGTTGTGTTATGTTGTGTCGGGGATTAGTGCTAGCTGTTCTGTACTGTTTTGATGAGAGTTGATAAAAATCCACTACTTCGTGATAAATTCTAATACAGGCTGTTCGATATTAATGTTGTGATAGATAACATTATACGCTACATTCCTTTATTGTATACGCTTGTATTCCATAGATGTTTTGACCCCTACTTCTCTTATGATGTACTGGTAAAACCAAGCAACAAATATTTATTGGTTAATCGCACAAGCCCAAAAGCATAATTCGAAATCTGGCATTGAAACTAATATTATATCAACATTTTACATGACAAAAGTAGAATAGAGAGACGTGTATCAAATTTACTTCAAATTAGAAAATAAAATCAGAAATCTAAATGTATAAATATAATAAAATTAGAAATCTCAGGCATAATATTGGACTAATTGGAATAATTATTGAAAGTTGTAAAAAAAAGGAAAGTTAATCCAAAAATTGACCCTGATCAAAAAAAAAGTTGTGATGATAAATTTTCTGAGAGAAAGAGCAAGTGTACAGAGTGAAGTGTAGTGAGGAGCTTGGGCTGGTGCAAGCTGCGGCCCATTTTACATCCAAGGTCGTGAAGCATTGTGCCTCATTGACCACTATTGGACACAGTTGATAGATGAGTCCCTGACCAGGCTTTCTGGACCAATGGACGTTTTCATGACTGCCATCACTTGTGTGGGGCTAATACAGCAATTTATGTCACAAAGGGGCGAGGTTGTGGCCGTGGAATCTGCACCGTGTTATCTGCTCTGGCAGGACCACACCGCCAGCCGCTGGGTCCTGTGGTAAACTCTACAAAATGCCCTGCTCCATTTAGACAAAGGACATCCACAATCTACATAACATCTCCAGTGTTTCACCGATGTTTAGCATAAATCAAGTATCCAACATTAAAAAATGAGCATAAATAACTGATGTGAACATCTACCTTACTGTTGCATTATATATCTGACTGAATAATATTTCTCAAAATACATTGATAAATATGTTTTGCTCCGAATGTCAAAACAGTTTTACGTTAGAGGTTATGTGAAGAGTTGTTGCAAAGTAATATAGAGTGAGAAAAGCCTTTTATTATTTGCCAGCAAGCAGTAAGTGTGATGTTCAATTCTATACAGCCCTCAGGAACCCACCAAGCCTCGTTATTGAAGTCATCAAAGGGCCAACTTGATCTGTTAGTTTGCAATAATGCCGCATTTTTCTCCAAGACTAACTACCTATTTGTCTCCCAGCTACATCCTGTATCTCGCTGTTACTAGGAAACTGGAATGAGCAGGGGAACGGAGATAAAATGCAATGTTTAATTGAGACGGAAATTACCGAACGGTGGCGATGATCACCGAGTGCGAGCGGTAATTGGGGAACAATCTCGTGAAAACAGACGAGTGTCATTTCACCCGCCAGTGTACATCAGCAACTAATCCGCTGTCAGTGTTAATCACAATGTTAATTACTGAAATTGCTCCTCATAGGAGAGATCCGCATTTGTTTTCCATTTCATTGTGCCAAAGCCACATCAGGACCAGGACACCTGAAATGTAATTATGTTTCCCTGGATAATTGGTCCTCCTTTTATCATCTCAACAACTCATAATATTGTGAGATTGCATTAATCAGTTAAGCTCTAAGCAGACTTATTCTTCATTTTTTTCTATTCTCGCAAACAATGTTGCTCTAATTCCATAGAGATAATTATTTATATTCACATATTGTAGCTTCTAAACATATATGTAATGAAAATGTCTGTAGTTGAGATATAGATATAGACATATTTTTGTTAATTGTTATCGACTGAAATAGAGGAGCCTTTTAATTCATAACCCCACCAGACTAATGGAAATACAAAATGCAAGTTCAATATTATCTGTTTCAAATCAACTGGCCACGTGGCTCCGACACATAAATTACCTCTGAATAAAACGATTTTTCATCAGAGACAATGAACGCAACTAATCACTTCTGGTAAATTTCGTCCTGGAAATTGGTCCGAAATTGATGACGGGAAATCAACTCTGTCCCAATGACAAGGCTTGTGGTCGTATTTCAAAGCAGCAGAAATTGTTTCGCAATCTGAATCGCTCACTATGTGATTTGTAGCTGAATGCCTTGCTTCCTTTTCACATTTCTTGTTTTTGGTGAAACATGTAATTATTGAGGTATGTGGAGAATTAAAGCCAATAACCGAATGCTTATATTCCTCGCATTTATCTGATCATTTCCTAATCGGATGTGTTCCATTTCATATTTCTTAATATCATTTGTCTTGTTTTTGATGATAATTGTTTGTCATGAGTATTTATTATATTCATCTTGATTTCGCTTACAGAGCTTTGCTTGTGCGTTTTATGCTGTTTGAAATCCTTATCGATCACTCCGTGGTGCATATTTGTTTTGGAGCTTGTTTGTCATTTGTCATGCTCATATCGCGCCAAGAGTGATTGTTTCAGACAGAATGGAGCACTATTTACGGTAAAACGAGCATGAAAATGCAGACAAGCAGCACAAATTCGCCGCTTTTTAAAGCTTTATCAAGTTATGATTTTCCAATGGGGTTATTAGCAAGAAAAATGGTAATCGCGGCAACCAATTAGTGCAGCCAGCAAGCGTATCCGAATGGAATTGTTCATTTCTTGTCAGTTTGAGCTAATTGATTTCTTGCCGTCAAAGACACAATAGCGGTAATTTATTTGCAGTTATGGATCATCATGTATTTGTGGGGGATGTTGAGAGCCGGATAATCCACAGAGGCTATTAACATTGCATCAAAACGATCCCCGGCTTCACTTTACAAATCCACACCCCTCTGCTACCACATGTATAACAATAATATGTTCATATTTCATATAAATATAATGGTGTTTTATACTCTGACACACAAAAACCCTGAAAGAATGCTTTAGAATTTTACGCTCAAGTATATTGCTTCATTCAAAGGTTTATCATATCTTTAATATAAAAAGTTCAAGGGAGTATTCACGAGGAAAGGCAAATGCGGAGACTGGAAATACTACGCAAATCGCATGGAAGTACATATAACTGGGAATATATGGCACTGAAGGGGCCAGTCATGAGGATTGAGGTAAGTATGTGGTGGAAGGGTAGGTGATCAAAAGGCTCCTCCCTGCAGTATCTAAACTGACAGAGGAGGGGCGTGATTGTTAGCGCAGTCCACAGAGACTGGACAGCTTATTGAGATCCAATTGAGATCTGAACTGATGCAATGGAAGCAGAATGTTTGCTAATGGCCACAGCCAGACAGGTCTCATCCCGGGAGTACATAGACCTTGCCGGGACAGAGACCCTCATCCTCCGGGGAGAGCGCCTCTCATCAGCCCTGAAAGCCCGCCACAATGTTGCTCTATCCATGTGGCCTCACAGATTAGCCTTTTTACAGCCACCCTCTGCATCTCCCCTGTGCATTGCCAACAGTCCTGCCTGGCTACCGACAACAGTGATTTCCCATCCTACACTCATGTGCCTATCACGATGCTTGAGCAGTTAACTGTTCTATTCAACCTCCTACTTGTATCTATCAGTCAGTATCGACCATGTACGACACAC
This sequence comes from Amphiduros pacificus, assembly GCA_949316495.1. Classification (NCBI taxonomy): domain Eukaryota; kingdom Metazoa; phylum Annelida; class Polychaeta; order Phyllodocida; family Hesionidae; genus Amphiduros; species Amphiduros pacificus. Next base: position 34,898,239 of record OX439002.1, read on the forward strand.
TCACAGGGCTCTTTAAAACACTAAATTTTGTGTGTACAACACTTTTATACTATTGACTTAGATAATTGCGAGAAAGGGGAAATTTGACCTGCATTGGTAAGGTCTATTTCTAAAATATCATAATCCGATGAACTACAATTTATTCTAACTTTATAACTAAACGTTCATATGCCTATCTGAAATAAATGTTTGATTTACCAGCATGTGTAAAATGGACACCAGAAAATAGGAAAAGAACAGTTTATACTTTATACATAACTATCACCAATCAAAACTATTACAGCTTTTACGAGAATGAAATTGCATACAAGTTCATGCGCTTCCGTGTGTCAGAGTGGCTATCAACACATTTCCAATCATAATGCATTGACATTATCCTTATTTTCAAACTGCTCCATTTGATTAGTATCTGTTCAGTAAGAGACCATAACCGATAGCAGTGATAACGTTTCATGATTTCAAACCAAGAAAACGGTATAATGTATGCAGATGCAGTTAAAGATGATGAATGCAAGATTCATGAACAAGATTAACCAACTGTTAAAAAGTGCTATCGCCTGGCTTACTCTTCACATTTTCAATTAAATTACATCATCACGGTGCTTTGCACAGGGCATCTGCAACAGAAAAGCAACACCTTATCCGACATTTTGACGATTTACAGAAAGCATTTGCGCAAGTTTAGCATTAACATTGAGGTGCCAACTCGTTATTCAATTAGGCCAGATGAAAACTAAAGACGATCCGACGAGGCATGGTTGATGACTGTTTTAGTTGGACATAGGTCGTCACTTTGTTATGGAATATATAACTGACTTATCCTGTTGAGTGGTTGAGGAGAAGGGCCTGGGAGGTGGGCCGGTAATAGACCTTTCTCCCCGCCAACTCAGGCGTTGTGGCCGGGGTTGGGCACGAAGAAAACCAGCACAGCGTCGCCATCCAAAGTGCCTGCCACTTTTGGATGATGTATGAGAAGGAAAAAGAGCAACAAGGGAGGTCCAAGCAAGATAAACAGGACCAAATGACTATTGAAAATATTTCTGACTTACGCTTACAATAATTCTATTTTGAGCAGTGAAAGTGGAACTACTAAAAGAGTACTTGACCATCCATGTATACTTTCTGCCAAGTTTGTAGTTGTGTGACTGTGCACAAAAGAACATCTGATTATAAAATTTAATCTTGCATATACAGTATAAGAGACATAAACACTTGAACCAGAATGTTAAGTAGATCCACCAACTCCTACTAGAAGCAGTGAATACATCTAACTAGACCAAATTGATTAATTCTCTTCCTTGACGGATCAGCAGGTGCATAGTTTAACTTTTTTCTATTAAAATACCACTCAAAACAATAATGATGTTGCACACAAAGTGTCTTGATCATCAGCCATGCATATGATTCAGTTGTCAGGACAGACAAAACAGTCTTGCTAAATAAGAGCCAGGTTTCAGTCAGTGAATATCATCTGCATATCTGATGTTGTATTAAAGTCACCTCCTACATTCGCATCACGTCCTGGAGGGTCAAGACCAGACAAGAGCCATCCAATATAAGCGTTTAAGATTTCACCCTGGCTACATCAGGCCACTTTTAGTCACATAAGACATTAACATCAGAGCGAGTCTTGTCGGGCTGAGATCTCCTTTGAAAAGCTTGGTATTTGACAGAGTATCACAATAATGTCACACTCCAGGGATAAATGCCTATCTCCGACTGCAAACACTTTTCTCTCATGTGCTCTTTGTGAGAGATCCTGTTGTTTGGTTTGGGGGCAAGATTTATAGATGTTGTGTGAAAAATGAAATAATAAATCTGTGTGGAAATTAAATATGGCGTGAAACAGGCGGGAAGAAAAACCCCAGGTGTATGTGTATAGCAACAGTTGCGGTGAGGTCAATATGCCAATCGTCCACCTGCTAATATAGCTCCGAGTTAAAACAAAGAAATGATATATTTTTATATTTTTTACAGTTTTAACTAATGCTTGGAACAGCTGAACAGCGTTTAAACATATAATTTGATATCTTAATTGGTATCTCTTGGACCTGCATTTCAGGCTAGATTACCTTGTCTTATTGTATGTTGCTTTGCAAGAAATATTTTTTTCTTCTTATTCTTAGAAAAAACAACAACAACAGTTCGGCTTATTTATCTGCTGTAGACATCAATAAAACCATATTTTACCAAAGCATTTTAGAAGAACAAAACATCGCAATTTCCTCGGCAATTGAATTCGACTAGCAATGCAGCTCCACTGTCTTTGCATGGGCTTATAGAGTGTGAAAATGGAGACAGTTAAAGTCCCTGGATCCTGGTAGACATGCATAGAAAAGAAAACGCTGTGACAGTGATCGAAGATGTGAACAAACCAGAACTATCTATATAGGAAATATTCACTATTTTTGTAAGCTGTGCAACCACAACCTCCCACGATGTCCATATTGAGGTGTCAATTAACATTGGTAAAGCAGCGATGTGTCCCAATGTGTCAATGATGATGTGTCATGCCCAGGGTATACCTGACAGTATCAACATACTAGTCTTCTGACCAAGTGTGAGAAGTTCTTCAGGTGGGCAATTTCAACGTTCCATGTCTCCAGGGCTATATTTGAAACACACAGCTTCTTTATTTAAAACATACAGGTTCTTCAGCAAAAAAAACCTTTAATTCATGTTCAGATTGTTAGAGAAAGCCTCTACTTGACAATCGATATTTCGCCTTAACTATTCCATAATATTCAGTGAGATATCCCAGGACCCCATCTAGTCAATATTTAAAGTTTAAAGTAAATTCAAGAGGAGTGTGAAAGTTCCTAAGGGTAAACATAAAATCCTCATGGGGCTGCCTCAGATAAGGATAATTGTCTCTTTATAATTCTTCCATTCTATCGGCCATATTCCCTGTGGCATCTAATTTGACTCACCTTGGCATATGCTGTTTAAATGTCATTAACTTATTCTTACTAATGATCATGAACACAGTCCCAATGGGTGCAAGAAATGCACTCTTTTTGTTGACCATGGTGGAAAGGCAAAATTGAATGGCTTGCCTTTCAAAGTATCTAAAATAGAAAAGTTACTGCCAGAACAAATCTACTCATTTTCATAGATTTTAATACCAAAGCCGTATCTTATGTGTATGAATATAACTTACATATATCATACGTTATCATAGTACCATATGTCTTGATAATTTCATTATATTATCTAGTTCTACGTTTAGGAAAAGGAAGTTGTTACTTGCACCTGCCTTATCAGCACCTCGGCTTATAAAATGGTAACAATTTAATTTACATTTTACAACTTTTTATAATCAGAGATGAATGTAAGCCTAGATAATCATTCCCCAAAAGCTAAAAAGAAGTATGTGCAAAACAGAGATATATAAACAAATCTCCATTTTACAACTGTTATTTTCCTTCCGAATCATCTACTAAAATTGGGGATTTCCGATTATTTGTTGGCACTTTCCTGCTTCCGAGGTAACACAAAAACGTGATAACATCTGATTGTTTTATAGCGGGTTCTAAATCGATGATGACACATACAATAGAATAGTTAAAACTTGAGCAAAACAAGGAAGATTTACAATCGGCCATTCCATGGTATCCTGTGAGTCAGCTACTATATTCACGATTTCACTCCTCAAAGAAACAGATTCAGACATTAGAGTGTGTTTAGAGTGCACAAGGCATATTATTTGGGGCACTGGCTGATACAGCATCTACCTGAACCGTGTCATTACCTCAGCAAATTACAGGTTTGCCAAGGTTATAAAGCCATTCGCGGGACAGATTATTAATTCAATTGTATATCATAAAATTCAATTGAGGTGCCAATGATTCAATTAGAAATGAAGTTGGGGTCTTTCATTGGTTATACACTTCTTAATATAAATTCTCTTACAACACTATGTTTAAAACACTTTCAGTGATATAATGTTATAAAATCTTATTCATTTAATATTTAGAGTTTGATTATGTTTTTGTCAACATAGCAATTTGCTTGATCTAGCCATCTGCAATTGATATACACATTTCTAAGCATCTACTAATATTTATGATAACACCATATCTGGGGATATCCACATTTTAAATATCAATATTGTATATATTGGAGTATCAACATTTTAGATGTCAATATTGTATTATAAGGGAGTCAACATTTCAAATATTAGTTTGGCAAGGGGTAAGGGGAAAGAGTTTCAGAATATATCATTTAAAACATTTTCCTTGATAATGATATTCAGTCAAAAGAGGAAATGATACAGCCAAGTTCCGATTAACAAATCAACACAGAATGAATTTTCAAAGAAAGTCAGAAATTCAATTTTTCTTAAAATCTGTTGAAAATGTCAGCGGTGACTGTTGGTGAATATTCAAAGTCTAACTTCAGTAAAGCGTCTGTACAAAGGTATCACCGCAGACACCAGATCCTGTCTGGAAACGATGTAAGTGCACTAGGCACATGTATTTTGACTTGCAAATTTTTCTAAATGGTCTCAAAATTAAGATAGTCCCTCTCATTTTGTGTCACCAGCATATCCTCGGGGCGAAAGCCAAATTTAATAATCTAGTTTTCAGTAATTGTGGTCAAAACAGAATAAAGAAATTCGTCTGCCGGAGTACATTTTTTTTATCAAAATAAAAAAGTGAGATTAAGCAAGATAAAAGAAAACAAGTTCGAGAGAAGATCTATTAATTCAGTGTACCAAAAGCGCTGTGATTTGTTGGGGTTTTTTTCAAACAGAAAAGATGTTTTTTTTATGAATTAAGTAGAATTGTGAGATTACTTATAACATTTGCCTGTTTTAAACAAAACTGAAAGAGAAAAATACATCAAAAAGTAAAATTGGTTGGTTATTTGAGGTGAAAAACGATTAAAAAGCGCTAATTTGCGATACAAATCTGACACTATTCCTGATTTACACAACACTTTAATCGTACCCTATTTTACAATACAGGTAAACATATTTTGCTACAACTTTTCACACGGGCTGAAAGAATCTCACCTTATTAGTAAATGTCTAAAATGTCTCATCTTATTAAACAAGCCCCTAACTTCTTTAAACTTCCCACCACTGATATCATCGATAAGTTGGCCAATTTTTGTCAATCTTTCTCTTTGCAGCCGATGATAAGCAGTTTTAATTTAGTTTGTCTATTCTGTGTCTGGGTGTGACAGTGAGCGCGGCTGTCAGCTTGTTTGAAGCTTACTCTCTCATCTGCCCTCCTCCTTTCACACATCTGATGGTCACATAGATGTGCCCAATTGCCACTTGGACATTTGACTGGGCATCTCACCTGCGCTGATCTAATGATGCTTTTGAACTTCTGTCAGGTAGAAAAAGCCAAAGACGATGGGAGGGGCGAGATAACATGGCGGAAAAGCTAAGTGTCACTTACCGACAAAAATCAGGAAAATACTGCAAAACGTCGATTAGCAACCCTCAGTGTGGCTTTGAAAGTCTTTGGGAAAACTGATAGACAAGAAATCAAGGGATAATCAGAAAACAGACAATCTCTTTCAGAGACAGTGATTCAAATTACTCATCTTCTTTTTTACTATTAATAGACGCCAGACGTTTTAGCCAATCAAAACACAGACGCCACCTCCTTCTGGTCTCATCTCTTTGAAGGTCAAAGTTCATTCGGGCTGTAATTGAAAAATGACTCCAATTGATTTTAGGACGCCAATACCATCTCTAAGACCATTCACACAAGTACAAAACCTCAAAATGCAACCCGGTAATTGAAATATCTAATTCCGACCTCAAATACATTTCACAATTTAATAATTTGGCACATTCGAAAGTGGTTTAATTGAATCAAGTTGTCATTATTGGTCGCCTAAACGACGTCAATTAGGCAAGAAACTGTAATTAGAGGGACGTGAGCAAAGGAGGTGCAACGTATCACGTGATCAGCCTCAATATCACATAATTATGGGACCCTAGGGAATTCTGGGAGTAATGTGGTTGACTTTAATCTTCTGATTCCACAGGTGTTGAACAAAGGGTTGGAGCGGCGTATGCTGTAACAGGCATAGATACTAGCAATTGTCAAACCAACAAACGGTTATTTTGTCTGTCCAGACCCATCTGTAATGACCAGTATTGCACAGAGCAAAGCAACACCGGATAGAGTCATTAGACACAAATTGTAGGCTCTAGATGAATTAAATGTGCTTTTTATACAGAGAAATTGTATGCCCCGAACCCTAATGCTAACTAAAAGTTAAAGTGAACTTCTGAAATGGCATTCTTTGATTGAACACACTTGAAAGTAACTGATTTGATTTTTTTTGCTTTGATAGCCTCAGAACTAATGAAGATGAAGGCATTTTCAACCACGAACAAAAGTGTGTGTTTCCTAATTCTGTTCACTTTAAGCAATCTATCAGGTCAAACTGGAAAAAAAAATCATCAAACTTGTGAAATTCATAATATTGTGATATCGCAGATGTGGTCTAGTAACCCTATCCCACAGCAGACTGCCTGCACAGCCACAGACTATGGCCAATGGACAGTGTGTCACACACATGTTTCTCAATTATGTGCCAATGATTGGTTTTATTTTAGAAAAGGTGCAATTAAATTTTTGATTGAAGTAATATCAAGAGGATGGATGCATTTCAGTGATGATGCATTAATTAAGGCATGAGAAAGGAACACTTCATCAACGACCACTGAAATCATAATTTGTGGTCAACAACCTGAAGTGTTAGATTACCAACTGTTCACCGGTGTTGTCTATTGTCATGCGATCTTGTAAACATCTGATCAGCTTTTTGACAGATTTGAGACAATTAACTTAAGTGAGAGTTAGATTGGGCAAGTTACGAAACAAATGGATAGGCTGCAAACAGACATCGATGTGAAATAAACAAATACACATTTTTGACAAATTAACATTAAAATCTGTGTGCAAGGTACAAGGCTAAAACAAGATGACATAAAAAGTCAATTAAACAATGTTACGCATGACCCGAGCTTTAGCTTTAATTGGTTTCAAGACACACGCTGTGATTGTTGCATTATACGTAACATGTTAACTTATCACATACGAAGTTTTAAACTTATTGGGCCAGACTGTCTTTTTTCAGGCCTTATCCTTTGTGACATACCTTTGTTTTGGGTCACTCTATGGGTGAAAACAAGTTTTGTACAAATGCATACATGTTTATATCAATAAAACAATGGGTTATGGTCAAAACATGTATAAAACGGACCACGCGAAAATGATGAAAATAACATACAAGATGAAGTATATCTAAAACTGTCTTTCATCATTTCGTTTCTTTTTGCAAATGATTAACTTTGAATGTGATTGTTTAGATGAGATCTTGTAACAGCACAATACCATTTTGAAGGGATCAATGGGAGGCACGACAGCAGCCTTGAAGATATAATGGACATAACAAATGCTACATAATGACATAGAAAGTATAAAATGTGATGCAGGAGCATGCTACTGTTATTGAAATTACCATTTGGACATATTTGAAAGCATAATGGTCAAATAATGATGTAATAATAGCTGTCGGATTTGGTTTGCCCAGGTCTACTTTTGACTCACAAGGTGTATTATTGGCATCACCCTGATATTAGAGTTTCCTACCTTGTAGCTCAGATCAGCATTTCAGTTTTACCATCATTAAGCATTGATTCTTTTGCAATAAGGATAGTTCAAAGAATTGTGGCTACCATGTCTGCTCAACTGACCCACAAAGATATATATCTGAGTGTCGTCTGCATAAATATGAAATTGAGAACATACTTGTTGTCAGGAAATAAAGACATACAGACAGTGAAAAGAATTAGACCAAGAACTGATGCTTGTAGCATTATATATTTAACAAAACACCGAAAAGTTTACGTCATTCAGTGCCATTATGGTGTTTCTTAAAACCTTGTAAATGTGGATGAATGATAAGTGTACTTTCCACATACACTTGGTGCCAGAGATGGGAAACACATTGCCTGTAGATGCCCCCTGCTTCTGATTCAACATTCTACAACTACAACTTGGTAGTCCTTCTTGGTTTGGTGGACAGTCATTATGGGCAGACCTGAGAGCATAAGGATCCACCTGTGATGCGTAGATATGGAATGCCAGTGACCTCCATGCAGCCCTTGAGAACATTGAACTCCACTTGCCTCAGCCTGCTCCACTACCCAATGGCACTGATCTTGTACTTTACTTCACCATAGGTGATGATGCCTTTGCTTTGATGCCCTACATGATCAAACCCTGTGGAAACAGGGGTCTCTCACACGATGAAAAAATACCCAGCGTTTTCCTATGTTTTTTGGTGCTTAGCACGTTGTAACCTGATATTGTTTGGATGTAGATCTGTGATCCACACCAGGCTTCTTTCTGTGTCATGCCCCTTGTTGCAGACCCAAAGACATCTTCAGCTTTGTGATGTCCTTCCACCAGTCATTCAACTCGGCTAAATTGTAATCCAGCTTTGTAGCCTTCTGATTCCAAAGTGCACTCTTTTTATCCTTGTTCTTGAATTCTACAGACAGGGGTTATCTTGATGAATTCTATAACTTCACCCTTTTGGGCCTGCTTCCTCAGATGATGGGACTCCCTGGGCCTCTATGCCTTGTGGCCTTTTCTTGGCTGGAGATGCTTTGGAACCAGAAGGCCTGGTCTGCATCCCCACCTGAGGGAACATCTTCAACGCCACAGCTTGCCATCTCACTGTGCTTTGACCCAGCCTGACTGTACCTTGACCCCACCTCAGTGTCACTTTGTTATGACCCCACCTCAAATTCACTTGCCTGGGGCCCAACTTCACATGCTGTAAAGATAGGAATAGGAATAAATTGATCAAAACTTTGTTCACAATTAAAAAGGTCAATTTCACTACTAAAAAGGTCAATTTTGTCATTCTGAGTGAACAACCCAAAACCAAAATCTTGAAACATGTTTTCAAAAAAGGTCAATATCAACACAACGTTTTTTAAATTGATTTATGCCTATGTGAATGAAAACTCTAGAACATAATCATGTTTAAATTACTTTGTCCACATACTTTCTATATGTTGTCCTGCATAACTGACGTTATGTTTTGGCATGGTATAATGGGAAAACAACTAGTTCTTTTCATGTCTCCTGACCAATGACCTCCATATCAAACATCAAATTCACCAAAACATCATTCCATATACATCACATTAAAACATTTGTATCTCTACCTTGTATTGCTGAAACTTCAGCCTGATTTTCAGAAGATGAACTTTGATGTGTGCCTGCTGTCTTCTGATCTTCTTGCACCAACTTGTTGGCTGATCACTTTCCATGTACCGCATACGTTCCCTATCCGTATATTGTTTGTTTTTTGTTCATTTTATATCAATACTCATCCGCTCTATTTGCTTTGGCCTTAAACGCTCATTTCTCACAGCTCGTGTGCACCGTGTCAGTTGTGTATCCGTTTCTCATCCATTCTATCAAACGGACGAGTCAATTTTCGAAATTTTCCTTTTTGAAAATGATATTTATATTTCTCCATTCCCAAATATCAAATGGTCTGGCCGTAAATCTCGATAAACGTTGTTTGCTGAAGATGTGTTGGATTATGAAACACTACTACTCTTCTAAATGGGTGTGGAGGAGGAGATCTTTGTTTCCAAGTGGATTTGTGAACTGCTGAAAGAAGGATATGTGCACAGTTTGGAGCGCCACCATTCCAAGTACGAATCGAATTCTTCACAGAATGTACACATGTACACAGAGATATCTGATGTATATACACCAGACCTCATCATCTCTGATCGCTATATATGCATTTTGTTATAATATAATCTATATTATTACATATATTTATTATAACTCTTGAGTTGCATACAGAAATTACCAAAGACATGCAGCTTTGTGATGTGATGTTGCAATTCACACAGCCGACATTTATTTAAAGGCTAAGGGCAATAACATCCTAACAGTGTCATACAATCATATTATTATTATACTAGTATTTGGTATTAAATGGGAGCAAAGAATGCAAGAGTATCAATGTGTTTATAAATGTATGATGACATGCTCTGTATTCAAAATGTCAAGCAATGATTATAACATGCATAGTTAATTTAAAATAGTCAATGATTATAATTTGTAAAAATATTGTGTATTCATAATGTGACAAAACATTTAAAAATGTGTAACACATTTATGACATATCATAACATCATGCTTCAGAAAAGAAATTCATAAAAGCGATTTCTATAAAGTGGGAATGTATTTTACCAATCACTAAGATTATTATATCAAACTGACGATACATATGTATTCCAAATATGTTATGAATCAATGGTTTTACCATGACATGATTAATTTTGTTTTGAATCTTGGTTGACAGTAAGCAAATTAAGTCTAAAACATGACACTTGATCAAGATACTACAATATCTTATTTCTGATTTAAATAACATAGGCCATAAGATAAATATATATCTTTATTGTTACTCCTATCATATCAATGCAATTTGCATAAACATAATTGCAAATAATGTTATCAATACCAGAGTCATCCTCATTCAGCACACAGTTATGAATGTTATCTGAAAATCACATCTGTTACCTTTTCAAATATGTTGTGCTGGGTTGTGTGATCTTTCGAAAATATATTGCATATCTTGTCAAACATAGGACATTTATGTACTTACAAATGTTAACGTGTGCATGCCATCGTTCACGTACGAGTTCATCATTGAATGTCACAGTGTCTGCTTTGTCAATATGTTGATCATGTCATTAATAATATTTATATTGCCAAATATGTGTGTTGCTAGACACGTACACAGGTATAAAGCAATAACACCTAAATCATGGGAACGACTATGATTATTTCCTGTAACATTGCAACATATAATAATTACTCCAAAAGTCAACTCAGTTCAACTCATAAATCTACGTTTTTAAGGATAATTTATCACCTTTTAATGAAGCTTTAAGCGTTTTATTTGCATAAAAAAGTAAAAAATTAAAACATGTATCAATTGGCATGTGACTGTTATTGTTTATAACGGATCTAAATTTTAAAATCAGAAATCTCATTTGATTGTTAATTGCTAGTAAGTCGGACATTTGATTGTGAATTGCTAGTAAGCACTTGATTGAAATAAGTTCAAATATAAATTGTTCTATTTATTTGTCCATGCCAATGTATGACCGATTAGATTGTTTAGATAACTTGCATACTAGTCAATAAAATATTATCCTAATGGTTTCTCCAGATATGATAGCATTCTATTACTATTACCTTTTATTAGATGTATATTTTATGTGACTCAACAGTCTGCCTTTGTTTTCACTGCGCTGCATTTATAAAAAAGGTTTTGCTGTAGTTTTATGGAATATTTAACAAAGTCTATTGAAACCTAATTTTTGATAGAAAATGGACAATTCTTTAGATAACATTTTTATACTTCAATATTGTAAAATGAACTCGAAATATAGATAAATAATGATTTTACGTGGTCAGAGAAACAGTAGAGCTTAATTCCAAGATGTCAAAAAGAAGTCACGGACCCAATATATTGGTAGATAACAGGTTATCCTGAGGCAACAGAACATCAAATAAATTTAATATTTATATGCGAATACACAGGAAAACCTTCTGCTTTTCACTGTACTGATCGTTTACATTTTTTTTTTAAATATTTAAAAAATCAAATATATAACAAGATGAGAAATCGACCACATGTTCTCATCCCAGCATGTAGTTATACAGGAAGCTCCTGCCTGCGTCTACTGCGCCTAAATAAAAGGGTCACTCAACAAAAAGATTGTCAATTTATACGTATTTGATCATATCTAAACAATACTGTCAGTATTGTTAACAGATTTCTGGTGAAAATTTTGGCAAAATAAGCATGTTTCCAGCAGAATTTCATTTTGATCATTCCATTTTTATTTTCAGATGCTATCTGTTTTCGACCATCTTATTTGAAGCATTGGTTGATTTCTGACCAGAAATATCCAATATACGGACACCATTGTTCTACCTCGTGAATATCAGTAAGAAAAACAGACAGAAAACCTTAGGCAGGATGGAACTTCTTTTATTCCCATCTTGTATCCAAAAATGATAATCCAAATCTGTCTCAAGATGTTGTAAAGTTATGTGTTCTTGGCAGAATTTTGATTTTCCTGAATTGTCTGACATAAGACTTTCATTTGCCATCCTCTTTACTGTGGCTTAAAAATAATCATAAATACTATTCTTTGTATGGTTTATGATGGAAGATTTGTTCAAACACTAAATGAAGTGGCCCCCACGAACATATGACTTGATTTATTTTGTTGCCCGCTCCACATGTATCTCGTGTGCACTCAGAGCCTACGCAATATAACTAACGCTCGAGGGGGGAAACGTTGCATGGAAAGAAATGTCAGTCGTTGAGGCAGCAGTAAATATATCGCTTGCATAATCCCAACAAGCATATTATATGACAAGCGCCTGAGAGAGGATTCAGCCAAGGGTGTCAGTAAATTGTCAATAAAATGAGGATCTATTTCATAATTTTGAGCAAAGTTTTGCTACAAGAACATTGATATCCTACATACAAGCCCATATTTGATTTGTGTACATTCCATAAACTTGTGCATCATGTCAAGGTCATGTCAAAGTCAAAGTAATTTCAACAGAATAATTGAAGTTTAGCTGCAATTTCTAAGAATTCCTAAAGCCAGCACACATGCAACTGGTCAGCCTTTTAATAATATTTAATCCATGTCAATTTCATTAAGAGGTTAGGCATGTAATCTCAAATTTATTTTAACTTGAACAAAACTAAGTTGTAATTTTAATCATTGGAACAAGTTTGCTGCATTGCATTGGAGGCAGAGTTATTATAATGCCAAACTATTGCATATGTACTTACTTTATATTTTAGACAATATTTGTCTTACGGTCTTCAACATTTCTTCTCTTTGTCTGGATGATATTGTTTCTCTTTGTCTTGACGATTTATTCCTCTTTGTCTGGATAATATTGTTTCCATTTGTCTAGATGATATTGTTTCCCTTTGTCTAGATGATATTGTTACTCTTTGTCTGGGTGATATTGCTTCTCTTTGTCTGGATGATATTGTTTCTCTTTGTTTGGATGATATTGTTTCTCTTTGTCTGGGCGATATTGTTTTTCTTTGTCTGGATGATATTGCTTCTCTTTGCCTGGATGATATTATTTCTCTTTGTCTGGATGATATTGTTTCTCTTTGTCTAGATTATATTGCTACTCGTTGTCTGGATGATATTGCTTCTTTTTGTCTAGATGATATTGTTTCTCTTTGTCTAGAAGATGTTGTTTCTCTTTGTCTGGGTGACTTATTCCTCTTTGGATGATATTGTTTCTCTTTGTCTGGATGATATTGCTTCTTTTTGTCTAGATGATATTGCTTCTCTTTGTCTAGAAGATGTTGTTTCTCTTTGTCTGGGTGACTTATTCCTCTTTGGATGATATTGTTTCTCTTTGTCTGGATGATATTGTTTGTCTTTGTCTGGGCGACTTATTCCTCTTTGGATGATATTGTTTCTCTTTGTCTAGATGATATTGCTTCTCTTTGTCTCGATGATATTGTTTCTCTTTGTCTGGATGATATTGTTTTTCTTTGTCTGGATGATATTGCCTCTCTTCGCCTGGATGATATTGTTTCTCTTTGTCTGGATGATATTGTATGTCTGTCTGGACGACTTATTCCTCTTTGGATGATATTGTTTCTCTTTGTCTGGATGATATTGTTTCTCTTTGTCTGGGCAACTTATTCCTCTTTGGATGATATTGTTTCCCTTTGTCTAGATGATATTGCTTCTCTTTGTCTGGATGATATTGTTTCTCTTTGTCTGGATGATATTGTTTGTCTTTGTCTGGACGACTTATTCCTCTTTGGATGATATTGTTTCCCTTTGTCTAGATGATATTGCTTCTCTTTGTCTGGATGATATTGCTTCTCTTTGTCGAGATATTATTTCTTTTCCTTATCTGGATGATATTGTTTCTCTTTGTCTCGGTGATATTGCTTCTCTTTGTCTCGATGATATTGTTTCTCTTTGTCTGGGCGGCTTATTCCTCTTTGGATGATATTGTTTCTCTTTGTCTAGATGATATTGCTTCTCTTTGTCTGGATGATATTGTTTCTCTTTGTCGGGGCAATTGATTCCTCTTTGGTTGATATTGTTTCCCTTTGTCTAGATGATATTGCTTCTCTTTGTCTGGATGATATTGCTTCTCTTTGTCGAGATAATATTTCTTTTCCTTATCTGGATGATATTGCTTCTCTTTGCCTGGATGATAGTTTTTCTCTTTGTCTTGACGATTTGTTCCTCTTTGTCTGGATGATATTGTTTCCCTTTCTCTAGATGATATTGCTATTCTTTGTCTGGATGATATTGCTATTCTTTGTCTGGATGATATTGTTTCTCTTTGTCTAGATGATATTGTTTCTCTTTGTCTAAATGATATTGCTATTCTTTGTCTGGATGATATTGCTTCTCTTTGTCTGGATGATATTGTTTCTCTTTGTCTGGATGATATTGCTACTCTTTGTCTGGATGATATTGTTTCTCTTTGTCTAGATGATATTGTTTTTCTTTGTCTGGATGATATTGTTTCCCTTTGTCTAGATGATATTGCTTCTCTTTGTCTGGATGATATTGCTACTCTTTGTCTGGATGATATTGCTTCTCTTTGTCTCGGTGATATTGTTTCTTTTTGTCTGGATGATATTGTTTCTCTTTGTCTGGGCGACTTATTCCTATTTGGATGATATTGTTTCTCTTTGTCTAGATGATATTGCTTCTCTTTGTTTGGATGATAGTGTTTCTCTTTGTCTAGATGATATTGTTTCTCTTTGTCAAGATGATATTGTTTTTCTTTGTCTAGATGATATTGTTTCCCTTTGATAAGATGATATTGTTTCTCTTTGATATTGTTGATATATGATATTGTTTCTCTTTGTCTGGGCGACTTATTCCTCTTTGGATGATATTGTTTCTCTATGTCTAGATGATATTGTTTCTCTTTGTTTAGATAATATTGTTTCTCTTTGTCTGGTTCATATTGCTTCTCTTTGTCCAGATGATATTGCTTCTCTTTGCCTGGATGATATTGTTTATCTCTGCCTGGATGATATTGCTTCTCTTTGTTTGGATGATTTTACTTTTCTTTGTCTGGATGATTTTGCTCTCTTTGTCTGGATGATATTGCTACTCTTTGTCTGGATGATATTTCTACTCTTTGTCTCAATGATATGACTTCTTTTTGTCTTAATGATATTGCTTTGCCATGTCTGGATGGTATTCATTCTCTTTACATTACACTTTATATTTCTTGGGAGATGTGTGTTTGAAACTAGATTACTTTTTGTGACTGGTTGCAATATTATGTCCTTCACAATCGTCTGTATCATATTTACTTCTGTTATTCCAATATTTAAAATTGCTATTCAAAGTTGGGTATTTTTCCCTTAATAGAATTCACGTTCCGCTTTCGACTGATATTTATTCATGGTGCAATCTTTAACAATCATCTGTTGGCACATTTTGATATCTTCACATTTTTATTGAGCTTTTGTTACACTTTCTGTAAAACAGACATACATCCTGACCAATGATACATATTTTGTCCACATTTAGCAGCAAGCCCCGTTTCGTCATATGACCCTTTTACGAGCATACTTTTGATCATCCCAAATTAACTATAAACTATTTATTGATTCCAGTAATAATGATTTACGTTATTCTCTAAATCATCATCATTTGACGGTTGATTGTTGATAATGTGCTTATCTCTTTTATGTTTACATTTGTTTATACGTTGCTCTATGTGATTTAACGTTATGTCTCATTTTCAGAAATGTCCATAAATATATGGGATCAGGCATTTTGAATCAAGAGATTTTGTCTCCGAAAAATATAATTCTTATATACACATTTTACAACAGTAAAATAGAGATATTCTATTCAGAACACGTCGTTTGAAGCATTGTTAAAAACGTGAAAATTAAATTCACGACCTCCTAATATTAAGCTTTGCCTTCCATTTAAAATAAAAATCAATGCTTTTAAAACAATACTAGAAAAATACCGACAAAGTCTTGACTATTTGAGAATAAATAGACTAAAAGATATCAAATTGCATTGATGTATTGTATTCAAAA
This sequence comes from Amphiduros pacificus, assembly GCA_949316495.1. Taxonomy (NCBI): domain Eukaryota; kingdom Metazoa; phylum Annelida; class Polychaeta; order Phyllodocida; family Hesionidae; genus Amphiduros; species Amphiduros pacificus. The sequence continues at coordinate 34,914,415 of OX439002.1, forward strand.
TATAAGCAATGAAACATTCGACCAACTTTAGGCTATCTTGGTATCGGTTTTTTCACAGCTTGGCTGCAGCAATCGCACATGATTTTCCCAGTAAAACAAAAAATACGAATGCTTTTCTATTCATATTTTAAATCCCAAACGACTGTTTCTAACTCCAGTGTTTCACCTCCAAAGTCAGGTATATTCGCTCATGAAAAAAACACTTCATGTTTACACTTGAATATTTTATCATTATTTCAATCAAGCGTCGGTTTCAAAGGTGAAATGGACACTATGGACCGGTCATTGATACAAGTTGCCCAGACGACCAAACACTTTCACTCAACTGATCAAAAGAAATTGAAATGATACCAAGTCCAGCCCCTGGAAGTCCTCTCTTAATGTCAAACATTTCTGGGTCTCTATTGAATTAATGCCGCTCTGTTTGAAGACAATTCAGATGGTGTGATAAGACAGCTTTGGTAAGGTGAAACAAACATTAACCCTCAAAATGCTCACTATTCATGATGTTTTAGAAGTATTTTTTCAATATTCATATAACCCATACAAATTGAATTATGCTTTATTTGATGAAATATCTCATGAATGACGCTCACATACGATATAAATATCACTTTATGCATTTTACTTCACGTTTTAATCCATGGCACAGCAGGGGTTAGACCACACCTTGGAGATTCACCAGGTGATAATGGGATATAAGATAAGAAAGCAAAGGTCAGGGTGGAATTAAATTGTGTGGAACATTAAAGGGTGCAGTGGGGTAATTAATAACAAAAAATTAGATGGTAAATGGACACGGAAAATACATCAGAGGAATACATTCCCAGGGCTCTGATGAATTGTGATCAGGTTGCTAAGTCGTGTGAATTGAATTATTTTGATTTGTAGAGATAAAGGCACAAGCTGTGGTCATTTAAGGAAGAAATACAACAAATAGAACATAAGTTGCCCATCATTGATAGAATTGCTGGAAATTGGCTGTAGGCATTACACACCTGAGAACAAAAAAATGAGAGTTAACAGAAGAAAATGCGAGCGGTGTCATTTAAAGTACATCAACTTAATTTCAGAGCAAGGTTTTATAGAATAAATACAGCTTAGTCTTTATGCTGTGCTTCATGAAAGAACCAAGGATTTAGATCATAATTCTGCCATCATTGATAAAATATCTGTAATTATTTGTAGGCTGCATGAGAACTATATGAATTTAAAATACAACGCATAGAACATAAGTCTCAAATCACCGATGAAATACCTGGAATTAGTTGTAGACTGTTTGAAAACTATTTGAATTCGAAGGTTTTCAAATAGAATTATCTCTCCACATCTAAGTCACTACTCTATTAAAGTTGTTTTCAGAAGACAAAGACCTTTGAAAGGTCACCAAGCTGGATCCTGTTGGACACATAGTTGTGGGCTATCTGACATCAGCGGTGCCATATCAATATGTTACAGACATAAAAACATTCCCTTCACCTTAACAGCTCTATTTCCACTGGAAACCATTGGTGTCCACGCGGAGGGCCCGACCCTCTGATACCTATGATTAGCGAATGCCTGTGGACAGCGTCACAGATAATCACACAGTTCTAATAATTCCCATACCACTGCTTGCTGCATATTGGTTTTTCAAACACACCGACTGCGAAGGAATTGTGGTTATTTTATCTCCGACACCTCTATAAAAGTTGTAAGCACTTATTATATATATTACAATACAGAACACTCACTTATACCAAAAACCGATGTTGGATATGAGATATTTTGGTAAATGTAACGTGTCCCTCTGCATGGCATGTTTTCCTTTTCGAGAAAATCCCTGGTTTGAGAGAGAGGCATAACTGGAAACAAAATCCAGTTTTGGGGGATTGAAAAGTTAGATACTGTTGGGTTAGTAGGTTGAAACTTGCCTCAAATCTATCTATAGGGCCAAACAGTCTAACACGTAATGGAATGCTAACAAACACCATTGTCCGCTTTTTGTAATTTATAAGTCTAACATATAGACTTAGACGTGTCTTATTATTCTATTGGAAGTGACACATTTGAAATAATGAGTTGTGTATTTTTCTTAATATTTCCAGATATGAAAAAGAAATAAAAAGAAGAGAACTTTTAAGGGCTAAGTTCAAAAGAAGACTTTCTAATATATGCAATTTGGACCAATACAAAGCATGAGATCTCATATTAACATGAATAGATGAATGCATGAAAGATGTGCTGCACTTGTTTAAAGACACTTGTTTAAAAAAACAGACAATTTATATGACATTTTTGAGGACGTATTGAATTGGCGATATCTATAAGAATCTTGTGAAGTAAATATTGGGAAAGCTCGCCGTGTCGTCTCCAGTTCAGGAGAAATGTTTTTTTCACACTTGACATTTTATTTTATTTAGAGGATCTTACAATAAAATCAATGATCTTATAATAAAAGAATTTGGAACATCCATTATGATTGAGTGTTAACGTAAATGTTTTAGCGTAATATCATTCTATCACAGAGAAGCAGTTGTGAACTAATTATTGTCACTCTCAGACATTTTATCATTCCTTCAATCATTCATTCAATAACAAAGTGCATTTCATCATCTTTATTATTTAATTGTGAAATAAACATTTTTATTCTATTTCTTCATCGGTTTTGTCAAGTAATTAAGTTGTTTCGTTGCTGTGTATCAACGAAATGTCATACAATATGTGCTTTTTAAATGAATCAACGGATTTTAAGCCCTTTTACAAAACACTTTTAATGAATGTTAATTTCGCATGACTGTGTGAACTTTTCAATTGTCATTATTGTTATCGATATAAATCGTAGTATAGTATTTAGTAATGATACAAGTGGTAGTAGTATTATTAATGTTATGGCTATCATAATTATGATAATACCACCCATGTAACATACAAAACTATACAGGATGTTGCATTGAATTCATTTTAGGAAACAATGCAGATAGAATAACGTATATACAACCATTATTCGGTTACAGTTAATACTTCACATCTGCCCCTAAAAAAGGATAAACATCAGATTTGTGATGTGAAAATAATGAACAATTCCGGTGTCCTGCAGGTGTTAGTGATCTAGTTAACATACAAATTGAAAATGTTTACAGCAACAGACATGACAATTACTGCACTCTTCGCCAAATCTCTTGTGGTGATTAATCCGGCGTTAATTAACATTCCCTATATTCTCTTATCCAGGAGTTGCTATTGAGAGCTGTGATGAGCTCAGGTAATTATGTTTCTTGTCTCTCCCTATTGCCACACTAACCCTTGATCTTGTCCATCTGTGTGAAGTTGATTTTCTCTGTCAATCATGACGTGTGCCTCGTTAACCCTCTACCCCCAGGCGTCTAAAACAATTATCATCACCGGCTTCATCAGCATTGAAAGAGTTCACTTTCTACGGACTCGTATCGATCACCTCAACTTGCAATATCGCAAAGACAAATCTCAAACTTTCCCCCAAAAGTCAGTGAACAAAGATACATTAGGATAGATTAATGAGGGCCTAAGTATCAAACTTTATGTGTGTGGGCAAAATCAATTTTATTTATGTTTCGACATCTGTCCGAGCGGGAGGGTGACCAAAGGTGCCGAAATATAATTAAAGACTATCCATTTATTGAGGCTGAAGTCCAGTCCGCCCATTGAGCTTCGAAGAAGGAGAACAGAACTACTTTGTGCAAATTGTTTGTTCTATTAACCATTTAGCATATTGCAAAATGGACACCCTACAGATATTTGATCAACACTTCGCTCTTACATATGCCAGTAATTCCACTTGTATCGATATATTTAAGATTGTAAAAAGGAAGGACGTTCGGCTAGTTTGTTTCGAATAGTGAAAGTAGTAAATGTATTGTTTTCCATGGTAACAGCGTCCGGCAATTTCAGTTGAAGACAATTACGGTTAAGATCACCAGGCTCACTCGCGCCACCACTTACTATGCACAGATTTCCCGAGCTGATTCCAAGTCAAACAGATCAAAGAGATGTGCATTAAATCACAGGAGCATTCCAGACAGATGCAGCTTAAACTATGCTGAAATATGCAGCTTTCAATTAAGAACGTGGAATGAACAACTTGTAAATGTAAGAGAAACATTTTGCATATGCAAATAACAGTCTAAAGCATTCGGCAAATATCAAAGGATGAAACACTTTCACTGTCTTTAAAAGTGTCCATTTTCCAAACATTTGTTGTCAAATATTTTGATTGACACGAGATAAATTGTTTTATAGCCCCCTTTAATTTGGATCTTTGCTGCATTTCAAGTACTTACATAGAGATCTGAAGTAGGGTAAGGATTAATTAAATTAAACCTGGAGAGTATCTAATGATGTATCGAAGATGAAGTGGTGGCAACAATTATTTGTAAATTTTCTGTTTTCCTTCTCAACGGGCTTATTGCGTTTATGACTGTGCTCTCAGCAAATATCATAATATGATATGATAAATATTATGATAGTGTTCCCAGCAAATATCATGATAGATATTTGTATGAATCGTGCGGTTTTTTATTGAAGCTCAAATGACCGACAGTCGTTAGTTATAGATTTTCAAATATTTCTTGCAAAGTTGATAATTCAGAGCTATGGTCATTTGATAAGAAATGATATTTAAAGGTTTATAATATTTTTGATTGCTATTCATGCGATTGCGCATTCGACTAAAAATGAAACATATGAACGTGAATTAAATGGCACCTATCTTATATATATTTTTCAAATCAAGAATTTAAAAATTCTTATGCTCTCTAATATTATATATCCAAAAATAGGTAAGGGATAAAGATTTGTATCATTATATTTATCACTGTATCATACACCTCGATCACAATTTCACATTTCATTATTGCGTTGCAAACGGTTACAGACATCTGCGAAGTGTTTCCTCAATTTTATAGACTCCTTCAAAGTATTTGACATGGCAAATATTCTATTCACCACTGACACCTGGTGGTGGTTCTTGAAATTGTCACCTATTGATGTTTAAGAAAAAACACTTACAAAAGCATAACAAACAATGCAAATATCATTACCATAGTGTGTCTTCTGTATGATATATTAAAAATAAATATCGTATAATGTATCGGGGGTGATTTCGTCTTACACAGGTTTATATCAAACTCACGTGCACAGAGGTTACAGATGACGGTTGATAACTCAGACAATAAATGACCGCTTAGTCTAGCTGTTGTCGTTTCCATCTTACAAGTTGAATATGACACATCGTTCAATTTCTAATTGAACATTGTATTGTGACTCACACCTATCTCTAAGTTATGAATGACACCCTGTCTTATATCTATAATGTATTGTTAAATCGGAGGTTGTGCTCAACATACAATTATGTTATAATTGACACTTTCCTTGGCATCTAATCGAATATGTTGAAAGATTTACAATATATAGAAGAATACTGAATCACAACTGCCTTATATGGAATTTGCTCTTGTGTCAGGTTTTATATCATGTTCCGAACTCACGATACAATAATGTGATGCATATTGTGGACAATAATGTATTATATTGTATTATATAATGGATACAGACCTTGCATACTTGTTTATTAGTGGGGTTTGATATGGTGTCTATACACTATGCTGATATGGTATGCTTTATATGGTACACTATGCTTTAAATACTCTGATGTGGCAGCGGATAAAGAACCCGTTTTCTGTAAGACTGAAATCACACATGACTACACAATACCCTGTTAGGAAACCTGGCTTCCATGACTCAGTCATGGTGTAATATTTACCATGAGTAAGTTATAGTGTCTGGCTTCACAATGAATAAGTTATAAATAGTGTCTAACATGGTCATGAGTAAGTTATAGTGTCTAGCTTTACCACTAGACATTTGTTGTGTCTAGCTTTACCAAACGTCAGTCATAGTGTTTAACCTTATCATGACCTAAGTATAGTATCCTGCATTATATACCACAAGTCAGTTATAGTGTCCATCTTTACCATGAATTAGCTATGGTGTCATCACGTACAAATAGTGTCTAGCCTTACCACGAATCAGTTATAGTACCTAGCTTTACCATGAATTAGCTATAGTGTCTTCACGTACAAATAGTGTCTAGCCTTACCACGAATCAGTTATAGTACCTAGCTTTACCATGAATTAGCTATAGTGTCATCACGTACAAATAGTGTCTAGCCTTACCACGAATTAGTTATAGTACCTAGCTTTACCATGACTTAATTATAGTGTCATCACATACACAAAATATCTAGCCTTACCACGAATCAGTTATAGTACCTAGCTTTACCATGACTTAGTTATAGTGTCATCATGTACAAATAGTGTCTAGCCTTACCACGAATTAGTTATAGTACCTAGCTTTACCATGAATTAGTTATAGCTTGGAGTAATAATGAATTAATTACTCCAAGGATATAGTGTTATTATGTACACATAAAGTGTCTAGCCATACCATGATTCAGTTACAGTGTCTAGTTTTACCATGACTTAGTTATATTGTCATCATGTACACATAAAGTGTCTAGTCTAACTATGAGTCAATTACAGTGTCTAGCTTTAGAATGCCTCAGTTACACGAGTCACTTAGAGTGTGTAGCTTTACAATGGGTCAGTTATGGCGTTTTGCCTTGCCACGAGTCACTTAGAGTGTGTAGCTTTACAATGGGTCAGTTATGGCGTTTTGCCTTGCCACGAGTCACCTAGAGTGTGTAGCTTTACAATGGGTCAGATATGGCGTTTTGCCTTGCCACGAGTCCTTTAGAGTGTGTAGCTTTACAATGGGTCAGTTATGGCGTCTTGCCTTGCCACGAGTCACTTTTATAACTGTTCACAACTGTTAATGTAGATATTATTTCAAAATAGCTCAGCATGCCATTTTTACTTCCTAATTTCCCTTGAGAATAGATCGAACATATATAAATTGCTCTAAAAGTGTTGAAACATGCAAATGATTAGATATGATTAATTATTGTACAATGAATAATAATATTCATAAATATCATAGGTCATTTATATTAAAGGTAATTTATATGTCACTTCAAGGTCAATGGTGATATTTTACAAAAATAGCTTAAAAGGTCCACATTCAGTCATGTATTTGTAGATGTGGTTCATACAGTAAAAACGTTATAGGCCTGTTTTTCGCATGCCATTGATACTATAACTTCACAACTCCATTCAATATACTCCAGGGTTATAGTTTCCAGCTTTATCCATGAGGCAGTTACAGTGTCAGCAATGGTGTTCAACATTTAGTGAGAGAGTTGCGGTGCCCAACTTTACACTGGGTCACTTATTATGCCCAGTTATGCAATGAGTCAGGTTGGGACGATCACCTTTACCATAGATCAGTAATGATGTCTTAACTGTCAATTCCAAAATGATTCCTTTGGTTCTTATAAATTTGACAATCTTTCACATCTTTCAAAACAAAGTATCAGTCATTGTAATAATTAATGATATAAATAATTTATCCTATTATACTAATATTAATGTAGATTTGATGTATCGTGTAAAATATGATTAATGTCAAGTGATTAACTTTTTTTACAAAATATTTTTTTTCATTACATTAATCAAATAACCAAAACCAGACAATTGCAGCTAAACCAATATTTATACTTTGTTAATAACCCAACAATATTTAATATGCCAGTATAGCATCATCATTCCATCTGTTTCTCATTAAAAAAACCTTTAATATAAGCAACCTGTCTGAACAGTTGACTTTATGACACCTTTAACAATGTGACCATTATATTGAAAATGGCGGTCAGGCATGTCATCATATCTGAAACCTCGATTGGATGTCAAATTTATTGGATGTTTGACATCTTATGTGAATTTGATGTGGTATCCTCATATTACTCTCAGGTGTGACTATTGTGAGAGAGGTGTGTGCTGTTCCTGATAAATATGTATTCATTTACCTGATCTAGATTGTTGACAAAAATGTCTACTCCATGGACTCTTCCAAACGGAACGGCATCGTCAATTATCCATCTGTTTTTTTTAACTACGCCAAACTGCATTTTACACTTGACATTATATTATCAGACTCATCGGTGTAAATTCACTTCTGCATCCAATTTAAATTGCAATATGTCCGTGGGGAGAAGGCAATTAAATGTTGACTATTTTAATATTGACTTGTTCATGCAACGACGGCTCAACTGTTGGTGGTCTCCAAAAATGTATTTTGATACAAAACCCTGACAGAGCAAATCGGCATCAAATTTCACAAATTGTACAACCTGAACAGGTAAAATGGGATCCAATAAAGTGAAGATGCCCTATCACTCTCGGCCACCAAGGCAGACATGACACCAGAGGTCAACTCATCTTTATTTCCAACTTGACGTCTGAGTTTTGACATCAAAATCTGAATCCAACATCACATGTGGTGTAAAACGGATGAGACAGATTTGATAGACTCATGTATCAGAGGAGACCCCATAAAGTCAAACTGAGAATCCTGGGTTTGAGGCAACCACTAACCTTTGTTGTTTTTTTTTCTCTTGTCAAGAGCTTGGTCGCTTTTTGAAATAGGGTTATATAAAGCTGGTGAGCAAACAAGGCCAAGCCCACACACATAACCAGGAGGAGAATGTAATGTATCTTCCTCTACTCAACTGTTGGAATGAAATTGGATTATAAAACATTGTGGTGTGGAAATAATGAAGTCTGTCTCCGCCATGACAAACTTGAGTGAGCCAGATCCTCCCTCTTGTATTTTATGAACTCTTAAAAACACTGTAACAATTGTCATTGCTTGCCTACAGGGACACAATAATAAGACAAAAACAAAACAAAAAAACTCAAGAAAGTAAATGAATCTAACTGATTCAGAACTGTTATTAACTTTTGAAATAAAGATTGAGGGACACTCTATGGCCAAAAGTTAATTCCATTTATTGTAAGTTACGATGTGTACATTAGATTGAGATTGGAAATAATATCTTCAACTCCAGATCAGCCAACCATCAAAGGCCGTTCTTATCTGTAGAAATAAGCTTATAATGTATTATACTAAGGGAGGCTAATAAAAGGTGTCCCGCTATTTTGAGACAAAAAAAATAAAAAACAAAGGTTTTACGTATTCACTTGGAAAAGACTTGAACTTTTCACGTGGACATGACGTAAAATTTTGGTCCTGTTTTTGACGTAATTAAAATATGATTTTCAAGATATGAACAATTATTTAATGACAAATTGGTTTAGCTATCAACTTCAGAAACAGACTTGATAATCAAATATAAATTCCAACCTTTGTGAAATAAAATGCTCAAAAACAGAACATTCATATTTTGGCCAGTACAGGTAAGAAATACAATTATATTCATCCAAATTGGCATTGTCAATACCTTCAGTTTTACAGAACGATTATAAACAGTTGGTTTGTTTGGAATCGTATCATATGTGGGATTTACAACTTGTGCATCAGACACAGGAATTAAAGGACTGGAAATGGCCCGAAGAGACAAGAATTCGACTCAAAAGATGCATCAAGTGTTGCTCAGTGCACCGATGCCTAATATCAATTACAAATATTATATGTTGCTATCCATTTTCATTGTATTTTTACTATTATTATTCATCCACATCTTTTGCCATAACCCAAGACTCAACCAGAATGTTAAGCCATTTTTAAGGTCTATACCGATACAATGGAAAAACCTCTTTAAATTGGGAAATCTTTGAGTCATATATGGAATTCTTTTTCCAATATGCCACTCTACTAATACCAAGATAGGGTTTGAGCCATTTGTTTTCTACCTTGCCCATTACTAACTGTATCCTAAAATCCTTATTTGTTTTGCGGTCATAGATTCCTTAGTGTATCAAGTATAGATATAATAATAGTTCTTCACTAAGCGGTCTTGAAAGCTCTATATTTGAAGAACTAAAAAAAATACCAAGTGTGTAACTAATTAGAAAATCAGATCCATTGTAACCTGGAAAAAACTCATTGATCAAAATAATTATATATTTGATACAAAAATGCAGACATTTCGGTATATTATCGTGATTAAAAGGAAATATTGTGAGCAGGAGGTTGTCACCGATTCCTGGCATAACTGTGACCAACAACAAGGACTTGCCATCAAGGACTAATGGTATCAACACCAACAGCATCAATATTGACAGAACATCGTCATATTTAGGCATGTACTGTCATAAACCTCCATGAGACACGATTATAAAATGTATCTAGTGAATCCCTTGTTAATTTGCCATATCATCATTGAAATATTTCCAAAAACATTTGCTACTGTCTTTTTAAGCTAATGTTTGGATTGTTATAAATGTTTATCTCAATTGCTATGCGATAATGGATTTTCTTCAAGCGCATTCAAACATTAGAGTCAAACATGGACACTCAAAACACATCACATCACACACTTATAAGGTGTGAGTCAATAGTTCTACAAAATAAGGACAAACTCTTAAATAGTTAGACAGTCATTTCTTTTGATGAAATACAAATGGCATTGTCTTGAATTTGCCAGTATTTCATGGCAATGGCCCTTGCGGAATCCAATGAAAAATGGAGAACACAACTGACCACATGATACCCTGAGTAAAGTGACTGACAAAGATGTCATATAAATCAAACAAACCTGACTCCGCAGTGACCACACCATGAATGGTGATGACAAACTGTTATGTGTGCCCTAATAATGAGGGCCTGCCAGAGAGGCAATGTGATCTGGCCCTACCAGACGTGACCCATTCTGCGAGGCAATGTCACCTGACACCATCAGTGTCCAGTTGTGCCACAATTTAAGGACGCATGTCTTCCCTCAGGTGCCGCATCTCACCGCACTCCAGTCCAGCCCAAAGGGTGGCTTTTATATTTGAGCAGATTTATAGTCTCCAGAATCAAATGTTGTTTTTCCTGGTGTAAATTTACTACAAACAGAAAGGAGATTCCAACGTACGCCCCGCTCTTGTTAAGGTTTGAAAAGCGAGTGAAACATGTCTTCGACAGAGACCACCATTTTGTTTGAGGTAAAATGTGTGTTCACTTCACCACCGAAATGTCCAAAAGCAATCGTTTTTCTTTGACTTCCAGGCCTAGTAACTATTTTTTTTAATTTTGCTGAAGTCTATTCACATCCATGTCGGAACATACTTGTTTTCGATTACAAAAGAAAAAACATGCAGAGAAATAAAATCTTCATGTATAGAGAAGCACGTATATTATTTTGGTGTCATTGCCTTGTTAAGGTATTCATTCATGTTTTTGCATAGAAGTATAGGATGCGCCAAACACTACATCTTATCACCAACAATCTGCATTGATTCTTTTTTAGAAACTACAATATAGACGCCCACAAATTGTGAAATATATCCATTTCTCAAGTATCAATAAGTATATATTTTATAAACATATTTTATGAGGTTTTGTAAATATATTTGCATATATCAGCGACATTTGGGATTAAAGAATGAAGACATTTGCAGTATAAGGAAAATATATTAAGAATGACCTTATATTTTCTAAAATATCAATGAGAAAATGTCATTGCTACCGGTTATAGGTGGATTTAATGTTAAAATGTTCTGTGATGGAATATAAAAGGTTAAAATCTAATATGATTCCACAAAATTGATTGTATGTTTGCAATATAAAGAATAGTTCTGAAAAGTTCTGAAAGACTCTCCTAAAAGATATAGCGAGTCAATCAAAGTAATATACCAAATGTAACAACGCTGTAAAACCTTGTATTCATTTGATTGAGTAGAGATGTCCTGTGAGAATTTACAGGTTTTAGTGCTGAAATAATTTGTAACCGCCATGCCCTCCATAGTTAACTATTGTAACTATTTGAGACACCTGCCCTCTCCTGGTTATTTTAAGTGCTACACTGAAATACTTACTGCCAACTTCACGATGATGTAAAGTGTATTAACGGTACATTAACTAGCACATGTTGATATTATGGTAAATTCTCAGTTGCCAATCTGTGTCAATCTTTATAAATGTGTAAGTGGTAACTAACCTGTCAGGCAGCAGGGATCATGACAGTATCAGAGGGATGGAGGTGGTGGTGGATTGCGCATCAGTGATCTGCTTAAGCTGGATGCTGATGTTGGAATGATGGCAGGGATGAGGCTCAGAAGATGATGTCGGGAGGAGAGCCTTCTTGACTTATGAGAGACAGCTCAACAGTGACAAGGACACTAATATGACAACTGCCCCCACACTGCCACGTGCCATTAAACTCAGCAAAGTTTCATATTCAACCAAATATTAATTCAGTTTCACGGAAAGCCGTGCTACTGAACGTACACCACTGAATGCTCATTCGGTGCTTTTGATCCTGATCTTAGCATCACCGTGGCAGTGATACTCACAAGAAACTGTCTAGTTTCAATGAGAGGATTAGCTTCAAACCATCAGATCAAGCCCCAGTTTTCCACTTCCACACCTCATTAAGTGGCCAAACACTAATTTCTGGCTGTGTAGGTTTCAAATCAATTTCACTTATGACACATTTCAATTCCCATCAATTGTGGCACTGACACAGAAGCGGATTAGGGCTCGCCCAGCGAGGAAAGCAATTCTGTCTGCTGAGGACGACAAGACACAAGATTGCGCCAAACCAAATCGACTGTGATACAATAATTTGTTGACGGATCCAGTTTTGCCTGATCTTCAACTATAGTGTTTGGCCTCATTAGTGATAAGGGATCGGCTATAATCCCCAACTGATCGTAATTAATTGCCAATAAGCGTCCACCAGAAGTAATTTGTCACCCGAAGTAGCTGTATAATTACTTTTAATGAATTGGCTGGACTCAGGGGTTTTATCGTTTATTTTTCAGCTTCAATAGACACTGATAGGATGGGGTGCCTAATAATGTTATCTCTCTGTACCAAACCGAACTGTTGGCAGAAAGTACAGAGCCTCGTTGTGCTCTCAGAGGAAAGCCATAGAGCTTGGTAATTGAGCATAATTGAGGGCGAGTGGGGTGTAGCAGACTCTGTCAGTGTGAGCCAGACATGAACGCCTTGTCTGAGCGCCACTAAAGTCAAGGCAACTGGGCTTAATTCAAAACCACCAAATGCTATCATCAAACTTACATTACCACTCAAGTGAAGTTCTGTGTAAAATCATGTGTATCGACTTTAACTCACAATGAAATGTGTCAAACGAGTGAAGTTGTTGCCATGCAGTTTTGACCTTTTCCTCTGGACACTATATTTTTATCAACTTCTTCATGTGGGAAGTGTCTCCTGTGGTGTAATATTTGGTAATCTGTGCTGTATGGATGACGCTATTTCTATCATTACCATACCTTTTAAACTCAGATGGTTTTATGCTGGCAATATTGATTTCTAAGATTAGGTTTTCTGGATACAACGATGATGTAATCGTTGGTTAATAGTAAATACTATCTCTGACATCGAAACAGGTGGAATTTTCTTTGTCAGGAAGACTTTTTTTTTATTTCAGGACGAATTATATATAATTCAATTATGTCAAGATTTGCGGTTACCTGCAATTATCCATGGTTTTTCATATCACTTCATTAGTAGCCTATGTTTAAAGAGAAATCACCCACACTCAACCAAAGTGTCCAATTCTTTCACTTTAAGGGGTAACATTAGAATATAAAAATAAATAATATATGTTAAATTATATTGAAATATTTAATTCCCAAGATTGGCTGAAGACCTAATTTCTTTCTCAGAAATGAAGCATGTTATATCAAATCGCTTAAATGTACCAATTCTTAATCATGTTTGTGTGGATAAAAGCAATTATGCGATTTTGTCCAAGACATTCAACGCACATATGTGGATTGGCATATGTTTATTTGAATCAAGAAGACAAGAAAGTAGATTTTAAACTCCATTTGCATTCTATACGACCATGTCACAAAAATATCCGGAACACCTGTGGCTGTACATAAGTGATTCCACATCTTTTAAAGGAAAACTTTTAAAAAGCATACAACCTGAAATGCAAAATGGATGAGTAATACATGTAGTCCTGCTATAAGATAAAAGATAGACGGGAACAGATATATGTAAAAATGAAAAGGTAAATTTAAAGAGGTTATCGGCTTGAATGGTGTTAATTTTACATGTTGTTCATGTTATTCTAGGTGCATCAATTCCTTGATCGGGGACTTTTGAACTCACTATAAGCCATTCATTGGTAAAGCATTACTAATTTTGTTGTATCCATATAATGAGAATACACACACCTTTAAGTACCTACCCCAAGGACAATTTGCAAGAAAATGCATGCATACGTGGCTACTTGCTGACATAAGCACATAAAAATATATGTTTTCATTTTCAGGTTTAAACACGTGTAAAAACTTATATTCATATAAACCGATACACATGAGCAGACAGACACATACATACAGTAGTATGACCCTTCACTATATCCACACACATGATGTACATATATCTAGATTATACAAGTACTAAAAATTATATTAATTATATTGACCCTTCACTAAATCCACACACATGATGTACATAGATATAGATTATACAAGTACTAAAAATTATATTGATACCATACACAAAACTAAGGAAAGTTCTGGATGTCAACCGAAAGGGAATATTTGTGAACTACAACTTGTCTCAGCTAATATCAACTTTGACAAATGATGACTTGACAATCTTGACAAGAAAATACATACTGCAGCCATAAGCATAGTGCAACCACTAAAACAGAACTTATAATCCCCCGCAAAATATAAAAAATATATTCTTTAAAAAGGAAGTGGGCAATGATGTTAGATGGAAGTGCCAAGGGATTTAAAATAATCATTTCAGCTGCATTTCAACTTATTTCAACTTCATTTCAACTTAATTTTTCAACATAATATTAAAGGGGATACAAATTTTGGCGACGGTACATTCAACTCTAAAATTAGGGATTCATTCAGGCGGGTAGTGGAGGAGAATAAATCTGTCTATATTTATTGTATCTGTACAAGGCCATTTTCCTTTTCAAGACATGCACTATAGCGTTTTACTCACAAAATCTTTTTTTGTGGCTTCCATATTATGTCCGAATATTTGGTATTGTAATATGTAATAGAGCAATCCTTGCTGGTCATTTAGGTCCAAAAAGTTTTGAAATCGGTTGGTAATTTGCTGAGAAAATTGACTTTTTCTGAACACTGTTAAAATCGCAAGTTTAAATTTGCAAGTGCGTACTTTGCTCACAAAAACTTTTTTTGTGGCTTTCATATTATGTCCGAATATTTGGCCTTATAATATGTGATAGAGCTCTCCTTGTTGGTCATTTTGGTCCAAAAAGTTTTGAAATCGGTTGGTAATTTTACAGAGAAAAGTGATTTTTTCAGAACCGTGTTTAAATTGTTTGGTCAATTTTGTGAGTGCGCATTTTGCTCATAAAATCTATTTTGTGGTCTTAATCTTAGTCCTTAGAATATGTGATAGAACTCTCATTGTTGTTCATTTACTCCTAAACTCTTATAATTATAGACTACCAAATTAATGTTTAATTACTTCTTTGCAGAAGCAGAGGTAACAACCGGTCATCTGGACAGAACTTGGTACATCATCAACTGAGGCTTAGCATTTGGATCCCACAGTAAGTAACATGTTGACATTAAAATTAACCAATCAATCAATGTGAAATGTAAAAACCTGTTTTCAAACAAAGTAAGAAAAAAAATTATTGACATTAAAATGTGTGATTTGTGTAGTGAGGGTGAAATGTTATAATCACAAATACAAAGAAAACATGGTCTCTCATCACAGGTTTGAGTGTATATAAAATCATAGCGAGGTCTGATAAGTGTACAGTACATTTTAATTGTATTAATTTATTATTTTGGTTTGTGATTTTGCAGATATGGAAGGAGTTCGGACTCATCCTTGAACGTTCAAACAAGGACATGAAGGAAGTGTCTGAGCGTTTTAAGGGCATCATTGACAAGGTGGAAGAGGAGATGCCCATACGACAACAGAGAAATGTAAGTATACTTGAGCATGGTCTATGAGAGCTATTCCCTTTCTGGTTGTTTGCTGGGGGATTGTCATGAATACGTATTTGAAATTCACTAGGGGACCAGTGATATCTTTAGGACCAACCTTCCCCTACGCAAGATGGAAATACAAATTTGACATTGGCTGAAATAATTAGGAATTATAATTAAAGATTTTTTTTTATGAAAATTTCCCTAAAAACAGCATATTTTGGCAAAAAAAAAAAAAAAATCAGGGGGGGTCAGGCAAACAAATTGAAATTCAGGTTGGCTCTTTTGGATTATTCAGAATTCGGGGGCGGGGGGTGTCTTTAAATTTCTTCAGGACCACCCCCACCCCCAACCAAAAATGGAATAGCCCTTATGCTTATCTAAAGCGTTTTGTTGAACTTTTTTGATCATGATGAGACTGATTCCAACTATAGAAACATATAAAGTATTAAAACAATTGGTACTATATGAACATTTTTTATCATCACATTCTTTGATTTTTATGCTTTCAGGGTGACATGAGGATAGTGGCTGCCATGAAGTATCTTGAGAAGCTCACAGGGTATAAGGCAGGCAAGGGGCAGAAGTCTCAGACGGTCATCCACATCCACGAGGACCTGCCGGAGGGGGATGTGGACAAAGTCACAACCACCAAGCCTGGAGACTGCCCCCAGCTCGTCCTGCTGGTGCAGGATGACACTGTCGAGTCAGCGTTCATCGTTGGTGACACCAGGAGGATTGAGCTGACCTGCTCTATTAGCCGTGCCATCCTGCTGCTCGTGGGTTCTTACTATGTGTTTGACATAGAGTACCCCAGGAGCTATGCCATGTTCCTGGGCATCCTGCAGCAGGTGGCATTTGATCTACCCTATGCTCCGGACTCTGGAAAGTCCAAGGGGTTCAAAGACACACTGGCACTTTTAGCTTAACAATTATATTTTGTGTGTGCTAGTTTTATGTCTTTTGTCTTTTGTTTTAGACATTTTATGTCTTTTGTAAAGAAGTAAAAGAGTGAATGGAGTTAATTTGTTTGTAAAATGTGAAAGATTGAATGGAGTTCATATAAAGTGGCTATTGTAATTATTTTTCAATGTTTGCAGCCAGTGCACTTTTTGTATTTATTATCAATGATATATTAGAAATTTTGTATACAGCATAACAGGAATGAATTGGAAATGCTGACAGAATGATTTGTTTAAAAAAAAATGTAATTTTGAATAAATATATTAATCTTTACATCAAATTTTATGTCTATCTAATTTATTTCAGTGCATTAACAGTGATTCATAGGAAGAACATCATGTGTACAGTATATATTTTATTTCATACACAAGATGTGCTTTCTGTAATTATTTTCAATGTTTTATGCAACACATTTGCAAATCACATATTGTGATTTATATGACCCACATAAAGTGTGTCATTTTTATAACAAAAAAGTGTTTTACATGTGTGTCAATTTACATATATAAAGTATGTCATTTAACGTACTTGCAAAACACAAAATGTGATTTATTTGACACACAAAAAGTGTGTCATTTTTATTACAAAAAAAGTGTTTTACATGTGTGTCAATTTACATATCTAAAGTATGTTATTTAACATACTTGCAAAACACAAAATATGATTTATTTGACGCACAAGTTGTGTTTTTTTTTTATTACGAAAAAAGCGATTTATATGTGTGTCAATTTACACATTTATTTTTTAGAGTGTAGTCCTTCAATAAACCATGCACCACTTGTCCTGCAAAATATAGTTAATAAATATTGTTACTGTAAATCTGTATTAGAAACTAGTAATAGTATCAAAAGCATTCAAATCTACTTTTCATGCCATCACCAAGAAATACACTGTATACACTGTTTACCAACTTTTCTATTTGCAGATTGTCAATTTAAAGAAGATTTTAAAAGTAAGATATTATGTTTCAAAATCACTCAATAACCTCCAAAAGAAAGGAATTATATTTTTGGATGAAAAAAGATTTTGTCATTATAGAAATTGTAAAACCATTTATTTGCAAGCATCAATAATCTATATGAAAATATGACAAAATAGGCGAAAATTGGTGATTTTCGGTATTTTGAGCCATTTTTCAGGGTCAATTCCAAGAAGGAAGCCATCTATGTAGAGAGTTGTAATTTTCAGAACTTTATTTTGAGTAGGAATGGGAATCCAAATGTGCTTAGCTCTATGACGAAAAAGTGATATTTTGGAACGCCCTAAGGGAGGCTGTCATTTTGTATCATAATATTAGCCATTGAGAATCGGGAAAACAAGTTTGGGCCAAAGTCAATATGCAGCATGCATTTTCATTGCTAAAAATCATTATCTGCTCTGGGAAGGGATTTGACTGATCATTTATGAAGCAATTTCTTGAAAAAGTTCACAAACATTAAAAAAACAATGATCAACATAGCTCTACTGCCCCTGGCCTTTGTCTATACATTTTAGGTAATTAAGCTATTATGCAATATATGTAATGGTAAATATTATATATTTAAGACGATTTGTTTTACAGTATTGGAACACAGTTTGATGCACTTTTGGATCACTGTATTGTTTACATACTATATAAAAAAGCATGAACGTGATCAGAGAGGAAGGGTGACGAGATTTGAAAAAGAAAAAAAAAAGTTGCTGTGTGAAGTATTGATTGAAGTAAAATTCGCCACTGATAAGAGCGTGCGATCTAGCTGTTGCGTTTTTACGTTGCCCTCTGGTGGACGCTAGACGAATCTCCACTTCAGTTTTATTTTGCAAGTTTATGCGATGTTTTGCGCAATATGTACATTAGGAATAGAGTTGTTTTCACTCAAATTTTATCAGAATTATGTTAGATATGAAATAGTACCCACAATATGCAACAACAGAGAGAGATGATCACAACAGTGAGAGATAATCACAACAGTGAGAGATAATCACAACATTGAGAGACAGCTGCATAATTGATAGACAGCTGCATAAGTGAGAGACAGCTGTACAGTTGAGAGATAGTTACAGTAAGAGACAGTTACAACAATGAGAGATAGACAGCTGCGTCAGTGAGAGATAGCTACACATGTGAGACAGCTGCACAAGTGAGAGATAGTGGCACAAGTGAGAGATAATTACAACAGTGAGAGATAATTACAACAGTGAGAGATAATTACAACAGTGAGAGATAATTACAACAGTGAGAGATAATTACAACAGTGAGAGATAATTACAACAGTGAGAGACAGCTGCATAGATGAGACACCTGCATAAGTGAGAGATAGTTACAACAATGAGAAAGTATCATCAGAGAGATAGCTGCACATGTGAGAGATAGCTGCACAACTGAGAGACAGTTGCATAGGCGAGAGAGAGTTACAAACAGTATGTGACAGTTATGACAATGAGATAAAAAGCCGCATCAGTGAGAGATAGTTGCACAAGTGAGAGATAATTACAACAGTGAGAGACGGCTGCATAAGTGAGAGACAACTGCACATGTCAGAGATAGTTACAGCAATGAGAGATAGCTGCACAAGTGAGAGACAGTTACAACAGTGAGACAGGTGTATAAGTGAGAAATAGCTGCAGAAGGGAGAGACAGTTGCATAAGTGAGAGATAGTTACAACAGTGAAAAAAACAGTAACAACAGAGAGATAGCTGCACAAGTGAGAGACAGCTGCACAAGTGAGAGACAGCTGCATAGGTGAAACAGCTGCACAGTTGAGAGATAGTTACAGTAAGAGATAGCTACAACAGTGAGAGACAGCATCCTTTCCCAGCCGAAGGCACTTGTATAGTTATGAAAAAGAACTTTTTTTTCATTTTGACTTTTGGACATTTTACTGGGCAAAAAGCAATTGGGTATTTTTTGCTTTATTGTTCTGCTGCTCAAGGTCAAACAAAGGTCATCTTAAGATAAAACTGTTTACATATATATTAATCCCTAAAGGACTAGCCTCTCTAAATTTTGTTGATTGGCAGGACTAACCAATTTTTTTCTGGACTAATGTATCTACATACTCGACTGATGAATGTTATAACCATGGTCACTCAACATGCTCATTGAAGTACTGGGGTCAAAGGTTCATGATCCAAGATGTCTGACGTCATTATCATGATTACACTGTAACAAAGTTGCAGCCCAAGGGAATGTTACAAATGTCGTCATCAAGTCAGAAAA
This sequence comes from Amphiduros pacificus, assembly GCA_949316495.1. Lineage (NCBI taxonomy): Eukaryota > Metazoa > Annelida > Polychaeta > Phyllodocida > Hesionidae > Amphiduros > Amphiduros pacificus. The sequence goes on from OX439002.1 coordinate 34,934,571, forward strand.
ATGGGGCCCTCAACGTCCCTCCCGTCCGTTACCGGTGGTGGATGTTGCCGTCCTTCCCATCCGTTAGGAGTTTAAAAAAGCATGAACGTGATCTGAGAGGACGTGTGGCGAGATTTGAAAAAAAAAAAAGTTGCTATATGTGGTATTGGCTGAGTTCAAATTCTCCACTGATAAGAGCGTGCGATCTCGCTGTTGCGTTTTCACACTGCCCTCTGGTGGATGCTAAACCAGTCTCCACTTCGGTTTTATTTTGCAAGTTTATGCGATGGTTTGAGCAATATGTATATGAGATATAGAGTAGTTTTCAATTATTTTTTGTCAGAATTATGTTAGATATGAAATATTGCCCACAATATGCCTATATTTCTGTATTAGAGTTTTGTTTTCAACCATTGGCAATTTGACCTAATTATTGACCTAATTATTGAGCCAGTGGAGGTCCCACAAGGTAGATAGTTACAACAGTGAAAGATAGCTGCACAAGTGAGAGACAGCTGCAAAAGTGAGAGATAGTTGCACAAGTGAGAGGCAGCTGCATAAGTGAGAGATAGCTGCATCGGTGAGAGACAACTGCACATGTGACAGATAATTACAGAGACAGTTACGAGTGTGAGACAGCTGCACAAGTTAGAGAGTTACAACAGGGAAAGATAGCTGCACAAGTGAGAGACAGCTGCAAAAGTGAGAGATAGCTGCACAAGTGAGAGATAGCTGCACAAGTGAGAGATAGCTGAACAAGTGAGAGAGTTACAACAGTGAGAGATAGTTACAAGTGAGAGATAGTTGAAACAATGCACCAAGAGCAAGAGGTAGCTGCATAAATGAAAGATATTTGCATATCTGAGACAACCATCGACAATTTAACCTAATTATTGACCTAATCATTGAGCCAGTGGAGGTCACACAAGGTTTTGCACAAAGGGGCCTTCACAGATAAATCTCAAAACATAGTAACAACAGTGAGAGACAGGTGCACATTTGAAAGACAGCTGCATAGGTAAGAGACAGTTACAACAGTGCTGCATAAGTAGCTGCATAAGTGAGAGATAGCTGCACAAGGGAGAGACAGTTGAATAAGTGATAGTTACAACAGTGAGAGACAGTTACAACAGAGAGATAGCAGCTGCACATGTGAGATACAGCTACATAAGTGAGAGATAGTTGTACAAGTGAGAGGCAGATACATAAGTGAGACTGCTGCATAGATGATAGTTACAGTAGGATAGTCACAAAAATGAGACAGACAACTGCATCAGTGAGAGATAGCTGCACAAGTGAGATACAGCTACATAAGTGTACAAGTGAGAGGCAGCTACATAAGTGAGACAGCTGCATAGCTGATAGTTACAGTAAAAGACAGTTACAACAATGAAACAGACAGCTGCTGAGAGATAGCTGTACAAGTGAGAGGCAGCTACATAAGTGAGACAGCTGCATATATGATAGTTACAGTAAGAGACAGTTACAACAATGAAACATACACAGCTGCATCAATGAGAGATAGTTGCAGAAGTGAGAGATGTTTACAACAGTGAGAGATAGCTGCGTAAGTGAGAGATAGCTGCATAAGTGAGAGATAGCTGCACAAGGTAGAGACAGCTGCATAAGTGAGAAATAGTTACAACAGTGAGACAGTTACAACAGAGAGATAACTACACATGTGAGATACAACTGCATCAGTGAAAGATAGCTGTACAAGGGAGAGACAGCTGCATAAGTGAGAGATAGTTACAATAGTGAGAGACAGTTATAGCAGTGAGAGATAGCTGTACAAGTGAGAGACAGCTACATAAGTGAGAGATAAATGCACAAGGTAGAGACAGCTGCATAAGTGAGAGATAGCTGTACAAGTGAGAGGCAGCTACATAAGTGATACAGCTGCATAGATGACAGTTACAGTAAGAGACAGTTACAACAATGAGACATAGACAGCTGCATCAGTGAGAGATAGCTGCACAAGTGAGATAGTTGCTGCAGTGAGAGATAGTTACAACAGTGATACAGCTGTATAAGTGAGAGATAGCTGCACAAGGTAGAGACAGCTGCACAAGTGAGAAATAGTTACAAACAGTGAGAGGCAGTTACAACAGAGATAGCGGCACAATGTGAGAGGCAACTGCATAAGTGAGAGACAGCTGCATAAGTGAGAGACAGCTGCATAAGTGAGAGATATCTACACCAGTGAAAGACGGCATCCTTTCCCAGCCAAAGGCTGATGGAAAAATGTGAGCTTGACTCCTTGAGATGATGGTTTCATTTTGAAATCATCTTTGAAATCTGATAAAACTTATGTTGAAGATATATGGAATGTCCTCTACAGTGGCCAATGCTAAGTATATGGAGCTGTAGCTTTGTTGTTGTCCGCAGTTCTGTTGTCACTCTCTTGTTCACAATACACTGGTGACTGAAGCCAGTGCAAATGGCAAAGAATCAACACTGGCAGAGTGACACTCACTGACAGTGCTCAGATTATGTTTTTTCGATCACGCAAAGTATTTTCATAATGGATTATCTTTAGACGAACTCTAGCAATCAAATTCGCCCAACAGCTAAAATTGACATAAATGAACACAATTATATTTTCTAGTTTGGTAAAGCTGTAGATACCACCAAAAATCATTTCAACAGGTGCCCTGACAGGTGTGCGAAGCTGTTGGCAGCACAACAAACCAACGACAACGTCGCCCTTGACAACCGAGCGGAAATGCATCAGAACGCATGCGTACTACGGAATTGTGGGATCGAATTCCGTGCAGATGTAAATGAAAACAAAATTTTTGAGATGTCATTGAAATATTTTCATGTTTATCGCGAATGTATAGTGTGATTTAATTATATTTGTAACTAGAAACACTGTAAATAGTTCGGTGAAACAAACAGACTCGAAAATGAATGATAAAATAGTCAAGAAAACCCAGGATACATTGGGCAAAATAATCAAGAAACCACCGTTGACAGACAAGTTACTGACCAAGCCGCCTTTCAGATTTCTTCACGATATCATCACGTCGGTAAGTTTTGCACTATTGATTCAACTCGGATGAGGCTAGTTGAGCAGCACAGACAATGCAATAATTATTCAGTTGAAAACAACACATTCTAAGCATAATCTGAAATTAAAATAGTGAGATTGCAGGTTACCATCTTATTTTCTGATGAGAACCATGATGAAGTTGGTAACAAATGAAGTTAGTGAAGTTGGCCCCCGAGAGAAGTCAGCTCCTAGGAGAAGTTGGCCCCCACATTTAGGTGACTAGATTATCAAGTTACCGGACCAAAATTAACGGCTACCAAGGGTCCCCAGGGTGAGTTAATGCCCTTAGGGTCAAAAAGCCTTCTCGAAGGAGATTTCATAAGTTTTGAGCCGGAACAGAGTGACTGGGCCAGCTTCTCTTGGGGGCCGAGTTCACTTGCCCACGGCCGGGCCAACTTCACTTGGGAGCCGACTTCACTGGTATTCACGAAGTTTAGTGTAAACTAAGAGTTCATAAAGGTCTCTATGATCTACAAGTCTTCTTGTCTCATTGCTATAATCAAATGGCCTTCTCAGAAATTTTATGACTTTTGAGCCTTTAACCCTTAATGGACTAGCCTCAATTTCGTTGATTGGCAGGACTAACCAATTTTTTTCTGGACTAGTGTATCTACATACTGAATTAATAAAATTTATAACCATGGTTATTCAATGTACTTAATAAAGTGCTGGGTTCAAAAGTTCATTATCCAGTCACTCTAACGTCATTATCATGATTACATTGTAACAAGTTGCAGCCCTTCAGAATGTTACAAATGACGTCATCGGAACAATGGCGACGTCAACGTCCTTCCCATCCATTGCCGGTGTTGGACATAATTTTCTACACATGGATTGAGTACCTCGTACACTGTCAGCTGCTCATCTGTTGAGATTACCAAGAATAGAGATAGCCAAGATTTTACATAATCTAGTGACCAGCAGCAAAATCTGTACATTTTCATGATTCTCATTCCCATTTTTCACAAGATTAGTCAGAACCGAGTCCAAACTTCAAACTTAATGGTAGATCATATACTTTGGATGTGGGTTTGGATGCCCATAATGTATAAAATAAAATTGAAACATCAATCACTATTAACAACTTTATTGTTAAATTTATATGGGTCACACATTCATCCAACCTAAAGTTTCTCACAGTTTTATGATGAGTCATATGATGATGTTTGGTCATATGACCACTTCTGACATTTTTTTTAATAGTGACAACATTAATCGAGCCATGAAAACAAATAAACACTTTGAATGTTTTGAAAGGCTATGGGAACACGACATGTGAAGCACAACATTCAGCTCAATTGCAATTAGGACCACACTATTAAAAGGGTGCAAGTTTCAACTGACTGCCGGTTTTGTACATTTGCCGGTCACTGTACATATAAGGAGGTGGAGACATTGCCTACTAGGCTGATTGCGAGTCACCATCTTGCCCCATTGAAAACAACATATTGAAGTGCACAAAAAATAAGATAGTAAACTGCAATTACACCACCAGCCCTCAGTTAAGATGGCTAGAGAAGCGGTGCTCACCTGAAGTATGTACCAATGCAGACCAAATGACAAGAATCGCATCATATTGTACATAAAAGTATAATTCTGCAGTGAACATTGATATAAAAAGGCAGGCATCATCTTCAAAGTTAAGTGCCTGGATAAAATGAACAGGCACTCTGCAGCTAAGTTCAATCTGAAGCTGAATTCACTGGTCGCCGGTTGAGCCGGTCTAATTAGGCTATTTCACTGGGACCTGTGGATGATGATATATACATGGGTGCTGGTCCTCCGTCTACAGACGGATTTCCGTCAAAATTTAAAATCTGTGAACGGAAAATCCGTCAAATCGATTCCTCCGTCAAAAAAATAATTTCGTGTCATCAAAATTGCACAAATCGATCCAAAACATCGAAAATTCAGTCGTTCGCTTACCACTTGTGGCCGCCGCCTTGTTTTGGTGTTGCTGGCTGCTTCGGTAGAGTTTGACGGATTTTGATTGGCTAATATTTTGACGACTCGGCTACCCACACCAATCGCTTTTTGGTAATGTTTGCGAGGCTCGCTTTTCGCGCGAAAATGACAACGCTGGATGTCTCAGACTAGGTGCTGGTCCTCCGTCTCCAGACGGATTTTCCGTCAAAATTTAAAATCCGTGAACGGAAAATCCGTCAAATCGATTCCTCCGTCAAAAAAATAATTCTCACCAGCACCCATGTATATACGAGTACATCTTGTTGTCCTTATGTGAGGCATAAGTTCCAGTTAATTCCTGCTCTGAAAACAGCCTGCATCTCTCTTATTTGGGGTGAAGTGTTTTGGCCCAAATAACAAAAATCTGAATAATCATAGCTTGAAATATTTCTCACCCAAGTGAACTCAATTTGTGAATGAGATTTTGATAGAAATCTATTTATCTCTCATTTAAAAGTATGTTGCGGTTTTCTTCAAACACTTGCTTGGTGCATACTTTCCTCAAAGCTCTTTCTGATTCATTAAGGTGTTCAGGAACACTCAGTGTCTCTCTACATTCAGATTGTCTTCAAATTTTGTAGATTTTAGGTCAAGTCACAACAGATCAGACCACTTGAAAAATGTTTTGACTTACAAACTGAAAAAATGAATTTGGTTAATAAATTTTTGAACATGAAAATATATTACATTCAAATATTTATTCATAATATTTTGTTAATAATAAATAGTATTATCACAAAAATCAAAGTTGTTAATTTTATCCAAATTATTATTTTAAAATACTTTGAAATACTTACATTCTAAATAGACAAAACTGGAAATTTTTGAGTTTCCAAATATATTTCAAAGTTCCTGAATTTATGCTTGCTTTCTTTGTACAACATTTCAGGTGATCAAAAGTACAGGATTTATGAAAGGACTTTATGATGATGCTGATCTCAATTCTGAAAATGTTAAGGTAGGTTAATCTGCTTTATCATGTTAAGAAAAGATTCAAATGTTACTTATATTTTAAATTCAGTTCAGATATTTCTCAACATTTAAACCTGCAAGAAATATTTTAACAATATCCAGATTAAATAATTTGACTTTTGGTGTTTTATAGGACAAAGATAGTAAGGTAGCCTTTTTGCAAAAAGCAATCGAATTTGTAAGTAAGTATGCCAAAAGTTTATTTTCTCTTGACTTCAAAGCTAATTTGGGATAATGCTGGATGCCTTTGGGTTGAGGCTATATGACCTGCTCAAGTGTATCAATATATATATACAGTTCTACAGTTCAAGTTTGTAAGATTTTAAAAACCACTTTATCTCACTGATTTCTGCCATTGCTTCTACATACATGGGGTAATTTTTTGCAAATGTTTGGAAGTAAGTCCCACTTAAAAGTAATCTAAATTTTATTTATATTCATAATTTGATCTGGACAGCAATCTATTGCTATATGTGCATGATCAAGAGTACTGATTATTGATTACTCATTTCAGCACTGGTTAATGGAAAATCTGCCTCAGCAAGACCCTCAAAGATTGTGGCAGGTCATGAACCAGAAAAAACAAATGAGTTTCTGCAAGCACTTGCATCTGCTATCAATAAAAAGGTAAGGAAAACTTGTCTTATTAATATGCAAAATAACCTATTTACTGGTATGATTCCTGTCAAATACAGTACAATAGAAAAACAAAAACAGAAAATAACCTTGGAAATTATTGTGAGCAACTGAGTTGATGGTCAGTGCAAAGGTTTTTGAAGAGATAGGTTCTTTCACACATCATTTATTGTGTTTGTGTACACTTCTTTCAGGTTGACAATGAGGAATATGTAGCTAAGTTTAAAGGAGGAAGTGGAGGGGGGAGCTCTGCGAAAAAAGAAAGAGACAGTAGTGCTGACAGACGAAAAAGGAAAGACAAGGACAAGGAAAAAGATAAAGAGGTAAATAAGATACAAAGAGAAAATATCATTATAAATGAGAGTAGAGCACATTTAACATGTTTGGTAGCAATTAAAATTAATTGATTAATTTGTGGTGACTTTTAACCATAAATCTGTCTTCACTTGCATTAATTAGAATATCTAAGTCTGTATCATTTTTTAAACTCAGACTCATGCTGGCATGGGCACAAGAAGAAAAAGAATTGTGACCAAAATTTGGTTCAGCCTAAAATTTGAATTAATGTAAAGTAAGAGGTCAAATATGTAGGGATCTTTGCTTTATTATACATTTGGAATAAAAGTGAATTGTTTTAAAATAATGTTGTAACAGTTATCATCCAGACCATTCTTCTTTTCCATTCGTTTTTGGCAAACTGAATAAAAAAATATGTATATAAAAAATGTTAACATTATTCAAACATTATATAACAAATCTTGATAGAGAATTGCCCATCTGTAATGAATATATAGGAACTTAATTACCATCATGTATTTATTATCAAAATTACTAAACAATTTAAACTGAATGAAGTGAATTTACATGTATAACATTTATCTCATTAGGACAATATATATTAACAAAGCAAATCATTCTGCAAAGCTTCTATGATATGTTCTAACCTCTTGACTCATAAGTCAGTGTAATGGCTTCATCAAAATATTCTTCTGCAATAAACCTCATTGCTATTTAAAAAGATTAATGCGAATAGTTTGAAAATTACTGTTTTCAATGTTGCTGATATTTGGCTGAAGATGTTGGCAGATGCCAATGCTAGATTTGCATTTTCAATTTGAAAAAGAAAGTCAGAGCAGCTTCATTATCAGAAGGTCTTTAATGAATCTGAAAGAAATTATTTTGATTGGTAAATATGGCTGTTATTGCAGGAAAATAATGTTAATTATAACCGGCACAATTTTTGTGGTATTCATGTGTCTTATAACCTTTCCTTCAAAGGCCAGCAAATCAAGAAGTGCCAGTAAAAAGGTCAGTGAAGTCTACAACCAGGGAACTTTATATTTTATGAATCACTTTAATGATCTATGTTATTGATTTGCATATTTCATATATGTTTATGTTTAAAATGTTGCATGCTTCAAATGAAAATGAAAGTGAATTTATAGTGTTGTTAACAAGAGTCAAAATGATTTTATTCAGTTTGTATGGTTTAATGAAAAAAGAACAGTTATTTAATGTTAGACTTTGATTTAGTTTAATTAGAAGTTATTAATTTTTGATAAGTTACATGTGTATAAGATTTATTGCTAAAGCATATTGAGCAAGGTTGTTTGATTACCGTAAGTGTTTGATGTTATGATGACTTGATGTTGCAGCCAATACGTCGAGTCAGAATATTTGTAAGTGATCTGTGAGAGATCACAAACAAGCACCACCTGGTGTCAAACACCAAGCCTGGGCTTTAAGATCCATTTTATTTTTGAATCAAAAACAATTATTTTATTTCTTTTACGAAAAATCTTACATCTATTATTGCACCAGAACATAATTTTATCTTTGTTGATTAGTTATTCTAATTGACTCAACTTTTTATCAGGACACATATATCTGATTTAATATTAAGAATCCAAATAAGTTTGATGTAATTTTATATAATTTTTCTGCGGAATGCTTTCTAATTACTTAAGTTTTATCAAGTAAATTTCATTGTTTTGTGGTGCATGATATCCTCTCAGTTTCCGAAATCTGGACCTTATATGAATATCATAGTTTTCATAGAGATAACTTAATTAATTCTAAATGTCATTTGGTATTGTGGATTACTCATCAAATTTTTGATGAGTAATTAGGAATTATTGCCTGTTAACCTTTTTTTTATTTTACACATATCTATTGTCTGAATATCATAAACATATTAGGATTTTCTTTTGACTAAGGGCGAATGAAGATATATATGATACTTTCTCAAAATGTGCAATATAACCAATTTAATATTTCATGAATGTACCGGTAATATTTAAAGGAAGAAATAATCTCCACTCCTAAATCTATGCAATTAATATTTCAGGAGGAGAAGAAAGAGGATGAAGAAAAAGACAAAAAAGAGAAAAGACGTCGGGACAAGGATAAAGGTGATCGGGAAAGAAGTCGTGACAGAGAACGTAGCAAAGACAGAGATAAAGATAGGAAACACAAAGATAAAGATGAAAGAAGTCGTGACAAAGATGAAAGAAGTCGAGACAAAGAAGAGAAAGGTCGGGGCAGAGACAGAAAAGATAAGGACCGAGAGGGGAGTCGAGATGGAGAGGACAGAGAAAAGAGCCGGGACAAGGATAGAGAAAGAAGAAAGGTGAGACAGGATATTTGATTCAAATATGGAATCAGAAAGCTTACAAGGAGATGCATGCATCACCGCATATTTATCAATCACAAAATGATTTAACTTGTAGATATAACAAAATAACAAAATAGATCAGTGAAAATATCTGATTTGATTGCTTCTTTTTCTGACTAACAATTTAATTTTCCAACCTTAGCATGTCTCTAACATTCTAAAATTGCTTTAATAGATACCCATATTAATATTTATCATGTGTTAAATCAAAGATTGAACAAATCAGCTCCTGACAAATCTACATCTCTCCTGGGTGACCATATGATCATGCTTAGCTGTTGTGTGATTCTATTTGATCATGCATCAGGTTTCATGTGATGTCCTGTGTGACTATAACATCAGTGCATGACTAAATGGATATTGAACTCTTCTGTTATGATTCACAAATACAGTTTGAGCTAAACATCTTTTTGGTCACACATAAACGTGATGCGATTAGGTCACGCAAGGACATTGCATGACTTCCTTTGGTCACTTGCAGCAGTTACATGTTATTATATATGGTCATGCAACCCTCCCATGTGGCACAATATACACAGCTTCTTGTTAATAATCAGCCACTTCTAAATTATGTTAATCATCAGAAAGTCTGATTACATATTTAATACAATGTAGATTCAAGTTTGAAGTTTAAGGAAATATCTATGATGCCGATTTTGAGTTATGATATATTTGAATTATTGATGATAGTTTTTAACATAGAGGTGTATGGGATATTGAGCTGATCTGTTCATCGCTAAGACTGTTAGTCCAGCTATATCAGTCCCGAATCGTGCACTTTGTGTTAAAAGCGTGAAATTTGGCACAGGAGTAGCTTAGGGGTAACTAATAAGATATCAAGCGAGAGACACGTTGAGTGGTCCCGTTTAAGGTCTTTTTCAAGATGGCCGCCTCACGACCTCTTAAAATGACCTAAAATTGATGTAATTTTTTTTCTTCAGCTGTATGACACTTTAAAACTCACATGAGTAATGAAATTGTACCACTAGTCATAAATGTAACATTTAGAATTTTTTGGGGGAAATTATTTACCAATCATGGGTCATTTTCAAGATGGCCGACTCACGACCTGTAAAAATGACCCAAAATGCGTGTACATTTTTTTCCTCAGTTTTTGCGCAATGTAAACTGACAAGGGTTGCCAAATTGCACCACTACACATAAAAAGAAAATTTAGAACAATATCTTTCATGAAATATTGACCCATTATGGGTCATTTTACATAATGGTTACTTTCAATGGCAGGGTAACTTTAACATAAAAGAGAAACAGTCCGTTTTGTAATGTTTACTTTTTTCTTTAATGGACAACATGTTTAAATTAGACAACTTGATTGAACTATATTAACTTTCTTGTGTATTGCCATTGGGTCATTATGGGCCATTTAGGAACATACAATTGTCTTACCATTATCTTACAATAAGTAATACAAAAGCATTGTACAGAGTCATGATTTTATATACATGCCTCTGATATACCATAAACATAAAATCATCATTGAAGAAAAGCAAGGTTGTCAGTAATGATCATGCGTGTATATAAAACAGTTATAGAAATTGCCAATTGTGTTGGGAACATGCAATGATAAAACAATGGGCACTGATTATCTCAAATCATTTCAATGAATCATTTTACAGTCAATATGATTTTAATGTAGTGATTCAGATGTTTCACCCAGCTCTTCAAGTTTTTGTGTGTACATCTTGCCTATGTCACTCATTTTGAATACTGGGGCCACATCACTTTCCCTGGCTATATCTATGTACTGTTTGATATGTTCCAAACATTTCTCATGGTTAGACAATTCATCACCTGTTTTTGTATTGACTTGCTGATATTTGGCTTTCCTATAATAGAGCATGAGGCATTTCAAGTGATACTTGGCCTCTGGCTATGAGGTCACCTTCAGCTAATATGCCCAGCAATGTTTGGTCTTGTAAAATCTCAGCACTATCAAGAATTTTTTGGCAAGTGTTGAATGTGCTGACATCACTGAGAATATCTTCCTGTTTGGATGCATCCTTACAAAACAGACATTTAGCTTCCTGGAAGGTGGAATGGACTTTTTGTGACTTTCTTGTGAATTTCTTTTGCTCACAACTGTCATCTCCAGAGAGTTTTCTCTTTTTTGCACGTTCCAACTTTACATTTGTGAATTTTGCTTCACAGGACTTATGCCATCCAGCCTCATGTGCTACACATGTTTCCTTCACTCCTGTTCCATCGTTCAGTCTTTGGATGTCAAAGTCAAGGTATCCAATTTCATCAAACTTTATGAGCATTTCTGACATTGTTTCATACCCTTTTTCAGATTTGCCTCTACCTGGACATCTAAGTTTTTGCCCATCCACTTGACAGAGAATGCATTTTGTCCAGTCTGTAGTCAATGGGGATGTTTCAGGGTCACTGGTATCAACACTTGCCTGTGGCATGACTTGAGTCTTTTTGCTTCTTTGGGCCATTTTCTGTTCTATTCTATGTCTCTACTTTATATACAACCAGCTTAACCACCACCAGTAATTTGTTATATTGCTGTGCTTCTAGGCTACTTCTTTCTACATTGCATGCATTGTCTTGACAGATTATGGGCCTACAACAAAGTGAAATAGTATTAGTTATATATCTATATGTCAAAGATAGGGGAGAATTATCCAATGTACATTGTGTAATTGATAAATGTGTAAGAGTGACACTTTCAAATTGAATTATGTAATTTTATGAGTTATGTTCCAGTACTTGCAGAAGGCCATCAAAACTGGGTTATCAATGATAATCATTCATGTGTACCTTTCTTAATCAACTTTCAGTTGATCAATGGCTTCTAATGTAACCCTAAAATAGTTTACGCACCTGTAGTAATATACATGGTGATGATTGACAATATGCTGGTTCTTGCAAACTGTGATCAGTGAAACAAGTTCAGATTTGCAGCTGTGATGTCACAAGTAACTTACTTTAGTAAAGTAGGTCAAGGTGTGCCCCATGGCAGCATGTCATCTGCGGCCCTATTATTGATTTTGATATATTAGATCTAGATGAGATTGGTACATATCATAAATATATTTGTATAAATAAGGTATTCAATAGAAGATTACCATCTGTTTTTGGGTAGTATTAGATATCAAAAGTTGATATTTTTATATCCTGTATTCTTCCTTATTAGCGCCACGGGACGCTTAGCTAATTGACATATATTGCAATAAATACAATCTACTTGTTCCCCAGAGCATGTCAGTTTTAAAAGTTTGTTTCTATCATTTTTGGTTGTCAAGATATAAGCAATTGAAGATTTCTTTCTTGCTAATTATAATAACTCGTATTTGAAGGGAAACTTAAAGTTGTGATATCTCAGCAACTAAAAATGATAGAGACAAACTTAAAAAACTGGCATATTCAGCATACCCACCTCTTCAATATGGGAGGGGCGCAAATTAGGGCAGGGGCATTTATCAGGAAGAATTCACTAATATAAATAAGGTATATGGCAACAAGAAAATGTAAAAATATGGGAAAATCATTTTGAGTCATTTAGATAGATTATGAGTCGGCAGCCATCTTGAAAATGACCCATTATTGGTCAATAATTTCCAAAATATTGTTCTAAATGTTACATTCATGACTAGTGGTACAATTTCATTACTCATGTGAGTTTTAAGTGTCATACAACTGAAGAAACAATTTTTACATCAATTTTAGGTCATTTTAAGAGGTCGTGAGGCGGCCATCTTGAAAAAGACCTTAAACGGGACCGCTCAACGTGGCTCTCGCTTGATATCTTATTTGTAACCCCTAAGCTACTCCTGTGCCAAATTTCACGCTTTTAACACGAAGTGCACGATTGGGCTACTTTAAGGACTGATTTAGCTGGACTATGTCTAATAATCACATCAATCACTGTTTGATTTAATCTTATCTCTAATCTCACTTAATCTATTATGGACACTCTTTTATCTTTGCTTAACTCACAGCCTTCTTCAAGTGCGGCGAAAGCCAAAGCTCCCAGCATGTCCTCTGGTAAAGGCCCTGATGCCTCTAAGGGCTCAAAAGGCTCCAAGCTCCCCAAAGCCCCCGGCATTCCCAAACCTTCCTCTATGTCAAAACCTCCCACTAAATCAGGCACAGCCAAAAAATCAGAAAAGTCAGGAAGAGGTGGCAAATCTGGCAAAACGGGGCCAGAAATGTTGAAACCTGGTGATAGGAGAACACTGACAAGAAATAAAACACAGACTGTCGTAAGTATAGCCGTGTGAACAAGAAAGTCTGTGTTGTTTTTTGGCCTCGGCACTCGTTGTCATGAGTATGTGGTCATGTGAGGCAGTATTTATCTGTTTGAGTATAATTGTATTGAATATTCATGAACCTAAAAATTATACATAATATGTTAATATAATGAATGGGTTTACAGTTTTTATATTGATTGTCTTTGTTGTGATTTTTTGTTAGATAAATTCATGTTAATGTTATTCTGTTTTTTTATCATTGGTTGGAACAAAAGTGATTAATAGTGGTACAAAAAAACTCTGTGATAAACAGAATGGAAATCAACAGAGGGCACTGACATTTTTTTCCTCTAGGTGGCAGCTAAGACTGGGTTTGCATGCAGTTTCTCTTTGTACAAATAAATATATATATATATATATATATATATATATATATATATATATATATATATATATATATATATATATATATATATATATATATATATATATATATATATATATATATATATATATATATATATATATATATATATATATATATATATATATATATATATATATATATATATATATATATATATATATATATATATATATATATATTATTATATATATCAGATTGTTTAATACACCATATAATAATGAAATTTATTAGCATTGTCCTCATTTCTTTTAGTTAAAATGTGCTCTGTTGCTAAACATTTCAGCACCGATCTCATCGAAGTCGAGAAAGCCGCGATGAAACAAAACATGTGAAAGAGCCCAAACCAAAGGTTTTCAGAATGGCTCTGACATTTAAAAATTTTGCTCTGTTTTCATATCTTTTTATCTTAATTCCCTTTTTTTAAAGATAATTTACCAACATTTTAAAATTATGTTTGCCTACACCACAAATCAGTTTTGAACCTGATATTTTCACAAGAGAGAATTATTTTTGAAACAATGGATATTCACTTGATTCTCTTTATTTTATCTGTCATCAATGAGAGTGGTTAATGTATAAAAAAACTGCATGTTTTATATATTTTTTTATGTATGCAGACTGGGTTTTCCAATCCAATGGTCAGGGACATCAATTTACCAAAAATGAATAGCACACCAAATTTGTTTAACTCACCTTTAAAAAGATCTTAAACTTTTAGCAAAATATTAAATATCAAATAGGTGAATCTGTATTCTCTTCAAATCAAATGTATACATAATTGGTCATTTTTAAAGGTTTTATTCATGCATTTTTAATTTATTTTATTCGTGCATTTAAAAAAAAAATTGGTTTTTAAAAATGAAAAATTTTCATTGTTCTTTTATATGAAATTTTACTTCTGGGAGCATTTGATATTTATTCATTATAATTGCAGCACAAATGATAATTTTATTTTCCACTCCCAAGTCCAATGTAAAGATAATTTTTTTAATAATAACAAGTTTGCTTACAACAAATTTTATTTTTGGCAGCCAATAGATAAACCTTTCACGGGGGTTGTCATAATGCTTGACAATTACTAAAGGCTGTGAATTGTAAAACATTGCTCGATATTTAGCGTTTAATTTTTAAGTAGAATAACAACGAAAATTCTATGGTTGAATTGTAGCGGAGAGAAAAGGAAGAAGACAAAGAGAATGAGGAAGCAAGTATGAATGGGACTGCCGATGATGGAGAGGTTAGTCTTATTATTATATAATACATAATGTAAATATACTACTCTTTAGATGTGATTTTGAAATTTAAAAAGATATATAGCAATACCAAGTACCTAATTTAATGATCAAATATTTAATTTTACAAGTAAAACACTGGCCTATATTATTACACATATGACTGAAATTATGTTTTAATTATATATTAAGAGATCATTATAATTGAAAGTATATCTCTTAAACTGTGATGCACTATCATGTGTGATATTTTTTGTAACTTGTTTCATAATTTAGTTGATAATCATATTACCCCAAAAACCTTTGAAAACACTTAGCTGTTGGACCCCCCACACTTAAAATCACAGTGCCTGATGTTTGTTGTTTGTTCTTTGAAATAAAATTCCCATTTTTAAGCATGACTGGTCAGTTGACCATAATTGGGGCACTTCTTTTTGTTTTTTATTCATTAAATGTTTAAAAAGAAAATTCTATGGAGATGCATATTTTTTAGTATCTCAGTTATGATTTTTTTTTATGATCAAACTTTCACTATAATAAAGTAATATTTATTGATAACAGCTAGGCAAACTCAATTTTTGTTTAAGTCCAGCTGGTGCATGCTGGTACAATATTACAATAATTTGATTAGTTAGGAAGATACTGATGAAAACATTCCTTCTTTATTGATAGAATCCTTATATAGATGTTAACTTTGGTTTTACCCCACAACCTTTGATGTGTTGTTTTACCCCATTTTTATTATTTTCTTGCCGTGTAAAGAAGTCCAGAAAGGATAGAAAGAAGGATAGTAAGTACATCCAACATCAAAGTGACCGAATCATAATTTTTTGTTCTGTTTCTCACTGATCATTGTTATGTTGAAGTGCCAGTTTTACAAGTTGAGAAAACACAAAGATTATGCAACTGCTACTCACTGTCAATTTCCTAGTAATTGGTATTATATGTAATAACTACAATGACAAAATAATATCACTTTTTGTGTTTTTTCACTGATACTGATTCACTGAGACTGATTCTGTTTTGAAAAGATGAAAATAATACTGTATAACCTTTTTTGTTCTCAAATATCTTTATCATTTCCAAAAATATGAACATCAAACACACAAAATATATTTCAATAAAGATTAATGTGTAGTAGCAGTTTGTATTCAATTTTTTGTGTTTGCCTGTGGAGTGTCAGTGTGGTTTTTTTTGGTGAGATTATCACTGACACATAGCCTTCCTGCATGGTTTCACTTTCACCGACACTGCTTCTCCCACCCAGAGAACACAACCATATCTCACCCAAGAATCTGGGCCACAAGCTGCATGAGAAATAAAATGTATGGTGTTCAAACCTTATTCAATGATCAGTTTGTGGTCTGTATTCTCAATCACACTCATGCTGCCTACCTTTAATGTCAAGAACCAATCAGCTCATGCAATAGTAAGAACTCCATTTGCACCTGTTTAGAAGCATGATTATATTCCATTTAGAAAACGTGAGTAAACTCATGCACTGGCACCATCCTTTCTGTTTCCCTTTGACCAAGCACACAGTTGGCATGATGCATGAAATTCTCTTTATTTTCTTACAGCCTTGATTTGAGTTTTAAGTTTTAAGAAAACAAATGAATTCCTGAAACACAGATATCGTCTCCTCCTCCAAGTGCCTCAACATCCCCAATTATTTCTCACCAGGTGGTGACAATACATAAACATAATGCAAGCTGCCCACATTCACCACACGATGGCACCACAAGCTGGAAATGCTCACAACATTCATTTTATGCAAATGACTAGATGCCTTTCCACACCAAAAACATTGAACATTCCAAACCTTTACACTTTTTCCAAACCGAGCCAAACCTGTAATGACCCTCTGGACTCCAGGTACTCAGATTAAGCCCAGAGTCCTAATTTAGTTGCCATTTTGATGTGCCACTTGTGGACTATATATACTGACAGGACTTGCCGGCCAGAATTCCACGGCCAACTTCTGCTAAAGGTTCACGCCGGAGAACACGAATGGGTATTGTACCAGTCACATTCACATCTGAGCACAAATCTCACTGGAACTTCCTTTAGTGACAAAGATTTAACCAAAAAGAAGAAAAAAAATGTTAATCCCATTAATGTAGAACATAATGATAGTAAAGATGATTTCTTGGTGTAATAATATGAAGTGGCACATATTTTTCATCACATTAAACCAAGCAAGATTTTGATGTTAAGGTCTATAATCCACAATGAAAAAACTGGGACAGACTTATGTTTTTTTGGCTTAAACGTGTTCAAAGTAATGTTATTTGTTAATTTAGCACAGAAAAAGTAAACTTAACCAGCTAGTCTTAAATTTTTATTATTTAAATTGAACCCGTTATAACGGTAGTTAAAACGGGTTCGACTCAGTTTTTGAAGCTGGCGACCTATATCAAGTCTTTATATTTTTTTAATTTAATGTCATCCAAAGAATAATCAATCTTTAGGGGGATATTTTAGATGTGATCATGGCATAAAATATGAATTATCACTAAAAGAGTTTGTCCGCCATGTGGGCTGTAGGAGCCGAAGGCAGTTACGTAAATATACGAGACCACACGAAGTTCTCTCCAAATGCTTCAAACTGATTGTGGATTATAGACCTTAAATTGCTTTTGTACATATTTTGCTATTTGTTAAATGAATAGATATGATTAAAGTTTCACCAAGAAATCAACTACAAAAGTTGTGTCCTTACTAGTTCCCTTGAGTCCTTGTTTTAGATGTAGCCTCAGCTAGTTCTAATCCTCATCATAACAAAGAGATCCAAAGCTGGCTTCCAGTAAATCAGGGTGCCAGACCAGAGGAAGCAAACTCAGGCCAAATTTAAAAAAAAATAAGACTGAAAATTATTTTTAAAATCTATTGAAAATTCAGAAAATTTCAGAGCTTATATGTAAAAAAAAAAAAAAACAAAAAAAAAAATAGGATATAACACAATCATAATTTTGAAATTTATTTATGATAGGACAGTTTCAAACTGTTTCATACCTGAAGTAGAAAGGTATATATTAATACACAGAATGATCACCTCTCACAAATGATAACTGGTAGTTTTATTCTTACTTTTTATGTTGTTTTGAACCTTTGCAAAATAGTAAATTTAAATTTCTTCTTCTACTGCTTTCTTTTACCAGTCTTGAACAGATTCCCTGGTACTGGTATTTCCCTCTGTAATGCATACTTAACATTGTACATTGCTAGTAGATGTATTACCATTTGCCATAGTGTATGCCTTAATATATGATATCTATCAGCCACTGGGTAAAGTTTCCAAATATGTACCAAAAGTATTTTTTTTTTTTGAACTGGGACAAATATAATGCATGATCAAACTTAATCATTTCATGGAATAACAGGTATTTTAAAAAGAATATTTTTGAAGTTTTAAATAAATACTTCTTTGTTTGCATGCATTTTATTTGTCCCATTTTTTTAAAAGTCTATTTAACATATTTTTAAATCATCAGTGGGTGTAATTTAAATTATTTGACAATTGATAAGTCCAAACATAATCTCTTGTAATTGAGGGAAAAAAAAGAATAAAGGGAAATTAGTTATCAGCTTGAATCCTTATTATCTAATTTTGAATTTCAAGATTTAATGTCGTGTGTAGGTATGAAGTGTGTTTTTCTTATGAATCTAACAATAATGGATGCCATGAACAGAAAAGAGATATTACCTTAGATTTTTTTATTGAAACAACAGGGGTGATGAGATCAGAAAAGAATATTTTTTTCTCAAATCAATAGTGGATGCAATGAACAAAAAGAGGCATTCATTTAATGGCCTTTTTATGATTGAAACATATCCTTATTATACAAGTGTAAATGATATGCTTATCATATCAATACAGTTCTGTTCTTTTGCACTGAGCTGCAATGCACAGTTCATACCTCAACACACAACACAATATGTATATAATATACATAAGCACATGTAGAAATTACAATTTTATATACATAAAAGTACAATGAGATGTTACTAGCATATGTGTTCATTTGTCGTTGATTTTGACTAACATGCATGTTTGTGCGCTTATTGCACTATGATAGGGCGGGGAGCACCAAACTCAGATGGTGAAGCTGAGCAGGATGCAGGTAGGTCCCATCAAAGCCCCTCATTCTCTGATACAGTGTCGCCCTCCTGTGGTGCAGACATCTATCATTACATACTTGCTAAATATCTCACATGACAGTTATTTACAAACATCACTCCTTTTTAGCTATGCACAAGATAGCTTCTGCAGTGATGGGGAAGGTGGGGGATGGCCCAGGAGAAGACCAAAGTTGACCAACAGAATATTTCCTCCCATCAGTGCAGAAGCTATGCCGACTATGTCATAGTCATAGTCAGCATAGCTAAAAAGCAATGATCAGTATAACTCTGAGGCAATTAGCCTCCTCTGTTTTATTCAGACTTTCTACTTTACATCAGGTGCTGGTAACTTCCATATAAATGTTTCACATGACAGTTGTTTTTCTTCAGAATTTTTGACCTCATGTTAGTGAGGTCTTTTCCCAATTGTGTACTAGAATTGGACATTTTAATAGTCAGTAAATTCTGTCTGTTAGTTTTCTTTCCATTGCTTTATGCTTTAACCTCACAATAATATTACTGTATTGGCATTCTTTTTTTATCCCCTTATAATATGTCTTTAGATTACATTCTTCTATTGTCATGCTTTTTATATGCACCAACCTATCTCATCTGCTCTGTATCTCTCAGTCGCTCTAAACATTTATAAACAATGGAAAGAATAGTATCCAATAGCATATATGTTTTCCTTTGTAAGGAAGCGAAGTATGGTTATGTAAAACTTTGATAAACTCATTTGAGAAAAAACAGATGATGTTTGATAATATAAATGACTCTATGCAGGTTCATATGGAATTTAAAGATTAATTTTGATTTAAAAGTCATCTCTTAAAAGTAGGAGTGAATCAGCAATCCTTTGTAATGAAGTACTTTTGCAAGTGACAAGGAAATAATAACTCTCTTTGAAAATGTTAATTGAAGATCACTGAAGATCATATATATATATTTGTTTTGGCAACAGAAGATGAAGAGCAGGTACGGCAAGAGCGTGAGAGAGAAGAGAGGAAGCAGAAGAAAGAGGAGGTTCAGATGAACGGCAGTGCAGAGGATGCACCGCAACCTCAGAAGTGAGTACTGCCTGCTCACACATTTCCAAAATAAGCTTAATTTAAAGGGATTAAGCACTGATTTTGAAAAAATGTTTAAAATTCACATATTGGTCATAAATGTATTTGTCTTTCATGTCTATGTCATGTTGAAAAATGCATCCCCATCATTGTCTGTAAAACCTATTTGAACATGAACCTAATATATAGGCCCCTAATGAAAGCACACTCCTTTCTTGGCGTAATTTTTATGTGGAGTGTCATCATAGAGGCACTGAAAGGTAAAATGACGTCATGAGAGCATGGCAATATGCTTATGACGTCATGAAATGTATTGTCTTTTGAACAGTGCCAAAATGACATCAAATAGTGCTACCCTACTTTGAGCCTCAATTGAGGTCAAATAAAGTTCACGCTACCCGTCTTTACCCGTCACGTGCAGTCGTGGGCTGAGAAAATCTTATACAGACTGTGCAACTTCTATGTCTTGTAGCAACTTTTCTTGTTGCTCAATGTCAGACTTTAATACGTCATGGTGCTCATATGTATATATACTGTTGCAAAACCAAGAAAACAGGATTTGTGCTTAATACCTTTAAGGATAAGAGATATTGTGTCTGTAGCAGAACTTTTGATCATTTTGCTGCATCACTGACTCAGAAACATCCTTCTTGAAATATAATATGGAATATGATGATGCTAAAAGGAATGCCAATTTCTTATAACACTTTGATACTTTATTGATGATTGAAATATATTGCCAATTAATAGGTTGGAAAAAGCGCTTCAGTCTGTACTGTTTTTTAGGAGAACAAAGTTGTTGAAAGAAGGGTGTCAAACATATTTGTTCTTCACGTTTGATATAGATTTTCATATTTACAAATGGTTGCAATTTAAAAGTAAAAGAATCATATGGCCAGTGACAAAAAAGTATATCAAACATCAGGTATTTTATATCTTTTTTCTTTATTCTAGTCGCCGGTTGGCACGACCCAGTAGTGCAAGGCCAGCACCACCTAGGATTAAAAAGAACGAGGCACAACCAGAAGAACAGCACCATGTAATGTAAGCAATATATTCTTGTACTAATAAAGTGGCCTTATAACTGTTAAAAAATTTTCCACCACAAAAACATTGTACTTTTTTTTAAATATTTCATTCTTTTTGCAGAGGTTCAAGCAATGTGCCTAACTTGATAGTTGACAAGAAGGATGACTCAGATGATGAAGATGATGGCTTTATGGCAAAGGAAGATGATATTTCTGCTCCAGTTGAAAACGATCAGCCTGAAACCCGCACTGATGGTGATGAGGAAGGTGCAGAACATGGTCAGTGTCCATGATAAATAAGACATGAATTTATATGTAACATTGATGTTGATACAAATGAGTAGTCAGTCTCCATGCTGTATACTTAATCATCCTTTTCAAGACATCAAAAAAAATTCCTCAAAAAATTGTAGAATATTATAGAATAATGAGGATTTGACACAATATACAATACACAATTTGGCCAGGGACTGTGATCGTAGTCTAGCTTTTTCTTGTGGATCCTTGCCTTTTCTACGATTTGACACAATATACTTACAAGTAGATAATTCATGGGGAACAGTTCAAATATTTTACTAAACCCCCTCGAGTTTTGTTGATAGACCAGATCTTTTTGATGCCAAATATTCACAGTAAGAAAAATTAAGTGTGACTTTAATTTGAGACATGGTTTAGCAGCAATTTGCGGTGTTCATTAAATAATCTGTTGTCAAAAAATGCACGGGAGGAGAAGAATGGGTTAATTATTCACTATCACAGTTTGGTCTACTGCAATCATGACAAAACAAGATCATGCAACAGCAAGGCATAACCAAATAGGGTCACACAATGGCCAAATGAGGTCGCGCAGGTCTGTTACAGGACCATATTGAATTATACCTCAGGGAGGTGTGACCCACCAAATTGAGGTGAGTGTGGCCAAATAAAGTCAAGTAAAGGCCTTGCACAATCTTATTTGGGCAAAGTTAAGCATTGTGAAATAGACACCAGCTTCAAATGATAATAGTGCATTTCCTTGTGTAGGAAAAGAGTATATGAACTTATAACTAACAATGTTATTGAATTGTATCATCTGGGAAACAAGATATAACTTTCCTGTTATTATAAATAATTACATTATAATTGTGATTATCTGATTATTTTTTTCAGGTGGTCTTGTCAAGAAAATTTTAGAAACAAAGAAAGAATTAGAAGGCGGCAGTCAACAAGCAAATAAACCTTTGAAGAAAACGGAAATTGTAAGTCCTCTTATAAGATATACTTAAGCAAGATGCAAAACTTTATGGAATGTAATGAATTTTGAGAAAATAATATGGCTAAAGCTTTTGAGATAATAGTATATTTCTAAAATTTATGGGTTGTTTCCAGGAGCGAGCAGGTATGAATGACGCAACCCAGCGCAAACATAGAGAGATGGCACAAAAAGAAATCGAGAAGTTACGCGCAGCAATACAGACTTTGACCAGAAGTGCAAATCCTTTGGGGAAGATCATGGACTTTGTACAGGAAGATATGGATCAGATGCAGAAGGAGTGGGAGGTATGGAAGACGGAATGCAAGGAGAATGGGATATCTTTACAAAGGGAACAGAGGTAAGCATGCCTGCTTTTTTTTATTATTCATATATTGTCAATAATTTAATATACTCACTTGCCAGGCTGATTACATGTGTGTATTTGTATGTGCTATGCAGAACTTAACTCATGCCTAAAATCTTTTTTTCTCATTTTCAGCATAACAGAAAGTTCCATTGAGCCTCTGAAAGCAATTCTGGTAGAGCTTGACTCACAGATAGAAGATCAACTAGATGTTATTGCAGCTGTTAAGTCAAATGTGATACGAAATGATGACAAAATTGAGAAGATGTTGTCAACAGTGACAAAGTCCTGAAGAAAAAAGAAGCAATATGATTTATTTAAAAAGAATTAACAAAATGTAAGATGTACTTTCCTCAGAGCCAGAGATGTGAATGTAATTATTTTTATACCACGCAACACTTGTCACACTACATTATTTATTTATAGAAATAGTGGAGAAAGTATTTATTTCAGATCACAAGAGCATCAGTTCCTTTGAAGTCAATGCTGTCACCTGTCAGTTTAAGTTCTCATGCCAGCTGGTATGATGAGATGATATAAACATATCATATTTTTGCCAAGGTTATCAGTGTCAGCTTGGAATAGAAACAGATTAGGTACATTATCAGCAGTAGATTGAAGGAAAGGATACCTTTGTCCAGCTAAAAGGAATTGTGATATTATGTTTTGTTAATAGAGTCTCTTAAACTCCTTGTATTGTTCAATACAGGTTTGGGGTAAAATGTGATGTTATCGAATGTATATATGGCATTGTATCTCAGAGAAAAGGCTTGGATTCAAATCACACACAAAAAAAACTTCAGTAATATAACAGCGAAATTTGTATTTTTATAGTGTAATTGGATCAGGTTTTAAGCACAGAATTTTCACAGTGAAGCCAAACAAACAGATCTGAGACCCACACCTCTTCCTGACACATCTGAAGTCAATGTAAAATAAGTATGAACACTCCACTGTTCATTGTGCACATTATCTTGATAAGGTAAATATAGTAAAAAGGTTTCTTAAATGGCTGTTATAATTCTTAGATGGTTCTAAAATTATTTTTTGTTGTGTAAGGTGGGAAAACTATTGTGGTGATCATGCTTTTTTGTAGATCCACAAGAAAATAACATTCAGTGGAAAGAAAGTAATTTTTATTATAATATATATGTACTTTATGGCTATACATCAAATTTGTAAATATTTGCACCAGAGTATGAGGAATATATTTAAAGTCATTACATATGAATTTAATTTAATAAGAAAAAAATGCTGAACCTAGATACACAAATGGACTGCTGTGTGCTATTTAATCTTTCTTTTTAAAAGTGCACACAGATTTGTTCACCTGCTAATTCTTGCTGGGATATTAAGTAAATGTAGGGATGTTTGACCAGTCCACCCAAAATATGAACAAGCATTTTTTGTCAGCCTTTTAAGCTGTGCTGAATCTGTCGGCATAACTTCTGCAGAATTGTAAAATTTTCTGTCATTCTGTCCATCTTCTCCTCTGAAACTACTGGTCGCGGTTTCCTGGCAATTCTCTATAGTTTCAGATTTATTTCTATTTTGTTATGAATTTTAAAAAAAATCTAATAGCTATCATTGAGTTGTCGATAGGCGGCCATTTTGAATAAGATTACAAATATTAGCAAAGATAACCAAGACAACAAGCTGGAGCCAGATTCAATATGTAACCAGCATTTTGATTGGTCAAAATGATCATCTTCTCAATGGATTTAAATGATCATTTATGAAGCAATTTCCAGAAAATGTTCACATACATTACAAAAAAACAGTGATCAGCATAGCTCGAAAGCCATTGGCCAATGCTTCTTTGTATCAGGTGCAAAGAAATTGCGAAATTACAAGCATTGATGCCAAAAATATTTTGCATTGAACTGTATTTCTGATGTTTTTACATCTATTACTCAATCTGATATCTGATGTTTTTGTTTGTCTGAGTCTATATGCCTTTGAGTTCAATAATACAGCATAGCAATATGTACCATAAGTCTATTATGCTCTGAATGATGACATGTTTGTCTCTCCTGATATAGCAGATTGGGGTTAAATAAAGGGTGTATATTCCCAGACTATTTTACATGATCCACTGATTCATATTGGCCCCAGTAGCACAGTAGCAATGGATCTGTGGCTTAGTTGTCAAGTGGTTATTTTTAGGACTTGTGAAAGATGATTGAAGGACGAACTGAAATGACCAACATTGCTGAAAGGGTGCTAATAACACCATGGCAAGTTTTCCTATTTTTTTCATATCATAATGGTGCTCAAAATAATAGATGGATGGCATCAAAGACTTTTCCATCCAATCCAAACAGTTAGCACTTTTGTCTTAAGGCCATAGTTATATATATCTCAGCTCACAGACTATTCTCATCATTTAGATGTTCTTTTTGCAATAGAAATAAAATTTATGTACACATGATTATTTCATTAGCAAAAGCTGATAACATAACACAAATTGCCTTCAGGGTAAATGCCCTTTTGAAACTAGGATGAAAATCACAAGTCTGCATCTTCTTACAGACCATATTATGTACAAAGTATGATCACTGTAGATATATTTTTCACATTTATAAATCATTCCTTCAATACAGTAAAATAAAAGTTACATTCCATTTTTATGACAGTACCTCACAGTAAGGTTTTATGTTCAAAAGAACAATCCAATAACGAATATTGAACTGATTAATTTTTATCACTTAAGAAGGTATTCCATGTACAAAGTTGGGGAAAATTGTAACCGTGATAATTTTGTTTTAATCATAAGATGACAGATATTTAAGTAAAAGTCCACGAATTTGAACTTCAATGTGCCATGTATTAGAAGTTTCCGAATCAATTTATATGTGTGGGACTAGTTTAAACTTTCAATCAAAAATTAATTTTGGAACAAAGAAGTCTAATTCCAATGCTTAGTAGTTGGATTAGTAAATTTCATCAAAGTTAGAGTCGGCTCGATAAATTTAAAAGAGTATATAGATATACTACAGGAAATCTGGGTGCTTGGTGAGCAAAAACTGTTGCTGTCTACTTACATATGGTTTCTCAAATTACTATTAAATAATAAAAATGAACTTTATATTGAGATTTTTATTCATTGATTTATTGTGTTTCCTTGGTCTGTGTTGTTAATCACATTCAAACATGTTCAAGTCCGTCCAGCCAAGCTTATTTGTTTGGTATTTAGCCCTCTAAAGTTCACTTCTGAATGTTTTCAACAGTACCACCAAGAAGCCTTAATGAATGTGTTTTATTAAACCTAAAAATTGGAATTATTGCACACCTAATAAGATTTGAAGGTATAAGAAACAGCACTCTTATTCTTTTGTATAATGTATTAGTAAAGTTGACTCATGTAAATATAAAGATATATTGACATATATATTGACATATATAGAGAGAGAACAATTCAGTAAATGTATCATATTTCTCAAGATTAATATTTAAACAAAAAAGAAGTAATCCAGTAAAAGTTAGGAATCGATTTGTATGCAATAGTTTATCAGGTAATATATTTCTTTCATGTTGAAATCTAGCAGTAAATTGTGGTAAACTGTTTATATTAAGAAAAATCACATTGACCTCAATGATTTCACATTGTAAGAGTTCAAATTGATGACAAACAAAACCGAAATGAATGCAATGAATTGAAATAAATATTTAAGTGGCTATAATCATGATTTGTCTTTTTGTCTTGTCCTCGGGCAAATTTTGCTGAAGGGGCATTGTTGGAGCCTGCACCAGCTGGGCGTCTATCCTTTTCATGAACGCAATAATTTCAAATAAAATAATGTCAATATCTTGAAATTTTATTCTTGTTGGTGTCCTTGACCTTCACCTCGCTGCTGACACCATTGGTCTGGCGAAAACTTTGCACACAATTGTGAATAGGTGGGCAGGTCGGCAGATACCGCCGGCTTGATCCAATCTCGTGTACCCATTATTAAACAAGACGTCCATTAAAATGGAATGGTCGGTACTTTTCATCCCACTTAAAAATTGCTGTACAAGTGTAAGAAAACAGTTAAATTATTAATTTGAATAGGGTTCTCAAGACAATTGGTCGAATTGATGACATTTGAATAAAATCACTTCTGCCTGGTGAGTGGAAATGAATCAAGTTCCAGAATGATCAGCACACAATATACTTCCCAACTGAAATACAACAATGAGTGTAAAATGCCATCTGGAGGACTAAACATGTTTAGCTGCACCCTATAACTTTATCTAGGTCAGAGTTTGGGAGGCAGGGGTAATCCAAGGCGGCAATCAAGCTTGGACACAAAGTTATCTCAAATCATCTTTGTTTTCTGTGGGGTACTTTTTACAACTTGTCACCTCTTGGTGTATTTTAAGATGTGATGCATGATACTGAAAAGTACAAGAGAGTTTTAGTCCACTTCATGGACACCATGGCATGGAGAGTGAGTGGATGGTATCAAGTGTCAGAGTGGCCCTCTCTACATGCTCTAGGTCAGATGATCACGAGATTTCTATGTTACATATCAGGAGACCGACCAAAGCAAGGAATTATCTGCGTCAATCCGTGATCAGTACGTTCATGTGGAACAGGTAGTCATTTCCTGTGGGTTGTAACTAGGTTTGTTCTGTGGTCAATATTGTTCAAGCAACTGATGCCACTGTCTAGTGCATGTTCGTCGTGTGCAGGCAATAGATTCGTTCATATACCAAATAAAATGTTTTTAAAAGAAGAACAAAGATAATTTCAACTTCCCCATCATTTTTAAATGATTCTTTCATTTTGTTTTTATTTTTGTTTATTTTAATTTCTGTTTTGTTTGTTATTATTTTTGTTTTGTTTGTTGTATTTTTTTGTTTTGTTTCTTTTAATATTTGTTTTGTTTCTTGTATTTTTTTATTTGTTATTTTTTCCCATCAGTGTTACATGCATGGAGTACCACCTTTTCTTGTTTAAAGAAAGACTTGTTATGACTACTGATGACTTGCAACCGATCTGGTTGGAATCTGAGATAGAAGTAAGTCCTGTTATGCAGGGTTTGACGAATCCTGATAATGTGCAAAATCTGATCTGTTCTCTTCAATATCCGGTTGTTAAAACACAGCCCCGTTCCTGCTCAATGAATTTAGAATAATAAAAAAATAATAATAATAATAATAATAATAATAAATTTCTATAGCGCTATTTCAGACAAGGTCTGCTCATGGCGCTTGCGTAAGTAATGTTCTCTGAATAAATGAGTCTTCAGTTGCTTTTTAAAGCAGGTTATCGTTTTACAGTTTTTCACCGTAGAGGGCAGGGCATTCCAGATTTTTGGCGCATATGACGAAAAAGCCCTATGGTAGGGGGAAATAATGAGAACTTTCACATTAAGGAAAACACAAATTAAAAAAATATATATATAAAACTTGTTTATTTTTTAAAAGAAAGTTTCTAAACAATTGTGAAAAGATTTTCAGACATTTGAAACTTGTCTGCATTGGGGCATTTTATAGTGTTTATATCCCTTAAAAACCTTTTTTGTCAGGGTACAAACCCTTCTGCAAGGGACGGGGGGGGGGGGGTGAAGCTTGGTCAAGGCAATTTGAACAGGCAGAGAAAATACCTTCTTATATCGTGAAGAAATTAATTTCTTTCATGTTAAACATTATCTTACTTTGACATAGTCAACTTAAAATATACGATTTATCTAATTTGAACAAATCATTTTCATAGTTCATATGGATTATCATTAATAAATGCACATATAAGATGTTGCAAGAGAAAAATGTTATCTTCAAACTCATTGCAATGATTGTAAATATTGTATAATGTTCTGATAAATCCTTAAACATGCAGATAAGCAAACATTAGTACGTCTGCACCCGGGGGAAAAATATGATCCAACAAACCAGGGAATAAAATATATGTAGATTTGATTTGATTAGGAAAAATGGTAAACATGGGCTTGCATGAGGAAAAAATTGGCAGCTGCAAACATAAGATATTAAAATATTCAGAATTTATAGATGTCTATGTTTTTCATGAATGATTTTTTCCGGTTAATTTATGAAAATCGAACTTGGATGGTGACCCACAATGTTTTTTGTTTGTTTCTTATTACCGCCGATTGCGCCGGGGAAACACTTTATAAATAACATCACGGGACCTTCCCCAACCTACATAAAAACTTTGGTGACCTTTGAATTGACCTGCGGCAGCTATTTTTCACTTGGAATATTATTATTCATTTTATTTAATTATAAATTTCCAAAGGTTTTGAGTGGCGCCATCTTGCTGCACCGACAAAACCCTTTATAAATAACATCATGGGACCCCCACCAACCTGCAGACAAAATTTGGTAACCTTTGAATTGACCCGCACTTGCTTTCCCCCCTCGTTTAAACATTTTTTTCGGAATCAAATATGACTTCCTTTCACATAATACGGCACGGTGATATATGGGAAACAATTTTTGAAATCTGACACTTTGGCATCGTCTACTATATATTTAGAAAAAATCTGATGATTGAACTGTGAATAAGTATATAATGATAAGAGTAAGTTAACCTACTTCTCTCAGATTGTTAAAATGGATTTTCATATTGTCACTACAGGGCATCAATGTCCTTGGGGCAATAAACTTCAAATCAACCATTTCTATTTCTGATTAATGTGTCATATTGTACAAATTCATGGTGTGACGATTTCTGGAACTTCATTGGAAATGGCAATATCTTTTATGTCCCTAAACATATATCCCAAATCATATTTTTTGTTGATTTATTTAATTTATTTAGTGAAATATCATCACTGTTTTAAATTACATATGGTCTGACATGATCGATGCATAATATCAGAAACAATGAATTCGTCTTTTTAATGTTTTTCATCCACTTAGGTGCATACATGTCCACTTGCAACAAAAAACAGTCCACTTACAAGAATAATTAAAACATTCATGATATAGAAAGAAAACGACAATACAGGTGAAGTGTTGCTTTTCCACGGATTGAAGAAGTCAAGGAGGCAAATCAATTCAATCAGGATGCATATCATCATGTGATAAATGATACATATAGTTGTGGGGCGCCCCTTCTGTGTCATATAGCTCAACAAAGAGATTGATCCGTTATAGTGATTATCCCGTCGTATCTCAAACCTTAATGCTCCATAAGCAGAAAGAGACAAATAGCAAGTAAGAATAACATGTAAAATGATAGGAATACCCATTCCTATTAATTTTGAGTTTTCTTTTTCAAACCAACAAATGTCGTTTTTATAATGTATTGTATTATCTATTAAGGTAAGTATCAAAGTGTTTAATACAAAAATGTATACCACTGGAAGACCAAACCCTGAAATGTGTGATAATTTATTTGACAATCTTATAAATCTTGGGGGGTCAATACACTGTTTCAAATATTGAAGATTTAGAATTGACCACATCATTGTAGTCAACCATCCATAATGTTGAATGATGCCGACGGCAACACACATGCTTTGAGGGACCACTTGGCGCATCCCAAGTCCAAGCTGCAAGATCATAAATGAAGCACACACATTTCTGAAATACACGCCTCTATGATTCTTAAAGGTCTTAAGAACTGAGAAGAAAATGAGAGATATTAATAACATTGAAAACGATGCCCCCGAAGAGATCTGCCCGACAACAAATAGAATATGCTTCCACTGACTTAAATCCGACGCATTCTGTTTATTCATTACAACCCATACATTCGTAACCACCAATACAATCGTGACATTCTTGATGTCATCTCCTGTTATGCTATCAAACACAGAAAGAGCCTGATGAACAGGTCCACGTTTAAGGCAGTATTTTGCTAATGTTTTATTAAATGGGCAAGTTGTAATGATCATCAATGCAGTGAACGAAAATATACTTTTTGAACAAGACTTGTTTGTCACAGTGTTTGATAAGTCGAAATTAGTTTTAGAGTCATTGATAAAGATCGCTAAGTCACCAACAAAGAAACATTTCAAATTTGTTTCTTTTCTTGTGAATATTTTGAGAGTGGAACTGATGTTAAGTTCATTAATTGATAAGGATGAGGTCGTGTATAATTCATAAATTACATTACAAGAGCTGCCAAGCCTTACATTGGCAAAATTACAAAACATATCTACATTGTAAGAGACATTAGAACTGCTGTTAGCAGAATTACACAGTGTATTTATATCACAAGAGATGTTGAAACTGCTCTTAGCAAAATTAGACAGTGTATTTATATCATAAGAGATGTTGAAACTGCTCTTAGCAGAATTAGACAGTGTATTTATATCACAAGAGATGTTGGAACTGCTCTTAGCAGAATTACACAGTGTATTTATATCACAAGAGATGTTGAAACTGCTCTTAGCAATATTAGACAGTGTATTTATATCACAAGAGATGTTAGAACTGCTCTTAGCAATATTAGACAGTGTATTTATATCACAAGAGATGTTGGAACTGCTCTTAGCAATATTAGACAGTGTATTTATATCACAAGAGATGTTAGAACTGCTCTTAGCAATATTAGACAGTGTATTTATATCACAAGAGATGTTGGAACTGCTCTTAGCAATATTAGACAGTGTATTTATATCACAAGAGATGTTGGAACTGCTCTTAGCAATATTAGACAGTGTATCTATATCACAAGAGATGTTAGAACTGCTGTTAGCAGAATTACATAGTGTATTTATATCACAAGAGATGTTAGAACTGCTCTTAGCAATATTAGACAGTGTATTTATATCACAAGAGATGTTAGAACTGCTCTTAGCAATATTAGACAGTGTATTTATATCACAAGAGATGTTGGAACTGCTCTTAGCAATATTAGACAGTGTATTTATATCACAAGAGATGTTGGAACTGCTCTTAGCAATATTAGACAGTGTATCTATATCACAAGAGATGTTGGAACTGCTGTTAGCAATATTAGACAGTGTATCTATATCATAAGAGATGTTAGAACTGCTGTAAGCAGAATCACAAAATAAATCTGAAATATAAGTGATATCAGAACTGTTCTCTGCAGATTCACACACAACATCAAGATTACAAGAACTTGTAGAACTGTCCTTCACAGAAACACCAAATATATACAAGACAAAAGAGAAGTTCGAACTGTTGTTTGTTTGATTCTAAAAACATTCACCCGAAAGCCATTTAATGTTCAAATGTTTGTACATTTCATTAAATGCAGTAAAATTTGCATATGAATCGCTCAAAGAGTCCACGCATTTGTCTGTGTATCCATTTTTCAAGCTTCGATTTCCGGTTTCCATGAAAGGTAACATGTCAGAGACAGTAATGTTCGGTTTGGAGATGGCCTCACAGTTGAGACTTGTGGCAGTGCCAACGATCATTGCAGACAATGTGAACATAATACAAACCCCATTCCATATATTGGGATGATAGGGGTATCTGCAGAAATTATAATTCATACTTTAATAAAAGCTCAATCTCTGTACGTACTGTTTTTTGTAGCATTTAGTGTAAATGAATATATTTATCCCTTAAATGGAAATGTAATCACGACATATAAAGATTGGTTTCCACTGCACGACCTGTCAAGTATGATATCGTCTATAAACCTTCCTTGACACCTTTGACGATGTCTGCAGACGTCAACACAATGTGTATAGCTGTGATAATTGTCAGAACAATTAATTGTCACCATAATGAAATATTTCATGTATTACTCTAAGGCGTGCCTCCACTTATATAACATTTTGATGAATATTTTCTTGAGGATTTATTCATACGTAGTCCTATCGTATAGGGTAGTGTATACCCAATACATTGCATGTTTGAGAAATGTCTTGGAATACTACATTGTTTGTAGTGCTGAGTAAGATAACATGCTTTTTCACTTATTGGACAGGATCTGGTCGTACTATACTGCCGATTAAGAACTTTGGAAATGATATTGACGTAATAATAGCTCATGTAATATGTATTAAGAAACGCTCTATGGCCTAAGGAGCTTTATAAACAAAGGGCAACTTTGAACACGATAATAGTCACTCAATGAATATTTCAGGGTGTGTCTACAGTTTGTAATTGGCATAATTGGATATCTCTTAGTATAATAATTATTTGTCACCAAAATAACTCTATGATTATGAAACCAATTAAACTATTTTTCTATTAAGATATTACTGACAGTCGAAAATTAATTAGAATTAATTAACTAATTTATAGGCCACGGGCCAAGCGCGAGCTTATTAGTACCAGTTCCTCTGTGGTGATTCAAAGGTTTCGATCCCCGGCCGAGCACTTTACGCCTGTTAAAACACAGACCCATGTTTCTTCATCTGAGGCCAGTGCAAAAGGGTTAACCCATTGTTCTTGTAAATCTGTAACCGGGTAGGTTGTCAATTCAGGGACCTGTGACATGGCAATTCATTGAGGCAGCACTACATCTGCAACAAGTAGGCCCCATCACGAAATGACTGAAATGATGTTGAAAGTGATGAAAAACCTAAAACAAACATTAACTAATTTATTCCAAATGGATATACAAAATTACTAACATATGCCCAACCTTATTTACAGTCCAAAATAATCACAATATAAACTTTTATGAGCCTAAAACAATTGTTGTGACCATAAAATAGAATAATGTCTTTTAATATAACACTGTAAATGCCATACACCAATCTCTGGGGCAATTTTAAACCATCTTAACTTTTTTTGTTCGGAAAATTCTTTCAAAAATGTTTTACTTTAGGATCTCAACGTGATGTTGGAGAATACCTGCGGTAAAAGAGGAATGCATCTGTACAAATAGACTTTCATGGTGATAACTATTGTTTTGTGTTTTGAAAATGACTTTGGTTTTGATATATATTTGTTTGTTGGTGTGAAAATGCACGATGAGGTCATTTTAAAGGCGATCACACTGCACCTCAGTCTGGGGTTTGGAAATGCTAGTCGATCAGGGTGAGAAATGTGTGGAAACTAGGTAAAAGAGTAATTATGAACATATGTTTTTAGAATACTCAAATGATACGATTATAAAATCGATCAATATTATAAAATCACGATGGCCTTTTTGTGCGACACATAACTTGTCCTTTTTGAGTGACGCTCTAAGCGGTTTCCTTTCCTCGGGGTTATTTCCCTGATGATGCTACACTGCTCAACCGCTGGGAATGTGGTGAATCGATAAAAGGTATCTTTGAAAACCCAAATAAAACAAAATAAAAGATGCCAAAATATTGCTTATCAGCTCCAGTTGTCGACGATGGTATCAGTAAACATTGCAGAGGATCAATTTAAAGTAATCGAAGTTAACCTTCTTGTGCGTTTTGACCGTTTTTTATGTGTTTGATAGGTTTATTTATACAAAGTATCTTCTGGTGGCTTTGTTAAAAGATGTGTCATATCTTCTATAAAGCTTGATGTAAATAGACTTATTCAATGACTCGCAAAACTGTTTTTCGAATATTGAAAATGTCACATCTCCTTCTGGTCACTTGAAATATAAATGTCAACATTACAAGATAAAATACTAAATTGACATGGTCAATTTGTGTTCCATAACTGAAATTACATATCTTATGTGGTAATTTGAATGTGATTTTAATCTGATTGCAATTATCCATAGCCCAATCGGAAGACTATTGTTGCGTCAGGACAATACTCCCTTAATAATAATGCGAAATTAATAATTTAATGGAAATATTCAATCACTGTAATTAGCTCTTACATAACGTAAGCAAACCATGGAAACACCCAATAACGCTGATAACGCTGGCGTTTATACAAGTGAACGCACAGATTTACAGGAGTGTGAATTCCGAGGATGCTTGCGTTTAGATTTATGTTCCTGACAGCTATCTATATTGTCGACAAAAATGGTAAAAATATGAATAACTAAACATCAGATAATGCATGTTTTATCTGTGCATGTGTCAACATGATATGATCATTTTGCAATTCTCTTCACAGCCGCGCTTTTGTATTATTTTACAGGGTGTCTTTTTCTTTTTTTACAGACGTAGCCGGTATAGAAATGGTCAGTTCTCGTGAAACCTTGGCTTCAGACGCTAGCAGAAATGATGGAAAACCCTCCTGTCTGTTGGCATGTTCTAACTCTGTCGATACAGTTGATGGTGATTGTCAGATCTTTGGAGTGGAATCTCATCACGTGCAGTCATTGACACAGTCTATCAGTGTCAACACATCTTATAATTCCTCGACTTCAAGCTGTATCAGCCGTCTGCAGCTTGGTTTCTTCAAGCATGGACTGAATGACACTTCCAGTTGCTTTAAAAGGTTTACTTGCTTTGATCATAATGATACCTTAACTGATTCAAATATATATCTCATGTTGTGGTGTCTTGAAAATGATTACGTTCCAAGTATGGGTTTCTATGGCGCGTTCGATTCAAATACAACGTTATACCTTGGAGTAATTACTCCAAGGTTATACAATACAACCATTGAAGCTCTGGAATCGAACGATTCCCAAATCGATTTATTTGTTATTCCTCTTAACATATTTGATGACTTTTTGAGCTATATGAAGAACGAAAATGAGGTCAAAATGGTGAATATAAATGTAATCAATTCCAGCATTACAGGGAAGAGTTATGGGTATAAAGTTCATTTGAAATCAAACGGTACAAAATTCAGGTTGGAGGAAATAATTAACGAAAAGGAAATCAATAAAACACATAACTTTAGCGAAGCCTGTTTTATTTCAAATTTCATGTTTACTTTTGAAATATCATTTTGTACAAATGAATCCTTAGATAAAAATGGCAAGATTATTGTTTGTGTAAATATCCCTGATGGATCCACTTTGATGAATAATAACTGGAATAAATTCCAAGATGTCCTCAAATATATATCACCAATTATATGCTCGGCAATGACAACATTGGTCGTTATAAATTACAGCGTTTTTTCTAGTTTAAGGGGTATGAGGGGTGCGTATGTGAGAAACATGTCTGGTTCAATACTTCTTTTTCAAATATGCATAATAATTAGAAATGTAAATCCAGAGAACTGGCTGTGTACACTGGTTGGTATTGTCCAACATTACAGTTGGTCTGCAGCCGGCTTGTGGTCATGTATTATCTCGCATGGCTTGAATCAGCACATTATAATTCCAAAGTATAAAAGATTTCCGGAATCGTGTTCTATGATATTGGGAATATCTCTGCCAGTCATACTGGTTTTTGTTAATTATGCCTTGATATCTGCCGAGTCGATGGTACCTTTCAGTATTCAATATGGTGGCCCCAGCTGCTGGGCGAGTGAGGTGACCTCATCATCCATAATAATACTCTCATCTCCAAAGGTTTTACTATTTCTTGTTATATTCATATTGGCCATTAGCGCACAAAGGAAACTTTCTAAATATGACAATAACAATTACTTTGAAAATGGTTCTGACTCCCCCGTACTGTACGTTCAGGATAAGAGTTCTCCTACAGGCAAATGCATCTTGTCACAAACAACTATTTCCTGCCTCATTTTAATCGTTGGAATAATGGATATTCTTGTCATTCGTAGCATTAACAATGTGTATTCATTTACATTCTATGCATCCAATGCAGCTTTAGGTATTGTGGTCGGTGTTATTTATGTTTTCAGAGAAGAATGTCTAATACTATGGAAAAATGCAATTTGCATTTAAAAATTGTACTGGTGTTTGCTCATGTATGGAACACATTCTGAAAACTTTCAGGATACTTTATCCGATGAATTACCATTATTCAACATTTTACTGCTTATATATGTTTACCTGTTGATTAAGTTCCAGTAAAAAATGAAAATATCATATCACTTCAAAATTATTTGTGTTGTATTTGTGATAGAGTATTGTCAATAAAACGCAATTGCAATTCATCAAATTTATATATACTGTGTCTTTATTTTTACAAATTTGTTTTCGAAACAAGAACAATCTGACATCTAGTTTTAAAAGAGTAACGAGTTCACAAAAATAGGAAGATTGCCTTTTTGTTTTAGTGGTCAAGAATATATTCACGAGGAAAATGAATGGAAAAATGAATATTTAACTTCTGTTGACAAATACACAGAGAAAGATGCTTATAGCAGCAGAAATTGATGACAGCTGCATTTAGTTATGCAATCATAGCATAGCAGTCAATCATAGAAATCATAGTAATCAATCATAGAAACTTATCTCATAAAACCCAACATGCAATCTTAATATGTTGAATTGTATTATTGCAGGTGCAGACCAAACATCACAGAATTATTCTTTTCTTGAATAATAATTGTTTATTTGGCATTTGCATCATTCTCAACATTATTTCAGTAATTTCATGATGAGGCTAACTGGTAGAGATACAGTGCCACCTCACTGAATTACAATGTCGCAGATAATTGACATGTCAATCCACCCAGTCAATGATTTACAAGGAAAACAGGTTTACCCTCCAGGCATGGGCCTCAGAGATAATGAAACATGAATTCAATATTGACATGCCTGGGATTCGAACCCATGCCCTTGGGATCACCATAGAGGAATTGGCACTTACATCTACAAAATTGTGTTCATCAAAATCATCGAAACCTATCTATCTGTAGATTTACCTGAGTGCTCAAAATAAAAGAATTTCTATAATGTAAGTGTGATCTTGGCCTGAATGCACAAAATTGATGAGACAAGATTTTCTCATTTTATTAAGACACCTTTCATGTCATCTTGCTATTTTCTTTCCATTGCAATCCCATTCCAATGCATTATCAGCTCTGTTAATTATATTCCCAAGGCTAAAAGATTCAATTCAACAACCAACCGTGGTGAATTATCATAGAAACACAACATAAGTGAATTTGCCTCAACTTTAATTTTGGATCCATCAGCCGTTTCCCACCGCTAAAGTTTAATTGCTCAAACGAATACTTCCTCATGTCCAGCCTGTTCTGCTCTTTGAACAGTTTCAGGGAGTGACCACGGGTTTGTTTGCACTTGTTCAACTTGAAAAATTCTTTGGCATCAATATCTTCATATCCTTGGAGTATTTTATATGTCTCGATGAGGTCTCCTCGTGAGACCAGTGGCTTCTAGCCATTCCTCATAAGATAGACCAGACGTTCCTTCTATCATTCTCGTCGCTTGCCTCTGGACCTTCTCGATTAAATCAATATCTCTCTGGAGAAAGGGTCGCCATGCCTGCACGCAGTAGTCCAGATGGGGCTGGACAAGGGATTTATACAGACGGACAATATTATATTTTGTCGTGAAAACCACAGTCCTATGAATGAGGCCCAATACTTGGTTCGCTCGCTTCACTGCACTGACGCAGTGCCTGCTAGAGCTCAGTGACTCATGGATAATCACACCCAGGTCCTTTTCCTCTTCTACAGACTCAACTCTTTCATCACCAATGAAATAGTCATATCTGGGGTTTCCGTGACCTACATGTACTCATTTACATTGAGGTATATTGAACAGCATTTGCTCTTCCAGAGACCAGTCCTCGAGCTTATTCAGATCATCTTGGATTGTGAAAGCTTCCTCCACCTTGGCCACTTTCCTGACAATTTTGGTGTCATCTGCAAACTTCAAGATCTCATCGCCATAAATTTAGGACATAGGTGTTAGAACAGTTAGGGATCCAAATTCATGTGTAGTGGGTGTCAGTTTGACGTTTTGCACCATTTTACACACTTAAATTTAAATTTCTCAAAAAAAGTTTCATAACTAGTCAAAGGGATTAAGCACCAATTCTACAATTCGGTAAAATTGAAAGCTTATCCACATATGAACATCATGACAAATTAAAATTATGATAGAGTAATAATATAAGTTACTATAAGACATAAGAGTTGCACTCCCAGCACAGGTCTTTCTGAGCCATAAGCTGCACGTGACGGGTAAACATGGGTAGGGTGAACTTTGTTTGACCTCAATTGAGGCTCATGGCAGGGTAGCACTGTTTGACGTAATTCTGGCACTATTCAAAGGACAATAACTTTGATGACGTCATAAGCATATTGCCATACTCTTATGACGTCATTTTACCTTTCAGTGCCTCTATGGTCACACTCCACATAAAAATGACGCCAAGAAAGAAGTGTGCTTTCATAAAGGGGCAACAGATTAGGGTCTATAGAAATAGAATTAACAGGCAAACATGGGGATGCATCAATAACATAGAAAATAGACAACAAAATAGACATCATTTTTCACCAATATGTGAATTTTAAACGTTTTTTTCGAAATCGGTGCTTAATCCC
Organism: Amphiduros pacificus; assembly: GCA_949316495.1. Taxonomy (NCBI): domain Eukaryota; kingdom Metazoa; phylum Annelida; class Polychaeta; order Phyllodocida; family Hesionidae; genus Amphiduros; species Amphiduros pacificus. The sequence continues at coordinate 34,973,755 of OX439002.1, forward strand.
TTTAATGAAATATTTATTTTTTGAAAAATACCTACAAGAAGTAAAAAGGATTTCCGAGGGGTATTTTTGCTAAAATTCATTGTAGTTTATGGTAATTTTTCAAATAATGAAATTATAATGAAAAGTGTCCCATATTATGCTGGAAATATAATTCTGATAGCATGCAAAGCAAAAGGAATTTTAATAGTTTGTTTGTTAAATTGAAAGTTATATATAAGTTTCCCGATTTTCGCATTGATTTGTGAGGCATGGGCTGCAATCAAATTCGCCACTGATAAGAGTGTGCGATCTCGCCGTTTCATCACCACGTTGCCTGCCCTCTGGTGGAAGTGACGCTAACTCCACTTCACTTTTGTTTTGCATGTTTGCGTGAAGGGTTGCACTTTTGGCATATTATGAATGGCACAATTATCACTTATTTGTTGTCAAAATTACATTAGATATGAAATATTATCTCCAATATGCATACATTTCTGTATTTGGGCTTTGTTTTCAACCATCAGGAATTTGACCTAATTATTGACCTAATTATTGAACCAGTGGAGGTCCCACTATGTTTTGCACAAAGGGACCTTTACAGATAAAATGCAAACTTTTACAGGCAGCTACACGGGGTGAGACAGCTGCATAAATGAGAGATAGTGAGAGATAGCTGCACATAGCTGCACACGTGAGAGATACCTGCAGAAGTGAGAGATTGTTGCAGAAGTGAGAGATTGTTGCACAAGTGAGAGATTGTTACACAAGTGAGAGACAGCTGCATAGGTGAGAATGCTGCACAAGGCAGATATAGGTCTAGTTACAACAGTGAGAGACAGAGTTACAACAGAGAGACAGCTACATAAGTGATATAGCTCTACAAGAGAGAGATAGCTGCATAGGTGAGAGACAGCTGCATATGTAAGAGATAATTACAGAGACAGTTACAACAGGTAGAGATAGATGCACAAGTAAGAGACAGCTGTATAAGGGAGAGAGCTACACAGGTGAGAGATAGTTACAGTAAGAGACAATTACAACATTGAGAGATAGACAGCTGCATGAGTGAAAGATAACTGCACAAGTGAGAGTTAGTCACAACAGCAAGAGACAGCTGCATAGGTGAGAGATAGTTACAGTAAGAGGCAGTTTCAGCAATGAGAGATAGATGGTTGCATCAGTGAGAGACAGCTGCACAAGTGAGACAGCTACATCAGTGAGAGATAGCTGCACAAAGATAGCTGCACAAAGATAGTTGCACAAAGAGAGTTACAACAGTAGGAGAACGTTACAACAGAGAGAGATAGCTGTACAAGGGAAAGACAGCTGCATAAGTGAGAGATAGCTGTACACGTGAGAGACAGCTGCACATTTGACAGACAGTTGCATAAGTGAATGACAGCTGCACATGTGAGAGATAATTGCAAATAGAGTCAGTTACGAGTGTGAGAGAGCTGCACAAGCTAGAGAGTTACAATAGTGAGAGATATCTACACAAGTGAGAGACAGCTACAAAAGTGAGAGATAGCTGCACAAGTGAGAGACAGGTGCACATGCGAGAGACAGCTGCACAGGTGAGAGAGCTGCACAGGTGATAGTTACAGAGACAGTTATGAGTGTGAGACAGCTGCACAAGTGACAGATTTACAACAGTAAGAGATAGCTACACAAGTGAAAGACAGTTGCATAGGTGGGAAACAGCTGCACATGTGACAGATAATTAAAGAGACAGTTACGAGTGTGAGACAGCTGCACAAGTTAAGAGTTACAACAGTGAGAGATAGCTGCACAAGTGAGAGACAGTTGCATAAGTGAGAGACAGCTGCATAGGTGAGAGATAGCTGCATAGGTGAGAGATAGTTACAGTAAGAGACAGTTACAACAGTGAGAGATAGATGGCTATACATCAGTGAGAGATAACTGCATAAGTGAGACAGCTGCATAAGTGAGAGATAGCTGCACATGTAAGGGACAGCTGCAAGGGAGAGACAACTGCATACCGGCTTGAAGTGAGAGATAATTACAACAGTGAGAGACAGTTATAGCAGAGAGAGATAGCTGTACAAGGGAGAAACAGCTGCATAAGTGAGAGATAGCTACAACAGTGAGAGACAGCATCCTTTCCCAGCCGAAGGCACTTGTTTTTGTATAGGTCTAAATAGCTTGCGATTTCCTCATCTATGAAAATAAAGGAAAGCAGAAAAAAATTCTTGGAAAGGGCCAAACCATGGGAACGATTTCTCTCGGGGAAGAAGTTTTCACTTTAATCCTTTTCCAATCCAGTGTCATGGGCTGGTGGCGACCCCTGGATGGAGGACTTCACTGGTTTTCATTCCACCAGAGGCCGACAGCGTCATGAAAATGCATGGACCGGTACTATATCGTGAGATATGTTTCTATTATATAGATTAAGCAGATAGGGTCTATCTGAAAACAATTTCCGGTTGTGAAAGTCTCACTGAAGGCCTCAATCAGGCACCATTTGATCAACATAAAATGTCGATTGCCCTCGATAAATTACAAATTCCGATAGGGAATGGGAGAAAAGCTGATACGGCAGTGGCTGCCTTGGTGAGTACTCGATACATACCACTCTTCAAGGTTCTTACCTTAAATTCCCATTTATCGTTCGAACGTCATTAATTTTCATGCTCACAATCACGTTTAAATTAAATGCATTTGCAAGATTGAAATTGTTCTGGACATAATTCAAGATTGAAACTGTAAGGGTGTTGTGTTTTAAAACAGTATAAAACTAATTGAAGTCCTGTCATTGTGTCACCAATCCAGCAGCTACAAGGGTCCTCTCCAGCTTAGCTGCTGTAATCAGTGCTTATTGGTAGCAACAGAAAACTGGTCCCTTGCAAGTAAGCCGATTGCCGATCTCCGTGTTGGTTTTTTCCCCCCGGCATTCTGGCCATTGAAATGTACACACTGGAACTGTACAGTGTACAACTTTATCGAAACCTTAACTGTACAACTCCTCTATATTTAATCATTGGTCGGAAAGATTGGCAAGGGACTTATACCAATACCAATATTCATTGTCAAAATAGACTTGAAATCCACTGTTTCCAGAAACACTACGTACTACCAATATCATATTGAAGTTTCCATACTTAATGAACTTGACCTCCGGCAATTGACTGTTGCAGTTATGACCCATGTCAATGTGTTTCATAGCCATAATCTGTCTAAATACAAACCTGTGTGTTTTCTGTAGTGTCTTTTCTTTGTTTCAGGCCTTGACATAAAAAGGAAAATGTTGGTTGCCCACCATGAGAAGTGGTGGCCCGAAGTTTCTAAGAATAATATGATGCATGATACAGTAGATAGCATTGTACATAAGGCTGTATAATGACTAGTGTCTGAGTGAGGGTTACTTGTCCCAATTAAAATTTACAAGTCCAATGATCATGATATAAGACAAATATCTATCGAGGATTAGAATAAAATCAAGATAGTTTGGGCCACTAAATAACTGAATATATGGTTGCCCAACAGGGCCACTACAACAAAGCATTCACTAGCCCAAACAGAGGATCTGGTAGCCCTGGGCCACCGGGCCAGTGTGTATGTCAAGGCCTATTGTTTATTTACCCAATATCAAACTTGACAACATGAAATGGCATTTAGAAGAGTCCAGGTCATGACGTCATGGCTACAAACAGGGAGAAATGTCTTATGACGTCAGAATCATCACTGTGTTATGGAGCTTCTGATAATTACTGTCACTCGTATAATTAGACTCGGCCACTTTCACCTGATTGCGAAACTCATAAACAATGGCAAAACGATGCTGAAATCACGAAAAAACAAGGAATTTTTTTCTGACCAGTAATGCAACTGATATTGAATGAAAGGTTACATGGCTACTTTAAAACCTGTTGCCGGAGTCATGACGTATGTCATGGGCAGTGCAATGCATTTATGAAAACAGTGAATTTCAAGTCTATTTTGATGCTGAATATGGGAAAAAGTATAGTTAATCCCTAACTGATCTTAAATGATTCGCAAAAACTTTCTGTGTCAATGTGATGCATCTGAATCCGAGGCATTGTGGGTATACAGCCGTCAACAACAGCTTCGGACAAAAACAGAGCTTCAGACAACAACAGAGCTTCAGACAACAACAGAGCTTCAGACAACAACAGAGCTTCAGACAACAACAGAGCTTCAGACAACAACAGAGCTTCAGACAACAACAGAGCTTCAGACAACAACAGAGCTTCAACAGAGCTTCAGACAACAACAGAGCTTCAACAGAGCTTCAGACAACAACAGAGCTTCAGACAACAACAGAGCTTCAGACAACAACAGAGCTTCAGACAACAACAGAGCTTCAGACAACAACAGAGCTTCAGACAGCAACAGAGCTTCAACAGAGCTTCAGACAACAACAGAGCTTCAACAGAGCTTCAGACAACAACAGAGCTTCAGACAACAACAGAGCTTCATACAACAACAGAGCTTCAACAGAGCTTCATACAACAACAGAGCTGCATTTCAGTTTATTGATTGCAGATGTTGATCACACCATTTGATATCGTTTGCACAATTACATAGCTGACAACAAAAACCAGTGAAATCGGCCCCTAATTGAAGTCGGCCCTGCCATGAGTAAGGGAACTCAGCCCCCCACGAAAAGCTGGCCCTGGTCTCCCTGTAACAGTTCAAAACTGATAAAATCTTTGAGAAGGTTATTTGACCCTAAAAGCACTAACTAGGGACCCTCGGTAGCTGCTAATTTCCCTCTGGTAACTTGATAATCTATTCACCCAAATCTGGGGGCGGATTTCTCTTGGGGGGCGACTTCATTTTGGGGTCACTTATTACAGTGACAACAAACTGATGAGAATATTTGCTTCAAAGGCAATGAAAATGTAACCACAGCTCGGTTGTCATCCACAGCTTTATTTTTGTCGTCTGTACAAAGTAATTAGCACTAATTTTATATCAGCATGTATGCTGGGAGTGTCACTTTCATGGGTGTCTATGTGTATCCCCTTGTACCAAAGAGTTATTAGATAGGATGTACAGGGCACAAATTTGTATCACGTAAATTTTGTTTTAAACTAGTAGTTAAACTGGTGGACTGAATGATCATAAATTATAATTTACCCATGTGCAAGTGTACCGCATGCCTATGCAGAGGCAAATGCTCCTAAGTACTGTAAGCAAAGTCATAAAACAATAATATTCTTCGCACCTATTTCCAAATATGAACATTGTTGTTTCCTTGATGAAAAAAATATTTATTTGATGGCTGGACTTGAGAATAATTTGTTTATACTCTGCCCTTGATCGTATTCTTTCAGCATCCACAGTGGGTTGAAGATGTGGGATTTGTTACATATGAGCCTCCACCTCTGGCCACGGCAGAAGCTGCAGCTATTGAGGAATGGGTGGAGAGGATTACTTTCATACAAGAAGACCTCCACTGGTTACTCAAACTACCACATCACAAGTTCTGGTGTCAGGTCAGGTCACACCTAATTTAATACAAATATATTTCCTCATTTTTCCAGGGCATATAGGCCATGAACAAGCCATAGAGTTAAAGGTTGAACATGAGTCATTCCTTTCATAGATGGTAATGAATTACCGGTAGATAAAATGGTTTGATGAAAAACATACAATACTGCTTGAAATTTATGTTTATTTATATAGAGAAATAATTCTATCTTTACATCAAACATTGAAACAAGTTGATATTGATATTGCAGGTGATATTTGATGAGAGTTTACAAAAATGTATTGATTCTTTTTTAAAACATGCACCAAGGTGGGTTTAAATATCTTACTTTTATTATCATCCAATTTTTAAAATTTTTGAATGTGTCAATTTATGCTTTATGATCTTTAGATGATGTCTAGTTTGTTATACTTTCATGTCTCCTTTCAGAGATTATGATCTGGTGTTTGATTTACCAAGTGAGGCTAAAGAAAAACACAACTTAATTCACAAGCAATTTTTTATGACTTGTCTGCGGATGGCAACTCACAAAGAATCAAAGGTAAGGTAATAATCTTTGAGAAACATAATTTATAAATTATGAGATGTCCACTTCAGAGTCCATCCTCATATTCTTTGAAAAATCTTCCTAAAATTTCATGGCCAAGAGATTTATTGTGGTTTTGTCAAAAAGAGCCATATCAGATAATTTGATAATAATTAATAACAACAGAATTGGACTGTAATGATCATCAAAGTTCTGTGAATCAGCATTTATAAAATTGATATATTTCAGGAACATTTTATCACACCCAAGGTGTTTGGAGATATCTTGTATGAGAACTTCTTATTTGACATTCCCAAGTTGATGGATATGTGTATATTGTATGGCAGTCAGAATGGGACCTTACTCTCAAAGATGATTACAAACATATTCACTCAGCAACCCAAATATGACAATGACTTGCATGATGTTGTGCCCACTATGGTTCAGGTAAGCCTGTGCTTCTTTGCTAATTATATTGTACGCATGCAGATTGAAATTTCACCTTCTCTTACTATGCGATAATATATCTTAAAGTTATTAAAGAACAACAACTCCCCAATAATACATATTTGTTGAAGGAAGACAGAATATGTCTATATATATATATAGAGAGAGAGAGCGAGATTATTTTAAATATGATTTGGTTTTAGGTGTTTGATAGCATTGAGGAGAAGTGTGGAACTGCCCACACTCCATCTTCCTCCCCACAGAAACTGTCTGACTCCAGTAGAAGGTCACCGCTGCTAAGTATGACACCTGCAGAATTCCAGGATGTGGTGTTTTACTTGGTAGATACATGTGCAACTCTTTGGGCTTTCCTGGAAGTGTACCCAGCTGCATCAAAGATGTTCTGGCAAGCTGAGTTCCCTTACAAGTAAGCTTCCTTAAAATCAGATTTTCATTTGATTTTACTATTTGGCCAGAATGGAAGGAAATGGAATTATTATTTTTTCCTCACCTTAATTTATTTTCTATTTATTTTTCTTATTTTTCAAGGTTAGCATTATTCTATGAGTCTACGGTATTAGCCTTTGGTAATGCCATGAAGGAACGGGAATGCCAAAGCCCTGGACTCAAGAAAGTGCTAATTTCTAAATTACACAAAGCACAGGATTGTCTCTTGAGAATCTTCAGACAGATTGTTTTCCAGGCTTCTATACAACCAGTCCTTGAAAATGTCAGGTCAGTCAAAATATGACAACAATGATAATCTTGGAGCTATTTAAAAAAAAAAGTAAAATGTTCCATATACATTTACAGTGCATCCTAGTCCTAATATAAATAAAATATGTACCTATAACTTTATAACTGTACACATTTTAGCAAAGCAGATGATGTCTCTTCTCATGTGGAGGATTATCTTCAACTCATGTCCTCTTTGCTATCAGAAAGAAGGTAAGAAATCAGACTCAATTGTCAGTTTTAATTATTAGAAACTGGGAAAGCTTTTGTGAAAATGGCAAAACAGCTTTTCAGTTTGGTTTTCACCTTGTAACAACATATTCTGAAGTCAGTAATTTGCAAATTAAAAATTTGAAAATCTTTATCAAAAGTGGAATTTTTCAAGAATCAACTTTAGGTAGAATGCCACACCAACTAATAAACTAATACTTTTGAAGGAATTTATGTGTGAGTTATAAAACTTTGCCTATATCTCTTTTGAAAGTGATTTTGGAGAGAGAAAAAATTCCCAAATAATACATTGGTTTTGCATTGGTTTTTACAACTTTTGCATTTAAAAGCATATTTAATCTTGTTAGCTTGTTTTGCAATTTTTCAGGACTGATTATTTCTGAGATTTAGATTCTCAGGATTAACAATATATCTTAAGTTTTAACATCAAAATATAAGCAAAATAGGCAAGATCACATATAACTGTCAGGCCTTGACATTAACATTTGTGATCCACTTGCCCACCGGGCAAGTAAATTTTAAAATCTACTTGCCCTGAATTACAATTCACTTGCCCTGAATTTTTGTCCCAATATTTGAATACGGTATAGGACTAAAGCTTATAGGATTTGTACATTCAAACATTGGCTGATAATTAGAAAAAATGCTCATATTACCCATAGAATACACAATATTTGGCTTGAAAAAGTTGAAATGAATAGTACATTTTTTTATTTAAAATAGCATGCAGTGACCTCAAGTTTGTTACAATTTTTTGTGCATATGTATAAGTACCAAATTTTTACGAAAACATAAAAATTGGCAATGCTCAGTCAATTCTTGACCAATTTATATCATTGATAACTCTTATTTTAGTTCATTGGATATAAAAACAATAGGAATAGGGTCTTTTCTAACTCAGGAGTTCAATTTTTAAGCAGAGAAATACACAAAGACTTTGAGCCTGTGAGTAAAAATGTCACCCTGAATTGTCAATCTTGTAAGAATATAACCTACAATTATCACTTTATAAGATCAAGTAATGTCAAGTGATACTGATGGATATACCCCACTGTTACTCATCATACTTAAAATCAACTGTACATGTTTCCTGGATAATATAATGATTGACAAAGACCAAAATGTGCGAAATTGATAAGCTCTACCTCCCGATACAGTGCTTTGTGTGAAATACCATCTTGAGGAATAGATATATTTAGCAGCAGGCCATAACTTTATCTTGGTCAGGGTTTGGGAGGCAGGGGTAATACCAAGGGCAACGGAACTTGGACACAAAGTTATCTCTAATCAGGTGTCATCCCTGTGATGTGGTCAGCAGCTCTCTCTGTTCTCTGTGGGGTACTTTGATTGGGGACAGATTACAGTACTTGACCACCGGGCAAGTGGAACAGATGTATCAAGTTGCCCGGACTTGCCCGACAGGTGTGAAATATACCTCGGGCAAGCGGGCAACTGGCTAATGTCGAGGCCTGAAGTGTTGATCATTTTATATGTAAAGATTATACTATGATTTAATCACTTTTTTACATAACTAGATTGAGCATTCTTATTATTGTCTGGCCTTCAACGGCTGTCGTTGAGGCTAAGATATCTCTCTCCATCCATCTATCTATCTATCTCAATTGGTCTGTCTGTCAGCATTAGAGAAATTGAGTTATATTCAGTGGCTATTATTGATAGAGCTATCATTATTAGTGGGATGATTCATCACAAAGAGTAGTATTAGCTCCAGCGACACTCCCATACTTCAGTGAGCACTTAAATATTTTGCAGAAAAATGTCTTATATCTCAGCTATTGTACTACATCCAAGTTTGAAACGTGATGGAAATGAGTATCATGATGTTCTTTATGGGAGCTTATTGAAAGATTATTGCTTGAGTGAGCAGTCATGCCTCAATGAACACTTAAAAAAACTTTGAATTTTACATTATTCCCATATTCATCTTCAAAATGGACCTGAAATCCACTGTTTTCAGAAATACCATGCATTGCCCATCCAATATATGGTAAGTCACAACTTCAGTAGAACTCATTCTCAGGCAACAGGTTTTTAAGAAACCATGTTTCCATTAATTTAACATTGGAGGTCAGGCTTTTCAGAAAAAATCTTTGTTTTTGCTTCATTTCTGCATCATTTCACCATTGTTTATGAGTTTGCGCAATTAGGTGAAAGTAGGTCAGTCTAATTATAAGAGTGACCGCAATTATCAGAAGCTCCACAACACACTGGTGCTTCTGATGTCATATGACGTTTCTCCCTGTTTGTAGCCATGACGTCATGACCTGGACTCTTTTGAATGCCATTTCACATTGTCAAGTTTGATATTGGGTAAATAAACGAAGAAAAGATACTACAGAAATTTTTTGTATTTTGACAAATTATGACTGTGAAACACAGTGACATGGGTCATAACTGCAACAGTCAGTCGCCAGAGGTCGACTTCATGTAGAAGGGAAACTTCAATATGATGGATAGTGTGTGGTATTTCTTGAAACAATGGATTTCAAGTCTATTTTGATGATGAATATAGGAATAAGTGATTCAACTGTCATTTTAGGCTGCCTGATGTAATTTGATTAATATTATTGGTGTCAGTGATGATTGTCATCAATCATGCCTCAGGGAACAATTTAAATAAAATATTAACATGAACTTCATAAAGTAACTATGGTAGATAGTGCTTTAATTTTTGTGGGCTGATACATCTTGATGGGTTTGTTACTTTAGAGAATAGATATGCCTCAGAGAGCAGTCACATACCATTCAACTTAAGTATACCATTTTACATAAGTGTGTCTTTTATTTGACTAATATACACATCTGAGCTTGTAACTTGGTGAAAAAGTACATTATTATGTCCTATAGGGCTTGTTGATTTATTTAGATATCCTTGAATTTGCAGTCAAGAATCAGTGATCCCTTGACAGAAATTATTGACCAGGACATTTCTCAGTGACCGATGGGTGGAGCTGTAATTTCTCGATCTTGATGAATAGTACCAAAAAAAAACATTGACTATGATTGATATTGCAGATATTAGTGGTTTGATTAAGCAAATTGACTAATAGTTTTGATATCAGTGATGATTTACATGCTTCAGTGAGCAGTCATGCCTCAATGAACACTTTAAAAAAACATTTTGAAAAGAATATTCAGTGACCAATTGATAGAACAGACATTATTGGTTGGACAATAATTCTTTATGACTAGTTGGTTAAATGATTCATTGTGATGAATGGTGCAGGTGTCCAAGACATACTTCTTATTTCAGTGACTAGTCACACCTCAATAAAGAAGGACCTTTACCAGAGATGAAATATGCACATTTCTATAGCTGATGAGATTAAGTTGTGGAAATAATACATCTAACAATTTTGATCATCACTCTGTTGAATACAGGGAGGGCGAAAAATGAGGCAAAAGACAAGAGCCTAGTGTGTATATTGTTATAAAAAATAAGATTAAGATAAAGACTATAGATACTAAGCATGGTAATTTATTTGCAGATTTCTGGGTCATCTGGAGAGTTTATTTCCTTTTTGTGAGGATAAAGATTTCCTAACACAGCTGCCATATACCATGTATCCTTCATAAATGTTGCCTTCTTAGTATTATCAATATGTTTTGTAAAAAAGAATAAAATTATAGAAACATTACAAAATAAAACATGACAGCCGGTTCTTGGAAACACATTGCAAATTTTATCGGCCAGTGTTTTGAGATTGGACATCCTTAACTCCATGCAGAGATGAAACGAGGCTTGCATTCCTACAAGAAGGCATCAATGAGGCATTCTCCCTGTATGGCAAGCAGAGAAGAGGCAAGTCATCAAGGGCTAGTGCAGGTGGCGCCACCAGCCAGTCTGTGGTCAAGTCAGGAAGCATCAAAGCCCAGGCAATGTCTCCACCGGCCGCAGCTCTGCCAGAGGATTACCAGGTGGAAGAATATGTCAGTATCTCTCACTATCAGCAAATAATCCTATTTGTTTTTTTTTTTGTTTTTAAATAACATTGCAAGTGGAATTTTTCAAATAATGTCTAGCAATTGTAATAGGCAGATATTAACAACTTGAGGCTGTGAGGGAGCATTCAGCTTTTTTTCGCTTAATAATGAAACTTTCAAAAGCAAAGGTTACATAGATTGTTTTTTTTCTCTCCATAAATTGACATCATTTTAAAGATATTGATATAAATGTTGAAGTAAATATCTTTTTTAGTGACAAAGGTATGAATTTTGTGCTTTGATTTTGGTAGGGGGATGAGATGGGAGCCTGTGCTGGTCCCAGGCTGTCTGGAGTGGAGCTGGAGTCCCTCATCATGGCCGTCAAGGATCTCCTACCAGACCTCGGTGATGGCTTTATAGAACTCTGCCTCCATGAGTACAACTATGAGGTGGAGAGAGTCATCAATGCCGTGCTGGAGGATAAACTGCTGCCTTCTCTACAGAATCTGGACGTGACCATGCCAAGGTGTGTTTAAATCAGGAAGAATTATAAATGTTTAGTTTTGTTAATAAGGTATGTTAATTCTGTCCCTGGCCATTTCAAACCCTATCTTTCAGATATATTTTACCTTCATGATTTTGAGAATGGCAGGAAGCTGTGTTCATTCAATGTATGTGGTGTAGGATTACGATTCTTTTTCTGATTTATAAGTGGCATATAAACCCATAAACTCACTGATCTGTGAGGAGAATTCCAGTATAAATGTGCAGCACCAACCCTTGTTTAAGGACCCAGATTTATGGAATTTTATGTGAAATTAGGGCAGTCTTGTAAAACAAAGGAGACTTCTTTGTAGAAATTATCTTTAATATATCCACTTATCATATTTTTTAAATCAGGTCAGCAGAAGAACCGGAGCCTGAGACTTTATTGAGCCAACGTAAGAACCTCTATGATGAAGATGAGTTTGATGTGTTCAGCAAAGACAAGATAGATACCTCCAAAATTTATATCGGAAAAAAGTAAGTGAAAAGATTATGAACATGTATTTTTTCAAAAAGAGAGGCAAAGGACAAATTGCTTTTCCTGTTCATTTTTAATATTTACCCAGCTTTTCAGGTAGAGAACCGTCAATTTCAGAAGTATTGCAGGCAATATGGAGAGTGTGTCCATCAACCCCACATTCTTTACTCCATCACACCCACATTGATTTCAGTCACAAACTGACTCTGATGGATTGAATAAGGATTCATCTCCTGAGAATATAACATCTTAACTATGTGTAACCTTAGAGTAATTATATATGGAGGCGTGGGATCCATTATTTGAGGTATGGCATCATGGCAATGCATTGTTTTACATAATGGATTCAAAAGCCTTTGATCATAATTACCCCAAGCTTTGACTAAGAAATCTTCCCAATAGTTTCAGAAAAAAAGATCAAGTTTTTTGGACAGACAGAATCCCCATTGCATATCCTAGCACAGGTAATATAAAAGGATTCAGCAAAGATATTTGAAAATTGCTCATGTACTGAACTACTGCCTGATAAAATTAAAGATATACAAAAAGTTTTTTCTTTTCGATTCTGTTCATTTTAACAGAGAGAAGAACAAAGATATATTAGATGACAAGACTGATGTATCTGAACTACGAGGGCTATATAACAAATATAGTGATGTGATAGAGAATATATACAAGGGCGAGGCAGATTATGAGGATGAGTATGATGATACATACGACTCTAATCTTATAGGAGCTGAAGATGCAGATTCAGCTGATGAACTCACATCAAGGAGGTAACCATTTCTATAATTACCTTTTTGGCCCTTCCTCTTATAAAAAAAATCCACAAAAGATAACCATTCAATTTTCGTATCACAGCCTATTATTGGGTGATAAGATTGAGACCTGTATTCACTTATTCAGATGCAATCAAAACACTGAAGATTTATGTTTCTTGCAGGCCATTCACAGTGCCTAGAGTATTGGGTACTAAGGAAAGCTCAAATAGTCCTTCCTGGTTGCCGTCAGATGAGGTAAACATGTCTCATAAAAGTCTTAGTATTTTGGTAGAGATAAAAACAGATTTCCCACCACCTGGTGGCTTCAAGCTTGATTGAGTTCTCTGTTCATTGGATACCATAGATACATCACCAAAAAGAATTCTGTTGTCAAAATGTAGATGTCACAGTCCTCACATGTGAAAATTGTATCTTAGGAATTCCACAATCTAGATGTTCATGTCATTATATGGAAAATTGCATAACAATAACTTTCAAAGAATCCAACAACTTTTACTGAAGTATATTGAAAATGTTTATTTTCATCCTGGTTTGAATCCAAACATAATATATATTTCCCAATATTAAAATAAAATATCATGATTGTTGTATGAAAACAGGTAGCCTTAATTGTATTTACTTAATCATATTTAATTCAATAATCCAACCATTGTATTTCTATGAGCTATGCCATATGTCTAATATTGAAAATCTTTCAGTGCAAAAGTTTCAGCTTTGAATATATAGATTATCATCTACCTTAAATAAAGTACTCAAAATTCAATGCATACTCATCAAACATTACTTTAATTTTTTTTATTTAATTTGTTATTATTTATTACAGGATTCTGATGAAGAGAAAATGCAAAAAGACCATTTCATCCAAGACCCTGCCAAGATTCGTGAGGCCCAGGCAGACAGATGGGCCTATAAGGCTGGCAGAAATCAGAAGAAAGCAAGTCATAAAGTTCATGAAGTTAAAGGCAACCCTAAAGGTCAAGGTCAAGAAAAAGATGTTGTACGGAATAGGGCATGGAAAGAAAAAAACAAATCAACCCGTGTTCATCATAATAGAAAAGCATTATCTGATAAAAAAAGGAAACTGTGAGAATGTGACTAATCAATATTAACTTTGTGATATTTTAACCTAAAATAAATATGTGCCAATACATATTTTGTTGACTATTTATATATTTAAAAAAACTACAACATAAATTTACATGCTCAATGTAAAATAAAATATAAAAATATTAATGGTATACAATCTTGTGTTTTACCCCATCAAGTTAAAAAAAAATCATCCACCATAGAACCGGTAAAACCTCAGAAAGAATGCTCTCACAAAATATTTTCTATATCACAGACCTTGCTTGCGAGACAGGACATATATAGCTTGCACTGATAAAAAGTTGTTTTTAAATTAAAAAAAAAAGAATGGGTACTCAGACACCATCCAATAATGATCTGGTCAGGATTCTAAGCCTGGTCCTCAGATTGGAGGAGTGGCAATGGGCAGTCGGGTCAGCCCGACAGTAGCCAATTTGTTTATGGAGTGGTTTGAAGAGCAATTTGTATAAACCTCCAAAGACCAACCACTCCTGTATAAAAGATATATAGATGATATATACCTTGTCTGGATTCTTGGTCTGGAGGGCCCCGGGCCGTGGCGCAGTTGGTTAGAGTGCCAGCTTATTAGCACCAGTTCCTCTGTGGTGATCCAAAAGTCGTGGGTTTGATCCCTGGCCGTGCTGAGATTGAACTCGTGATACAATTTCCCATATGAGCTGAGGCCTGTGCCAAAAGGGTTAACCCGTTGTCCTTGTAAATCTGTGACCGTGTGGGTTGTCATGTCAAGGACCTGCGACATGACACTTTAGTGAGGCAGCACTATATCTGCTACATGTAGGTCTCATCACAAAATGCCTGGAATAATGTTGAAAGTGATGTAAAACCCCAAACAAACAAACAAACAAATCTTGGTCTGGACAGTCTAAATGCATTCATAACACACATGAAAAATGCATACCCGGGTATCGGCTTTACTGCCAATATCTCAGAAAACAGGGCTGATTTCCTAGACGCATACACCTTACTGGATGACAACAGGAAACTATATACAACATTGTATACCAAACCTACTGACACACATACATACCTTCATTACAAGTCTGCCCACCCTTCACACCAGAAGAAGAGTGGCCCATATAGTCAAATTCTGAGGATTCGTAGAATTTGCACAAAAGAGCTTGACTTCCTGAGCAATGCTAAAAAGACCCTGGAGTACTATGCGGCCAGGGGCTACCCCCAGGCGATCCTGATGAACGCCTTGAACAGAGCAAAAAATCTTGATAGATACACTCTGCAGTTAGCGAGTGATAATACAGCTCTTTTGAGTGACAACAAAATTCACTAGAATTACGACATACATACGTGATTTACGCAACACAAGATCGCCATTTTGAAAGGCGGGAGAGGCTCTTGTTTTTGGCACGAAAACATGGAGAAATTCTCGACCTGCGAAGCATAATTTGTGATAATATTGGGTAAATACCTTTATTTATCATTTAAACGCAATTAAAATCAATCTGCTATGTCCGATATTTGTTATTTCGAAAATAAGAATGTTTGTAATGAAAACTCGCCGTAATTTTTGGGCGTAAATCCTCGTCCACAGGTTGCTCTCATGTATAAGACGACCCCCCAAACATTAACTAAGGGTTTTTGTACAAAAACCTCGTCTTATACACGAGTAAATACGGTAATCCTCACTTATAATCCAGCCAACCCCAACGTTCAAGCTGCAAATAAGGACAACTGGAACATTATAGAAAGTTCTAGAAACCTCAAAGTACTACATCCTGCCGAAATCATTGTAGGATATAGGCGGAACAAGAACTTGAAGGATCTTGTGGTGAGATCCAAAATCAGGTATCCCCCCAGAACCAGGGATTACCAGACAACAGGCAAAGACACCAATTTATGTGTGTATTACAACCTAGAGCATTGTATCTATTGCCCAATAATGGAAAATACCTTTATTTATCATTTGAAATGCAATTAAAATCGATCCGCTATGTCCGATATTCGTTATTTCGAAAATATAAAAGTTTGTAATGAAAATGCTTTGTTTTGATGAGGACGTGGAGAAAATCTCGACCTGCGAAGCATAATTTGTGATAATATTGGGTAAATACCTTTATTTATCATTTAAACGCAATTAAAATCAATCTGCTATGTCCGATATTTGTTATTTCGAAAATAAGAATGTTTGTAATGAAAACTCGCCGTAATTTTTGGGCGTAAATCCTCGTCCACAGGTTGCTCTCGTGTATAAGACGACCCCCCAAACATTAACTAAGGGTTTTTGTACAAATCACCAGCACTCAAACCAAACGCCAGTACACCTCCCCGGAGGATGGTAGCTGCGGTTGCAACAATTTAGTATATCTGGTAACCTGCACCAGATGCAACCTGCAATATGTGGGCAAAACCAAGAATTCTCTAAAGGAGCGATTCTATGATCATATCTACAAAATTGGACATGTGACAAATCCAGGGAGTATTCCCCTGGCTATGAAGGAACCTACTCCCATGGGGAAACATGACGCAAAAGAGAACTTCACTGGATGTACCAGTTGAAAACTGTTGATCCCCTGGGCATCAATTCCATGGAAAATGTTTGGGAGGCACTAGCCTGTGTATAAATCTTTGTATTTGAAGGGCCCCCAAAATTTCCCATATGAGACGACTCATGCTGGCACCATGAGACCCATAAAAACTACCTGAACTCTGAGGTAAATGAACCATCCAGGCACTTGCCTGTCAGCCATATTGACCATTACAGGCCGTACCACCTGTGGTGCCCCCACCCCCGGACAAAGTTTTAAAAAAAAGAAAACTAAAGGAGAGACAATTGTTTGTTTCCCGGGATTTTTGAGATTTACCCCTCACACAAAAAAAAAGCAGACATTTTTTGTGATATGGTCCTTAGGTTTAACCGGCAGATTAGAATATCCCCAAACTACCGATATTCAATATTTTTCCAGTTTTTTCCTGTTTTTCTACTCATGCGATGTATAACAAAAACCTTGACAACAGTACCAGACAAGCTGTCGTTAGCAACCGTTTTGCTACATCACAGTACGTTGTTGACGGAACGTTTGACGTTCTACCTGATTCAGGTTAGTTTTGATTCTACCTCCATCAGGTATACAATCAAAATTTTCTTGTCTAGCCTCTGAAGAGTCACCCTGAGTGATGAAACGCGTCAGGTATCTATTTTTGACAGATTTCTATTAGCCATTGTTGTTCTGATCATACCATTAGTCTGTATTACTACAGCTTGCACTGATAAGAAAGGAATATATATTGAAATGTGGAACCATGCAAATTGAAAAGTAGGTGAAGGTCATCCATCTCCTGACCAGCTGATCTCTTCCGAATTGAGGATCCCATATTTCTGGGTCCTTCTTCTTGTTCTTGTTTGAACAATGATTTTCTTATGTCAAGATTATCCATAATCTAATCTTAGATCTTTGCTGGAGTGTCGCATAAACCAGTTTCTTGAGATATTACATAAACAAGTGGAGTAGACATGCATAAAGACATAAATAGGCAAATCAATAACCTATGCTAAACCATTTCAGACTGAAAAATCTGGTGAATTGTGCACCCGAAGAGTTGACAAGAAATCTTCAACAAATTGAGCCAACATTCTCGTCAGGGTATTGCTCCAGCTCTGGACCTTGATGTTGAAGTAATTCAGAACATAAGCCAGTTCATTTTCAGCAGAATATATTATAAATTACATAAAATAAATAACACAAGTTAGGTACTGGTTTAAATGATTATATTTATTGATCATGTGACATTACCACCCTTTGTGCAAAAGTTGATCCATTCGAAATGCTGCAATTTAAATTCACAACTTATTACTGCTCACATGTCCTGTCTACAATGGCAATATGACCAAGATAAAAATATGTACTGTGTCTGTGGCAAACAATGATTAATACATATATTTAAAAATATAAAAAATAAACCATAGTAAATTCATATAAAACTTTAACCACAGTAAAAGTACTAAAATGATATCTCATAATCTTCTTTTCATGTTATAGTATGTTCATATTGATGAAATTTAAATTGCTAATCCACAATATGTGAAGGTTTCCGTCCCCTTTAAATTAAGTCTTGTACTTGGAATATTAAACACTTTGCTACTTTCTGATCTCATAGAGCTTGTAAACCAACCTCCAACCAGCCCTATTGGATCGCACAGATTTGTCTGCCACTAGATGGAGTTAGCTGGTAGACCGGCCACTGATCTCGGGTCACGTTCAAATACTCACATCATAATGATTCCATACAGATAAGCAGGTGACTGATTATTCAGCACTTTATATGAGAGCATATTTACCGGTAGTTTGGGCATAATTACTGTACTTAATAGGCAGCCATTTGAATTCTGCAAATTTTGCTAAGATATGGCCATATTTTTTGTATTGGTCACAGTCCAAGCAGTTGCATTTTACACCAAATGACGTTCTTTTACCAGATATTTATGGGCCCACCAAATAGAGAATTCCCATTATCCAGTTTTAACAATCATAACATACTGATTTCTTAACTTTGATCCCATTCTTCAAACCTGTAGCTATTTGTTTAAAAATACCTTTTTAAAACTTTATTCATTGATTTTGATCTCAATTTAATTTAATGGATTTCATATGGATCATTGTAAATCTCACAAGATTGAATTTGAAGCTTTTATTCTTTTGTAGACCTTCAGCCTCATTTGAAATATTACAATTTAGTTTGTTTTTTAAAATCTAGACCCTGAAAATGTCCACCTTGTGGACAAAATGACCTCAAATCTGTCCTTGGTACAGGCCTGTATCCTAAATTCACAATAATTCATTTTTAAGATCAAAATGACACAAATACATGATTTATTATTTAATCTTTGTTTAACACTTTCTAATTTCCAATAAAAAAATGATATACTCTTGTAGACTTTCAAATGTGAGCCCCTTTCGGAGGCTTTCCTTTGAAAGGCTTATATATGATTTAAGACATTTCAAGATTGTAGGAGATTTTTACTCCTTTAAGGAAATCATCGAACCTTTTTATCAAAATGCACGACAATTCCCCAATGATCGCTTGGAAATCTTTCACACGACTTGAGTCGTTCCATTCCAATGAACCCAAAATACACAGCCTGTAGTCTATTTCCAGTTCTGCTCTGTTTCAAATACAGTCTGTCAAAACGCAACTTGGCCGAAAATGGTAAATCCATATTATCGTTAAGTACTGTATTCCAAGTATATCGGACTTGTGGGTGACTTCCCGTTACTTCCCAGAGGTCATGGATATCCCTTGGCAACCCACCTATTCCTCGAATCTGAAAATCAAAATATTTTATTTGTTATTGTCTCTAACATAAAAGAAAAAAGATATTTGCAATGTGTTGTATCTGGCAGCAATAAAACATTTATTATTGCTCTCATGTTGTATGTTGCCATAAAAGTTGTATTTGTTGCGGATACTTTGCGGATAAAATTGTATTTGTTGCGGATACTTCAAAACTGGCTCCCTCAAACATGTTTTTGGTAGAATGTACCATAGAGAAAAATTAGATACTTTATACAGCTTGAAACTCTTACGTCACATGTGTACTGCGCATGCCTAGCCTTCACTCCCGCCATATTGAAGTCACATCGCACATGGTGAAAACTACAAATTTGAATGTGATTGGTATATGCGTGATTTACAACCAGATTTTAGCTTATTTATGTGCATATTGCTGAAATAGAAGCCCAATATGAAGATTTCACCTATGTTTTCTGTATAAAGTCATTGTTCTTTATATTTTCTATGTTTGCAAAAATGAACTCAATTCTACATGTTCTGATGTGCATATCGCTCAAATAGAAACCCAATATGAAATGTTTTCTGTATAAAGTCATTATTCTTTATATTTTCTGTTTGCAAAAAAACAACTCAACTCTACATGTTATGATGTGCATATCGCTCAAATAGAACCCCATTATGAAGATTTCGTGTTCTGATGTGCATATTGCTCAAATAGAAGACCAATATGAAGATTTTACCTATGTTTTCTGTATAAAGTCATTATTCCTTATATTTTCTATGTTTGCAAAAAAACAATTCAATTCTACATGTTCTGATGTGTATATTGCTCAAATAGAAGACCAATATGAAGATTTTACCTATGTTTTCTGTATAAAGTCATAAAATTTCTATGTTTGAAAAGAAATCCTTGGAAAGCGCTAGTTATTTAGGGAGTGGATTCCATGACTGATCAAAGGGTATTTTGACATTGGTGTGAAAAACGCCAAAATGCCAATTATCAGCATTCACAGTATTGCTCTTCAAAATCCTTGTGTTCAAAGTCAAACCTGTGATCAAAGAGCATTCCCTCATTGTTTCCATAGCTTTGAGTCATGTCTTCCCTTTTTGAGAGAAATGCTTTCACACGCATAAGATATTTTCACACAAGTAAGATATTTTTCATTTTATTGACAATATTAAGTATACATTACTGATCATAATTAGTTGTTACAATACTTGGACTCATATTACATAAAATAGCACGGGCTCTCTCGTTGAGCTGTGTTGACTGGGAAGCTGCGGTAAGAAATACCAAAACCTTTAGTTTTAATGTAGGTGTTCCCACATCCAAATGCCACACAGTTCTTTCCACCACTTTTGTTACTTTTACTTGACATTGCTTGTTGCTTGCAGAATAGATAATAATACAAAGTAACAAGATTACAAGGAATTTATAAAAAAAAATATGAGCAATACTTGTTCCCATAGCAAATTTTTGTCTATTGGATACCAGATGAGCAAGTCTTTTTCTATTGGATATTCATGTTTAACTCTTGATTTGTGGTAGAAATTAGAAAACTGATAAGGGCATTGTATGTATTTTACAATATAGATATTATTGGGAAAAAAGTGTGCAAAAAGATGCATTTTTGGTGAAGATATGTCATAAAATATAAATCTTTTGTACAGAGATTGGTTTCACCTCCAAGGTTTCACCATGGCGGCCATGTCTGATCATTATGACACCTGGTGGCCATCAGTGGAACTAATGGTGGGCGATAATATAAGTAAGCCTAGTGTGCTGTATACTTTCTCTATGATTGTACCTATTGTATTGGGCTGAGCGAAGTGAGGCATTTTTTTTCTTTTGGTTTCCTTTTCATTTCCACCAGTTTGAAACTCCATGATTTTCCCCCAAAAATTTGACCCTTTGAATATTGTTTTTTCTACAGATGTGCGAGTCTCAATTAATTTTTTTCTCAAGGTTGGCATTTTCAATATTTTTCTCCAAGTGGTCTCACCGATGTTTTTCCCACTTCCCTCCACCCCCCGGCTGAATGGATAATGGTCAGCCCCTAAAAAACACTTCCCCTGGGGTGTGTCCTCACCTCCTTTTCTCGAAGATTGAGGTCGCCTCCAAATACGGCAGTGCTGTCACCTGGTGCAGACTTCATGGCGCGGAAAGCTGCCTGCAATTGTTCCATTCGTTGTTTCTTTTTCTCTCCCAAGCTTTCTAAATGGGATGTCATTAATGTCATTCGCTCTCCTTGGACTAAAACCTGTATAGATATTATAAATAATTACTATAACGTATTTGCCATATATATAGTGAATTCCAGCACTTTAAAAACTACCTTTGATATGTATTTACAAATGCGCTTGTGGGAATATGCGTACATATGCATGTCCGCATTTCAACATTTTAATGTTTAACCGTTGAAATAGAGAACATGGTCACACATGTGAATGTACACTCCTACCAAATATCATACTTCTTTCAAATTTCGCATGAAATAACTTCATTTCTACATTGTTAACGAATCTGAATGTTTAATTTTGGTGCCACATTCAACTTGCAAGTCAAAATAACTTTTATTTAAATCTTACATGAACCACCTCCCATTTTTAATGTTCAGGATAAATCTTTAAATCTTCTATAAAAAAAGAAACTCTCATCAAACAATTCTCAAGACGAGAGTATAGGATATGTTCACAACTAAAGCAATATAAACAGGAATGATATGGAGGATACATCACGAATTATCAGGGAAATGATAAAATCTTCCTTGGTACACAGCCGGTGGGTGCATGGATGGATAAACGAACGGATGGATGGATGGATGGCTGATGGATGGATGATAGATGGATGGATGGCTGATGGATGGATGGATGGATGGCTGATGGATGGATGGATGGATACATGGATGGATGGATGGCTGATGGATGGATGGATGATGGATGGATGGATGGATGGATGGATGGATAGATGGCTGATGGATGGATGGATGGATGGATGGATAGATGGATGGATGGATGGATGTTGGATGGGTGGATGGATGTGTGGATGGATGGTATATAATGATATTATTCTATTACCTCCGCCTGTAGTAGGTTCCGGCCCTGTGTCGTGGTTGGAAAAGGCACTGTGTGGTGAGATATAACATCTGTGGATACTGCTCGAAACATCATGGCAGTAAAATAGGATTCTCTCGCCACAGGTGCCGGAAAGGACTGTACTTCAACTGTATTTTCTATTGTGGCCAACATGGATTTGCCGGTGCAATAAAAAAATAAATTAAACTAAAAACATATATTCCATTATTAAAGTAGATATCATTTCGTTTCTCACAAATTTGTCTTAGTCATGCAACGTATCCACTTCCAATAAAATGACAGCCCGAGGCAAAATGCTCTTTTATGCAATACTTTTTAGATTCTTTGGCTGTCAAAACTCCCAATACAAAAGAAAGTTGCATTGTCCCGTTATGATTCAGTTTTGAATACAAAATATATACCCAAGTAATTAGTAACTGTGTCAATGGTGCGTTTATTCTTCAGCTGAACATTATACTGAGTAAGATCTTATGGCAGTTTGCATCTTATATCTGGTACATACACAGCTAGATACCTTGTGAAAAATGTCACAAACGGTACTGTAATAATTTGTGATGTCAACAAAAATAGTATACATGGCTACAACAAGATTCCTTAATACTATATACTGGTTGATATCTGAACCAATGTATTTTACTCTGTGCTGCTGTCTATTAAGGGCACTTCCACTCTGCTGTCTGTTTTAACTCATAGACCCTGTCAAATATCAAGACCCCTGCCCCATCCCCATGCCAGTGGCATGAAAATAGGTAACAACAAACAAAGTCTGTGTGCCTTGTATAACACCCCACGCATTGTCATCGTTTCTCCCCAGATTGTTATTGGCTTCATTCTGATCACTGTATTCCTTAGTCACATTTGCCCAGCAACCCAAAGATCAAGAATCGTGCCCCGGAAGTTACGTAACCTTATGTAACCAACAACCAAGGATCAATGTCCCTGATGATATAATGCAACTTTATATAACTAGCAGGGGACAAACGAACGAACAAAGAAAAATGGGTAACACACACACACACACACTAATTCACACACACACACACACACACACATTAATTCACACAAAGATGCTGGACAGACAGAATGGTTTCTAAAAGGTACTGGGAGCTCCCTTCTGGTACCTCGATAACCATGAACATGGTGAATGATGGGTTATCACCTGACAGGAGGTCACCGGCCTCTCTATACCTGTGCACTGACTGTCTATCTTTGAAGACTGTCTTCTCCCTTTTTAATCTATCCTTCTTGGACAAGATTTAATTACCAAAAGTTAAAATATATTATGACATGTCTTTCCAATTTTCTTAACATTGGACCTTATTCTTTCAAATGATCCCAAAATTTAGCCGAGTTATGCAGCGAATGCTGCACACTGTAAGGCGGTTCTGCAGAATATCAGCAGCTTTTACTCTATTTCTACTGTACCTATAATAGCAGTATATAACACTTTCATATGACAGTAATTTGTACTTTGAACCATAATAACATCCCAACGCTGTTATTAAAGTTTTCATGAAATCACAGAGGTCACAGTCAAATTTACAGAGATTTTGGGGTATATTTATCTCCCTGAACTCAACGAATATACACCCGCCAGGATTATTTTGTTTTGACGAAAAAAAAAATTCTGTTACATTTTTTAAAGCAAAAGTTACTGTAGACACATACAGAAAAAGGTGCTGATGAGATGCAAAAAAAAAGTTAATTAGCAGCAAATTTACTGTGACAACTATTTGCAGTTCATCAGTAAATGTATTATTTCAATTAACATTATTGATAGTAATGCATATCAATAAAAACACCAGATTGTGTAATACTATTTTGTCGTGCTTATATAAATATAAATTGATACCCACTTTTAATCAAGACATCCTCCAGCTCCCCATATGCCGAGATCACGAGGTAGTCTGGACATAAAGACCTAATCTGACTCAAGGTTTCTGCTACTACTTCTTGCAGGAATACTATATCAGGACTTTTTCTGAAATTTGTCATTTACAATTACTTAAAGTTGGTTTTGAAATAATAATATATATACAGATTTTGGTTTGTAAATACATATAATTCATACCATTCTGCATTCAATTACTTAAAAGAAATATTCAGGCCATCACCCATTCCACAAAACATCATTTTCCAGTTTGCTTATTGCAGAGCATGTGGTTCAATCTTATCCATTGCCAACTGTTTCTTAACGATATGAAAGTGTGCGACTGCATGCATCAAGTTTACATAAATTTGTGATCATTAGTCTTTTTTGATAAACATTACTTTATAAGTTATTAACATGATCAGAGAGCTACCACGCTGCTAGTGATTGACCTACTGATCGACCAACCTTTGAATCATGATAAAGTCAATAAACCGATTCCTAACTCTCAGTCTCCCACTCACTCGCTGATTTAATTATTTACATATATGCCCAGTAAAACAGCACTGGAACACTTTTGAACACTTTCAAAACAGTGTAATAATTCCCAAGAATTATTCTTGACCTTGACCTTGACATAAAGTGTATACAAAATCATTGGAACAAATAATCTTTTTATGTACTTTAAATATACATAATAATTTCTGGATCAACTTCTGCCTATTTTTGGAAATTGTGACCTATTTGGTCTAAAAATAGGTCAATATGACCAAGTTACATAAATTATTGACAAAAATGTGAACAGATATATTGTGTAAGAAAAATGCGGTGTCAATAAATGTTATGTGTCGTGTTTTGCCAAATATCACATTTAGATGATTTTGAAAATTGTCTTCTGAGAATTGTCTGGAAAATAGCTCAAGGTCACCCAATATCAAACTTATCCAAGCCCCTCATATGTAGATCACATCTGCCAAGTCATATCGATATTGCTGTAATCTTGAAGAAAATATAGGATTCAGAAGCGAAGTTGCTTCTTTGCTGGTTATGACATTGAACTTGACCCAAGGTCCCAAAAGTTCAGCATAAAACATTTCCCATGCCTACATATTATCATGTTATGGTATCTAGTCCTAATTACAAGCATAACGGAATCAGGAAGAAAGTGCGATGGCAGCGTCGGACGCTGTGGAAAGAATTAAACATAACTGAGTTTAAATTGAAACTCACTCAAGTATTATTTGGCAAACTGCCCCAGTTCGTTCCTCGCGATCTTCTTCGTCCAATCCACAAATATTCCATGACAACAGACGGACACGATGTGGTTCAGGATCAGCAGGATCTGTGACCTTTTCTGCTTTATCCATCTCAACTGGCTTCATAGTGGCACTGGAAAGCAAGATCCTATCAAACACTATAATATTTTTCTCAGCCGGTTGGTCCACTAATTTTTGTCCCCTGGGTGCACACATCCTAATTATTATGCTTATATTTGTGTAAATGGATGTGATTTATTAAAAAATGATATACTGCCTTATTTATAGTTGAAAAGTTTGTGCAAACTAGACCATCCATAGCAACCTTATAAATGACCTAACATATCAGCTCTGACATATTGTGTTGATGACCTTGTGATAAAATGCAGACATTGGTACAAGTTTATGTGATCATACTGATATGTTAATGCTATCCAATTGAAAACACAAAAATGGTTAATTGGTGATGGTAACAGTCAAGAAATAAATCACAATTTTGATATTTTTTTCCAAAATATTGGAGACAATTTCCTATCCATATTAGTTATTCATGATTTACAGGCTACTGTGTTGTGATTAGTCAGTTGTGTCATAGACAGGTATATTTAAAGTTAATTGCTAATACCACATTCACATTGGGGTGGGCGCTGACCATGCTGTAAGAAATGGCTTGTGTCCTTGGTGCTGGTTAGAACTGCACGACAACCTTTTCATTTTTTTTATCTGATGGAGGTCCACATCATTGAAATGTTCCTAAAATTGCCCACTTTTTGTATAATATTAGAATATTAGGATTCATTTTATTTAATTATTGAAATTAAAAAGTTGTGACTGGGGCCATCTTGCTACCGTCAATAGTGCCGGGGAAACGCTTTATAAATAACATTATGGGACCCTGTTTAACCCGTACATCAAATTTGGTGAACTTTGAATCGACCTTGTACCTTGGGTGTCTTTGGTTTGACCTTGGAGTAATTATGATTACTCCCAGGTTTGACAAAGTGTTCTGGTGATTGAGATGGTTCCTGAAAGGCTGTACTTGTTTTTTTCTCTTGTTTAAATTATATTTTGGTTTTTATAATAATTATTATTTGCTTTCACATAATATGGTACAAAATCCAGCACGGTGATATTTGGAACATAATTTTGGAAATAGTAAACTATGTTGACATAGTTTACTATAAATTTAGGGAAAAAAATGAATAATGAACTGTGAATAGTGAATAAGTAACAAAGTTCACACACAGCATGCGTCAACATTTCAACATTGTAAAGATGGCTTTATTAGAAAAAATAATAGAGACAAATCAATGAACAACGCAAAAAATGTTCCAGTTAGCTGGAAACAGGTTTATTCGGGGGTACCTATGGATGATTTAGTAATTGTATAATCCTCACTAATTATGAAAGTAATAAATGTTTACCCTGCCAAAATGTATTATACTGAAACTTGGTGTCTGACCTTGTTCTTCGGGGCGTTTCATACTTCTCAGTACACCTCAGTGAAGCACCACTGTAGTTTCCCGAACCAATTCCCGCTGCACCTTTGAGTTCTTGCTCTTTATGAAATAATACAAATACTTGTAAATTTCCTTTATCTTCCATTTAGCGGGGCAAGATAAAGTGAGGAAAGATAACAGTTTCATATGATATTACTTGAAAACCCAGAAATCTTATACTTAAAAGGCTGAAAGCAGTTCCTATTCAACTTTATGTTTTTCGTAGGAAAAGTATGTTAGGGCAACAGTTGGGGCCACTAGCAAAAAGCGTCACAAAATGGTCTCATGATTTTAACCAGCGGAGGCTGGGATGGAACTGAAAATCCCAGAGCCTGAATTAGGGAAATATTCTATCATCATTGGTACCCTGATTTAGGACTATCTGAAATTTGGTACCCTGATTTTAGGACTAGCTGAATTTTTTATACCCTCATTTAGGGATGATGCAGAAGGAGATTTGGAAAAGGGGATTGTGATCCGTTTTAGGGAGAAATTTGAAAAACAGTACCCTGGTTTAGGGAAAATGATAAAATATCTTAACCCGGATGGAACTGAAAACCCCAGAGCCTGATATAGGGAAATATTCTATCATTATTGGTAACCTGATTTAGGACTAGCTGAATTTTTTATACCCTCATTTAGGGATGATGCAGAAGAGAGAGATTTGGAAAGGGGAATTGTGATCCCTGTTTTAGGGAGAAATATGAAAAATAGTACCCTGTTTTAGGGGAAATGATGAAATATCCTAACCTGTTTTAGGGAAAATATCAGCGAAAAGGACCCTATTTAGCCCAGCTTCCCCGGTGAGGTGAAATGGCAGTACTCAATTAATGGTACCGATAGCACGCCTAAAAACCACAGGTGATGGGGCTTTTTAAGCCATTGGCCCAAGAGTTCTTTCCCTAATTGTATAAGGGAGGGAATTCAATGTCTTCAAGACCAAACTATTTTGGAAAAATTTCCAAGAAAAAGTGCTATGAACAGATATCGTCTGGTATCAGTGCTATACAAATTTTATTATTTTGATTATTATTAATCCAACGTGGCTAAAAAACATAGGCATCAGAGATGCATCAACCCTCAGCCCTAGTAACTTACTGCACAACATTCGCTCCACACAATATTTGTGAACAAAACGTCACTGCACCAAGGCAAATTGATGCAGGGGTAAAAAAAACATAATAGTGCACATCTACTTCCTTTGATAGCTTATGAGTGTCAAGTATCATGAAACTTTCATCATTTACTCTAAAATTAGAGATGATGGGCCTGTTACCTTGAAAAGCAGGTGAAGGTCACGTCCATCAAACTCATCTTGGGGTCTGGGGTCAAATGCTTATGTGTGTCAACTGTCATGAAGCTGCCATCATTTGTTCTCGAGTTATCACAATGATCGGGATTTCACATAATTTCCCTGTGTTCTTGAGTTATTGTGATTCTTGGGATTTCACATAATCGTCCCTGTGACCTAGAAAAGTAGATGTAGGTCATATTTCATAGAAAAAGTTTTGAGGTCTTCACCAGATGCCTATGTGTGTAAAATCTCATAAAGCTGCCATCATTTGTTCTCGAGTTATTGCGATTCCGCATAATTGTCCCTGTGACCTTGAAAAATAGGCCAAGGTCGCCGTCCATTGAACTCGTCCGAGGTTTTCACAAGATGCTTATGTGTGTCAAGTTACACGAAGCTGCCATTATTTGTTTTTGAGTTATTGCGATGACAAGGAAGTTATTGTGATTCTTGGGATTTCATATAATGGTCCCTGTGACCTTGAAAAGTAGGTGAGGGTCATGTTTCATAGAATAAATTTTGAGGTCTTCACCTGATGCCTATGTGTGTAAAATCTCATAGAGCTACCATCATTTGTTCTTGAGTTATTGCGATTCTTGGGATTTCACATAATTGTCCCTGTGACCTTTAAAAATAGGCCAAGGTTGCTGTCCATCGAACTCGTCCGAGGTTTTCACCAGATGCTTATGTGTGTCAAGTTTCACGAAGCTGCCATTTTTTGTTCTTGAGTTATCGTGATGACAAGGATGTTTGCTACAGACATACCCACGCCAGGAGTACTGCAATACCCTCAGCCTGATTACATCAGGGGCTGAGGGTAAAAATCAAATATTGCATTAATACTTCCAAATATTATGGAGTGCACATTTGGAATACCATCCCAAAATATATTTGATCTCATCCAGATTTGGCAAAATTTAAGAGTCTGCTATAGAAATGGGATACAACTAGTTGACTTCTGTGCACTTTTGTTATTGTTCAAAAATGACAAAATCTATATTTATTTATATTTGTATAAAGTATAGGCATCAAGAACATCATTTAGGAGTTTATATTATATATTATGTTTGTATCTTATGAAATGCCACATTATTAGACTGCCCTAAATTCACAAATCATGCAAATGTCAGTTCACATTATTGCAATTGACACAGCTACAAATATAAGTACCTATATTTTACAGGAACATCTGAAAAACAATATTTGAATAATTTTTTTCAAATCCCCATCTTGTACAGATATCATAAGTGGTGCTAAAATGCCAACAAATTATTGTTTCTATAAATTTTTGTGAATAAGCTGCTAAATGTGCGAGTATTATTAATTTTCTAAAGCTTATTATAATTATCGCAGCACTACTTAGTTATCAACCCAAAAGGGCAACGGATCATTCCCATTATTGATGTGAGGTCCATACATGATATAAATTTACCCCTGGTGGGATCTTCCCTGTTGGGAATCTTTTTGGTTGGCCTTTTCGGACTCCATTTGTTGCACCACCTGGTGATAAATTCACACAATGTGCGGACATCAAATCAATCTTAATTTATGATATTCTTTTGTTTTGTCTAAATAAATAAATCATTAAATAATTCAGATTGGACATGTAAGATTTTGTAAAATGTCAAAATGAATCATTAAATGACTCCAGTTGGTTGAAACTTGTTGTTACACAAATGCATATAGCCTTTAGGTTTCCAACGATAACTCATAATCTCATGGATGCTCAGATAAAGAAATCCATTAAATTATGTATAATAAAGGGGACAAAACAAAACAAAACATAGGTAACAAACACATGGACACAGTACGGACAGTGATTTTTGAAAAGTACTGGAAATCAACTTCCAGTACCTCATTGACCAGCATGGTTCTTAGGCCATTGACCCGTTTTTATTGAGCTATCATTATTGGTGGGATAATACAGAAAATATGTGGTAACTAATGTGTTGATTGAGCTGTTATTGATATATGGTTATTCATTCCAGATTGGAAGATTCATTCTCATAAGAACTGCAATAAGTACACAATATAATAGCTAATACTAGTAAGCTTTGAATTGAAACCTTAACTTTAATGTCTAAAATGAAAAAGTAACACAAAGTCATGTTGTTTGGTTTAATATAAATCTATTTGGTTTGATACAAATCATTCCTTTTTTTACTATGTTTTATATTTTTAAATTAGTATGATGTTATACAGGAAGAGGAAGAGTTCAAATGATAAACATTTTACAACCCTACACCCCCTAATCATTCCATTGGACTCTTCCTTGCTTCCATAATATTTTTCCATGTTTCACCCTGAGGGGATGCTGGGTTGGGAGTGGGTTTTACCATGTGATACACATTTATCCTATACAACTGAATGTATCACAAGCTACCCTGATCAGTTAAAATATATATACAATAAATTACTAACTTACCCCTTCCCCCATCCCAAAGTAAGGTGAACCACAACCAAACATAATAAATATCTACAAAATTGTTAGCACAGACTGATTAAGAGGTTTTGCAGCCAAGAATTTTGATTTATGATGGTGGTCGTGCTATTTTTACCTAGTTGCCACTTGTGGCCTATGCATAGAGACTTAACTGGAGGGGCATTATTGATGAAGCACTATGGTTGCCAAAAAAACCCTGAACATTTTGGATGTTAAATTAAAGCTAAAAGCCAGGTGCTGAACTCTGTGGGACTGGTCATCAACACAAAGCACATATTTCTTTCCATTTACAAAGAGCTCATAATTTGTTGAAATTTACAGATCAAAGAAACATACACTATATGATCATGCCTTTAGAAATTTATTCAATGCTCCTCAATGTTTTTAAACAAGTGAGCATTTGTTGAAGATGTTCTGCAATGATAACAATTTTAATCATGAAGATTTACTGTGCATAATATATGTATACATACTGCAAGAATATAGAAGGAAGTGGTTTTGAAAGAGGGGGTCCTTGAATGGTAACCCAGGCATTTAAGAATACATTGTATGCTCTATAATATAGAGTCTATACATATATATATGATTTTGGCTCGAAATATGGCCACTCTCACACTACATTTAGGACATTCAAACTTTTTTCATATTGAAACATATTTCATAATTCTGATTCTATCCATTACACAAATTTTTTAAACCATACACAAAAGTAACTGTAAAATAGCACTGAACAAGACGGCTGTTATATACATGTCTGGCAACTTATGCATGTGGTCTGTATAGACATGATTGCATTTCTCTTTCCCGCACAAACAATTAGATACATAGGTGGGAAACCCTGTTCCACCTGAAAAACTGGAGGGTCTTTTATAACCTTGAAATGTATTTATAACCTTGAAATGTATTTACTCACAGTATATTTATATTTTTTTCACAATGGGTGCACATGAACCAACTGACATTATATAGCATTACCTTTAATCATTTTAATTTTTTATGTACAAAGTGTAGCATAACCATTTTTTAAGTTGTGAAAAAAAATCTGATAAGGCCAGGGTAAAGAAAATGCAGTTTGTGAAAGCCAGGCATTTTGAAGCATAGATACATAATCCACTTCAGAGAAATAAAGCTCTAGGAATTTTATAAATATTTTAAAATATCTTAACTGTACTGACTAATAACACTTAAATAATACTCTGTTTCCAGTTTTATAAACTATCATTATTTCCTCAAATAACAGAACAAAACACTATGCATGCCTGGCCTAATACTTTCATCTTGTAGCAAGAACTGGGACATTTTCTTCTTCCTAACCCTATAGTTGGTACATAGTGATGAAACAACAGCACACTGCCTGCATGGCATCTTTGCATTTAGTCCTGACTCCCTGACATTAATTTAACAACACAAAGCTTAAATTCATGGACAGAATTGAGAGGTAATCATGTGTCATCCTCATAAAAATAACTCTTTTAATAGTTTATACACATCCCATATTTTACATAGATTATGTAGCACTGTTTGCCTGTAAGGAATAAATGTAATAGCTTCAATCTACTTCAGACTTTATGCACTGTTAAGTCACAAGATACTGAGACGAATTATACAATTTTGTGAATGCTGCAAAAATATATATTCCAGTGAGCAGACAGAAAGTTTGCTGCAGAGTAATAAGTTGTAATTTTCATTTAATTTATTTTTAACACCAGATTTATTTAAACATCGCACCAAATGTATGGTTACTCTACAATGGTAAAACTGTATAATTGTGAGTAAGAGCCGAGTTAAGTTCTTGTGAAATTTCCTAATTATCTGAGTATTCTGCCCCATCCTCACTGCCCATCAATGTTGAAAATTTATTTTGATCACTCCAGTCCTGAAAATAATATGGATACAAAAATTCAATTAGCAAGTTCTGCATGAAAATTCTCATGAATCTGACTAACCCTCAAAAACATTTACTTTAGTGGCCCTTAATCCCAACCTCTTTTTTGTTTAAAAATAAACACAATGCTATTTAACCTATTACTTTTTTCTGTACACTCAGTTGCAGAACCAACATTTTCTGCATGCCTTACCTTTTCTATGTATTCCTCTTTTTTTGGCATTTCATCTAATGACTTGGGGAGTGTCTTTTCTCGACTAGATCTAAAAGAAAGAACACACATCTCTCTCTGTAATGTTTGGAGACTTTTACATGGACATTGCTGAAAGTTAAATGCACAGAAAGTTCATTCAAATGTCTTAATTACTCCTACTTCAGGGGTGGGATAGCTCTGAACCATTCTGGACTGAAATCGCAGCATAGCTGGATGGCATGACGTCATACCATTGTTCTGAATCAATTCTGAACCAATCTGGGCGATTTAATTCACAACTTTTTGACGTCTTACAAAAAGCATCAAAATCACATAATAATCATCACAAAATTACATAAATTTCATTATAGTAGAATGTGTAATAGTGTCTTTATTATGATGGAGTTAATTTTATAGTAAATCTATAACATTTTAACTGCAATATTTGTGCCCTTAAGTGGGGATCACTCCTGTGGGACACAATTCTGTGTTAAAATTACGCAAAACTCTCGCTACAAATCAGTTTTAGATGGTCATATACTTTTATATGTTACTGATAAACATGTTATTTTCTTTTCAAAAAAGGGGTATGATAGTTGATTTAGAAAGATTAAAGAAAACTTTTCAATCTAGCCATTGTTCACTGTACGGCGACATTCAGATGGAACCCATTCAGATACCACTCACATTGGCTACGATTTAGTGTCCAGCTCTGTTGTGAGCGTCCAGAATGACATGATTTGTCCAGATTGGTTCCAATTTACTGTCCTGAATGATTCAGAGCTCTCCCACCCTTATACTTGAAGGTTACTTTTCCATTTCTCTTGACCTTGCTGTATGATGCACCACCTCAGTGATGGATTTGAGAATGATTCTTGCTTCCCCCCTTAAATTTGCAAGATCACGCCAATGTTGAATATGTAAAATAACTCTATATAATTATTATTGCATAATAAAGTTACTTTCAAATATATTTTTGCCACATACTGACCTTGACTCATCAGTAGTTGAGCCACGCCCCCTGGTGGCCACCCCACGCCCCCGACCACCTCGCTGGCTACCCAGTCCTCGACCACCACCAACCCCTGAGCCACCACGTGGCTTGTTGCTACCCCAGTGGCTACCACTAAATGAAGTGTCTTCCTCTGAAAACCACACAATGTGGGAATCAGTATCTGTCATTACCGACTGGCCAGAGTGAGGGGACGTTCTTTTCACTATCCATAATATTTGTCAAAATACAATTACACCTCATCATTTTAAACCTGTTTAATTCAAACGGACTCATTCATTACAGTGGTGGAAGGCAATTCAGGTAAGCATCCTTTTTTCTAAAACATTCAGAATTTTATTTCAATTATAGAGCTTTTAAAATTGGCCATCTCCCAGGGTTTAACAAATGCACATCATCGAGTGAGTGCAAGTTCAGCAAATACAATACATCCTTGCCTTTATTACAGATATTGAGGAGAATTTGGTTCATAGAAAATGCTGGGGAGATGCTGCTATCATTGACTTGGAAACCAAATGAGCATCACCCCAGCTGTGTTCTTTCAAGTTGAAATAATAACAAGAGCATTGACTCCAACGCAGAATGTGGGGACAATTTTTAGGATGCTTACATAAATTAACAATTGACTACTGAGTTCACTCAGAAAATACTATGGACAGTTAAAGGAACAATATGCGTAATGACTGATTTAGGTAAACTCTCACATGATTTTGCACCAATACACCATAAAAATGAAAAGTATTTCTCTATTTCTTCCCATTCCCCAAACCTCCAAAAAGAAGTATTGTTATGACCTACCAAACCTCACTTCATCAATGCTGGACAATTTTCCTCGAAATGCTACCCAGTAAAACAATATGCAACATCAGTATATTGCACCCTTTTGCAATTTGTACATTTAAAAAAAATGACATTACACCTCTTGCTAATGAAACTCATTATCAGAGCATTAATTGGTTCTTAAAGTTGGCAACAGTTTTACAGGATTTATTCCAGTAGAAAGTTTGTGGGAAAACTTTGAAAGCTCTGTAATGGCTGAACTAAAGTTGCAACATGCACAAAATATAAACATGAAAAATGTCTATACAGGTTATTGAAAATCGCATATTTAATACAGCCCAACTTGTTCATAAATTAAATTTAATTTGGAAATAGCGGTTATATGAAAGCTTGGAATGAGACATGATTATATGGTCTATTAGTTGAAGAGAAAAAGGATAATAGTTCTCTTTTACACTCTGAAATATTATTCACATAATGCAACCATAAAGGAATTGTGCACGGATTTAGAAAAATGTATAAAAATCATTAATTGGTGATAAATGTATTCCTTTCATGTTTATTATCTTTTTGTGGGGGAAGTGCTCCATGAAACGTCTGGAAAACCCATTTAAACAAGAACCTAGTTATATGCTCCCTTTTGAAAACACTTCTTTCTCTGCACCATTTTCATGTGAAATGTTATCAGAGGCACTGAAAGGTAAAATGACATAAGAGTATGGCAATATGCCTATGACATCATGAAATGTATTGTCCTTTTAATAGTGCCAGAATAATGTCAAACACTGTTACCTACATTGAACCTCATATGAGGTCAAATGAAGTTCATACTACCCATGTTTACCAGTCCTGAGCAGTTGATGGCTGAGACAGACCTCTGCTAGGAGTGGAATCTCTGTCTTATAGCAACCTATCTTATAACCCAATGCAAGACTTCAATTTGTTATGTTGTTCATTTTAAGATTAGATTTCAATACAACTTGCGGATTGAAATCTCTTAAATGGATTATGCTAATTTCTGCAAATATTGTAAGTATGCTCACACTGCTATCAACATGCTACCTTCCACTATATGTTTCAACGAGTTTTATGCGTTCCATGTTAATTGTCATGAAGAAACATTTTGGCAAAAAGATGAAATCTGGGTATCTTTAAGAATACGACAGTTTGGGTGGCTGCCATTTTTTATTTTGCATATGGTTTTTCCCCCGGGTGTGACAAGATGGCACCCTCTGGTTCTTTGCTAGGTACATAAATATTGTATATACCCTCAGTGTTGGTCAAAATCGTCGGCCACGTTGGACTCCTATGTCCGACCAGAGGCTCTGACCATGTCAGACATTTTGTCCGACGGAATATTTACCTGTTTGACATCGATTTGAACAGTGGTGAGCCAGAAAATGAAGTGAATTCTGTCTTCTTCGTGTTCGCGCCGCCATTTTGGTGGATCGTCTCCGAACTGAATGTAACCTGGCTTCTGATTGGTGGAGAGCGATGACGCAAATCTGCTCAGCCAATCACATCGCGTCTTATCTATTTCGGGTCGTTTCCTCCCTTCCGATTATTTCATATTTCATAAGCATCGCTGGGACCCAGCATCGCTCAATGTCTCACCAAACAGCAAAATGTCCCACCAAGACCACCATTTTGGTGGGACATTTTGTCTGACCAAAAGCTATAAAATTTGACCAACACTGTACTCTAAAACAACGTTCTATGAATTTCTGCCGGACTAATTGGCACTCTTAGGTATGAAGTGTTCACTAAGAATTGACAGCTCACCCAAGCATAACTTTCATCACCGATACCAACACTGAAAATCAAGTTGCATCATCCATCTAAAATTAACAGCTCCATCCATTGTATTCACTTGATGTCAAATTCATTTTGTTTAGTGTTCACTGAGGTATGACTGTTCTTTAAAGGATGAATTTTCCAACAAGCTCTGGGACTATGGAGAACCTTATGATATATTTCCACCAAGTTTCAAGGTTAGATGTTGCATAACAGACATGTCCAAGTTTTTTCTGCAAAATGTTGGATTGCTCACTGAAGTATGACTTCATTAAAGCATGACTTTCATCTGGGTAAGTAATACTATTCTTCAAGATGTATCATCCCATCAATAATGACAGCTGTATCTATAATTGCCACTGAATTTTGCTCACAGTTTTGAATGTTGACAGACAGAAGGATGGAAAGGAGGTATTTTTTTAACTGCAGATAAATTGTGCAATACCAATTGGAACCAGCCCCTGCTTATAATTTGGAAAAGTGCATGAGGACTCCTTATTTTCTATTGATATAACCTCATTATATGGCACCAAAGGCTTACTGAAAATATCTGGTCACAACTTGACAGATATTTAATTGATGTCTAAAGCCACATGAAAGGAAACTTTGATTCCTTTCTTACCTTTGTCCAAAACAAAAGTAACAGCAGCAATACTGGATGACAAATTAAAAAAAACACAACCCCCCCCCAAAAAAAAAACCCAATAAAAAAACATAGGCATCAGAGATGCATCAACCCTCAGCCCTGGTAACTCATTGCACAACATTCGCTCCACACAATATTTGTGAACAAAACGTCACTGCACCAAGGCAAATTGATGCAGGGGTAAAAAAACCCCATAAAATCTACTTCCTTTGATAGCTTAGGTGTGTCAAGTATCATGAAACTGTCATCATTTACTCTAGAATTATTGAGATGGGCCAGTGACCTTGAAAAGCAGGTTAAGGTCACTGTCCATCAAACTCATCTGGGGTCTTCACCAGATGCTTATGTGTGTCAATTCTCATGAAGCTGCCATTATTTGTTCTTGAGTTATTGCGTGGATTTGACATAATTGTCCCTGTGACCTTGAAAAGTAGGTGAAAGTCACCATTCATCAAACTCTTTTGGGGTCTTTACTAGATGCTTATTTGTGTCAAATCTCATAAAGCTGCTATCATTTGTTCTTGAGTTATCGCAATGATGGGGATTTCATGGTACAATTGTCCCTGTGACCTTGAAAAGTAGGTGAAGGTCATGTTCGTTCAAAGGAAGTCTGAGGTCTTCACCAGATGCTTATGTGTGTCAAGTCTCATAAAGCTGCCATCATTTGTTCTTGAGTTACTGCGATAACAAGGATGATTTCATGTAATTGTCCCTGTGACCTTGAAAAGTAGGTGAAGTGATGTTTCATACAAAAATTCTGAGGTTTTCACCATATGCTTATGTGTGTCAAATCTCATAAAGCTGCCAACATTCGTTCTTGAGTTATTGTGATTCTTGGGATTTCCATAATTGTCCCTGTTACCTTGAAAAATAGGTCAAGGTCGCCGTCCATCAAACTCGTCCGAGGTTTTCACCAGATGCTTATGTGTGGTAAGTTTCAAGAAGCTACCATCATTTGTTCTCGAGTTATCACGATGACAAGGATGATTTCACATAATTGTCCCTGTGACCTTGAAAAGTAGGTGAAGGTAAAGTTTCATAGAAAAAATTCATCCAAGGTTTTCACCAGATGCTTATGTGTGGTAGGTTTCATGAAGCTGCCATCATCTGTTCTCGAGTTATCACGATAACAAGGATGATTTCACATAATTGTCCCTGTGACCTTGAAAAGTAGGTGAAGGTCAAGTTCCATACAAAAATTCTGAGGTCTTCACCAGATGCTTATGTGTGTCAAATCTCATAAAGCTGCCATCATTTGTCCTTGAGTTATTGAGATTCTTGGGATTTCACATCATTGTCCCTGTGACCTTGAAAAATAGGTCCAGGTCGCTGTCCATCGAACTCGTCCGAGGTTTTCACCAGATGCTTACGTGTGTCAAATCTCATGAAGCTGCCATCATTTGTTCTTGAGTTATCGCGATGACAAGGATGATTTCATATAATTGTCCCTGTGACCTTGAAAAGTAGGTGAAGGTCATGTTTCATAGAAAAATTCTGAGGTCTTCACCAGATGCTTATGTGTGTCAAATCTCATAAAGCTGCCATCATTTGTCCTTGAGTTATTGCGATTCTTGGGATTTCACATAATTGTCCCTGTGACCTTGAAAAATAGGTCAAGGTTGCTGTCCATCGAACTCGTCCGAGGTTTTCACCAGATGCTTAT
This sequence comes from Amphiduros pacificus, assembly GCA_949316495.1. Lineage (NCBI taxonomy): Eukaryota > Metazoa > Annelida > Polychaeta > Phyllodocida > Hesionidae > Amphiduros > Amphiduros pacificus. The sequence continues at coordinate 35,012,679 of OX439002.1, forward strand.
GTGTGTCAAGTTTCATGAAGCTGCCATCATTTGTTCTCGAGTTATCGCGATGACAAGGATGTTCGCTACAGACATACATACATACAGACATACATACATACATACATACCCACGCCAGGAGTACTGCAATACCCTCAGCCTGATTACATCAGGGGCTGAGGGTAAAAAAACCTCAACAAGAGACTAGCAACTCAACTATGGCCTGAAGTTACCAACTATTGTCCTGAAAAACACCAGGAATTACCTTTAAACATATTTTACAGGGACATCTGAAATATTGTATATTTTTTCAAATCCACATATTGTACAGATACCATATGTGATGCTAAAATGCCAACAAATATTTGTTTCTATACATTTATTGTGGATTAGCTGCTAAATGTATGAGCATAAAGATAGGACTGTCTTATTCATTTCCTAAAACTAAAATATAATTATTACTGAAATTCTTTCCACTCAAAACAAGTGGTGTAATGAGAGATAATAGGTAGATTGAAGAACGAAAGAATATTTATATAACTAGCAACCATGGAAAATTCCAAAATATACAAGTGTAAAAATATTCTGTAAATAAACAAGTTGGAGACTGCAGTTGACATCAAGTCAATTTTTACAAAATGTCAAAATAAATCATTAAATGACTCCAACTGGTCAAATGTATTAAGGCCTGAAATCACTTTCAAGTTTTGAACTTTAACCAATAATCTTATGGATGCTCATATGGGTCATACATAAATAAACCCACAAACTTACAAAACAGAGTAGTATTTCAGCAGATGGATGTAAGGATGGAAGGAACTGCAGACACGGGACAGACAGGATGATTACAAGGAGGTTTCGAAATTACCTTTCAATAAATATTTCTTTGATGAGCATCAGATCCTTAAAAGCTCTTATTCCTAATGCACAAGCACGTTGCGAAATTAGCAAAGGAAAGAGTGATTGAGCAATCATTTAGACTTACCCCTTTTTGGTGGGGTGCTGTCTGTGTGCCTTTTTGCCCATGGATTCTCCTTGGGAGCCTCGGCAGGGATGAAATCAGGCTTCCCTTTGCTCCATGCACTCTCCTTGGGAGGTTGGCTTGCAGACACATTCTATAAAATAAAGGAAGTAAAATAATGCAATGCATGGTGCCCATCAGTATAAATATTCTCCCAATTGGCAAACTGCCATTTTAACTGATAAGACACAGACCAATGGCTTTTCAGCTATGATCATTGCCTTTTATTATTTTAAAACCATTCTGGAAATGCCTTCATATTGCTTCATAAATGATCATTTAAATTCTCAGGAGTGGGAGAGATCTGAACCGTTTGTGTCATTTCTGGAAGCTTGCAATCAAGCTGGCACATAATCGCATCATTCCGAGTGCTCACAACATAGTCGGATGCTAAATTGAAATACAGCCAGGTGAAATCTGAGCAATGCTGTACTGTGATCAATGGCCAGACTGAAAAAGTTTTCTTTAATCTCCATATATCAACTATCACAACCACATTTTAAAGAAAACTAGATAATTTTTGAGTGGCACAAAACTGAAGTCAGCACAGTATTTAATGCATACAAGGTCATGCATTATCCATCTAACAAATGTCAATCTCTTTTGTGCTATAAGAAGGTCAATGTAAGCAAGACATATGGAGTGGTTGTACATATTTGGTGTTTGGTAGTACATATTTGGAATTTTGGAAATTTGATCCTTGAAAATATCACCAAATGTCAAATTCTTATTTAGCCTTTAAATAAGTCACTATGACTTGGCTTCATTGATAACTCCTCTGAGCCACAGGCCCGATGCATGTTTATATTCCACTGTCCTGTCAGGTCATGCCGATCATTAGTTTCATGTACTATACTTGGGAAAGGTACTGAACATGTGGTGATTGCGTCCATAGATTTGTCATTTCCTGTTTGTGTTTATCATGTTTAGTGACGGGGAGAAGCTCTTATTTTTGGTGCGAAAACGATCGGACTGCCACCACGGTGTATTAACTCGCATTGAAATATTAATATATTGCACAAAGATGGATCCCTGAGTCTTCGCATTTACATATTAAAGATTAAAAAACTTCTCGATGTGTAAAATATGGAGGCAAAAATCTGTGTTATTATGATGATATGAGGGCCCAATTCAATACAACTAATATATCGAAGCACCAGTATGACAATACCGGTTATCATATCGATGTCTGTATACCGGTATCTCGATAATATCGCGTACCTCTGTGAGACTCTAAGTGTAATCAGTTTTGTGTGAGTGTGGACAAATTAATCAATCAGTTTAAGGCATAAAGGTGGGAAAATAGCCAACCAATCAGAAAAATCTGCTTTGATTGACGCAGGTGAGGGCTCTATTCCTGCTTGGGGGATTGAGAAGGAACCCAGTCTAACCTACCAAGTTTCAGAGAAGACCAAAGTTGACGGACAGAATGATAGCTATGTTATGCTTCACTAAAAAAAATCTTTATAAAGTCTTGATAATTTGCATATAATGTATCATTATAAATGCTTATAATTAGTATATTTTACTGTGAACATTTAGAAGGCAACATTCTGAATTGTAATTTCATACCTGTTTAATTCTAGGTGCTTCATTATTTTCCTTGTTACTGTCCTCCACATCTCTCTGAGATGATGAATTGCTTTTCTGAGGGGGACTCTGGGGCGAACCACCAGATGGCTCTGAATGCTGCTTCTCCTCTTTTCGCTTGGCCCAGATATTAACACTAGGGGGAGGTGCAGGCACCAATTTCACATCCTCCTTTTTGGCAGGCGGTGATTTGGGACTAGTCACTTTGCTGTCATCTTCAAATACATCCTCATTATCTGAAAGAGCGCTGTCTCTTCGGACCCTTGCTGAACCTACGCCTGGAGGGGGTGCCACTAAAAACACATTCCACAAGCACAATATTTGTGTTATAATCATTTTCCAGTCTATTTTGTTGTTCTGCCATGTCCTATACCCACAGATCAGAAGCACAAAATGTGCCCTGTGATGAGAATGACTGTTGGCGTATAAAGTCAGTGGACATAAAGATATATAAATAGACATAAAAATTCAAATATTTTATTAACATCATTGATGATGCTCTCATCACAGTGTTTAATACATCTAATCTCAGTTCCACACATTTTATCATCCATGATCAGAACATCATTTTTAAAATAGACAGAGGTTTAAAATAGACATATCAACAAACATTCACACTTGATTCCAACTGCCACATTAAATACCCAAGCAGCAAAAGTCAGGGAAAGATACAACAAAGCAAAACCTTTGGCAATACTTAGGCCACTACAAATAACTCAAATGTGTTCTGAAGTTGTGCATGCATACAAATTTTGGGGAAAAGTAAACGCGATTCCATAAAATGTATGGAAAAATAATAATGGTAGCCATATAATGTAGGATATTTGGGAAATGAAATAAAACACCAAACATTTTAAAACCAAAATATTTGCAAAAATTCTGAACCCAACTAGAGATTTAAATAAATCATAAATGGGAAATATGTTTTAAAGAGAGAATAGCCATAACAAGTGCAAACATATCACTGACATAGAATCCATTACTTTTATTGGGGAAAATTCATTCTATTGAAAGTTGTTCAGTCAGAATCCAATAACTTTTAAGGTCTGAGCATCACTTTACACTACCAAGGAGGGAAGCTGAATATGATCATACATATGCATAAAAGCTTTTCAATCGGTAATTTTTTTTCAATGGTTGGGTAAATATATAAAAGGGAACAGCATCATAAGTCTTGTTTGCACTTGTTGGGGAAGGGGAGAGATCTGCATGGGAGCATTCCCAGTCACAACATCTGAGCTGACAGCAGTGACCTACCTGTGCGCATGCCCTTCCCTGAGCTTGAGCTCGACAGTTTGCGTTCCCGCCTACCTCCGCCTGATGGACCATTTATGGATCCTCTGTCAGAGTCGCTGTCTTGCCTCGACCGACTGCCTCTCTGTTCACGTGAATCACTTTGAGAACTGCTTACACGATCTCTGCAAAGTAATCAAACTTCATTTGCAAGATAATACAAAGGTAAGGTTCACAAATACAAGTTTCTTTTTTATAGCAAATGGAGCATGCAAATGAATGCTTCACCAAGCATAAATTGGGACTATTTGGAAATAAAGAAATGAGAATTAAGCTACTGAACTCACAAAATCTTGGAAAGCCGCAACATTTCATGAAAATCTTGGAAAGCAACATACTATGCTTTTCATTTATATTGAAGACAAAAAACAGATAGAACCTTGATTCTAACAAAAAAGTCACAAGCCTTAACAAAAGAAACGAAAGCCACAGCTTTGACAACAAAAAGGAAAACAAACTGATGGTCCCCGACATAATCAATATACAAAATAAAGCTTCTCTGGCAAATCGATGACTGCATAATTATCTTATAAGTAAAAAGTTATTGCAAAACCAAAAAAAGTTTTGAAAAGTTTGGTGATAACCGAAATATTAATCTTGACCTCAATGAAAAGTTGTTGTCAAAATTTTCACTAAATACTCCCAAACGTCAAAGAAAATATTAAGGCCTTTTTTTGGCAATCGAGGCATTATTGGGCAAGAATCTGAATTCTGATCCAATAGCAAAGACCATGGAAGACCAACATCTTCCGTGGCCTTTTGTCCAGGATTTCTTCTTGAAGAAGGCATGGTGTATAAAGTTTGGTGTCAAGCTGCACATTGGAAAAATTAGAGAGTTTTCAAGGTATTCTCCTCACTCTGATCTAAGACCAAAGTTCAACAAGGTCATGTAAATGTCAACATTGAATTATTCTGAGATTTTACCATGAAGCATGTATGTGTAGTTTGGTGCTAATCCATATTCTTTTTTTTGGGCAAGTTAAAGAGTCTGCAAGGAGTTCAAAAGGACGGACGCAAAGACACACAGATCTAATGTTGTAATGTCCCCCTGCAAAACTTTGTTCTGGGCTGGGGATAATAAAAAGGAAATAAGGAAAATTGGTACCCAGGTAAAGTACAATGTATGTTTACAAAGTGATGATACCTGGCCCTATTTTCTCTTTCCTGATCCCACCTGTCGTGGTCTGCATCTCTTTCTCTCTGTAATTTCTGTTCTATTTCACGTTCACGGGCAGCAGTGTCCACTGGTTTGGCAGCACCGAATATTGAAGAGCTTCTTTCAGGTGGGGCTTGCTTTGCTACTTCTTCCACTGGCTTTGTCCTGGGTTGAAGATTGAGCCTGGGACGGCGTGTAGCATCTGATGACTCTGAGAAAGAAAATTCAAAATCATAACTTGTTTTGTGTTATGAGCTACAGAATTGAAATATTGAATTAGTTATTGGGAAATTGTTTTGAGCAAAAATGTCTCCATGGAGTCGTTGAAGTAGAACATATCTCTGACAATAGGACACTATTTTGCAAAAAGTTCATTAATGAGTGCTTATGATTATTTAAAAATAGGATAGAAATGTTCAAATACCACTCAAAACTGGCCAGGCACCATAAAAAATAAGGTGGTACTCACAGTGGTACACTTTGAAAGAGAATTAGATTATGTCATAATGAGGGCACTTTGAGGTGTAATGCAACTGTGGTGCACGTGAAGCATTTTCTTCAATAATCAGTCATTTGCAGTGCTTTGGTATTCAAAAGGGGATGATCAAATAAAAAGCTTACCATTTGATATAAAAAGTAAAAGCTTACCATTTGTATAAAAAGTAAAAGCTTACCGTTTGGTATAAAAAGTAAAAGCTTACCATTTGATGGGATGTCATCATCACGCCTGCTGTATCCTCTGTCTCTGTCATAACCCCTATTAAACACAAATTTCACCACATATCACTTTGTACTGTAATTCTTCAGACAATTAATCTTTTCTATGTTGCTACACAATGCTTGTTTAACCCCTAATGGACATGCCTATCTAAATTTGGTTGATTGGCTGGACTAACCCATTTTTGTTTTGGATTAGTGTGTCTGCATAATAATCAATAAAATTAATAACCATGGTTTTTAAGTATGGTTAACAAAGTACTGGGGTCAAAAGTTCATAATCCAAGCTGTCTGATGTCATTGTTGTGATTACATTGCAACAAGTTGCAGCCCTTCAGAATATTACAAAATGACGTCATTAAGCCAGAACAATGGGGACGTTAACGTCCCTCCCGTCCGTTACCGGAGGTGGACGTTGTCATCCTTCCCGTCCGTTAGGGGTTAATAGGCTCAAGTTAATGGTTTCTTATGACTGGGAATATATATTTGACATTTAAAAAAATTGAAAAAAAAAAAAAATCATATACTTTTTAAGTAATATACATTTTATACATGTTTAAAATTGAATTCCATGCAAGAGAAAACAATGCATTGACAACTTTCAATCAAATAGTATTATGCATTCATGATAAGAGAGTACTACTTCCTAGTCTGTGAGTGCATGACAGATATAATCACAACAATTTACTTTCTTTTCAAGCAATCCTCATTAATTATTTTACAATAAACCATCTCCGTAAACATCTATGCAAGGGTTTTGAACATTATTTTTGTCTTAGTCCATAGTGTCAATATTGATTTGGGGACGAGAACTTTGGTTCAGTATTTTCATATGATATTTTACTCCCTAGAGCAAGCCACTATCCTCAATATGTATGGTTGACAGTGCTTTGCAAGTTTATGGGATATGAGGTTGCAATGGGTCAATCAGTGGTCAATCGAAGTTCACCTTGAAGAAATGGGGAAGGTACAAGCATCCAGCAAAAAAGTTCTTCTATTATATTACTAAATTTAATTAGAAAAACTTAATCTTGTGGTGATTAAAGCTGTGAACCCAAAGCTGTGACCTGTAATTAACATATGTTAAGGTCTATAATCCACAATGAAACACTGGGACAGACTTATGTTTTTTTGGCTTAAATGTGTTCAAAGTCATGTTATTTGTTAATTTAGCACAGAAAAAGTAAACTTAACCAGCTAGTCTTAAACTTTTATTATTTAAATTGAACCCGTTTTAACGGGTTCGACTCAGTTATTGCAGCTGGACACCATGTGTGCTGTATGAGAAATACCCCCCACTGACGTCATAGCCTCACTCTCATCCTGGAATCCCCCAGAGCATGCAGAGCCGAAGGCAGTTACGTAAATATACGAGACCACACAAAGTTCTCTCCCGATGCTTCAAACTGATTGTGGATTATAGACCTTAAAAAACAACTCCTTCCAATAAATTGACATATAAATACTGAATTTAACTGAAATATTTTTCAAATGTACTTTTTAAGTAAGGATGGGTTGAAGAGTAGTGCATTCTATAAAAATGGGTGCTGAGAAATTTTTCTCAGAAGACTGAGAATTGTGAGAGTCGCAATTTTGGAGACTGAGGATACGCACCAACGGTGCGTACCATTGCGCCGAAGGCGCAATTAAACTAGGGGGGTACGGGGGCATGCCCCCCCGAAAATTTTTGTCATTTTCTTGTATTTTGGTGCATTTTGGTGCATTCTGAGCAAAAAAATGCATAGCTGATGAAAGTTGCTTTCCTGTTGTACTTTGACTTGTTCATAGTTGATAAAAAAAATGCTTACCTGCTGTACTTGTTCATGTTGAATGTTCATTGTTGATAAAAAAAAATGCTTACCTGGCTGGGTCAGTTTTACCACAGCAATGTCATTAAGGGTGTGCCTTACCTGATTGATTTTGCATTGTGAGCATTAAATCATTACTACCTTGCTGCTAGGGAAGTCTGGAGTGCTGGTGGGGACAGTTTTACCACAGCTGCCAAGGGACAGTTTAACCAGCACTGTCAAACTCACTTTTGACTTGACTTAAAATATTTCATGATGTTACCAATTTTTTTCATGTGTGGTTTGAACTGTTCAATGATATGAGTGCAAAAACAGATTTGGCGAAGCTAATTCCCCAGTTCCTGAAATTAATTTTCTATGGCTATTATTTTTGGAAAAAGAATCAAACCAAGCAGGAGTAGATGCACATTACAAAACAATGGTTGAACAATGGTGTACATTCATTTTTATTGTTTCTGGACTTGCCAAGGGTGCACAGGCTCAGAAACTAAGAAGCATATCTGATTTTCTTCTCCAAAAATGTCATGCTTCGTTAACACCGCTGGGTATCAACATGACAGATCAGAGAAGATATTGATTTAAAAAAATCAAAGATGCTCCTAGTGGCCTCCTTGGAACATGACACAGCATGAACATTAACAAGTCAAGTTTTTACCAATGCTCATCCAGTGGTGTGCAACATGGTCAATAAATAATAATACTGTTTTTTAAAACTTTGGAGTGTGTGATTATTTTGTGTTTATTTTGCATTCAAATTGTTAATGGCATGCATGGCTGTGCCACATAATATTTAATTTTAACAAAATAATTTATCTTTAAGTCCTTCTTTTGTAAAATATAGCGATCAATTTAATTGAATGACAGATTATGGGCAGCAGAGCAAGCATTGCTACCCATGCACATGATTTGTATCCATGGCCATGTGCTTTAAGATCATGTAACAAAAGAATGTATGATCAATGCCTAAATCAAGTACATTAAAAAAAAAATTTCATTTTTTTTCTTGGAGAATATCATTTAAGAACAAATAAAGGGTTCAATTCAATTGAAATAAATTTATTATGGGCAGCTGATGTGCTTTGAGAGAATCCATGGATTATCTACCAAAAGAATGTATCATCATAGATTAACCTTAAACCAATTCAAAACAAATAAGTTTTTCAGTAGTTCAAGTCTTCAGTACAAACCTGTGTGGGGTGGGGTGGGAGATTTTGGAGAAAAAAATTTATTCACCCACCCCATCCAAGAAAAAAAAATTATTCATTCACCCTACCAAAGAAAAATAATTTATTCATCCACCCTACCAAAGAAAAAATATTTATTCATCCACCTCCTTCCAGTTTTTCTATCTTCTATATGGATTTCTTGAAATGAAGGATCAGAGTCTGGGGAAGCAACTAGAAAAAAAATTTATTCACCCACCCCACACCAGAAAAAAAATTTATTCACCCACCCCACACCAGAAAAAAAATGTATTCACCCACCCCACACCAAAAAAAAAATTTATTCACCCACCCCACACCAGAAAAAAAAATTATTCACCCACCCCACATCAGAAAAAAAATTTATTCACCCACCCCACACCAGAAAAAAAAATTATTCACCCACCCCACACCAGAAAAAAAATTTATTCACCCACCCCACACCAGAAAAAAAATTCATTCACCCACCCCACACCAGAAAAAAAATTCATTCACCCACCCCACACCAGAAAAAAAATTTATTCACCCACCCCACCAGAAAAAAAATTTATTCACCCACCCCATACCAGAAAAAAAAATTATTCACCCACCCCACACCAGAAAAAAAAAATTATTCACCCACCCCACACCAGAAAAAAAATTTATTCACCCACCCCACACCAGAAAAAAAATTCATTCACCCACCCCACACCAGAAAAAAAATTTATTCACCCACCCCACACCAGAAAAAAAAATTATTCACCCACCCTACCAAAGAAAAAAAATTTATTCATCCAGTACTGCTGTCCCACCCCACCACACAAAAATCAAATGGATCGCCCCTAATGTTGAAGAAGGATGCTGAGATGTCTCGAACATCCAGTGTTTAAAATTCACGCTAAATGTTATTTCATTATTTGTGGTATCCATTAAAAAGCGAAAGATAGAAATGTAGAGTCGCAATATTTTTTGACCAATAAGAATTCTCGTATTATACCGTGTTCGTCTTCATTTGTCTCGGCCAATCGGATTCCGTCTTATACGCTTTGGAATTTCAAGATGGCGTTCCTCTTGTTATCAATCGCTACGATGTTTTAGCGATGGCCTGCAAAGGTAAAATTTGTTCTGTGCATTAGATTTTGGCTTTAAATAAATGTTTTAGCGTTACGTCGCGATGGACGCTTTGGAAATCCAAGATGGCGCGCGTTCTTCGCTACGTGTTTTGTTGATAATTTGCGTAATAGATTTTGGCTTTAAAAATACGTCAAAAGACGGAAGATTTTTGTCCAAACTCAAAAGACGGAAGATTTTTGCCCAAAGACGGAATTCCGTCTCAAGACGGAGCCTCAGCACCCATGATTCTATAAAAAGTTTTTGAACATAGCTTTGAAAATCAAAAGATAAATATCAAGTGACAGACAAGTTCCCCACAATTACAGAACATCTTATAAAGTATATGTTTAAAAGGTGATGCAGGCAAGATTATGGGATTCAAATCATGCAAGCAGCAGAATTTACAAAAGCAAATCACCAATACTTCTTAATGTTAAATGTCTGCAAATGCAAATATATAGTGTCATATAAGCAAGCAAATAATGCCAACAAGAAAAGCTGTTGAAATCTTGTTAAACATAAACATAATCCCAACACGGAGGGCTGTATTTCTATCACACACATTGTAGCCATAGTTCACAGCTGTTCACCGTGCACCTTCTAAGTCATGAGAACAGCTGTGAGACTGGCATTTTTCCGCTGATTTTTTTAAATGCCCAATTACACATTTCCACAACATAAATATGAATTGCCCTGACCTAAGTCAGTTTGGGGGCAACCCTCCAGGTTAGGCTGAGAATGCACAATGTGAGGAGGCTATGGAGCGATTGGGCCCCACCAGATTGAGCTACTCACCTATCGCTATACCTATCTCTATACCCATACCTGTCGTCTCGGCTATACCGGTCACGGTCATTTCTGAAACCGGAGCCAAACGATTTCCGTCCTCCACCATAACCTGCAAGGAAAAGTTGCCGACGCCTCGTTGTTAAAAGTGTCTCGTTTTAAAATATTTGTACATATAGCTACCTGTCTGAGCTGTGGCCACTGCCTTCACCACGGAATCCTGAGCCAAATGAACGCCTACCATCTAAAACACATTCACTTTGCTCACATAATCTTTCACACATTCAAACATCAAAATATACAGATCTTTCTTTTTTCACAAGCATCACACTATTCTCTCAGTTTTGGTGGCCATTTTACTTTTAATTGAGATTACTGTAACATTTAATCACGGAGATGTCCTTAGATATCTTAACAAACCTTGCAAATGTTGTAAGCAACACATTTCAATACGTGTTTGAGATATTATGTCACAATCATATAAATCTAAAGTAAATCTCAAAACATGTAACGAAGGCATCTTGTAAGGTGAAAAGGCCTGATGGAGAGTATTCCCACAAAACTGCTAACAGAGGTTATTTCTTTATGTGTGGTTCAAGTAAAAGACCCAAGTAATGAGAGAGAGAGAGAGCTGGACTGTGCCTCTCATTTCCTGCCTCTTACATCTTAACAACCTGATAAAATCTTCTCCTTCCATGCTTATTTCATTCCTGCCTTTGTTTTTTCCTTCATTCGCTCTATCACACTTTACAGAGTAGAATATTTATAGTGTACAAGGCCAAGGTTATGAAAACAGTGACAGCTGACTTGAAACAAAATTTGAAATCCATGGGTCGTGAGTTAATTTCCATGGCTGGCATTGAATCTTTCCTCAAAAATGTACTATTGCCTCTAATTTACATTGACCCTTATTGTTAATGTGTGTAAACTTCTATTTCTGAATAGTGAAATGACATTTGTTACATTTTACATTATATTAACTGTTACAGTAACTTTAATATTTATAAGAGTCTATATCTTTATCGCCAACATGCTAATATGTGAGAGATGTATTACAATGCACAAACATATCTGAAGCCGAAGTATGCACAAGTAACTTTCCTTTCTTTATAAACTTTACTTAGAACCTTCAAGTCCTTGAATGTATGGTTTATATCTAAACTGGACATGACACAAGATTATGATGATGCAAAAAATAACGTGTTACAGTGTAATTCTCAATGCGAGACATTAATAAAGGAGCTTGTATTTAGAATTATTGAAATATACATGAAATTCTATTCATGGCTGTTCTATTTGAAAAAATACACCCTGAGTGATTGACAGCTTTAAGCTCTGATGCCATCTCTGAGCATGTATTTCTTTCTGTTTCCCACCCAACAATACTTTCACTCTTTGCCTGAAAATGTGACAAATTTAATTAAAATGTGACTAAGGTGCACGGCTCAGTGCCTTCCCTGTTAAACCTGAATGTACCTTGCAATCAATATTACAAATAATTATCATAATGCATGACAAATTAACACACCATCTCGATCACCTCCAAAGCCACGGTCTCGGTCACCATATCGGTCCCTTCCTCCTCCAAAGCCACGATCTCTATCACCTCCAAAGCCACGGTCACGGTCACCGCCATAGCCACGGTCTCGGTCACCGCCATAGCCACGGTCTCTATCACCTCCATAGCCACGGTCTCGGTCACCACCAAAGCCACGGTCTCGGTCACCACCAAAGCCACGGTCTCGATCACCATAACTATCTCGGCCTCCATACCTGTCTCGGTCACCTCCATAGCCACGGTCCCTGTCTCCATAACCTCTATCACGGTCTCCGAAGCCTCTATTACTATCACGGTCTCCCCACCTACCGCCAGAGTCGCGACTGTCCCGTGAATCATTATTATAATAGCGGATATCTCGGCTAGCAAATCTGCTTTCTCCAGCATCTAAAATAAATATCAATCTTACTTTGAAAATAAATCTTAACTTGTTAATTAAAAAAAAAATTGTTTGTTTAACAATTACTCAAAATAGAAGGAAACAAGCGATTTTTGTATTGAAATAAGAAAATGTAGATTAAAAAAATGTTTCCCTTGACTAGAAAAATAACAAAAAGTTTCTAAAATCTGCAGATATTCTTTATTTTCCCATACAGTAATTTTCCTGTACAGTGATAATGCATGTTTAGCATATAAGTACACAAAGTGTTAGTACCAGATGGATCCTTTCGCCTCCAGTCACCTTCAGCTCTCTCTGGATCTCGACCATCATCCTCGTTCCCTCCACGACCATAACCATCTGAAAACAAACATATCCTTTTATATTTTACAAACAGATCAATTTATTAATTATCCTTCTGTTATAAAAAAAAAACTTTTTAAAGAATTTAATGTGAGAAGAACATACCTCTGTCTCTGTCCCGATCTCCTCCTTGATGTTGGTCTGCTAAATCTATCCTTACTTTTCTGTTGCGGATTTGCTGAAAATGTTATAAACCTATTAGCCAAGACACCTATCATTTCAAGAGACAAATTTATTTGACACTTCAAAATATCAAAACAATAATGCTTCACAGCTCTGCTAAATGCTTGGAACTGAAAATAGTGTGATTCAAATCTTACTTCATCATTCAGGGACAGAGCTTGAATAAGTGTCTGACGATCCTCAAATTCAGCATATCCAAACCCCTTGGTTCGTCCTGGTGGTATTCTGATGTTAGTGATAGTTAAACCGTTGAAGAATCTCTCAATCTCTTCCTCAGACACGTCAAAAGGCAAATTACCGAGGAAGGCAGTGAAGGGGGGTTCTGTTGGTACCTTATCCATGTCCACATCGGGTCCGCGTGCAGCTCGGGGGGCTGTGGGCAATGCTGCACGGTTTATATGGCGTGCTGGTGGTCCACCATAGTCACCCATATCTTCTGTAATCAAAGGAATTCTACACGCTCAATATTACTCATGAAACCCTCTAGAACTGCAGTCCTTCATGCTTAATCAATTGATATAAAAAGGGGGGAAATCATTTTCAAATGCTGAGGTTTCCTCACCTGGTTCATCTTGGTTTTCCATTTCATCTGCCCAGCTGACTGGTTTGTTGGCCAGTACATAGCTTGTTCCTGGCCCAGAACTGTCACCAAGGAACTCATTCAGATTAAGGGTCTTGCCCTTCATTTTTTGCTGCTTTTTCTTTTTGTTGCCCGTTGCTATTGTTAAAAAAAAACAAAAAAACAAAAAAACAATGTAAAAGTGAAAAAGGTTCAAACCATAAGTAAAGTACAAAGAAGGCAAAACCTTAAATTCCAATGTTAGGTTGTGCCTTTGGCAAAGACAATGCAAGCTAGAATGGTGAATACTCAGTGCATGCCCTTTTTAAAGTGTAAATTGTTTGAAGCCAGGTGATCCCTAAATTATGTCAAATATGATACCTGCATTTAGTCTTTAATCCATTAACAAATACTGATTGTGCATGTACATATCACATCATTCATCAATGGCAATTTTTGGACATATTGGTACAGAAAATATTTTTGAATAAAGCCAATTGGCAAATTATGTCAGGCAATCAGATATGTTTTGGAACATAATGTAATTGCCAGAATGATGTAATGCAAATAATTAGGTCTGGTAGAAGTTTGTTGCCAGGACATAGTGGTGATGAAACAGTGGCCAGTGCCTCCCCCAATCTATGCCTTGAGGATATCAGCTGATATCTATCTTTATCAATTTATTTTCCCTATTTTTAACATTGAAAAGTCACTAAAATGTTTACTAATTATTCAATTACAACAATGTATATGTCAAGAACATCCCTAATTTATGATAAACTATTGATATGCATCAAGATTTATCAATAAATTAGGGAATAAACTTTCTTGTGTGTGTGTGTGTGTGTGTGTGTGTGTGTGTGTGTGTGTGTGTGTGTGTGTGTGTGTGTGTGTGCAGTTCAGATTGCCGTCCGGGCACCGGGAGATCATCGGCCACAATTGGGCATCTTTAAGACGTCAGATGGGTCATCAGAAACTTTTAGCTGCAACATAAAAGTTGCCGGCGTTTCCCCGATGTCTTATCAGCAAATATCATCTTAATGTGCACGGCAGGTTCCCGGCAGTGTCCCACAGGCACATCGGCAGATTATCTTAGGGCTGCCGGTGGCATCGTATGATGAAAATAGGATTAAATATTCTTTAAAGCCTACCCAGACGTCTTAAAGACATCTTGCAGACGCCTGTATCATGAAACAGACGTCGTAAAGACATCCTACAGACATCTGCACCATTCAATCTTGCACGTTCCGTGAGGTGCCCTTTAATAATGTGACCACAGCTACAGCATCTCTCAGATTGTTGCTGATAAACTCCCCGGTGCCCGGCAGATTGTGACATCGGCCGATTCTTATTTCCTGGCCGGCGCCCGGTGCAAATGTGACTGAGGCATTAACAGGGTAATGCAGTTCTAAAACTGCATTGTAAAATGAAATTACCACTCAAATTTTGTCGAATCATTTCTCATATTCATAATTTCAAGTTCAGTTATGATTTGTGTACACACACACATATACATGTATATTTATCTTATTAGTACAGTGTTCGCCAAAAGTCGTCGGCCCGTCGGACAAAGCCGGCCGTTATTTCACATTGTCCGCCGATAATGACTGAAAACAGCGGCCAAATTATCCGCCATTCTTTACCTGCGCAGTTTCTCATTGTAGTCGTCACAAATACATTTTATTGGTTCGTTTTTCGGAGATTTTCGGTTGCCGCCATTTTGTAAAGTTTGAGCCGGGTCATTACGTTTGTCCACGCCTGATTATTTCCGCCGTGTTCACTCCTGTTCAAAAGTCGAGCACGTTTTCGGGATTCGTACTCATTTAACAAAATTTTTTAAAAAACATGCACGACTTTACACATAAATCAAATGTGGTTCGTAATCTGGTCCCCTATCATTATTTCTAGTTCAAATTCATATTAAAAATTGGCATATATATGTAGGTATGTATGTAGATATTTAGGTAGATATGTACCGTATTTACTCGAGTATAAGTCGAGGTTTTTTTCCAAAAACTCTTAGTTAATGTTTAGGGGGTCGACTTATACACGAGAGCAACCTGTGGACGAGGATTTACGCCAAAAAATTACGACACTATGAGTTTTCATTACGAACATTCTTATTTTCGAAATAACGAATATCGGACATAGCGGGTCGGTTTAACAGTCTTATACTCGAGTAATTACGGTAAAACGTAAATACGATCTTCATATTTTTGAAATAACGAATATCAGTCGCAACAGATTTATTTTAATTGCGTTTTAAATGATAAAGAAAGGTATTTACCCAATATTACTGGTCTATTATTCGAAACGCTTTGTTTTGACTTTGTTCTCACTGATTCCAATTATCAGCGTTCACAGTTTTGCAATACGTCTTTGTTTCCACTGCTTTGAGTCGTGTCTTCCCGCTTGGAAAGAAATGCTTTCACACGTGGATCGATTTTAATTGCGTTTTAAATGATAAATAAAGGTATATACATAATCGTTTTCGTGCTAAAAACAAGAGCCTCTTCTCGTCACTTCCGCCTTTCAAAATTGCGACCACGTGTTGCGTTGAGTCGTCTCTTCCCTTCTTGACAAATGCCTTCACACGTGGATCGATTTTAATTGCGTTTTAAATGATAAATAAAAGTATATACCCAATATTAACACAAAATACGCTTTGCAGGTCGAGAACAGAACAAAACCATTCATCCATTTAACATGCATTACGCAATACGAGGTCGTCATTTTAAAAAGCGGGAGTGACGGGGACAAGCTCTTATTTTTGGTGCGAAAACAAATGGAGTGTATCAACTCGCATTGAAATATTAATATATTGCGCAACAATGGATCCCTGGTTTCTCATCGTGTTGCCGCACATCAAATTTACCGTGTTCCGCACATCGAATTTCTGTCCGAGCGGGAAGACACGACTCAGAGCAGTAGAAAAAATGACGAAATGCATAATTTGTGATAATATTGGGTAAATACCTTTATTTATCAGATCATTTGAAATGCAATTAACGCTTTGTTTCGACTTTGTTCTCACTGATTCCAATTATCAACGTTCACAGTTTTGCGTTTCGTCATTGTCTCCACTGCTTTGAGTCGTGTCTTCCCTTGTTGACAGAAATGCTTTCACACGTGTATCGATTTTAATTGCGTTTTAAATGGATTGATGGTTTTGTTCTGTTCTCGAACAATTTGTGATAATATTGGGTAAATACCTTTATTTATCATTTAAAACGCAATTAAAATCGACCCGCTACGTCTGATATCCGTTATTTCGAAAATATGAACATCGTATTTACGTTTTACCGTATTTACTCGTGTATAAGACTGTAAAGATCTTATATCGTAAGCATATTTAAGTTTCACTTTTAAAATGACCGCCAAGCTTCAGCTGAAGCTTGAATGGTAGCAGAGCCGATATGTCAAGAAAAACCAACTCGACTTATATTCGGAAATTGTTTTTTTTCAAGAAAAATAACCTCAATTTTGGGGGGTCGACTTATACACGAGTCGACTTATACACGAGTAAATACGGTAGGTATGTAGGTAGGTATGTAGTTTAGTATGTAGGTAGATATGTAGGTATGTATGTAGTAGGTAGATATGTAGGTAGGTATGTATGTAGTTTAGTATGTAGGTAGATATGTAGGTAGGTATGTATGTAGTTTAGTTTGTAGGTAGATAGGTAGATATATAGGTTGGTATGTAGGTAGATATGTAGGTATACAAATTATTATTATTGTTATTATTATTATTATTATCATCATTATCTGTCACAAGCGCGAAAAAGCCGCAAAATTAAAAAGAAAAAGTATGCGTTGAAATGTCTGATGTTGAAGACAAATGTCTGATGTTGGCTGGTTGAACATCAGACATATTGTCTGATGTGGGTCAAAAAGTTTTGGCGAACACTGTTAGTATAGGGACTGTCTTCATCAATGTAAATTTCAAGAGGAGCCACTCATCTACTCCATCCACGTTAATGAATATATTTAATTATTCTTAACGAAGCTCATGTAAAGGTTTAGTGAAGGTCTTCAGACCTTCTTGTCAGATTCCATGATTTTGAGCTGTTACAGAGTTAATTTCTGACACATGGATTAATAGCATATACAGTGACCAGCAGCCAGATCCAGACATTTCATGTTTTTTCACTCCTGATTTTTACAAAACCTTTCAAAACTGGGTCAAAATTGCTCACATCGACAGTAGATCATTAACTCCAAATGCTTGTAGAGTAAAATTGATACATGTTCAATATGTACAGAAATACGGTGAAATTAACGCATTCAGCAAACCTGCATTTGTCCGAGTTTTATATTGAGTTATATGAAGATGTTTGGTCACAAGACCACTTCTGACATCATTTGACAGTGACAACATCATTTGTGCCATGAAAACAAATAAAGATTTACAACATTTTACAAAGCATGAGGAATACAAGATGACATGTTAGACATATCATCCAGCTCAATTGCAATTAGTACAGTAAAGTTTGCTTCAAGTTTGACTGAATTAAAAATGTACCAGTTTCAACTGCCTGTTTTGGACAGTTGCTGGTCACCGTATACCTCGTCAGCTGCTCATCCATTTACAGTGCTGAAATAAAACTCAAACCTCACCACAGATAAATATACATATAAGAAATTTGCATTGAACAGGTTTCTGATACAGTTATAAAATAAATGAAAAGGTATTGTGGTACAGGTTTGATATGTTAGGGAATTACATTAAATTACACAATTACAGAGTAAAATCATGGCCAGGACATGGCATAGCCCAGGTTTGGAGGGCATGTTGCTCAGCTTTACTAGGCTCTCTCTGTCTGAATACTGGCCTTGTGGTTTAGGTGCTAATCTACTTTCAAACTGATCACTCATTATAATTCATTCTGATATGAGACTTCCATGCCATCACAAAATTTAACTTCAGTACTGTGATGTAATTTTAAGCCACACCCTGCCTCCTTATCAAGACCAATAGGCCCCTGCCAATCACAATGACCGATGATTAAATAAAGAAGAGTTGTACAGTTCTGATTCCGGTAAAGTTGTACAGTTTCAGTGTGTACTTTTCAATGGGGGGAGAAAAATAACATGGCAATCGGCAATCACCCTGCAGGAGACCATATAATGTGACATCATTTTATGTCATTTCAAGTAGAATGACACCGTCTGTATGTTTTTGTTTTTTTTAACCAATAAACCACACCATGTCTTCAATGGACATGTAATAAATTTATGATTTATTGCATAATTAGGGAGGATGTTATGATAGCATGGACTAAATATTTAGTCCATGGCATGATGATAGTGAGGCAAAGTTGAGGAGTAAAGGCTAAAAGCGATGAATTAATCAAAACTGAACTATTTGAGTTCAGACTTTGTACTGCTAAAAACACAAGTTTAAGTTGTCATCACAGTGTTACACTCTTTGTGTCATTATCATTTGACTTTCACGGAATTTTACTCCCGGGCTTGAAATCTTCGTATGACGACGTGGTTTGACATCTGACAGATGTAAGAACACATGGCATAATGTGGCTTCATATGGAGGCAAAATAAACATTAAATCACGCGGTCATCACTTCTTTTTCATGAATTATTACGTTGAATGTGACTTAAGGACCTTATATCAATCCACACTTTATCAATCTACGTTGCTTTTATGATAAAAAATGATTTTTTTTTCACTGGAAGTAAGAAACACGAGTTGCTCACCAGGAGCCGCCATCTTGGATTCGTCCGGGTTGATTTCACTCTTAATTTGTAGACTTCAACTTCCTGTTTTTACTCAAAAATTGTACTTGTATTGACTGTCACATATACGCTGTGGATCTGTGAAATATCAATACACAGTTTGTCTTATGACTTGTAGGTTCAGGTAAAAATCTCAATGAACATTGGTCACCGGAATCGGCCATCAGCGTGGAGAGACTTCCCACAATGCCCTTCGCGTCACTTCCGCTCCATTCCTCACGTAGAAGAGAAGATTTCCGTCCAAACACACAGCTAAAATGGTAAGATTTCTTTAACAGCATGCAACCATTGTCAAAAATGCATTGGCGTTTCTCTTCAAATAGTAAATAGATTATGCCGAAGGAACTTTTTGAATGTACTCGATGATAAATGCCTTTGAAATACCACAATCTTTGGACTGGCTGTCAGAGCAAATGAAAATGGCGTCAAAAATAGCTTCATTGGATACCAAGTTACAGATGAAACAGTGACAAGTCAAGGCAAGACTCTGATATGTCAAAATAGGGCATATCGCTAAACAATAATTTACGCGTCATATATTTGATGTCCTGGCTCAGCCAAACACTCACGGGGTGTTATTATATACTATTAACATTGTCAAGTATTTAATTTACAAATAACTAAAATATTTATCACCCAGTGACAGAACCAGTGCCCAACTCCCAAATCCAACAGCAATTTGGACTTGCAATCAATTTCATCTGCAGATAGTGGAATCCATATTAAAAGTTAGTTGATCTTGACGGTGACTCATTAATAACTTAAATATGGTATGATCATATGTTACCAACTACAGGTTTGGAGCCAACTGCTTGGTGGTGATCTGCATCAAAATCCCAAGATTTTGGCAAGAATTCATAATTTTTTTCAGTATTTTTTTCAGCATTATTTTTCCCAATATGTTTGTAGAAAGTGCCTACATATAAATCAGGTCTGAGAGGATCTATCAGTCTATGTATGGAGTGACATATTTGCAAGACTACATAGTACAACATAACATTTCAGAATCAATTTTAACTTTGTACTTTTCCTATTAAATGAATGGGTGGAAAGATCTCAATTGTGGTAGACAACATTTAAATTAAGATTAATTATTTTATTTTAATGAGTTGAATTGTTTCTAGTCTCAATATAGGTTAATGGAGACTTACAGAATTCAAGATCAGGTAAATTAAAAAATGGAAATATCAGGTAAATGGGGATGCTTGCTTTTGTATGACATTAATGTTCGTGCTTATCATTCTTATTGGCATGATGCTGATGCTACTATAGACTCAGTAGACATGGTGATAATGATTACCTAATGATACAGGTGACAGTATGCATATATTGTACTTACTAACCATATCTAATTATAGCATCTTGGTCTGGGCTTATGTTAACAAAGAATCATTAAAGTCATAGAGGCAATATAAATAATTGAAAGTGTAATGTTATGTGCCATTTACTAGTATGTTATCCATGTAATTAGGAAAGGTTTCACAAAGCAGATACAGGTATTCCTAAAAGTAAGTACATTTCATATTTCATATAAGTATCAATTAATTCAGAAATTCTCACATGATTATGTGAATAGTGTTAATTAGATATCCTGAAAGGCCAGTTTCCCCAGAGGATTTGTATTTGGTACACTGCAATGTGGGAACAGCGAATATCAAAATGAACTGGAGCAGCACAAGATTGTACAATTTCATGTCATGGCCGTATTTCAGTCATTTTCAGAATCTGAGTCAGAGTCATTTTTCACTTGGAAACAAAAAAATAAAAAAATTGAGATTTATGCAAAAAAAATCAGTAGAGTATGGTTTTAAACATAATTGATCTCTTAATCATGTTAGAATATTTTGTATAGGCCCCCTGCCAATCTCTCTGACCAATGATTAAGTATAGTGGAGTTGTACAGTTCTGGTTCTGGTAAAGTTGTACAGTTCCGGCGTGTACCTTTCAATGGGGGAAAAAACAACATGGAGATCGGCAATCGGCCTATTAGGTTATTTTTATTGGTGGAGATGTGAAAATGTTAATTCAGCTGGCCTATAACATAAAACTACGTCAAAATAGGTCTGATTCCATTATTAAAAAAAGTCACCCTCAAATTGCTGTTATTGCTTTAAAAACTTGATTTTCAAAAATATTTTTTTTACCACTCAAAAAATAGATTTTCCAAAACCCTGATTCACAACAGATTGTCATCAAAATATCATTGCTTTAAAATAGCATTGGTTTTCAAGAAATATATTATTTACTTTATTGAATGCCAAAAAACAAAACAAAAACATCACATATGTAACACAATAGGTGGAGTAATACCTCAGTCACATTTGCGCCGATTTCAGTAAAGATGCCCGGCCGATGGGTATTTTTTACAAAATCGGCAGGCATTTCAGATTGCCGTGCGGGCACCGGGAGATCATCGGCCACAATTGGGCATCTTTAAGACGTCGGCCGGGTCATCGGGAACTTTTATCTTGAACATAAAAGTTGCCGGCATTTCCCCGATGTCTTATCAGCAAATATCATCTTAAAGTGCACGGCAGGGTCCCGGCAGTGTCCCGCAGGAACATCGGCAGATTATCTTAGGGCTGCCGGTGGCATCGTGCGGTGAAAATAGGATTATATTTATTTCATGTGTTCATAGACCATCGTCAGATGATCGCACGGGCTCCCTGCGATATATCATAGACGTCTTTAAGATGTCTTTCAGACATCTGACAAATGAGACAGACGTCTTTAGGATGTCTTTCAGACGTCTGTCAATGATCCAGACGTCTTTAAGATATCCTGCAGACGTCTGTGTCATTCAGTCTTGCACGTGCCGTGCGGTGCCCTTTAATAATGTGACCACAGCTACGGCATATCTCAGATTGTTGCTTATAAACTCCCCGGCGCCCGGCAGACTGTGAAGTCGGCCGATTGTTACTGCCCGGCCGGCGCCCAGTGCAAATGTGACTGAGGCATAAGCCAGGCAAAAACTCATTTAACTGATTCTAATTTGAAACTGTTTTTAAAAAATGAATGTTGCGATAGCAGTGGTAGAGTTCACAGAAACAACCAGTTTTCTTTGTAACTTTGATGACAAATGTTAAGATAGGCAATATTACATAAATCTTCAGTTTTGATTTATTTCGGTTTAAAATTGAATCAAATAAAAACTTGATTGACTATTTAAATGTTTAAATATAATTTCTTCAGAGGGTTCCGAAAGGTGATCTCTCATACTGAAAGTTGTTTAAGTTTTATTAGGCAGAAAGCAAATAATGGAATGTATTATTTGATATTATTCACTTTCAATTTTAGCATGTTGATATTTTATTTGACTAAGTATCATGATTTATAAAACTAAAAAATTAGTTAAAATGCAAATGTTGCATTGACTTTATAGATTTGTTGCTCACAAACAACATCAAACTTAAAACTAGTAGAGGTTGAATTATATGAAAGCATATTTGTATTTTTCCCATCTTGTCACAGAGTTTTCGTAGATCTTCAGATCCAGACCTGGAACAGGTAAATTAAAGAATCTTTCTCTGACTGTCTGAGCGCTTTCAGGTGTAACTAGATTACAGGTTAATATATTGATTTATTTAAGACCAATAAACTGATAAGCAAGTTGAATTTGTCAGATTTACATACTTATCAAAATTATTATCATTATACATTTTATGGTCAATTTCAGTTGTTTTCTTTTTCTTAAATTGGTTGTGGTTTTAGGATTTTATGACTTCATTATTTTGATTATTTTCAGTGCATGAACATTGGTAGATAGATTGTCAGATATTTGGAAGTGTGGATCAATAGACATAGTGCCTGAGGCATTGTGGTATCAGAATAAAAGGCATCAAACATGACAGTGGCCTTACGTACCTACCATCCCGACCACATTGCATATATCACATAATAAACATTCATACACATACATTCATCTTTACACCCTGGTTTAATGTATTTTTTCAGTTTTTCTGGTTTTATTCTGTTTCAAAGTCTATCTGCTATAAAACCAATGTAGCAGTGGACGTTCAGAGAATCAGACTTCTTATACTCATTATTCACATAGGCTTTTTGACACATCAGTTTTTCATTAAAAAAAATGTCTAATTCAGTGTTCCTTCTCATCCCTGAGAATTGTGTTAATTTGGAACCTTCAATATGTATCAATATAAAAAAAACAGTTTAATTTCCAGACATTTCAAGGCTTAAAGAAAATAGCAAATTAAAAAACCTGATTAATTTGCATATCGTCTTGAAAATTGTTCACACATTTCACAAAAAATAGTCTGTCCAGGAAATCATATCATTTCATAGCATTCAGCAAAGTATTTTGGTGTATTAACTTTGCTGTATGAAGCAGCAAACTTGATGAAAATCATTAAAAAATATATGAATATTGCTGCTTCTTAGTGCTAATTTATATGTGTACAATTCTTCACAGAATTCCACACAAAAACATATAAAAACAAATCTATTTCACAATTATTTAAGAATATTGATTTCATATTTGCATGCTTTATTTTTTCTCTTTTTGACATGTATTGAAATATCACTTTTATTTGCAATGTTTTATTGTTTATTGTAGTATTAGTTTTTTTGTATAATTTGTTATTTTCTCTAAGTTGTAAATTTTTACATTTGCCAACTTTGTTAAAATTGATAATTACAGTTTGGAATTTTGTTGATTATTTTGAATAACGTTTGTAATATCCAGAATCCTATCAAAATAATTTAACTTGTGGAGAATAGATCAAAGATTTCTCCCTGCAATGTTTAGGTTTTATATATACAGGTATGTAGATATTGATGCCACAATATAAACATTCTATTTTAATTGCAACCATATTACCGGTATGTGTAGAATGGTTTCGTACTTTACAGGTAAAGTCTATTTGGTCATATCATGTTTCAGTTGAACATATTTAGCAGTACTATTTCATGCAATGCATTAATTACAGCTGAAAGAATAAAGTTTTGTTATCAATTTGTTAACAACCCCTGTCTGCTTTCATTTTATACATGTCTGATTTGTGATAAATGATTTGGATTCAATGTATTGGTTAATCATGCAAGCCTATGTGGTACTTTTTTCCATGTTTGATGATCTTCATTTAAAAAAAATGAAATTGATGAATTGAAAATGATACCTATGCCTGCCTAAAAAATGAAAAAGACAAAAAAAAATCATTGATCTCTATTGAAGCCAGGGGAAATGGATCAGTGAAAAGGCTAGCTTCCTCCACAGAACTGATTATTACGTTGCAGTGTCTGGTCATGTCTTGCACCACAAGTAGCCTGAATAGAGTTTGGTCTTTACTCAAAAGCATATCAGGCTGGGAAGATGTGGTTGCTTCTGCTCATCAAAAATATATAATGTGCATTTGTATCATAGCACATAAATATGGTATTTTTTCTCCTGAGAAATAATTGTGCATGAAATCTGATTGAAGATACTTGTTGTTTCAGTCTGCCTTAGGTTTGAATGAGCACCACCAGAACACTGTGGTGAACTACATGCGATTTGCACGCTACCAGAGGGGCCAACGAATGAGAGCTGTCGATGCCTGTTTTGAGGAGCTCAAAGATAGTCGGTATGTTCTTCATGTTTCCTTAGCTCTGCGGTGAATATGGGGAGGCTCAAATAATATAAATGGATATATACTTTTTTCCCAAATTGCAGTGGTGGTCAGTGTCTGAAGTATGGTTGTTGCTTGCCCTGAACTGGCTTTTAAAAACAGTCAATTAATTGAAAATAATAGAAAAGAACCCCAACAAGACAAGCTCATTTTTTTAACACTGTTATGATGACTAAATCACTTTCAGTTTTACTGATGCAAGTGAAGGTCATGACCTCTAAGTTGAATAGAGTTCAGTGATTGATAACTAAGAGTTTTTGGTGATATATCGTGATTGCAGGTTGGTAGAGGACACCTTCACCGTAGATGAGGTGACTGAGATGCTGGATGGGCTGTTGTCTGTGGTTAGAGGGGAGGTGGAGTCCGAGCTCATCAACACTGCTCACACCAACATCCTACTGCTCAGACAGGTGTTCCAACAAGCTGAGAAGTGGCACCTCAAACTGCAGGCAGATATCTCAGAACTGGAGAACAGGTAAACAGTATTTACAAACTAGAGAACATGACTTGTTCTGCTCTGATGCTCAATTTGAGTATCAGTTATAAACTCTTATCTTGTTTTGGGGGTTTTCTTCAGAAATGCAATCATCACATAATTTGTAATATTTACAGCTGAAGTATTTCTGACAATACAAATTTTGTTTACTTTTTAACCAGAGATTTATTGGAGAAAATCAAAGACTTTGAAGAAGCAGAACTCTCTGGTGCCAAAAGGGATGTCAATAAGCCAATATTCTCAAAGCTGGAACCTATGAACGAAGGTGGCGGATCACATCTGTTGCAAATGGTAACACTTACTTTAAGGCTAACTTATTGAATTTATTTTTCCCAGAGTGGCTCTATTGACATGAATCTTCAAAAAACAATGGCAAAAAGGTCTACAATGTTTTATTTGCAGAGGTATATTTCTTTTATAACATAAGATATTATAAAGCACAGTAATGAAGTGTAGCCAAGCCTTATGACAATATCAAGAAGCCAGGCTTCATGGGATTAAACTTTCCCCCAAGTTGAAAAGTGAAGAGTAAGTGCCATTACTCCAGCCCAGATATTTAACTCTGGACTAGATGTTCAAGTTATATCATTACTTCCATGTGACAGGACGTTCATTTGTTCCTTTAAGATTGGTGAGTGCCAACATTGGTCAATGTATATGAAAGCAACTCAGCACAGACCATCTTGTCAAATTTTATTGAATAAATTTATCTTTCCTTCACTGCGACCAAGACAGTATAAATAAACAATTTGTATCCTGAGACAGTTTAAACATTGTGATATATACCATAGTGCTAAATGCAAACCCTTCAACTCATTTTTCATCAAAAGATGGCTCATAAGTTTCACCACATCTTAGTTGTACAATCAAAAGTACACTCATCATCAACATGTTCATGTAAGTTTCCACCAGGTGTCCCTCTGTATTATTTCTGCCAGTGCTGTCACCTGATGTTTTATTTGAATCTCAGACATGTTTGTAAAGAATCCATAATTTGGAGGCGAAATATGTTTCAATAATATACATTGAACAATGTTCACTTCAAGAAAGTTTGGCTCCAACCATGAAGCAAACCGTGAGCATGTCCTGTATAAAATTAAAAGATAAAAATAAAACTGGTGTTTGAATCCTAACAGGAAAAAGTTCTCCACTCCAATTTTTGGAAATTCACTTCCTTTATGTATTGCAAGTGACATTATTGAACTGACAAATATGAGCGTTTAACTTGGGTAATGGTGTGAGTAATGATTATAATATACATTTTTGTGACAAAACACACAATAGATTTAATCAATATAGTATTATTTTAGATTTTTTTTCTCATAACATAAAATTTCAGTATGGTCTATGGACAAGTTAAGATTTTGTGCCCATAAGTTGAGCAGGAGAAAAATGTCTACCAGGTGGCATACCACAGATATATAACCCTAGATGGCA
This sequence comes from Amphiduros pacificus, assembly GCA_949316495.1. Classification (NCBI taxonomy): domain Eukaryota; kingdom Metazoa; phylum Annelida; class Polychaeta; order Phyllodocida; family Hesionidae; genus Amphiduros; species Amphiduros pacificus. Next base: position 35,039,678 of record OX439002.1, read on the forward strand.
GCACAATACAATGTTTTGACTTTTTTGTAGGAAATACAACGATTGGAGGAAGAGAACCAAAAACTCAAAGATAGAATGAAACAAATTGAAGGACAGGTTTGTAAAATAAAAACTTTTTTTTAACCCAAAATTTATGATAATATCAAGATGAATTATTCAACCTTTGATTCTGATTTTTATAGGTTCAAATTCAAAATATTTGGCAATTATTTTTAAACAATTTAATTGTTTTCAAATTATGTTGATGAAAATAAACAGATTTAAATGATCCTCTGAAAATAAGAGCATGAATAGTATTTTTTTTTTGTCAAAGCATCCCAAGAATAAAATTTGAGAAATCATTTTGCAGGCTATTGGTGCCACACAGGACAGGGGCAGCCTAAAGAATGAGTTAGACAGAACAAGAGCAGAACTAGCTCGCTCCAAAAACACACAGGTGAGTATTTTATCCATCCTACATAAATATTTATCAACTTAAATGCGGAAGTGTTAAACCTGCTAATTTATTACTGATGGTTGCCATATCTCATACAGCTGAAGAAAGACGTATAAAAATCATCTACAGAAAAAAAAAATCTAGTCAAATACGTTACTCACGCAAAATGTGTTTGCAGTAAGATTTAATAAAAAACAAAAAACATAAGATATATAGACATGAGCTTGAAAACAAATAATGAAAAATCAATGATTTCAGCCTGACTATTCGTCTGATGAAGTAGAGGATCTGAGAAGACAGGTGAAAGTTCTGAAAATGCAAGTTGAAGATGCAAGTATTCATGGAGTTTTATGTTAATATGCTAGTACAAACACATATTGCTGTATTACAGAGAGATGACTTGATTTAGTCTTGAACTATTGAACTAATATTGAGGATGATTAAAGTTATTCAGACTGACAGTGTGAATCTTGGATTTGTTGCAGTTTGGTCGAATATTTGATAAAATCTCTTTTTTTTTTTCATTTAATGATTATATAATCCTTTAGATAACATTCATTTGCTCAGAAAATGAAACATAGGATCTTAATAAATAAAGATTTTACAAGTTCGGAAACATTTAACTGCTTCATCATTCTGGTTTTGGAGTGAAATGCATGTTCATAAAGTTAGTTGTCAAAGAGATGTCAATCACAGAGCACAAATGTTGTTAGATAAAAGCTCAGAACATTTCTGCTTTATATTGTACTGCTTTCTGCTTTATATTGTAACAAAATGAAGTTTTGACAAAAAATTTCTGATTAGGATGTAAAATAACTTCCCCAAAATGTTGTAATCAAGCAAGAGGAAATATCTCCAACTTAATTTTGTGAATACCAGTGAAATATGAAGGAAAAAAACCCAGACATTTGAGGTTTGGCGGAATTTCTTCAATTTGCCTTTTATATCCAACAATAATGTTCCAGATCTGTCTCCGGATGTTCATTAGCACAACATCCTTTTGATGATGGCCAAATGCTTATAAACAATCATAGAAACTTCTCTGTGTAAAGACAGATCATTTGAATTGTGTTTGTACATGTGGATGACTTTAGTTTGGTACAAATATGAAATAAAGTGGCCTCATGAAGGCACTAGAAAGTTGTGCATGAAGAAATGTCATTTATTGAGGTATCAGCAAATATATTGCTTTGCATTGTCCCAGCTAACATATTGTAAGACGAGTGTTTTACTGCAGATCCAGCCAGGGATGTTAACCGGCAAAATTTGCCAACTCTGTACCATTGTCCTTGAATTCTTTAAGTTGAAAAGTTAGATTGGATTGCACTGACTAATCCCACCAAAGCACCAAAAAAAATATATTTTCTTTGATGTGTGGATCATAAAAAGAATATTAAGATTCTCCAAACTCGCTCTATCATTCAGTGCCACCTGGTTTGAATTGTTTGAATAATAAGATAATAAATAATGTTCTTTATCCAGTCTAAATAAAAAATTCAAAACAAATTTGAAAGAGGATTACGGAAAAAGAATTACCAAAAAATTGTCAGATTGTAAAGTTTTATACTGTTCTCCTAATATTTCATAACTTTCAACCTAAAATGTTGATTATTTGATTATTATTATGAAACAAACAGTTGATATTGTTTCTTGCTTCAGTACAACTCATCAAAGTATTTACACAGAATTATACATATATATATATATATATATATATATATATATATATATATATATATATATATATATATATATATATATATATATATATATATATATATATATATATATATATATATATATATATATATATATATATATATTTATATATATATATATATATATATATATATATATATGTATATATATATATATATATATATATATATATATATGTATATATATATGTATATATATATATGTATATATATATATATATATATATATGTATATATATATATATATATATATATATATATATATATATATATATATATATATATATATATATATATATATATATGTATATATATATATATATATGTATATATATATGTATATATATATATATATATATATATAATTAAAATTTACATTTTAGTGATAGGTAACACACTGAATAAATGTAAAAACTTCAAGAATTTTTATTGCAGTCCTCTCAACAATCTAGGGCCAAAACAGGAAATTTAGAGGATGATCTGACTGGGACAAAACATGAATTACTCAAGATCAGAAGTATGCTGGAAATGGCAGAAAAGGTCAGTGGAGAATATCTATTGATAGCAAGAAGAAAGATATTCATTTTTTGCAGTTTCATGTCAGGGAATTGGAAACAAACCATATATTCTTTCGACACTAGAATTGCAGTAATATAAGTCAAATATATGATGAAGAAAATACATTAATCTATTGAACAGATGGTTGAGGTAAATAAATTATGTAAATTATTGGTAAAAGTCATATCTAAAATATTTTAGTAATATTTATATTAGTAGCTGTCACATAATTTTGATGTTTTCTTTTGAATATCTCAGGAGCTGGAAAAGAAAGTGAGTCAGACAGCCCCATACCGTAACCTAAAGCAGATGATGCAGAAGAAAAACGAACAGATGAAAGATCTTAGGAAGAGACTGAGCAAGTAAGTACAAGTGGAGAGAGATATAGGATGAAGTATATTATATTTACTGGGGCCTGGAGGTCCTCAAACTCTTTAACATAAATCCTCAGACTAAACTCGGTCAGCAATCGCTGTTTTTTTTCCTGTGCCAGACTGCAATTAAGTCAAAGCGGACAAGCCTGCTAGAGGGTCATGCAGTTCATTTAAAAAATCTATTGCCACACTTACATGCAAAGGCCTTTGTGAACAGCTTTGGCAACTGGCCTGTTTGGTAAGGCTGAACTGTATGTAATGTTTGTGAACAGCTTAGTTTTGGCATCATACTTAAACCAGGCAAAAAAGTGCTTTCTCATTAAATTTTAGTTGGAAAATTGGGTATGGAGGAAGGACAAGTCATATGCATTAAAATTTTACACAATTGTTATGTTGGCTTCTGTGGTGATAATTGTACATTGTCAGAAGTCTCAGCAATATATTTTTCATCTCGATCATGTCGGAACTTTTTTATTTTAAGAAAATGCTCTGAGGCAGTGATAAGAAACAAAATTCTTTCCTGGCCTTATTTTTTATGCAAATTCATGTCTTGATTTGACCATGAGTTTGTTTCGCCATTCATATCTGCACTTGACTGACGGGGTCAGCAGAAAACTGTGTCAGACGCATGTAAATATGGCCATCTTGGTGCAGTTCTTTACACTCTCGGAAATTCCCGCCTCATTTGTCACGGATTCTGTCTAGCCAAACCATTATTGATAGTAGAATATTCTAATTATCTGGGTCTTTGACCTTGAGCCCACCTTGCCGCCGAACATGCAATGATGTGAATCTCTGATACCAGGTGGCGTCAATGAGAACGAGATATACCGTGTTCAGATAAACTAAAATTATGTATAAACAGTCCTGTTATAAGCATTTACATATTGTTTTTTATGCCAAATATAAATTAACTATGTAAAAATTATGTGTATTTAAGAATTAATGGTAAATATGGGAAAATTAAGTAGAAAATTTGCAAAATTATTCTTTGTGCACATTTGTGTTTTTTGTCATTATGATTTTTCAAATATTTGACATTGTTTTGAATATACATTACAGGTATGAGTCTGCAGATGACTAAAAGAAGAGAATATTAGCAAGTAAATACACACGACGGTGGAGTTGCATGAGATATATTGGAAATATTTCATATAGTGTTCAGATTGTAACAAGTGAACTCAAACTAGTGCGGGACACTTGACATCGCAGGATGTGTATTTTGTGATAAATCCAATTGTAATATCACAGCTTAAATGAATGATAAGAATAATTTGGGATGACGGCAAGCTGCGAATGAATGTATGGAATACCAGTGGTTTATAAGTGATGATATGCGATACAGTTTAATTTTTATTGAATATTTATGATTGTCTTTGGAACAAGGAATATATACTCAGGATAACATTGTATGAAGTTTTTTTAAATTGTCAATTCCCATCATAATAAATAAGATATTGAAGAATTTTTTCATTTTAAAACTGTCACAATATATGTAAATTTTATGCTGATTTTGATAAACTGGTAGCATAGTATATAAAAGTCAAATTAGGATGAACACCAGGAAAAAGGACGGAAAATGTTAGGTTAAGGAGGACAGATACAAATATGAATTGTCTGAGAGAAAGATGACATACTCTTTTGTTTAAACATTTTCAACAATGCTGAGACACCCTGTGTGTAAATGCAAATTGTGTAAATATAATTTATAGTGTGTCCAGTTGTCCTGCAAAATAGAAATAGAGAAAGCTAATATTTGAGGTTAACAGACACTGACTTTTACAGAGAAGTTAATATTATTTAGGCTCTGAAAAGTGAGAAAAAGAACAGTGGTTCTGTTCACTCCATTATGAGCTTGCCTTTCTTCCTGGCATATGATGTAAGCAAATTGTTCTCACATTAACCATGTTATATAGGCAATTCTGTGATTTCTAAATGTTACTGTTGCATTGCTTATGAAAGTAGCAGTTGGGACACTTCACCCTTTGCAATTGTGAATTTTGTGTCTGGATTTATCAGTGAATGATCCCATCTAAATTGTTATATTTAGTTCAACTATGATAATGTCATTTAGCAATTCTTATTCACTTAAATGGTTACTTTTAGAATTATTATGATTATGAGAGCTTGGAATTAGGCAGAGTATATCAGGGCTGATACATTCGTTTCACTTTGGATCTTATTTACTTCTGAGAGATGCATGAAAATGTTTATCTATTGAAAGGAAGATGGCATTATTTGGACCACCATTGACATTAATTCTTAAGATAAATTGTCAATTCTTTTTGATCAGTTAGAGCAAATTATTGTTGAGCCTTGTGAAAAGTCCTTGTAATATTTCCAAATTGTCCTGTCTCATTCTCAGCAACAATATGGATGCTGATCTTTGGGTGCTCTTTTTCTTTCTGCTAAATACTCCCCACCTTTTATCTGTTGAGGAATTTAATAAAACATTCCTCCAATATGTCCAATGAGAGTGTCTTACAAATCTTTTTAGATTTACCTTGAAGTAGACAGTCTAAATCTGAATGCACATGTTCACAACATGATGTAACATTCCAGATTAACAAACATGTCAATTATATTGTTATTTTAGGAGTAGAATGGGATAATTGTTAATTAACCATTTGATTAAAGAAATGTTAGATTATATTGTAAAATATAAAATATTTTGTTGATGAAAGTCGTGATGCCGTCCAAACAGCTGTATCTTTTTTATTCATATGTCAGATGTTCACTTTATTAAAGAATTCCATACTTAGATATTGACATCCAAATTAACTAATTGGATACATAAATGTGGACATACAATGTTGTATACCTTGTTGCCTGCACTTTTCAGCACACAATGACTTTATTGTGTTGTTGTGCTAGTATCACTTCACTTATTCATTAATGTACTCCATTTTAATAAACATATAATCACCATTTTTATTCTTTATTATTCTCTACATGTACTTTTGGGGAAAATATAATTTGAATTAAAAAAGTGAAAATTTCTATCAGCTCATGAAAAAGACAAAAGCTGTTTCTCATGTCGTCTTGTAATTGGTGTTTAACAGACACTGACCTATAATGTCTCTTAATTGTCAGTCTCTCTGTTATACAATACCAGTTGTGCCTGAAGATGCTGGTCAAAGAGGGTCAGTGCGGCCTTCCAGAAAGGGATATCACCAATGATCTATGATATATTTTTATATGTAAAAATATGTAATGAAAATTCACTGTCATTGCCAATCTGCATTCTGGCCTCAAATAAGGTGGGTTGACTCTTTTGATCTGCCAGGAATCTTTCAAAAGATAACTGCTGATTAATATTGGAAGTTATAAATGTGTAGGTGTGCCTGTTATAAATGCTATACATCTCAACCGGAAATCGTATATAATCAGAAATAATGGATATACCCAGCATTGCTAGGCTTCTCTCCAATACCAGGCCTAGCGATTATGTAATACCTATCTGTGTTTAAATTAAATGCTCATTAATATCCATACGTTGAAATATGAATTCATTACAATTGACACAAGGCTCTTTTCTCCACAAAGGCCAAGGGCCGTGGCGTTGTTGGTTAGACCTTGGAGTAATTATGATTAATAAAATAATCATTATTACTCCAAGGTGAGATGCAAGCTTATTAGCACTAGTTCCTCTGTGATGATCCAAAGGTTGTGGGTTCGATCCCCGGCCGTGTCGGCATTGAATTCCTGAAACAATAGAGCGTGCCACGAATTGACAAGCGTGTGAATACGTATACGTCTCTGTGCACTTTCCATTCATCAAAACAACAATATTTATATTATTTTAGCATGATACAACATCTTCTGTTTGATGATATGACATTCAAAGGAACTTTGGTGATCCAGGGAAGACAATTTTTATAATCATTCTTACAGTTGCATACAATTGTATTGTATTCTGAGTGACCAGGATCAATAATATTTTGTTGAATACATATTGTGTGAAGATTACAATAAAATAATAAGCAATAGTTTAAGATATTAAAATTGATAAATCCATGATAAATCTCAAATTATTCAAATGCCGTGTCCCCCTAAAATGATAAACTGTAGTTCAGGACAAGGGTGACAAAGAACCAACATGTACAGGACACCTTGAAGCACCAACTGTGAGATGATATAAAGAATTTAAAATACTTTTGAGTCAATAATAATACTTCAGCACTAGCCGTGATATTGACAATATTTGATTTAATTTGTAAGCGGGCCAATTCCAAACATTTAACACTTTAACGTTGGCACCAATTTTCCATCTAACAATCTATCATTTTTATCATATGAAATGCAGCGAAATTTTCCTAAAATGTTTCTGGTCTGAATTGTGACTGAAACAAGAAAAATTCTGCTCCACAGATGAAAAAAATTCAAACAGAACAGAAAAAAATAAAAAATATTTAAACACAACAGAAGAAAAATAACTAAACAAAACATTAAAAATAGAAACATTACCAGATAAAGAATAGAACAAAGAATGAAACAAAGTTTAAACAAATCTTAAGCGATAAAAAACCATTTCTGCAAAACCTCCCACGTTTACACTTAAAACTCAAACCATATTTATCCGATTATTATGATTTTACCACCAAAAAAGCCAAGAGAAATTATGATAGTATGGCAAGTGGCATCTTTCATCTCAATGTTCAAATTGTTCTTAAAATCGGCCGAAAATGTGTTGTACCGATTTTGACAAAATGATGCCACATGTCGTGGTAGATGTACAATATGCGTATATATGTTGTATATTACATGCATAATTATGAACGTTCCCTGTTGATTTCAATATGTTGTTTTCTGAAGTTTTGGATCTTTTGTTCCACTGTGACAAACTGGGATTTTAGATTGATTGACCTGTTGACATTTGACCTTCATAATATGATGCTTTAGTTATGATACTTGGCATGCTATTTATCATCATTCTGAAGAAGCATCATTTTTTCGACTTAATTCAGATAATGGAAATAAAAAATGATTTTACGTAAAAGGAGAACTTTGCTGGAAATATTTCGTGTCCCTAAAAGGGCTTGATACAAAATTAACATTAATTTTTAATAAAAAAAACCCCAAAAAAACCAAAAAAAAAACACCTGAATTTTAAAATGTTTTGTTGCAGCGAAAAATAACCTTTTTGGGCTTACCCTGCCTGCTGCAATACTGAAATATATCAATCAGCAATACTCATATTTGTAATGATGTGCAAATAGGTGTGTTCTTTAGAGTAGAAAATAATGAAAAATGCCAAACCGCATTCCAATAAAGAAGAGTGACAGTTGTTACTTGGTATCTGATTATTTAGAAAGTTATTTTGACCTGACAACTAGTAATCGATGAATCTTTTGTCATCTTTTGGGAGTCAATGTACAGTAAAATATGATGTTCATGCAATGATGACCAGATCCAACCCTTCCTTCGCAACCCCAGTAAAGGGTTTCCTTGATACAAAATGATATTGTTGAAGATAATGGAGACTATTTTGGATGTGAATTTATGACCTCACACAAACGCTTTTAAGATGATTGTTTTATGACATTGGATATGAAGGATACACCAGTCAGTTACTCGATTCACTTCATCCTGATATAGTCGTATTCTCAAGACATGTGAGTATGAAATAAGTCACCTTTTTAAAACGATCTTGTAATTAGAAATGAGCAAGGCATTCTTACAGACCATTTTTAACGAAAACCAAGAAATTAATTGACGCATCAAAATCTGATGATACGTACAAATATTACGCAATATCATAAATAGAATCGCATCATCAGCAACTACATCCTAGTACAAGCAAACAACACCCAATAGCTAAATATTCTATGCAAATAGCGATAATCGGTGACGTTAGATGTGACATTGCAAGATATATTAGGATAGCAGGCCGTCGGACATTTGTTATAATATATGTTTCAAATAGCGAAATGACGATATCGGATCCACTGAGAACTGAAGTTATATATATACGCTTGGAATATTCCAAGATATACGGTACAAGTACATCAGTCATGACTTAAGAATATTAAAATTGACATGCAAAGGCAACGACGAGAACGCTGTCAAGGAAGGTTTAAATTTCAAATGTTTAATGAGTAATTGAAAGTTGAAAATAATGTCAAACTGAAAAGTATTAGTTTTTGCAATTTTAAGTGATTAAATACGATTTTGGGCATGTTAACTAAACTATGATTTGACCTTGGAGTAATAATCATTATTACTCCAAGATTTGACTAAGTAAATCTAACTTACAAAACTCTAATTGGAGAAATGAATATCTCATCAGTAAGGCGTTTAGAGCACATTGACGCCCTTTTTTAACAACTAAACATATGTTGTGAGGTTTGTCAAAAAAACGTTACGTTAGACGTTCAGGTACTTTCAGCCACCATAGCTACCACACTCACAGATTATTTTAACACAACATATGTATATTCACTCACGAATCTACTCTGTTCAACCTTCATTATACTCAAAGGTTCAACTTTGTAATTTCAAACGCTGGTTCCATTGTAAAGGCGCGACTTTTCTCAGAAATTTTGGTATTTTCCCGTCAGGAATAACACGTCATGCCATTACCATTATATTTTTCTGCTGCCATTTGTTCACAAGTATATTACATCTATATTTTATTCTTGAAATGAAGAAATATTCTGAGTCAGTTGGCATGTTAAATGAAGTTTTAACAATATTTCCTATTGTGTACTTGGTAGCTGTCGTATTTCATTCTATGTTTGGTCCAAATGTCAGTAAATTTGTGGTCCTCATCAAATAAAATTATTACCACAACTGGAAACTAATATTTTTTTGCTTTTGTGATTATTCTATCGAAAACAAACAAACAATCAAACAAACAAAAAGAAAAACAAAAATGCGCCGTAGCTATAAAGAAGAACATAAAGATCATTATGATACCTGCCTGTAAATTGAAATAAAGTACGCAATTTAAAATCATTCGAATGAGTGTATGGTATACCATCTTAGTTTATATCCACGCTGGAATATTTTAATTGATATATCTCTCGGACAATCACAGTCTAGAATTTAATATAGTTATTATTATATTGTGACATGTTTGTCAATGAAAATAAGGAATAAGAGTAAACTTGTGACGAGAGGGCAGAAATCAACCTTCATAGTGTGTATGCAAAGGTCTGTTGTAAATATTCTAGTATTCGTATCAATATTTTGCATGGATTGTACAGGTGAATTTGGATTGTCCATTTTGTTTAGACACTATATCAAAATAACATTTTTAAAAAAGGCAAGCAAAATGAGCACCTGGCTGTACCTCTTTGTTATGACAGGTATCTGGTCTCTGGTCTCTGGTCAGACATTGCTTACGGTTCACAAACTCAATATTTCTCTGAGATGTATGCCAGTCCTGTCCACAGTATGGCTACACTAAACATAGTAAGTAATTTATTCAATTAATTTGGACATTGTTTGTACAGGTTATAGTTTTACTTCCACAAAATGTGCCATATTCTATCATATTTAATCAGAGAAGAAACACATTTTGATGAATAAAATGGTCAAGTTGGAGCAGAAAGGTGGAACAGACTGCAGCAATGGCAAAATACAATTGTGGATGAAAAATAACCAATAATTAATATATCGCTCCTTCTTCATAACCCAATTCAAAATTCAATAATGTTTGTAAATTTTCTTAAGTAATGAATTTCTTCTCCCGAAAATTTTGATTCAACATCGCATGCAAGATTTGCAAGGAAATAAAGAAATCAAGAGACGCACCGGCACCGTTGCCTCTCGCTGCTTATCGCCAGTGGATGAATTTTGTTGTAAATGAATTGAAATCTTCTTTTTCTTTTTTTTTTCTTTTTTTTTGTAAACCGCTTTTGTACCTGCACACTGGGTGCAATTCTTTCATCAACTGTTAATACCAACAGTTTATCGAAACAAAAATCGTTAGTAAGCAGAGAATATTCCGAATCTTTGGGTGTTAGCAATATACACTTGAAGCTGATACAGATTTAAATTGAATAAATGGTCTTTTCATATTATTTGAATTGATTTCAAGTTTGAGGAATGAAATATTACCGCTTCAATGTACCTTTTTCGCTGTGCCGCAATTGATTTAAAATACATGAACACCAAAAGGATTTTCCACTCGCGTCACATTCACCTTTCCGAGAGTGGTACAATACTGCATTATAACTATCAAATAAGGCCAAAGAAGCCCGTTTTAGGAAAACATTTTTTTCGAGATGTTGCATATTCGTGACTTTTGGTGATTTGAATTAAAGCTAATAAAAGACTTCATGATATAAGCCCACCACCCATTTTGAGCAATTATAAGCGAAATTCTCGGGTGGGGAGGCATCAAATAAGGCGGAAGATTAACATTTTCAATATATTTTCAACTAAATTTTCAATTATATTTTCTATACATTGAACTCTATTTTCAACTTGATTTTATTGGTGTCCCTATATTTGTACCGCTGTGACTGATGAATATACCAATTCTTTTTATTCATCCAAAATAAAGTTTTTCAGAAATTTGGAAAACATTATAGCCTATAGAAAACGTTACTTTGCTTATTAGTTTGGTATGTTACATTTAGCCAAAATCGAATCGATCTCTGAAAATCACAATCTAAGACGAATATTTTGATATTTCTTACTCTCAAATGGTATTTTGAAATACTGTTGCAAAAACACTACAAAATGTAAAGTTTCAATGCTAGTTTAATGGATATATTAGCGTTTTGTATTTGTCAACAATACATTTCAGAATTTCACATATTGGTTATTTGTAAATGAACTAAGATATACTGTTTACAGGTAACATCAGATCTTATTTATATTCTGATAATTTGAGGCCCCTGTTTGATAATTTACTTTATTCTAAGAAGCACTTCTAGACATCAGAACCATTTCATTTCTCAACTCGATTAAGCGAAGAAAATATGAAGCCAATCTTTGATCAGATATCACACGAAAGAGAACAAAACTTCCAGGCGCAAAAATTGCGGCAGGCACAAAAATTGGACCAGCCATTTTTTTGTTTTCTTTTTATTTTATAAGATAACACTTAGGTATCTCTATCATAATGATACCTGTGTAGCTTAGATATCAATAGAACATAAAGGAATAAAATATTAACTACAAGCACATATATTAGCAAATCTTGAATGTACATCTCATGAAAGGGTGCTACACGTTCCGAATAGCGCCAACTGTTTTAAATGTTTTATCATGACGTGTTTTCCCCATAAGACAACATACCTTCGACATCTTTAAACTGTGCCTACTGTATGTAATTTTTATTATACAATGTGACATTCATATGACTTGGACAAGCAGAAAAAGTCAACATTTGATATATGATTGCAAGGAAATAGTAAAATATGAGTAGCGTTTTGAACCTAAATATTAAATGGGAATATATTGTAACATGCTCTGTCAACAAAAGGTACATATGGAATGTAAGAGATATAGTAATAAGCACTGCTGCTTTATATATATATAAAATCAGAATGACTTAGAAATGAGCTAATTATGAAAGCCTAATGAAATATGCATACTTGAAGGAAGTTCAATCCTTGGAATTTGTCCGAAATACTTCACAGTAGTTTCATTTTTCACAAAAAATATTCCTCAAGTGGTAATAAGCTATTCTCCCAGCATTTCGCCAGGCGAATGATTTGGATATTATATAAATGCCCGGAAATAGATATTCATAATGAAAATATTAAAAAAAAAATTACAAAATTACTTGACAATATGGGCCGGAAAGGCGATTTTGCCGGTCCTGCTGAAAAGACCACAGAAACTTGCAACAAGTGTGCATGTGCCAACGATTTATTTCAAAGAACTAACACAAAAATGAAACTACATTTCATTAATAAGGAGAACTTACAAACATCTGATTCTTGATCTTGAAAAAGTATATTCATAAAAAAACAAAATTGGACACCCCTTTACAAGTGTACAACATGTAAAACATCTATCAAAAGGTTGAATATTCTATAGTCAAATCATTCACGATTTATTTCAAAGAACTAACACAAAAATGAAACTACATTTCATTAATAAGGAGAACTTACAAACATCTGATTCTTGATCTTGAAAAAGTATATTCATAAAAAAACAAAATTGGACACCCCTTTACAAGTGTACAACATGTAAAACATCTATCAAAAGGTTGAATATTCTATAGTCAAATCATTCACCGTGATTGATCGTTTTGAAGAGCTAAAACTACTGGTAAGATTTCTCACTTATTAGTAAGTAAAATGTTGCATTTCATGGGACAATGCAATCTATTTTCCATTTAGCTCAGAATTATTTCCATTTTTTATGATTTTTGAAAAGTCTAACAGATATCACTGACTTGTCAAGGAGGCTACCACTTTGACTAGCATTCACATATACGAATATACGAACATCAAGACACCAATGAAAGTTGGAACAAAATTCAATATATAATGTGCATTTTGATTGGCCGAAATTTTCGTCTCCTCATGTGTTCTCTGGGAAAGGATTAAAGTTTCTATTAAATCTCAATGGTCACAGGTAATTTTGCAGAGCTTTGAGGTATGTTTAAGTGATATATGCTCATGAAAGTTATTTCCCGAAAACAATCAAAATGCACCTGCCATGATTATTGCGTATTGCTGGAAGTGCCAAGTACTGTGCAGTACTCTCTGTAACCACTGTTGCGCACTGTAAGAGTGTTAGGCTTGTACCAATAGACAAACGCTAATGGACAAATATTATGGCTAATAACATTTTAAATACGAGATTTAGGATATAATATTTATACTATGTTAGGAAAAAGTGCTAAAAAAAACTGATTTCATGAAAGCTTTAAAATGATCATTTATGAAGCAATTTGCAAAGTTCTGAGGCCATGTGTACAAGATATAAGATGATATAAAATTAATTATGCCAAGATGTCATGATTTACTGTCAACGCGGAATATAGAAGACATGGGATGCACTAATTGCTCACGACAGGTAAATATTATGCTTTTTATCATTGCATCCTCATATTTATGGCAAAGTTGGGTCAAAGTTGTTCTTTGGGATTTATCAAATAGATCACAGGAGAGAGGGCAAAAAACAATCATAAACATTTCCTTCTTGTATCATTTCATATTGTCATTTTCATTTCAAATGCAGAACGGGATGCATTTGTGTTTGTCAGACAATTTTGATCAGGTATGGATACAACTGTCGGATAATAGTGTGCCTGAACATTATACTGATTTGTCAATTGTTTTAAACCATAATTCAAATGTTTTGAATATTTATTTTGTGGTTAGCTTAATACCTTTGTCGTTGCTTTGGCTGTGACTGTCCTGAACTGAAAATTGTTCGAAGAAAGATTTGTTTGATTTGTTTAAACAAAGACAGAATAAATATTATTGCAGTATTTAAAAATAAATCACTAATATATCAATATTTTGACGAGATGCTTATATGTTAAACTATTCACAGTGAAAAGATTTTCCTACAGGTCAATACATTATCATTGTGTGCAAAACATATTGAAAAGTACATGAAATTCTAAATATTTCTAAAAGCGGAATGTAAAGATTGAATATTGGGAGGAGCTACATTTCAGAATACTTTTCTACCCAAATTCAACTTGACAGATCATGAGTATTCAATTTTCTGAATTCAGGTTATGTTTCCTATTATAATGTTTCACACTTAAGCCAGCCTCTGTGTCTCTGTGTCATCGAGGCCAATGGCTGGTTGATTTATTTCCATATGTAGCCCAGACAGCAAGGGTTGCTACCTTCCTTGCACATACATATTGGTGAAAACCAATGCTGAAGTCTAAAATATATATAAGGTAATGAGTCTGGTGACATTTATTATCTGGTGATAATATGATTATATTATTTACTTTCCTTCATCTGAGACAGACATAAATTGTGACATATGGTTACATAACATCCCAGTTATAATTGGACAGGAAATACTAGGATTCCTCACTGAACACTATTTCGACATATAATCTTTGGCATTCTGCAATCACCTTTGTTTCAAGACTGCTTTACTCCAAGTTAAGGATGGACAATGGACAATTATTCATTAAGGGGGAAGTAAAGTGGCAAAAATATCGGCAAGACCACTAGATGGGGAAAATATTGATAATACCAACCCTGATATAAATATTGAGATTCCCATATCAGCAGATTAGAACAAATGTTAAGGGGATGGAATTTAAGGGAAATAAATGGAGTTTCAAACTTGTGGAAATCATCTTTAGAGGGCAACAAGCAACCATGAGAAAATGTGGCCTCACTTGGGCAGTTTTAAATCAAACCTTTATAGTATCCAGGCATTTCACTCAACGCTACAATTTAAGATCCCTCCAAAGCACTTTTGGGGAACCAATTATGGGGCATCAGCAACAAGTACAATTTACAACATAACTTTAAGGGCAGAATACAATCTACTCTTATTATGGTTTGTTGTTATTTATATTTAGAAGCTTGATTACTTAAACATAGACCTTTCTAGAGAGTGTTTATTTATCTTAATATTGATTGAAAATCAATATCTTGATATTTGCTTCATAACACATGTTCAAAGGTTATATTGCCATTTATGCTCTTTATGCTATTTAGGATATTCGTTCCCGGAGCCCATACATAAAATGGACTTTCAAAAATCAATGCATATATGATCTGACAGGAGTAATAGGTCACCTCTGGTAGTATTGGCCGAAATTCCTCTGTAAAAAATGAAAGCAACCCTTGTTACATGTTTGTTTCAACCAATAACAGATATCAATACTGTGTAATGGCTAGAGATAATAATCCGTTGTAAATTAATATTTTACATGTGATTCATTTGGAACAAGAGAAATATTCCTACGGAATTTGTGTGAGATGAAATGAGGCAAAACAAAACTATTTTCATGATATATAGCAAATAATTTCGGCTGTGAACATTACTTAAATTTTTAACTGAAGAAACCAGAAAGCATATGTCATAATTGGGACCAAAAAGGGACGAATTACACCCCATACAAGGGCACAGTAAGGGGTCCAAAGTGGAAATATAATTTTTCAGTGCCAAAAAGGCAGCCTCTATAACTCCTGTGCGACCATATATTCTGAAGTAGTGGCTGTTAAAAATGTCACCTTCATATGTATTTGATAGCCTAAAAGAACAAGAAGTGTCAAGCATACTGTCGGTTTACTGACTAAACACGGCAGCTTAGACAATAGTGATGGTTATCATTATTTTGACCAGTCAAAGACATGCTAAACGCTTGAAATAACTCTTGTGTATGTTGTACACTGTGCGCTTGAAGTGATTTTTTGAATTTAAATTTTATTTTTAATTACAACACTTCGATTTCAAAGTGACTATGGGAGAAGATAAAGTTGGGGATTTAATGCAAAATATACATTATTTGTCTCTATGATTAACGGGAGATTTCCGACAAGGTTGTTACTAAATTCAATGAAAAGATAGAATCTCCTCGTGTTATATTTCAGCTCATGAATGGGTGATGCTCACAAGAAAACAAGTTTTTCATGGATGTCTGTACAATCATGAGTTTTTGGTAGTGACTGGAGATGAATATGTGGGTTTAATCCAGAATATAAGCATTTTTTCAGGTACAAAATGTGATCTCCGAGGAAGTGTCACCAAACTTTATGAAAAAATATCAAAATTGTGATTTTTAGACCTTCCCCTATGAACCCTTTTTGTGCCATGAAATGAATGAAAATAGAAATATTTTCAAGTTGGATAAGAATGGAAGAAAAGCCAGAGGGTCTTCAACACAATATTTGGGTCAATTAAGGCTGGATGGCCTATATTACTATAATAAATCTCTATCTAAAATAGTTGTATAAACTATAAATCAGCTTAAATAGCATTACTTAACCATTAACAAATATATAAGCATACCGATTTGGATGTGTGTTTCTTGGGGAAAAACCACCGATGAAAAAAATTAAAAAATAAATAAAATGGCCTTGTACAGAAAAAGAAATCGGCAAATCTATCCTCACCCATTTGAATGAATAATGAACTGTCCCTGAGGTCAATTACCTTGTATCCGTTTGTACACATTTTAACAAAAGCCTTGATTTTTATCTTGATTATTATACTGGTTTAAATTTGGTTAGGAATTTTTTAAAAATGTAATAGCTATCACTGAGTTGTCAAGGAGGCTGCCATTTTGAATAATGACAATATGGCAAATATTAGCAAGTGAAATTCGAGTCTCCTCTAGGAAAGGATTAAACTGGTCATTTTTTAAACAATTGTCACGCTCTCACAAAAAATTGTGTCATTTCAAATAAAAAAAAAGTCGCACTTTTTAATCACATTTATATGCGTCAAAGTTTTACTGAATCACTATTCATTAATCGCTAAAATGCTCTTTAGATTCAAATATAAAAGTGTGTTTCATGGCCTGTCACACAATACATAAATCTGTTTATAAATATTTAAGCATTTAATTTAACCGCATTTTGGAAATACATTTTAGCGATTTGATCTCAAGGTACAAAAAGAAATTCATTTATTTTATATGCCCCTAAATTCAATGTAAATTAATCATTAATTGATCAAATATGGCATTTTTCTCTCTTCTATATTCTACAGTACAGTAATTGGATGCTGCACACAGCCTAGAAAGATGACCTTTCTACTTCCAAAATAAACCTTATCCTGAGGAATCTTTCCTTTACCGTTAAATGATAAATAAATAATTAATTGCACACAACCTATTTAATGTCTCTTATTATGAATGTCTCTGTCCTGTATTTGCTTATAAATGACAATCATGATAATCATGTCCCTAATCCTGGTAGTAGCGAGCATGTTCCTGTGCAAAACCTTTTGAGACCCTTTCCCGAAAAGATTGGCCAACAACTGTTTGTTGCAAGAACCAAAGGATCATACTGAAGGACCTTGTTTACCCCAAATCAAAAACAGAGTATGTTGCAACCAAGTTGAGTACGGCCTGGATGATATCATCACCAACGTTAACTGTTGCCCCATTTCCAGCAACAATGGCCATCTCGAGGTTATCCCCTTCCATAAATAAGTGGTGAACTAGGGCATCTGATGGCATGGATGGTGTTGTTTCTGTTACCTCTGAAGCTGGAAAATGGATGAACTGAAAGAGTTGAATCTCTATGTCTTATTAAATCAACATTTTTGTTTATTAAATTGGAAAGTTTAAAGCATGTGTGTCTGGGATGATATTGCTAATTAGAATATTTATACATGACAATGAGTTAAATGATTTTACTCCCATATATTTTATATTCATCTTATTAATACAAAATTAATACAGAAATCACAAACACTACAAAAAGGCAATGGTCAACATAGCCCTAGGGTTATTGGCTTAAGTTTAAATCAATAATGACGTTTCAAAGATCACTAAATTAACTTAACTTAGTATGTTGGATTGAAAACAATTTTTCCAAGCCAGTCTCATCGATTTTAGTTAGATTTAGCTACTTTACAGTATATTCAATGGCAAATATTTTATAGTTAACAAAATTTAAGGGTCATGGGTAATTTGTTTTACAGCATTATATCAAAGTTTGAGCTCTATGAGACCACTTTATTGTTATAGTTATGAGAAGGAAAAAGCCAAGAGTTTCTATTATATATTTTGGGTATTTCATGGAGCGCAAATAAAATATATCCAATTTTCTCTTGTCATTTTTATTATAAAGTTGTTCACATTGAGCATAAAATCGGTTATCTTAAGGTTAAACTATTTCATTTGAAAAATGTCAGCTTGATTTCATCCTGTAGGCCAGCTCAATGTCCTTCTTCTCATAGGGGCATTGTTTCAATAGGCCAAATACCATTCAAGGATAAGTGCTTCATAACCTACCTGGTGTTAGACTTAGTTTCAGGACTACCGGTTCCCAGGCAGGTGCCATGATAACATTTCAGGATGCACATAGAAAAGCCAACCCTGCCTTTTGTTTTGTTTCGGGACCGTTTATTTCAGTCAAGGTCAATGACGTTGTACGTTTTTGCACTATTCTCACAAGGTAGAAAAACATCAAACCATTCAAGGATGAGTAGAACTGACATTACGTTTTCACTCTATGAGATGATCTACACATGATATATACGTGACTGTGCATCTGTGTAGGCTATCTATATGAAATATTGCCAGTGACCTTTACGTGACCTTTAAATAACCTTGAAAATGAAATCCTTATTTGTGCAAATTTACCTATACATCTTCTGTTCTGTGATCTAAGCTTATGAGTGTTTAATTTAGGAAAATACATTAATTCTCAACAGATACTGACAATTAAGTCTCAAAATTTCAGAATTTATCAACGAGCTAAATTTGATGGAAAATTCTTAATCATGACAGTACATGGAAAACCCCCAACAAAACCTTTAAAGCTCTTTTCATTATTTCCCCCCTATTCCAGATTAATGGTCTGTTCTTTAGGGCTTGAGATGTGAAACCGACATGCACACGTGCAGGTGTATGGTGGTGGGAGTTTGTTTTGGATTCAAAGAAAGCGAGCGTCATATTTGGGCAGTAGATTCGCTGTGTACCTTTCTGTGGATTATAAAAACAGTCTGCGGAAGACAAAGCCGAAATTTCATGACTTAACTGGCAGAGGTAGTATGCGACTCTACCTCGCCATGCAGAGTATGAAACATCTTGTAAGTTGTCAATCTCCAGTTTGTAAATATGTTTGAAAGGTCATTTTAAAAAGAATTATTTCAACAATGTGGTAGAATAGTATTTTTTTGTGATTTCTGTCGAATTATGTATGTATTAAGATTATCAATTTAGGGTCAGGTATTAAGGTCTTCAGGTTCAAATTCTATTTCGTGAACTTTTAGAATTATTGACAAACACCTAAACAAACTTAAGTCTGATGTTTTGTGTCGACGTGGTATTTTTGAGGTGGATGACGCTGTGGCGCTTTGCTTTGTGGCGAGAATGAGATGAAGCCAGTGCATCGATCAGCGGTCTGACTGAATGCTTTTATCTTCACTCATTGTGACACTACTCACTAGATATTGGTTTGAATCAACATTTCGAAACAAACATGGGCAGCTTCATATCAAACTAGTTTTTCAAGTTTTTCTGACTGTGGATGTGTGTTGATATTGATTTCTCTTCATGGGATAAATACAAGCAGATTAACTGTATAAACAGGTTTTCAACAAACCATATTATTCCTGAGAGAAAAACAGGCAATTTCAATGTTTTTGCCATATTTTTATATATTCTTATATATCAATCTCTTTCGACAAATCATGATGATACGATTATCTTCTGAAAAGTAGAATTTATTCAGTTTTTAAGTTGATAGTTATAACAGGCTCATAAAGGCTATTCTGCTCAATAAATTATGACATGTTCATATCTTTCCCAAACTGTTTTATATGAAAGTAATTCCGGCACACCTCGTTAATCACCTGTCTTAATTTGAAGTCAATCACAACAATCCTTCTTGCTCTTTGATATCAAAATGTAACATAATGTTAATTGTGCTTGGTATTCAAGATTGGGTTGAAATATGCATAACCAAGCTATATAATGAGTTGTGCGATGTGAAATTGGAAGGGTTGCAGTAATTCTCAAATGTCATAATCTCCTTTGTAGATTCTGGGTTTTATACCAGGCTCTGCATGCCAGTAAAGGCTTTTTACCAGGTCAAATGTCTATTTGAGTCAGACCTGGGAGCCATAAAGAACCAGATATGTTGCGCATGTTGTAACGTGGCCATTTGGTTTCATTTGTTATGGTTAGAAAGTGAGTTATGATGTCAGTGACATGTATACCAAAATAGTCAGACAAAGATAGTCAGGGGATGGATCATTTGTCTTCAAAAAGTTTGGGCTGAAAAGAAAAATCCTGATTATTGCAGAGCTCTAGGGTATTTGCATGCTAATGTGCGGAAAGAGTAGACGCAATTTCATACCATTTATATAGAGTATAAATTGTAAACACTTCTACCTAAATATTACTCTGCATGGCGAGGTAGAGTCACATACTCCCTCTGCCACAATTGGCATGGAATGTGGAATACTTTTTCCTCACATTTGCATACAATTACCATACAGCTCTGCAATTTGTTGGCTCTTGGACATGGTCATGCAAAATGACAGAACTGTACACATGTACATGTTAATTTCCAATATGTTCAACAACAATTTAGAATGGATCATTTATAGTTCAGGGGAGGGTATATTTGATAAATCTGGTTGGAAAGGTATATCACTGATATATCAGTTTGATTGTTTGGGATTTTTACATCACTTTCAAACTTATTTAAGTTATCAGCTTTCGCCATAAGAAAGAGTTTTTCTGTTTGACCCCCCTCCCCCCCGGAAATTGATGCTCTATCCCCTGATTGTTTTGTCTGACTATTTTGGTGTGCTCACATTACAGTCATACCAATTGGCCATGTAACTACATGTGCAAAATATCTAATACTGTCCTTATTGGCTGCTAAAAAGAAGCTTGTACTGGGGTGATACTGGCAATCCTGGTCTATGCTTGCAAAGCCAGGTTTTAACTCTGAGTCTGCTAAGGAGAGTACCTAAATATATTTCTGCGCCAATTGAGTACACACGAATGAGGTTATTTCCTATTTTCCAATAGGCCAATGTTAATAATAATAATAATAATAATAATGATGATGATGATGATGATGATGATGATGATGATGATGATGATGATGATGATGATGATGATGATGATGATGATGATGATAATAATAATAATAATAATAATAATAATAATAATAATAATAATAATAATAATAATAATAATAATAATAATAATAATAATAATAATAATAATAATAATAATAATAATAATAATAATAATAAATTTCTATAGCGCTATTTCAGACTCAGTCTGCTCACGGCGCTACCATTGATTCGATCTTATTAGATGTTAACAATACTAATGTTATTATATAAAATATTAAAATTGGGTTAGAATAAAGGTTTTGAATATAAAAGGCGTGGTAGTGTGGTGTATGTTATGTATATTATCAGGTTATCAAGCACTTATATCATATAGCTAGCATTATATACATCAGATAGTAAGTATAATATACATCAGATAGAACAGACATTCCCCAGACCAAGGGCCTGTATCTTTGTATCAGCCACCTGACACTCGTTATGATCAATGAAAATATGTGTTTTTCACTTATAATTCAGGAACATACCGAATTTTGAAGGTGCCACACTCTAGAAAGATTTGTTTGTTTCTATGGGGTTTTACATCAATTTCACCATTATTTCAGTCATTTCATGATGAGACCTACTTGTAGCAGATATAGTGCTGCCTCACTGAATTGTCCTGTCGCAGGTCCTTGACATGACAACCCACCCGGTCACATTTACAAAGACACAGGGCTAACCCTTCAGGCATTGGCCTCAGCTCATATTTGAAATTGTAACATGACTACGATCTCGGCATGGTTGGGGATTGAATCAATTGGCTTGGATCAACACAGAGGAACTGGTCGCATAAACTTGCATTCTAACCAACTGCACATGGCCAGTTGTCATTCACACTCTGTTAAGAAACAGGCATGGGTGATAAAAAAAGTTGAATTGTGTTGAGTCAAAATTGCATATATAGGTATTGCATTTTGGCATAATGTAGTGCAATTGTGTTACACATACAGGCGAAATGTGACTTGTTGATTTCCATCATGGTTGTCAAATTTCGACAGATCTTGCATATTATTGTTTGGAAAGATAATATGCTGATCTGATGGACTTTAAACCAGAATAAATGCCAAGTATTGATGAATTGTCATACATCTAGTATAATTACATGTGTGTATGGAAATGTGGATCTAGGCAAAATGCTGAGTGAGTAATCTTGCCTATCCTCCATTACAGGATTTCTCTCTCATATCAGTCCCTGCAGTTATTGGTGAATAAGTGTGTCAAGACTATTCATAAAAATCAGGCTGTGAACTGATTGGTGAAACATAGATGAATATTCAAACAGATCATGTTTTGTACTGACAGCTGTATTGATCAGTCAGAATCTAGGTCAGACAATTGATCAGAATTTATGACCTGATGTGAGTCAATTCTGATTGGATTAGCATTTATGACACAGGGAATTCCAAATTTAGAATGATATTAGATTTCATGATTACAGATATAATTGTTGCTGATTGGCTTGATCTTGGGCTAATTTAAAAGGAACGATGAAAAAATAAGAAAGGTGGAAATTAAATAGAAACATTCAAATTTTTTCTTGGAGTAGTTTTAACAATGTAAATTACATTATTTCATGCATGTTCAGATGTCCTCATTTATGAAGCCACACTGTGTTTACTCTATGATGCCCTATAGGATGTGTTTGCCCTAATCTACTCTCTGCGCGGAGTGTACTCTGGTTATAGGGATACAGCAATAGCAGGTAGAAGAAATGGTTGACTCTCAGAACTGTGTGGGGTGTGCTCTGAGCATGAGCATACGACAATAACAGGAATAAGAATGTAGGTCACAGAAGGCTGACCTGATTACAAAAGGTCAAACGAATAGCTGCCACTGACAAAATACCGAGGCTGAAATGGCAAAAGTAACAATTAAATTAAATGACCACTTTGTTCTGGGCACAGGCCGTGGCATTAGTTGGTTAGAGCCCCCCCCCACCCCCCAAAAAAAAATAGGACCAGTTCCTGATAATCCAAAGATTGTGGGTTCAATTTCCAGCTATGCCGAGATTGAATCCATGTCACAATTTCTCAAATGGGCTGAGACCTGTGCCTGAAGGTTACCTCGATGTCCTGATTGTCCTGATGTGGTCATGTCAATCACCTGTGACATGATAATTCAGTGAGGCAGCACTTTATATGCTACAAGTAGGTCTCATCATGAAATGACTGATACAATGTTGAAACTGATGTTAAAACCCTCATAAAACAAACAACTTTGTTCTGATCTCTCATTCCTATTCTCTGATTTCACAAAAAGAAATAATAGGCTGTGCATTTATTTGACCGTTGATGAGCAAATATTGCCTCATACAACTGAGTCTTACTTATTTCAACAAGACCATTCCGATGCAAGGTTCCTACTCCGATTTTTTGACAAGGTTTTACAGGTGTACATCTCAGTACCTTGCTAGGGCCATCATGCTTTGCTACTGACCTCCAAAATTGACCGACAGTTTAACCAGCAGACTGGGTACAAAGATATTTATATACAAAACAAAAGTGAAACCTGTATATGTGGGAAATTGAAATATGTCAGAGCTAAATGTCTTAAGCATTGCTTCCGACCACCCAATTGGACTGTCAGTGTGAGATCAAAGATATTTACATAATTATTAAAATAAAGATGGAATTTTTACATGTGGCACAATTTAACTTCTCAGAACAATTAATTAAGCATCACTAATGACCACCAAGATATACTGACAACCTGATGGAAATAATAGCAGGTCATCACTTTGCCACTTTACTCACGTTCTATATTCTAGGACTGCAGTATACATGAGTGCTGAATTCTGATTGGTTGATAATAGATAACGTCTCTCTTTCGTTACAAGCAATTATCATACCACATCTATCTTTCTTTAAACAGCTATACTTGTGTACATCTGGTCATTAAGTATCAAAAATATTACAAGTTACTGTATGTTAAAAATTATACAATCTATCAAAACTAGTATCATGAGAGCATTATCTGGTAATCATGCCAAGAAAAATTAACACATCATTCATGTATAAATGGATTTTTACCATAATAAGTCCAAAATAAATCTTTCTAGAACCAAGTTCTGTGAGCACCATTACTTCACATTATCATAAAAAATTAGTTGGTGCCTAAGAAAATCTAACTGTTCTAGTGTGCACTTGTAATTTCATAGCACTGTGATTGATTGGTGGGGTGTATGACTGGGGATGATTTAGGGCCTGAGTCTACTCTGGAAAGAGATGTACTATTTTTCACCTGAGATGTGTGCCTCTAGCTTGTTCCTGCATTCCATATTGTGGCAAATGCCTGTGATCTCTGCATATAGTTCTACTGTGTGGGGTCTGAACTAAGTGACATCTGGGTCTATTTGCTGGACTTGGCAGGAATCCATTTTTCTTGCCTTCTCTGTACTGATGACATATAACAGACGTAATCTTGCATCATAAATGTATGATTTAACCTAAATTAGAATAAATGAAATATATAAAAAACAAAACTGGGAAGTCAAGATCCCCACCTTGTGTTATGCACATTTATATATTTATCTTGTAAACTTTTGAAAATTGCTTTTGTTGTAGATGGCACACGAAACCTTTTTGATTCTGGACGAAAGAGGAAAAATAGAAGGCGGTTGCTGTAAGTACACAGTATTTGTTAAATGAATGTACATAATTTATTTATTAGCTTGCCGGGTTAGTGTAGCTCTCAAATCAGGAGCCCACCATCTATCTGACATGCAAAATATCTGATATTCACCTATATGTGCCCTAGCTGGCAAGTAAAGTTACCGCTCAGCATATAGCTGGGAAATTTGGCCAGCTGGCAGTTTAAAATTTTCCTTTATCTGCCTGGTAAAATATGTTCATGGTGATAAATCGATGGACATATCTTTTTTTAAATCACAGAAAATCTGTACATAATATTATATAATGCTCAACATTGAAGCACTTCAGTGTTGAGCATTATATGATTTTGTTGCTGGTAAATGGCTCCATTCTTATTTATAGTTTACCTGTTAAACCTCTTAGTTTACTTAGTTTAAATTTCTAGTACTAAATGTGCTTGAAAAAGGATAAATGAAGGCCTCACAATGTAAAATAAAGGCTAGTTGAACACTATCCCCATATTCATCATGAACATAATTAAAATATTGGTGGTGAGCCATTGTCAAATGCTAAGGGCGGAAGATGAATTTTCAAATCAGGTCAAAGTAACTAAATAAAAAGTGATACATATTCTATTTAATCATTGGATTATTAATATTGATGGATGTTTATGGATAAAATTGGCAAAATACTGAAATAAAAAAAAATCTATATGCATTTAACTGAAAAAAACCGTCCATCTATCCGACATCAAGTTTATTATAACACTATTGTTATCACCTCTTAATCTCTGAGTAATAATCCCCTTAAATAATCAACCTCTCCATAATCAAATATGGTACAATATATCTAATGAGGTGCAAATAATTTCCCTTCATTTGTCTGTCTATAAGTTACCGTTTTCCCGGAAACACATCTTTGCCTTAGTTTGTAACCATGCATATTTTCCATTGTTTTTGTATTTTATCCTGTAAATATGTTGCTCTGACTACCAACTGACCACAGGGACCTGTAGAACATTTACATTTGTAAGGACATGTGATCAGGCCAGACCTATCTGTGGTGATTTTATTTACAATGGGATCACATATGCTGCCTTGCAAAGTAGAAACTACCATACCATCGATTGGATTGCAGCTTATCTGATATCCATATACAAAGATAGGTTTGAATACAGAGATATTAAGCAATGCAATAATGTCTGTCTTGTCACTATCAAACAGCTTAAGACAGGTATCAATGTAAGGATCCAGCAGATATGGTGTTCTCGCTCCAACTGCACTGGACACAGCGTCTCCTGAGCAACCCATTTTGTTGAAGTACAAGGGAGATAACCATGTTCCTAAATTATAAACAAAAGAAACATGGTACAGTATATTCCAAATTGGTTCAAAATATGGCGTGTGGCCTCATTTGTCTAAAATATCAATTAATAAGATACAATATTGTTAATAAGTGGAACACACAACAGAGGTTTCATTACAATTAATAACTTACTTTGTAAACTTGGTCTTTAACCCTTTCCAAAGAACATATATACACATATAACACAAAGGAAGAACTATATTACTCATTGAAAATGTGATATTTAGTTATCATATCCCGTTCGTGTGGTCAGTATATATCATACAATATGGCTGTGCATCTTGCTCAAATAAACCTCCCAAAACTGCCAGCATTTATTTCATATTTACCTTTGACGAATGTTAGAATCTGGAACACATCATAATGTTTTGCAGTATGGCCAACAGCGATGAGAGCATATTTCATAGCTGGGTCATATAAGCCAGCCTGCATCGCTCCTTTAATATTAGTGACTGCACACAGTAATGGCGATGCTTGTGATGTTTGTCCACATTGGATAGCGTTTTGGGGAAGTGCATCTCCTGGTGTATGATCAACCCAAAGTGTAACGTCAGGGGCCGTCACGAGCAAAGCCTCCCAGTTAAATACTGTAGTTAATGTTTTATCCTTTTCCATCCGGAATGATATTCCACCCAACATATCTAGCCATGCGAATGTTGGTAGAATGACATTGTCATCACGAGATACCCTGGCTATTATGGTGTTATCTTCCTCCGAAAGAATGACCGCACCCTGTGGAAGAGTAGTTCCTGAGGAAGGTTTCCAGTTGAGAGAATCGTCTGATCAGAAAAATAAATAAATAACATTGTTTTACATGTGGTCTGTTTGTTCGATTAAAAAAAAGATTGTTCTAGAGATGTTGGATAAAATTTGAATTATCTGTTTTGGTTTAAATTGGCATATGCACAGATGAACTTTGTTTTTACTTAATTATACTTACCAAATGAATCAATAGCTGATGATCTGAGAAATGCTGATGCTGTAAAAATAATTACAGCATATGTGCTATATTCCATTTTCTGAAACTATTTAAAGATAATAATGAAAATGTAGCATAATCATAACAAATAAATAGGAAATATCAAGTTAGACATAACCAATGGCCTTTGATAATTAGCTATAGGGTACTAACTCTGCAGTTAATCAAGAAAATCACATCCCTGGTCAAAATATATCCCTTCTCAAAACCAACATGAAAGCATATTCTTTCAGACTAAATTTAATCATACTAGATGGTGGAAACAAGTCGATTTCTACTAGTGAGATATTTCTCGCTTCATGTTGTCATGTCTAAGTATTCACGCAAATGAAAGATGCCTAGTCATTCCTCGATAAAATCTTGGCATTACGTTCCAAAGACAGGTTTCTATCTGACCTGATGTAGTTTAAAAAGTACAGAACAGTTTCAGATTGCCATAAATTGCAATACACATTCATAATATACTCATGCATCAGACGGTGTTATGCAGGGTGAAATCATTCAACCCTTGTTTCCTAATTTGTTTACCTATTACTGGGTATTTACCTAAATTGTGTCGCAAAACTTTTTTTTCTCTTTTCTTTTTTTTTTTTGGGGGGGGGGGGTTGAAGCAGGGGGTCGACCAACAAAAGTAGGACATTGCGGCCTTCAATCCGATCTGGTACATTCTAAATTGTCTGGACAAAGTCATTGATAAAATAGGAACGAAAAATATTTGATCTGTTTTTTTCTTAATAATGTTAAGTTCATGCAAAGTATCAATATTTTGGCCATAATTCTAGATAATTTGTATTTTGACAGCTTGCATGTAATGAAAAAATTATTATTCTAAAAAGCGTCACAAAAGTGGTCGTGACTTCATG
The DNA here is from genome assembly GCA_949316495.1 of Amphiduros pacificus. Lineage (NCBI taxonomy): Eukaryota > Metazoa > Annelida > Polychaeta > Phyllodocida > Hesionidae > Amphiduros > Amphiduros pacificus. The sequence continues at coordinate 35,068,269 of OX439002.1, forward strand.
TTATTTTAGGACAGTCACATTGCATGTCTCTTCACCAGGTCTCTTCACCAGGTAATTCGCCAGGAGGTCAATATAAACTATAATATGCACCGATAAAATGATGATAATTATTATACTAAAGTTATTTATGAAGCGTTATATCAGAGGAGGTCAGTTCAATGCGCTCATGCAGAAAGTACTTGCGGAATAAGTGCGTCTTCAAATATAAGTGCGTCTTCAAATAAAACTCTCTGTCTTTTCACAATTTTCCCATGAAGGGTCAGGGCATTCCATAGCTTCGGGGCATACACCTCAAATCCTTTTCACCATACATCTTCATATTGGGACCCTATATTAATTATTAATAATATATTGTACGACCCAATGACTTTCCTTTGATTTTAGGAGGGAAGATATATACGAAGGTGCATACTCATTTTTTACCTTCCATATCAGCAATGATATTTAAAAATCTATTTTAGTTTTCAGTTGAATTTTGCTGTGATGAGGTCTGTGATGTATGTATGTATGCTTTATTTCACCTCCATATTTGAAGATTACATGACATATAGTTTAAACAGTCCAATATAACTTTAATTCATCACATGCATGACAAAAAGATTGTGAAAAGAGGTAGTTATCTCATAGCAGGAAATATACAATAATAAAAACATCAAATGTCAATTAGTGAATATCTGCCACTACCTGAGTGACAGAGACCCTTCAATATATGGTGTAGATCATGTTTGACTAATCATGCTTTTCTTAAGTTCTACCATTTTGTGTATGCCTTCGGCAACCGCTGTACCAAGTGTTATGATGAGATCATACCCTTATGTTCCTTATGATTTTTTAAATGGAAAACGGATGGTTAATCTGAGATATCCTTGTTAGTATCAACACGATTAGGTATACAATAAGAGGTACAGTGATGCCATTATGCATTTTGAGATCAGATGTTGTCAAATAACTAAAACTAAATCTCATATTATTTATAGTCCGTGATGACCAAGGAAGCACTCCATGACCCACAAGCATAATAGTTCATACTTGAATCTGCCATTTTTCAACTATTCTGGTAACATAATTACAGAATGTAATATTCATTCGGTACAAACCTATTCACCTGACATTTGACAATTTGGAGAGATGTTACCCTTTTATGACCATTTAAACCCTTTTGCAATAAATTTCTCATTCTTGTCAACCATTTATAACAATTTGTCATTTTGACAGTTTTGAAAGTTCTTTTTGCAACTTTTTCAAATTTCAGCAACATTTTGAAATTATTCAACTTTTTTCAACATTATCCACTGTTCGCAACTGTTTGCAGTTTGCACGTGTTGCACTGTGGCAGAACTCTCAATGTACCACTACTCCTTGCAGAATGTGATATCGTTCAGTACAAACGGATATTTGTGAAACCAATAAAGAGATGCTTGTACATGAAATGCAACTGGTGAAGATATTAAAAGTTTGATTCACGCACCTTATATATCCATCCGAAATAAATGACCTGCCACAGATAACCTCTTCGTCACATCAGATGTAGCCCTGTCCGTAGTCTAAGCCAATTGTATTAGATTAGGCAACTCATGGAATCCATAATCTCAGGCGCATGCTTAATTTATTCCAATGATATACAGAATTAGTCCTTTCAGTGCCACTTTTACAAGATCCTGTCCATATATATATATATATATATATATATATATATATATATATATATATATATATATATATATATATATATATATATATATATATATATATATATATATATATATATATATAGTGGTTATTATGTTTACTTGGCTATTCTTTCATATATTATTGAACATGAGAATTTTGGATTTTTTATATTACCAAAGAACCATTGGAAGTTATTTTATGTGGTGTACCTGGATATATGTACGACACGCGCATTTCTATTTGCTTTACAAATTGCCTGAGTTATATTTGATCTACAAATGGCCGGATTCCTATGCCATATATTCTGCGACCATCACAATAGGCATAAGCCTTCTATGTAAATGTCTCTCTTTCCAAAATAAATAGGCATTTACTTTACTTTAAAAGAGTACTGAGATATACTAAAACGAGTGAAAAGAAATGTAGACTCAGGCATTTTGTATTTAGATTATTTTTATACATCATTATGATCCACGTAGAACAAGCTTCAACTTGAAAAATAAAAATCATTGGGTAATGATAATTTTTGTGATAATGAAATATATGACTTACTGCATAACCTAGTACGTATTAAACTGGTAGGAATTACCTGAAGCGGACCTTATTGACATGGTCACCTGGCTTCAAGTAGGGAACACTAGCTCCGATATACCATGAAATACGTCATAAAAGTATTTGACTTTTTATGAATGTGAACGTGTGATTTGAATGTTAGACACTTAAATAGAATTAATATTCAAATTAAGTTGATAAGGTGATGTATATAAGTAATAAAGGTTTATAATAAATAATGAGAAATTGGCGGACTCCATAATATTTTTCTTGTGTCTTTCTGACATCTTTTAAATCTTGACATTCCATTTACACAGATGGAGTATTTAATCATTTTGATAACCAATTTTTTTTAAAAAATATCTTGAAATACTCAATATCTAAGTGACATTTTCAAATACTTTGTTTTTTGTCATACTTATGATTATGTGCATGTAGGTGTCAAAGGAAAATAATGCGTGGTCCGCAAACAGAGTTTGGTCTTCTCATCTTTCACAATAGTTGTGACTTCTTAGGAGATGGGACTGCCAAATAGATTATGTCACTTTTCGGAAATATCTTAACTGTCATTTCAAGACATTTCATCTGAAACTATGACCGACATTTTGATTCATAATGATCTGAGTGAATTGTACCCATGGTAAGCTCTGTGGATATTACAGATTTCGTCGGAAAATAGTCGTCTGAGAGAATGTCTTTGATCCAAATTTTCTAGATGTGAATTTATCTTACTGATACTGATCATCAAAGGTTCAAAAGCTTTGTCCTTTTTTGTTTCTAACATCAGCTCAGTCACGGTTACCACGGCCTTTGATAACGAGTCATTGAGCACTGGTTTGAGGGAGAGAAAAAAGCCATCCATCTTTCTCGATCATGCAGTACCACGAACCTAAATATTGACGACAGATGTCCCAGATATTCATACCATATATGCAACACTTACCAGAGTGCTAATACTCGTACCAAGGAGCATCATTTAGTTTTTACTTCATATATACTTATCGCTCAGGACCCTCATAATGTAGCTGCAATAATTATATATGACTAAAAGGAATATATGCAATATCACAACCCAATCTGGCAAAACCTATGTGTATAGAATAATCTTTGATTTTCTCATCTCTGTCTTTTTCTAAATGTAAAATAATCAAATGTTTTTCATTCTCTCTGGTAATCGTATTTGTATCTGGCTTCGCCGAAATTGGTTATAGTTCTTTCGAGCATTGGCTATTACAACTGATTTTGCTGCACACGGAATACGCGTGAATGCATTCAAAAAATTGCATATTCATCTATTTAATCTCCCATGTTAGTTCCATACAACACGCTTCAGGCCACGGGCCGTGGCGCAGTTGGTCAGAGCGCCAGCTTCTTAGCACCAGTTCCTCTGTGGTGATCCAAAGGTCGTGGATTCGAGATTGAATTCATGATACAATTTCACACATGAGCTGAGGCCCGTGCCAAAGGGTTAATCCGTTGTCCTTGTAAATCTGTGACAGGGTGGGTTGTCATGTCAAGGACCTGCAACATGACAATTCAGTGAGGTAGCACTATATCTGCAACAAGTAGGTCTCATAACGAAATGACTGAACTAATGTTAAAAGTGATGTAAAACCCCAAACAAACAAACAAACAAACAAACAAACAAACAAACAAACAAACAAACAAACAACAGGCTTCCCTTTCAAAGTTTGGCATTTTCTTTTAAGGTAATAATACACCATGCTTTAAACTGAAAAAAGCTACATATGCCATCAGTTGTCTTGATAGTTCCTTAGGGCTATGATAAAATAAAATATATAATATATGACCAAATTACCATTTACAACTTCTCAAGGCAATTTTAGGATAGGAAATAAGATATGAATAGCGTGTCTTCTATGTGTTTTGGTATGCGATACACTGTCACTCCCTCTTGAATACCAGACATTTCGGCTAATGCCTTGATAGGGATGGACCTTAAGGCCGGACTCTAGGCTTTATGGAACATGTATTGTTGCTACATAACAACTATTCTATCTTATAAAGGATATTAGAATGTGCCTCTTCCCAACCTGGTCTAGGACAGGGGAATGCAAGTGTTTATGAATAGAGGTTTAACATTTTTTAGTTTTTCTTTTGGTTTAAACATATATTTATTTTTCCTCTAGCCTTAACTAATCACCAAGTCATGCACAGGTGCATGTCCTGGCTAAGGATCAATAGTTTTTCGTTTTCTTGATGAAGGATATGTTATCACTCTTTTTTGTTGATATTATTATACAATATTTGCAATGTCATATACAATAGCATCTGAAACAAAAACCCCTTTTATTTTCACAATTTATCGGAATATTTATCAAAATTCATATAAGAAAATCATTTGCAAGAGGTTGTGTTTGGGGTTTTGCCTTACATTCAACATTATTCAAGCCACATCATGACGAGACTTACCTGTAGCAGACTGCCTCACGGAATTGTCATGAAAATGCTTGACATGACAACTCTGAGTTACAAAAAGGTGAACTTAATTTTGATTGAATATGCTAATATGTACTGGACTTTCTGGATTAGCAGCAATTGTTACGTCATGCTGAAGACTAAATAAAGAGGCAGCTCATCTCCCTCTGATCTTTCGGAAGTAAATATCAGGATCTGAGTGAACCTTTCCATCTTTTCTTTACAAAAATGCATGCAGTATTCTTGAATGAAAATTTTAAACCATTCTCATTAGCTCATTCTTTTACAGCTGTCACTCCATGATATGCATGCTGGTAGACTTGTAAGTTAGATTGAAATCATCAAAAAATAATATAATAAGTAGTCAATCCCAGGTCTCATCCAATTCTCAATACTGCTGATTACTGTTGGGGATGGAGGAAAATAATTTTGCAATTTCTTTTGGCTCTAGGGCATACTCAATCATATTTTTTCGAACTGTAACATATCTCCATATTTTTCTCGGTCGCTTGGGCCAACAATTTTTTACCAGGGTGTGCAGATCCTAATTACACCTATATGTGTGTCAATGGATGTATGATATATTAGAAAATAGTACAATGATTTATTTACACTAATTCATAGTTTATACAATCATTTCAAGTCGTCATTTATTGAAGCAAACTTCATCCAAACTTCATCCATTTTTTAAAGTCCTGGGTGTAAGGAAGTTTTGTCCTATTTGCCATGAGTGTGTTCACATTAGATACAGGCACTGCATGGCCACCTGAGCACCGACCCAGGGTTGACGGCCGATTTGGCCAAAATGTCCATCACTTCGCACCTTTTTGGAAATTGGAACAAATGTTTGAAATTTGAGTAAATGTGACTGTGGTACAAGACCCGATATATGCATTATAAGAGCCACACAAAAGTGTGTATCCAGTGTGGACAAGGAGTGGCACAGCAGACAGCTTAGAACAATAGGCACTGGCTTAAATGTCCCAGTAGATCACACGTTGGTATCTTTGGCTAAAGAGCTTGCTTTACTGACAAGGAAAGTCAGACGTACATTAATAACTTACAGAAAAAATAAATCACAGAATTTTTCAGTATTGGGAGGAGTGTAAACATGGTACAATTTTGAACTTTAGTGATGGTAACAGTCAACCTCAGAGAACACGTCGTGCACTTTGTGCCAAAAAATGATAAATAAAATCCACAAATTCATCTCCTGCCCCAGCTGCAAACACTTCTGCCAGTTGCGTGTCAAAGTGATAAGAAACAGTGAAATGTCAAAGTTATTTGCCACATTTTGAAAGAATATGTCGAAAACTTGCTTAGTGTTTGGCTATTTTAAGCATTCATGATTTACAGTAGACCAGAAGGTCAGTGCCTTTAAGATTGGTTACAATGTAAAACCTGTGACCTTGAAAAACAATTCAAGGTCATAGCTGAGGTCATCCTATTTACACCTTAATGGAGTGCATGTGTGGCACTGTGACCTTTTGCATTATTTATTTCTGTGGGATCTGTATGACGTTATTTGACTGAACTTATTTAGGTTTTTAATCGTTGCTCCCATCTTATGCACCATAACCTAGCATTCATTTTATTGGTGTATGTGTATTTAATTTGAAAAGTAATCTTTCCAACCTTTTTTGATTATCTAATATAATGGGCTTTAGCTCTTTTGACAATTGCTACAAATTGTATTGGGTCAATTACATTTTTGAAGTATTTTAGCGCTCCTCGACAGTTCATCATTGAACTATGGGTTTTCTTTAATTCTAGAACTTGGCTTTGATTTGGGTATGCACCCATCAGCAATATCATACAATGTATCTGTATAAATTAGAGAGGATGATCTACGTCTTTAAGAATACCTGGAGTTACTTGTCAAAAGGAAGAGGAAGTTTGAAATTTGCTTTGGGATATTTTCATTTTTGGAAAATTGTTGTTTAAAATAATAAAGTGATAATGGTCACTATCCTATTGATTGCCCTTAACTTCCATGGAATAACACATTTTGGGTATATATGTAAAGAGCATTTGATATCAAAGAGCCAACAAATATGTTGGAGAACTGTTATTCAAAAAGGTATAAACTATTGTCATTTAAAATTCTTTTAATATACGTTCCTCAGCATCAGTATTCTTTCTGCCACCCGAAACATAGTTATGAGCATTAAAGTCACAACTAAAAAAGATGGTTGTGACAGTATTAAGTTATCTAAATCTGTGATTTCAATTGCATGTAAATATATTGACCACATCGTCTAAGTATTGTGTTGAGTTACTCTGACTGCAGAAGCTTGTACATTAATATTTAAAGTATCTTTGCTTTGGTGTATAGAGGATTTGCTATCTCCATTACATCAATTAAATCAGCTAAGTTTTTAGGTACATATATCTTAAATGTTGTGAAATTATCCTTAAACTTAGTTTTGTGTATACATATAACAGATGCATTGTATTTTTGGGTTAAATCCAGCTCTGGTCTGTTTGCCTCAGATTCTCTACAATTCCATTATATTATATTGTCGATCACCATATCATGAATAATGAGAAAAAATATATGATACTATATTATCATTTATAAGGCTTAAGATTTTGTTTGCACTTTAATAAAATGCATATCAGGAGGGACATTTGTATCCAACCTTTCTAGTGATTTAGTTCTATTTGTCTTACATTCCCTTGATCTTTGGTCTCTTTTTTGTCAAATTGATTATTTGGTCTATCAATTTTATGTTTTTATTGCAGGATAATGTAAAGGGGGTTTGGGAAGAGGTTTAAGTGGATGTAATTGTTGATAGAACTTTTGGGGGGAGAAGTGGATGCAGGAGTCTATATATTGCTGAAAATATTGAAATACTTGTGACAAAGGAATTCTAATAATTCTTGTCGTTGATCAGTGAGGTACTTTTGGTCTGATTTTGATTCCTGGGTCTTGACTAGCATAGGACATATTTGAAGTGTTTTAGCTTTCTACACGCTTGCATGATATGTTTTCAATATGGTGTATTCACAAAATTTAAATTCTGTGAATACAATGGATGATTCACACATTTTCCATTATTTGAGGTGCAATCTTCACCACTATGCTGGGCATTAAATGGGCATGTTACATTTCCTTTTCATCCATTGGATCCATGTCCATATCTTTGACACTTGAAATGGTGCGGTGGGTTTGGAATATAAACATCGACACGGATGTTTAGATATCCAAATTTTATTGATGCTGGAAGCTGAGATGCTTCAAGTGTCAAGATAAATATATATATATATATTGGTACTTTTACACCAACCTTTTTGATAAAAAATTGTCTGCATTGGACGACATCTTGATACTTCAGTTCAATCAATATCTCCGCTTATGAAACTCCTGCTAAACCTGAGCATCTTGTAATACTCTCTGCATGGCTTTTTCACTCAAATTCAATCAGTTGATAATTACCCATTTCCCTTGCTATCTTTGGGACCCCACCAAAGCCTTTGTATTTGCAAAGGAGTAATTTTCGCCAGGGTATGTTCAATATCTGAGCTTTCTGCAATTATAACAAATCTAGGCCATTTTCTATTTTATTCAAATTGTCATCACTGTCAATGTCATTGCTTGTTCATTTGTTTTGTTTCATGTGTTTTTTGTTTATGGTTATCAGTAAATTCAAGCCCTGATGCTGTGAAGATATCTAATGTGATATACACTAATGGGGTATTTTACAATATTCAATACTGTCATGCATAGATCAGTTAGACAGGGAGAGTAGAATCTTAGCCATTCATGATCAACCCAAATTGCCAGGAATCAAATCAAGGTTATCTTGTAAAAGATATTCCAAATTAAAGGGCTAGGAATACAGGTTAGGTTTCCTCACAGTGATTGGGTACCTTTTGATGAGTTGCCTGTAAAAGTACAGTTCCTTGCCAAGACCCTGCACAAGGTATCTCCTGACAGGACCAGAAATTGTCCGATCATATACCGGGCGGGGGATAATGATGATGTCCAAACTAGTCGGTTCAATGTAGTCAATGAATGCTCTGCAGTGCTTGATGCATATCTTTCTACCATGTTGGTGAGGAAAATGTTAAGAAGGACAATAACTTCCATATCCTAAATTGAAGGTGAGAATAATACAGGCCAAATGCATGTCAATCTTGCCGTGGTCGAAGTTAAGTAAACAGATCTTTACTCCACAGCTTGGAGCAAAAATGTGACACAAGAGACTGGCCTTTTCTCTGGATGAAAAAATGAATTCATGCACCTTATAAATATGGAATCAAAGGAATCATTACAGTGGTGAATTTAAGCCTTGTGGTCAAGAGAATGTTAGAAAAACATATATTGTAGAATATATTTTATGTTTAAGAATTGAAGATTTGTGTGTGATATAAAAAAATGAAAAATAGTGTCTCAGCCAGTTCACAAAATGTACATGAATACACTCATAATGTATAATTGTTTAAAGCGAAGCCCTGTTGTCTCTATCATTAGTTCACAAGATAATGATACGATGCACAGTACCGGATACAATGATTTGATGCATCATCCGTCTGTGAAAATATTTTTTTCTGCTTGCATATGCCAGGACACCTTTGTCCACAAGTATTTGAGGTAACAATATTGCAGTTAAATTAAGAGATAAGAGGTATGTCCTTTCATAAATAAAGCTTGTATTTAGGTTAATTCTGAGTACCTTCTTATAATATAATATATAAACCATGGGACACACTTTTGGATTGCATTCCCTGACAACAAAACCTGTAAGCATAATAGAATTGAAGATGCAAAATACCAAGAATGATATTTATTCAAGAGAAACTAAACTCATGGTATTCTAGATTGAGACGACTTGAATTAGGTTGGACTGTCACTATTTAGTTAGAGTTTTCAGTTCTATCAAACATTGCAGATGAATTAGATCTCCTGAAATAAAATGTGTTTAAGTGTCTATAATGCAGAATCAGTGTTAACCTTTATTGACTGGATTAGAATGGCTTGTACTTGAATGGATTAGATTAGAATAGGTTTTAAGCTAAAATCATCAAACTTTGAAGTTGGTAAAAGTTGTTTATAATCCAAATGATTAAACAAAAAAACAACAACAAACAAAACAACAATGTACGTTTATGTACATTATTGGCATTAAGTGGGCATGTTACATTTCCTTTTCATCTGTTGGATCCATGTCCATATCTTTGACACTTGAAATGGTGCGGTGGCTTTGGAATATAAACATCGACACGGATGTTTAGATATCCAAATTTACTGATGCTGGAAGCTGAGTTTCTTCAAGTGTCAAGATAAATATATATATATATATTGGTACTTTTACACCAACCTTTTTTTTGAAAAGTTGTCTGCATTCGACGACATCTTGATACTTCAGTTCAATCAATATCTCCGCTTTTGAAACTCCTGCTAAACCTGAGCATCTTGTAATACTCTCTGCATGGCTTTTTCACTCAAATTCAATCATTTGATAATTACCCATTTCCCTTGCTATCTTTGGGACCCCACCAAAGCCTTTGTATTTGCAAATGAGTAATTTTTGCCAGGGTATGTTCAATATCTGAGCTTTCTGCAATTATAACAAATCTAGGCCATTTTCTATTTTATTCAAATTGTCATCACTGTCAATGTCATTGCTTGTTCATTTGTTTTGTGTCATGTGTTTTTTGTTTATGGTTATCAGTAAATTTAAGCCCTGATGCTGTGAAGATATCTAATGTGATATACACTAATGGGGTATTTTACAATATTCAATACTGTCATGCATAGATCAGTTAGACAGGGGGAGTAGAATCTTAGCCATTCATGATCAACCCAAATTGCCAGGCATCATATCAAGGCTATCTTGTAAAAGATATTCCAAATTAAAGGGCTAGGAATACAGGTTAGGTTACCTCACAGTGATTGGGTACCTTTTGATGAGTTGCCTGTAAAAGTACAGTTCCTTGCCAAGACCCTGCACAAGGTATCGCCTGACAGGACCAGAAATTGTCCGATCATATACCGGGCGGGGGATAATGATGATGTCCAAACTAGTCGGTTCAATGTAGTCAATGAATGCTCTGCAGTGCTTGATGCATATCTTTCTACCATGTTGGTGAGGAAAATGTTAAGAAGGACAATAACTTCCATATCCTAAATTGAAGATGAGAATAATACAGGCCAAATGCATGTCAATCTTGCCCCGGTCGAAGTTAAGTAAACAGATCTTTACTCCACAGCTTGGAGCAAAAATGTGACACAAGAGACTGGCCTTTTCTCTGGATGAAAAAATGAATTCATGCACCTTATAAATATGGAATCAAAGGAATCATTACAGTGGTGAATTTAAGCCTTGTGGTCAAGAGAATGTTAGAAAAACATATATTGTAGAATATATTTTATGTTTAAGAATTGAAGATTTGTGTGTGATATAAAAAAATGAAAAATAGTATCTCAGCCAGTTCACAAAATGTACATGAATACACTCATAATGTATAATAGTTTAAAGCGAAGCCCTGTTGTCTCTATCATTAGTTCACAAGATAATGATACGATGCACAGTACCGGATACAATGATTTGATGCATCATCCGTCTGTGAAAATATTTTTTTCTGCTTGCATATGCCAGGACACCTTTGTCCACAAGTATTTGAGGTAACAATATTGCAGTTAAATTAAGAGATAAGAGGTATGTCCTTTCATAAATAAAGCTTGTATTTAGGTTAATTCTGAGTACCTTCTTATAATATAATATATAAACCATGGGACACACTTTTGGATTGCATCCCCTGACAACAAAACCTGTAAGCATAATAGAATTGAAGATGCAAAATAGCAAGAATGATATTTATTCAAGAGAAACTAAACTCATGGTATTCTAGATTGAGACGACTTGAATTAGGTTGGACTGTCACTGTTTAGTTAGTGTTTTCAGTTCTATCAAACATTGCAGATTAATTAGATCTCCTGAAATAAAATGTGTTTAAGTGTCTAAGTAATGCAGAATCAGTGTTAACCTTTATTGACTGGATTAGAATGGCTTGTACTTGAATGGATTAGATTAGAATAGGTTTTAAGCTAAAATCATCAAACTTTGAAGTTGGTAAAAGTTGTTTATAATCCAAATGATTAAACAAAAAAACAACAACAAACAAAACAACAATGTACGTTTATGTACATTATTGGCATTAAGTGGGCATGTTACATTTCCTTTTCATCTGTTGGATCCATGTCCATATCTTTGACACTTGAAATGGTGTGGTGGGTTTGGAATATAAACATCGACACGGATGTTTAGATATCCAAATTTTACTGATGCTGGAAGCTGAGTTGCTTCAAGTGTCGAGATAAATATATATATATATATATTGGTACTTTTACACCAACCTTTTTGATGAAAAGTTGTCTGCTTTGGACGACATCTTGATACTTCAGTTCAACCAATATCTCCGCTTTTGAAACTCCTGCTAAACCTGAGCATCTTATAATACTCTCTGCATGGCTTTTTCACTCAAATTCAATCAGTTGATAATTACTCATTTCCCTTGCTATCTTTGGGACCCCACCAAAGCCTTTGTATTTGCAAAGGAGTAATTTTCGCCAGGGTATGTTCAATATCTGAGCTTTCTGCAATAACAAATCTAGGCCATTTTCTATTTTATTCAAATTGTCATCACTGTCAATGTCATTGCTTGTTCATTTGTTTTGTTTCATGTGTTTTTTGTTTATGTTTATCAGTAACTTTAAGCCCTGATGCTGTGAAGATATCTAATGTGATACACGCTAATGGGGTATTTTACAATATTCAATACTGTCATGCATAGGTCAGTTAGACAGGGAGAGTAGAATCTCAGCCAATCATGATCAACCCAAATTGCCAGGCATCATATCAAGGCTATCTTGCAAAAAATATTCCAAATTAAAGGGCTAGGAATACAGGTTAGGTTACCTCACAGTGATTGGGTGCCTTTTGATGAGTTGCCTGTAAAAGTACAGTTCCTTGCCAAGACCCTGCACAAGGTATCGCCTGACAGGACCAGAAATTGTCCGATCATATACCAGGCGGGGGATAATGATGATGTCCAAACTAGTCGGTTCAATGTAGTCAATGAATACTCTGCAGTGCTTGATGTAAATCTTTCTACCATGTTGGTGAGGAAACCTTCATATCCTAAATTGAAGGTAAGAATAATGCAGGCTAAATGCATGTCAATCTTGCCCTGGTCGAAGTTAAGTAAACAGATCTTCACTCCACAGCTTAGAGCAAAAATGTGACACAAGAGACTGGCCTTTTCTCTGGATGTATAAAATGAATTTGTGCCCCTTATAAATATGAAATCAAAGGAATCTATACAGTGGTAAATTTAAGACTTGTGGTCAAGAGAATGTTAGAAAAACATATATTGTAGAATATATTTTATGTTTAAGAATTGAAGATTTGTGTGTGATATAAAAAAATGAAAAATGGTGTCTCAGTCAGTTCACAAAATGTACATGAATACATTCATAGTGTATAATTGTTTAAAGCGGAGCCCTGTTGTCTCTATCGTTAGTTCAAAAGATAATGATACGATACACAGTACCGGATACAATGATTTGATGCATCATCCGTCTGTGATAAAACTTTTTTACTGCTTGCATATGCCAGGACACCTTTGTCCAAGAGTATTTGAGGTAACAATATTGCAGTTAAATTAAGAGATAAGAGGTATGTCCTTTCATAATTGTATTTAGGTTAATTCTGAGTACCTTCTTATAATATAATATATAAACCATGGGACACACTTTTGGATTGCATCCCCTGACAACAAAACCTGTAAGCATAATAGAATTGAAGATGCAAAATAGCAAGAATGATATTTATTCAAGAGAAACTAAACTCATGGTATTCTAGATTGAGACGACTTGAATTAGGTTGGACTGTCACTGTTTAGTTAGTGTTTTCAGTTCTATCAAACATTGCAGATTAATTAGATCTCCTGAAATAAAATGTGTTTAAGTGTCTAAGTAATGCAGAATCAGTGTTAACCTTTATTGACTGGATTAGAATGGCTTGTACTTGAATGGATTAGATTAGAATAGGTTTTAAGCTAAAATCATCAAACTTTGAAGTTGGTAAAAGTTGTTTATAATCCAAATGATTAAACAAAAAAACAACAACAAACAAAACAACAATGTACGTTTATGTACATTATTGGCATTAAGTGGGCATGTTACATTTCCTTTTCATCTGTTGGATCCATGTCCATATCTTTGACACTTGAAATGGTGCGGTGGCTTTGGAATATAAACATCGACACGGATGTTTAGATATCCAAATTTACTGATGCTGGAAGCTGAGTTGCTTCAAGTGTCAAGATAAATATATATATATATATATTGGTACTTTTACACCAACCTTTTTGATGAAAAGTTGTCTGCTTTGGACGACATCTTGATACTTCAGTTCAACCAATATCTCCGCTTTTGAAACTCCTGCTAAACCTGAGCATCTTATAATACTCTCTGCATGGCTTTTTCACTCAAACTCAATCAGTTGACAATTACTCATTTCCCTTGCTATCTTTGGGACCCCACCAAAGCCTTTGTATTTGCAAAGGAGTAATTTTCGCCAGGGTATGTTCAATATCTGAGCTTTCTGCAATAACAAATCTAGGCCATTTTCTATTTTATTCAAATTGTCATCACTGTCAATGTCATTGCTTGTTCATTTGTTTTGTTTCATGTGTTTTTTGTTTATGTTTATCAGTAACTTTAAGCCCTGATGCTGTGAAGATATCTAATGTGATACACGCTAATGGGGTATTTTACAATATTCAATACTGTCATGCATAGGTCAGTTAGACAGGGAGAGTAGAATCTCAGCCAATCATGATCAACCCAAATTGCCAGGCATCATATCAAGGCTATCTTGCAAAAAATATTCCAAATTAAAGGGATAGGAATACAGGTTAGGTTACCTCACAGTGATTGGGTGCCTTTTGATGAGTTGCCTGTAAAAGTACAGTTCCTTGCCAAGACCCTGCACAAGGTATTGCCTGACAGGACCAGAAATTGTCCGATCATATACCAGGCGGGGGATAATGATGATGTCCAAACTAGTCGGTTCAATGTAGTCAATGAATACTCTGCAGTGCTTGATGTAAATCTTTCTACCATGTTGGTGAGGAAACCTTCATATCCTAAATTGAAGGTAAGAATAATGCAGGCTAAATGCATGTCAATCTTGCCCTGGTCGAAGTTAAGTAAACAGATCTTCACTCCACAGCTTAGAGCAAAAATGTGACACAAGAGACTGGCCTTTTCTCTGGATGTATAAAATAAATTTGTGCCCCTTATAAAAATGAAATCAAAGGAATCTATACAGTGGTAAATTTAAGACTTGTGGTCAAGAGAATGTTAGAAAAACATATATTGTAGAATATATTTTATGTTTAAGAATTGAAGATTTGTGTGTGATATAAAAAAATGAAAAATGGTGTCTCAGTCAGTTCACAAAATGTACATGAATACATTCATAGTGTATAATTGTTTAAAGCGGAGCCCTGTTGTCTCTATCGTTAGTTCAAAAGATAATGATACGATACACAGTACCGGATACAATGATTTGATGCATCATCCGTCTGTGATAAAACTTTTTTACTGCTTGCATATGCCAGGACACCTTTGTCCAAAAGTATTTGAGGTAACGATATTGCAGTTAAATTAAGAGATAATATAAGAGGTATGTCCTTTCATAAATAAAGCTTGTATTTAGGTTAATTCTGAGTACCTTCTTATTATATAATATATATATACCATGGGAGACACTTTTGGATTGCATCCCCTGACAACAAAACCTGTAGGCACAATAAAATTGAAGATGCAAAATAGCAAGAATGAGATTTATTCAAGAGAAACTTAACTCATGGTATTCTAGATTGAGATGACTTGAATTAGGTTAGACTGTCACTGTTTAGTTAGAGTTTTCAGTTCTATCAAACATTGCAGATGAATTAGATCTCCTGAAATAAAATGTGGTTTAGTGTCTAAGTAATGCTCATCAGTGTAAACCTTAGATTAGAATAGATTTTGAGCTAAAATCATCAAACTTTGAAGTTGGAAAAAGTTGTTTATAATTCAAATGATTAAACAAAAAAAATCAGAGTCAGGAGGTTTGGGTGAAGGTCAGTCTGGATAACTGAAACAAAGGTGTTGAGACAGAAGAAATTGTCAAAGAGGTAGTTGCATAAAGCAAAGTGATTGAAATTTGAATGATTTATTCAGCCATTATCATTTGGTTTATTTCTACATATATTTTACTTCTTGCTCTTAGTATTTATAATCTCTCAATGCACAATCGTCTTGCCTGCTGGCATCTTCTTTTTCTTCTTTTCATTCACATTCTACCCCATGCACGCTTTGCCAAAATCCTGTTTTCAGAGAATAATGAATATTTTATCATTATGGTTATATTATTTTCATTTCAATATCAGTTTTCCCAATGTTCCCTTTCATGATTAATTTGTGGTTGTTATCATATCAGTTGAAGTGGGTGTTTTAAAATTTTCCTCTTTTCAATATTTTTCATTTTCGAGTCAGCATTTACTTCTCTTCATTACCCGCACTTCGTCTTCGGATCTTTTCTAGAGTTACCATCAGCTCTGCTGTTCCAATTTAGCACAGACATGTGTGTAAGTTGCTTATGTGAGCACAGCTGATTGGTCACCCTGGGGTAGCCACAGAGGTCCTTATTTATAATCTGCCATTGATAGCAGGGGCTTCACACAAGCCGAGGCCTCCTGGCAGTTTGAAAAGATCCAGCAACAAGACCAGTCACCATTATGATTCTTTGGGAACTTTGGCCATTAAGATTAAAACACAGACTTCTGGAAATTGCAATGTTTGATCACAAATAACAAGGTATGTGTAAACATTTTCACATTTTCAATGACAAAGAGCCATACTCTTTTGAACTAATTCCCACAGTGGAAAGAATTTTTCGGATATTTTGTTTGTTTTCATTCTTCATCCCCTGATTACCCACACCCACAGCGGAGTGTCGTGAGTTTGATCCAGATTCATATCATCATACCAAAAAATGAAATACCACATTTAAATCTCAACACAGAAATTGAATGGCACCAGCATGGGAGACTAGCAAGTTGAATTGGGCAAGTTCGTTTGCAAATTTTGCAAAGTTTGTGTTTAAGTCTGAATCATTTGCGATAGCGGTAGCCAAGCTGTGAAAACACGAACAAAATGGTGGTTGACAAATGCCTCCAAGTCTCGTCAGGGAACTCATGATGGAATCACTTTGTGAGCTTAATATGAATTAAGAATTACTAATATTGATATTTCTTAGAAAACAAAGATTGTTTTATATATCAACACAATTGATGTATAAGTCTCTAACAATAATTTAAAGGAATTTATCTGATTATCATCAGTATCATATGCCAACATGGTTGGCAGTGTTTGCTTTTCATGAAGCTGGAATGATGGCATTTGTTGTTGTAAAAGTGCATGTCATATTTTTCGTTTGAGCCAAAATACCTTACATGAAGAGGAAAGACTCTGGTCAGGGTACCAGTGGTAGAGATTAAAAATGTGAACTAGCATTATGCTGAGAACACTTGCTGATATTAGTGGGGTGTGGTCACTTTCGTGTCTTAGAATAGTGGGCAAATCATCACATACATTTTAGCATTATTACTTCACCTATTTCTTCATTCAAATTGTGATTTTATTTGACAATAAAAATGTTTGATATTTATTTGACAATAAAAATGTTTGATTTTTATTTGACAACAGTTTTTGAAATTTAGAAGTTCTTATTCCACAGTTTGTACTGTTAAATAGTTAAATAATTGTGAAACTATAGAACTATTATGGAGGCACTGACAGCATTTACAAGAGGTGATCTGTGCATATATGAACACATGCACTTTTGATTGATTGTGGACA
Source organism: Amphiduros pacificus (assembly GCA_949316495.1). Lineage (NCBI taxonomy): Eukaryota > Metazoa > Annelida > Polychaeta > Phyllodocida > Hesionidae > Amphiduros > Amphiduros pacificus. Next base: position 35,085,853 of record OX439002.1, read on the forward strand.
GCACAGCATAAACAAGTTGAATCATTAGAAACCTTTTAAAGCATGGATTTTTTCAACATGTTCTCCAGGCACATACAACTTATATGGACATTGTTCAAATGGAGCTATTCAGACATCTATTGCCTACAATGAAGAATTTCTCATGTTGTAATGGCATATATACCTGAATACACTGGAATGATCATGATTTTGATAATACAGAGGGTGCATATGCAGGTGACCTCATAAGAATTTGCGTTAAACTAAATATGTCGACACAGTTATGTTTCAAGGTAAGATTATAATTCATTCATAATGGTTATCTCATTTTCATTTCAATATCAGTTTTCCCAATGTTCCCTTTTATGATTAATTTGTGGTTGTTATATTTGAAAATCATATCAGTTAAATTGGGTGTTTTAAAATTTTCCTGTTTCAACATTTTTCAATTTCGAGTCAGCATTTATTTCTCTTCATTACCCGCACTTCGTCTTCGGAACTCTTCAAGAGTTACCATCAGCTCTGCTGTGCCAATTTAGCACAGACATGTGTGTAAGTTGCTTATGTGAGCACAGCTGATTGGTCACCCTGGGGTAGCCACAGAGGTCCTTGTTTGTAATCTGCCATTGATAACAGGGGCTTCACACAAGTCAAGGCCTCCTGGCAGTTTGAAAAGATCCAGCAACAAGACCAGTCATCATTATGATTCTTTGGGAACTTTGGCCATTAAGATTAAAACACAGACTTCTGGAAATTGCAATGTTTGATCACAAATAACAAGGTATGTGTAAACATTTTCACATTTTCAATGACAAAGAGCCATACTCTTTTGAACTAATTCCCACAGTGGAAAGAATTTTTCGGATATTTTGTTTGTTTTCATTCTTCATCCCCTGATTACCCACACCCACAGCGGAGTGTCGTGAGTTTGATCCAGATTCATATCATCATACCAAAAAATGAAATACCACATTTAAATCTCAACACAGAAATTGAATGGCACCAGCATGGGAGACTAGCAAGTTGAATTGGGCAAGTTCGTTTGCAAATTTTGCAAAGTTTGTGTTTAAGTCTGAATCATTTGCGATAGCGGTAGCCAAGCTGTGAAAACACGAACAAAATGGTGGTTGACAAATGCCTCCAAGTCTCGTCAGGGAACTCATGATGGAATCACTTTGTGAGCTTAATATGAATTAAGAATTACTAATATTGATATTTCTTAGAAAACAAAGATTGTTTTATATATCAACACAATTGATGTATAAGTCTCTAACAATAATTTAAAGGAATTTATCTGATTATCATCAGTATCATATGCCAACATGGTTGGCAGTGTTTGCTTTTCATGAAGCTGGAATGATGGCATTTGTTGTTGTAAAAGTGCATGTCATATTTTTCGTTTGAGCCAAAATACCTTACATGAAGAGGAAAGACTCTGGTCAGGGTACCAGTGGTAGAGATTAAAAATGTGAACTAGCATTATGCTGAGAACACTTGCTGATATTAGTGGGGTGTGGTCACTTTCGTGTCTTAGAATAGTGGGCAAATCATCACATACATTTTAGCATTATTACTTCACCTATTTCTTCATTCAAATTGTGATTTTATTTGACAATAAAAATGTTTGATATTTATTTGACAATAAAAATGTTTGATTTTTATTTGACAACAGTTTTTGAAATTTAGAAGTTCTTATTCCACAGTTTGTACTGTTAAATAGTTAAATAATTGTGAAACTATAGAACTATTATGGAGGCACTGACAGCATTTACAAGAGGTGATCTGTGCATATATGAACACATGCACTTTTGATTGATTGTGGACAGCACAGCATAAACAAGTTGAATCATTAGAAACCTTTTAAAGCATGGATTTTTTCAACATGTTCTCCAGGCACATACAACTTATATGGACATTGTTCAAATGGAGCTATTCAGACATCTATTGCCTACAATGAAGAATTTCTCATGTTGTAATGGCATATATACCTGAATACACTGGAATGATCATGATTTTGATAATACAGAGGGTGCATATGCAGGTGACCTCATAAGAATTTGCGTTAAACTAAATATGTCGACACAGTTATGTTTCAAGGTAAGATTATAATTCATTCATAATGGTTATCTCATTTTCATTTCAATATCAGTTTTCCCAATGTTCCCTTTTATGATTAATTTGTGGTTGTTATATTTGAAAATCATATCAGTTAAATTGGGTGTTTTAAAATTTTCCTGTTTCAACATTTTTCAATTTCGAGTCAGCATTTATTTCTCTTCATTACCCGCACTTCGTCTTCGGAACTCTTCAAGAGTTACCATCAGCTCTGCTGTGCCAATTTAGCACAGACATGTGTGTAAGTTGCTTATGTGAGCACAGCTGATTGGTCACCCTGGGGTAGCCACAGAGGTCCTTGTTTGTAATCTGCCATTGATAACAGGGGCTTCACACAAGTCAAGGCCTCCTGGCAGTTTGAAAAGATCCAGCAACAAGACCAGTCATCATTATGATTCTTTGGGAACTTTGGCCATTAAGATTAAAACACAGACTTTTGGAAATCACAATGATTGATCACAAATAACAAGGTATGTGTAAACATTTTCAATGACAGAGAGCCAAACTCATTTGGACTAATTCCCACAGTCGAAAGAATTTTTGGGATGTTTTATTTGTTTCCGCTCTTTATTCCCCGCACCCACAGGGGAGTGTCGTGAGTTTGATGCAGATTGATGTTATCAAACCAAAAAATGAAATACCACATTTAAATCTCAACACAGAAATTGAAAAATAAAATACTTAACTAATGTCTTTGGTGTGGTACCAGCATGGGAGACTAGCAAGGTGAATCAGGCAAGTTCATTTGCAAATTTTGCAAAGTTTGTGTTTAAGTCTGACTCATTTGTGATAGTGGTTGTCAAGCTGTGAAAACACGAACAAAATGGTGGTTGACAAATGCCTCCAAGTCTCGTCAGGGAACTCATGATGGATTCACTTTGTGAGCTTAATATGAATTAAGAATTACTATTATTGATATTTCTTAGAAAACATAGATTGTTTTATATGTCAACACAGTTGATGTATAAGTCTCTAACAGTAATTAAAAGGAATTTATCTGATTATCTTCAGTATCATATGCCAACATGGTTGGTAGTGATTGCTTTTCATGAAGCTGGAATGATGGCATTTGTTGTTGTAAAAGTGCATGTCATATTTTTTGTTTGAGCCAAAATGCCTTACATGAAGAGGAAAGACTCTGGTCAGGGTACCAGTGGTAGAGATTAAAAATGTGAACTAGCATTATGCTGAGAACACTTGCTGATATTAGTGGGGTGTGTTCACTTTCATGTCTAAGAAGAGTGAGCAAATCATCACATACATCTCAGCATTATTGACAACAGTTTTTGAAATATATAGGTTCTAATTCTTCACTGTTCATACTGTTAAATAGTTAAATAATTGTGAAAATAGAGAACTATTATGCAGGCACTGACACCATTTACAAGAAGAGACCTGTGCACATGTAAACACATGCACTTTTGACTGATTGTGGACAACACAGCATAAACAAGTTGAATCACTAGAAACCTTTTAAAGCATGGATTTTTTTAGCATGTTCTCCAAGCACATACCACTTATATGGACATTGTTCAAACGGAGCCTTTCAGGCATCTTTTGCCTAAAATGAAGAATTGTTCATGTTGTAATGGCATATATACCTGAATACAATGGAATGATCATGATTCTGGTAATACAGAGGGTGCCATATGCAGGTGACCTCATAAGAATCTGTGTTAAAATAAGTACGTCGACACGTATCAAATATCACACAGATCTACTGGCAATACAACAGTTATGTTTCCAGGTAAGATTGCCATTCATTTATAACTAAACAGACACCAAAACCCAGCTCAGTGCACTTGTTAAGAAATAAATTCTCTGAAAACCTCACTAGTATTGGTCTGATATATGTTACGATGTGCCTTGCCCTACATAGCAGGACTTCTCTATCATATCAGTCCCTGCCACCAAAGGTATAAAGCTGCGCACAGAACAGACCGCAGGGCATCAGTATTCATAACAATCTGGCTGTGAACTGATTAGTGAGGAATAAAGGACTACTGAAGTAGATTCTGCTTTGTTCTGAGAGCTGTACCGACTCGTCAATTGATGGGTCTGACACCTGATGGTGAGCAAGATGAGTATTTACGACTTGGGGAATTCCAAGCTTCGATTGAGATCAAGAACAGGGCAATGACTGCATAGGTAGTTAAAGAACTGAATGACTAGCAATGCTACCGATGTAATGCAGAGTAGATGCGCCTATCTTCTCTTGAAAGGTTATGCGTAATCAGCTGTATTGTAAAAAAAATGACAAATGCCATTATGGGCCAGTTTGATGGGAGAATGCAGTGCATTTTTAATGGGAGGTAGAATATAAGCCCTTGACAAAATGAACACTGAGAACAAGGGAATTTTTGTTGGTCATTACACTGGGCAATATCAATATAATATAGGCCACCTTCTGTAAGTTATTATACATAAAGGATGCTATTCAGTAATTTCAAGCGAGAGCCTTGTGCACCAGATTTTCTCCAATTATTTGTCTAAGCTTGTTTCAATATTAATGCAAATATATTAAAGGAAGAAACATATCAAAAATTTATGTTTCAGATTTAAATCTAAACACCATTTTCTTATTGATCTTGTGTAGATTGGTATATTAAGCTAAGCATGGAATTACTTTCATTGAATATAAAGTATTCTTCAATGTCCAGACACATTATGTATATTTTACTTGAACTTGAATTGGACTGAAAAACAGAGAATGATACGAAAACAGCACTGGAGTAATATCACCATCTTGTTGTATATTTTCTGTAGAAGCCTTATGTTAAGTAGTCTGATAGTTTGTTGTTTCATAGGGAGGTAAAATGTTAAAATGTACCCAATGGGTCCACTCAAATTAGAAATCAAGATGCTGAATAGAGATGGAAAATGTGGATCAACACGGCTAGGCTGTTCATGGCATGGCATTGTTGATTTCAATCCATTTTATACCTCAACAAAAGTTTCAACTCCATAAAATCTTTTATTTTGCAACATATAGTAAATCATATTAAAAGGAGTTAAGCTTAACCTTATACAGTGTACATACATCACAGCTAAAATGTGTACTTTTTGTAGACTTGTAAATTCATGTGAAATGTGAATTTCTCAGTATTCGGATGGGACTGAAATGATCTGAGATGAGTTATGAATATGTCCAGTGCAATTCAACTGTTCCAAATGTTTTACCATGAAACTTGTGTCTCACAGGTCTGATTTTATATATATATATATATATATATATATATATATATATATATATAATATATATATATATATATATATATATATATATATATATATATATATATATATATATATATATATATATATATATATATATATATATATATATATATATATCCTTCGCTCATAGCACTCATAGCACGATTGCTCACTGAACATTTTGCCTGGATCCACATTTCCATACAAACAAGGACTGTTCTTAACCTTGATATCATGACAATGCATCAATCCATAACACATACCTGCAAACAACACTCATCTTGGGATAGAGTTCATCAGCAATTATTATTCCAAAATAATAATATTCATGTTTTTCAAGGTGTGCTGTAGTCCATCTTTGACCAAGTCAGCCAATATAGAAATTAGCAAATAACATTTAAATTAGCAAATAGCATTAAAATATTTATGCAACATATCTCAAACTTCACCATTAACATTGTTTTAAGATAATATGACAATATAGCAAACACAAATTTGGTGGCCAAATGATTAGAACCCATATCATAATAACTTGAAAACTGGGGGACCTAAGTGTGTAAAGAATGGGAATATAAACCTAATTAATTGATGGACATCATGGACATCTGTATTCTCCTTGAATTAAGTTATTGAAATTACCTGATTATTTGATGGTATTACCTGAGCCTAAAAACAAGTTTGAGTCTACTTGTATGGATGTGTACTTGTATGGATTTGTACTTGTATGGATATGTACATGTATGGATGTGTACTTGTATGGATGTGTACTTATATGGATGTGTACTTATATGGATGTGTACTTGTATGGCTGTGTACTTGTATGGATGTGTACTTGTATGGATGTGTACTTATATAGTTGTGTACTTGTGTGGTTGTGTTCTTGTGTGGTTGTGTTCTTGTCTGGTTGTGTACCTGTGTGGGTGTGTACTTGTGTGGATGTGTACCTGTCTGGTTTTGTACTTGTGTGGATGTGTACTTGTGTGGATGTGTACTTGTGTGGTTGTGTTCTTGTCTGGTTGTGTACCTGTGTGGGTGTGTACTTGTGTGGTTGTGTACCTGTGTGGTTTTGTACCTGTGTGGTTTTGTACTTGTGTGGATGTGTACTTGTGTGGTTGTGTACCTGTGTGAGTGTGTGTACTTGTGTGAGTGTGTACATGTACTTGTGTGGAGGTGTACTTGTGTGGGTGTGTACCTCTGTGGTGTTGTACTTGTGTGGATGTGTACTTGTGTTGTTGTATACCTGTGTGGGTTTGTACCTGTGTGGTTGTGTGGAGGTGTACGTGTGTGGGTGTGTACCTCTGTGGTGTTGTACTTGTGTGGTTGTGTACTTGGATGTGGTTGTGTACTTGTGTGGGTGTGTACTTGTGTGGTTTTAGAAAAGCTGGCAAGCAACTCTTTCAACTGAAAGCGTAAACAAATATTTTCCATTTTGGGGCCATCATTTTCAAGATGTTAATTTCTGTTTTGTCTCCCAGTATCTTGCAATATTAAGATATGTATCTGTTGGGTTCTGGTATGCCTTGTTTTTGTTTGAATGAATCTAATATTGTTATTTGCAAAAAGTACAAATTGCAAGATACATCCAACATCCTCTCTGTACTTTTTCACAATTGTACCTTATTCACGTTTCCGTAAAACAATATTTTATCTTGGCTTGTTAATTCATATCTTTGCACACCCCAGAGTAAAACGACATTTTAAACACAAAATATGACTGTGGGAATGGGGTACAACCAAATGATAAATAAGAATGAAATGTACTTTTTGTATAATTTAAGACCGTTGTTATTGTGAAAGGATGAATTGCATATGGGGCGATAAAAAAGTTGGGGTCCCAAGGTTAAATATGCCAATCAAAATACGCACTTCTAAATATATATATATATATATATATATATATATATCCTACTATGCCAGAACTCAGAGTGTTGAATGCTAGACAAAACGATGCGGAATCGCTTGATGTCTGATGAAAATTGTTTATGCTCCTGTCACACCATACTGTGTTGGAATTTCGTCCATTTTTTGGAAGCGCCCAATGGGGGCTCCAACCACACATGGATTGCTCGGTATTGGTTTGTTTGTTTTATTTCAGTCATTTCGCGATGGGACCTACTTGTAGCAGATGTATTGCTGCCTCACTGAATTGTCATGTCTCAGTATTGGCACTCAGGTTTGGTTGTAGTAATGACTCAATAGGTCCAGGGGTGGTTGGGGGCGGGGGTGGTTGGTGGGGGGTGGTTGGGGTCTTGAGGGGGTGTGGGTGCTGTGGTACTTTCATAATTTTAACCCGCAGAGGCTGAGTTAGAATTGAAAACCCCAGAACCCCTCCAAAGCCACAGTGACGGGCTTTGGAGCCAGGTTGGTAGAAAATCGACTACCTCTTTTTAGCAGAGTATCAATACCCAAATAACACAACAAAAAATCACATTTTCATACTTTAACCATATTATTGTACATTTAATAGTAGCAGCACTCCCCCTGGTAATGAAAAGCATGCGTCGCCAACAGGCTGGGTAGAAAGACTTTGTACAAATATACTGATACATGTATAAGTAAATCCATGTTGGAAGTCAGAAGCGATGTTAGGATGATCAAGAGGAAGCATTTTCCCATAAATCAATTCTTTTGTCTTTTCTACGTCCTGGCTTTGTTAACTAATTAACATAGTCTGTTAATACCGCAGAGAATATAGACATGTACAACTTAATCGTTATAATACTTGTATAAACAGATACTGTGCCCCCTTGATTTGCACCATGTCAAGTGTCGTGTGTACACACAGACTGTTATAACATGTCACCTCAAAGATGGGAGACCATGTTTATATAAACACTGATTAATATACACACGGTTGAGGAGTCTTGTGTAGATTTGTTTGTTTGTTTGTTTTGGGTTTTACATCACTTTTGGGTTTTACATCACAACATTATTTCAGTCGTTTCGTGGTGAGACCTACATGTAGCAGATATTGTGCTGTCACACTGAAATGTCATGTTACAGGTCCTTGACCTGACAACCCACCCAGTCACAGATTTACGAGGACAACGTGTAAAGCCTTAGTCACGGACCTCAGCTCATATGTGAAATTGTTTCATGCTTGGAGTAATTATTCCAAGTTTCATGTATTCAATCTTGACAGCGCTGGGGATCGAACCCACAACATCGAACCCCAGTTCATCACAGAGGAACTGGTTCTGACAAGCTGGCACTCTAACCAACGGTGCAACTGTGAAAGGAGGCAGTAGGCAGTAGGGTCCTGGCAGCAACCCTTGTCAGACAAGAAAATCGGCAAAGCCCAGATAGGTGATCTGGAAGGATTTGTGGAACGTGCAGGGTCTCTTCTATTTCAACCAAAGAAAGGTTTGGTGGAGTTGATAGAGCTCTAGTGAAGTTAAAAAACTGAGGTAAACCACGACCAAATTAAATGGGTTTGACTCAGCTGGTGACTGATATCAAGTATTTATCTTTTCTTCATTTAATGTCTTTCAAAGAATAATCGAGCTTTTTTGGGAGATTTTATATATAATCATACATAAAATATGAATTATCACTAAAAGAGTTGGGTATAAAAAAAACATCATGCAAACGAGATTAGACATAAAAATCAATAAACTTCTCCAGATCACCTATCTAACGTGCTCTGGTGGGATTCTGGGAAAGGCGTCTTTTGAGTGCCAGCTGAGTCATCAATAGGTGCTAGGAGTCCTTACTGGGCTTGTTAGCCTGATGTCATACAAATGCAATTCGACCAGGTGGTGTGACAGCTAAGGGTGTCAGTGCAGGCACCGTGAACAAGATCGAGCTACTATCGCGAGGGTAAGAGATTTGCTTTGAATTGACAGGGTCTTCTCAGCGTTGACAGTGCTCACTTTAAACTGTTGCTATTGGTAAAAGATTTAACTCTATTCAATGATGCCCAAAATGCAAAGGTGCTTTTTGTTACCAGATATGTATATAAGTCTAGGTATAAGAAACTTGAACATATACCTATTATATTTAGAGCTTTCGAGTTTTATGCATGACTCAAAGTAATGCTCAACATTCTCACCATTTTCTCAGCTGCTGTGATTGGTCAGCCAACCGATGTGTACAGCATTCGCATTATTATTATTATTAGGATATCATGGCACTATTTAGGAATAGTGTTTGCGGAAAAGATAGGTCTTCATAGGGCGATTGAAGAGTCACTAGTTCTAATAACATTAGGGAGATCATTCCATAGAATTGGGGCATAGTATTGTAGACTAGCATATTATTTAGTTTTCATTTAGCTTCATTTTATTGGTGATCAGAGAGAGTCTGACATCATTTATGCACTTTTCTACTTCAAGTCTAGATGTGTCAACATGATATCTACTCTTCTTGTCCATATAGATATAGAATAGATTTGAGTATCATCAGCATAACTGTAATAACTCAGACCATACTTTACAATGATATCAGAATGGAGACAGCAATGCAATGTGCGTTAGCGACAATGTGCGTAAGCGACAAACTTGTGTTTTTTATAAAAAAAACAATTCTTTATCTTCCCAAAATAATGTTATGTTCAGAAAATAATGATAAATATTTTTGATACTCTTGATACTACTTGTACTCTTAATACTATGAAAATCTCATCCTTCTCTATCTATATATATATATATATATTGTATTATATAAGCTTTGTGGTCATCGGAAAACGTTTATGTAGATATCAACTTGAAGGGCTTGTAGGAATAGCCTTCTCAATTAAAAATATCCAACATTTCACTGCAAGATTCCCGAAAACCTATTTTTTTGAAATGATAGTTTGTTTTCTAAATCTAAAAACTCAAAAATAGCTAAATAAAATGGCAGTAACACACAATGCTCCAAAGCGAAACTGTCTTATTGTTCCAAACAATGGGTTGCTATGGCCCCATGTGCACAATCTACGACGTCACAGCTCCATTCTTTATACTCCAAGATCATATCAAGTGCAGGAATTAGGAGCAGAAATATTACTGTCATCGTTCTTGAAAAGCTACTCATTGAGGATCAATAATAATGAATTGTGTGATTGTACACTTCTGTTATGAGCTATGGGAAGGCATTATGTTCATGTAAATATTGTATATTATAGCTATAAGAATGGATGTTTAGTCCGAAATAAATATAAATTAATAAATAATCTAAATTACATAAATGGCCCAATTAAATTTGAATATGACTAAAAAAGATAATGCTCAACATGAAAAAATCTCAATATATATTCATGATTCTTGATTAATGTATTGTATGGTATTTCTCTGTCTGGTTACCGCAAAGGTTTGACTTTAAAACATTCACGAAATAAGATTTTTAAACACTTTTTCCTTGCATGATATAATTCTTTATACCACAAATTTTGCTATTAAATGTTTTTACTCCTACATAGAATTCAGTGTTATTTGAAAGTAGATGAGTCTTCTACTTAATCATCCATTGCACACTTTGGCAACAAACCTTGTTTTGTTGTCCATTGATCTAGTTCAAACAGTCAAGTTTTGCTAACGTTGGAGCATCTTCAATTGGAACATAAGAGTGATTTAGCTTACAGGCATACAATTATCCCTAAAAGTCTACCCTCTGAACAATTTTTCCCACAGGTGTAAGATTCTCAACTTTTCCTCAAGGTTGGCATTCTCAAAGTTGTTTTCCAATTTCTCCTACCCCCACTCCCCAAATGAATAATAGTCCATCCCCTAATGGCAAAATCCTGTTAATGTATTAATTCTTTTATGTTTTATTTTTAGATATATTTTAGATTCTATAAAATGACATTCCTTTGCTTTTCGTTGTTATTTTTGCCAAATTTAGTCCATGTAATACATATTTTTTGTACATATATATCAAAGGTGCCAATGATACACGGTCCGTCATAATGGAATTAAAATAATAATAAAAATAAAACGTTTTTAAGATTTGTTTGCAATCTATGTAGTGAGATATGCAGCATGTCGAAGTGTGATTTTACAACACAGCATATATTGTGCAATGCAGTTGTTTCCTGTATGTGTGTTGATTCCTGGAATGATGTCCCTTAGTTAACTTGTCACGTGTTAGGGATAAATCATTAATCACTGAGGGGTGTAGGAAGATGGAAAAAAATCAGCAAGACTATTTTGTGGAGAAATAACATGTTGGTAATGCAAACATCGAGGGAAAAAATAAAGACTCACTTCGTTCGGCACATCTATGTGTACAATATGCGCAATGCCTTTTTGGGGGGCCAGTTCGTTACGCATAAGCAACAAACACAATTAACAACTTACCTTTTAAGCCCACGAGAAAGTTTTGTTGAGCATTATCTTTCTTTGTCAAAGTCAGCCTTAAATATGACATTTATTTGATTTGAATGATTCATTCGTGTGGGAAAAAGTGTGATCTAACAGACTCGTAAGTCATAACAATTATTTTATCACAAGTGTATAACATAGTTTGGATGTCAACTTCAGAAATCAGATGTGAATTCCTTTATGATATTGGTAAATAAATATTTTGCCATGTGAATAGGGTCATGTTTTATCCACGTGAATAATTCACGTGTTTTAATTCACGTGGACACATAGAGACTCCCGTGTTTTAATTCACGTGGATACATAGAGACACATAGAGAAATATCTAAATGAATAATTCAGGTCTTGTCCACGTGCATTAAGAGGCGTGGATTATTCACAAGGGCAAAACGTGAATTATTCATATGGAAATGGCCACGCATTTTTGCTATTCATTTACCACCATTTAACCATGCCAAAACCATGTCAAGCCACGTCATTTCCACCAGTTTTGCATGTTGACTGCCACTAGCACGAATGCTTTTGTGGCTTACACAATACCTGTAAATGCATTCGCTACTGAGTTCTTTTCAACATGTTAATTCCTCTTCCGTGTTTAAATTATAAAGTCAGGTTTGGTCGCTTGTTGGGAAAAGACGTCATGTGATACAGCTTTTTACATAAGGCGATAATTGAAAAAGAATTGGTGAATAGATTAGTGGAGAAGTTGCAAGCACGTTGCCCTTTGATTTTGCTTCTGACAAATGTTTTTTTGTGATTTAGCTTTGAATACATCCCGAAATTAAATATATAGACTGCACAATTATCAAATATTGCTTTGATAATTTGATAAAGGCTACAACAATAAATACGCATATATCTAGCCTTTATCGACGAAATTACCACTGAATTTTCATTTGTCATTGTCATTGTCATTACCTTGGAAGTAGAAGAGACAAAACACTGCATTGTTTTATTCAAAATAAGGGGATTGCACTCATGTTTGTGTGACTATATATGAACCCTGGGGTACACAGCAGATTTACGTATCCTGGGCATCTCACGTGGACATCGAATGGTCATGCAAGGGCCTACCAGATTATACCTACAATTATCCCTCATGGGGCTCAATTTCCAGATCCTCTGAATCTCACAGGACCTCCATTTTGGATCAAGCAACTTTGTATTTGTATTTTTTCCTTTCATAGATATGATAATTAAATTTTCATTGCTTGAATTTCAACATTTGTGATCCAGCAGTTGTCTTGTATAATGCATGCTGGGATAGGTTGGTAGACATGACATAGGTATGCTGTGAAGGGCATGCATTAATATTTTTGCAACAGATAGACGTACAGATTTTATTTTAATCCTGTGGAGAATAGAAAGAATTATGTGCGTAAACTGATGGAAATATAGTGACACAGCAATCACCATTTATTACTACTATGAGCTGAGTTTACATGTTTAAATAGTTCCTCCATAAATTACAAATTGAAACACCACAGAGACAGCATGGCCCACTCGCAATGTGCTTTGATCATATCATATCTCTAAATTCAAAAATGGTTATCTTAGTTTTAAAATGTAAGACAAAAATATTTGAATTTATGTTACATTTTTACTGAAGTATATGCAATTAGAGAAACGTTTCAGAAAGTCAATAAATGCAATAGAATATTTTCCATGAAAAGATAAAAAATATCATTCAAATCAATCAGCATTTCCTCACATGATATATAAAAAGAGAATTGCAACATTTAAAACAAGAGCCTTTTTGTGACATAAATGGGAAAAATAGATTAGAGTCATGATGTAACATTTCTGTGAATGAATTTATATTTCATTTTTTTTCCAGTTTTGATGTAGAAATATTTACTGATCAACAATTTCATAATATTTCAGGAAAAAGTGTTGTGAAATAGACACAACTGCAGAGGAAAAGGTCTAACCGCATAACAAATGTTAATTTACTTTTTGATGCTTATTTTAAATTCTTGTTATCATGTGAAGAAAATGTTGACTTTCAAAATTCAAATGCTGATAAAATAAATGTATTTTTCCATAAATACACAGTTGGAAAGGTCTCAGTATTAGCTTTCCAGCTATGTAAATATCATAATCTTATTCCTGTAGATATCTTATTAATTGTTAGGGTATTTGACACGTGGTACCTGTAGGAAAACAGGGATGCATGTGAGTTTAATTGTTCCAGACTCTTATCAGACTGAAGGTTTTTCAATCCTTCAATTGGGTGCCGAATCTGCCAATATTCGACACAAAAACATATGTTTATTCTTTCAAATGAAATATATGTGATCTGAAAGCCTTTTCATGCAGTGAATTGTTAACATTATAGTATATATTATTTTGTGCTGGGATACATTCCTGGACCACGTGGCTACCAAAAACGGACACACTGACAAACAAAGCCAAATGTTGCATAAGATATCCAGCAAATTAACGTGTTTTATCCTACTGCCAAACGGTCATATATTTTTTCTGATTGTTTAGGCACTTCACCTGGTGTATGCCCTGAGCCAACTGGTTGAATCACATTTATTTCCTCTCTCTACTTCATTGCTAACAAATCCAGAGGAATGTGTTAAGACTTTCTGGTTGATCATGACGTTGTAAAATATTTATCCTCATTTGTTTTTCCAAAATCATAAAAACATATTAATTTGATTAGTCAAATGTGAGAACACTTAGGGAAGCGTATGATCATAATGGTGTTTTTGTAAATCACATATGTCTTCCAATTATGAAAACACTAATTAAGGTTCCTCAGTTTTGAAGCTCTTATTGTTTTCAATTGTGCAAATGAACTTGCTATAAAACTAACATATAAGAAAGATCTTTCCCAGTATATGTCGGAAATCACACTGCAAGGACAACAGAGGTGACAGGAACAAGGGAAAGGCAAGACCAGGATTTCACTGATTTGGCTGTTTACCCATGCTGCTCTCTGGTGGAATTTGGATAGGTTAACGAATAATCAATGGGAAGATTGCCAACACAGGAATATTCTGACAATTTAAAGCCAAAAGCTCTCAATAGCCAAAACCAGACCCTTGTCATTATTAGGTCCGGAATTAGACTTGGATCACTAAATGCAAATACTTATTCCTCTAGGATAAATTTTATCATTAAATTTTAAATCAAATAATTCTTTTTTCTAAAGATGAAAATTCATTCAATCTGTTATCAGACATTTTTATTTTATCCTGATCAATCGACCCTACCTTTTTGGACAAATTAAATAAACAACTAGGGATGTTCTTAATAAATTCTAAAATATTTTCATATCACTTATGTTTCAGTGATATGCAAAAAAAATTTTTCGAAAGATAAATTGAAGAATTGTCATGTGTTTCACCAGAAACCATTTAGGGTCAGACTTTCACAGAACATAGACAGACAAATATTTTGATTTCATTCTTGTCCAGATATATAACAGATTGTCATAAGTGAATAATTGATAGAAGAAAACATTTCAACAGATTCGCCTGACACAGGACTTTGTAATTCCATTGGCAAGACAACAAGATGTTCCAAAAATCGTATTCTAAATGCATGAATTAGTTTGAATAAGGATATATTGACAACGGATTTTACTCATTTTTTACAAACACTTTTGTTGAATTAGGGAATGTACGAAACTTTCAAATAAAGATCATACATATCGAATGTTAACATTGTTCCTATTTTTATGGACGATATCATTTTAGTTGTGCGATATATTTTTAGTTGTGCGATATCTTTTTATTTGTGCGATATCTTTTTGGCCAGTAGAACCTCCCGGCGATTACATAATAATTTAGTTCTAGCCTTTCTTCGTTTGAATCATTATATATAAACATTCAAGTAGAAACATATGAATTGCATTTGTTTGTTTTAACGACCTTTCTCATATTTTGGATTATAGCCAGGTAGAGAGAACCTGTTACCGGGGATTTTGCCCTGTTTTTTTCGAATGGTGATTGATGATATTTGTTTTGCAATATCACATTGGCACAAAACTCTTCTTTTAATAACCAGCTGCGGAATTCTCTTGAGGAGATTCAAAACTTTTTTAATTGCAATTGTATTTTTTTTTTAGAATTTAAAAAAACTGGACTAGTTCTAGGAAATAGATAAGACACAATTAATTACACAATGTGATATATTTTCAATAAAATAAGGTATCAAATATATTATACGTTCAAGTCATATTTGGACCTTAATTTTAAAAAAGGAAATTGCAACTTTTGAGATGAAAGTTATTTTTTTCTTAACTTTAGAAAGGTAAAACGATTATTTCTTGAAAATAAATTGAGGGAGACCAGTAAATTTCTTCTTATAATTATACATACATATCTAATTGCTTGCTTTGTCGCTAGAATTCATTGGATGAAATAAAACAAACACATCGATAAGGGAACTAATTGGTCATTTCGTAACAGTGCTTAACCACATGAATCCACTAGTCCCTGGGGACTATATTTTGTCGGATTTCGGATAAGTGAGTCGGTGTCTCTCGGTCGCTCACCCCAAGTATCTTTCTTTGAAAAGTAGACCTTGCTAAGGGAGGCACGCTTCTAACTGAAAAGTATTTGAAATCATTCTATTTTCTATTTCCGACATATGAAAGTGAATCATTTTCATAGTTGAAACATATCTAGACACAGACCGATATATTATTGAAACGAATTCCAAGGTAAGATATTTGTTTCCCCGTCATGAATACTTCTTTCCCTCTCAAACTTGAACCAGTTCGTTGATGATATATCCTAGTATCAAATATATCTAACAATTCGTCACAATTTGAGGGGAAAAATAATAATAATATGCATATTCATTTACATATAGATATCAGACATTGTTGGAGGAAAATATAGGGAAATATTGAGAACAGAGTTTGTTGGCTATTCCTATGAATATCCCGGCATGGCACAAATAAGGAGAAAATGCCAATATTCATCATGACTATAGCATCCCTCATTATAGTACACATGAACGAATATCTATGTAAGCCTGATATTTGTAGAAATAGAAATTAATATGTTCAATCAAATATTTTTATTCGTGAGAATATTTAACGATTAAACACTGCTCACTTCCAAGACATGGAGTTTATTAACTCACGAAATTTTAAATAAATCATTTTGAATTACCATAGCTGTGATGAATCAGAGTTCGTGTAAATAACTCAAATCATAACCTTGTAATTCAAATGATAAGAGAAAGAAAATGATCTATAACCTCGGGAGATTTTAGGACATTATTTCTAAGAGTTTACGGTGCAGAAATCAAAATGGCGACCATGTGGTTTTGCTCTAGTGTATCGTATCATATGTAAAATATTCAAATTTTATATTTGATAAAACTATATATTTCATTTTCGAAAGGTCCATCATATCGGTAGACGAACTTAACTATTTACCAAGGAGGATTAAAGAAGCCATCTTGAAACGAGTCCTCACACCAACAGGAAAACTTTTACTAAATATGACTATAATTTGAAATAAGATAATTCACACTATAACAGTCCAATCAAGAAAACATACAATCTGCATTATTCTTTTTTTAATGAAATACGATTTTTCGTGCATAAGCTGTGAGGACACCATTTTTTCATTTATTTACATTTTGGGGGACATAAATGTAAATGTGTCAGAAAATTGAGCGCAAATTGAGCGCAAATGTTACATTGGACAATTGATATATTTGATCTTACATTTTGGAAAGGATGATTAGCCAAATCAAGTCCACTCATCAATAGTTTGATGAAAAAATCTCTCTTCACATATCGCCTTGATCACAAATCGTCATTTGTATTTCATACATTGGTAGATATATATTTAATACGTGAACTGTTAACAGTTGAGATTCGTGAATTATATTTTGGTATTGAGAAACTGGTCTTGAATAATGACATGAAGATCAAACGGGATATCACAGTTGCCTCTTGCTAAGTTGAAATAAGTTGCAAGTGGAATTTGCAACAAGACCATTTTGACGATGTCTTACAATGATTTAATGCTTACAATACTATGTGATATTCTAACCATTATGATTATATAATTATTTTCTGGTAGAATTATCATATCTTTACCCATTTTTATTTTCTCTACTTTACATATTAATCTCAACAAGTAAGGACGAATTAGGGACATTCTATTGGGAATTTGAGGCATGCCAGGGATGTTGGAGAATTCTACGCAATGTCAAGACAGGCCAAAGAGTTTTTATATTACTCAATTGAAGGGCATATATTATCAATGTCATGTGATGTGATGTGGGCCACTCAAATGCATTTTAATTTTTTAATTTTTGTAAGGAGAATCGACAATTTGTTAAAGTAATTTTAAAGATTTCTCCAAAATTATTATCTACTCCAGGAGAAGAAAGAAAGCAGATTGACATTTCTCCTTGGGTGGCAGAAGTGTGGAAAATATTCACATGACAATAAACTGGAGTTCTGCACCAAAATATTATTTCTATTCATATTCTATCAGATTTGTCAAAACAAGGTGTGGACCACTTTCCTGGAAAAATCCAGGAGGCTCCCCCAAAACGGTGGTATGTTATTTCCAAAGAGCAAACTTTGAACAATTGAGAGCATTACCTCATAAAGCCCATTGACACACATGTTTGTTAAAGAATATGTGAACAGTTCAAAATCAGGTCAAACTATGAACGCACATTGCTGAACTGTGTATTACCCACTATATTACCACCAGAAGCAGTAACAAAGAATAAATGAAATATTAGACAATCACATTGTATTGTAGGCAGAATATATTTAATCCATTGAAGTCTTATCTGTCTAAAAGAACACATAATGTATACCTCGGTGTTATTAATCATGACCCAAAAGATCTTAGAGTTGGTGTTTCCCATTGATCCTTACCCAGACCACTGTTAATTGTTCAATCATGACTCCAAAGATGGGGTACCAGCGCAGTCAGCGCAGACATTTATCTTTGATGATGAAACATACTCACTCGTAGTTCATGTAGCTGTCTAATGTATAAATAATAAGTTAGATCAATTCAATGAATGGTTTTGAACGTGTTGCATGATTTCAATAATATGGGTTTGGGGTCCGAAATATTTGGAAGTTACCCATTGATGTTGCACATTGATGGGCTTCATTTGGTCATGTTCAGCTGCTGCATGGCTTCATTTGGTCATGTTCAGCTGCTGCATGGCTTCATTTGGTCATGTTCAGCTGCTGCATGGCTCCATTTGGTCATGTTCAGCTGCTGCATGGCTTCATTTGGTCATGTTCGGCTGCTGAATGGCTTCATTTGGTCATGTTCAGCTGCTGCATGGCTTCATTTGGTCATATTCAGCTGCTGAATGGCTTCATTTGGTCATGTTCAGCTGCTGAATGACTCCATTTGGTCATGTTCGGCTGCTGAATGGCTTCATTCGGTGATGTGTAGCTGCTGCATGGCTTCATTTGGTCATGTTCAGCTGCTGCATGGCTTCATTTGGTCATGTTCGGCTGCTGAATGGCTTCATTTGGTCATGTTCGGCTGCTGAATGGCTTCATTTGGTCATGTTCGGCTGCTGCATGGCTCCATTTGGTCATGTTCGGCTGCTGCATGGCTTCATTTGGTCATGTTCGGCTGCTGAATGACTCCATTTGGTCATGTTCGGCTGCTGAATGGCTTCATTTGGTCATGTTCAGCTGCTGAATGACTCCATTTGGTCATGTTCGGCTGCTGAATGGCTTCATTCGGTCATGTGTAGCTGCTGCATGGCTTCATTTGGTCATGTTCAGCTGCTGCATGGCTTCATTTGGTCATGTTCGGCTGCTGAATGGCTTCATTTGGTCATGTTCGGCTGCTGAATGGCTTCATTTGGTCATGTTCGGCTGCTGCATGGCTCCATTTGGTCATGTTCGGCTGCTGCATGGCTTCATTTGGTCATGTTCGGCTGCTGAATGACTCCATTTGGTCATGTTCGGCTGCTGAATGGCTTCATTTGGTCATGTTCAGCTGCTGCATGGCTTCATTTGGACATGTTCAGCTGCTGCATGGCTTCATTGGGTCATGTTCAGCTGCTGCATGGCTTCATTTGGTCATGTTCGGCTGCTGCATGGCTTCATTTGGTCATGTTCGGCTGCTAAATGGCTTCATTTGGTCATGTTCGGCTGCTGAATGGCTTCATTTGGTCATGTTCGGCTGCTGCATGGCTCCATTTGGTCATGTTCGGCTGCTGCATGGCTCCATTTGGTCATGTTCGGCTGCTGAATGACTCCATTTGGTCATGTTCGGCTGCTGAATGGCTTCATTTGGTCATGTTCAGCTGCTGCATGGCTTCATTTGGTCATGTTCAGCTGCTGCATGGCTTCATTTGGTCATGTTCGGCTGCTGCATGGCTTCATTTGGTCATGTTCGGCTGCTGAATGGCTTCATTTGGTCATGTTTAGCTGCTGCATGGCTTCATTTGGTCATGTTCGGCTGCTGCATGGCTCCATTTGGTCATGTTCGACTGCTGCATGGCTTCATTTGGTCATGTTCGGCTGCTGAATGACTCCATTTGGTCATGTTCGGCTGCTGCATGGCTTCATTTGGTCATGTGCGGCTGCTGCATGGCTTCATTTGGTCATGTTTAGCTGCTGCATGGCTTCATTTGGTCATGTTCAGCTGCTGCATGGCTTCATTTGGTCATATGCGGCTGCTGCATGGCTTCATTTGGTCATGTGCAGCTGCTGCATGGCTTCATTTGGTCATGTTTAGCTGCTGCATGGCTTCATTGGGTCATGTTCAGCTACTGCATGGCTTCATTTGGTCATATTCAGTTTCTACATGGCTTCATTCGGTCATGTTTAGCTGCTGCATGCCTTCATTTGGTCATGTTCAGCTGCTGCATGGCTTCATTTGGTCATGTTCAGCTGCTGCATGGCTTCATTGGGTCATGTTCAGCTGCTGCATGGCTTCATTCGGTCATGTTCGGCTGCTGCATGGCTTCATTTGGACATTTTCAGCTGCTGCATGGCTTCATTGGGTCATGTTCAGCTGCTGCATGGCTCCATTCGGTCATGTTCAGTTTCTACATGGCTTCAAGGTCAGTCTCAACATTGTTCTTTACTGCAGGGTGAGGGCCACGGGCCGTGGCGCAGTTGGTTAGAGCACCAGCTTATTAGCACCAGTTCCTCTGTGGTGATCCAAAGGTCGTGGTTTCGAACCCCTACCGTGCCGAGATTGAACTCCTGATACAATTTCCCATATGAGCTGAGGCCCGTGCCTAAAGGGTTAACCCGTTGTCCTTGTTAATCTGTGACTGGGTGGGTTGTCATGTCAAGGACCTGCGACATGACAATTCAGTGAGGCAGCACTATATCTGCTACAAGTAGGTCTCATCACGAAATGACTGAAATAATGTTGAAAGTGATGTAAAGCCCCATACAATCAAACACAAAAACTGCAGGGTGAGTGATTTTTGTAGCTGTCTCTGAC
Organism: Amphiduros pacificus; assembly: GCA_949316495.1. Taxonomy (NCBI): domain Eukaryota; kingdom Metazoa; phylum Annelida; class Polychaeta; order Phyllodocida; family Hesionidae; genus Amphiduros; species Amphiduros pacificus. The sequence continues at coordinate 35,106,899 of OX439002.1, forward strand.
GTTTGTTGGGATAGTGACGTTTGTTTCCGTCGCTTTAAAGGTCTTGTGTGAAGATCAACCCCTTTATGACTATCTTGTGTCTCAGTTAATTGTTTAACTCTTGTTCATTTGTGCAGGGTCAGCATCCTTTTTGGATAAGGGACATGTCTGGTTCACCTTTGTGACTGTCTTTGACCTGTTCAATCAGCACATTTATAACTGTTTCTCACTGGTGTTCAATCAGTGACTCTCGGACAGTCTCTGCCGTGTGTGGGGTAAGTCACATTTATGGCTGTCTCACACTTGCATGGGGGACAGCATTTATGTGGCTGTCTCGTCCCTGTGTGCAGTGGGATGGGTGACTGTCTCTCACTTTTGTAGGGACAGTGATTCTGTGGTTGTTTCTGACTTTTTGGGCAAGTCAGCTCTGTCTGTGGCTGTCATGTATATATTTAAAGCATTCATGAAATGAGGTTTTCAAGCACCTTTTCCTTGCATAATATAAATGTTTAAACCCCAACCATCGCGATCAAAAATTGTTACCCATCATATTCCCCTCCATAAATGTCTGTGCCATTTGAAAGTGGATGAGTCTTCTGCTAAAATCCAAATCATCCATTGGACACTTTGTCAACAAACATTGTTTAGCTGACCAGTGATCTTGTGCAAACTCCTGTTTAGTAAAGATTTGCTAACAGTGGGGCACATTTAGATTGGGACAATGGAGTGATCTGGCTTACAGAGCTCTGTTTGTCTTAATGTATGTCCAATAATGTTAATGTTTGTCCAGGCCTAACACCCTGACAGACCACAAAAGATTGTATACATGTGGCCACCTGGTGATGAAAAGAGTACAGGCAGTACTTGGCACTTTCAGCAAAACACAATATCCATGGTCAGTGTATTTTGGTTGATTTTAGTGAGTTAGCTTGCTTGTATCACAGTTTCGTGACCGCATATCATTTAAGCATACCTGTGTAAAATTGCCTGTGACCTCTGTGGCTTCACGAATACTTAAAGTCGAACTTTTTAACAGAATGCGATGGTCTTTAAACACCCAGAGAGGGAACTTATGTCTACCTCTCACTTGTGTTTTCCTGGCCATCTTAGTGTTATTCTCTCACTTGTATGGGGTCAGCGGTTTTTGTGGCTGTCTCCCATATGTTTGGAGGTTAGCATCGTTTTGGTTGTCTTTGTGGAGGTTAGCACTTATATGATTGTCTGTGTTGGGGTTATCACCCTCATGATTGTCTATATTGGGGTTATCACCCTCATGATTGTCTGTGAGGGGGTTATCACCTTTATGATTGTCTGTGAGGGGGTTATCACCCTCATGATTGTCTATATTGGGGTTATCACCCTCATGATTGTCTGCATTGGGGTTATCACCCTCATGATTGTCTGTGTTGGGGTTATCATCCCCATGATTGTCTGTGCTGGGGTTATCACCCTCATAATTGTCTGTGAGGGGGTTATCACCCTCATGATTGTCTGTATTGGGGTTATCACCCTTATGATTGTCTATATTGGGGTTATCACCTTTATGATTGTCTGTGTTTGGGTTATCACCCTCATGATTGTCTGTGAGGGGGTTATCACCCTCATGATTGTCTGTATTGGGGTTATCACCCTTATGATTTTCTGCATTGGGGTTATCACCTTTATGATTGGCTGTGTTGGGGTTATCACCCTCATGATTGTCTGCATTGGGGTTATCACCCTCATGATTGTCTGCATTGGGGTTATCACCCTCATAATTGTCTGTGAGGGGGTTATCACCTTTATGATTGGCTGTGTTGATGTTAGCACATTTGTGGTTGTCTCTCATTTGTTTGGATTCATTGACCTTGTGTTTATTTTTCTCAACAAGCTATATTTGATGTGAAGCTATATTTGATGTGAAAAATAATCTACCATTAAAGACAAAAATATACCTTAAATAATCAGAATATTCACACACAGAGACATAATTATACCTTAAATATTTAGAATTATTCAAACATTCATATGAGTGGCATTTTGTGTCTGCACTTTAACTGATTAATCAAATCATTTCTAAAATGTATAATGTCTAAAGTCAGATATTTTATAATGTTCACAAAATCTATGCTTACCAGACTTCAATATCAACTAATGATAACACTATTTATTTGGTCAAATGGCAATATAAAATCCCAAATGTAAGAGAAATCTGCTATAAACATGATACGTATATATTTTACGTAGAAAATGCATTTATGTAGAATAATGTTATGAGACAGATCACTCGAGAATCACTTGTTTTCCCTGACGTATTATACAAATTGTTGATAGGAAGGTTTCTGGTATGAAACCAACAAGGGGGATGATTAGGGTAGAGGTGCGAATGCATTCATAAGTACACAAATCTTTTGTACTCGGGATGGATTATAACGACAATTTTGATTGTACATGAATTGACAACAAATTTTGTCTGATGGGTTATCCATGATTAAGTTTTGGCTTTTTTATGATGGAACTGTCCCATTCCATCAGTCTTAAGACATCTGAAAAATCTTTTCTTCTAAACCCTTACTTTTCACATTGTTTGAAACATATCTTAAACAAAAAGCATTAAGCTAATATCATTTTTAGATTATTTGTCATTGCAAATTTCAAATTGTCATTTGCAAATGTCATTGTTAATTATTGAATATCCTAACGATATTAATTAGTTAAGAATATCTTAACCAACTTGGACAATAGTATATGTTGGCTTAAAAGGTATATTGTTGATTAGATTTATTGCTCCTCAACTTAGATTTGTTAAAATGTACAAATTTATATGCCGAGCAAAGCGAGGCCAAATGTTTTCCATGGTTGTCTTTTCCCCTCTAAAATTAACTTCTTCCAAAGTTAAAACTGAAATATATTTTTGAAATGTCCACCCTTTGTACAATTTATTTTATAAAAATGGGAGAGTCTTATTTTTCCCTCAATGTTGGCGTTCCCAATATTTCCCGACTTTCCTCCACGCCTCTCCACCCCGAATGATTAACGCTCCGTCTTTTAGCGGCAAAATCAGTTGTGAGAGTAGTAGCCAAGCTGTGAAAGCACTAAAACATGGTCGCTGAAAGTTGGTCAAAAGAAGCCTCAAAATCTCAAAAGGGCCTCGTAATGACTTCCCGACGAATCGGACCTGGCAAGTATTGTTAAAACGCTCATAATATATGTAAAGAAACAGCAATATCAAAGAATCTGGATGAAAGAGAAGTTTATTCAGGTTATTTGGTTTGAAGATGTGTGTGCTGAATTTGTATTTTGAATAACTCTCTAATACTCGATATCCCAATCAATCTATATTCTCTTTCCAAAGAAAATTTAATTATATATATGGTTAATTCTGGTACAGTTAGATTCATAACATTCATTAATTCTCTGGACGGCTATGAAAACTTACGAATTCTGACTTTTTTTTCTTTGTCATGGTTACAGATTTTAATCAAAATAATCAAGATATTTGATAATAACTTGTACAGTCTACCAAGTTATGATTTCCAAACGGCTCAGTTGAGTACTTTAGGCACTACAGTGGTAACGCTTAACACGTAGAATTTCGACGTTAGTGTTCATGTTACCCACTTGTGCAGATGGGCACTATATATGTATACACTTTTGTAAGATGATAGTCACATTTTCAAGAAACAAACTCACATTTATATTTCATGATATATTTTATCTTTAAATGATATGTATGTTTGAATCAACTATACTGAAATTACTTCTACCAAAAATTATATTTGTGCATAAATTCATCTTTAATTCAAACTTATTCTTCCCAAATCAGCTCCGGAATTGACAAACAAGAATATTTCAAACTAACCAACAGTCTGGGACACGGCTGCGTTGTCAATCGTCTTATAACCATTACATTGAGACTGACGGTCCAGAAACATATTTGAGTAAACATTTATCCAGATTTGTATTTGGTCCAGCTTGGTCCGTAAAAAGAATGAAAAAAAAATACAAAAACTTGACTCCTGAGTGAGACTTGATGTAAATATTAATATGCTATTGGAATCAAGCATCCCGTATACTACATAATCCCACTGGAAAATACATTTTCTTAATTTATGTGTGAACATATTTTCTTAAATCAGTTATGTTTGAAATAATCATATACATCTTGGGTTTAGCGGGAAGCTATCGTGGTAATTCTGGGGATTCATTTCGACATTGCCTCATAACTAATATTATCGAGGCTTTTCTAGGTATTTTTTAAAGACTCAACTCAACTCAACTCAAACATCATTTATTTGACCACATAAATGAATACAATATATTATATAAAATCATATATATGTAATATACAAACCATGGTCCGGGATACAACCACATTGGCCTAATTGGCCGCAGTAATGGCTGCGATTGATGAATCTTAACAAAAGAAGATAAATACATTGCCTTAAATCTAATATCCATATGTCAATGTGCGAATGGAGTTAAAATTATAAAGTATACATGTAAAAAAAACCTTTTTAAGCCGCGATTTATCATCATTTTTCAGTTCATGCCTTTCATACGATATGACAGGATACTATCCTCAAGGACCATAAATGTCCACAATTTAATGTTCTTTCTGTTCACGATCCCCAAACCATTTAAACATATAGAACAGAATATATCGTGATGTATTTGTACCTATACATATATTAGTTACAAATATTTTAGTATTATATTTGATATAGGATATAAACGGAACGATATATTTTTACTTTACTTGATATGGTTTTCTTGATTTTTGCAGATTTGAAAGGTACCAGAGTTGTGCAGCACTATACACCATATATAAAGTCATTTATTACAAGTAAGTAAATTGATATAGATACTCATTTTTCGTGAAGCATAATGTTGTTTAGTCAAATATGAGAAGTGTAACATTGTCAAAGTTTTTTAGGCTTTCTTTGAGTGGATATTGAAATCATACATACTCACATGGCCTGATGACCGGAACAACCTGTCATGTAAAGGTGTTCTCTGTGAAAGTCACTATTATTTGTGTTATACAAGTAAGACTGGCAGTTTAGTCAAGGCAGGAACACGGCCCACTCGGAGATTAACTATATGTCCATATTGGTGAATATCATTATAGAAAGAATGGATGATCGATGGAAATCGATTTGTCTTACTTTTTTTGAGTGGTGAAAATGTACTGCAACAGAAGCACCCAATGTGAATATCGACGAAACTAAATATGCTTACCAATTGAAAATTGTATCTCAGACTCAGAAAAAAAGTCTTGTATTTTCTCATCAATTCTTTTAAATGGGTTAGGAGGTTATTTTGGAACACAAATTCATAGTACTCAATATTTTACTTTATTTTACGTTGGTTCGTTGTTCTATTGTTATGATTATCATGTCTGATCTCACAGCTGTGCCTAGGTTTTATTTATAGAAATGACGCTTCAAACAATTTTCTTTTTTCTGAAAACAAAGAGAGGACGACAATGTATTAGAACTCTCTTTTTATCCTGGCTAATGTCAAGATATCAGAGGAATAGATTACCTCAGAAAAATCGATCTCAAATAGTACAACAATTCAATATGTTATAATATTGATGCAATTGGAGTGCAGTCGAAACGCTGTTTGAATTATTGTACAAATAAGTTCAATAAACGAATAGTGCCCATTTTCCCGACTAAAACAATAAGAAAATATGTAGCTGTTGAGGAACACGACGATAATGTACGCTTGATATTGAACAGTAGTTAGTTAAAATATATTAATTTTTACATGTTATCTGTGTCGTCTGCCCTGCTTGATGTGATTGATAAGAATGATTCTTTATCGCCTAAATAAGTTCCTATTTTAAGTGAGATACTGCGTCTATCAGTATAGCAAAACGATACATTATCAAATCATGAAATTGAGATATATCACCTTTGTGAAATTTGAAAAATGTTATGTTTAAAAACAAAAGCATACAACAGCAGCAACCAATGTGAAAAGAATCAGAATGTCACTTTTCCAGAAAATTCCGATCCGATGAAAACACGATTTGTTTTTCCCCACAAGCCAATATACCTGACTTCAGAAGTGAATCACAGGAAACAAACAGTTGTGGGGGATTAAAAAGTTAAATAACATAAAAAAAGTTAAATAGCATTCGCAACTTTTATATAACCGTGAAATTCATTTGCGATACCTGCAGCCAAGTAGTGAACGCACCCAAACCAAGATGGCCGAATGCTGCATCATAATTTCGTAAGGGCCTCGTACATATGCTATATTTAAGTACATGATTTGAAGCTTGAAAAATAATATATATGGTATCAGAATGACTAGAAATACACAACACTTTGCATGCGGTTGATGTAACATAATTTTTCACCGTGAATATCTTTATTTTGTGAACAACTCATATTCAAAGGTACATAGAAATCCAACTAAAACACTCACTCGATAATCATTTGGATTTGAAAATAGAATAACAGAGACACATTGTTTTAACGAAATGGAGTGACGAATTTATCTTCGAAACATGCACAAGTTTTAATAATGAGAGCATGTTCTAATTTGCACAGAAATACTTACACAGAAATACTCAAAAGTGTAGTTTATGCAAAATATGGAGTTGATGAAGATAACATCATATCTTAAAGTTGGGTAAAATTATCACACCGTGCATTACCTTCAAAAGTTTGAGATTGATAATCGATAATTAGCTTTCAGATATTAATACTATATAAAAAATCTATTTGAAATAAAATTAATCTTATTCTTAATCTTATTGAATCTAATATTGAGTCGTTCGAATTTATGAAAATTCAGAAAAAAATTTTTTTTAGAGTAATTAATTACCACTATTCTTAACATATTGATGCTTATAAAAAAATACCTGTTCTTGTTCACTTTAGTACACAAAAAAGCCACCCTCGGGTATGTCACAATTAAGCCAAATATCTCAGGCATGTCACTTAGAAGCCATCAATCAGGAAAGTCAAATGGTAACCGAATCTCATATATGTCACATGGAAACCAAATTCCAGATATGGAACTTAGAAACCACCCAACAGATACGTCATCTGGAAGCAAAATCCCAGACATGCCACTAAGAAGCCACCTGGAAGTCACCCCTCAGGTATGTCACCTGGAAGCCACCCCTCAGGTATGCCACCTGGAAGCCACCCCTCATGTATGCCACCTCGAAGCCACCCCTCAGGTATGCCACCTGGAAGCCACCCCTGCCACCCCTCAGGTATGCCACCTGGAAGCCACCCCTCAGGTATGCCACCTCGAAGCCACCCCTGCTACCCCTCAGGTATGCCACCTGGAAGCCACACCTCAGGTATGCCACCTGGAAGGCTCCCCTCAGGTATGCCACCTGTAAGCCACCCCTCAGGTATGCCACCTGGAAGCCACCTCTCAGGTATGCCACACGGAAGCCAAATCTGTCATGTCACTTAGAAGTCATCAATCAGGTCACCTAATTGTAGGACCCTTCTATTTGTCTTAACTTTTTGATAACTTTACAAAATGCGATAACCTTACAAAATGGATGGTCTTTTTTGTTAAAAAAAAGAACATGTTTCAAATGAATATAAAATGTTTGGTCTACTTTTAAGTCAGACCAGTTGATCTCATTTTTTTCGTCATGTGCAAATCATAATATTTGAATACCACACAATTGTGGCCATTACATCTTTCTTTTGGGAAATTCTATGAGCACAATAGTAACTGCTTAATTACGTATCAAACTCAATTTGCCATGATAGCGCAAGTTCACTTTCCTGACGTTTTACAAAATTAGTTCCAATAGTTCATTTTGTAATTTTTTTGTTTGGGTATGAGTATATATTATTTTAAAAACATCATAGATATCTCTTACTTTGATGGCAAATAGTTTTTTCATATAAATACAAAAGCACCCCCACTTATACTCTATCATGATTTTTGGTTTTGTTTGTCTTTGTCAAAATGAATAGATATAAAGAATCTGCCAAAATATCTTATTGAAGGCTAAGATGATAACACGGAATTGGTAATGATGCCTCATGATATGTTCATATGTTAAAAATTAGATAGGTTTCTCTGGCGCATTAAACTCAGAGGCCGACAATATCTGTCACTAAAATTCATCCAAACAAACAGTTTCTTTATTTTAGTTACATATTTCATATCAACAAGAAAAAAGTAACAATTGTGTATCTAATTCGAAAAAAAAAAAAAAAAAAAAAAAAAAAAAATCGACCAAAACTTTTAGAACAATCTTCAATTTTGAAGCAAAGTTGTCGTGGTTTTTTTCAAATCTTTTAATGCCTTATTAGGAATGCCAATACTGGTTATGCAACATTACATGATATCACTACATGATATCACTAAAATGCAGTTTTTGGAAACTCTGATTATGAGCATTGTATGAATATATCAATCAATATATGTTATTCGCATAATAGGCACATCTTCTGTGTATCCTTTAACATATACATTTAAACATATTGGCAGTTCCATTATCAACATGGTTAGTTCGTAATATATAATCGCTGACCAAACCCTACTCTTTTGGTATATGATATATATGAAACCAGCGATGATTTAAATACATGAATAACACAACTGTGATGTAGTACATTTGAAATTGTTAAATCTAGAAAGACCTTTGTCAATCTGATAAATATAACATTACAACATAATTATGGAACCGCAAAAACCTTTTATTTGCACTCTTAAGCAATTTTTTAATTCATTTCTAACGAACTATAAGAAAAACAAACCCTCTGTGAGAAATATTAACAATGTACTGATTGATCGATCACCATCTGAGAATCCCAAAAGTAACAAATTTCTTTTCGATTTATCATATAATAATAAAAATAATTGAATGAGTAACATTTACCGGATGGAAAAAGTCATTTAACTTATTACACTTGAGTTAAATCCTGTTGGGTCTTAAATCTTAAACCTGAATTACATTTTCTTCTTTCATTAATATTGCGCTCATTTTCATGTTCTGATATATCCCAATGTAGAGATTACTGCCTAAAGTTATCACAAGGTAGAGATTACTGCCTTAAGCTATCACAAGGTAGATATTACTGCCTAAAGCTAACACAAGGTAGAAATTACTGCCTAAAGCTATCAAAGGTAGAGATTACTGCCTAAAGCTAACACAAGGTAGAGATTACTGCCTAAAGCTATCACAAGGTAGAGATTACTGCCTAAAGCTATCACAAGGTAGAGATTACTGCCTAAAGCTATCACAAGGTAGAGAGTACTGCCTAAAGCTATCACAAGGTAGAGATTACTGCTGTAAGCTAACACAAGGTAGAGATTACTGCTTAAAGCTATCACAAGGTAGAGATTACTGCCTAAAGCTATCACAAGGTAGAGATTACTGCTGTAAGCTAACACAAGGTAGAGATTACTGCTTAAAGCTATCACAAGGTAGAGAGTACTGCCTAAAGCTATCACAAGGTAGAGATTACTGCTGTAAGCTAACACAAGGTAGAGATTACTGCTTAAAGCTATCACAAGGTAGAGATTACTGCCTAAAGCTATCACAAGGTAGAGATTACGGCTTAAAGCTAACACAAGGTAGAGATTACTGCCTAAAGCTATCACAAGGTAGAGAGTACTGCCTAAAGCTATCACAAGGTAGAGATTACTGCCTAAAGCTATCACAAGGTAGAGATTACTGCCTAAAGTTATCACAAGGTAGAGAGTACTGCCTAAAGCTATCACAAGGTAGAGATTACTGTCTAAAGCTATCACAAGGTAGAGAGTACTGCCTAAAGCTATCACAAGGTAGAGATTACTGCCTAAGGCTATCACAAGGAAGAGATTACTGCATAAAGCTATCACAAGGTAGAGATTACTGCCTAAAGTTATCACAAGGTAGAGAGTACTGCCTAAAGCTATCACAAGGTAGAGATTACTGCCTAAAGCTATCACAAGGTAGAGATTACTGCCTAAGGCTATCACAAGGAAGAGATTACTGCATAAAGCTATCACAAGGTAGAGATTACTGCATAAAGCTATCACAAGGTAGAGATTACTGCCTAAGGCTATCACAAGGAAGAGATTACTGCATAAAGCTATCACAAGGTAGAGATTACTGCCTAAGGCTATCACAAGGAAGAGATTACTGCATAAAGCTATCACAAGGTAGAGATTACTGCATAAAGCTATCACAAGGTAGAGATTACTGCCTAAATATATCACAAGGTAGAGATAACTGCCTAAATATATCACAAAGTGGATATTACTGCCTAAATATATCACAAAGTAGATATTACTGCCTAAATATATCACAAAGTGGATATTACTGCCTAACGCTATCACAAGGTAGGAAATACTGCCTAAACCTATCAAAAGGTATAGATTACTGCCTTAAACGTGATTACGTTGTGCAGTTAAAGTCAAGTTAAGTAAGTCCAGTTATAAGGTCTTGTTACAGTGATCTATTGATCAGATTTCACAGATGGTTTCAATTTAAGAATATGAATAAGGTATTGAAAATAAAACATTTATTTTCCCTTAATGTTTGTTTTCAGTTATTTTATCACAAAAGAATCTTTGCAATTTGATTTTAACAGCCCCAAAAATGACTAATGGTTCATGATCCCTAGATGATGGATGTCAAATATTAATGATGGAAAAGAGAAAAAATAGGGGGAAAAATTTACGAAAAGTATCAAAGAAAAGTAGGTTTTGACAAGAGATTATCATATTGTATAAGGCATATTAACACTATTTCTAAGAAAATTATACACACATGCATATAGCCTGCAGCTTATTTAATATTAATCATATACACCTCAAACACAAATAAATGAGTATATAATTCAGAGTACTATCAAAATGATACTTTCTTGGTGATTCTCTTATGTTTCCACTGAAATAATGGTTTTCATACCAACATCAATGGTCCAATTATTCATTCAAACTACTAGCCATGTCGATTAATAGTCTAGCTTTAACTTGAAAGCCAGGCGTGATCTTTCATTTGTATAGTTTTCCTATTTAGATTCAGTCCCATTCACAAAGTTGCATTGATGTCTACTGAGATTTACATTTTGTATTTTCTGGTGATGGGATGTGGTGAAGGATTCATTCTCCTCCCCATAGGACAAATAAAGGCACCTCCAATATCAAACTATCGACACCTAAACAAACATGCCATTCAGGACATGATGGCCACAGCGTGATCTTTGTAAACTGCCAAGTAACATCTTTTAAATAAATTAATTGTAAACTGAAAATATGTAGTTTTAGGTTTGAATGATTATTTACTAAATAATACAGACATGATTATCATCATCGCCATCTGCATACTAGCATGCATCCTCTATTTTTCATCTGAATTATTGATCAAGGTAAAAAAAACATCGTAAATTAAGTTGAAACATGACAATGCAATTTTTTAATTAATAATTCAACTTCAAGTTTTACAACAAAAAATAGTACTGCCATTTTTACGATGTTGTATACCAGTCAGCTTGATCAATAATTCTGCTGGGACGTAGAGGATAGCTGCTAAAATTATTCAGGTCTGGCCACACAGATGGAATTGGATCTCCACAAGCTGATGACAGGTTTATTTTTTTAATTACGAATTTCGCTCTTTATATTTCGATAAGATTTAGTTTTGTAATTTGACGTCTTCGGTTCTAAAATCAAAATGGATTTCTTGAAACTTACTAGACACAGTGTTTTTATTTGAAACAGTATCATTGAGTATCATTCAAATACCCATTGTTTCTGGGTTTTGCACTCTAAGAAATGTTTTCTCTATTTCAATTTTAATGTTATTTGCCCCGTATGTTCTGATCAGCATCTTCTCAGGGAGGTCAAGCTCTCAACTATCGCTTTTTTTAAAATTAAAGCAATGACCGCCTTTACTTTCACATTCTATTTTTTTCAATAAATTCCCTATGAATGCTTTATTTTTTTCCATCTAAATCTTGGAATATAAGTCTTGATTTTTTATAGGACCACAATAAAGATTTGTCTTCAAATCCGATGCGTTATTCACGGTGATTGGTTAAAGTTTTCCGTACAAAGTTATGGTCAGATGGTTGCTGGGGTTGCGCGCTATTTTCTCTTCACCACGTGAAGCTGTTCCCTGCTGTTCATTTAGATGAGATATATGCTGAAAAAAAAACGCTATAGAACAAACTAGTAAGTCAGATATATTCTTAGCAAATGCTTGGTAAAGATACTGTGATTTTGAATGGTTAGAATTTGTGTGTGAATATTCTCATTTTTCAAAGTTTTTGGACCAATATTAGTTACCGGCTTTTGAATGGCGGAAAGGTCAGGCAAGATTTTCTTGTCTTGTTGCGTCAAGTTAAAAATATTTGTGTATGCAAGGGTTACTCTGTATTATTTTGTAATTTTGCTTGGTATTCATGATCACAAAGCGTTACAGATCGCGAGCTCAAAATAGTACAAATATTTGAACATAATTATGAAATATACGGGGGAATATGGTTTATTGGGAGTCAGGAAACCATTTTTATAATATTACCTGTCATTTCGTGTTTATTGTATGGATTCTGTTTATTTTTAATTCCTGTTGAAATAATATTCTAAATTAGTTAATTCACATGGCCGTTTTCAGAACTTGGCTTTTTAAGACAAAACATTTTCATTATCACATTAAAGAGTGTGAGGTTTTCAAATACTTTTTTCTTCACTTAATTGCACAAGAGACTTACAAAGCATATAGACTTAAGTGATTTAACATTCAAACTTAAAGGTCTGTCTCAACCAGAGCAGGATAATTCGTCACAAAATGGTACTGTAACTGTAACGGCTTATGCCGAACATTCGACATTTATTTTTTGTCTGAGTTTTTCATCTCTTTCAGTTTGTCTGGAATCGTTATATCCTTCCAATTATATAAGACATGTGTTGCTTGCATGGTAAATCAATTGTAGATAAATAAAACTTTCCCTGCTTTCGCCCAAGCTTTCGACCCTGCTCAAAAACGGGAAAATTTCTTTGTCAATTGTGAGAAAGTAAATTATTCCAAGACACACAGCTTGACAAATACTTCCATAATGTTTACAAAACAACCTTTTTTTATCAAAAGTTCCATTTTGTTAAGGGTTAATTCGAATTTTGGAGACTGTTAAAGTTTCACATCAGCTCAGCAACAAGATACATTTACCCAAATCTTCAGTCAGATTATGCAGATTGTCATTTCTAGCAAAGTTTGATAATTCATTAAATGGATACCTATAGTCCACTTAACATGTTTCTCAAATTCTTCCTATCACTCACCTTCTCAAAAAAAGAGAGAAAAAAACGCACACACACAACAAATTGACACATTTGAAAATATAATTTATTCCAAGTGAAACTCAAATATATTCTTTTACGATAAGCAAAATTGGCACCCAGTTCAACGTCATGTCTTGTGGTCATGTTGTATTCCTAGCCTTTATCTTTCTGTCTGTTCCAAGCAGGACTTTCTGATAAGTGATTTTTTTCTTGTTATTTCTTATAGTATTGAAACAAATATTGCGAATGAGGATCCATTTCCCAAATATTACAGTATGTACAAAAATGATATAGAAGCAACAATTGTCATGTGTCGTGAATTTAAAAGTACTTGTGAACGTTTGTGGATTTAAAAAACATTGAGATATCATGAACTTCACATTCCGTGCACAGGTGTTTCATTTTTGCGCATGAAATTCATGGAATACGATCAGACGATGGTATATCGACATGCACATAATGAAGCAAAACGTCGAAAGAAAATATATTATAGTATATAGGGAACTATTGATGGATTGATATTGAGTCCATTTTTAAACAAATATGACAGTAGTCAAATTTATGTTTCAATATTAGAGGAAACGTTTTCTTTCTATCTACATATTTTGAAGCCACATGCAGATATTGCGAGGTGGACGGACAGTTGTTATCACGCAAGTATAGGCCTGCGTGTTAGAAGGATACATGAAATAATATTATTTAGGGAGAACGACCCTCTCCCATCCAAAATATGCTTTCATACAAGCCTGCAGGGTGTATTAATATGAGTTATGTCGTCTATAAAGTCCATTTACCTTCTGGCATGATTTCGTAAGAGAAAAAAGCTTGATTTTCGTCAGTTAAAGATATAAGACATAAATAACCCAACACTATTGGTTGTCATAATTTGAATTGTAATCCGTATAACTATTTGTATATCTTATATGAATCTCATTTCACAAATACCATTTATAATGCTAAATTATATTTTTTCCATATTAAAATTCAATTATTTTGATTTAATCGAAAACAGGAAAAAATTATCTAGCCCCCACCCCGTCTTCAAAAATCGAATTAATTGAACACGCCGAACAAGCGTACGGTGAACATGAACTACAAAACCTGCAGAGAAAGAAAGAATACTTGTCTTGAATGCAAATATGACATTTTGCGTATTACCTGTGCTTTTTAGTGTCACTGTGACAAAAATATTATATTGATCGAATGAGCAGTCATAGGTGACTTTTCTTTGGATGATATTAGTTAGTTGTCACATTTTGACTCCCTTATTGGAGGTATGATAGTCCTCATGGTATATATATGGACAAGATGCATATTTCATGGAATAAAGTCAATGCAGGCCCAACGTGAATTTCAAAAGAAAATTTGTGATCGAAGTTATCATGTTAACAAAATTATGTGAAACCATATCATATGTACATTTTGTTTCGTGGCTTTTCTATAATATTAAATTATTATTGGCCAAAAGTACTTACATGGGTTGTATCATATGTGACGAAATTGACTAAATAAATAACGTCTAAATTTATTCTCACATGAGCAAATTACGAGAATCAACAAATAACAAATTTGAAACTTTTCCCTATATCTGATTATATAAGCAAGATTATCTTTCATAATTCTGAACTTGTTAGATAAAACAATGATTTGTGAGTGTTATGGAACTGTATTATTGATGCCATGACTAAATTTAAGATATTTTCTTGGTAAGCATTAGATTCTTGCAATACTCAAATTCCCGCAACATTCAAATTCCCGCAAAATTCAAATTTCCGTAGTATCCAAATTCATACAACACTCAAACTCTTGCAACACCCAAATTCTTACAACACCCAAATTCTTACAACACCCAAATTCATACAAAACCCAAATTCGTATAAAACCCAAATTCCTACAAAACCCAAATTCCTACAACACTCAGATTCTTGCAAGAATGGATTTCCTACCAGACTAAGATCCATTCATGGCAGTTGCCCGAGGATTTGTGGAACTGCTGAATTTTAGAAATATGACAACTCTTCACAGAGCAAAAGTGAACAGAATTAATAATCTGACTTGTTTATGACATTTGAAGTTTTTATTTTTTTATATTTTGATTAAGTTTCAATGATGACGCAAAACCTCTGAAATATCTATTATCCTTCGACAGACTTGTATTATATCATTCAAACAAAAATAAATATTTAAGCTTGAAAACCCTACAGCATCGAAAAAAATAAATAATAAAAATAGATTACAGCCATCTAAGTCGAGTTGCCCCATACCATTTTAGTTCGTTCTTGAGTTTGCCACCAGGTGCCTCAACCTGTTTATTTTTTTTTTAATGTTAAATTTGTCAAATACAGCCAATAGGAGCTCAGAGAGTTGAGGGTCGAGGCAGGTCTTTTCCGCTCAAAAGGTTAATGCAGTGAATTTAATTGTGCTATCCTTTTAAGTATTTTGTTAACACACCAATTTCTAGAAATTGATAAACAATGAAAACTAAAGTGTTAAATATTTTCAGCCAAAATAATTAAGACAATAGATGGGGTCAGCTATGTTTTTGACATTATTAGAGATTAAGTGTCTTTCTTCAGTACATATCGTAAATACGACACTTTTTCCGGGGAGGACACTCGCCAAATTATGGTAATAATTCTAAAAGGATAATACAGATTAGCACAGACAGAGTATATACCAATTGCTTGTTATCAATATTAAAGATTCTGCAGAACAAAATCATTATAATGTTAATGCTTAGATGTAACAAGTCTGATAAGGCAGTAAGTAGTATTGTTAATTTTGATGCCTGATATCTTTATACAGCATGAATATCTTAATTTGCGTACATGTCGTACATATCATTACACATGAATGGATAATAGAATATACGTTATACGAAATATGTTCACTAAAAGCATGTCTTTCTCTGGATTGTTGTAAGAATTTAAGGACGTGCAGGGATACGCTCTTCGAAAAGAGCAGGGCTTTAATCCTCAGTGGCAGGCTTCCACCTGACTTCATATTACCTCAGTCTGTTAATACAAACGAATACAAAACTTTAACGACTCTACCATAGTCACAATTTGTATATGTGCCTCTATGATAGTTTGTGAGTTTTTATTATGAAATTGAAATCCCCCAGCATTATGAACTCATCAGATTTTTCAACATTCAAATGTTAAATCAGCGAGATAAATTGCTTTCCCATCAGTGGGTCAATCTGGAATTGCCATGGAACAGGAAAGTGTGGGCATTATGTGGCTGTAGCCTGAATGACGTTTACTTTCTTGCTCATAAGTGCTGTAGCATTCCATTAATTGAGCCCTAGCCTTTCATCTGTTTTATCATCTCGGCAAAATACCTCAGGTGAGTAGTCACCACTCATTTATTGACACATTCTAAGGGTAGATTTGAATTCTTTCTGAATAAGCATTCATTATTTTGGGGTCAGAAAATGATTATCAAGCAAAAAGTAGAGATGCCAAAAATAAACATGAGCTTATTTTCCAAGTTAATGTTAAGGGACATTTGAAGATAAACATTTACATTAACAACACAGTACTGGGGAATTATATAGGGCAATTTATTTCATGCAATAGTCAGGAAGACATCCATTAAGGCAAATGGCTTGCCGCTGGCATGGAGACCATCCCGTATTAGAGGCTTACAAAATATATATTCTATTCTTTTACTTGAAATAAATATAAATGTAGTGAAAGAGATACAGAGTCATGCATCCCAAGATATTAATCAACAATTAGATATTACATGATTCCACCTAATATAACATATAATTGATTTGGACTTTTCCACACCATTGAGGTTGGCAACAATCAAGATGCCCTCGGGCTCATATCTGCCTGTTGGAATCCTTTTTAAATTAGCAGCTTTCTGTATTATTTACATTTTTTATTGATCATGATAATGTAATTTTGAGTATAATGGAAGTTGTAAAAACAATGAAAATATATATTGTTATATATGAAACAACCTTATATATTATAGAGGCTTGGGCCTTGGGTCCTACCTTAAAATGACCTTGATAATGACCTAATTCAATCATTATATAATAAATTTAAGAACAAAATATATGTCAAGTCCCAAACAAATAAGTTTTACTAAAAATAATGACGTGAAATGTACAATTTTTTTCATATATCAGAAGAGAGTAATTTATGCTTTTATAGTTAAATTTGATGTCTCGTATTTCATGATTTATTCTATTGGGAGAGGGCCGAACACGTTGATCCTGAGGAGCTGGATTGTGAAAGGTTATACTGGTACAATGAAGAGATAAGCTAAATATATTCATATACATATGTATATGGTGGTATGGAAAAAGATGATTTATATACATAATGCCAAACTATTTTCATTATCCATTTAAGACCATAAATGAAATACTTATGTTGGGAAAGAATTTATGAAGTATTGCCGGTGAATGTGATTATTCCCTGAATTTCACACGAAATATTGGAAGGGACTCTGATAAGAATTGATATTAGGTATAATCGGGATGAATCACTTTCAAAAGCCAAAAATTATTTGCATTTCAATTTTTTGTCAGTGACTTCAAATGAGAATACTGTGACAATATTTGTTAATTTCTTAATAATCTGGATTTATGTCTTTAATGATAGACCATGATGTAACGAAAAAGTAATAAAATGAATAATTTATTCGCTTAACTATGTAACTGGGACGAATGACACTGATTCTTCATAGATATGTTTTGGAATCACTTTCGGTGACTATGTGATATATAGCCAATTTGATGAGAAATATACGACATTTGTATGTAGTCAATATATATATATATATATATATATATATATATATATATATATATATATATATATATATATATATTTGACGACAAATACATGCACCTTATGACTATGATTATGCCTACCATGCCTTGTCATCATTACGACATACAACCAGCGCGTCATCAGTGATTTTGTCAGAACCCAAGTAAAATATTACTCTGTAAAAAATGCAAATATAAAACTCATTTAGATAATCATACTTTTTATTTGACACTTTTTCATACTGAACGGTAAATATACTTTGTTTTATAACCGGCTTTTCGTGATCGATGTTCCAACTGTTTCCATTCTGTGCGGCATGACGTGTGTGCTATGTTTTAGCCTACTTTCGGCCATTTTGGTTCCCGTGTTTGCAGAGTTTGCCTCACACATTCATAATTGTTTTGGCGCCAAGCACACACGTAACGTTTTAAACTCCCAAGCAGGGTTTCGTTTTCAGTTAGGTCTCTCTTGAGTCAAAGAATTTTTTATAAAGGAAAACACATCATGACAGTCAATCATAGAAATAAGCAAGCAAACAGCTTTTGTTGTCAGGTACATGCGCAGATATATGTTATACAATTGGCAGTTGCATTTGTACCTAAAATAGTATCACGAATCAAAATACCTAGTTGAGATATAAAACATATTTTCGATTATTGTAATTTTGAAATGTAACATACTTGCATTCGGCTGACATAATTCAGTTATTTCAATATCATTTCTTGAAAACACAAATATGATATTTGACGTGCTGTAAACAACAAATGTATATTGACAGAAACCACCATCATATTCAAAGCAGTGAATATCAAACACGGACGATAAAACAGTTTGGTTTAATAAATATTGTGTTTGCTTTGGGAAAGAGATTGCATACCATAGAATGCCCCAGTCAAAGACTCGTTGTGTGTTAGACGTTTATTTTCAAATGGTGATTGACAGATATATCGTGTGATAGATGATACGTCATGTCAACTCCTCAATGATCTAAAATCTTATTCCATAATGAATAAAATACAATGGTAGCGCCATGCATTCTTTCATCTTTTGGAAAAAAAGTTCTCAGAAAGAGCAATCATGCAGCCGAAAATAATTACAGTGTTCTCTAAAAATAATTGCAGGGTTTGTCGTCAAAGTTTGTTCTTGTTCACCCCTTCAAGACTATATGTTCCAATGGGACAGCCAAAAGGCACCCATTCTCCTACGGTCCTCTCTATCCCACATTTCATAGGGAAACTCCTCTCCACAAAGTCAGCTTTTTCTGAGAGTGCACATCGTGATTTCATCCAAGTTGCGGGCTGAATTAGGATCTAAAAATGTTTCCTCTGGCATTTTGGTTTTGGAATGAAAACTATTTCAGCAATATCATCGGTTACTATCTGGATCGACGCATTGGATTTTATTTGAAAAGTCCACGTGCACAATTATCAAAAAATAGAAATTCCATCAGTTATACTGGATTTAATTTTCCTGACTTTAACATCGAATTTGTAAAGTTTTTCTTGGTATCAATCTGATTAAAGCCTTGTATTTGAAGATCCCGATAATTCTTTTAAGAATTAAAATTGATATAATGAAACGCAATATCCCGTATTGAAGTTCCAACATGCATTGTGATGGATGCGTGTTCATATTAAATCATATTTTACATCAGCATTTGTGAACACAAGCTTTACTAGAAGAACAATTTCACTTCTCATTTTTGGGGAATTGTTGCTTAATGCTGAAATTGTCTCATTGTGTATCTTACACAAAAACTCCAGATATGACAGAAATCTACAAAGTAGACTCGGATTACTACTGCAAGGGTGCATCTACAACTTAAGGCAAGTATTTGGTGAACTGGGATTGATTCTTGTTATCGTATTTATCAAAATAATCCTTAAAATTTAATAGAATTCATTTATCAAATATATTTCATATCCGGGTGCGAATATCAAGATCAAATATTTAACGTAGAAATGCAGGTACATATTAAAACAAATCGACAATTTAATGGAAAGCACTAAGTTGTTACTAACAAATATATAAAAAAACTTCAGTCCTTTCCAAATATTAGATATGAGAGTTACTGTTCAGAATTAAAATGTGCCGGTTATTGATTATCTGTATTTAAAAAAAGATGGTGGGGTGATTTCTAGCGCGATTACTTTTGTTGTTAGGTCTTATTTTTTTTAGTATATATTTGTTTTATTTTGGTAATGCATTTTTTAAGTATGAGAAATACAGCATTAAAAATTTGCTTTATTTTCCTTAAATTAATATGACTAATGTCCATGTTATATTTCGCATCACTCTTTTGAAAAGTGTAGCTTGTGTATATAAAATTGAAAACAGAAAACTCAAATATAATCAAATCAAAGCTTACTCTGTATTTTTGACGGGTATTCAAGTATCTCACCATAGAAATTTATCTTTTGTAATGATATTGCCATTTCTTTCCGGAGATATTACCGGAAAATAGAGAAAAGGGCAAGTGTTACACAAAGTTTACATATCGTACAACCTGGCCATGTCGCAAGTGCATGACTGAGACTTGGAATTCAAAGCTATGAATAAGTTGTTACTAAATGTCAAGAAGATGCTCTCAATTGAGAGGGCACGGTGTATCATTTCATTTCATTCTGTACATATTATATATTGAGATAAATTATCATAATTTGAACCGGCTTGCTTTTGATATTTGGCGAAATATTCATTGTAATTCGGTTTTATATTTAAAGGAAGAAACCGTTTTTTTATGTTTTAGTTTTTTTTGGTTAACTTAGAAGCCATTTTT
This sequence comes from Amphiduros pacificus, assembly GCA_949316495.1. NCBI lineage: Eukaryota > Metazoa > Annelida > Polychaeta > Phyllodocida > Hesionidae > Amphiduros > Amphiduros pacificus. The sequence goes on from OX439002.1 coordinate 35,127,698, forward strand.
TTCATTACGACAACTTGTTGAAAAGAACACGCAGGCATGTTATGAACCGAAATCATGAATGACCGCAACATGCAAAATACACCAATATCTGAACATTCAAAAACTTTAAAACTAACAAATCAGGCAATGAAATTCTTATAAATCGCGATTTTTCTCTCTCATAGTTGACAAATAATGTTCATGGCCAAACTCATTTATTTAGAACTGACAGAAAAGTTTGATATGAACTTCATGAATTTTTCAGCGCAATAAATTGTCACGTTATAAGATGTGTTTCGTGGCATAAATTTCACAACAATTGCTTTAAATGTCATAATGACAAGATCATGTTTTTAAAAAGGTGGGGTTTTTGCATTTAATATGACTATTGGCCATGTACCAAGCTATTGAATGAGGCAAACTCTGCCAACAATGCACTGAGATATTTTTCAAGGCTATCACTGAACCAGAGAGGTGATCGTCAGGCTAACAATTTGAAGACGAGAAAAAGAACGAAAGACTATTCTTTTACGAATAGAATAAATATTGCAAGAAATATAGAATCTTTTCCAAGTCTGCAAAAGAAATAATAGTTCAGAATTTTTTTTTTTTTTATATAGTGAGATATGTATATGATTTCACACCAGTATAAGCACACATGATATACACGCAGTCTTATGATGACTTATTAGTAACAATATTTAAATCATAGCTTTCAGAGGAATCGATGCAGTTTAATATATGATTTAAGAACGAGATTGTAAAACGAATATGTACCATTTCTGCTGGATTTTAGACTATTATTATTTTGACGAAAAAGTATGGTGGAACTAGTGGATGATAAAGATGTGCGGTCTTCTTTTCTGCACATGACTATATATTGGTGTATTAAACCAAATGTGCACACCAAGAGCAATTATTAGGTTTTCAGTCGCACGGAATAGTTTAAAAATCATTACCCGATCAATTCTGCGCAAAGATTGTTTTTTTTTTCGTTTACCGTTATGTCCTCCCTTTTCTATATTCGTTTCCTAGCTCTCTAGGAAACTAAGTTTATATTCCTGATACCCAAGTGAGACACTGTCATGACAGTTCTTGTATATGCGTTATTGCATAATAGTACATTTTGGCAGTTCCCAAGGAGTAGGTAATTCGACTGGATAGCATACTAATAATAAATGTTAATACTTATATTATGAAAGGTAAATAGGTAAACTCTCTCTCTATTTTTCAGAAAAATAGATATTGACCAGGACCTCTTGAAATTTAATTATAAATTGAAAAGATGAATAGCATTGAACAAGTAAAATGGAGATCACCAATGAACGTAGATCTGCGTGATAAGTTGATACTCATTCCATGTATGAACTTCTTTGCATTTATCCGTAATTAAAATTGCTCAATTCAGGAGTCGAGGATCGTATGTCTCATTGATTTATGTTTTTGACAATATTCATGCGATATCATTTGATATAGAAAATAATTTGTAATCAGGGGCATTTACTTTGCATTCCTTTACATTAAACATATTCCCATATTTAGGACATGTCCTAAATATGGGAATGTTTCGCTGGTTTGCACATGTTTAAATTTATGGAAAACTCGATGAAATCGTCGATCGATGTGAATAATTCGCATAAATTCAGATAATATAGGTGACAAGTTTTGAACTACATTATCATAATAATAACAGGCCAAATATGCTTCCGTCACGCCGATCATTTGATTAGCATAACCTAGTAAATCAATTGGCAAAATTGATATATTTATATATGAGACAAAACCTGCAGATAATGAGAAAACCGACCAGAAAAGCAATTGCCCGGTATTGAATAGGCAGACTATTAAAATGATGAAGGAAATCAACTTTCTTCTACTCAAATATTCTAAACAATATATTTGTATATATAGGTCAATGAAGTGATTGGTGCGCTTTTCTATTTAACATATTACTAATATTATATGATTGACTTCAAATGTGCATTTTGGATATATCTATTTCTTTGAGGCATTGAACACTTGTTATTTACAATACTCAATTTACTATATTCACGGCTATGAGCTTGACATTCGTGTCTGATTGCACGGGCATCTGAAAAGCTTAGTGACTCAAAGCCTTTAAAATGTCATTACATCCAAGTGAATCATTTTTTAAATCCAACGAACTAAATTTCGTAATAAAACTTCGGTCTAAGGCAAGGTAAGAGGAGAGATATAGACATGATAGCTGGCAAATAATACACAATTATACTGTCTGCTGTGTTCAGCGGGAAAGAGTCTGGCTTTGTGACCATTGGTCAGTTGGGAGATCGCTGGGGGTTGGTCAGTCCATACTGTACTTAAGCAACTCAGCTGAACCTCGTCATTGCCAAGTTTAGCTTTATCAAGGCCAGGCCACACCCTGTATGTACACACAGGTTGGTTGTGGCATCAACACCATGGCCAAACAGCATAAGTAAGTAAGGCTTGAATAATAGGCAAATGTAACTTTCCAAGGATTGATATACTTCATATATATATATATATATATATATATATATATATATATATATATATATATATATATATATATATATATATATATATATATATATATATATATATATATATATATAATAAATAAATCAGTGAGTATCTCCACTACATCGTCCATTTCATCAAGCTGTATCAATCTCTATGAAAATGTGTGTCTATTGAAGGATCATTCATATTTGAATTCACTCCTCTTAATGTCTTCATTTGAAGATAACATTCACAGGCAAGTTACAGTGTTACCTGTCTAACTACTTTTTATAGCGGATCTATTTATGATGATATATCATACCTCGATTTCAACTGGTTTTAGTGGCTTAGACAAGCTCTGATGTGACAGAATGTTTTGGGATGCTCAAAAAATTATACAAAATGTATATTGAGATTAAGAGATATAACACTGTCAAATAGACATCCATGTTTGATCTCGCCTATTTTGTGAAATAAATTATCTTGTTATCAACATGATCATGATGAAAGCTCATAGTTAAACAATAAGGCCATGATACCCTTTATCATGTGATTTCTGAATTCCAATTATCATTTTATTAATGTTTATATTAACGACTTTTTCAGTACAACTTGCGCTTTACCAGTTAACCCAAAAGCCTGCCACTGGGATTCAATGCCCTTCCCTGACTGGATATCTTCCTTCTGCAATGAAAGATTAACTCAATACAGGGATTTTGACCTCAGTTGTTGTGAGACAACGCTTGTGATGGATCACCATTCTATCAATCATGCAGCATGGCGACTGATTCACTGCTGTTCAAGATTCTTCTAATCTGTAAATATTTAATATTCCTGGTGATATTAGGAAACTATTTTGGGAACACAATTTGGTAAAAACACTTCAACATATGTGGTGAGCTCATCAACGTTTGTATTGAGCAACTTAACACCTGTGATGGGCACCTCAAAATGTATGGTTAACATTTCAACATATATGGTGTGCACCTTGCCATATTCAACACCTCAACATATATGCTTAGTACCTCAACTTGTGTGGTGAACACCTCAATAAATGTGGTTTGCACCTCAAAATGTGTTTCGAGCACCTGAACATATGTGGTTAGCACCTCAATAAATCAGGAAATAGTAAACTATTTCCACGAGAGCAACATGGAGTAACGGAAATGAGATGGAAAATATTCATAAGAATTCTGCAGGAACGGGGAAACAGTTAAAACTTGGAAAACTGGATTACGAATATATATTGTGAGGTATACATAGTATCGTATTATTTATCCGCCATCACCATTAATGTGTCATGCATTTTGTTAGTTTGTTACTTCAAATAACATTTGCCCCTCATTTTCATGCTGTCTCGGTCGAAATGATAAAGTCTTGGTATTATATAAGGTCATACCAACTGATAATTGTCTGCCGCTTTAAAGATCTGAATTTGATACACTCCACGTTGTATACGTTTATCTTTCACCTTGGCCTAGTTTCTTTGTGATAAATATGTCACATTTATCTTACAATTTTATCTTGTAAAGGCGGTGATTTTTTAATGTACATTATGCAGACAGAAGGGCGTTGATCTTTTGCTATTCTTTATAAAATTGATATCTGGAACCTTTGACCCTCTCTTCCAAGAAATGAAACATTGCTGATCTTTCTTATATGGGAATGTACAGGTTGTTTCCGGCTTTAAAGCTATTCATTATATCAAATAGTGCTTGTACATTTAAAATGGAGTAAGATAAATATAGTTAAATCGAAATGTATTTATTTGTGGTGCAGTTTTCTTTCCCTTGGCAAAACGTGACTCCAAACATCTCAAAGTGGCGATATGCAAATGATAATATCTATGATAAGAAATGTTTCTGCAATAAATTCTGGTAAAAATATACTTTTGATATAAACGAATTTTAGGCAAGTCTTAGGATTAAAATGAATTGGGTTGATATTAAACAACAATATGAAATGAATAACAAGTTGCCGTTGTGCTTTGCCACAGGTGTTTGGAATGATAAATGTCTTGTTAGCAGATGACACCACTGCATAATGATACTAAGATATTTTAGAACTAAAGTCAGTTGCTGCCCATCCCAAGGGCCAGGTTTTACGGAATATCAATGACAGGTAGGCAGTTACGTACCAAAATGAAAATTTCATAAGACAAGAAGATGCCACTGAGGACAATTTGTTCTTTAATGACAGATACTTTCAAAATACCGCAAGGTGACACTCCTTGATGGAAAATTGTTTTCAAGCTTCTTTGCGAAGGTCAATGGAATTTTCCAAAGATTCGGGGTATGTTAAAATGATATGTGATCATGAATCTGTGATACAACCAAGCTATCTCCTTGAAATCAACAGAAATACAACTGCCATGATTATTGTGTTTTGCTGAAAAGTGAACTGTGCAGTATTCTTGTGACATGCGTGTGTTAGGCCTTTACCAATGGACACACACTAACAGACACATAGGCCGTTGTAAGTCAGATCACTCCACTCTCCCAATCGGAAGGTGCCCCATTGTTAACAAACCTTTACTTAGCAGGTGTTTGCAGTAGATCAAGGGTCAGCTGAGCAAAAAGTGTTCAATGCACTTGATGTTCAAGTAAGGGATTGATTTCACAGGTGGTAGATCACATTTATATACCATTTATTATTTATATACCAGATCAGCCAGGCAATGGTGGATCACAATTGTGCATAACCTTTATATATGGGATCGGTCAGGCAATGGTGGATCCCAATTGTTCATTACCTTTATATACGAGATAAGTCAGGCAATGGTGGATCACTATTGTTCATTACCTTTATATATGAGACCAGTCAGGCAATGATTGATCATGATTGTTCACTACCTTTACATATGAGATCAGCCAGGCAATGGTGGATCATGATTGTTCATTACCTTTATATATGAGATCAGTCAGACAATGGTGGATCACAATTGTTCATCGCTTTTATATATGAGATCAATGAGGCACTGGTGGGTCACTATTGTTCATTACCTTTATATATGAGATCAGTCAGGCAATGATTGATCATGATTGTTCATTACCTTTATATATGAGATCTGTGAGGCAATGGTGGATCACAATTGTTCATTACCTTTATATATGAGATCAGTCAGACAATGGTGGATCACAATTGTTCATCGCTTTTATATATGAGATCAATGAGGCACTGGTGGGTCACTATTGTTCATTACCTTTATATATGAGATCAGCCAGGCAATGGTGGATCATGATTGTTCATTACCTTTATATATGAGATCTGTGAGGCAATGGTGGATCACAATTGTTCATTACCTTTATATATGAGATCAGTCAGGCATTGGTGGATCACAATTGTTCATCGCTTTTATATATGAGATCAATGAGGCACTGGTGGGTCACTATTGTTCATTACCTTTATATATGAGATCAGTCAAGCAATGATTGATCATGATTGTTCATTACCTTTATATATGAGATCAGTCAGGCACTGTTGGATCATGATTGTTCATTACCTTTATATATGAGATCAGTCAGGCAATGATTGATCATGATTGTTCATTACCTTTATATATGAGATCAGTCAGGCACTGTTGGATCATGATTGTTCATTACCTTTATATATGAGATCAGTCAGGCACTGTTGGATCATGATTGTTCATAACCTTTTTATATGAGATCAGTACGGCAATGGTGGATAATGATTGTTCATAACCTTTATATATGAGATCAGTCAGACAATGGTGGATCACGATTGTTCATTACCTTTATATATGAGAACAGTCAGGGATTGGTGGACCACATTTATTCATTACCTTTGTATATGAGATCAGTCAGGCAATGGTGGCTCCCAATTGCTCATTACCTTTATTTATGAGATCAGTACGGCAATGGTGGATAATGATTGTTCATAACCTTTATATATGAGATCAGTCAGGCAATGATGGATCACTATTGTTCATTACCTTTATATATGAGATCAGTCAGGGATTGGTGGACCACATTTATTCATTACCTTTGTATATGAGATCAGTCAGGGATTGGTGGAGCACAATTGTTCATTACCTTTATATATGAGATCAGTCAGGCAATGATGGATCACTATTGTTCATTACCTTTATATATGAGATCAGTCAGGCAATGGTGGATCACAATTGGTCATTACCTTTATATATGAGATCAGTTAGGCACTGGTAGATCACTATTGTTCATTACCTTTATATATGAGATCAGTCAGGCGATGGTGGATCACAATTGTTCATTACCTTTATATATGAGATCAGTCAGGGATTGGTGGATCACTATTGTTCATTACCTTTATATATGAGATCAGTCAGGCAATTGTGGATCACAATTGTTCATTACCTTTATATATGAGATCAGTTAGGCACTGGTGGATCACTATTGTTCATTACCTTTATATATGAGATCAGCCAGGCAATGATGGATCACTATTGTTCATTACCTTTATATATGAGATCAGTCAGGCGATGGTGGGTCACAATTGTTCATTACCTTTATATATGAGATCAGTCAGGCAATGGTTGATCACTATTGTATATTACCTTTATATATGAGACCAGTCAGGCACTGTTGGATCATGATTGTTCATAACCTTTATATACGAGATCAGTCAGGCAATGGTGGATCACTATTGTTCATTACCTTTATATATGAGATCGGTCAGACAATGGTGGATCACTATTTTTCATAGCCTTTATATATGAGATCAGTCAGACAATGGTGGATCACATTTGTTCATTACCTTTATATATGAGATCTGTCAGGCATTGGTGGATCACATTTGTTCAGTACCTTTAACTATGAAATCGGTCAGGCAATGGTGAATCACAATTGTTCATTACTTTTATATATGAGATCAGTCAGGCATTGGTGGATCACAATTGTTCATCGCTTTTATATATGAGATCAGTCAGGCACTGGTGGGTCACTATTGTTCATTACCTTTATATATGAGGTCAGTCAGGCAATGATTGATCATGATTGTTCATTACCTTATATATGAGATCTGTGAGGCACTGGTGGATCACATTTGTTTATTACCTTTATGTTTGAGATCGGTCAGGCACTGGTGAATCACAATTGTTCATTACTTTTATATATGAGATCAGTCAGGCAATGATTGATCATGTAGTGCATTCTCCCATCAATTCGTCAACAGTGTGACGAGCATGTACTGCCTAATCATGTCAATAATTGACGTACTGGGAGGCAACATTCGTCGCATGAGGACGAGTACACCAGAACAAATTAAACCGTCATCAATTAGCCTATATCAGGGAGTTCAGAACTGTTGTACACTACTATACATCTATACATGTAATATCAGTGCTGACAGCTTTTATACAGAGCCTACTGAGATATTGCTAACAGCTTAATATTCATGGTATTTCACACCTCTCTATGACACCTCAGTTACATGATTGTATATCATGGCCCATTCATCATTGTTCAGAAAAAAATACAGTTTACAGTAGCCTACTGCTAGATGATTGTCGGGAAAATTAGAACCATAGGTCAAGTCTTATTAATTAAAGGACTAAAGAAAAAAAGTTCATTAAAAAACGTGACCAGACATTACATGATATATAGCCTACTACGATGGGGGCCTACGTCAGCACGTCTCATATGGACGTGCCTGCCCATTTGACCCTCGTCACTTTAGTGCCTCGTCACTATAGGACGTATGCATGGAGAATATGTTGGATCATGATTGTTTATTTCCTTTATATATGAGATCTGTGAGGCACTGGTGGATCACAATTGTTTATTACCTTTATGTTTGAGGTCAGTCAGGCACTGGAGGATCATGATTGTTCATTACCTTTATAAATGAAATCAATCAGGCACTGGTGGATCATGATTGTTTATTAGCTTTTATATACGACATCAGTTATGTTTATATGATGATCAGTAAGGTAATTGTCTGTAAGGCACTGACGGAACAACCGGGATGGGTGGGTGGGGGCTTATTTCATGATTTACCACTTAATAAGATAGATATAAATGTAACATGTTTATATCATACATTTTAAACTTTACAGTTGTTGATTATCCAAATATTTCTTATTCATTATCCCTCAGCTGAGATGATATGGTAAGCCCCTTTTTTCAGTGCCATCTGGTGAGAGTTTTATTTAGACTGAGATTAGTAGTTCAGCAATGAAAACCATCATCTGGAATTTACACTGAAGTTATTCTTCTTTTATAAACTCATAATATATGAATATGATGAACCCTTTTATATCTGATATTTTAATTATATATTAATAGATATACACTTCCTGTGAATGATCGAAATATCAAATAGAGCTTCCTGTAACCTTTTGTATAAGAAATTGAGGTTAAACGATGAACTGTGGCTATTCAAATTGGTCTCACGGCTCGCTATCTAAACCTTTGAAGGTATGAAATGATCATTCTCCACATTTGACGCCACTGGAATGGGAGTAATATAAAACCTTTATCATTATCATTATTATTATTTTCATTAAGGATTGACAATTGTACAGATGGATGGAAAAAAGACATACAGCCGCAAATGACAACAAGCAATGTGATATAACATTGTAATCCTGGTTCATTTTGATGAATTGTCTTGACATTCAATATCATAGTAAGACAATCGTTATTGTGACGATCTGAAACGGTTATAAATATCAAAGTAAAATTCTATAGTAATGGTATAGTAAATGCATGTTGTAAGGTTTATTTATTTTTAGAATATGACTTAACACAAGAATGCATATTTTTATATTTTCTCTTGTGCTGAATAGTTGTTTACTTGTATATTTTCTAAGATACAGGCCATGGTGAGTCGGCCATGTTTCTTTTTGGTTAGACCATTGCTCGGTACCTTAAATTGTCAACTCTCTGAACGACTATTTTCTGTGCATTTGATCAAACCTTTTCATCAAACAATTTAATCATATATATTTTGTATAGTGTTGGATTGTGTGCTGAGTACTAGTAACACACTTCACCAATTAGGTATTGCTACAATATTTCCACACATATAATGTGAAGTGCACAAGGACGGATGTGCGGGTTTGGCTGTCAGACTATTCCCAGAATATTGGCCATACGATCTAATATTCCTTTGCTCTAACAGGTTTTATACTAGAAAGAAGATAAACATGGAAAAACATTCCTCAAGAATATCTTTCTTGTGCTGTATTTGTTAGAATACCTGCAGATCTGTGATCTAATGAGTGTGACTGATTTAGATCGTGCATTATTATTCTTTATTCACCTCACAACACGTTCTGAAATGATGATTACGCTACAAATGTTTACAACGAAAATTCACAGACCTGTTGAAGAAGGACAGAATTTTCACTGTCTCTTCTTCTGCCTTTGGATCAAAGTTCCGTACAGTATCCATGACTAAAGTGGAGAGTACATATGATAAAAAAATATTCTGCGCGTTGGATCAAAGGTGCTACTATCATCCTTCAATACCAGATTAAATGTTTAGAATATTTTACAAAATTCAACGTTTTCATGTTTGAACCAGAATTAAGAGTAAATATTCTGACAACTGTACGGAACTGAACGGGGAACTGTTTTGAGTGCCTACATTTGTCAGATTCACAATATTTCACACGTGAGTCAGGCACTGGAGGCTGATAGCTATTTCATTTTCTTTTCCTAATATGTAGGTAGATTAATTCCCATTCAATAATGTTATTAAAAGAAATACGGACTGGGACATTTCGAGAGCTGTGTATTTTCCTTCGCCCATCTCAAGCGCGACAGCAACTAGTTTTGGCATCAAAGGAAATGCCAGTTTACTCAAATATATATTTTTAAATAATATGTTAATGTAAGATGGACCTAAAACCTCATCTACTGTGGAAATATGAATATTTTAGTGAAATATGGTTGTATTATATCAGTCTATATGTGACACCTTTCAAGATTATTATGATGTATTATATAACATTCCATATAAAATATTGTGAAATTAAAACCAAAACTCATTTGACCCAAACAGTTGGTCACAGTGAAATGATCTTTGTTTTGTCAATAAAGGCCATTTTTTATGTATCCTGACATATGGTATAAAAAGACATAAATACAATACGATTTCTAGTTTCATGAAGACTGCAGTTAAGAGATGAATACAGCATGATTTTTAGATTCATGAAAACCATTGTATATTTAAGATGACTAAAATGTTTTAATACGGACGGCTTCCAGAAACAAACTGCAACGAAATAAACCATAGTTTGCAGTAAAGCAATCTTTTGCAGTAAAACAAAATCAATTCATTTTATATCTTTCATGTATATAGGAATTATTTGAAATACAATGAACATGCATTATAAATACCTAACATCTGACAATAATCTACACCTTGTGATTTGAATAAAAACTTATGTGATGATTTAGGAATATCGAAATGAGAAATTTACCTTAAATGCATAGACAGAATATGGCACAAATCGTATATATTGCAAGGATTCTAATCAGGCATATGATAACTTACATATGATTTCATATTACTTATGGAATTAAATCATTATGACCAGTCTGATGTTGAAAACCAGTTGAATAAGTTAAAATCTAAAGGTGTAATATTTTGACCGAAAATGGGTCAGTTGAGAACCAGGGGGTGAACCAATGCATGTGAGCCTATATTCACCTCAAAACCCCGGGGGATAAAGTTAAGAAATAGTTCGGAAAAAGCCTTCCATTGGTATTGATAGATCAATTAACAAACTGTCAAAGAGTGGGCAACGTAAGCCTTAATACCATGTTTTTATATAAAAAACACTTTGATAATTGCTTTATTTATAATAAATAAAAAATAAAAAAAGCAAACTGAAATGGTCTGGATATTGTGTCCAGTCAGCTGACCCGTCTTTTGTCATTGAGGACCCCCATTGGTTCAGCGTAATCACACCTTCTGAGCAGTCCAACCAATTGTTCTCAAAGTTTTAGACTTACCGATCATATATTTTGAACTTATCGAATTTTACTTCTCTTGCAAGCAGATTGGCGAGACCCAGACAGATCTATACACCAGAAAGCTGTTGAGGAATACAACAAGCCGAAAAAATAAGTACAGAATTAGTACCAGAAAGAAGGTGAGATAATTTCTTCATAACTATAGTCACAGATGATGAAATGAACATTTTTATGCAAGTGAACAACTTCAATGATGCAAAAAGTTTGAAAAATGATGAGTTTGTGCTGGGCTCAGGACTGAGCTTTGGAATTGAGACATCACACGTTGGTAAAGTTTATTTCTAGCTTCTCCTGATATAGTGATCATGGAAATATACAATTCATTCCACGTGATTTACTTATTATTCGTAAACAAGGGCTAAATACAAAATGGGAAAAAATGAACATACTAAACCTCATTGATCACTGAGATTCGAGTAATAGCAACGTTGTACACATATATTAGACATATATACACACATTAATAGTTTAGAAATTGCTGAAAATATGAAAAAATGAAAAGGTGAGAAGGGAGGTTAGATCTTTCCATAGATATATTTTCAAACGGGGCAGGGGCACATATAAGAGGAAAGCTGACCGTAACTATCGCAATGATACATGAAAATGGTCGATTGTAAAGAATGGACAGATAAGTACTTCAATAAAAACACTAATACACATAAATTGGTAATCCCTGGTGTGGTGGTGTATACAAACAATATGATTAACACCAAATATTGTTATTTGAGCAGAGATTTAGGTATGTCAACGGGAAAAATCAATCCGTCAATTGAATTTCCGAGAGTCCGCCATTTTAGATTCAGCTTGTCTATTTTCCTCTTGCACATGCTGAACAGTTTTCTCCTTCCAATATGTAATGAAATGACACTCTTGTCGAAGTAAAAATTCAAATTTGTATTAAGTCTATTTTTGTTGACCCCCATTTGAAAATCATTGTGACCTCTTAACACATATCTAAAAATGTAGCCAAATGTAAAAAGTTCAATCAAGCCTCCAGTGCAGAATATGTATAATATTCAAATTTAATACTTTGGAAATGAATTTCAGGTCAACAAATTCTTAATCATTTTATCTGCCAAAGAAATATCAATCTTAGCCACGAAATATAGGGTGTAAATTGATTAGAAAGCAAAATATAGTCAATGTGCTTACAAAGTAATGGCCGACTATTGAAAAAATATATTTCTTATCGCTAAATCCGTAGATTGGCGATATCCTGTAATTCATATTTTATTGAATTTGCCGATGAACAACAAAATCATTGATTCGTTAATGTCATGAACATAAAATAGTTACGATGTAAATTATAGGATCATTTTGACCAAAAAAGCATACAAGAGATAATTTGCTTGGTTGTTCGTTGAAATATCTCAATTAGAATCACCAACATAAATTTGGCTTTGGGGGAACTCATGCCACGTCCCAAAAACGAAATAAAAAATACTTCAGAATTATGTACAGATAAATATATCCGCATATATGGAATATCCGATGTAAAGTACTGTGATGGAAAAATGGAAACAGGTGACAAGAAAAAGTACACTCATTTATTTGACTATTATCTAATAACAAGGAGGTTTAAAGACGTTTTAAAAAAAGAAGATGAGACTGATACTGAAAATTATCATAATATATAGAACTGTAGAATATTTCTTGACATTTCGATGATTTGTAAACAATTAATTGAGAAAAGACGTATCTACAAATACATTAAAGGAGGAAAAACGTGAATACATTAATTCAAAAGGTGTAAAGCATTGTGTTGACCTTTAACAGCTTAATATATTTTTGAAGTTGAGAATATATTTAATAATCAAAAGTACTTCAGAGTAATTTTATCGTAGGGAAATGTATTCGATGCATATGATAAATGTTCCATGCTAGCTGAGTTATTTTTTTCAAGGTTTCCCAACTTCCATTTATTTTTGTTCTGAAAAAATGCGTCTGCTTCAAAATGATTAGTTATATTATCCGTATTATCTGGCTATGTTTTTGTGGTACAAGGTTTCAAGAGTCAGACCGATAGACTAATGTCAATCTGATACAGAAGTATGGCAAGGCCTGGAAAATAAGGTTCAGCTTCTCATCGCCCCTACCCTACCTTGTTTTTATGTAAAATATGATATGATGTTTTATATGTAAAATATGATGGTTCAAGCCGCCACCGCAAAAAAAAAAAAATATCTCTTGGCACAGCTGGCAATGTATGATCATTTCCACATCGAGCTCCTGTAAATAAAGCCTAAATATTTCCCCTGTCGATTTGTATTAAAATAAGAATAGAAAAATACACCTCAACACTATTTTTTTCTTCTTGAAATATGACAGTTCCTTGCGCCACCATCAATAGAAAAATATTACTTGGCAAAGCTGATATCCTCGACAATGTATGATTATTTCCACAGAAAAGGTACCATCGAAATGATAAAGCATTAAATACTGATGCATACGATATTGCGTTATAAAAGAGACGAGAAATATAACCTCAGGTATACCCATTAAAAATATGAGAAATACCATTTTCATATTTGTCTTACCAAAGTTATATTTGATATTTTGGAGAAAGAAACAAATACTGAAATAATATGTTTTACTTTTGGTTTTATAGAACAAAATTTTTTAAAAGAATATTTCTGTGTAAAATTCTATTTTTAGAAAAAGAACATGAACTTCTTCCATATAAACATAACCTTTTGGAGATTTTAGTCAATTTTCAATCTCTCAGCCATCTTGGTTTCCATGCTTTAAAACATGGCTCCCATAATCAGTGCTCATAGTGCCCTACAGAAAACCGTGTGAATGCTCTCCAAGCACAACACTGTTAACTTTTTATTGGCCCACATTCCCAGTTACAACTCCCCAATTAAGAAACATTTTCTTCAGGAGAACAGGTATGATCATTTCTTACATATACATCTTTGCACAGGCTCACAACTAATATTCCATTGTTTGAAAATAAGCATGTCTGATCGAACGACTACAGATCATTTTAATTAATCTATCAATGAAATCACAGAACAAAAGGTTGTGATACTAGGTCAACCTGCATCAAGTTGGGAAGGTAGAAAAAGAGTAACAATTTCAATGGCCTTTTAACTCTATCCCGGAGCGATATAAAGACAAAAATAAGATTTATTACATAAACATAACGGGAGACAAATTGCCAAGGGCCAAAGGCCATGAGGTAATAAGGTTAATGACCTGAATGATCTCCGGTAAATTACATAATGGATTGAAGGGAATATACGGAACTTTTAGATAATGACAATATACATTTTGGAGGGGAAATTACCAATATATCATAAAAAAAATATAAAAATAATGTTATGACAATAGAATTGGGTTATTTCTAGCAACTAACAGGAACAGTATGACTACAAATAGTCCACAAGGGCTAAACATGATAATGTATATTGCTTTTATGGCCTTATGTTAGCACATATGCGGAAAAGGTTCTCTAAGCATATTAGATTTGGACATATTCATCTAAGGTTTTAATGCACAACTTATTGTATTCCAGTTGTATGGATATGTCTAAAAACACTTGCTATAATGAAATAATAAAGCTGTTAATTAACAATAGCTGAAAATAGATTTGAAATTTCAGTCTGATTTAATTCTTTTGTAAAGTGAGCAGTACGTTTTTTTCATAAGAGAATATAACTTAAGGTGATGTAAGGAACAGTTGTTGGGGATTAAACAGTCGAATGGGGCATAGCATCGAATGAATGCATTTGCACGTGTTATGTTAGCGTCAAAATAAATTACAATAGCTGTGGCCAAGCTGTGAAGGCACTAAAATAGTGGTTGTAAGTTAGTTGAATATTGCATCAATATCCCTAATATTCAAGTTACAATACCAACAGCAGATTAGCTACTTGTATAAAGATTGGTTAATCTAAACGATATATGCTTACAAATATAGATATGCTGATGATCCAGACAGTAGTTTAGAGGTCATAGGATCAAATACATATTGAATCGGTCTTCCTACCTATCTATTGAATTAATTTAAAGATACTAGGAAGAAAGTATTTGTTATTTATTCAAACAATTGTTGTGGTGTGTGATGCATTTTATTTCAATGTTACGTTTTGTCAAAGAAGGGTATAGGTCTCATTAATTTATATAAAATTTGCCTCGTATCTTAATCTTAAAGAGTTCCTTATTTATACATTCCACATGCAAATATGTAAATTAAGACCAGTTAATAGTTAAATCTAAGGATTAATTTACGTTATGCAACAATTCATTGCTGTAAATGGCCTTTTGGCAGTCAGGCATGGAATATGGTTGCAAATACATGGGACAACCAGTAAAAGTAGACATTTATATATTCCTGGTTCTTAAAGCACACTGATTATGTAATAGATCACCAATTATGTGATCAAATCATTAAATTCATGTATTATTCAACTTGCAATTACCAAGCAGTTAACAACAAATCAAACGTTTTGATTGTAAATTATTGTATATTATCAAAGGCTTTCATCAGATCTTAAAAGTGAGCGACCATTTTGATCAGTTTCTTCATATATTTTTATATTAGCTCATTAAGTTTAGGTGTACTCCTGCCACACATTGAAGACATTAATTACCCTAACCATAAGGCTCTATTCCAAATCCGTTGACTATTTTCACAATGATATTTATGAGAGGTCGCGTATCTTGTCCTATTTATTCTCTTTTTTCATAATACCAAGCTGACATTTTATCATTAATGCTTTTACACATTGGATGGTTTCAATCAGTAATGAAAGGGTGATAATTATTAAGCATATGTGGCAATATTAATTGAAACAATTTTTATATATATTTTATATTGACTATGATTGATTTATTACCGAAAGATTTCACTTGACTAAATTAAAGAGCATTTTGGATATTGTGACAAGTCGTTAAGTATCATCAACAAGATGTTAGTTTGCTGAGAGAATAGATTGCGCATTTCATTAGTTTCTGCGATTAGATTAGATTATAGTATTGTTACATTTTCTTGATATTGGGTTCAAAAATTGAGGTCAAAGTGAATGTTATTCACGAGCATTCTGTGTTATTTACATCCGTTATTGCTTGGAATTTCCACATTTTGACCTCTATGAAGTTTCCATCGTTGGTCGATGCATTCATTTTAATCAGCAACCACAGGACCATGGAACTTCCGGGTCAAAGGTCAATTTGTATTGGTACATACTTTGCCCATGATATCTTAATAAATCCCTGTTGATTTATAAACATTGATGAACTCCCTTTAGCTGTAAACATATGTCTCTGCTAATGAAATCAAATAATAGGATGAAATCAATTTATTTCTCAGGAGAGATATTGATTATTTTTCTCATTATATTCGATGTTACAGTAACCCAGGCTTGGAAAATGTGTTGGAGTCCAGATATGTTTATCAGGACTAATCGCATTTTGTTGATCTGCATAAGTTTTATTTTATACCAAAACTTTTAGAAGAAAAGCTATGGATAGTCGTCATCGTGGCAACCTTTTATCATTGGATATGAGTTTAAATATGTCAAATATTACTCATGTCTTCAAAGGTCTGAACAGAAAGGTGTTTGATCAAAATACAACCATGATATTTAATTATATAATGATTAGTGTAATTGTGTTATATATATAATAAATATTGATAGCCTCAAACCCCAGATCAAGGGGTTTTGAGACTATGTGACGTTAAAGCGATGACTGCCGTTTCGTTTTCCACCGTGAATGCTCTTTTTTCTGACCACGCGTTGACCACAATAAGAAAGCATTCATCCCTGGCAGGACAGCCACGTTACTAGATTTAGTAGTTTTATTTCAATTACAAATCATGAATGGATGTAACTTTATGATTATCTTCAAAGCATATTCCTTGCAAGTGGTGATATGGATGCTATATGTAAATTTTGATTGGAGGCAATTAGTTGATCTAACTTTTTATTGTTTGGAACAGAATATCCTATTGGAAGATCATAAACCAAGATTGACATATGGACCAAGTGAGAATTCATATCCATACGTTGAATGCTTTGTAATTTAGCCAACCCAATTAGCATATGAGTATATGATTGCCAGATGTTGACATATATATCTGGAGAATGATTACAAATAGACCTGAAGGAAATCAAGAAGTTTTGATTCTATCTCTCATCATGAGGCTGAATTTGAGATGTATCATCCCTTTCCCTCTTATGATGTAGTATGAATATTATAAAGGTTATACTTTTTATTTATCTGATCATAAGTTATCTCATTATTTATCTGATAATTTATCTCATTATTTAATAACTTCATACATAATATATATCAATTAAAAAAACAACACGTTGTTTGTATTAGTTGATGCTCGTGACGTATATTCTAATTTAATTATTTAATTTCATTTTAATTAAATTCCTTCAAATATTTAGCAACAAGCATAGTAGGATATTTTGATGGTAGGGTATTTTGATATCGAGGTAGAATCTGAGCATCTTTGATATACACAGTCATATGTATATTACTATTTTACGTATTGATCATTTATCCCTTGTCATGGCTTCTTCGTGTATTGGAGGAAATCAGGAGTAAAGACAAAATTATTAAATTCACCAAATGTCAAACTTCACTGATAATCGACCTGCAAATTTGGGACTGTTTTTTTCCTGTCATTCAAGTCTACGAGACTCAGGTGTTTAAATTCCTTAAGATATTTAAGCTCGCTAGAAAAGAATTATGCTGGCCAGAATTTTGACATTTACACTTATGTTCAGATAAACATGCTGTTGCTTCGTTTGTTGGCAAATTAGTGAAATATTTATTGTGTGGTATTAAAAACGGGATGAAATATTGCATCAAAGTCTATATATCTAACTGTTTAATATTCTTATTGCATTATGCTGAGATTTTCACTGTTATCACTATTAATATGACTGTCTCGTCATCTGCATGCAGAACACTATCAGAGACAGTCATATTATTAAAATCACCAACTTTTAGTACTGTTAACAAGATCGGCTGCAGAATGGCACCATGAAAAACAATAATGAAGCTGACAACATTGTCAAAATATAGTAATATATATTTACTTCATGAAACAGCGAGATATTGAATTAAATATCTCAGTAAGAAGCATTGCCATGAGTGCAGAGGTGTTTGCCTGTGGAGAACGACATTCCAGGGCGATAATCAGAAGCCATTTACACGCGTGAAAATTGGCAGAATCTTTGTTGAGGTTGTGTCCTCAAAATGGTCATAGTCTAACATTCTGTATGGGCGCCAGATTTGTACATTAAAAAAATATTTGATCAATGTTCTCTCGATGTTGGAGAACCCAAATGATGTGCAAATTACATATGGTGATAGACAAACATACAATGCAAATGATTAAAGAAATATATCACTTTAATATAAACAAATGGAATAAAGAATGGATGAAAATGATATTAATCTAAAACAACAAAATGACAAACAGTTAAAGTCGATTTATGCTAAGAATGAACAGATATTGCCCAATTCTATTTCACAAAAATAAAATGGATGCGCCAACAAGTGATATCCAGGTCAACGATGATTTTAAGCGGATAAAAAAACCTCACTTTGGCTCAAGGTTAAAGGAAGAGGAGCTCTATGTCAGGGCGAACACTGCTGGAGGTATGTACCATACAGTTACTTATGTTTCTTTTTTTTCCTTTTTGATTTAGGGCCAACAAAAATATTTTTATTAGCGCCAAACGTTAACCCTACTGATCGAGTCAACCATGAGTATATACATGTATGCTTGAGTACTGTCGTGCTTGAAAATGTTCTGTCTTTTTTCAGATTATGAACAATACATTTCTAAGTAAACGCTCATTCAAAGTATTATTTATGGCGCTATCTGATTGGTTTAATAGTGTATGTTCTGACATGTACCAAGGGTACTCTTGAAATATTCTTCGTGTTGTTACATTTGGAATAGTGGTTGAATATGCTGTGGTTGAATCCATCGAATCTCTTTGCCGTACACAACATTATTTTACACACTTGTCCTGACACAATTTCGCCTTTCCGTTAAATCAATTTACAATCTGCGGAATTGAAACTGGTAAATATTGATAAATGTGCCATGAAGATTTTTTTCATGTCGAAGTATATGCTTTTCTAGGGAGAAAGTAGCCTCGGCATTTCTTCTTGGAATATTAATATCACATGTCAAGATTTACAGCTTTCTGTAATTTTCACCATTGACTCATATGTGTGTTTTTTTGTGAAAGGTTAATACAGTACAAAACCATATACCCCAGAGATGGGTCCCAGCCTCTACCATCAGTATAAGCGATAGGATGATATATTGTTTCAAGAAAACCCACATTAGTCGCAAGTAATTGTTGATGCATCAACTACATGAATCTATAAGCGTTGATTTAAATATCAAAATCACTTTTTTAACTCCATACTCAAACCAACATAGTTCATCGAAGCAGATATTCTCTAAAATAAGAACAGACAGTTGGATGACAGGGTCATTGTATGTTCTAGATCTGCAAATGCCAGAGGTGAAAGCCTGATATTTTAGCTAGAAGACTACCTTAAAACAAACCTTTCTTAGATTTAATGCCCAATGGATCCCTGTTGTTATGACAGCATCTGAGTACAGATAGGAGAAGTAGAATATTGGTGGAATATTGGTGTATGTATCAAAGAACTACTACGAATTTCCGCCAATTCTGTTAATGACAGTTTATCACACATCGAAACTAGCGTCTCTTCCTTACAAGAGTATTTCAGTCTCTGTATAAAAGTATTATAAACGTTTTGAATTTTACTATTGGAAACTGAGGCCCAATATCTGTAATACAATTGTGAAGAGAAGAACCATTGTAGCTAGTCGAATATTATTATACAAAGGATTAAATCCATAAAGTAATTTGTTAACTTATAGTTTTTATTCTTGATTAGAACTCTTAATTTATTTTTGGAGCGATTATTTTTTCTAGATAAACTTAAAGACGTTTTGGCAAAGTATTGATAAGTGGATTTTTTTTAAATTGCCTTTTTTTTAGCAAATTGATATTTTCAACATGTAGCAAATAAACTGCTCATCGTTCTGCTAGTTTTACTGGTTTTTGAAAAACGTTTTTCTTTTTCAAACAAATCTCTACGTAACGAATTGGTAGATTACGTGTGGTTTTTTTTCAAAATATGAAATATAAACAAACTTGTGAGACTTCCCTGTCAATCACCACTGAAATCATACAAACTTCTGAACTCCAACATTGTGATAATTATATTCCTTCATTGAATGCTTTTAGTATTGGACTTGTTTATACAAGTACAGTTTAGTCATCAACATATCAAACACGAGGTACGTATTGTCTGTGAGAATATTAAGCATGTTAAGTTATCAGCATATTTGATGGCTTGAACGAAAAATTTGCTGGGAAACAGACTGTGGTGTCATTGTTGTACCGCCATTTTGTTTGTAATGTATTTTTAGTTACTTTTGCTCAAAAAGATAGGTTTGAAACATGAATTCAATGTGATTGATATGTCGTATTTCGCTTATGATTAAGCCAGTTTGACTTTAGAAATGACTTTAGTTCTGACCAAAATGTCGTTGAACGGAATTTTGAATCCAGGTATAGCTCCAAACCGCCAACAAGGGGGAGTAATTAATCTGCAAAGTTTTGTTATTTCTAAAATCTTGTGACATTTTGCATTCTTTTTGGCAAGGAGAGCTATCATCGTATGTATACAGCCATCTGTTGCGAAAACCACAAGCTTTGGCATAAAGAAATACATGACATGGCCATCCCAGAGATCTTAAATTACTTAGAATCAATATTTGAAATAGATCTCGACAAATTGAGCAACGAGAATGAGCAACTATTTATTTTAATCAATACAACTTATTACTTAAATCATTTTTGTCCAATTATTTCAAACATTTTTGATATTTTGGTAAATTCATTGAGGTCAAAGCATGATCACATTATCTGCGCATAGTCTTTAATAAATTGGAATATTTATTGCATTTTACTAATACCAAGTTCTCACAATTTATTTTCGTTTACTAGATTGATTTCGTAAAATGATTAATATAAAAGTCTTCGGGAACGACCGTGGACCATCCGTGAGTACGGCTAAAACAGGCCGTCGTGAAAATGATTCTGTACCAGAAATAAACTATAGGTTTTGACAAGAGAGTACAATACATATAGGAGATCAATCAAGGAACTGGTGCTTATTAACTTTTTATATGAATATTCTCCAAGCAATGTATAAAATCTAGCTTCACATCTTCAATATCGCCCATGCAATTTGTTTTTCTTTGCGTACTTGCTAGTTAATACCGTACTTCCATTGGTTATCAAGTACGCCCCTAATAGCGGGGCTCCAGATACACTCGAATATCGAGAATACTCAGAGGAGTAACAATATCTTTTGAGATATTTCTGGTGATCTTCTGGACCAAATAGAATTTATAAAATAACCAAAGGACGGTAATAAGAAAGATGATTAATCAGCCTATGAGTATTCATCATCTTTAAGCTCATTACGTTAAATCAATTTACAAGCTGCAGAATGGGAAATGATAAAATTGATAAATGACATGTGTCATTAAGAATTTTTCATGTTGAATTATACGTTTTTGTAGGGGGAAAGTGGCCTTGGCATTTCATATTTTTAAAAATATTTTTGAGCCTTGAATGAATTAGACGTGACTGATCGAGGTCAGATATGGAAACAGTCAAACCATGCCTCACCATATCATTACTGATCACATTTTCAAAAACGATAAAACACAATTAGCATAACCATTATGATAGTTTTATTAATATTAGCGTATGACTGACTACATATAGACGTTAAAGATATTACAGGTTTTATATACAAAAGGGCTCAAATGATTTATAATATTTGTCCATGTATCATCCATTTTAATTGTTTGTACCTGAAAGTATTCAGGTCATTGGCAGGTCATTCCACAACTTACTGTCCATTAGAATATTTTCTGGGACCATAAGTGCATAGTAGTTCTGTTGGTCATTTTTTGGTACAATGGGATATCGATTTCGGAAAATTTTAAAATGTACACCGTAATCGTAAAACCTAATCATTTTTCTTATAAATAAATAAACCAATTTTGATCAAATCTGCCCAGGTCTAAAATATTCAGATCACGTACACTGGATTTACATCACTATCATATCATATTCCATAACTTATCATATAGGGTCATATAATGCCACATGAATTTCAAATTCATGAACAAACAAATCATATGTCATAATACAATGTCATGTCATAACATAGTTAATTCTATCATATATGAATGATATCAGAAACGTATGAATAATGATTGATAAATTCACTACTGATTACTAATGAAATGAATTAATATTCATGCATAGTTCTCTGCTTCTGATTTGTATCTTGACTATTGACATTGGAATACCTATAATAATAAAATATGTATTCCCACCACCGATTCACACCACGACGGAATCAATATTATCAAACAATAAATAGATTTTATCAGCATACTTTTCATACTCATAGTTGTATCAATCGTCATGATTCTTACATTATATCAATTCCAATATTATGACCAGCTTACTTATCATATTTTAAGGCTATAAGATCGCAGTTGATAGATAAATTTTATTTGATTTGTAATATCATTAAATATGAACTAATAATTGTACTCTTTTCACTAAATCCGAACACAATCTACATTTATGATCTGAAATAATTCAGAGGTATGGATCGGTGGTCATAACATTGAACTATGAAAATATTTAGTAAGAAAACAAACCGAGGGAATTAGCGATTTCGATATTTTAAAACACGGAGATATACATTGCCAGAAGAAATATTGAGACATTTCTTTTACTCCGAGCCCCCTTAAAAATTCCTGGGCCATAATAATGTCACCATGAACAAGAGTACATAGGTAACCATCATTTAATCAAAGTTCTTTAACTGAATTGTTTAAGCAAAAAATGTTTGATTTTTTAATGATTAACCAATAACAAATGATTGACAGCAATAGGGCTTTGTATTCAAACCCTGAGAAGGACGCTCTTTAAAACTTGAACATACACAAAACATATCGGCCCAATGGCACATATATTACATACTATTTGTTTTATTATTTCAGCGAACATATTTCGAAGGAAGGAATTACACAAAAATAGTTACACGTTTAGATGTTTCTTCAAATCACTTTTGTTCTGTTCTTATTCATGTAAATTAAAAAATAAGTTCTTGTAAATTCTGAGTTATCGACTAAAAAACCTCACCAAATAAGAATTATTCACTCTGAGCTTTTAAAAATCTAATAAGCTCTTTTGTGAGATCGAATTTAACCTGGAATTCTCATGAACGTCCGTTTCTTTAACATATAGATGGCGCTGTAAGTTATATGTTAAAAAGTCATCACCACCTGGTGATAGAGAATATACTTAGAGTCCTTCCTCCATGACTGTTAACAGGCCATGAAAAAAAATACATTGACAGAAATATAACTGTTAACGCAAAACATTTTACAACCAGGCGTCGCAACAGGATCAATTTGGCAACTTTAATAAAGAAACAGACAACAATCTAAAATAAAATTGCATATTATTCACAGGCTATTTTTAGCATCAACAATTCCGCCAGCTGCTATAACTCAGCTTGCAGTATATGGGCATGCCTCCAAATAGACAGCGGCTCTTTTCACCACTCAGGCTGTCAAGTAATCAGCAGGCTATTTTCGCAATCATGTATTTATTGCCTTGCTGTCAAATAGCGCCAGTATGTTTGCAGTGCAGCTTATGATAGCAGCAGATGACATAGGACCTTATAGTATGTATACTGACAAGATGCCATTCACCAGCAGCAATTTATTTTTAGTACGCATGCTGCTAAAGTAGGTCAGTGGGTCGGTCAGCTGCTGAATGACAGTCTCACCTTCCACACTCGGCAGCAGCTGTATGATCATGGTCTTGACTAAATAAAAAGTGCAGTGCAAATAGAAGCATGCCTCTGCATTTCAGATATTCACTACAATATATATCTGTATATATCACAATGCTACTAAAAGATGTTGATGTTTAACTTGAAATCCGATTTGAGGATTGCATCCCACCTATGACGTCATCAGATTGGAGAATTGAAGCGTCAAAATTTAGAGCAAGCCTCAAAAATAAGCCTCAAACCTGTTCTGCTAATTCAAGTAGTATCAATCTCTTGTACACTGAAGACAGAAGCTTTGTGATTTAATATGACTTTGTATAATCAAAATAATTTCACAGAAACAATTTTAACTATGCATGAGTCTCTTAATTATCAATCAAAATAGAAATGGAATATAATCATTACAGCAAAAACAAGCAATCAAATAATAAATCCATAAAAAGTAATATAAAGTAATATAAAGTAATTTTACAAATAATAAGTAAAAATCAATCAATCAATAATGATTTGTCGCAAAACCTTCTGATATATTTACCAGAGTTTGGCCACCACATCCTTAATCCATATTGGGGCAGTTGAACATGTTTTCAAACTCAAGCTATAAGACAGTTAACTGCCACTGAAACATATTTGCATATATAACAAAATAAGATATGGCATTAAAAAACAATTTAGAAAAACTACCTGGTTCCCTGGATCAGTCATTATCATCATAAAGATGACAACTATATAGTTTGACCCTTTAACTCCAGGTTCACTATCTGGTGCACTAGGGTAACATGCACCAGCCGGTGCAGTTTATTTGTTTGGGGTTATTCTTTCAGTCATTTCATGTCGAGACCTACTTGAAGCAAATATTCTTGACAAAACAACTCACCGAGTTGCAGATTTATAAGGTCAATAAGCAAACCATTCAGGTACATGCCTCAGCCCATGTGAGAAATTGTAGTATGAATTCAATGTCAATACGGCCGGGACCTGGGGCACTCTGGTGCAGATTATATCGCTTCAGGCTCCCACCATCATTGAACACGGGAACTGTTAGGCTCCTTCCATTCTGCGATGTCTACGTCTATATATGTCAATGAAAATAAACGAACTTCTTTATTTTCCTTTTTCATATATTATAAGTCTGCTACAGCAAATGTCAGGTATTTCTAGGGCTTTGGGCGTCATATATTTGTAGTATATTTTAAACTTGAAGCAATAAGCGGTCTTGTGGCGGGATATTTGTATCAAACCACTGTACATGAGAAGCATTTCCACCAAATGTAAATATACCACCAAGAGCTGCTATTTTCAAACATTAAATGAAATTCTGAAAGTTAGAACATGATTGTATTGTCAACACAACAAACCGACGCACAGAATATGGGCACGACTGACCGACCTGTCTCTTAATTCGCTGTCTGCCTTATGTGTATTTACGCCAATCCTGGTACGGCACATAATCCAAGGTGTAAAAACACAGTATATCAGTGATACAAAGTCACGAGTTGAAAAGTTTTCAAAGCAAACATTTCCCCAGCGGCTTTCAACTTATGGAATTTGCAGAACTTGACATATTGTAAAGGTCGTAGTGATAAACTGTTTCAATCTGTTATTTTAAAGAATAAATTTAATATTTTCAATATTTTTGTTTACGTGGAATGCATAAATGACAGATTCGTTTAAAAAAAAATGGCAACTCGATTCTCTTATAGGGTTTATAGTTAGATATATATTATTTGTTTTCTTTTGAAATATCGAGCACTGTCCAGATTTCTATTTTTTTTTTCAAAATGGAAACTTTGAAACTTTCTTTTAGCCGTGAACAGACATTGGAAATTGTATTTGTATGACAACGTCACATTGTTGTGCCATGTTCTTGAACAAAGGATTTAGAAAATTAGAGTTAAATCATCATTACATATTTGTATACTGCTCTCTGGAATTCTATTGGAACGTATATAAAAATGATCAAGCCAATTTATAATACCACATATTGAAATATGTTTTGTTCTTACGTTACCCTATAAAACTTAAAGAAATACCTGGGAACCTTTCTACCATTCTCAATCTCCTTAGAATTCCATTAAAATAGCATTTTTTGTGGATTAAGCACGATGGCAGGACACGACGGCACTGAGTTAGAGAAACTATCAGCAACAATGCCAGTTAAAAAAAATTAACATGAGAATTAAAGCATAAAGAATATGCATTCTATCTGATATTTGTATAAAGTATATAGCAATCATCCTCCTCTGTTCCGATTTGTTATTTTTTAACATTTATATACTATTGAGAATATTCTCATAGCATTCCAACTTCATCCTCAATTTTACCGCAATAATTCTGCCAGAACTCAATATTTTTCACATATGTGCAACAGGATTAATAATTATATATTTTATGATAAAGGTGGTTTTGTCGCCTTTTATTCAACACATAAATCTCTATTGTTGATATTTCAACAAATCGACATCAAAAATCTCTAGTCTCTATGTTTTCGTGGGTTTCCGACATCACATTTGCCTTGCTTTAAGTTTGTCTATTTTTGGAACTTCATTAGAAAGGTGTGAAACATCCGTTCTCTAAAGTACTTTATCCGTAGATTTGTTTTCCTTACAAATATAACAGAAGTTTATTTTAAACGAATTATTATCGATCACATTTGTAGTTAAGAATTATCGATGCTAAAGCCGACTCGCCATCAACGTTGGATCAAACAATCTATTCACCTTTGATTAGAAAATATACTTTTTCATCTTTTATCATACGAATTTCAGATCATGAGACAGTTATTTAAAAGTAAAAGGTTGACATACACGTAGATGTTACATTTGGTATGCAGACAGTGTAACAGCGGCATTGTGAAGTGTTGTGAAATATGTTCTAGCTTTTTGTCAATGTCACTTTGATTCCCACTTCCAGCAAAAATCTGTTAAATATCGTGTTATAAGTATGATAAAATGTCTAACACCATCTATTCTCTTCAAGCATTGTACATATACCATGTGTATCCATCGTCGGTAACAAATCATTTATTTGAGGGAAGTATCAGATAAATAATTGGGATTTATGATATATATTCACATCATTTTTAAGTAGCAAATTTTCCATCATTTATTACACGATATATAAAATATCTTAGATATAATATGGTCAATATGAATAGGTGGAGACAATTCCCCTTAACTCAGAAATAAAACAAATATGTTCTATATATGCTTAATAATAAAGTTAAACCGAGGAATTACTATTTCCCAAGAGAGAGTTCCACATCAACCATGAAAGTAAAGTTCTGGCTTCAGTCATGATAACAGCTATAGAATCTCCGTAGAATTTCTTTTACGACAGGGAAATATAAATATGTTTTTTTTTGTATAAGGTTATTTAGGTTAGGATTACATGACATAGATCATGTAGTTATATATCTTATATCACTTGTGATTTAGAAGTATTTTCAAATATCCAGTGTGAATAACGAACTCTACATAAGTGTGCATGAAAATCCAATATAAACTTATCAATTCTGGTGAATTTCAAAATATAGTGATAACATGGCTAAGAAATATGCCTTAGAACTATAATTCGGTTTCTTGATCTACATGAGGCCTAGATTGGGGCATTTAAGACTTAATTGAAGAAGTTCGATTCGGGGAAAGTATCCCGTTCATTGTTAATTATCTCATTTAGCCCCCGAATTTACAATCTCTCCGAAAAGGAGAAATAAATTATGCACAAAAATGTTCACATTTTATCAATAATCATTGGTAGGAAGAGAATTCATTTGACAATATTTGGCAATTCAGTTGGCAATATCTTTAAATATTTTCTCACGAGAATACAATGCGGGCTGGGCGATGTGTGTTTTTTGTGTGTTTGGACCGAAATATTTGAATTCGTAACTGCTCCAGATAAGTATTAGTACTTTCCTAATATTTTAATCACTTAAAAGAATAGAATTATCTTATATTATTCATATCACTAGTTATCTGATATGATAAATAAAATCCCGTTGAAATCCCACTGCGAAGGAATGAGTGGCATTCACAATGAACAATATTGAACAGTGCACCATGGCTCTTAATATACCAACGTCAATATCAGATACAACACCTATATATTCCTTAATATTTCAGCAAAATAGCTGCAATATTTTCTACATAAATTACAATATTCTGTACCTCATCATAAAAATGTCTGATTTGTTCATGAAAACAAGGCGGCAATCATGATACACAGTTCCCCAAAACATTTTGGGGGAACTGTCATTTTTCCCCTTTTTGATCAGATTATTAGTAAACAGTGTCCACCTGAGTGAAAGGGAAAGAGTATTCTTTATTGTATAATTTAGGAAATTGATATTTTCGTAACACATATGCTGAAGACGGGAAAGTGGTGGTTCAGGCGAAAATATAACTGGCCTCAGATATTCCTCCATTTTGTTTTGTAGATTTTTTTCCGCACGGCTCTAAGTGACAAACCTGGGTTTCTGCTTAAGCTGATAATTCCCCCCAAAATGTTGCTCAAATGAATCCAATTTGATGTTGACCAAATAAAAGGACATGTTGTGTCTGTGCATCTATCGATATTTTAAAGTTAAAAACAAGTCATGCACTTCAAATCTTTAAACCTCTTGTGAAGTTTTTGAGTTTGGTTATTAAATAAATTTTACCTCATACCCACTTTTTATCTCCTGTTATGTTAAGAAAAGAAAAAAACAAACTGATTCTAAGATTACCTGAATCCAGTTTGAAGAATTTATTTATTCATATTGCAGTCTGCAGGACTTCAAATGTGCTACAATATTCAGTCATTTTTATCAACACGCAGTCCAAATTTCATATTTCCATCATTGACTTTTTTTCAAATTGCTACTTTTGAGACGTTTGTATATATTTGTAGTCTTGGCTGAAAACGGAGTTCCTGATTATGTTCAAAAGCTTTTTTTCCGTCCTATCTTTGATAGAGCATCTTTGCTTATTACTTAGAATCTGTCTGCATTTGTCGTGGCAAATCAGTTGATTCAGTTTTCTAGAGAGTTGCTTTGTTAACGTGACACATCATTTCCTTTGCAAAATATCTTGTGTTAAATATTCCTTATATCTGATATTTTTAGCATAAACTTTTTATGTGTTTTCAAATCTTGGGTTGTACAAACAAATGCAAACCGCATTGCCGAAAGATTGTCGAAGCACTGACCAAGAGCGGTTCGAATTATTTTAAGCCATGACGACCAAACCTTTAAACAATTTTTGATCAGATTTAAATGTAAATAGTATTAACATGATTTGAGCTTTATTTTCACCAAGTTTGTTTGCTCTTAAATGAAGAGAAATGTATTGAATATTTAAACATCAATTTCCCATGTATATTCCATTTCAAATGCTTCTTATCTGCGTGTTTTAAATGCTGATTTCTGTTAAAAACAACACCAATAATTTATAATCTGGACCAATATTAAAACAATCTCTTGTGCACAAGACGTAGAGTGTTAAAATGACCAAATTTGTGTGTTATTCTATGAGTAAGTTTATCAAATTTGATCATTTTGTTTCCGCACCACATAAGGAATGAGATAGGAACATCCGTATCACGGTTGGCATTTTAATACTGTTAACTATGGATTTAATACAACTTCGTTATTTTTTCCATCCGTCCTGCACCACGCTCAATATACATTGATCGAATGTGGCAACATATGAAACTATATTTGATAAAAGTAAACATTCTTTTTTAAATAATTCAATGAATCACTCGATGAAACAAGAGTCGCGCACCTTATAACAATCACTATAGAAATGGTTTTTCCCAGCCGTTTTTTTCAAGAACTTCAGAATTGTGTTTTATATTCGTA
Source organism: Amphiduros pacificus (assembly GCA_949316495.1). NCBI lineage: Eukaryota > Metazoa > Annelida > Polychaeta > Phyllodocida > Hesionidae > Amphiduros > Amphiduros pacificus. Next base: position 35,157,920 of record OX439002.1, read on the forward strand.
CGAAAAAATTGGCATCATTTGTTCTTTAAAAATTCTACCAAATAGTTATCAATGAAGCACTGCAGTTGTTAAAAAGATATATCTCAAAGTTTAAAACGAAAGTTCGAAAGCATTTTTTTGCGGACAAACCTCAGATTTTATTTTGACAAATTTTCATTATTTTGACGCGAAAGGGATCTTATTAAGCATCGGTTTAAGATGTTAAAGATTTGAAACAACTGTTACATTGTGTCTTAAAAAATAATCGAAAATTCGTAATTCAAAACAAAATCGAAGAAAATATTTAGAAAATTTATGATAAGGAATTACTCTAGACATGTATTCTATAAAATACAGTACAAATACAAATTAAAAACACGAATAAAGAATTTTTCCTAAATTTGTTTTCAGTAAACTATTGCAAGTTTTAGATGCACTGAGTCACACCTTTGACCAGAGGATTTTTTTTTCCGAAGTGGAGGGGTCAATCAACATTCTTAACCAAATACAAGAATAATAAAAAAAATGAAAAAGGTGCAGGGATCGTGTCAGCTGTGAAAACCTTTCAGTTTCTGAAGTCTTTCCTGTACCATATATGATTATATTGTCATATTATCTTAAGTTGTGACAACAATTCCGTCTCTAATCTGTGTCTTGTAGCATATCATGATAGGGTCACGTGATTTTTGTTTCAAATATCAGGTGGGTAAATTGCACTTCTTGAGCCAACTAAAGTCCACGTATACCTGACCCTGATTTTATCTCTAGAATTACGATGCCCGTTCAAAGAACCTGATGCTCAACATAAATTCTGTATTGGACACCATCTATTTTTCTTTATTGGTACCACTGTCTTTTGACCATTTCATTATTTTGTCATCTTTACAAAATATGTTATAATTACCACCTACCATGCGCATTCAATCCTGAGCTATTTTTGTATTACATTCCATTTCTTTTGTAATGATATCATTTTGTTAGTTGGGAATAAATATTCAACTTATTACAGTCTAATTGATAAAAAATTATGACACATTTCTTGGTATATACAGGGCAAAATATATTTATTATTTTTCAATTTCATGGCAGTTGTGCTTCATACTATGCCAGGAAAATGAGATTTGAGAGAGGCAATTCTTTCATTAATAAGTACAAAATATTAGTAAATGTTCATTAACATCATTTATGGACATGAAATATCTTAGGTTATCTAATTTTTGAAACGAGTTGCTATCTATGCAATCTCCTGGCTTGGCTTGATATGAATAATGATTGCTATACACCACGAGGGTGATACAAACCAGATTTTATCACGGGCCTGATCCTCTAAAACATGGTGGCTGTAAGGTAGTTGACAAATGCCTCAAATTCTCGAAAGGGTCTAACACAGGATGACTATTTCATACCAAAATTTATAGAGGTCAACGAAGTTTCTAAATACGATTTCATGAAGTTTAAAACAAAACAATCAATAAAGCATTTGCCCAGACACGATTTTAGTTTATTTTAAGTTCCATGTCTTCATTAGAATTCATCCCAAGCCACCATGTCTAACTATACGATCTACTTCCTTGGCTGATTGTGTCCTTAATATGAGCTATGCGCAGTATACGTATATATATATATATATATATATATATATATATATATATATATATATATATATATATATATATATATATATATATATATATATATATATATATATATATATATATATATATATATATATATATATATATATATTCATTTATTTATTTATTTATATAATATAATGCATGAAATTTAATATTGTCTCTACTCTTTGCATCTCATTAACTAGTGAGTGTGTCAGATGCGTTCATCATCTTTGTTAGACGTGGGGCATGTGGTGAAATGAAATCCTACAGGCAGATCTCAACATGTTAAATGATATACATGGCAATTTAATATTGATTTATATATTGACAATAAATGACCTTGGTATCCATAACGTTCTTAATATGTTCAAATTGGTCTGACCTTATTTATGTGAATATATATTCAGGTCATAGCTTTGCCTTTGGGTATGGGCCAAATGATAAATAAACAAACCAGTTTGATGTGTTTATTAAGAATTTTGGTCTTTCACGTTATAATTATAATTCAATTTTACGAGTCGTTAAGCATAACAGTTCACAACTAGATGTCTTAATTAAGATATACATGTAATTTCTTTGGAAAATTGCAATCTGGATTCAACTATTTTCACCACCAGGTGTCAGTCCTTAGGCTACATACTAATCCTTATCATGACTTTGACCACTTACATTGCAAAAAATAATTATCCAGGACAACTGCACAAAAATGTGTTTAAGATACAATATATCAATAAATCTTCCACTTAATCCCTACTGATTGTGTAACATTAAACCATCTAAATTTATTGATCATAATTTGTGTAGATAATATTTCTTTTTTTATGTTGAATCATATTTTTCTATTCTTGATTGCAAATGCCAACGTTTTTGTACAACAATCAAATACAAATACATATTATACAATCATCATTCAAACAGCTAAGGGAGCATGGGTCATTTGAAATAAGACATCTGCATATCATGGTGGTTTCTGGGATAGATTCTAATTGGGGGTGAGCATTCTTGTATTTACCAGTGCAATGATAGACCTCTTCCATTAATGTGGTTAATAGGTCATTATGAATGCACTCTATTTTCTTACATTAAAAGAGGAAATTACTTTAAGGAAAATATATTCATATAGAATATACCTATTACCCATTGCGTTCATCTCATCCTGGAAATTCAAAATTTGAAGACAATTTATTTATATTTCCTTCTTACTTATGGTATTTTAGAAAGACAAAGGCTCATTGAAAAAGATAATAAAAGGAAAATCTGAGGACAGAAATAGGGATTAATTATTGAAAAAGAGAAATAGTTTAGAGATAATACCTGTGTGAATATTTTTTCTAAACCAACATATATCCATAGTTTACCCCACTCAGTTGTGCCACCAGGGTGCACAAGTCTCAAGAGGTATGCTTTTATGTATGCTTTTGAATATATTATCTGTTTGGGAATGATATAAAGATTTATTTACGTTGGTATATAGCTGATTACAACTTCAAGAACTCATTCATAAGAGTAGATCGCACATATTGTGATAATTAAATAAATGAAAAAAACAGCTCCATGAAAAAAAAACCCAAAATACAAAACAAAAATACATATAATAAAGATAAGAATAAAATTTAAAAAAAACAAACAAAAAACAAAAAAAAACACTAATTTGTGATAATCTATCTTATACAATAATACAATAATATAATAAATTGTACATTCAAGTGGAATAGAAAGCGATTTCTCAAAAAGATGAAAGAAACAGCGTTAACACACGTAGGAATTCGTTTGCCAAAATGGCAGGAGAATAGAATCATTTTGAACACCACTTATTAAAGCATTCCAGTGGGTGATTTAACCCAAAGAAATGTTTGCTTCAAAAAATGAAAAAGTGTAGCTATTCTTGTAATTTGGATGATTGACAACGAAAAAGATATGCACAGGAGTAAACTAATAATCAAAATGTCAAAATGAATCATTATTTCCTAAAAGTAAAAACAAAACGGTTTGATGATGCACAGGACGTTATTTAATCATAAGTGGTGCTTTCAATACATTATCACATCCAAGTGCCATCAATATTCGGATGACCAGGAGGTATTCCACAATGAAGGCATTTTTTTCACAAGCAATAACCAATGCCAATTTGTCGTACGGGACCCTGTTATGCAACAGTATTAGTTACTCAACCATGTCGCAATAAACATATGCAACAAACTAACATGACAATTTTAAAAGTGTGGCAAACTATCTAAAAGAGGAGGGAAAACTCTTTCAATATATATTTTCCTGTTTTATAGTATATTGTTAAGCTGCCAAATACCTATGAGAAACTGATCATTTGACCTATATATTGAATAAGAGTGCTAACCTATATTTCAACACCGATGGTTGAAAGGTAAATCAGTGACGAATAAAACAGACTTTCTTCAACAAATTTGGAAAATCACAAAACGATATAAAGACGTTTTACAGTGTGTACATGTCAAAATATATGCACATTTTTAATCATTCCATTTCTGAGAAACAGTTACCAATATATAAAGTGATTACATTATCGCTATACGCCCCCAAGTAATGCAGACAATATGTTCCTTTGATAGATAGTCTGTCTGAATAAACATTGGCATTATATTGCCCAATCCTAGTTCAATGAGTATTGATTCTTGCCAATTGGATTTTTTATTTTAAATTTCTCACAAAAAATTTCTCATAGTGTTCCCTCCAGTTCTACACTATGAGACCGACCCCACTAGTAACACGGTTGGTAGAGTGTAGGATCTGTGCCTTTGTTGGTTAAATAAGTGGAGGACGGGAGGTGGTGGGTTCAACTCCCACTGCCGGCAGTGTTACTTTCACACTGGGTAAAAGGCTCGAAAGTCGACCTGATATGGCCATAGTTGCTGAAATGGTCGTAAAAACACCATTTCACATTTTTCTACACTATGACTGAGCTTGAGAGTTGAGATACTCAGTTAGAGTCACACATATCTACCTCAGCAATTGTGCATGAGATATGTCTGTGAGTGTTTTCCATGTTCAATACCCACCCCTCCTCACCCTATTAGCAGACAATTGGCATGTGTCAAAAGATTAGTCACTGCATCAATAACATTGGTCATTTGGTGTAATATAGTCCACATAGGCCGATATACATGTTTATTTGGGATGAAACCTTTTTTTGCATTTCAAAGATGGCGGACATCTTGCATGGGCCTGTTTTAGAATTCACTAATTGCATAGTTTTATGCTAATTAAGCGGCCATATTCCGCATATTAACTCAAAGATAGTGTAATCAAAGTCTTGCCTTTAAGAGAAATGCAAATGTAATATATTTGGGTTGACTGTGATATATTTCATTTATACCACACTTTGATGTCACATTACCTCATTATTTGTCTCAATGCTATCAAACACCAATACATAAGCATTATAGACTAAAGCAGGGCACAAACCTATCTTCATTTGTTATAGTTAAGAATATCAATTCGTTGTGATGAATATGTGTACAATTTCATTGCCATTTTATAAACATATATTTTTGGAATTTTTAGAACTCATATCAAACGTTGTCCACGTGTCTTTCGAATTTGTTATTATTTGTCTTAATCATTTCCTTAATAGTGTGTAATTTTCTAATTTTCACAAATGAATGGTTAAGTTTAATTCGTCTGGGGTGCATGACCGTCTTGTTCTAAACAGCTTAATCTGTAAAAAATGAACACGTGTTAACAATATGGTCCAAATGTGAAGATAATTTTAAAATCACCCAAACAGAAATTCAGGAATAATTTTAATAGTTTTAGCTATAACTGCATTTGTGTTTTAATGACCATATCTACGGAATCTTAGTTTAAAGAAATCAGATATTCAGATAACTTTAAACAATTATGTTTTATCTCAATGTAGATGGTATATGTACTAAGTTGTAATATGACTGGAGGTATCTGCCTCTTATTTCACATTTGTATAGAATTAATCGAATAACAAGCCAAAGAGGAATGCTATCTATTGTAATGTGATATATGCATGATCATGTAACTAAACGTTTGCATTAAAGCAAAGCTACAGTTTACCTTCATATCATTACTATTGGTACCGTTATAACCAAATTGATTGCATATATTAGGTCTAAAGATAATACATATGTGGAAGTGTAAATATACAGGTTAAGACTGATTTTGATAATATATTATAAAAGCCCTGAGGCTTGCTCTGACAGATTCCTCTGAAAAAAGCTCTATTTGAATAAAATGTTATCTATATCATTAATACATCGAACTATGCAACAAAATGCAGCTCTGCATTGAAGATAGAATCTGTATTTCCACACGAATTACATTAACAGTTTGATTAAGTAGGTTAATGGTTATGACACCTGAGTGGCTGTAGGTGGCATGCAGGGCACCAGGGTACCATAAACTGCTGTATCAACTCGTGGTTGTCAGCATCAAAGCATCAATTCTACTAACAGTCCAAACCCAGCCTGACGAGCCGCCCAAATCATACAAAAAATTCACATACCAACAGAGTTCAGGCGACAATGACATTTTTGGATGATTTTTATAATAACTTCTTTACAAGGCAGATACGATTGGCATGATAAGTACATGCGTACTTTATCTTATGTACATGATATACTGTTGTATATCTTTTAAAAAAAAAATGAAAAAAAATGTTACGATGTAATATGTCAACTTCAGACCACACCCTCAGTGTTTAAACACTGGGATTTATTATATACATGTAATGTGTTGGCAAAAGCACCTGACTTAAAACCTCACGTATTTCTGTGGCCCCTCTCAGGGATAACTATAGAATTTCCACTGAGTTTTGAAACCACATGAGCTATTAACGCATGTTGATATTTGACTTATTTTGAAAAACCCTTGTTCCAGCTCCAGCTTTCTTCTTTTAAAAAATGGCGCACTGGTTGCGTTATAGCTTAAAACATACTCTTGTTGCTTAAACTATATTGTACACGTTCACAAGTTATATCAATTTTGAAAAAAAAGATGTTGCAGTCATGCAGTCATGGTATCATCGATGTGTATTCAGGATAAGATAGTTTATTGAAACGTGAATATTTCAAAGCGTAGGTATGTTCTATTTGGGTCAAATAACATCATAATTCAGAGCTGTCAAATAATGTTTAAAACATCTGAAGAAAAAACAAGAATTTGGGGCATGGTTATTTAAGGTAAGATCACAGTAAATCATTCAAAATGCAAGGATATGTCTAAGATAGAAGGAAGCAAGCTCCAGAGATTTATAGGATTTTCATGTCCTCATTTAGCAATATGAGGCTATTTTGTCAGGTACAGTCTGTAACTTTAGTAGGTCACTCTGCCAGGTTCACGAAAAAGACAGGGTCAGAAAGGCGAGATTTGTTGGCCTGTATGGTATTTAATTATATATACAACATAATATCACGCCAAAACTGGCATGTTGTTTCATGTATATCGCTATGAGTTGTGTTACCTCTGATCAGATTTATTTTAATTTGGAAGTAGTTCATGTAATCGTTGACCTGTTTCACTGTGCTCATTATTCCATCACATATTACACTCATTATCGAGGCATAAGAAGCCATTTACATGATAAATGATTGAGACAAATAACATATGCTTTATCAATAAGTGAATTCATCTTCCACATCAATACTTTCATTTCTATTTGTGATGTGCTCCGACAATTGTATTGATATCATTCGATAATGTGAGGCTTAAAAGTAGTCTGGAGAACTCTATTTTGAAGAACATTAAAAAATCTTCAAATTTCTTTTTAGGTTTTTATCATTTATACTTTAGTGTGTGTGTGTGTTTGAGATAATGTAATCTAAACCTTGAAATGAATTAGCATATTCATGGCAATGTCATATGCTGGATGATATTACCTAAGTGTCGCTTTAGCTTTTATTTAGCTTCGGTGGATGCACATTTGTTTGGTGAAGAAATGACATGTTGGTCCTCTACCGGAACTAGATTACATTTGTATGATGTACGATAATAAAGTATGGATCTCTTAACTAGTGTCTGTATAGCATATACACAGAACAATAAATTAGATATTAGTTCTTATTGTGAGTCCTTTTTGAGTGCATGTAGGTAATGTTTCATAAACAAGTATAACCATTGCAACATGCAAACATCCGTTTTAGTAAAAAAAATGTGTTTATGTTAAGCTGTTGACTTTCAGACCTAGATGCATTCTGCTTTAAGGTAGAGTTAGAAAATGTATTACACACAAATACCCCAAAAAATGTTGGATATCTCCCCCCCCCCCCCCCCCCCTCGAAAAAATACTATTAGATGTTTTCAGTCACACATAACCCTGTGTTAAGAGATATATTCATAGTGAATTGGGACAGTGAAACAACGTATTATCCTTGTCTTGGGCACATTGCTTACCTGTGAACATTGTTTATCAATATGACAGAATTTAGATTTCTAACGAACCACACACATATAGATATGACATATTCCGTGTCTTCTTTTGAGTTACACAAGTTCTAGTTTTTGGGGCATCTGTTTTATGATTCATTTAAATCTCCTGAAATACTGATCCGTTATGTTCCAAATAAACATTAAGATGTGGGACAATCAAACATCAGAATTAGTAGCCCAAATGGTGTTAAACGTTTTTGAAGTGAATGTTCACAACGATCTTGTAACTTTTTCTGTCGCGCATTCTCGTTGATTGTTTTCACTTGTGGGAAACACTGAAACCAACTGATTTTATCCCACACTTGAGGCTCAATATATTGTTGTTTCCAGTACAGATCTATTTTGAAACTTTAGGATTCTACTTGAATACTCCGATAAAAACAAAGTTTTCTTTATCATAGAGAAATCATTATGTTACGATTTCCTACCAAATCAAATACTTCAAATTCAGCAGCTCTCATTGAATGATAATGATAATAGTTTCTAGATAACGGTTTTATATATTTAAGCATTATCATGATATCCATATCGTTTGACATATTCTATATCTATAAGCAAATATATGTCATTATATTGTCATAGACAGTCTGGGTGGATTTAGCCTTCTTTAACTTCCGATAAAGTAATCAGTAAACATTACTTCATGATTATAAATCCAAAATAAATCCAGCGCAATATGTTTTATTGGATTCTTACAGAAACTATTATCATATCTAGTTAATGAAACGATTAATCCATAAATCCTAGAGAATGCCTTCATGGTGCAATTTTCAAAGAAATTATATTTCCAAAGCTATAATTATCGAGGTTGTTCATTAAACAAGATAGGTTCTATATATGACAGGATTCATGTACATTAGAGATGAGTACACTCAATGTTTAAACAGATGGATCTGTTGATTGTATTAGGTGTACAGATATCCCCTTAGTGTATATAAACTGGCTTCATCACTGCAAAATGACTAAAACCAGACGGTTTTGTTATACCGCTGATGCCTGAGGTAGCAAAATGGTGGACAGTTTTGTCTTGACAGATTCATCCCATCCTCATCGATTGCAAGATACAATATGATTGGACCAGCACTGCATATGTAACCATTTCTTCTTTAAAATAAAAGTCTGGATTTTCCTTATGTTTATTTAATGAAATTATCATTAGAGATTCAATGGGATACACAAGTATTGCTTATTAATAATTGAACATATCGTTATTGTATAAAAATATAAACATTATATATGTTTTATACAGATATTTTGTGATGTAGCTCCCTTCTAATTAAAACAAAACTCAAAAGCTCTACATCTCTACATCTTTAGATTAACAATGACCAAAATGATTCCTATCCAGTTTGCTCATATATTTAGTATTTTATGTGATCAGTCTATATTTGTGATTTATATACGGTTTTTTCAGGACTTCTTCATGCTAAGGTAATCAGAAGATAATAAGGAGATATCCTTTATTGTCGGGAGGCTAATTAAAAAAAGTAATTATTTAAAATGGTGTCCATAATTCTAATATTAAGTCAATCAATATATAATACTATATTCTGAATATCATATTCTGAAGAAATCAAGACATTAATGTATATGTTATTAATCATGCTTTAAATACAATTTTGATAAAAACACGATTTGAAATCTTTTAAAAAATCGAAGAATATCCTGCACACCACTCTGACACCAGTTAATTCTGAATATGTTATATACCATTATATAGATTGTAGTGAACTGGTGAACAAGAATCATTAAATCCATATAAAATTGTTAAAGATAATTTTATGTTACAAAATATTATGAAATGAGGAAAGATTCAATGCTAAACGAGAGAGCATACAATATGAAGTCATAAATGTGTTGGCCAGTTTTTGTCGATGCCGTAATCAACAAATGCAGGGCATTCCAGATATAAAACAAGGCCGCGGTGGATATTTACTGTGACAATCATCTCTGTTCATGCTCAAGCACCTTAATATTCGTAAATTAATCATACTTCAATATACGATCTTCACTCCATTTCCAAGGACCTTTATGTTTATTGTTTGTGACAAGTTAAGTTAATTTGTGTTACACCTCATATACTGTTCATTTCAACAACACATTAAAAGAGCAAAACAAGTCACTTCATATAACAAGACAGCGCCCCCGTGAATTCCAGAAACACGCCATCATTCTCCAATAGATCTCATTGAATTAGATCTCATTAGATCTCATTGAATTGAAATCAATGGGTCTTATTAAATTGATATCAATAATGATTTATACCTTTAAAATATTGATACCTCCATAATATCAACGTGTTATATCATCAAATATTGTTTGCTCCTTGGTTTGTGTTAACTCAAAGAACACAAAGAAATATTTTATATTTTTGAAAAGTTGTTTCACGTGATTTTGATATTTGAGAGAATGATATGATGTATCATAATTCTAACTTATGCTGTGTCGATGTATTGCCATTTTAATTTTAGTGAAATGAATTATGATATCAGAAAAAGGACAACATATGATGCTGAACATTGTCGTGGTTTTGAATCTGCTTAGATATTTGAAAATAAATAGGCTTAAACTTGAACCTGTTTAGAAATTGTAACTAAAGCGAGGTTGAATTCACAATATTGATGAATAGCTGAGGTTGTAGGTGTAAAACAAATTGTTCCCATAAGATATGACCTCCTCCACTTAAACAGTTTCTTAGTATCAAGAGTTCACAAGAGAAACTCTCAAGCAACGATAAGATTAGTGCGCTGTAGAAGTCGTTTGTGATTACCCACTCAGACTCTATATATTTTGTGTTATGTTTGTAGATGTTTCCGATTGTGCAGTCTGATTTTTATACCCATTTACATATATAATTAGAAATAGCAGTATAATTTCCCCCAAAAATTATGATGTTGGAATAAGTATATTAACAGGTCATTTTGGCTTAAAGAATACAAGATATTGCGAAAACCCTGCATACATCTGTTGTACACAAATCATACCCCAGGAATACCCTGGAAACTCTAATATTAGAAGAAATTATGATTACATTTCAATTGCGAGCAGAAAGTGCAGGACAGGAAACGATTGCATTAACAGATCTTCAACATCGAAATATATTAATAGAGAATTTATAAACCATGCTACGAATAATTTTTTTTTCATGAAAGTTATTTCAAGATGGCAATGCATAGCATATAAAGGTCGCTTTATGTAAAATCAATGCCTATAAGGGCTGATCCTACAAAACGTATCCTAAGAAACTCGCTCATATTTACAACCAATCTTCCCTAAAACTTTGGTTCGATTCTTGATTTAAAAGGAGACTTAAAAATGATATGTCGCACGTAAATAAAACAAAAAAACGAGATTATGTCTTAGTCTACAAGACTTTATAACGAGGATCTTCACGACAAGGTTGCAATGGGACTACATCTCTATTCAATGTATGGTTTACCCCAATGCACATTACTTTCATTGACGGAATATGATTTAAAGATAATGTAGTATATATGAAGATTTGCTATCTCTCAGATTTGATCTATCACTCTGCTGCTTTAGAGTAAATGTCATCAGTCGTGATAGACAAGGCATTGGAATGTCAGTTACAAGGCTAAATATATTTCCCAGTCCGAATCGTATACCAATACTTTGGAAGGCATCAAACGACTATCTGAAAAGGATAAAGATATTTGGACTGGGCTTCTATCGTCTCATATCACATTTACCAAACAGTTTAAAATACACACGTTAATCGACGAAAAACACCATTTGCTGATCATCATGTGGGATAGCACATGCGTTTATAACCTATTCAGAACATTTTTTTTCAAATCATATCTCATTAATTTCCATAAAAGTGTATTGTTTAAGTTAGTGCCTCATACGACCATACCATTCCTATTGTATCTTGGTATCTCGAAGCCTGTTGTACAAGGCAGTTAAGTTCATCTCAATCAAATATTATCTGTCAAAAGAACTTGTATAAAACACATGAAATTTCCATTATTTGATTGGTATATCAAATACATCACCTCAAAAAGGAATACAATCCGTAGCATTTATCAGTAAAGAACAGAACAGTGTTTCCCGTAGCGTTTTATGTTCGTTTTCATCTAATATAGCAAAAACAATTATCTTTTCCTGTGTCACAGACGACTATGTTTATTATTTTCTAAAAGACACATTATAATGTTTCTATCCAAATACTTAACATGAATGATTCTGTCATATATAATTTTTTTATGTGCAGACTTTTATCTTAAACATGCATTTATTTCGATAATTTTTATTTTTTGATAATATTGCGAGTTGAGGCAAACCAATGACTAACCAATCAAATAGTGAAAATCCATCAGTTTGAAGTAATTCCCGACAAAATTGTTGTCGACAGAGATTGTCTTGTGATTTCAAATATGCCAAGGCATTGTATATATGTTTATATACATTAATAGATGTCATTATTAACATCATTTTACAGTGTCGCAAATAGGTTTCACAAAGTCAATCCTTATGAAGCATTAATATTTAAAAGCTTGTTGAATGTGTGGGTTGTTAAAACATGATATGTTTTTCCCTTAAGATAAAATCATTGGCTCGAAATCCAGCAACTGTTGAATAGTATTGTATCGCGAGAGCATTCACAGGTTTCACATTGGATGGGAAATCAGTTGTGATTGTGGAAGCCAAACTGTGACAGCGCTGAGACCATGATAACTAAAAGTAGGTGAAACTTTCCCCTAAATCTCTTTAGGGCCAAACATGTTGTGAACTCGCTATTCCGAACTTTCTTTCCTTTTTGATAAATTCCTCTCATTGCTGAAACTAGAAAGGTCCTTCTTTGTGCGCTTTTTGTGTGGTTCATATTGTTGCTACCGCCATTTTTGAAAACCAGCCATGCTTCCTTTAGTTGAAAACGAAATATTTCAAGCCAAATTTTACTTGGACTTTGTAATTGAGAAGGTCGTTTAATAAGATAATCAATACTCATATGTATTGATTTTTTTCTTTTTTCATATATATTGATTTTATTCTTTGTCATGTGACCGCTTAGTTGATAATCGATGGATGGCCAATATTATGAGTGCTAAATATTAGGGAAAGTCATATGTCATAAATGTCATAGATTGTCTTTGCCTTGATAGTGTGAGTGATTTTCATATCCATTTATGTCAACATGATATTTTTAAAGTCAGTGAAAAAGTTATCCAAAACCTTTAGCTTTTTTTGTTCATTTGTGAGGTGTCCTCGGTATGTGATTGTTGGCCTGCCCCATGCATTCTGAGAGCGTTTCCCGCCAAATGGCCAGTGCTGGTTGGGGTTTTCGTGAGCCCAGACGTACTTGTACCCTGTTCCAGGTATAAGAGTTTGAAGTCATAAACTGAGGCGTCACATTAATTGCATCAGCATTATTCCATCATCATCAAAAATTGGTACTTTGTAAGGTGTATTACTGCAACTAGATGGAAAAAATAGTCTGAAGGGCCAGGAAAATCTGAGAGTGTAAAGAACATGTAAAGGCCATATTCGGAAAAAACGGAAGAGGACGCGATGATTCGAAGATATAGTGTGTGGATTTTATTTAGAATTAATTGTTAAACGTAGGTATACCCTCATCAAATTGACTTCGTTTCATATGAGTCATTTGTATAATAATAGCACAATCAAAATAATTTGATATTAATTTTAAAAAGACAATTTCTTTTTACGTCATCGACTACAAGCAGAGAACAGTTAAACAATATATATATTTATATATATATATATATATATATATATATATATATATATATATATATATATATATATATATATATATATATACACATATATATACACATATATATACAAACACACACATATATATATGCATATCTATATATGTTTGTATGAATTTGTTTCATATCTAACGTCTTTAAGTAAAGATAATTTCTTTTGTTTCGAAACTCATTTATCTCAAACGAACTTGATAGATGGTGATGATCGCAAATTAAAATATGATACTTTAATACTAATTAAAGAAGTATTTTTCACATTTAATGTTTGTGTTAATAACTGTTATACTTCAGCTCATCAAAATTCTTCGGTGGTCAGATGTACAGTGTTTTCCTTTATTTGTAATACGAAATCATAGACACCATGTTTTAGAATCATTGAAGTCTTCAGTGTGCATGGAGAACACTGGGGGTTACCATGTCAACTCAAATTCGACCTATAAACGGCTAAACCCGGGTGGTGTAAAGATGTGCAGCTCCTGGCAAGGATGAGATCTGACAGCCTGCAGCCAATTGCAAACGACATTGACCTACTTGGGTTTCCCAAGTCAAGCTTTGAAATTTGTAACTCAGTTTGAGGCTATACAGATAAATGTCATCATTGGCTAAACTATAGCTAAGCAGATGTCCTTTTGGTAATCCCATTGAGGTCATAAAGGTTGTTGTAAGTGCACCAATCATCATGCACCAATCATCGCGCCCCTGATTTAATCCTCGAAGGCGTTTATAGTTTAATTGGAGTTATTAATTGCTCATTGAGGTAATGTTGGATAGTGTAGCCAAGATGGAAGACACAGAAGAAATTATATCTGTTTTCTTAATTTCAAAAATGTATATTTTTTTAATATCGAAATTTAAAAACTTGATTTTTAATGAAAATATCACAGATTCATTAAATGAAAAATAATTGCGGATAATCGAGACAGAGAAAGTGTATTCACATGAAAAGGCGATGGAACCATTTTGAAATACAACCGAAGAGACATACACAAAGTACACTATTTTCATATTGTTGAAAACACGATAATAAACTTACATTGAATAGGGGAGAATGTTTTGTACCAAACGAAAACATTTTAATTGACAATTGTGGGATCGAATTGTCTTTCTTTCAAAATTTGATTGCGACTCAGGTCACGAAGAATAAAAGTATATCTGTCTCTGATATATTTCATCAAATATCTAAATGTATTAAATTACCCTCCACGAGAATATCAGTCAAAAAAATTACCCTCTGCGAGAATATCGGTCAATAAAATAAACACAAATGGTAAATACAAACTTCACATTTAATACACCGCCATTAAATTTACACATTTCTCTAATTAACTGCGACAACTTTGAGTGCTCTTACGTTTCAAAAGGGGCTTGTCCAATCAATGAACCCCTTGCTTTCCTTGACCAATCAGCTGTCAGGGATTCGATTTGCAAGAGGGGAAATCAGTGACGTAAAAACAGTATCCAAATATACAGATTTTATGTGTCACTGCGCTTGCAGTATTGTGATATAAAAGTTCAGTAAAAATCTTAAAGCACCATTGAAATGCTACAGGGCATTACTTGTATAATATTATTTTCGACATGACACATTCTTCAGATAGTTAGGGTAACAATACGCCTTAGTTACACATGACAACCACTAGGTTTACAATGCCTTGTGGAAATCACCAAAATTGAACTGCATTCCGCGATGATGGTAAATATAAAGATGATCAAACAAGAACAGAAAGAAACAGACGCATAAAGCAATCTTATCATGACATATTCCTTATAACTATTCAAGTTTTTCACCATAACATTTCTGAAGCAGTGACACCTGGATGCTATAAGTTGCATTACAATTTAGTGGTTAATCTAGTGAGTACACATAAATACAGATCTCATTTTCATGAAGGCTTGTGGATTATTATCATTCTCTGGGTCATTGTTGCAGTTTCATAGAACACATTTGTATTGTCAAACAAAATCAAATTTGTATGAGATAATTTGAAAAGAATCTGATTTCATATATCAGACAAGCTTTTTTTATTTTACTGAATGCATTTGAAATATAATCACTCAAATCCCCACATGGGTAGAGGAACATCCTGTTTGACCAAGCTGCATGGCTGATCAAATCGATCAAACCACAAGTCAGATACAGGTCAACATGTGCCTTTGCTCGACGTGATAGCACTGAAATAAACACGTGACTCTGGGATTCCTTATAAGTGGGTCATACTGTTTTTGATTGACTGCACTCGAGCTTGATGGCCAAATTCCTCACGAATTATCCATGGCAGATTTCATATGCTTACACATTTTGATTTATCATACGTTTCCTATTAATTCAAGCATGATCGTGTAGTAAAGTACACTGATGGAATGTTATGCTTTTTATTGGAGATTTAATTCTAGATAAGGAATCCCATGTTTGGTAAAACTGGTGCTAGTCATTGCATACAAAACAGTTCGTCTCCTTTTAGTGTCGCACACTCAACATGTAATAAAACATCACATGTATGTTCATGTACTTATCATGTGTTTAACGCCAAAGGAAAATGCAAACAAGATTATTGTCACGTGATTAATTGTTTTCAATATGTCATTAATCGCAAAGAACATGTTAAAGCATAGATCATGAACTATGATAAAGCATAGATCATGTATTTCATTGTTTGGGGATGCAAATTATCATGATTTAGCATAAACAAGAGCTTCGATTCAACATCGATACAAAATAGGTATGGTTCAGAGTGAATGAGTGAATGACAAATTGCTTCGATTCAGCATCAATATAGAATAGGTATGGTTCAGAGTGAATCACAGATTGTTACGATTCAGCATCAATATAGAATAGGTATGGTTCAGAGTGAATCACAGATTGCAATTTTAAATAAACATGGTTTAGTGTGACTCAGATCGCTATATTCTTTGTGATCAGATGCTTTTTTGCGTATGCATATACAAGTTTTGGTCATTTTTAAAAAAGATAATTGAAATTGCTCAGTAATGTCATCTAAGACTGATAGCCAACACACATGTGCTACAAAGACGATATTAGGCAAGAAAGCAAGGACCTATTTCATAAGATACTTAACGCTTTGCTTTGACACTTTGGCTTGACACTTTGGTTTAACACTTTGGTTTAACACTTTGGTTTAACACTTTGGTTTAACACTTTGGTTTAACACTTTGGTTTAACACTTTGGTTTAACACTTTGGTTTAACACATTGGTTTGACACTTTGGTTTGACACTGTGATTTCTCACTTTGGTTTTACCATTCTGTTCGATTATAGGCTTTGACAAATTGAACTTAGATCGGTCCAAAGCGGTTCAATTTGTTTCAACATATCTTGAATTGCAAACACTACAATATTCCGCAGCAAAACAAAATAAATGGCTGTTTATAAGAGAAAAAATGAATTCACTTTGACCAATTTCCTTTTATTACACAATATGTCACGTCACTATAAAAACAGGTGGTAAATTGTTGTATTTTAGGAGTTTTAGGTGCCTGCAACACGGACAGATATATACTCAAAATTATCAGTCATTTATACTTTTATAATTCCTATTCTTCACACTGAAAGGCATGTTTTTATCAAATGTTTACCGGGACGGTGGTGCTCTTTAGTAAAATAAATTTTGTAAATAAATGGCGTCTTGAAAATGATAAATTCATCATATATTTTCAGTTTCGAATTTTTGGGAGTTCGATTTTTACATTAAGTCCAAAACTTCAGGTTTTGTCACGAATCCTTTGAGAGAAAAAATATTTTACAACGAAACTATAATATCCCTTATATATAATATCCCAGATTTTGTTGTTCTTTAAGATTGTTCATGCTATGCAATACAGTTGACAGTACCCTTGTACATATTTAACACAAGGATATTTCCTATAATGTTTGTGCCATTCATATTTGATACTTCGCAAAGATCAGAATGGATTCTGTTTTGAAGTCATTTGTTTTACAATTAAATTATATTTATCCAGATGCCATCGTTATGATAGGTATCAGTGAATTACAAATATTCAAGTGATTTTACCTCGTTCTACATTACTTCCAATGATTCTTGATAATATCGAATTTCTGATGTTTAAATCTATTCAGAATTGTGCCTACAAGAATATTTAGATATTAAGCGCAGATTTGTGATGTATTTTGTCCCTTTTGTTTCAAGTTATATGAAATCAGTTTTGTTTTTGTATTACTATGAAATATGTTAATTGGGGAAAATATATGTAATGTTGACAGCACAGGAAAAAATACTTTAAATTCACACAATGAAGGACAAGAAAGGTCCATGGAATTTATTTATATATATATATATATATACCGAAGTGAAACAACTATTTGCAAAGGAAACATCCTCATTCAAAAGGAAACGTCTTCATTCAGAAAGTATATCATTCTTTTACCAATTCAAAATGATAGCTTTTTAAAACATATTTTCTTAGTTTGTCTACAATTAGATTCCCGATCACTATTTTTCCTGTCATCCTATAATTTTATGAAAGTGTTGAGTCAAGAACATTCACCATGTGTTTGGTGATTGGTGATCAAACTTTCCGATGCAGCGAAACCATATTAACATTCATTCCGACATGTATTTACATGTAAATACAGACATTTTCCTATCGACAATATATAAGAGTCAAACAAAAACCAATACATCTTCGTATCAAAATTGTTGAAATCAAAAGTTATAGCAAGTATCGTCTATGGTGACAAAAGAAACTTTTCAGTAATGAACAATTTCGATGCTGCGTAAAAACTGAACCAAGACGAAGCTTCGAGATTTTGTTTTGAAAGGCAACTACCCAACATATTTGTCACAGAGTTCACAGTTCTTAGGAATTGTAAACTATATATTTCATTCTTGAATGTTACAGTTTAGTACTACTTTTCAATGCTGTTTTGAGCAATATTTCCAGTTTTTTTTACCGTATGTCGTGTAATATTTTACACGGTGGGAAGTAAAGAACTTGAGAAACAACAGAGTTGGAGTGAGATGGACTTTATTCTACGCCGGTAGTTGAATGACTTTTTTGTATGTAAAATATTCCACATCACACACATGTCATATATTCAAAATCAGATTAAAAATAAAACCCAAAATGTCTGTTAAACACTGGGGAGATTTGAAATAGAAATGTTGGTTTTTTGCATACTATATTTCCATCCTGATTACCACTGCGGCAGATATCCAAGTTCTCAAGTTTGAACATTTAATGTTAGTATTCTACCAATCATACAAGGCTGGAAAGACAATTTACTCACAATATCTATATTTTCTCACCACTTTTCTTTTTTAACAAAAAATAGGCCATGAACTACATGTTTGATAGTCTACTGTCCTCGTGGCACGGCGTTATGTAGTTTTTTTCCTTTCCATGGAACAGTCCAAAGATTTGAAAAAGATTAACGCAATTTATACTTTTAGAAGGATTGTAATACAGACACAATGTTATGGATAAACTTACAACCAATTTTAAATTTCAAATCAAGAACATTTTGATAATTATGGTTTGAGCTTTAGAAGGAATGGAAAAGGTATGCGTTAATTCTCCGAACTTGGAGAATTTTGAAAATGCTTCTACGGAAAATACAATAGAAATCAAACCAAAAGTAAAATGCTATAATTGCTTTGTAAAGCTAATCACATTATTATGACGTGATTGTCATAAAAGTGACAAACTCAGAAGAGAAAAAGGGTCAATCAAATATGGCAAAATGGAGGTGAATTTGGAACCGCTCTCTGACAGCTCGCAAAAATGGCAGCCGCTTGCAATTGTAGGTATACTGGAAAGAAAAGTTCAAAATTCCCTTTGTACTTATCGTCAGTAGCCTTGGGAATATCGTATTGGTATATCCAGTATGATAAATTACTTGTTGTCATTTTAGATGTGCATTATTGTATTTGCATCCGATTCAAATAATCGAGTACCGTTTTTCGGAATTTCATAGATAAATGTACAAATACAATTCTATGACAAAACTTTGATACAAGCAAAATGATATTTAAATATATTCTGTGATGGCGTTAAACATTTTGGAATTCTACAGCCATGAAAGTTGACAAAGACTTGAAGTCTGCATAACATGATTTTGAAATATACAAATGAAAATTAGCGAAAATGCGGGCATTTCTCTGTCTATAACATTATTGTAATGTATAAATCATACAAATATATATATAGTTTATATCTATGTGTATCAATGTATGTACCTGACCATATATATATATATATATATATCTGTGTGTTCAAAACAATGTAGTTAAAATATAAAAGTTGGCATAAAATCATGTACTGTTATCGTTGTTATTTCAACATTTTAACTCATTTTATCCATCGTGATTTAATATGAAACTGTCTATCTTACATGGGATAGTCATGTGAATTTCATTTCATGATAGATTTTTGTCACATACGCATCAGAAATGTATATTCGTGTCAATTTGTAGACGTATTTTTTGACAAATGAACATTTTCATCACTTGCACTTCAGACAAAGCAAATCCTATTGAACTAGCTTTTTAAACCCCGTGGAGGTCACTTGTCTTGAAAATCTGAAAAATATTTATAGCAATCAGTAGCTGAGACCATAGATTCGTAGTTGCCACATATATTTAGGCTTAGGGTATTCCTCCACGAGGCAGTACATGAAAATATATCAGGAAAACGTCAACAGAGAGAAATTAAATTCTATTTTCTTCTGAAAAAGGGCGAGGTGAAATGTATATTTTGAAAATATCGGTCCTTACTGTATCAAATCATTCTAGTGAATTCTTTGTAATTTAGTATCTAAAAAAATACTTGTGGTCAAGAATTTTTGATTCCCCATTTCCCCCCCCCAAAAAAAAAAATCGAAGAAAAAAAAAAGTAAAAAGAAAAAAAAAGACTTTAAAGAATTTCTTTCAGTTAAGAATTTTTTGGCTTAGTTCCATTTTTATTTCCATATAATTATAAACAATATTAGATTTTACTTGCACTTGTCTGAAAACCAAAACTTTGGCATCATTAATTACACTCATTCAATTTTATTTGTGAGAATATATATCAAAATGTACGTAGTCATTCTTTGTTTGAAAACAAAGTTGTTTGACATGTGGTGATTCTGCATTATATAGCCTGTAATAAGAGCCTCAGAATGGCGAGGAAAATGCATGTCCACTGTCCAATTAGATGCCTTATTGTCTCAGTTCATTCCAAAATTGTCACGTGACTGTGTCTTATCTCATACGTAAATATAGGCTCAGAATGACCACAAGTATTGAGCAAATGATTAGATGGAGCAGAACTGAGTTATGTTCCTTTGTGATTGGGGAAAAAGGTATAGAACATATCTTAACTAACAATAAATGCCACAATGCTGACCTCGTGGTCAGGTATCATTTGCATATCTCCGTGAGAGTAAAATTCCACAAACCAACCTGTATATTACATTAGTATATTACACTTTTAGATACATGTGTATGCATATCCCAAAGTTGATAATCCATGTGGAACAGATTTTTATTTTGTGAAATAATTTTTATTGTGATAATAATTGGATATTCATATTACATTATCTACCATGAAACACGTCGTCCTTTTGAACATATTCTTGTCATTCTAAATATGCACTTCGGATGAGTTGAATATATACTAATTTTGCCTTAATATCTTAAATCGTATTTATATATCTAAACGTAAAGGAACTAAATAATACATGATTATATAATGTCGATGAAAGTGTAGTACTTTCTTATAGAAAACTACAAATTCGAGGCCTATTTTCTTGTGTTATCCACAGCGGATACCTTAATTCTAACGAGAAAGAAATGAAAAGTAGAAATCATCCTTGTGAGACAATTTCAATTGATATTTGTCATAAAATATTATATCGAACATACTTGTACGTCACATCACTTTCAATGATCAAATATCTCCAGATAGAACCCAATTTAAGAGATGGCTTGCCATCAAACAACCAACCAATTACAGTATCCCACAATAAAAACAAAACCAAAATGCTTTTATTCTTCAGTCATTAGAGGATTGATATGTGCTCATTTTGGCTATATATGTAGCGAAATGTTGACAAATGACTACTTTGTGAATTAGCCATTGCAGGGTGGGTTCTCACTTCGTACATATGTTGTTTGATTAATGCCGGACTGATAGTGTATCCCATATTATTATGAGACACACACTTGGCTATTAAGAATATAATATTGAACCATAGATATTGATACAAACTCTGTATCATTTTACATCAGCAATAGTTATCAGGTTTTCTTGTTCCAGTTTACTGAACGTGCAGTTCCGTATGCTAGGATTGAAATCTCCAAAGGCATCATACCCAGCTCCATATCTATCAGTCATACATATCTATTTACAACAATACAATATACAATATTTCTCTGTTCATCGATATATCGAACCTATAAGCACCAACTGTAAATTGGTGTATGGCGGGTTGAATAACACAACCGATACATATGATGTGCTTATTAGTCAGTTATATAATTATATATCTAGCTTGGATAAGCATTGTTGACCCAGTTTTGAGACAGAAATTAAATCTAGATTATTCTCACTGTACTTGGTATAACTGGTTTTTTAAATATATGTATTTGGTATATATGCATGTTTAATCCACATGTGGCAGATATGCAATTATTGATATGCATTTAGGAAGCTTGTTACATATTCTAGAGAGCAGAGCATGTTTTGGGGCAGCTTTTCTCCAATGAAGCATTATTCCACATATCATAGTCTTACGTCGTCTCCGAGGTATCACAGATTCATCACCAGGTGTAAAACTAACTATTTATTTCAAACAACCACAGACATTTGTAGATTGTTAGGTTTGGGCGTTTGAGAGCATGGCGCTTTTTTAGATACTAAAAAGACATTTGATAATGTCATAGCAGTCTAGATTTCATCTTCACTTGTTTGGTTTGACCTTAAACTGCAGAGATGCTTGCATTACATTGATTTATTATACATAATCCTTTTATTAGTGCAATAAATAACAGTGAGGTGAAGATAATAAAAATAGCAATCATATAATAGACAGATTGAAGTTCTTGAATTAGAGTCAAAAGGATAGAACCATCAGGGAGAATGCAACAAGACATGATTTGTCAATCTCCAGATTAATGACTGAGTTCAAAAGCTGAAATCACACCATTGGAATTGAACATTGTTAATCAAGACGCATGGCTCGTGATCAAACCTACTCTTATCATTATCAACCATGCAAGTAGCTCATGGTTCAATGGTTTTGGAAAATGTAGTTTTCTGGTCACAAGATTAATCTTAGATCAAGAGGTCAAGGTGTCAAGATTACAAGATATAACTTGCAGGGATCAGATCTATATGGCAATGTACGTAAATATCCCCACATGGAGCAGGGAAATCTTTCCCATACCAGGTACCCATCATTGGCTCATCTCGCTAAAAAGATATATGATATGTAGAAATATGTATAAACGACCATCCTACTGACCAATTCTACGACAACGTAGTGGGGCAAACGATTAATAAAGAATTTCTAAAACATTTGATGTAATTCATAAATCATTAGACCATTACATGCCAAATGGAACCTTAGGAAAAACCTCACATTCCTTGCACCATGATGCAGTCATGGATGCAAAAGAACCATGGAAGAAGGATGAGTAATCAAAGACAAACAAAACAAAACTAATAATAATAAACAAAATAAAACTAATAACTTGAATAAGAAAGTCCATCATTATTGACTGGCAAAACTAGCTTGTGGGTCAATTTTTTTAATTTAACACTTTAATACCTTATTATTTAATGCTGTATGAATATTAATGAAATTTATAGTCTGGATATATAAGGGTAAACTTGTATTACTACAAGGCCCTGTTTCTTGGAAGAATAAGAAGTTCCTATAGTCTGTGTCCCATTTGCCCATAGCCGGATCTTACAAGAGGTTTAAAGGTCAACAACGTTCAAAGTTCAAAGAGTTTTTGGGATCAAAGTGTGGGAAATAGGTAATCTTTATGATCAAATTCCGTCGTTTGTTCTCAGATATTTATACATACACGAATCCTAGATTCATTTTCTTGGAAAATAACCTACTGTAATTTATAATACTATATAACTGTAATTGGAGCAATTATCGAAGATGGCCATCTGCCCTTAGTATACTTGACATTTATAGGAAGGAAATAAGAGTCTACCAGGGGTATATAAAGTGCTTTAATACAGTTGAAAACACCAATCAATCACCTTGTTATACATAAGTTTGGAAACTAAGCAATATAGATTTTTCAATCAAATGATGTTTTTAATAAGCATTTTAATCAAAGCATTCCACGTCGTTATCATATTCATTAATTATTTGGACTGAAATTTTTACATTAAGAATATTACATTAAGAATAAATAAATAAATAAATAAATAAATAAATAAATAAATAAATAAATAAATAAATAAATAAATAAATAAATAAATAAATAAATAAATAAATAAATAAATAAATAAATAAATAAATAAATAAATAAATAAATAAATAAATAAATATATATTTATATATATATATATATATATATATATATATATATATATATATATATATATATATATATATATATATATATATAAATATGCTTCTCAGACATGTTTGTTCAAAAAGGCATTGTACAGGTTACTTATGTATATATATATATATATTTATATATATATATATATATATATATATATATATATATATATATATATATATATATATATATATATATATATATATATATATATATATATATACATATATATATATATATATATATAAAAATGTAGGCCATATTGTATATCAGTATTTTTGGCAGATGTGATACATATTGCGATACTGGTTTAATACTTTACTTATTTAGGCAAACTTTCACATGACCGTCTTTAAAGGTAAAAATATCACGGTATGGTTTGTATGCAGTTTGATTCATCTCAAAACCTCAAATATCTAAGCCTGTTTTAAATCACCACGCATGAACATATAATGAAACTTTTCACGTGAACAGTAACATATACACACCGACTTTGATCTAGCCATTATCATTTTACGATGATAGGACAAACTACCAGACGAATGGACCAATGAAGCACTTACTTATTTTATGACACACTAAAAGGTCACATGACTAACCACGTGGTCTACTTGACGTTTTGTGTAATTTGCCTAATAAAATATAGCATATATTTTGTATTATTCTGGTTTTATAATATTCGTTTAAAGTGGTTTTCTCGTTTATTCAATGAACGAATTACCGTGTTATATAACTTGACTGCAACTTTTGAAGGAAATAGAAAAGGTGATATATATCATCAGGAAGTGTGTTAATATATGTACGCATGCGCAGACCGCGCGAAGGCTCAGCCATTAATAACCGTTTGAAGACCAACAGGCTCCTCCCATCCCAGACGTCTCTAAACAGCTAGAAATGATATTCAGACACGATGAAACGTGCCAGCTGTTGATGGAAACCAATGCTGCCCTCTGGCCATGCCCCCAGGAATTCTGACAATACTAGCACAGAAATAGTTTGACCTCTGACATTCTTCACAATTGGGAACAAAGTGGGGCAAATAGACTGCTAGGTCGGACACCATTGTGGGACGTACATATATATGACAGTCGGGGTACTCAGGTATCTGTCTGAGCGAAAAGAAGATGAATATTTCGCCTAGGCGGATCCCAGAGTGTCAGGGCTGACCCTGCAGCGATGGGAATACTCTTAGCGTGAGCTTCAGTCCTAGATTTGTTGGGTCTTTTTGCCATGTGACTTCTATGTGTGACGTGTTTAGCTTTGCATCCAAAACAAGTGTTGATTTTAAAAAATCAAGCTCGCGAAAGTTTGCAAAATCCCAATCTTCTTACTCTACTACGCACTCACAAATCACTTCTCAAACAAAAGCGACATCTGACGGTGTAATCAGAATTAATCAGCCAAAACATGGCCGCCATGGACCGATAATCGGGGTAGGCTCCATTGACTTACGGCTTAATCACCTTGAAACCTCAAACATCTAGCCCTAAAGGCAAAACAAACGCGAGCGAAAAGGAATGGTTAGGTGTGGGTGGTCTGACATAGGTCACTACATGAATCCTGACATGCGCATTGAATCCTTGCGAGTTCGAGATCCTAGCCTCAGTGAAACCATGACTTATCTTTGAACATTGAGACTTTACTCTTTTCCAACGAAACGAGAGACTATTAGGACCCCTTTTTAGCATTAAAACTCCGTTCATCTGTTGACTGGTGCATTTTGGTGCATTCGTAAAACTTTTGCTTGGGAGGTTTTCTTTGCGTCTTTCATTTGTTTCCTTTTTACTCACCAGATGTCACTTTTTTTGATAAGAACAAAAAATACATCCCACGTCACTGTCACGTGATTTGAGAATTGTGTGAGGCATTGGCGGTTTCGTGTTTCACGAGAATAAGAAATCAGAGTTATCGCAACAAAACAAATGAGACATTCCACAAAATAAAGTCAATAGCTTACATGCCCCATTTGTATCCCAATGATCAGAATAATTCAGAACAAACAAATGATCAGTATAATTCAGAACAAACCAGGTTTTTTGCACTTTATTGAAGATCTAATATCTTGTAACTTTTCATACATTGTATCAACCATTATGATGGTGTAGTCAGCAATGTTTTACAAACTAGTGCTTTCGTTGAACTATATGAAACAAATATTTATGATTTTATTACGACTCGATTTAATGCACCTTTAAAGTTAGAGCTTGGTCAAAAGTAACCATGTAGAACCCGGAGTTATGTAAATCAATACAAAGTTATTGAACATGTGATAAAGAGCAATATCATTTTAAATAAAAAAAAATGAATTAATCAGTCAGAGAAGAGAAAATAAACCAGTAAAATAATGACATAAAACCAATTTATGGAGGTCCTGGATAATCACTATTTTGTTTCATTAATGACGTTATGTTGACGAATAGTGCATCCCTAAGAAGTTTTTTTTAACTCAAGAAAATGTTTATTTCTGGCATACAAGTGTCTGCCACAACATAAAATGTAAGACGAGATATTAGTTTTTATATTTGTCGAAAGAAGACTATTTCACCCAATATCAATTCATTTTAAGTCAGACGTTTTAACACGTCTGCAATGCGCATGCCAAAATCATTGAAATTCCTGGCTGCAAAGGTAGGATTGGGCAGATGTATAGTATAATGGGATAGGCCAAATGCGTGTCAGGCTTGTCTTTTTGAAGCTCTATGAAGCTATGTTCTACCACACTCTCAACCAGACATCCATCCCATTTCCTTGTGCCCTCCTTTACCTCATAACATAAGGCGCCTCACACCATCATATCAGTGTGTGTATCTGCAGTCAAGAATCCTCATACCCCTCAGACTCCCTTATCATACTCTCTTCCAGAAAAATATCACCAAGAATTCACACAAGACTTCATACCATCTAGGCCTATTATCATATATGCTCTAAAATGTTTATATCATTCAATACCCCATATAGTCTGGGATCATATCCTTCAACATAATATTATCCCTTAGAATGTTCATACCCTTCAATACCCCGTATAGTCTGGGGTCATACCCTTCATCACGATATTCAATTGGATGCCCATACCTTTCAAAACCTCATATCATCTGGAACTATGCCCGTAGGAAGTCCTATTATCATACCTGTCTTAAAATGAAACGAAATTCATAATGGACCAAATTAGAAAAAAAAAGAAATATCACCCCAAATTTTTATATGAAAATAACTGATGAATCGTGCATTTGAAGTGTATGTCCCAAGCTTGTCCGATAAACATAACAACTATAAATGTTTGGGAAATATTAGATGTATTATATTTTGAAATATTAGATTTATTTTAAGTACGAAATGCAAAGGCCCTATGAGCATACATCGATTGGAATAAACTTGTGCAAATCATTATTATTTTTTTATCATCTATATACACTATTCATCCCTAAATTCCCATATCTTGCCGAGCAAAACTCCCAATAGCTTCAAGAAACTTCATAAAGAACGCAATTTCGATGACCAGTATTATTATCAATAGTCATGTAAAGAACCCATTGTCATTCTCAATATCTGTCGGAATGTTGCAATCAGGAAACTCAAACAAATCTCGAAGAAATATGCTTTGACCTGCCCAGTTCTTACATAAGATGAGGCATATCAGATAATATTCTGTTGTCGATAATTTCATTTTAAAGTTTGAAGCCTTTTAAAATAATTTTATTATTCCGAAATGGACATTTTAATGGTTATGATATTTACCGATTGGAAATGAGAAATCCACTCTTTAAAGGTGAGAATGGATGCTCTTGCTGCCTTCTTTGTCTCGCCTCACTGCAGCTTCAGGAGTAACGGTTGCCATGATACATACGAGGGTCATTCCAAATGTTCAGGGACAAAATTATCGATTTTAAAGATATGAAATTTATTTTTTTGGAAAGGAAATGAAGTTTTTGAAAAGTAAAGGAAGTTTTCGATCACAGCTATCATATATCTATTCACTATCTTTTATTTACTCTTTTAATGCCCTGATTTATCCCCATATGCTGTCCATTCTCGCAAAAGTATGTACAAAAAGCAAGAATATCATGAATATTGAAAATAATTCCCAGTTTACTCATTATAAAATGTAGGGCCTTGATTCAGAAACACATACTTCTCGGCCATATTGGGTGTGATAAACTAATCCTTAGATTGATTAATGTATCCAAAATTAGTTAAAGTAATATTCCTTAATTATTATTTGAAATGATTGACCCCTCATATATATATAAATATATATATGTTCACGTCTTCTCCCTCGATTTGCT
The DNA here is from genome assembly GCA_949316495.1 of Amphiduros pacificus. NCBI lineage: Eukaryota > Metazoa > Annelida > Polychaeta > Phyllodocida > Hesionidae > Amphiduros > Amphiduros pacificus. Next base: position 35,186,542 of record OX439002.1, read on the forward strand.
AAAAATGACAGTCCATTGGTAGACATTGGTAGACCTGTGACATTTAATATCATATTTACGGGAATGGGTCATTCATTGGACATTTGACATGAATAGATTTATGGGAGTGGGACATTAGTGTAACATGTGACATGAGATTTTTTCAATTTGGTCTTCTATGGTTCTTAATGTTTTCATGACATACTAATGGTTCCCTCTCGTGCATTGTGAAAACAAGCCAATCTAACTGATAATATCGTTTTACCGATTTATCTTTCACTCATTCACTATGTGTGATTGTAACAAATGTATATGGGGTGGCATTTGTGTCAGGGACATAATTATGTCTAAACAATTGTTTCCCTAATCCTGTAGATAGAAAAATACTTACCAACGGCTTCCCGTATTAGGTTTGTGTTTACAGATAGTACATGCATATATATAAATAAAAAGGATTTCAAGAATATTTACCTTCAAAGAACACTTTAAAATGGAAATGCGAAGATTATTAAGACTAGTACTTTTGAAGTTGAACCAATTTACCAAAGTTGTCGGTCGCACTCAGAATCATACTTTCACATACGATTTGTAAGATTAACCCTATTTCAGTCTAAAATATATATCTGTTTGAAAAAACAATCAATCGTTGAAATTATATTTTTTTCAGAAGAATCAAAATCATCAGAATCATCAGAATCGATATATCTCATTATGTATACATGTAATGTCTATGGTTGTATGATACATATTTATCTAGCTCAGCTATCGCCTCATCGGCTAAATGCATATACTGTGTTACTTTCTTGTAGAAAGTAACACAGTAACCCATGACCAAAAAAGTAATCAATAAATAATACCCCTATTTTAAAAAGTATGTTAAAACACACCTTTTTCATTTCAATGTTCCGATCAAAAATAGAGAGTAGTAATTTTACATGTAGAAATAACATTCATCTGTCATCAACAGTGTGGCATGTTGACAACTTTTTGACCACCTCTTGTATATGAACCACACGTGTTCAAACTGCCGGGAAGACATTTTGAAAAAAATCAAAGCAGTCTGTGTCACGAGTGTGGAACGAACAATTGGCATTCAAGAGAAGGTTTTTTTATTAGGGTTATGTCATCTTAGACTATATGGAAAGTCTAACAATGCACTATAATTTATTGTACAAGAAGGGACAATTTTTTCTCAAAATTATCCGTTTTTGTCAATGATGGAAAAGGCGTCTCCAGAAAATTGTTTCCAGCGTTACTGGTAAAGAGCAAACAAAAACTCCAAGATTATTTTAAAGTCAAAAGCAAAACATTCTGACATTGACATTACCGAATATTTCTGATGAAAAGATATTCTTGTCCTATGATATATATGTTCACTGCGAGGGAGGTGCATATATCAATACAAACTGCCATGAATAAAATAAATCATCATGAACACAAGGACACAGGACGACATGACACTGCTGCAACCCATGGAATTGTCTTCACGGTAAAACAATCTTACTTTTTGAGTCAATATATAGTGTTATATATTTTGTGTCGGTAGTGTGGCATTTTCTAAGGCAAAGCATTTACTGCCTTTTACGAGATTCATAATTTATTTGTTCACATATTTCGTGCTTATTGAGAAGAGTTTGATGAAAAGGTAAAGTAACAAAACGTCCCAATATTATATTGTATCTGAAGTGTTTTTCACTTTTTAATGATATAAGATAAACGTAGAGACAGAACGACGGCAAAGAAACATATTTAAGGTCTTACTTCAATACTTTCCTCATAACTCATACCGATATTGAACTCTGTAATTCTCATGCTGGCAAGGATCCACAATACTTCTGTTATTCAAGGTCAGATATTTTGGAATCATATACCAATACAAATTATAGAAAAATAAAATAATCTGTATCCATTCTTTCCAGTATCCTTATATATTGTATCGCCAATTCTGTATAAAATTAACAATTGCGTAGATATAAATGTGTTGTTGAGAGGAAAGCAGATGATGTGTTTTGAAGAAAAAACACAGCCTTTTCTCTTCCTTAAATAGGTTCTCACACACACACACTCACACACATCAAAAACTGCAGCTTAGAACGATGCATCTGCCTGACACATTACGTTGAAGGTTTGGTCCTATTTGCTCACATTTTTTAACATTGTCCTAACCTAAGTGGTTTAATTTATCTAGCAGGGTGGACATGTCAGTACCATACTGCAGTCCAGACTCGTAGATGGCCGCCATTTTGAAAGTTAAGCTGTTCACGAGAATGGATTTCCGAACTAGAATTTTCCAATTCTCGAATAATATGTCGTCTGTAAACTTATAATGATTGTTTTAGATTCATGTTTTTCGGGTAGATTACAAAATAAACTAAAACTAATGTCTTTATCTGAGAAATAATCTGTGCCATAATAACAGTACCCATGCAAGCAGTTCTAAAGTCTTGGAGCGCATTTCTGTATCAAAATATTGTGTATCAGTTGAATATGAATTGTTGTTTTTTTCACAAGAATTGAATTCTAATATCTGGTAGCTTTATATCAGTTATGTGTGTCAACACCAATCAAAACTATTCGTCAATCTTATATTAAATAATTTCACATTTCAATAACATATGCGCTTTTAAATAGATACCTCGTTGGGAAATGCGTTTTATCCTAGATAATATAAATCACTTGGGTATTTAATCTAGATTAGAGAAGGTACACGTATCCTCAGCAAAGAAACTCTTTACATTTTTGCGTCATTTTATTTCGTTTTATTTTCAACATCTTTTGATCAAATTGGGATTTACCTTTAAAATAAGAGACTTGCATGATTGTTTTCTACAATGTTTAATGTAGAATTGAGAATCTAAATATTAAAATATCAAAATCGTCTATTAATGCAATCAAACTCGTGAAAAAGATGATCTATAATGGTATATGTTAGGTGGGTTTTATCATTATAAGTGGAGTCTTTAATACTCACATCTCATTTTGTTGAGTCGAGTACATTGAGATAATTGATAAATTGATACTATGCATGGAAAGGATATAATCGAGTTTAGGGAACATATGAATAGCCTTTTATGAAGACCCTACTTTGGGTGCTATCTTCCATACGGTGGAATGATTGACAGGAGATAAAAAAAATATTTAAAACAATCCTTACCTCTGGCAAGAATATTCTAACTAAGTTTGACTTGCAACGAAATCTTTTTCTGTGACACACACCAAAATTATATCTGTCATGTGATCAATTTATACAACTATTAACTGAGAATGAATATTCTCATCCGAGCTGTCTTAAACGAATATCGTCAATATCATTTTATATCTATTCATCTATTTGAAAAGAAATGTTTATCCTCTTTCCCCCAAACATTATTCGCAATGTAAAGGTATGTGTTTGAAGGGGTTCAAGTTGATTGACATGCTAACCGGGTGAGGGGTAGTTTCTCGGGTTGAAACAGGACACCATACGTCAACACGAAAATATAGAGTCATAATCAAGCAGATGAAATATTTTTGTATTATGATATGTGCAATCTTTGAATGAGTGATGTGTTTTTAAAACATAAAGTCAATGGATCAATGAACCAGCAATGGTTGAGTGATTTAACGTTATAAATAATTTTTTGTTGTTCTTAAGGATCGATATGAAGGGAGCAGTTTGAAACATGCTTTGATATATTGATCCACAATTAGATAGCCTTTTTATATCATATCCTATCTCTTTACTTTTTGAAAGAAACTTGACTTGAAGATCTTTAAAATCAATACATGCAATGAAATTTAAATATAAACTCAAAACTTAAAAGGAAACAGAAAACAGTGTTCTTGATTTAAAAACACTGAACTTAGACTCAACTCAATGAGATTGCTGTAATAAATAAATACCTTTTAATCGTATTTGCAAGGTAAAGAAAACCCTGTTTGAAAAAGGATATTGTTAAAGAGAGTCAGCCTTTTAAATAGCTGATAGCCGACTCATGACATATCAGACACAGTTACATTTTTATCAAAAATAGGTTTATCAAGGATAAAATAAGTAAGCTATTTTCTTGATTTTGCATCCGTTATCCATTCCCATGATATTTTTTTGGATGCAACATTTGTGTATCTCTTTGGTTATTCATTGGTTTTTATTTGGTTTTGCCCTTTGGATGACATATTGGACTTATTGTTTGATAAGTTTTGAGTCATCTATGATCAATTTGATCTTTAAACCACAAATTATAAATTAAGCGTAATTTTACCAAACAACAGAACAACACGCATGGTTATGATTATTACTCATTACGTGTTAGGCCCTCAGGAGAACTTGATTCAACTTACAAACACCATGTTTGTAATGTCTTCACAGCTTTGCTGTAGCTAACACAATTCGCGTGAATGCATTGGCTGCTATGCTACATTTTAATTTAACATTCTAACATTTTAATCCCCTACGCCTGTTCCTTAATCCAGTATTTCACCTCCATGGCACAAATATTTTCTTATTTCCGCGAATAAAAAAGATCCTTCTTGAATTGTTAATTGCTGTGGAAACAATATTCCTTTCTTCAGCCAAGCAATCGTTTGGTAAATGCACAAACATAACCTATTTTGCGATTTTATCTCTGATGTTTTTGTCTGTATTTGGCAACAATTGTCGATTTAGATTTTCACCACTCGCTTCTTTTGATTAAAAACCAGATACACATCAATGGGGCATGTATATATGAGAAGGCATGGGCTGGGATAACATGTAGATATGAGAAGGCATGGGACGGGATAACATGTAGATATGAGAAGGCATGGGACGGGATAACATGTAGATTTGAGAAGGCATGGGATGGGATAACATGTAGATATGAGAAGGCATGGGACGGGATGACATGTAGATATGAGAAGGCATGGGACAGGATGACATGTAGATATGAGAAGGCATGGGACGGGATAACATGTAGATTTGAGAAGGCATGGGACGGGATGACATGTAGATATGAGAAGGTATGGGACGGGATAACATGTAGATATGAGAAGGCATGGGACGGGATAACATGTATATATGAGAAGGCATGGGACGGGATAACATGTAGATATGAGAAGGCATGGGACGGGATAACATGTAGATACAGATAGGGCCCAGAACAAGAGCCATGGCATTTCCGTATCTCTTGAAATTTCATACTATATTATGGTAAAAAGTCCATGGGTTTGATTTGAATCCCGTAAATATCCAATTATCAAATGAATTATTGATGTTTTACTCCCCGATCATTCAAACTATTTAAAGGTATGTAGGGTTATTATAATGTTATCTCTCTTTCTGTTTGTATTTCCCTCCCTACCTGTCCATTGGTACCCGTCCAACTATTGAATAGTTACAGCTAAACACCTTTGAATCACAAGACATTTGAATCTTGGTATCCTCCACTTTGCTATTTATATGTGAATCCCTTACCTTCAAAAGTTACTATCGTTGTAAACAAAGTATAAATTTTAAAATGAAAATAATTGTTCACAATAAATAGTTGTTACGAAAAAAAATACTGTTAAATTACAGCAATAGTTGCTTGTAGCACAGTGACCCATATTTGGTGATCCTTTCTCAAATGAAAATCTGATGAACTCCACTAAATTGTGGATTAGTAAAATATGACCCTGCAGTCGAAAGATTTACGAACTATGTTAAGTATAATCCCCCACAAAAATGGATAGAATATTTGGTTAATTTGAAACATAAAATATAACAGCAATCACTACTTTAGAATACACAATATTGTATTGTTATCAAGATTTACAGTTCAAATATTCTTCATATACCAGCAATAAATACTGTTATTGTAGGTACAACAGAAATTGTCATAACAATACAACAAAAGTTGGTGATATTCTACAGTTACTTTTCACAGTGTAGTTACTCTCCTCTAAATCAAACGAAAAACTGGAATTAAATGATAATGGCCATTAATTCTGGTTTAGGCAAAATCTGTAGAATTGATTTTTGTTAATAGGTCAGAGGATATTCATTGAATCAGAGCTGTATTGACCTTTGGACGGTTATTGCTGAGATCCTTTTAGGTCACATGACACTGGCTTTCCTATTTTAGGAGCAGACCGAACAGCGCTACCTAGGGAGACTTATGTTAGTCTAAACCTTGTCCAAGAATGATATGCTTTGCATATGATAAAGCATGTTTGTGTCTTGGTTGCAATCTATTTTCCTTTCATACCTTGGTGTAGTAAAACAAGCAAACCCTGCACACAGAATTGTTTTGAGAGAGATATTCCTTTGGGAGATTTTGCCTAGGAGATAGAATCTTAGATAATAATTCCTTGTCAAAGTGGGTCACACCAGGTTATCATTTTGGTTACTGACATGGCATGTAGATATCTACCTGTGCAGTGAAATTAATTTTACTTCTGACACTTTCAACCAATGAAGTATTATTCTTTGTAAAAGGATATCATCTAAATAGTGCATGAAACCTAACTTTTGCCAAACCACAAAGGCATGTAATTGCAAACTGTGCACAATCTTTTGAACACAAGTTCTAGGCCACTGTTTAACATTCTAACAGATCGACACTCTGACAAATTGACACTCTGACAAATTGACACTCTGACAAAATGACACTCTGACAAAATGACACTCTGACAAATTGACACTCTGACAAATTGACCCTCTGATAAACTGACACCCTGACACCTTTACATTCTGACAACTTGGCACTCTGACACCTTAAAATACTGACAACTTGGCACTCTGACAATTTGAATCTGACAACTTGAATCTCTGAGAAACTGACACTCTGACAAACTTACTTTATGACAAATTGACATTCTGACAACATAACACTCTAACAACATAACACTTTGACAACTTAACACTTCGACAACTTAACACTTTGACAACTTCACACTGACAGCTTGGCACTCAAAGGACTTGGCACCCTGATGATTTTAATCACTGACAACTTGACACCCCGACAATTTGATTCTCTCACAACCTGAATCCCTGACAATTTAAATCTCTGACAATTTGAATTTGAAAACTTTGGGATTTTGACAACTTGCCACTCAGACAACTAGCCACTCAGACAACTTGCCACTCAGACAACTTGCCACTCAGACAACTCAACACTCTGACTACATAACACTCTGACTACATAACACTCTGACAACATAACACTCTGACCCTTTGACACCTTTGACGACTTAACACTCTGACAACATAATACTCTGACAACATAATACTTTGACAACATAATACTCTGACAGCATGGCCCACTGATGATTTGACACTCTGACAACTTGAAACTCTAAATATACAGCTGTGAAAATGTGACACTGACACTGTGACATAGTCAATCATATTGATAAGCATATTATCATCTGCATTTGAAGCATATTTAGCTCTTCAGGGAATGTTTTGGTAACAATTTACACCTTTCCTTAAAACCCCTGATAACTAATTATATATTCTGTTTTTTGTTCACCTTGCCATAAGCTTGCTTTATTTTTTTTTAAATAGAGCATAAAAGATTTATTTGTTTTTCATTAATGTGTCACTTGTTGAGGTACGTCTGTATTAATAAAGGCGATTCCTTTCACATGAAAGCCTTTGTGATTGTTTTACACCGTTGAATTCGTGTTGGCCAAGCCTCATTAAACATTCGTGAAAAAGGAAAGATAAATGCTGTATACACAAGATAGATGACATACAAAACATTATATAGTGATCATATTGACAGTTTCTTTTAAAAAGAACAAAATTTGTTTTCTACTTTCCACTTTTAGTTCTTTTTTTGATAATTTTTAAGGCTCTAGAATATTTTGATTATTTAGACAATCTGACAGAACGATTCTACAAAACAAACAGGGTTAAAATCTTATACACTGGTGCATCAATAGGATTTTCTCTGTACCTTAAGGATCTGATGTGGTTTTTTAAAAACTTTATCATTCAGGTACACCCATATTTTAAAATAACATCAGATATATTACAAGACACATTGCTAATTATAGTTTTTGGGGGAAAATGTTTTAGAGATCTGTAAAATACATTTGTTATTTTTAGGAAGTTAACAATAAAATTCAGAATCTTGTGCTGGAGTTCATCATTACCTGTGCTCAGATTCCATCGACACCCTTACACAGCAGAAATACCACACTGAATTCTGATTGGCAATATGAACAATGAAAAATAAGATTTCACACTTGTGTGACAGAGATGTGTTTAGATATCAAATAGTTATTAAGATATTTCTGAGTTACGAGTTCTGTCTAAATGGACTGATATAGGCTTTAGAAGACAGGTAGATATGCATTGACAGTACTGAGTGTGATTTCTGTGAACCGAATGCTTTATCCTTGACGTCATTGCGACAATATTAAAAGGAGAATTTGAGAAACCTTGGGTAATAAAATGTTCAGTGAACAATCATAAATAGCACAGATTGGGATCAAATGTATTTGTAGTTTGGTGATAAATAATAGACCCAGACAACCCAGACAATTGCCAACCTCAAATATTGAATCAGAGGTATTATTTTATGATAAACTATAGAAGTGTGGTCTGCCAAACATGATATCTGTTCCCCGTGTCGTTGTGGTCTATGGGATAGCATTGAGAAATTAATATTTCAACGATCTCAATAATTTATTTGCATATTCTTACATATTATTTATGTCATCAGAACTGATGCTTCTTGTCGCATTGTCGCATTAAAACTCTTAATTCAACATCTTCTGTGTAAACCGTGAGCTACATAACATAATATTTTGGTCATATATGCCAAACCTGATTCATAATCATTTTGTTCAATAGAAACAGATCAAACGCATGTTCTATGTTTGACTAATTGTTCGTGCTATTATTATACAAAGAAACGATAATTTAAATGATAAATTGTCTTCAAGCTGTTTAATTTGTGGAAATCAATATGTAAGACAATTCATTATTAATTGATATATTTAACCGGATATTTTAAAATAATCTGATTGATCACAAATACCCCAGACACCATTAATCAACCCAGATAATATCAAAGGTTTTGTTTGAAACTGTGATCGAGGCAATGTGACCTTCTGTGAAATACAAACAGGGAACTGTGTGATTTTAACACTTGAGAGAAAACTTTTATTTAGAGAGAATATTGACTCAATGAATGCTCCAAGTTAATAAAACATAAATACACATTTCCATGGTTTGTTTCGTTGCTCGCCAGCGGGATGCCAATTGGTTTTACCGAGTAAACTTCTAGATTTAGGTCGTGGGAAGCTGTATTGACATTTTAATATTGTCACTGTTTTTTACACATTGTAGCTATCTAATAAAAGACACTGTTTGAGCTATGGCCACTCCGATACTACATATATCATTGGAATGTATTGTCTTGTATTATTAGAACTTTCAAGCATATTTTTCAGACCAGGACAATCAGTTTTGTACCGCTTTATCAATTGAACATGTTGTAAATGGCTTGATTTCTATATTTAAGATTTAATTATTATTATATGTTAAGTAGCTGTATCCAGACAGACATATTGCCGAGTGTACAAGTGCTGGAATATAAGCAAACCCTTCTGAATGTGTCCAATGTCCAGTCTGAGTAAGTTAAACTCAGCGTGTATAACTTTCAAAGAAAGTCTCTAAGCGATGCATTGTAATACTTCTTCTAAAGTAGCCCATGCTGTTTCCCATTTGAACAATCGGACACTTGATTTATATTTTGCTAGTGATCTATTTCTGTGTCCTTCATTATTAAAAACAATGGATTAAAATGTGTTCAGAACAAAAAAGGGTCATAACAAAAGACAGACCTATGAAGTATACATGTTTATGTGGGAAGTCTTTGTCACTCGGAAACAAAACTCTCAGCAAACTATCATTGCAAGAGTTCAATGTAAGAGTTTATATGGATTTATTAACAGGTTTGATTCATGGGATTATTTTGTAGTAAAAAAATCACTTTGTCACAAATTTGAATCAATCAATTTGTTATATTTTTTGAAAAAAAAGTTAGCCAATCAAAACGCAAATAAGACAATCAATTTTATTTGCATTTGTGCTGTATTCCTACGCAAAATTATAGGTTTTAAATATGAATTCCACCAATAGGAATAGTAATATAAAGATTAAAAACGGATTTGCATTTTTTTGATATTCCTACGCATTATGGATGAATGATTGTGATCAGGTTCGATGTACCACTCTCCTCAAATCAGAAATGATGAATATTCAGTACTTGGATGTGTGAGGAACATCAGTGCATTTCTTGCTTGGTAAAATCGGCAATATATCAATATTTGAAATTGAATTACCTCAATATTAAATAAAATAAATATATCATATATGAACAAAATGTTTATCATCCTAAGTGACAAATATTGGTGGACAGGAATGTTATACACACAAATTAAACATTCTCTGTAACAAGATTATATTACTAGTTATGGCCCGAAAATATTATACATTATATATACAAACATATCTTGACATTATTACGTTTTATATATCCAGATAAAAAGACAGAATACTTGCAAGGAACAAGGACGAGTATAAACAACATTATAACAGATAAAAAGTAGAACAAATAGTTGTCTTTACTTGTCAGAACGAAACCCTTCAGTGTGCGTCGCACTACACACCCAATGACGTTCAACACTCATTTCTTTTATTTTCTGTATTATACTATCAATAAGAAACAAATTTCACAGGAAGATTCGCTCCAGTTCAGGCTTATTCAATATTAGTGCATGATATCTGGTCTGCTCTGGTGGAGGTTTGTCAGATATCATCGAGTCCTGAATGTTGAACGCATCATTGTGAATTTACCAAACATTGCGGTAGAAGGTATGTAATACTATGTACGATATATTCACTCTACAGTTAACGTGCACGAGTTTGCTTATATAGGGCAGCAAGCATTTCAACTCTTTCTTTTGATTTGTTTTTTTTTTCAAATTGATTATGATGCCCTAACAATTATCAGTGTCTTCTCAACTTGAATTGCATGCTATATTATATACACAGTCTACTCAGTTTTTTCATGACCTTAGTTATGTTATTATGAAGCATTCCACTACAGTATGGTGTAATGAGCATATGGGTTAATATTTTTGCATAGCTGCTTGATATTCATAAAAAAATAGTTCACATACATTTACAATTAGATAATTTAAAATACAGATATATCTAAAGTAACGAAATAAAGGTGTTGGTATATCAGAATGAGTAAACTCGGAAGGAAAGAACAAGTGTAGTGTGCAAAGTTTGAGACGGACGCAGATAAGTTAAGTGAAAAAAAAGAATTGCTTTTCTTTGTATACCAATAAAACAAACTTGCTGGAAGAGAGAGAGAGAAAAAAAGGTTAAGAGCAGTGAAGGAGGCAGATGCAGATGCAAGGGTTTAGTCTCAACGCAGGTAGTATTCCATATGTTTGTGAACATTCTAAGATAGAAAGTAAAATGAACTCATATATCCATCAAAACATAGTAAAATAGTAAATGACTGTCTCAGGAAGATGGCGAAATTTATGTTGACATTATTTGCTTTGTGTCGAATGACAAGAGAACATTGGTAATTTGGCATGCGTAAGATTTGAAATACTTAAATATTCACTGAAATGTAAACTATATATCAGCCTTATTATTTGTTCATGTTCCTGTGAATACAATTCAATTAATATCGATTTTTTGAGCACCGAATATAAGAAAATACACCATCACAATAACGACCAAAGAGAGGAGTGGGATCAAGAATATATCCAAAGCGAATTCTGGCATATATTGGTCATTACTTTTTGAAACAATATTTTATCTCATTTATCTCGGACTATGGATTTAGTATTTCTGGGTACTAAGCAGAGTAAAAACCCGAGAGGTGCTGCAGACTGGTTATTCTCCAAGTATGAGGTGCTGGAAACCCACGAGGTTGATCCGCAGAAATATCCAAGGCCACAACTAACACATCAATTGCTCCATGAAAGTTGTCTTGAAAACGTGCATATGAAGTTTATAGATAATAAAGGTTCAATAAGACACGAAGTACGGTGAACTGATTGAGAATGAATGAACAATTGCCTGGATAATTTTGTTACGACAGAATACATTCTATCCTCGTTTTGCATGCGCTTCCAGTATGTCGTGCTCATATAGAATACAACTGTATGTAAAATAGTAGCAGAATATTATATTGGGACAAGACAACTTCCTTTAATGTAGATTTGGATATGACAAGAAATGAGTTTTATATTTGCTCTCATTCATCACAGCAGTGAAGAAAACAGCAAATCAGGCCCAGTCTCGACCAGGAAAAAATGGCGGACTGTAAAACCCAAGAATGAGTACAAGAGAAATGCGTAAATCTTTTACATTTTGGTTACAGCTTTAAGATATTATAGGTCATATTTTATATCTATATATAAATATATTCTGGTAGATTATGATGTTATGATTTAAGTCAATAACCACATTCGATATTATGAATATACTCCAGGCAAGGTTAGGGATATATAAAATACTCATGAGTTGTGTCCAACTCACCAGTCAAATTCAGTGTTTTCTCGTCATTCTGTCAACCTCTTTGGTGAAAATGTTCCTAGAATATCAATTTTGATGCACAAATAAACTTATGCATGTGAAAGGTACATACACTCAAATATGAAATTTTGATTTGATATATTCGTCAGAGTTGTCTTCAGACATACTTCTAACGTATTCATTATGTCTCTGTATTTATTTCTTAGCAAAGTGGAACAAGATAAAGTCTATTTTTGTCTTGCAATGAGAGAGTCTGATTTATTTGGAATACGATTTTTGAAAATAGATAAATATTTCTTGTAAGATATACATTTTCTCCATTATGAAATGCGTGGGGCTATTTAGGCAAACCTACTATTATACATCCAAAACCTATCAGTTTATTGATTTATTTAAAGTTTGCATTGTACATCATGTAAACAATTATACTTAAAAGTAAACAATTATACTTTTCTTGGCAAAAAACTCATAACATAATTTCATGCTTCTCCTGTCAATACACAACAATTAAATATTCATCATGTTTGAAGATGGTACATTTCCTGTCATCATATTCCTCTAACACATGCAGCTGTAGAGCTGAATATTTCTATTTGTGTAGTAAAATGTTGATATTTGGAAATCTGTATTCATATCTGATTAATCAGTCAAGGATTTTGTAATATTTATGAACGAATTCATGCTATTTTCAGAAATTTATGACCAAATTAAATAATTGAAAGGTTAACCTATCTTTTTGCACACATATTTATAAATGTTTAAGGAACAGATTGACGACGATTCTGCAGATATCATCTCACTCGTAAGTGTAAGACCTTGACATGATAACATATTTGGCAAAAGGAAAATGTGTTCTGTATGAAAAAAATCTACAAGAAGACATGTAAGACCAACATGTTTATCAATTGATGATTGTCATGCACGGACAGGTGATGCCTTAACGGTAACATGCGAATAATTAGAACAAAGGGGACGTGTCCAAAACTGCCAATCAATTCATATGAGTGGGTAAGAGACGCTGAGACGGTCCCTGTTCTGTTGCCCTGACGCATGTCATTCAAACTGTGACTTACACCTTCATGAAGCGCCTATACCTATTGGAGTACATGGTATAAAGCTCTGTACATCGTACCTCTCATTCAGGTTGGTTTATTCATAATATTTGTTAAATATAGGTGAGAAGTTGAAGTGGGACACCTTGTCAATTTGAATGACAATAATATTACAAGCGATCATAGAGAACCTTCACAAGTGGAAACAATTTTGAACATGGCATATTCCATATCCACTTCTTAATCATTCCAAATATGTCTATCAACTATATTACATTATTTATCAAAAGAAAAAAAAACGGTAGTCTTTTAGTTGGTCCTTGTTAACCTAAAAAAAACAACCATAATCATTACACACAAATGATAAGATTTGTTTCAATTTATCTATTATTGCCTTTGGTAAAGATCTATCAAGAAGAAAAAATAAGTTGCCTCTCAGGGTCATGACCGTCATCACCATCTCTTATGGTGCTCGGTTAATGCGCGTGTATTTTCTCCGCAGAAGTTGTGATCTCAGTACAATTGACTTCGAGAATTGACACCTAATTTTCACATTTCTAGGTGAAACACATTTAACAAGTTCAAATGTCAGTCATCAATGTGGGCTATTTACATTGTGAACAGCTGCTTTTTTCGACATCTACGAAAAATTATCGTTGTATTCGCTTTTAGAAAAACGAATTTCCGTGAAGATTTAATGTATTCTATGAAATCATTAGTACTTTGGAATGATTACTTTGGTTAAAAATAAAAAACTTGTTATTTAGTTCGATCTGAACCATATAGCTTCGTAAATATTGAAGAGTTAACAATAAAACTTAATAATAACGCTTAGCGTCAGTTTAATCAATAGTGGTTATATAGTTACTATATACATAATATATAACCATGCCCTAATTCTGAACTTTAAATAAATATCATTTATTCAAATAAATATCATTTATCAAATACAAATTATGAGGTAACGTATGGTAAATTGATTTCCTTAAAAAAGATTATTGTCATGTAACACTCTATAGTCTTTCTTTAACGTAAATCTTGCTTTTGATACTGCACATTTACCAGGGAGAAACCTATGAGTGAAGATTTAATTCAAAGGTATTGGGTCACCGTGCGCCTAAGAGGGCTTCTTTATCGACAACAATTATTTTCTTTATGTTTAACTTTAGATTCGAGTTTTACAGGTATTGTTCCATTTTCATACTATACTATAATGATTAAATCGTATTGAAATTAATTTCTGGTAAAATATGCATCGTCTCATCGGTTTAATCGTTGTTCATACAAGCTCGTGAAATATGCCTGTGACATGCCGTTAGAATTCGAAATAAGGAGATTTATATGTTGAATATTAGGAAACATTCGTTCTTGGGAAGCTGACTTGAAAGTTGTCATTTCTTTCGGCGTTTTGTGGTGCCACCTAGTGTGCAATTATTGTTTGGAGAACTCGTGTGTCATATTAAATAATTTCATGGGATGAGTTAAAATATGTCTTCAAAATGCCTTAATTGGGTATCTGTGCTGCTTTCTTAACCAAATACAAAAATGTGTCTTTAAAATAAAGGTTAAGTCAACAAGTAAATGGTTTAACCTTGATATTTCTTTGTTGACGCCCAGGCAAAACTAGGCCTTTTCATGAATATTCCAATGATATACATATATGGTGATTTAAACAGTTTTTAGACTTAGGATGTAATGGTTTTATGAGTCTCGCAAATACCATGCATAATCTAAACGCCTTTCTTATGTCTTTGCATATATACATTTCCACAAGTTACTTCAGTTATGTTGGCAATTACAGTAGACACTTTCAGCGCCACCTTGTGGAAAAATGTCTAGTATCAATATCAATACCTTGAGAAAATATCAAGCTGCATATTAACTTCTGTGTAGAGTGAGGTCCTGATATTGCTTTTGGATATGAACATTCCCACGATCAATGTCAGTGGCAAATTACATATCTGCTTTCAGAAATAAAAAATATTAAGCAACAATGTTGAAAACAAAAACTTTTGTCTGTAATTCTTTGGTAAGTACACTTTTAACCATTCATATCATCACCATGGTCTGGATACCTCAGCTATTGTTTTTGTACCATCCGCCGGTACCTGTGATTAATGTATTTATGATAATGCAATTTTTGACAACACATGTCCAGGAAAATGCTTGTATTGATTTATTCAAAGCATTTGACCGTATTCCTGGCAGTCTTCTTACATATTGCTTGCCAATACACTATGACAGGATAATCATTTCTACCGCAAAAGTTTCATAGATTCGGACAATCCATGATATATTTGAAAAATAATAAATATGTAATCAACAAAGTTATCCAAAATAGTAATGAGAGAAACAATATATAATTAAAGGAGGAATTTTCAAGGAACCAAAACAGAAGTGAATGAAGAACAGCAAAACTATCCCACCATTCCCCTTTATTTCATTTTATAACAGCACCTTTGCGAGAATGTCGATTAATATCTGTTTTATTCACATATACGGTTATAAAGTAAAGAAACTCAGACTATTGAGTCCAGGGCGACCCTCTGCTGACCTCAGGGCAGACCGGGAGCCAAACTGAAGTGCAGACGGACGTGCAGTACATATCTGATCTAATTGCCTAATGTAACCATAATGATTTATTCTCATATCGTCTCTGAGAGAATATCTGACCTATGGTGATATAATGGCTGGTAGGATATCTGACTACTGACAGGATATCCCTACCTGGAGTATAGCTTCTGACAGGCATCCCCTGCCTGGGGTATGGCTTCTGACAGGCATCCCCTGCCTGGGGTATGGCTTCTGACATGCATCCCCTGCCTGGGGTATTGCTTCTGACAGGCATCCCGGGCCTGGGGTATGGCTTCTGACAGGCATCCCGGGCCAGGTTTATAGCTTCTGACAGTCATCCCGGGCCAGGTTTATAGCTTCTGACAGTCATCCCGGGCCAGGGTTATAGCTTCTGACAGGATATCCATACCTGGTTTATGGCCTATGACAGTCATCTTCTACCTCGGTTATAGCTTCTGACAAGGTATCCATACCTGGTTTTATGACCTCTGACAGGCATCCCCTGCCTAGGTTCTGACAAGATATACCTGCCTAGGTTATGGCTTCTGACAAGATATGTATGCCTGGTTTATGATCTTTGCAGAATATCCCTGCTTGTTTTATGTTCCTGCCTTGTTAATGACATCTGGCAGGATAATAAGCTCTGGCGTGATACTCCTTCCTAGTCTATGACCTCTGACAGGATATCCCTACCTGGTCTATGGCCTCTGACAGGATATCCCTACCTAGTCTATGGCCTCTGACAAGATATCCCTACCTGGTCTATGGCCTCTGACAGGATATCCCTACCTGGTCTATGGCCTCTGACAAGATATCCCTACCTGGTCTATGGCCTCTGACAGGATATCCCTACCTGGTCTATGGCCTCTGACAAGATATCCCTACCTGGTCTATGGCCTCTGACAGGATATTCCTACCTGGTCTATGGCCTCTGACAAGATATCCCTACCTGGTCTATGGCCTCTGACAGGATATCCCTACCTGGTCTATAGCCTCTGACAGGATATCCCTACCTGGTCTATGGCCTCTGACAGGATATTCCTACCTGGTCTATGGCCTCTGACAGGATATCCCTACCTGGTCTATGGCCTCTGACAGGATATCCCTACCTAGTCTATGACCTCTGACAGGATATCCCTACCTGGTCTATGGCCTCTGACAAGATATCCCTACCTAGTGTATGGCCTTTGACAGGATATCCCTCCCTGGTCTATGGCTCTGACAGGATATTCCTACCTGGTATATGGCCTCTGACAGTATATCCCTACCTAGTCTATGGCCTCTGACAGGATATCCCTCCCTGGTCTATGGCCTCTGACAGGATATCCCTACGTGGTATATGGCCTCTGACAGGATATCCATACCTGGTCTATGGCCTCTGACAGGATATCCCTACCTGGTCTATGGCCTCTGAAAGGATATCCCTACGTGGTCTATGGCCTCTGACAGGATATCCCTACCTAGTCTATGACCTCTGACAGGATATCCCTACCTGGTCTATGGCCTCTGACAGGATATCCCTACCTAGTCTATGGCCTCTGACAAGATATCCCTACCTGGTCTATGGCCTCTGACAGGATATCCCTACCTAGTCTATAGCCTCTGACAGGATATCCCTACCTGGTCTATGGCCTCTGACAGGATATCCCTACCTAGTCTATGGCCTCTGACAGGATATCCCTACCTAGTCTATGGCCTCTGACAGGATATCCCAACCTAGTCTATAGCCTCTGACAGGATATCCCTACCTGGTCTATGGCCTCTGACAGGATATTCCTACCTGGTCTTTAGCCTCTGACAGGATATCCCTACCTAGTCTATGGCCTCTGACAGGATATCCCTACCTAGTCTATGGCCTCTGACAGGACAGGATATTCCTACCTGGTCTTTGGCCATGACGAACTCTGATAAGTTATCCCTAGCTGGTCTATGGCCTCTGACAGGACAGGATATTCCTACCTGGTCTTTGGCCTCTGACAGGATATCCCTACCTGGTCTTTGGCCTCTGACAGGATATTCCTACCTGGTCTTTGGCCTCTGACAGGATATCCCTACCTGGTGTTTGGCCTCTGACAGGATATTCCTACCTGGTCTATGGCCATGACGAACTCTGATAAGTTATCCCTGTCTGGCTTACGAACTCTGACAGGATATTCCTATTTGGTTTAAAGAAATAAAATATTAAACTTAATTCGGATTATGGCTGATTTGAAACCAAGATGTCACATTTCTATCATAAAGTATACACTGAATTATACACTGAATGTATACACTGAATGGTAATGTAGGTTTAGTAGGGGGCATTTGCACTATTTAAATATATTGAACCGGTTCATATTGCTAAGACATTTGCGACAGTGGAGGGGGTAGCGACATAGTACTGAATTGTCTTTAGCTGGCACCATCTATTGGGTAAGAAAATCCCCTCAGGTTCCGTCATGCTCGTCGTCAAAGGTCTCAGTAAGGACACTTCAAAACACTTCACTTCCATGGCAAAGTATTATAAAACGAATCTGGTTCTTGACTCAACTTATCTATAGCTCAGCTATTGTTATATGTTAAATATTTTTGTAAACATAGCCATCCTAATTCTTACCGGCTTTGAAACATTCACCAAAAGATGTGCACACTTTGGCACCAAATGGTAGCGATTTTTTTATTAAAATGTCCACCTGTAATCAAATTGTGAAGGGAAAGGAAGACAGATGTTCAAATAACACCATTCTATCGTGTTTTATATTCATAATAAAATCCTCTCATCGAATTATTTGAACTTTTATGGTGCATGAAATATTCGAATCAAATAAGCAGAATACTAATAGAATTTGGCATTTTCACACTCATCTTTAATATCAAGTCAAAAACATAGACTCAGAGATTTGGAACGTTCCTATTGATACAAGGTGGGTCAAGAGGTTGTCTTATGATGTGCTTATAGTGTCCCCTTTCATTTTGACCAATAGCAGTGCAGAAATCTTTGAGAATACTTTAATGGGCTACTTGGCAAAGTTGTGTAGTGCGTGTGTGACTTTCAAATATATCAGAGTTTCATTTTTTATTTGGGGTTAATGCGCCAATTTGTCACAGAGAAACATTAATTCAATTGCTAAGGCTCCATGAGATTGTGTATGACAGTGGTATTAAAAAATGGGACACAAAAACCTTGAAATTAAAAGTTTATTTATTTGAATGTATCTTTCGTGACATATGGCAGCAATAATTTAACTCCTACACGATGGAATCTGTTTTTATTTTCGATGATATTTAACTATTTTTATCACTTTATACTTTGTGAATTGACTATATTTATTTCTTTAAATATATATGAAGTATGGCTACCAGCAACTGTGCATGTAGGTGATATGAATACTTTTGAACTACTGATCGACCTCTGATCTTTCACTTCCATTAATATAGTTTTGTCTTGGAAGCTCTTTGTATTGAGAAGCCTTTGTCAAATCCACTTAAGGTAATCTTTCTATCGAAATTCGTGAACATATAGTGTATTTTTTACTTCAGACGTACCATTAATTTTAATGCGTTCTTTTATAATCAAAACATTGGAATAAGAAATATCAAAACTATCTTTTTAACAGAGTTGATGTTTGATCAATAGTTTAGATACATCACTTTTAATGGCAGGAAAAGTGATATATTTGAATTCTAAATAAAGGATGAAAAATAAACTGATAAACAGGTGACGATTTCCTCTGTAGTATCACAACAGTTACCATGTGAGGGTAACTGGGTTCACCCTGTATGTATCTGTGCCTGTATCTCAGATATGCTTCTCTCAGTTCCCAAACTCCCAATACACTATATGCCCTACGCTATAATCACAGGGGAAGCCAGGGACAGTCTGCTTCTGACAGGGCATTCCTCATCCTTCACTATAATCACAGGGGAAGCTAGGGACAGCCAGCCTCGGTCAGGGCATTCCTCAGGTTGCACAGCACTATCCC
Source organism: Amphiduros pacificus (assembly GCA_949316495.1). Taxonomy (NCBI): domain Eukaryota; kingdom Metazoa; phylum Annelida; class Polychaeta; order Phyllodocida; family Hesionidae; genus Amphiduros; species Amphiduros pacificus. Next base: position 35,206,626 of record OX439002.1, read on the forward strand.
CCAACATTGCCATCTGAACAGCACACTGCTCAACATGGAAGTCAAGGCCTCAGTAAGTGTCAATGCAATATTGTTTCCATTTTTTTATATTTTGATATATATGATTGTATGTTAAATTCCACGGAGTTACAAGTTCTCCTGAATGTATTATAAAAATGGGATCGGAAGAGTTAGGTTCTCAGGAGAGTGTATTTCAAACTTCCAACGAAAATAAGAATTTCCAACGTATCATATTCATTTAAAATTTTCATATGTGGGTATAAAGGTCTTTAAATCATTACGATATTTCCTTGATAACTTATGATAGAGACTGATTATAGTACAATATATTTCCCCCTCAATCATCAATGATAAAAGATAAAACGGACAGAAAATCACTTTACCAATTCAATATTCAAGGAAGGGAGAGGTTGATTTCTTATAAATATATGATTTCAGAAAACATTTATCAACTTATACCAATATTTGAGTATTTCGTTCAAAGGTTAGACAGAACTAATAGAATAAACAATGCAAACTTTGATGGTTCTTCATCATTTCATTCTAATCCGATACAGTTTTCTCACTAATACATGCAAACTTTACTTTCCAAACAATAAGATTTAAAAATTGAAACATTGGCTAAATGTAGAATCTATTTATTTCTTAATTCCGATAATTTAAAAGAAAGATCTTCTCTGACAATACACATATATATTTGGGACATGTATGCGGTGCTTTTTCAGAATTGAAAAACAGTGCTAATACAAAAGCGTCAGTCTTCACAAAAATACTCTTCACAAAAATAGTTTTCACAAGAATAGACCTCACAATAATTGCCTTCACAAGAATAGTCTTCACAAGAATAGTATTCACGAGAGTTAGTCTTCACAAGAAATAGAATGACATTATCGATTTGAATTAATCCATTTAAACATATGAACACATGTTTAAAGACATTTGAAGTATTTCAATATCAAATGATCTAACTCTAACCAAACCTATACAAACAGATAAATATTTATATTTTCAATATATGGCAGCCGTTACACAGATAAAAGATTACAAATCGATATTTACCATGTTTGGATAGAACATTGGAAAGAATGATTTTTGCTGTGACTGAACACGCATACTGCCATAATTTAGCAGCTAATATCTCTCAAACCATGTACTGGAGCTCTCAGTTGCATAGAAAACCATTATATATATATATATATATATATATATATATATATATATATATATATATATATATATATATATATATATATATATATATATATATATATATATATATATATATATATATATATATATATATATATATATATATATATATATATATATTTATCCTCAAGAAGACCATCTTTACATGCCAATTATTATTCGGGTTGATATTAGGGGACGAAGCTCTCTATATATGTGTTAAGTCAGTGAGGGCCGTTGGGTTTTGAATTTGGGCGGGGGTGGGGATGTGATGGTCTCCATTACCCAGTCCATATCACAACCAATTCAAAGAATCAAACGTTAAAAACACAGGAATATGCAAGTCAGGTATGTAAGACAATATATACACTGAAGTAATATGACATAATCTGTGGCACGATCTTAGAAAAAATATTTGGTCATTCGTACTCCTGTTCCTCTTATAAATGCGAAACAAAATGGCTGACAAATGGCGTCTATTTCTTTTTCGGTTATATTTTGTCTTTAAGGCATGCAATATAGTCTAGCTTTGGAATCTGTTGATTCTGTGCTAGAGATGTGACAGCACATTTATATGCCTTAGTCTATTGTGCCATACACTTTGGAACATTGCATTTGTAACGAACGGTAGGTTATCCTGGTTGTTTGTCCTGAAGAAATCCAGGCAAACCGTGCTTTGACGGGACACCAAAGTGAGATAGTATCAAATCCTGGCAGAGTTTGTTTGGTTTGGCTATTTATTTTGAAATTGAATCTCTTGCCTTTAATATATGCTGATGGTATTATGTTATCCACATCTGTTTGGAAACACAAAACTAACTCAGTTATCTTATGTTTTCTTTAAAATGAAAACTCCTATCAGTATAAAATACGTTACACAAGATAAACAATATACACTATTTAGAAAAAATCATTTTTAGTTCAACCATAGTCTTTTGGTAGTATTGAAAAACAAAAATTTTCTCATGACAAACCTTCAGTAACATCTATTAATAAAGCCTTAAAACAATTTTCATTTTAATCTTTTGACAAATAAAAGATTTATTCTGGGATCTGCTATCAATAGGCTTGTAATACAAATATGTGATTGGTGCCAAATATGTGTGGTGGGTATATAAACAGCATTGTGACACATGTACGGTATTCATTTTTCGTTGAGTAGTGACGTAACAAATTTGAGAGCAAAATGTATTTTAACATCATTAGATTTATTAGAACACGTTTATCGTGAAGGGATCTTTAGGATGTTTAGTTTAGATTTTAGACCATTCACAAAAGGTTTGAATATTATGTTTACATGGAGGTGATTATATTAATAAGATAGTGGTGGACACGGACTCACTGATGATAGAAGAGAAGGCTCAAACTACTAAACGCTCTTGATAAAGTCATATTTAGAATATTGATTTATTTTGAGGATTTCTGATGTTAGCAAGGAAAATCCTTTGTCTCATTTTATTCAATATTTTTAATTTTTAAAAAAAATTTATCTTCTATTTAAATATTGTTATGAACATCTGAGAAATTCCTGGTTCAAAGGTTCGATTTTTCATTTTGGGTAATTCTCTTATGAGAAACAATTTGTGTCTCATTTAACTCAATATTTTTCATTTTTTGTAATCTATCTCCTCTGTTGATATGATTCTGAACAGCTGAGAAATGCCTTGTTCAAGGAAACCCTACAATGTTTTTGTGTATACTCGAGGCAGTGGGCATGTTGAACGTTAGGCAACCTCTGGAGGCTTATAAAGCACTGAACCCAAGTAATGAATATGATTGAGTCATATCAGTGGATTAATTCCATTTACAACATCATAAGGAAATATGATAAAGCAAACGTGAATTATAAGACACTTATAAAACATACGTTAAATTGGAGACAGGATATGCAGTTAGATTTGCACATAAATGAATTATTTGTAATTGAACCCTACTACAAAAACATCTACCTAACCCACTTAATGCTACGATTACATATAACCACACATCGTATCAACATAACATAACATATGATGTACACATAAACTGGATAAATTAAAAATAAAAGTCTCTCTTCCCTTCCTGGCGGTTGGCGACTGAATGTGCGCTAACCGCCAGGCATGGCTTATATAGGCTGGCGGTAATGAACTCACCTGCCAGTCTCATGTTGGGATTAAGGTGTCTACTCTCTTAGCCACCTTTACGCACCGTAAAATCCCCTTAAATCGAAAAATAACTTACAAAATAACAGTTTTTACTAACATTAATCATAAAAGACTAATTTATCTTTTAGAAATTTATCTTTATAAATTATGTCCATGCCATTGTGGTAATATTCAAATACTACTCTAGCTGAGTTTCATTCACATAAACTCATCTTTAATTTCATTTTTCCATGTGATCGATTGGTATTGAATGTATGCTTAAAGACAAGCGATCATTTGCATTATATTTAAAAAAACGTTCTGTACTTTAATTTCTCTGTTCGATATATAATGTTTGGAAGTCTGCTCTCATCTTCACATCATCGATTCTGTTTCATTTATTGGTACATGATTGTGAAGCTTCACTGATCTTCTTGTATTATCTCTAGGTCAAGGTGGTGTTGTTTTGCCATGCGATATTACACTAAAATACCTTAGGATGCAGGTTTTCATGTTATGGGATCAATCAGCAAAACTATTTGATTTCTTTCGTCCTATTTAACTGTATTTTGTGTCTTACGATTTTCCTCTCAGCTAGCAGTTCAAAGACAGATATGTTATGATTCTGGTCAACTGTTACAACAAAATTACCGACACATTGATTTCTCGGTTTCTATACTTTCTCGAACCTCTCAAAGGCACTTCAATAAAAAGTTCTTGTTTCTTGAGATCATTTCTAATATTCATTTCATTTCATATTTGAAGTTGTGATATTAGTGTGATATTGATTTGGATCAGCTCATACGTTTGTTGACATGAAACGTTTGTTGGCAAAGCTTAACTATCAATTCATTGAAGTATTAGGCCAGGGATGAAAAGTCATGCTCCTGACCATAGGGGAACATAATGAAATATCATGTAACCGACCAATAGGCCATGTCACATAATGTTATCCTTATAGACAATGTAAAAAAAAACTAAGAGGCCATCTTTAAGGTCAAGAAGCCATGTAACAGTTTAATTAAGTAGGCCTTGGCGGATAGTAATATGCCATGTAAGAAACCAATGTGACATGTCATATACATATAGATCAAGTAACATACCGATAGGTTATGTCACAGACCGATAGCTCATGTCATACACCGATATAACCGGACGTGCTAGAGATACAATTGGGTAATGCCATGGAGAAAAGCGACACCAGTGGCACATACCATAGATCAATACACATTGTCAATATTATATGCCACAGACCAATAAGCCTAGCCAATACTAATATATACCACAAACCAATAGGCACTATCACTGATTCGATTATTCACACCACACCAGAAAACTCCCGTTTCTATCGATACTGTATTCCACAGGCCATTATCACAGGTTATAGGCAATCAAACCAGTGCAATTCGATTTTGTCAAAACCTGACTGATCTTATCCATATTGATATGAATACACACTGCATGCCACATCCGAGTAACGCTACCGAATGCTAGTCCAGTTTATACTGGTCTTTACGAGGATATCGATGTGTTGTCATGGAATAAGAATATCGATTACGCTGTGCTCAGAGATTTAACATATGTTTAAATATCTCTGGCTGTGATGAATGAAGTAACAACTGTGATAACAGTTCATGTTCTAATATAATAGTAGGGCTTGCTACGGCCTCCTAATTCGTTATCGTACCGACAGAAGTGAGTACATCATACTCACTTCTGCGCAGATGAATGATTGATGTATGCATCTATATTGAAATGACATATCATGATAAAAAACACATTTTGTAAGTGTTAGGACCTTATAAGATATTGAAGCAACTTTGAGCCTTCATTCAGCCATCTTGGCTTTCACAGCGAAAAACTTTCACTGCATGGCTCCAATAATCACAAATGATTTTGACACCTCAGCAATACCTGTAAATACGCTTCCAACACAACACTAGTACTCTGCTTTGAATTCTCCGCACTGGATTTCCTCTTCTGTCAGTCCTCTTCTAAGTGTGGAAAAACTTGTTATGTGAAAATGAAACTTAATAGAGCGAGGCAAATTATATTAACAATTTGATTAATTTGTTTGTTTATGAAACATTATTATTTTTAACAGCAAACTCTACCCATACAGAATATGGATTTACCACCTCAATTAAAATCATATTACATTCATGAATTGACACTAGTTATTAATGTAATCAATCAAGATCATAGTTTAATTCTGAAAATCCCTTTCTCTGGATATATAATTTTTTGAAGAAAAGATGAAAGCATTTGTTCATTAATTCGTTCAAGATGAAATGATAAAATATGAAAAAGATTTGGAAAAAAAGCTTTTTTTGATGCAAGGAAATGTCCGATCCAGACCTTTTTTCTTCTCGTGTCGGGTATATCGGCAATTCAATTGAACTGATATATAATTATCAATGTTGATAAAAACGAGCTTGGCAATGGTTTCGATAGCCAATATGCATGTTGGCTGATATGGCCTCTTACTTCAAAAATAAAGTAGATATATTTTTGGCGCAATATGGTTTAAAAAGTATTTTAACACATTTTCTTTGAAATCAATGACACTTGGCATTATTGGTGGCATTTACGATCTCTAACATGTTTGTCTGCATGAAAAAGAAATAATAAAAAAGTCCAATGATTGCTAATCTAATTTGTGTCTTACATTCAGCTGATATTGACATTCTCTAATAAAAAGTAGTAAAAAAATACTGTTCCGTGTGAAGAAATATGCACGACAGATTATATGATTTTAATTAACATGTTTTATTTTTTTTTAAAAACATGTGAAGAAATGTGCATTACGGTTTATATGATTTCAACTGACATGTTTTGTCTTTTCATGATACATTTAATGACTAGAATTGACTCATGCATATTTATGGCAACCATCATGCATGAAGTCAGAATTTGGGTAATTGGAGAGGGCACGCGAAGGTTTTATTGAGAATTGGAACATGCGGGGTTTTAGTTGTGTTAAGTTAAGGAATCAACATCGACGAATAAGAATGTTCTATTCCATAAATTGGTGAAAACATTATGAAGATTTGTTATATATGATCAGCTTTGTATCAAAGAATTCAAGTGGTCGAAGAATCAAGGAAGGAAAGCGGCATCATGGGAGGTAAATAGCTAGATCACCGTGGAAAATACGGCCCTGCAGCGACCGGCGAAAGCGGCATCAGGAGATGTAATCACTATTGAGGGATATAAAAACTTCTTGATATAATAGCAGTATTGTCCCAATAGACTACGAAAGAAACGGGCTTAAAGTAGGTCAGTCAGCTGACTTGGCCAACCAATCAACGAGCAGTATGTTAATAAGGGTAGCCGCGATAAGGAGTATATATACTTTCAAGATAACACAGTTTTTTGGGGGCCAAAGTTAATATAAAGAAAATAAGAAGTTAGTCTTTGGATTACGATAAAAAAACATGTGGCGTTTACCGATATTCTACAAATATAAGACACTTCAGTCTTATCACTGTTGTACAGTAATGGTAATTGGTATATATTTATGATAAAACTCAGTGTAGGGGTATCATCACTGTGCACACTAGATATGTCTTGTTGAAAGATATTGACGGTTAAAATAATCGTATAGGTTCTTTTTTTTGCATTTCCTAATGTTGACATTCAGATAATACCTGATTGTATGGCAGAACACGACAAACATGAAATCAGTCTTTCCATTAGCACAGTTTACACCCCTTATCACATTGTGTAACTGGTCGACATACCGGGTCACTGGAGGCTGAGTTACGCCCACAACAATCCAAAGCAGAAACTGGTGCATGACGTATCATGGTCACGTGTCTATAAAATGTCCAATAGCTGTTAAACAAGCTGACATGAGACGACTGGATTGATTAATTGTATAATCTTGAACTTCAGACTAAACATGTTTGGTTTGGCTTTATAATGTGATATAGAGATCTGGGGAGATAACATTCACATATTTTAACAATTTTGTTCACATATATTTTAGCAAGTACAAACACCCAAGAAATATCATTCCCGATACAATATGTGTGTAAACCCTTCTCATGATTGATGAGTGTGATTTAAACACTGCCTCTCATATTAAAACCTTACACTAATATCAATATAACGAATTGGGGGACTAATGTTTGACTTGTAAGATAGGAGACCGTCAAATCTGAATGATTGACACTGATAGCATTTTTCTCAAGACCTCCTTGAGATGAAATGAAATCGAATATTTTAGGGAACATTATTTGATTTATTTGCTTCAAACTGATCAAAGACTGATCAAATTACATTAATGTTTATGTTCTGGTATACTTTCAATTTGCAATCTATTGGTATCTTTATTTCATCATATGCTTTAAGTGGGTGTTGATGACATTCAGGAACATACATGTTCAATAAAGATTCATCATGGATTTGATTTCCTTCATACTAAATACCTCACTCAGGTTTACTCTTTGAGATATGGTATATCCCTACTTTGATTGGTTGATAGCTGGTCACATGACATAACATAATTTGTGCACTCGATAAAATTCTCTCTTTGACACGGCTTCTACGACCAACGGGTTGTCATATCCCGGAGGCGATTATCTCAGATGGATGGTTTTTGTTCGCCACAAATACACAAGCACCATGCACTGGGAGCCAACTGCTAACTATATTTGAATTACTCCAGTTAGGTCTCGGAGATGATTGCATTTTTCTGCTGGCTGATTAGTTGACACATTTGATAGTCAGGTATATCTGAATGTGCAAAATATGGCAGTAGCAAGATTAGCTTCCGGTTTATCATCTCACCCTGTAATTTTAACTTATAAGGCCAATATTTAAAGTTCAAACATTGTTGCTCCATTTGAATATGTTTTGAGTCACATATCTGCACAGCTGTGACAATTGAAGGTATTGTACAGCCCACAATGCTTATAATGGAATAGTTAAATTACCCACCTGTGGCCCATTTTCCAGAACGCATGTTTGTCATATAAAAACATTCCTCATCCTCAGTACATTTTCCATGAGGTACAGAGAATGATGTGTTCATATAACTCTGAAATGCCTTAGACATTTAATGTGCAAATTTTTGAATGAGAACTCTAAACAAAAACAACCAATATATACCTTAAAATGTGCGGAAAAGCAGCAAAATACCCGTATAGGGGTGAAAAATAATCTAACAAATGAAATGGCTTCACAAATTTGTCAACTTGTTCAGTTGGACCACTTGTCCATCTAATTTGTCCAGGTAGGCAAATAAAAATGCATAAAAGTGAGAGATGGGGAATCATTGAAGAGATTTAACTAGTCCAAACAAGTCTTGTTAAACCGCGTTAAATAATACAAAGACGAATCTTTCTATCTTCTCCATTCTTTGCCCTAACCCTAAATCCGCAGGTTAGTTTGCTGAGGTTCACCAGAAATCAATTAGATTTATAGTGACAAAAATATTCGGATTGTAAAAAAGAAACATAAATTGTTTTTCATTGTAAAGTGCTTCCACTGTGATAAAACGTGCTGTGTTCGAGGGAAAATGCACACACAATGCTTTGAATAGCATAACATTAGTATACCAACAAATAACTACCATAGTTGTTAATGTTTTAATTCTATACAATCGAATTGCTTTTTGAATATTTCATATTAATATCAAATGGAAGAAAATCCTTTGTGGTTTATATGGATTAGAATAACACTTTTTCTGTTAATTAAATGCTATCCAACTGTGTATGTCAATTTCATTTACTCATAGTCCTCAATTTAGATTATTTAGACATGCAGTAATAGACCAAATACAAGTGACACAGAAATATAAACAAATCCTTGGAAAGTTCGACATCGGATACACAATGTTTTGGCATCGTAGATGTGTGAAATACAAACATCATTTCAACATTAGAAAATTCAGTTTATTTATACCAGAAATTTCTTTCTGATTTATAACAACATTGTCAAATACCTTCGCCTATTCCTGAAGCAGGGTATTGACTGCACAAGACAGAATGACAAGCGTTCTAAAACCACCACTGATATTTAACTGACACTTATATCCAGTGCTACAACTTTCTTCAGACAGTTTGTACAAATCTGTGATTGATTAAAATCTGTGATAGATTAAATCCTGTGATAAATGAAAAAGCATGAACACCACCCCCTCAATTCGTTCCGTTTCCTCACTTCTTACAGGGTGCCCCCAACCAATCTTACTTGTCGGATTTGCAGATGACCTCTGGTAGTTCATGAATTTATACTAGGTCAGCCATCTTGTGACAACACCAGACGATAATTCTTCACAGAACAGTTGTTGTTATACACTTGTATATTTTCTGTTAATTTATTATGGAGAAATAATGGAAATCTGTCATCACGGAAACATGTTCCAGAAGCACAATGCCTAACTTTTGCACCTGTTTGTGATGGATTGATTTTGTTTTTTTTCCCCGTAACATGGAGACATAGCAGAAATTGATAAATGTGATAGAATGGAGGTACACGTTGTGTTTATTGTATCGTACATGCAGACTTAGCTTTGGGAATGTATTATTATGTGGCTATATAACTATCCCGTACATGTCGTTTTTATCTGTTCGCGACCACCCAACATTTGGGAAGAAAAAACAATATAACCCTAAGCATGTTGCCATGCTATCATGAATGACGATATGTGAGATAGTTAATATTCTGATCTTGGGAGAGACATTAGGTGTTTGGTCCTTGAACGATGTTCAGCCTTTTCTCAACCATGCTCTTAGTGCTTTGACAACTTGCCTACCACTATCACATATGACTTAGTCGACAACGTAATACATTTGTGTTCCTGTAAATGAACTCGCGACTATATTATTCAACTGTTTTTTTAATTCCCCATGCCTGTTTCTTACTCCAATAAGTCACCTCCAAAGTTTTATATATTCTCTTATAAAAAAATTCATGCCATGATTAATTAGAAGTAAATAATATTATAAACAACAATATGAATAGTATTCAGGTTAATAGATTAAGTTTCAGCTCTGTCTCTGTAGGTAATATAATAAGCCAAATTGGTCTTAGAATCTTGAGCTCTTTAATCCCAGGTTAGAATTTACAGGTTAGAATTATCAATGATTTAATGGCTTTAAGTTCTAAAACTAACAGTCTCTCTCTGAGAGTTTGAATTCATCTTACCCTACACCTCAACAACTTTCTGAGGTTTTAACCAATCAAATACCAAAAACAATCAATTTCATTTGCATTTGTGATGTATTCCTACGCAAAATTATATGTTTTCGACATGGATTCCACCAATAAGATTTAAATTATTTTCATAAAACTAAATTTGCATTTTTGCATATTCCTACGCATTTTGGATGAATGATTGTGCTCAGGTTTGGGGTGCACTAACACCTTTGTGTACCTGTTGAACCTTTTCACACAAAAAAAGATGTGAAAATTCTAAAATATTTTATTATTGATATGTCAATATCTGATAGTGGTAAATGAGTAAATTTTCAAAATGTCATGAATTCATTTTCATAATGCATATAACGAAAGCATCATTACAAAGTTATATCATATAAAGTTTGATCAGATATGATTCAAGTATCGTGTTTTAAAACTAAAATATAGTAATGTGAGATGATGAATAATGCTCTTTCTTATCCTGATATATTGGATTTCAATCGATATAATTCTCTTCGGTTTATTTACGTTGTGTTATCCACCTTGTACAAAGCTATGGAATGTAAAGAGGACAGTATATTATTGTCGAATTGTGCATTTTTCCCAATGCTAAGTTTTACCTATAGATTTGTATATAATTTCTAACCTTACAATATTCTATTGTAGATATTATGTATGCCTGGGATAGTAAAAATATAAATTAAACAAGCAAAATACTGTGAAGTTAAATAAAGATAGAAATTTCCATTATCGAAAAAATAATTCGCACAATTATGAATGAAATGGTAGGATGACATAGTTTACAGACATAAACGCAACGCCATCGTTTTCTAGAAAAGACAGTTGGTTAAATATATATATATATATATATATATATATATATATATACAAGGTGGATATATATATATATATATATATATATATATATATATATATATATATATATATATATATATATATATATATATATATATATATATATATATATATATATATATATATATATATATATATATATCTTATAGGCAACTTGACCTTTATCATCCATCTGGTCCTATATATATAGACAGTTGGTTAAATATATATATATATATATATATATATATATATATATATATATATATATATATATATATATATATATATATATATATTTAACCAACTGTCTATATATATAGGACCAGATGGATGATAAAGGTCAAGTTGCCTATAAGAAAAGAGGCAGTCTGGCATAACTAGTTTCACAATTCTTTCTCTGGCCAAATGACAATTCTAACAATTCTGTATTCATGGTGAAATTTGACACAATTTTCTTTCTCCTTCCAGGGAAGATCATCTCTGACAGCTGGATATTGTTTCCTGAGGGTAGGTATTATTATTTTTTTTAAACTAAGCAGCCATTTTTATGCTTACTTTCCTGCAACGCTATCAGAATAAGAAAAAAACCTTTGGTAAAACAATAATCATTCACAAAAACATACAGCCGAATTCGTCTTGGTTTACTAACAACAGGTTAGACAGGTTAAACCTGCACATGACAGATTAGACAGGTTAAAATGATTCAAAAAGCGTACAAAAAGTTTCAAAAAATATAAAAGTGTATTAAGTTTGAAGATAAATAAAATACAAATAACAGATTTCAGCTGCAGTATTTTTGTTAGCACGCATTAAGTTTGAAGTGGGATATATTGGAGAGGGTGGAGTGCACAATCTATCTTTTAAAGTCATTTGCAGCTCCCAAACATGTACAATTATTCAGAATATGTCTATTGTTTACAAACAGACCTAACTATGGCATTTATATAAGGGCAAGGAAATAAATGTTTCAATTAATCACAAATATATTTACGATGGGGTGTTCATGTCAATGCTTTCACTACATATTAATATTTGCTTTAATAATTCTTCGAAACCTACATCAGATAAACACAAGATTAAGAAATTAATTAAGTATTCTTTGAGAAGAACATTTTTTGTTATGATTTTATTTAATACACATTATTTGTATTATACATTTTATCATTGAATAATTGTTAATGTTTATTTGAACATGTAGTATTGGATAACAAAACTCTAAGGCAGCTGTTGATTTGTACAGTATATCAATTTAGTTATATGGGAACATCTTGAAAATGAGTGAAAGCTCTGTCACATAACTGAGATAGATAAATTTCGTGGCTGTCCAATCAAATGCTGTCTTTAAGGATTTGACATCAGGGATATTCTTCATCGATCTTCAATAAATCCTCGGAAATATGACCATCCAGTTACTAATATCAACCCGACATATGCTTAAACTGAGCTTGTGATTTCGGAGAAAAGAGAGAGCTTCCTATAATAATGGCCGTTTTCCGCCATTTTTGTCCAGAGCAAGCCATTGAAGTTGCCGTGTGCGGAAGCTGATCCAGTGATATTCTTCGCCTCTGCTGTGCAGGCAAACACCAAGTCGCTACCACCACCTCTCTTTGCTGATTAGGTGAGTTAACATTAATAATCATATCTGCATTTCCTATGAACTCAGCTGTGATTGATGCGCAATGAAGGCGGAAGCAGTTCAAGTCATTGTTGAACACTCATGTGGTAAGACTTACACGTGCAATACTCTCGGTTTAAGATGGACATGTGAGTGTCAAATATAATTGTTTTTCTTTTGAGAGCATATTGCTTTCTTCTGAAGATCAAACAACAAGTTGCTTGAAGATGCAGCGCAACTCGTCTTGCTTGAGTGTGGAGTAATATGACGCATATTTAACTAGCAAATTAAGATAAAATTACTTCTCTAATATTAACTAATGTCGATATCAATGGATTGTATTGTGATAGCGGAATACAATATATAATGTCATATATTATATATTGGGGGATATTTAACTGTTTTAAAATAATATGCGCATTGTCGCATTCAACATGGCGGCCAGATCGCTCACTTCGAATTGAATCGGGTTTATTTCTGGGTCAGCTATGGCGGTGAAATCATTTTGAGGAAAGACGTGCACTAATGTTTGGTTCTATATATAAATTTGTAGATATATAGTTCACTTTTTTTAGGAATATTGCGATATGGTTTAACTTGAAAATGTTGGAATGGCTGCCATGAATATACATCTCACTTTGTTGAAAGTAGTTTTGGTACTTTTTTATAACTAAATATATGTTGCAGCCTTTAAGCTACATTTGTTCTAAATCAAGAAAATAATCAACATTAAAAGATAAATTCAAAAGCAACCTTTATGCATAAGTACTTTCTAAGAAGTAAACCTTTAGATTAATTCACCAAAACAAGATTCTGAAATCTAATTTTTTTTTAATATGATGAATATAAAGGTACGTTCCCTCAGAATGCACTGATTTAGTTTACATATGAACATGCGCAAATACGTTTTTGAAAATGTTTGCTTATGAATTTATTTTCTGGGTTTCTTACATTTCACTGCAAATCTTTTGCATTTTGGATGTCGAATGCAATCTTCAAAATTGGTTTCTTGCTCTCAGAAATATTCTCATTGTCTCAAAATGGAATTTGTTACTGGCATAACCATTTACAAATAAACATCCTGATTTAATGGAATTGCAGCATCAATTTAAGACAATAGATGGCGATTTAATCCAAGTAGTGTTCACAATGTACAACACAGACACGAGTCAGTTCTTTTTCTGACAAAATATGAATACTTTGGTCGATTAGACATTTCAGTTTATCACTTTATCATATAATTGAGAGGCAAAGAGGTACATTTTCATTAGTATTTTACACATATTGAAACCATTTATATTTCAATACAAACGATGATGCTAAGAAGAGATTAATGATCATCTCACATTTTGTTTGCATGAGTCTGTAATTAATAGCAAGCAAGACTTTGAAATACATGTCTATTTACCTGATTGCACGCTTTATAATATTACTCTTGTGCGTTTATCATATTTTTTTGTGCTAAACTTTTTTCTAAAACTTTTATTTTCTCAATCACATGCAGGGAGCTTACCACAGTCATTCAAGGGGTGAGTCAAAGTTGCCACCCTTTGAGCTGTAGTCACACATTTGCTAAATGATACTTTTGAAGGGTAACAATAAAAACTGACGTTTTAACTCTTGAGAGCATAATGGGTTTTGTGGGTATTAACAAATTCCCTGTTATTTCCATATGTCGGGTTTGTCGTATTAGGTCATATTCGATTAAATCAAATCAAATTATAGCTCATATTTTATCGAATACTCTACATATGTTATGAAATACTACTCTACATATCTAAAAACAAACGTAGTATTGTTCATATCAATAAATCTGATTCAAAATGTTGGACCAGGGAAAGAAAGTTGAATTAAAAATACAATGGAAATTTCGTTTCGTAAAGAATGTCTCCAGAATAAAAGGTATTCACCAATGGCAATGGTATGGGAGATCCTTCATTATATGTTCATACACACGTACACACACACGCGCAAATATAAATATATATATATATATATTTATATATATATATATATATATATATATATATATATATATATATATATATATATATATATATATATATATATATATATATATATTTATATATATATTTATATATATAGTGAAGTGAGATATAGCCCAATATAGGTCATTGGGGGGTCTGTGCAGTATGTTCATCACCATAAACAGTTTATTCATAGCCCAGGACAACATCAATTCAGTTTGAATTCAGACTGAATGGATCAAAAGTTATCTATGGAAATTTTACAATGCCATTCATCCAAAGTAAAGCCGCCTTCCGTACAAACAGAAATCCGTGACTATGCAACTGTTTACATCATATGCTAACACCTCCCAGTATTCAGATCCACAAAATGACCCTTTTTGTCCCCACATAGCATTGCTTTTACACACCCCGATAGGCACACCCATAGGGCAAGTGACACTTGAGGGATGCACAAAGCAAGTATTTGTTATATCAACCAAACCACATAAAATCTTGCCCCTTCCTGCATTTCACTCTCGGCGACCTTCAAAGTTTCATCCATAGAGCACGTGATGCAAAAAAGGAAGCTGATTGGTTGCATACTTGAAGCAATTATAATTTTTGAATTGTTATATGTTCTCAGTCACTATCTTTGTTCATATCAATAAAAATGTAAGGATATGCAGATTCATTGCAAAAATAAGTTATTTGCAAGTATAAAATTTTTAATTATTAAATTTCTCTGACATCGTACTCTGAAAGATTTACATCAAACAATGAAGATACTTTTCATTTTTCGTTTTCACTGAAGGAGATCTTTTATAGTCTGATGTAAATATGATTAAAAACAATCATTGAATTCGTGTGCAGATAATGTAGTTACAACTACCAATAAAACACTAATATTGTATCACGTGCAGATATGCAGGCACCCGTGAAATATATGCATGTCCAATGAAATACATATAACAGTACTTTAACTGCTATCAGCGCGCCCTATTGGCAGAAGTAGTCACGTGGGTAAAGAATGTGACTGAACAAATTTGCACATCACGTGGTTTGAATTCTACCAGTAAGAATTAGCCTAGCTGTTTATGGTCACCACGCACTTCTTATTGGATAGCCTCTATCACGTGGTCATGATACACCACGTGGTATAATTCATGCCAATGACCTTGTAACTGTTGTTTTATCACGTGATAAATTCTTATTGGTTGATGCAAGTTACTAGGACACGGTTATGCATACGAGCTACATAATAATCGGCCAGATCATGCCTCATAGATCATGATGAAACACCTTTTCTTTTATAAAATGTGAAAAAGGGTATGTAAAAAAGGAAACAATTTCTCATGATGATTAAAGACACGTGTTCTTTTTGCTAATGCCCAGCCTTACATTACATGTTCAGTTATATTCTTAACTTGGGTTAAAAAGTGCCTTATATCACTAGAGATAATCGTACTTTCAGTAAAATATTCATATTCAGACAACTAACCATCATATTATATATATAATCTTTAATTTTTTATATTGAAGGTAGTAGAATGCTCACAAAGAGAGTAGACCCTCTCATCATGTAGTGCCAGTTTCTGACTTCACTTCCGTCAACACTTCCGGTGCTTTTTATAGCCTTCTTTCCACAGAAATCTTGAGGCGGAGTACTCATCTTGAACTCCTCCATGATCACATTTCAATGCACATTTAATAAAGTGTTCACCATCACATATAAGGTGTTTTCTGACAAACCTAATAGAATTTCATCAAGAACATACAATCAACAGCAACTGGGGAGACCCATACAATTAATGTGCTAGAAATGTATAATATACATTTTTTTTAGTAGGAAGATATCTAAAAGTAGCTCCCTGCACCGAAGCATTTGTGCAGAATATGATCGTCGAGATATTTAACCAGATAGAACTGTTCGTTCTGTGTAAAGTAAATTATAACTCATTGAGATGTCGCTTTTTGATTTGTTTTTTTTTCACTCAGGGATCGGTTGGCATGGGTGTTTTAGGTTAATGTGAAGCTTTGGGTTATCAGGACACACAGACACAATAACATCCTATAAAGTCTGACGGTTTTGTCCGTGGAATTCTTCAATGAGATGAGGGAACAATTTAAGTACTTTATCTCAAATCTATCCATTAGACATATATATATATATGTATATACATAATATGACTAGTCCGCTTTCCAAAAACTGGGTCGAGGTTTGCCCTCTGCAAAGAGAAACAGAAACTTGATATACTTGATATACTTGAAGTCAATCAGTGTGTCTCCTGGAATCACGTGTTCGCCGCCATGAACGTGTTTGCAGTACACAGCTCATGATTCGAACAACTTCACACAATAAAGAATTTTGCCATTTCCTCATATTTGACACTGTCGAAATTATTTACATGACTTTTATTTATTTCAAACATTTATCATATCTTGAAATTCATAATAATATAATCACTTCATTATATTTCATATCTGCAATATGATTTAATAGCATCTTTTGTATGATGCCAACTATATCTAAACATGTTTAAGATTTAGCTGCAAAAAGCGGGCAAATATTTTATATAAAATAGTTCTTTGGAGAGGAGCGACATGTAAGTAGATACCTTAGAAAAGGTGTCTGGTCTTTCTTTGAGTAAACATTTTTTACAAACATATATATTTCCCACCAAACAGAAGGAGGTTTGTTGGCTGCTTACAATAAATGTATGTACCACCCAGGTACTTTAAATGAGACAAACAAACCACTTTTTCTCCATCAATACCCGTGGGTCAATGGTCTCGTTTGCGCTTAGCAACCTGTCGCTACTCAACGTGTAGACTTTTCATCTTCATCCCTTTCAACTATACTTCCTAATCCTGAGCACGTATATCCTTGATAAGACTGTGATTTAATCTTGTCTTTGCGTGATCTTCCAAAATTGAGGTGATAAATCTGCTTCTTAAATCGTCAACCTAAAGTATCAATGATAAAAAATAGATGAATCGATGGAAACGACAACTCATTGGAGAACTTGAGTGTTTCGTTGATACTGGTTCCAATGCTGATACAGATTGTTATGTAAGGAAAATTATGATATTTGTAATGTTCACACAAGAGGTGTCACTCACATTTTGTCCCTAACAATCTACATTTAGCGATCAGTGCATATTGTGTAAGTCTTATGTATAGAATATATACCTTCTTATAAATGAGCTTTATTGTCCAATTTGATCCGACACGGTAAAGTCTAGTCGTAATTAAATAATATTGTATTTAACTCTTAAAAATACACTTTACCAGGAATATCCTAATGATAGCATGCAATCACGAGATCGACAAAGCAAACAAACTTTGTAGAGTTCTCCTATACAGTGCAGCTTGGTGTCTCGATATTTCGAGAATATTGGTAAACCATATAGTATAGCTTGGTGTCTTGGTGTAAGATCTGCAAAACTGGCATACAACCTTACCACATCGAGAGTTTCCCTGGGAGCAAAAAGTATATTCATAGCTAAACAATGCAAATTTGACATTGAAATAGTTTGTGATATGCTTTGTGCGAACTTTCCAATTCTTGTTTGAAAAGGGAGTTTATTTTTCAATGAATAGGTTTTATATTTGGAACAGAAAAGTGGGATAGAAATGAGGGATTTGTCGTATATTTCTGTATGTTTACAACATAAAGTTTCACAAAGGCCCAAATCTAATGTTGAATTTCATAAATCAGCCCAGAAAGATTCTGGTGAGATAATTATGATAACAGCTAACTTTCCAAAGCTTACGTTTCATATGAAAGTTTCATTGTAAAGTAAGGGAGATATTTTTTTCTTTGCAAATGAAAAGCTAGGAATATGTTGTGGAATGTAAAAGGTCTTTACATGACATACTCTTGTATTAAATAAACCGTGTTTTATGTTTTCAAAAGTCGTATAATAGTGTATCACGGAAACTTAGTCTCCTAACTTAAAATATTCAGACACTTGAGTAGGGCAAGTCTTTATACTAATGTCATTTATTCATTCTGACATGATAGTCACATTGTAGTCGGACATGAGCTGAGGATAATGAGGAGAACACTGAATATTGGCTATTTCTGGTTGGTACTAAAATGGTGTAAGACTGCAAATCACCCTTAACCACAGTAAGCCACCGACATTGAGATACAGACCAGAGCAGTCGTTCTTTTCAGACCTGCCTTGCTAGAAATACAAAGATATACTGTACCCCAAAAAGCCAAATACAAGGTTCTTGGTTCATAAAACAAATGTTTACGTTCTCGGGTTTTCTCTGAATAAAATTATATAGACTTTAGATACAATCAGAAAATGATCATGATTCTTTTAGGATGTAATATTCTGTTTACTTTCACACATAATTCGGTTACAGATTTGGGAAAGATTCAGTGGAAATCAATCATAAATGTCAACAAGTTATTGTGTCTGTATGATATTTCAAGATGGCTGCTAATCGTTCACGGCATGATGTTCTCCCTTGTGAACTAAAGACATGAATTATTCCTTCAGTGAAATCAAATATAGTTAAATGTCTATTTGTAAGGAAATAATTGTTTCCCACCTAAATAGTTTAATTATTTACGTGCATATATTTTTATTAATGTTGATGAAATACATAACTCTGATAATAAGATAAATCTTTTGTCGGATGGAATTTCTGGCAGACGCTTTGTGTTTCATTTTGATGGACATGGCTATTTCCTGAGACACATGATAAGTGTGAGTGTCTGACTCACAGTACATTATTCAGATACAGCCACAAATATTAGCTCCATAACCCAAAATCCTCCCTCTGACATATCACACAGTTTCGGCAAAGATATTTCCTTTCTCAGAGTGATATTGAAAAACACCCAGTTTTTGCATCCTGACTTTCAAAGGAAAATGGTCAAAAAGATCTCATTCGTACTTTGAGACAAAGGACTAACATGAAGAGAGAGATGACACAAGGGTTAATACTGGTCACTGGACGGAATATGAAATCATATGGATGTGACAGGAGGTATTACCATGCCCGCATTGCCTTATGGTAAGTGGACATTCATAGTCTTGCCTTATGGTAAGACATTCATAGTCTTGCATTTAATATGTAACCATCACAACAAGCTGCTTTAAACGAGGATTATACCTGTCACGTATGGGAAGTGATGCCCAAACTCAAAAAACAGACACTCCATGGATAAAAGAATTGAAACCACATTCAAAATAACATTTTTATCAAAACAGTTTTAGATCGACTAAAGACAACATTTTTTAGGAAATGGATGCTCCAAACATGTCACATAATTTTCAAGAAACGGATGCTCCAAATATTTCACATTCTGATTTTTAACGGATCAAAACACGCTGGGAACATTTCTAGTTGCTTGCAAATATACTATTTGTTTTCGCATTCTAAGATCAATCGTTTATTGGCGATTTTTTTCGCGTATGTACGATTCTATGTTCACTTCGATCAGAATATGGAATGCTTAGAATGTATGTCTATAAAAAGAAAATGAATGTATGTCTATAAAAAGAAAAAAAATGATTGAAAGTTATGATATGGATATTTTTCTCCTGCCTAAGGTGCAAGCAGTTTGGAAAAGAAAACGGCCAAATCTAATATTATCTATACTCGTTTTGTTTTTTAGAAATCGAAGTCATTACTTATAAACGCCTACAATAAATAAACAACATTTCTATCCAAACACAAAATATAGCATATATTCTACCGCAGTCGAAATATGTACCTTTATATGTAAGTTTATTCGTACAGGGCTCGTACAGGGATTATTGTGCAAAAAATTGTATTATCCCTGTTTTGTATAAGACGTGAATTTGCATGTCAGACAAGTTCATTTATGCAGAGATGACTACAGGTGGTTCTTATATAGTCAATATCTTGGTCGCTGTAAACATTCAAATTTGAACACCATTTGCATGAATATGAGTAAATATATTTGTTGTTTTTTCAATTGTTCTCTTGAAAAATAAATAAAATATCGTGAAACGAACTCGTTGGTATAATGGAGATCTAAATGTGTCAATTCATCGAGAGATGTACTTTCTAAATAATTCTGTGTTGGTTGTCATGTTGTTTTTGCTTTGTCTCAGATTTCGATTATCATTGTTTGTCGTACTGCATTCTACTCTTTAGGATCCTAAATACGTATGAGATATACATGAATATAATTTTAATAATATTTAAAGGGGAACACTACTACTTTAAAACAGATAACACAATTGCGGTTATTTGATAGAAAAAAGTTCACACATATAAAAGTATGACATATATTGATCATAGCAATTCTATTTTCCTTGTTGGTCGAATAATCAAATTTCATTTTCCTGATATCTATCTATGCAGCTCATAATATCTTCCACGTGACCTTTAATATATATATATCAAGACTAATTCCATTTTACCCGGCGTGTGAGAAGAATTGAGATAGGGTTAGAGCATCTCCAGAAATATGGATCATCACTTGCACCTTACAATATAGAAAGTTCGATATCTTATTAGCCTCAAGTAATATATTTGTTCTCGGCACAGTTTGCATTGTATATGTGATATCTGTGTTTGCTATTGGGAAGTGATTTGGGGACTGATACAAAGAGGTGAACTTGTGCAGAGATTGCGCTCAACCTGATATTCGAAGTGAGCTTGTTTATGGATAAGGGTTTGGAAATATCACTCTCTCGATCATGATGATGATGATGAGATGTGAGGGTATGAGACATGGGTCATGGTGTGAGGGTATGATAGATGGGTCATGATGTGAGGGTATGAGACATGGGTCACGATGTTGAGGGTATGAGACATGGGTCATGATGTGAGGGTATGAGACATGGGTCATGATGTAAGGATATGAGATATGGATCTTGATGTGAGAGATTTAGGCGTTGATCATATTTGGATTAATTATAAGGCATATCTCATGTTGTTTGAGGCAATAGTTATATGCTGGAATCATATTTTGTGAGTAAATGAGACGAGGATCACTATCTGAGGACATCATATGAGGCATACATATTTATCATACAGTCATCTAGGTCATGGGGTAAAATCAGGGAACATAAATCACACGATTTATGAATTAAATATATTAGATATAAAAACTAATAAATTATATATACTGTTCTATTAATTGATTTAGAACTCGGGTGAGACAGAAACTGAGAAATATCTATATATTATATACCATTGTGTCATCATACCGTCCAAACTGACTTCCATATTCCCTCATTCACAACTTTAAACAAAGGGTTTGAATGGCTGAATTGCCATATTTGTTTAAAAAATACTTTATTCTTAACCAAACAGCAAAGCGAAAATATAAGCTAACAAATAGCATTGCGATATTTGACGATTTAATCGAACTGTTTGGTTTATTTTTCAATTATAGAACTTTTCAATAATGAGTGTTAAAAGCTGAATATTCGAGTTCATAAAAATTGTCCATCGTTTGAATTTGTATCATATACTCCTGTTGTAAATTCATCATAAGTTTTGATTTTTGACGAAGATATTAATGTTAAATATGGCGCTAGTCAAGGTTAACCAAACAAGGTTAATGTAAGCTAAAGCGAAAGTCATCTGGCTTATCAAATTAATATCTGATTTGATTTTTAATATTAAATTATATATATATATATATGTTTATATTCAAATGATGTTTTCAATGGGAAATTATTTTAATTAATTTATCTAAAAAACAAGATACTATTCATTAAGTATCTCTTGATCTCGGAAATTATTCATTTTACACTATATTGTCATCGTTAGATCTTTCACCAAAAAATAATGGAATGAATTTGTGTCGCCTATTTAAAAAAAACAACAGAACAATCGAATGAAATAGAAGGAAGGACTAAATTCAGTGATAAAGAATATCATGGGAATAAAAATCAAATACACCATTACCATATGTAATAATAAATGAGTTTGTCCATCAAGAATCGTTCTTTTGTTAAAAGTATTATATTTTCATAATCTTCCGTAATCGTCAAATTATTTCCATAACTTAACGTTATTATACTTTGTTATATTAGTTTGAGGAAATCCGTGCAGAAGTTAAGTATGCGTTGTAGAAATACCACACGGATTACTGTAAAGTCTGGAAAACTTGAATAATGACAAATGAGAATTAGTTTTTATATAATTTATAATCGCCTTGGATAACGAATATGAATATTTTTAACATATACTAATTCTTGACATTCTCAAAAAGCACATTTGCTACATTTGGTCGTTTGTCCTTTTTATCGTTATGAGGTGTCAAAATCGAAAACTGGCACAAAATGGCCAGCAATCCACTAGACTGTGAAGTGGACTGTCCAATCACAGCGCCCTTTTTAAAATTAAGTGATGGTTAATGACAGAAACGTAAAACTTTGCCAAAGCTCAAGAGAGAATGTATTCTGCCTCCTTAGCTAACAGTGGTGAATATTGCTTCACTTATGACTGTGTTATAATCAATTTTACGAATTCTTCAAGATTGGATAGTAGAGTATGGCGGTGATTATGTTGATCCAGAATTATGTGTCGGTGGAGGTGGCTGACCGAGCCTGCATTCAATATGAAATAATGCCCGAGAACGAAACTTCTGTTGCTATACTTTTATGTATATCACGTAATATAGTCTATGAAATCAAAAGCTTGCCACAACTCCCCCTGCTGGCTAATAATCACAACTTTTGCCAAATTTGGAAATATGGAACAAATTTAAGAATATCATTTCTGATGGGGAGAATGAACATTGAAATCCGTCACTTTAAAATACAAGAATCGAATGATATTAAAGGTAAGTTTACTCTTCATGTTCCATTAGATGTAACTGTGTGATTTGGCCAAAAATGTGTATTGACCAAAATGCAATATACTCTCGTTTGGTGTTCGGATGACATAGACATGAATTTAATTTTCAAGAATACTCATTCTTTATTTTAAATCTCATTCTTTGATAATTCTTTGATGAATCATTTTGAGCATATGATATGATATTTTCAAAATTTATGATCATGAACCAGAACGCTAAATATCTTTCTGTTATATCGAATACCTGCGCATAATCTAATATTACATGTTTATTTAACCATACCATTTTTTGTAAGTCAAAATGGTTTACATATCCAAATGCTAATGGTTTAAATACCCCAATGAAATCTTTTAAGAACCTCACATACAAATATAAATAATCATATGATGTAATGTTCAGTGTTGTATCAAATAGATCAGAAAGGAAATGATATATATTAATGATAACTCCTTATTATAAGCTGAATATGGGTTCATATTGGTGAACTCACAGTTAACCATATGCACAATGGATGGCCCACTTGAGTTAGGGAAGCTCATGGCAGACTCACTGGTAGGGCTTTTTGCATAAAATCTGCATAGGCCATGCTAGTAATGGGTCAGTTCGCCACACTTGACCTACATACAAGACGGTGGCTTGAGAGTCTCCTATGCTGTCAGCGTATTTGACATGCAGGGCATGATGAAATGTCCCTTATATGTCTAGAAAATAGACCATGTTCTCAAGCTCATATGCATTAAAACAGGAACAAACGAGAAAAGGCATACACACTTGTAATACAATCCTACAAACAGTGTCTTGTTTCACAAGTAATATTGCACCTATTAACATTTTTTCACTCGTATCAGGTAGTCCACCTCCCCCAGGAATTCCTTATCCGACTCATGACAATGAAATATTTAAAAATATTTCGTGCATGATAATAGCTTTATATAATAGAGTGGATGTAATGTATATAATATGTTGTTAGGATGTGGTATAGCACTGAGATATCTAGAAAAGATGAACTTATTTATGTTTTGTTTAAACGCCGATCATTACAACGCTATGTAGGTCAGGTCAGGCCAGATACAAACCTGGTTCCAATGTACCTAATATTTTCATAGATGAATGAAGGTAGGGAAACGCTCAGGAGTGATTTCCCATTTTATGTAATCACGCTTTACCGTCGTTTTTACTGGACTATGAATCGTAACCCGACTGTCACTCAGCATAAGAGCTTGATATTTTACTCCTGAATAATGACCTACTCTGGGGTGAAAAAAAGTGGGGTGCAAAAGAAAAAAAGTGTTACTCAATGTTGCTTGTAAATATATTATGTAGTGCAAGATGGAAATATTTTCTAACTTTGTGCAATTACCAGTTCCAAATATATGAAGGTAATGCGATACGTCTTTTTCCAGTCTAACCCCGGGGAGCCCATTTATACATGGAACTAGGTCAAGGTTTGTGTTATCGAGCTTCTCTTTTTGACTGGGACTGAATTTGGGAGGTTGACAGCATTGCCATAATTCTATTCTATATAATATCAAATAAAATATGGTATATACATATTGTCTTGACTTTCCGTGTGTTTGGAGGTCAACCCAGAATGATACATCTCAAGTGAAGTAAATAGACCTTTGCTTAATATATTTTATTTTACAATTTGTCGACATCATATTCAGCCATTTAGCCCTGACCTGATGAACTTGTCCAGAAGCAAACTATTTTTTTAATGTGAAATGATTTCATTTCCATTCATTTCTCTTCAGTATAGTATTTGAAGCCAGGCATGGCATGCTTATATTTTAATGTAAAGTATGGAGATTGCAACAATATAATCCTTTTGTGTCGCATTGGATAGTTGAATCTGTGAAGTGGATAAGTCGCAAATAGAGTCTGGTATATTTCCGATTCCCATCTTAAGCTCATTTAACACATGTATGGATCATGACTAAATTGTGAAGTTTTATGCAGAAAGACATTCATACATGCGAATGAGTTCACTCGATATATTCATGTGTTGTGCGTAAGATATATTTATTAACGTGCTTTGTAAGATGCCGTCAATTTCTTTGTCGATGTTTGGAAACTGATAGCAAACCCAAAAGTTTATGAAATGTCAGTGACACTGTTGATCGATTATTTTATTTGTTGCATAAGTTGAGAGCCCCAACAAGAAAAGTTTTCTGAATGATTCAAAACACGTGAGAAATCTGAATTTTTATTTTAGTACATTTATAAAAAAATTACAGTTTTGAAAAATCACTAAATCATGAAAATATATCTCCCACAATACCAGTCACTTTTCGATCTTGTCAAATGATGTATTCAGAGATTTTAGGGTTTGTTGGAAAAACACGATGTAGCCATCATTCGATGTAGGGCTTGTGCACACATATTTCACAACGCTGGTAATATTGTCTTAGCTATATTGAAAAGTGATAATATTTTTTGTGTGTTTGAAAAAGAAACAGTAAATAATGTATTGGCGTGTGAGATAATTCAAGCAAAGTTGATAGCCACGGCCACGGAACAACTTGATTTTGGCACCTGCACTGTATCCGACAAAATTGGATCGTGATATCATATGATGGTAAATGCATCTTTGTTCAAATTAACTTGGAAACATGCAATTCGCATGTATAGTTCATATTAACACGGCACTATGCTTTATTCTCGATCTCCGCATGCATCATATAATGTACTACCTGCAGAGCCAGGTATATGTCAAAACTTGACATTCTTTACAACTAAATAGGCTCGATTATTATACCATACTCTCTTGCTGAACATACATATTTATACTAGATTGGCCATTTTGGAAGATATGGACATTATGAACACATCGAGAAATTAATCTTTGAAAGAAAGTCTTAAACATGGAATACAAAACCAAGTTGATTAGAATCTTTGTTGCGCTATTGTCCCGACAAACCATCCCGCAACGATCATGAAGCCTATATATTCCTGTTACGCAATTCTCTAAAACATGCATATAACCAGGCTTTCCATGTGAAGCTACTGATGGACAATCTGGTCAGAATATTTTTCTGTAATATGTTATGGAGGAGTGCAGGTGGTAGGAAGCCACACGTTCTGACCCCGTTGAGTCTACCCCACTCCTACCCCAGGCTACGGCCTGTAGTGCAAAGGTAGCAGGCTCTATATGTTACGTCTACGGCTTGGCCACAAGGCGCTCGTGGACTGGGATCTGCATATGATCTGCAGCATTAACATGTGCTCTGTAACATTAACATATTTTTCAGCTGTGTATTCTCGGAGACCATGTAGTGACATCTACAATGAAATAATCGCACTATCCTTGGTCTCTGTATACCAAAGGCTATCAATCTCAGTTGGCGAATTTCTCAAATTTGCTCCACTTCAACGCAAAAAGTTTAGATAATATATTAATTTCTAGATGTCAGCATTAAATACTTATCGAATATGAAATATTTATAAAAACAGCTTTATTGATGTGGAAACGCCGACCATGCAATGCTAATGATTACATGTGGTTGAACAATTGGAATTGCAAATGTTTTTGTATGGAAATATAACATATTTACAACAAAGTCTGTTGTGCGGACATTAACCATACGCTCTTGATGTATAAACATGGTCGATCAACTTGGGATTGTAAAGTATTATATGGGAAGAGTATATCAGCATTATTGTTCCATAAATAACAAAAGGGTTACTCAAATCGTTATACCTTGAACTCCTCTCTCTTAAATAATAACCATACATTCATATATGTATGATGCAGACTCCAACATTCATTGTTTGTTGAAAGATAACATGCAATATACACTTGTTTTATTCGTTACTGGTACAGACATGATACCGAAACACAGCTAGGTTGAAAATATGAAACGGTTCATCCACGTTCATCAAAAGCATGGCTAAGAAACTTTGGGAACAAATTTGTATCACCTTCCAGCTGTTCATACTTGATTCTCCGATTGATTGCAACATATTCATTAACATTGAATACATATTTTATATTTGTTTCAGTTGTTTGAAACATATTTGAAAATTCTTCAAAACAAAATATCTCTAAATTTGATTCTTTCGCTGAGGCTATGAGTTCAATAATCACTTTTGGAGACTCCTCACAATCAGTCAACCAAAGTTTGCGTAGGAATTCTTGAAAAATATGCAAATGCTTTTTATTATTAGTTTTCCATTTTGATTGGATGATTTCATATTTGTAATATATAATTTTGCGTAGGAATACATGAAATAAATGCAAATTTATTAGTTTGCTTTACTTTCTATTGGACCATTCAAAAATGAAAGAATCAACTGCATATTGGGAAACTCGCTTAAATTTTCGGCATATCTGTGGGATATACAAACTACGATAATTTAGTTAATGATAAGTCTTCCATATTATTAGTGTATTAATAAATCAATTTAGATTATAACCTTGTTTTTTTTAAACTTCTCATAAAACTCGATAACTGACCCTGAATAATTTATTATCCATTATCCTAGAGAATTGACAAAAAAAAACATGATAATGCTAAATTTGCTGAGAAGTTGAATACATATTATAGATAATAACGTGCGGTTTTCATAAGATCATGAAGATGTAGGTTGCGTGATGATAACCAATGTTTATCATTTTTACTTAAGTTCGGCAGACAATAATATGATGTGTAACTTATAATATGATTTAATCTGGTAAATCGAATTTGCCTGGTGGATTATCAGTGTTGTGAAGCACGTCTGTCCATCCTATTTACCACAATTTAACAGATATTTCAAGCAAAAGTGCCCCAAGAAAACTCAAGGAAAATGTAAACTAATATAGACCTAAATTCCAGGGAATATACAAGAAAAGCACAATATTTTCTGATGAAAAAGTAAAATATCCAGAATATATAAGCAATACTGACAACCTGAAAGCTAGAGTAGTATGTTTTTGACACCAGTGGCATTCAGGTGGTGCTGTGTCCTTGGCAATGTTTAGATAAGACTTGTTGGATCATGTATGACGCCCTGGATGCGGTGTATCAACATAAAAAAATACATAATCATACAAAATGTAACACAATTCACAGGCAAATATTAACATGAGGGTCTTAACTCTCATGTCGGCTTCCATATCATTTTAAAAAATCCACATCAAATATATGAATAGCCGTTTGAATAGTACAGAAAAAACAAGGCTGACATCTTACTTTGGGAATATATAGAAATAGATAGAATAATTTGGCATTGAGGTGAAGGTGACGTGTTCCAGATTATGCTAAATTACGAGGTCACCGTTGGGAGCCTCATTTTGGGTCTGCCTGTTCACACTGAGCTCCTCCTACCACGAAAGCGCCTCGGATCGCAGACCACGCTGGCTGTATATCTGTGAGTTACATAATTTTATTTCAATTATTTTGTTGCTAATATGATAATTCTCATCACACTGCTTTTCGCAACACCAATATTTTGTTCTATGCATACATACGTATTTTAAGGAAATACTACCGCGAATTAGCGCGCGAGGTACAACCCAACATATCACAGTACCTTTTTCCTGCGACACCGAGTGGTCTAATTTCACATTTATTGAACGTGTTTTTAGTTTTTACTGTCAGATTTTAATTATGCCAATTTGAAATCGTCAATTAGAACTTGACAATTGTTAGAAATAAATATCGCTGGCAGTCCTCCGATATTTGACATCTTAGCGATATTTCACTGTGCGTTGTGCAAATGTTTCTTGGCATGTTTACATTGCCCCATGGGGATTAACATTGACACACATTTTACACTGTGCTTTAAATATCATATATTGCCAAGGAACAAATGCCGTATTTGATCAAATTAGTCAGCATTTATCTCTGTATCCAATAGTAGATACCTATCCGTGGGAGTAGTCTTTCTTGAGTCTTTCTTCACTGAGCAATGTGGACCTTGTTTTGTATTCTTTATTTGTTTTGCATATACTCATTTCAAAATCACACATAACTCGTTTAGCCATGTGCCAAAAAACCAAAACCAAAATAAAACACGATAGATACATCGCTTATATATCTGCATTATTGTGTCAATAATCAAAATGTTCGCCGTTCACACATTATCGTCTAGAACAGAAAAAAAGAATGCGCACAATGTTGCCAACTTGATACATTTTAGACACTTTTTTAACCTTCTTGGTATATGTTTATTTTTACCAAGAAAATAGACTTCTTGCATGGGACAAGGAGATTAAATTTGACTGAAATGATAAGATGAAAACGCATAACACAAATTGTGCCAAGAATCGGTTCAAAGTTCACACGTTCAAAATGGCAGCCGACAGCCACAACAATTGCTTCCATTTTACTGCAAATCCAATTTCTTCGTTTATTCATTTCAGTATTTGAAGAAATTCAAGTATTGCGCGATGGTCAATAAGACTTTTGACAATGTAATCAGGGAGATTTAGAATTTACACTTTGACCAAATAATCAAGATATAGTGCGTTTTCGTTGGGCGTTTTGCAGCGTCTGTCGTGGCTGATTCAAAGATTGGTAGACTTTTTGATATAACTCTCAATCAAAAACTTTAAAACTATAGTTATATGGAGAAAAACGACTAAGGTCTAGAAGCAATGATATGCTGCCCAAGAATATACGTTTATTTAGTATGATTTTTACAAATTTCTTTTTATAAAATGCGTTTTTCTTAGGAAATAGATAACTAATTTGGCATTCCTGAAGAGATTTATAAACTCAGAATACATACAGAAGAGATGAGGACTATTTCAAGACAAATTCAAAGAACATGCTATTTAAAATATATTCATCATCATAGTCATAGTTAACGTGAGAAATACTTATAAATGTCCATTTAAGCAGCCTCGGTGTTGATTTGCTCGCTCCAATCTTTACAGTTTTTGGTCATTCAGATATAATTTCAATAAGATCCCAAAACCTTTATGAAGATCATTTAATAACGGTTAAAAAGAAATCTAACGAATTGACATTTATATCTCACATGAGAACCTTTTGGTTTTATTTTTATTGAAGTTTGCAACCTTTTCTGGGAAATCGATATTGTATCAATATGAAAGTCAAGAAATGTGAAGGTAAGATACAATGTCGAACTTTACATAGGTGGATAAATCAATATTTTAATCAATAGCTACCGTAGATGATAAATGCATATTATAATACTATATCATATATCATTACACACACTTTTGCTTTATTTACCCTTTTTCTTGGAAGTTAATATAGTTTGTAAATACGAAGATCACAGCATAATTGTCTTCGAAGAAACGTGGAAGATTAAATTTATTTAGCTATTATAAATACGCTGGAAAGTGATGCCCTCTTGCATACTTTAAATTCCTCCTAGCATAAATATCGATGTGAATCAAACGTATTTCAAAGAAAGTAGATCTGAGGTGTTTCAAAGAAAGTAGACCGTTCTTTAAAGAAAAAAAAAGTGAGAACTTAGATTTCCAACATTTTAATAGTCAACAAAAATCCCCCCCCCAAAAAAAAAGAAGAGATTATTACATTAGTATCGTTTAAAGGCTCGTTTAGTCAGATATTCAGCAAAGCCACGTAAAGTAAGATAGCTTCAAAGCATAATTTATTCAAGTAGATATGTACATGATATACAGTTTAAAACATAAATACATGGAATTGTCTCATACATATTCCAGCCAACGAGAAAATTAAGTTTCAGAATATGAAATTGAACAATTTCAATGATGAGGCTATGTTTTCCGTTATAAACGAAAGACTAACAAAGAATATACATATGAATATATATATATATACCTGAAGAATATGTAGGTCACTGATATTGGGGGGGGGGGGACATTGGGAATATGGAATATGACGTGCCAACTTTGTGTGCAAGATAATTTTATGGACTGGATCATGATTAACAAATCAAAATACAGTGATGTTCAGTATATCTATGCAAGATGCACCCTAAAAGAGATTTCATATTTCCAATTTTCATACTATTTGTCAGTACCGACCTTAGCATTTGTAGAAGATATGTATATATCAAAATTCTATAATATATTGTGCGCAAACAAGATTTGTCAATTATCAAAGTCACATTAATGAAATAACGAACATTTGTATATGTATCAAGCCTATGTTCAATTTCATTCACCAGGAGTTACTGTGGTATAGACAGTGCCACCTGGTGTTTGTGTGCGAATACATCATTAATTTGTGGAAGCGGAACTGAAACCACAACTTTCTTCCAGCCCTTCGTATCTACCAATATGTACTTTTAGCTTTCACTCCTTTTGACAAACATTTTGCCCATTTTGAAACCAACGCCAAAACGTTGTACAGGACCCATTTTAACAAATGATATATAAATATATATATGTATGTATAAAATCATTACCATATGTACACATAGTGTGAGTTTTCTAAGGTTTATAATCATCAAATGACTCCCTCATGTATTCACTGAATATCGTGCCTTTGATATCAGGATATAAATTGAAAAGTAGTTTTCTCACAAGAGGGGCCACCACAATTGTTCTGCCAAGGCTCATTGCCAAGAACATTGTCCAACCCCATGACCATAACCATGTTCTCTCCCATTGCCGGCCTGCCCACTGTATCCTCACGTACATACCAATATGATCATAATGGCTCTCTTGTCTATTGAGCCAATGTTCCCGACCCATCATAAACCTAATGTTCTGGCTTCACTCACTGTCATCTCAATGCCATTCGCCAAGATGGTTCACACACGATGCTATCAAAACGGGACCACTAAGATTATGAATAAATATGACTTGGATATCAACAGCATTGTAACAAAGAAAATACTAAACAGCATAGCATATATTATAAACGAAACGACACAAAGAAATCCAATCAATATAATGGAACTGTCCAATAGGTTATGACAATGCTTGATCAATCATATCACACACAGTGGGTCATTTGGGTACAGAGGTGGGCCATATGACTGAAGAATCAAGACAGCAAAAGTGGTCCATTTTCCTCCCACCCAGTGCTATTTATGCATCAATAATGACTGTCTTGTCAGCGTGATTGGCTCCGTTTTCTATGTTACTTTTTTATATTTAATTCAGCAATACATATTGTGTCTTAACTACAAACCATATTCTGATTCAGCATCACATATGCTATGTGCTATTTTATATTCTGATTCAGCATCACATATGCAATGTGCTATTTTATATTCTGATTCAGCATCACATGTGCTATGTTCTATTTTATATTCTGATTCAGCATCACATATGCTATGTGCTATTTTATATTCTGATTCAGCATCACATATGCAATGTGCTATTTTATATTCTGATTCAGCATCACATGTGCTATGTTCTATTTTATATTCTGATTCAGCATCACATATGCTATGTTCTATTTTATATTCTGATTCAGCATCACATGTGCAATGTGCTATTTTATATTCTGATTCAGCATCACATATGCTATGTGCTATTTTATATTCTGATTCAGCATCACATGTGCAATGTGCTATTTTATATTCTGATTCAGCATCACATGTGCTATGTTCTATTTTATATTCTGATTCAGCATCATATATGCTATGTTCTATTTTATATTCTGATTCAGCATCACATATGCTATGTTCTATTTTATATTCTGATTCAGCATCACATATGCTATGTGCTATTTTATATTCTGATTCAGCATCACATATGCAATGTGCTATTTTATATTCTGATTCAGCATCACATGTGCTATGTTCTATTTTATATTCTGATTCAGCATCACATATGCTATGTTCTATTTTATATTCTGATTCAGCATCACATGTGCAATGTGCTATTTTATATTCTGATTCAGCATCACATATGCTATGTGCTATTTTATATTCTGATTCAGCATCACATGTGCAATGTGCTATTTTATATTCTGATTCAGAATCACATGTGCAATGTGCTTTTTTATATTCTGATTCAGCATCACATGTGCAATGTGCTATTTTATTATCTGATTCAGCATCACATGTGCTATGTTCTATTTTATATTCTGATTCAGCATCACATATGCTATGTTCTATTTTATATTCTGATTCAGCATCACATATGCTATGTTCTATTTTATATTCTGATTCAGCATCACATATGCTATGTGCTATTTTATATTCTGATTCAGCATCACATATGTTGTGATTTATGCTGTTATATATCATCCAGAATCAATACTACAAATACAGTGTGGTATGATCTTATTTCCACTGGATTTCAGCTCCTATCCGAGCTTGGTTAATATTCCTGATGAACCTGACCAGCATTGACACAAGATTCTGCTTCTTGGGCCCACTCATGTTTTATGTATTTCTTCTGTTTGATGTGGTCGATCTAAATCAAACGATTCACCTAAGAGCGAGAGAGTGGAAAATGAGAGAATGAGGTATTAGCACCATCTCTTAAACTTGACCTATTTAGATGGACCTGCGGTGTTCCATCCAGCACCCACTCCGACCTGACCTGACATAGTTACGGTGTTCTGCTGAGATATAACCAGGTGCCAGGACTTGGTTTAAAAAAGCTTGGATCGATATAAAAAATATTATGATGATGAGGTTATTTAACACCGTTTCAATGGGCTTTGGTTTGGTCAACGAGGCAAGGTTTCATTTGGGTGAATGTGAAAAAAATAAAATTGCACGTTTTTATATCGATGTATTTTGTGCCGATTTCATAGCATAGAATCTAACTCATTTCAAAAATCGCTTATACTTATTTTGATAGGTATATTGATAATGTTCACATTTTATTCGATCTTGAAATATCACGAAAATTACAAGGACTAATTAATAAATGGATATACACGCAAGTCATGTTTTAATTTTTAAAACGTTTGATACTTGGTTGGTGCAAGCCGCTTGTAAGGTGCAAAAAGTACTCAATATACAAGTTCAACGGAGGTTGTTCCACCCAGATTCGTCTAAACATGTCAAAATGACATGACTACACAATTTACATGTAGATGATCTATCAATACTGGTAGAACCATCAATATTTTGCGGCATGAGTCGGTAACCATGTAAACTTGAGGTAAAATTACCAGGTAAAATTACCAAGTAAAATTACTAGGTAAAATTCCACAATATTTAATGAAGTGAAAGAATGTACCTAACATAAGTTCAACGGCGATTGTTCCTCCCGGATTCGTTTAAACATGTCAAACATGTCAAAACATGTCAAAGTCACATGGCAACACTATCTACTTGTAGATGACCTATTTGTACTGGCGGCGGGAACAAGTTATGAGTAGGGAAATATGTAAAGGGGTTGACAATAAGCTAATCTATTGTTATTCCCTGTGGGGCACATCAAGCCTGTGGGAATGGTACATGTGTTTATGTGATGAGAAGCATAACAGCAAAATGACGTATGTCCTTAAGTGACCCACTTATGATGTTACTGTCCCTTTGACCTTGATAATTAAGCAACACGTGAGAGAGAACTGGCTGCACAGGTCGCCAGGTTGGTAAAGCTTCCGGTGAATGGTGGGACAACTTGTTAACATTGTCTTATTCGTTAATTAAGAGGTCACAGATGGTTGGCCCCATTTTATTGCAACAAATATTGTAATTGACCTGCTCAGATGATGTCATAACTGCTATTTATGTCAAGTTATGTCAAGGCCTGAGGCTAGTAGGTCAGAGAGTCAAGGTTATAGCTGGAAGCTAACATTTTTCCTGGAACCACGATGTTTGTCATGCTATAAAATATATGACATCAATTAAATCATGCTGTCCAAACAAACCCACTCTGAGCGTAAGAAAATACCGTAAACCATCTAATTATGGGGCAGTCCGATGTAACCCCTCTTGTGTCTATTGAATTCAAAGATTGATCATGGATTGATCATGTCTCGTTCTGAATGCAATAAAATATTATTTTTTTACAGAGTAAGTATACAGTTCTAAGAAAAAAAGGACTACCAGTTTAAGAAACATTAGGCATTTATATAGCAAGCAAATAGTGAATCATTCTTGCCTGGCGAAATTGGCTGTTGGTTGTCATTTCGATTCATTTTCTTAAGTTAGTGGTATCTGGGTTTGAGAAAAATAAATGAATATTTCTTTAAATCGGTATGAGAAGGATTACGAACCCATTTCGGACTCGACATAACATTCATAATGTAGATATATTCAGAATGTGATTGCTAAAATATCAGCGCAATTGTCACTATTTGGTAATCAATAAGTTATGCGTATACTGAAATAAAGATATGTTTAGTATTACGATGGCCGCGTCATAACTATTAAGTCCTGTCAAGTATTTAAATTGTTTTGCCAAACCATTAATTTGAGAAATGATCACAAATATGTTTATCTTCTTATTGTTGCTTTTAGCAATTCATTTCTCAGCTGAAATGATAAGACAGGACGTTTGTTTCATTTTTACATGCACGTTATCCAAATTATTTGAGAAAAAAAGGAAAAATGGGATTATTAATTCAAAGCATTACTAGGTAGCATCTCTGATTACCAGCGTAAAGGTAGATCAAATCTTAGTTTGAAGAAGACAATTTGAGATAAGTCTGGCAAAGGTGCTGCAAACCGTAGTAACCCCGATTGGTCATTTTATTTAACATGAAAAAAATGGACCGAAAGTGTGATTTAGCTTTTAACAAAAGAGAAATTATTCAAAATATCGATGTTATAGCCAATTCCAAACTCTAAACTCATCATTGAAGCCAAAATATTCAACATATAAATCCTTTTCAGTGCGGAATGCAAAAACTAAATGGAGATTTAAAGCTCATGATAGATTTGTTATTCATAAATCTTAAAATGAGTTTGAAAAAGTTAGATATTCCTGGTAATAAATGTACAGATATAAGCAAGAACAAGGCTTGCTTCTGACATGGTGGACTACTTGGTCCTGAATGATATGTCTTATTCATCAAATATGACAGACACATGATTGTTTTGCAACGATTGCAAGTGTTTGTTCCCATAGGCAGCTGTACTTGTTTATTAGAAAGGGTCATGATAAGGCAAAAACATTAGTAAAATACTAGCACCCCATAGATCGACAAAATGCTGAAAAAAATCTTTCAATTTTTCAAATGTACAATTTTTTTATTTGCTTGAAATATAAAGAAAAACGATGCACAATATATGAAAAGAATAATGCATCTTTTTGACAAGTGAGATATATAAGAAAGAAAAGATTTTTTTAGAATGGTTGGAGCCACAAGAATTATTCTAACAATCCAGTTAACAGATGGCTGTTCATGTGCTGGAGGCTTTGGAGAGCGATAATGAGGGGAAATCTAATTTGAACTCATTTTGGATTCTTCTTGGTATTAAAAGTCGACAAAAACAGTTATGAGATAATTCTCATATTTTTATATAAAATTTTCCGAAGGCTATCATTTACGTTTTCGTTATTAAATCAATAACGTTCATGATGAATTAAAAAGGGTTTAATTTATTTGACATGAGATTTAATTCACATTGTATCCCGTAGAATTCCATCGTTTAAAAAGATCCAATTATGATCGACCTCAGACTTATTCACTAGATTATTCAATTCCTCAGGTCGTGAAATATTTAAACTTGCTTTCAATGAGTGTGTTATTTGTCATTTTACAATAGTGTTACTTTTCCAGTGAGATCTACTTCAAAATTATAACGTACATCGATGAGGTTTTAGTTTGGGAGATGCGCCTGAAAAGATTGTTGATCTTTTTGTACTTTAAGTTAAAGGTGAATAATTAAATTGTAATCGGAAGAGCTTTATCAAGTGGCATACGATATGAATACTACGATACAGGTTCTTTACACTTTATGCAATTTATCTGTCTAAAATGTGACCAATCTGTAAAAAAATCCTATTTGTATGTAAAAGAAACGATTCAAGTTTGATAGATACATGCGTTTGTGATATGTTTTTCTTTCTTATATTAGGCACTTAACCTTCAAGTCGCATCAATAATATGGAAACTGAACACGTTATGTAACACATCGTAATCACACTATTCACCCCGTAGAGACTTTATGAGCAAAATGTGTGATAATGTCATGACAGAACTATTAAAAGCAAAATATTCGCACTCTCTGCGACCTCAGATGTAAGGCTACCATCTTGGGCCACGAATTTCAAACAAGATTGATGTCAAGCAGGTCGCTTTCTCATTGGCTGGTGAGGTGTTTCTCTGTCATTTTCAAGGGAATTATGGTTTACTTAATCACCGTAATCTCAGCTTCACACAAATGCCAAGCGCTTTCTCACATATGATGGGTGTGCCATTATCAGTCCCAGTGGGGTATAACCCCCCTCTCTACCCTCCCTTTCAGCCTCCCCATGTCTGACTCACTGGACAGTCTGCCACATAGTGACACTCGGACAACAAGCATTTCAGTTTCAAAATGCATTTCAAATTTGTATCCCTCAGAAAAGGGGGAATTTGGGGTTTACTCAAAATGGAATTATACCTGAATATATACACATCCAGGTAAGCTTTTACTCAATTCGTTTTTAATAGCTTTCGATGCCACTCACATTGGATGTGAAATTTGCTTTCCCATCATATCTTTATGTAAACGTCTCGATAACTTCTTTCATGGTTGTTTGTTTATTGTCCGAAACCGTTCTTCAGATTTGAATGTAATTTTTAAAGAAATAATTGCTTATATTCCCTGACCAATGTTACGAGAAAGCGTTTTTTACCCTTTAGTCTAGAAAAAAGGAGAGTCATTTTATACAGCAGTTTGTGGATTTATATTTTTTGTAATCATATATATCTCTTAATGGTTAGTACACAGTTAACTAGAGTAATCTTTAACCTGGGAGATGCGACTACAACGTAACATGACATGTGCAATGTTAACATTTCAACATGACCGATTTAAGTTTTGTGATTTAAGAAAAATAGAACATTGGATAGAACAATTGGCTTGTAATACCGGTTGTAGCTCATTGATTGCATGCATCAGACCTCCCAACGTTTCATTTCACTAGCTTTTATCCGATTCTGAAAATAGGTGGATTGTATACAC
This sequence comes from Amphiduros pacificus, assembly GCA_949316495.1. NCBI lineage: Eukaryota > Metazoa > Annelida > Polychaeta > Phyllodocida > Hesionidae > Amphiduros > Amphiduros pacificus. Next base: position 35,245,312 of record OX439002.1, read on the forward strand.
AGTTCCACACCTACATACGTTGCTTTAACGATCAAGAAGTGTTCAATGATAATTTGTCATGCTAAATTCCTATTACATTTTGCATGCGTATTGAATACTTCCGTGAAACAAGGGTTCATAGTGCCATACAAGAACAGGTATAAATGACCACTTCGTTGGCAACAAATGCCATTTTTTTCTTTTATCCACCTGCAGTTTGATTACTTTCCACGTGTTGATCAGTCATTTACCAATCCTTTAAATAAGCCATGTTGCGTTTACGACATTCGTACTAAAGAAAGGAAAATGATTGATTTGCCAAAAAAGTGGCATCAAAGAATTCTCACAGAATAAGGGTGGTAGAGTAAGATAGCGAGACCCTGAGATTGAGGGCATGTTATTTTTTTTTCTGATGCCTAAGATTGTCGAAGAAAATAATGGTATAGGCGAAAGAGAGTCTGCAATAACCTGCATTTGAAAGATGGGAATGTGTCACAAAGTAATTCTATAAGACCCAAAGGCAATGCTGGATATGTTAGAGCTTAGAAGCATATAGAAAGATTCAGAGTGTATTATGAGTTATGATTATTCTATAGGGATGACGGGGCTGCAGGGGATATGAACAGCGACAACAATATAATGTGATTTATAGATTCCTTTTTCATACACATTTGAAAAAGATCCTTTTAATAAAACAAAAAACAAAAAATGCAAAATAAATAAATAAATAAAATAAAATAAAAATAAAACAAACACATTTTTTATCCTAAAAACAGCGTAATATTATAGATTTTGAAAATTATTATCTGCACAGAAAAAGGCCAGTGGTTAGATAATAGTAAATATATTGCTGGCAGGTTTCTTTGACGGAAACCAACTGTGTTAGAATCTCAAAGATATGACACACGGGAAGCTCTTTCGTTAGTTGTATAAAATGGGATTATCGACGTTCAGATTCATAATGGATAAAAGAAAAACATAACATATCGTCAGCAGAACCGTTGGCTAGATATTGATTGAAAAGATACTGCTTTTGTTTGATGAAGTTTTGAGAACATATTTTTGTGTCCGTTTGAAAAATTATATGACAAAAATGAACTTACCTTACAAACAGAAAAGTGTTAATCTTTGTAAATAAACGGTATGCAGTATCCACATTATGTAGATGAATAGGTTTGAGAGGAATTGGCACAAAGTGACGATGCCATATATATCGTCATGTATTCCTATTTCTGCAACCCCCAGATCGGGCTCACAAAGAAGGGATTTTCTGAGAAAGTAAGTTTTGATTAATATGTAAAGTCCATTAGTTCTGTCTACTGTATTTATTATAAGAAAAACATAATTTCTCATCATAGGAGGTGTCTATGCTTGTATTGCATCATATATAACCAAATAATTCCACATGTAAGTTTTGAACCTTTGATTACATGTTATTTTGTCTGCGCGTCTCTTTATTTCTTCATATTTTAGTCTATAAACAATCTTCACGCTGGCACATCGATCTATGTTTTTTTACAAACTCTATCAAAGACAAAAAAGCATAAATATATCTTTTTAATATTTTTTTTATATAAATGTAGAATAAGATTCTGTGTAATTGTGTTTGATTAGAGTGTATAGACGGGTATATGTATGTATGTGGCCTAAAACCAAAATGGCGGATTTTTTCTCAAACTCTATGAAAGAAGCAAACAAAATAATAGATAGAGAGTCATATAAATGACAACACGTAAGATATTTTGTGAAGGTTATTTCCACTACAGATGATTTATTTAAAACGTTTAGTTGTGTTTGGTCATTTAGATATCATTTCCACTGACAACATGTTGACCCCAAGCAGCTTCTGTAAAATGAAAGTTGTAGCTTCCGAGTTTTACTCACTTTCATAAAATTTCTAATCTAATGCAACGTCAACTGCCCTGTACAGAAACCAAACCGTTTTATATTAACGTGAATATATTGATTTTTACAGAATATATTGTTTGGGTCATTTAGACTCTTGTAAAATACAGTATTGTGTCATATTCAGAATATAAGAATGTAATTAGCTTTTTATCATAAAGTAACATACGGGAACTTGGAACTACTTTAGGGAACCTTAAATAACATTAAGGAACTTAAAGATCATATTTATTCTTAAAGGTTGTTTTTGAAGTTAGCATATAGAAACAACTTGAGCACATCGTTCTTGTAATGAGAATGTCTGAACAGTTTCTACCATCTGTGTGAAGTCAACAGGCTAGTAAAGATATGTACTAATAAATCATGTCGATGAGTACGGTATTTCTGTTGCAATCATTAAATTTTATTGATTGTATTCTATTATATACAATCACTTATGAATACGAGTCAAACATGTTTCATTTGTTTCAACCTGATAATATCGGGTTTTGGTTTTCCACGTGTTTGATGTTGTAAAGTTTCACCCTAAAACCTGCATTAACATTTTACAAAAACAAATCATTCATCAAAATCAATTTCGAAGTGTATACTTTATTTTGTATGTTTCATCATTGATTCCATATGTGGAAGCATGTTAAACTTTTGACCAATCAGCTTTTTCTTTGTGATTGTAGTGCCATCTGTTGATGGCAATATTCTTAACACATAATTATCAATAGCAAATTAAACAACATTGAAATTACATGTGATGCATTCAGAAATATAAACACAAACCCAACATATGATTTAAACGAATATCCCCCAAACTAACGCTTTTTTTAAGATTGCAAGATTATATAATACTCCACAGGCAATTGTGTGTATGTCACATTATCACAATTTGATGACATTATCTGCCACTCTTGCAATACACAGGTATTAAATTTTTTAAATGAAATTCAGACATCTGATGCTTTTTGTCAAAACATTCTCAGATATCATTCTATTATTCAAATATGTATTAATATTGCATTATTTCATTACATTTATAGGCATTTAAAGCTATTAAAGATATTTCTAGATATTTCTAAAATATGCAGACATTTCGAATGCTTCTAAAATATGCAGGTCATCATTCTATTCATATATTACACATGTTACATGCATTTCATAGCTTTGTTCAAGATATGCAGGCATTCTTTGCAATCCTTAAAATATACAAATATTCCAAAAATATGCAGGCATTCTATGTTATTTCTTAAATGTTATTCTTACATATTGTTTTCTGTTCTTATCATTGTCCTTTTGTTATTGTACATTAATATCTAATTGTATCATGGGTAATCTTTATCCACTTTACAAAAAACCTGATTGAAAAATTATTTATCGTTGATCATACATCAGAAAAATAACAGTTCCATTATTGTAATTTTATGTCATATTTGAATACAACGTTGACGTGTAATAACTGATCACCGATCATTTCATTGTGAGATACCATATTCAAATACGAATCTTCATGCACAAATCCCATAACTCCATTCACCAAAATCGATCAGTATAGAATCCGCTCCATTTGTACTGGCAACTTGATACGCACCAAATTATTACTGACAACATCCCATCACATCGATATTGCTTAAGGCACTCTTTTATTAGTTACATGCGTGAAAGCCACCATATTAATACTGACCAATCAAACGCCCACTTCATTGAAAGAAAAGACAATATCAATACTGACCTACATGAAGCCTATTTGATTGACGTATATTGATAGGAAATGCTCATTCTTTATAAATGTCTCTATTGACGTGGAGGAAACAAACCATCAATATTGCTCTATATATCAATACTAACCGAATGTGCATCCATCCACTCTCATACTATTAATCTAAAAGAAACCTATGCTATCTATACTGAACTATTTCAAAACAACACTATTAATATTGACCTAAGGGAAATCCGATCTATCAATATTAACCTCGAGGTCACAAGCTATCAATATAGATCTAAATTAAACCTACACCATCAATGCTGACCTAAATCAAACCCACACCATCAGTGCTGACCTAAATTAAACCTAAATCATCAATGATGTTGACCTCAATAAACCCACGCTGTCATTGCTGGCCTGAATTAAAGTAACTCTATCTAAACTGATAATAAATAAATTCATGCACTCTTTTAATACAAACCAAAAGGTCCTAGTCTATCAATACTGACCTATAGGAAACCACGCTCTCAGTAAATTAACCCCTCCCAATCAATAGTGTACTACATTAACACCTCTCTATCAGGTGTGACGTTAATATTCTGTCAGTAATTTGTTATTATGCTATATTTTGCTATATAATATTATAGCATGATGATGATGATGATGATGATTATGATAATGATGATGATGATGATGATGTTTGTTATGTTAGTTGTTACCGATGTTAAGTACCATATTATTAGAGTTATTTTAATATTCTATGTATTAGTGAGTACTGCATCACTTCACTTTGATATGTATTATTAGATTTCGAGGTTTTATAATGTTATGAATGTATATTTTAATCTAATGTTTAATATTACTGCTTACATTACAAACTATGAGATTTAGTTGTTATTCTTATTTTCCATAATCTGATACAGTTGGGATTTTACATTTATATTAATATATATTAGTATATCATCATAGGATACAAGAACGATCGTGGTTTGATAAGGTGTTTGAGACTTGCTTGAATAAAAGACGATCAACTTTAATGTTAACAAGTGCAACAGTTAATGTCATTCTGTTTATATGGGGGAAACAGTGTCCTCATTCCTGACAAACCAAACTGGCACATAAATTATAATCTGATTTTTTTCTGATAATGTTGGTTACTTCAAATATTGAGCATTTTTTCTAATGTGTATATTTGAAGAGATTTGTATACTGTTTACAGAATTCATTATCAATATTAGTGCCGAGTATGAATGGATAGAGAACTGTGACCTACATATTCCTCCTCGTCTCAGAGTGCCCAAGGAAAGTGCAGTGTTTTCTTGAGACTATAAATATGACGTCAAGAAGATTTCCATATATAAATATATGAATGACATACCATATTCGTCTATCAGATACAATTACCATAAAATCTTGAACAAATTTCTAATCAAACAATTGTAGAGTAAGGAAAGACGTGCAGATACATACATTAAGAAAACAATACAGACGTGAAGAAAAAAAACCCACAAAACAACAATAATATAACCAATACATTAATTAGGTACCGCCTTTGGTGTCGAATCCCACGACACTTTTTGAGTTCATTTAGACACAGGCTGAACATAAGTTCATATTTGATTGTTCTAATTTAATCAGTTTTCAATATGGGCATAAAATGCTGAACACTTCAGCTTGTTTGAATTTCAAAACACGAACATGACAAAGCAGTCTTGAGTTTGATTTTCACTAGATTATACAATAAAGATATACTTTAGATACAATTTATCCTTGAGACCCATCTGCACTAATATGATATATGTAAACAGAAAGAATCTTACAATTGTAACTTGGAACGTTAAATATTATGTTAAGCCATCCCAAATTTAAATATCTGGGATGTCAGAAGGAAACATTTGTTGAATATTCTACAAACGTTTAAGGTGATCATGATTTTTATGATGCGAACTAATGCTGCTCAATTGCTTATCAAATTACTCCCATAAATATCACCCAAGGACTGTTTTAGAACCCTACAGCAAGCATAAATCATGTTAAGCTCCTTGTGGCATCTACGCAGCCAGTGCAACTTGATATCTCATCCTTGAAGATAGAAAATTGATATTTATCTGAATTGGTAAAACTGATATTTTCACTGCAGTGCATCCTTCCCCTGTTTGGACACATCTGACCAAGTAAAAATGTGTCGTCAACCAAACGTATTGACCGGCCCATTAAAGTCCAAATGTAGGCCCTTGGTGAGAGTAACGAGGAAAACACTTCATAGTAGATTTAAGATTACCTAATTTGTTCAGTTCATTTTGAAATAATATCAAATGTTGTATTTTATCATGATCTAACATTTCGGTCAGTTGTTGTCAATAGACGATGATAGATTTCTAGCTTACTTTAATCGATATTGTATAAATTGTGGCTTGTTAAATATTTAACCCTTTCATCAGATAATGTAAATTGAATGTTTAGATACATATGTCATTGTGTCCAATATTGGTTGGTGAAACAGAATTATAGTGTCAACGACCGATGGAAGTGTCAAAAGTACAGTCTTGAAATAAAGGGAAAAAGCTACATTTCTAAACAACTTTTTCATAGTCAACTTCTTATCAAGGCTACACCAAGACTTGAATTAGAGCAAACATACAGTGTGGTTTATTCACTATTCTTCTTATTCAAACACTCTCTAAGAGAGTTCTTCATGTTGTCATGGTAACCTTAACGAGGTACAACTGGGCCAAGCCTTTGGTGTTGGCTGGAATGTTTAGTGACTAGATGTGTTCTCCAGACCACACCACTGACCTCTTGTCTTCAACCTATGCAAAACCAAAATGTCTCTGTTTCTTGCCGAAACGGAAACATTGCCTGACCCTACCCTTATATCCGATAATCAATAGGCGGATATGCTCTTAATCTTTCAAATACAAACAAGGTCTGTGTTTGAGAACTTCTCTTCAACATATTTTATCAGGAAAAATAAATAAATAGAAGTTAAAAGATAGAAGATGGCTGATTTAGTTGCGCGTCACAGAGAAAAATGTCCAATATGTGTAAATATGCCTTTTACTAAACATGACACAGAAGGGAGTGGTTCTCTGGAATATTAGCTTTTTTTGAGATTGTTTGGTTTAAGTACAACACATGTTGATATATGTCACTGTGTTCTAGATTATGATATTCTCTTATGAAGGTTTATTCCTACTATATATAAGTTTCAAAAAAGATAGTGCAACTCAAGATGTATTAATTCACATACTGTAATCATTGGAAATGAATGTCTTCTTTGATCAAATGTGATTTTGAGGGACCAAAAACCAATATAGAAATTGTCTCTGATTAGCTTTCAGACTTTAAACGCAGAACATTCATAGTTAATATACGAAAGGTTATGATATTATGGTAAAAATTCTTTTACAGAAGGAATTTTGAACCCATGGTACAGCTAAATTTTACTCGATATCTTTGTTAGTTTACGTGTAGCTCACACAGGAAAGTACAGAGTGATTTTGTCATTTACACCCCATTAGAAGTTCACAAATATATATTTATGGTTCAAATAGAGCCAATGTTTCTGTCTGTAATTTGTAAGGAAACAAATCGTGGGAATGCACTGTAGCAAATATGTAATACACTCTCACTTGTTTCTCTGAATGTATTCTTTTAATAAATCAGTTTACAGGTATTCACACCATCACTTTTGACTACAATGAACAAGTCTATGCATAATATAGAATATGTTTGAATCTTATGTCAAGTTTACGGGTAGTAGAAAGGTGCAGGGTATGGTGTTGACAGTACCTTTACTTGAAATATTCAACCTTGCTCTCAAGCATGCCGGATATCTGAGTTACATGAAACAACAATCTTTTCTTGAGGTTTTTGTTCGGAACTACCAAATATGTTGATATTCATCTTTGGATAATTTTGGGTCCCATTTCGTTTGGTTTTAAAGAAGCAGTATTTTAGACCAAATCTATCTGAAAAACGATTCAAACATTTTGAACGTGATTACATTTCTTTCTAGTGATATTACTTATAATCATTTTGGAAAGGTACAGTGATCAATGAAAAAGGCAAGGAAAAGGGTTTTGGGTGGTATCTAAAGCCTAATCACAGTCATTCAACCAAATATGCGTATGAATATCGGGAAAATGCTAATTTGTTTAAAAATGTATAATTCAACTCTTATTGGTGGATTTCATATTTTAAAAAGATAAATATTTGCGTAGGAATACACAACAAATGCAAATCAAGAATGATTATTCTGTTTGATTTCTGATTGGTCAAAGCTTCATTGAATTTTGTAATGAGCTGATATCTTAACTATTGAATATTTAACAGCATACACCTCTGACAAACTGACCAATATACCAATACAAGGGGTATATATCTTGAATAATATCCACCTTTCACAGCAGAAATGATAGGGTTAGTATATAAATTATAAACATTGATGACACAGGAATGCATTTTGATTTATGTTTCTGTTAAAATCAATTGTAGAATGCCCTACAACTTCTATATCTGTTTTCAAAATCTTGAAAATTGGTGAATCACAAAGTAGTCATGCAGTGACTTTTTAAAATGTCTCAAGAGTATTTGGTTTGTTCCAAACCGTGAAAGATTGAGGAATAATTACTGATACTATTTGCAAAGCTACATGTAAAGTATTTTTGATATTGTCATCAGTATCATTGGTTCTTTCTGGATATATTTATTTAGTTCATATTACCAGTAGGGGTTTAACTGAAATGCAACGTAAATAATTATCTCATGCACGTGTGTACATGAAGTTTGCACATCTCACATACTGATCTATGAACATCACTGCTGGGGGCACTGGTGGAGTCGTGTTTCTCCCTGTTTCTTAGCAGATGGAAATGTTGGAATATATGATAGGTAGCATATGTATAGCGGAGGTGAAAAGATGAATTCTCTGATTCCATTCAATGAATGGCTAAGATTTTCAAATATATTCAGAGTAGCCTAGCAGGAGTCTGCATCCTCTTTCATATCTTAACAGATAATGTGATGTTCAGTAAGAATAATTCAGAAAGTGAGTGATCTGCGCAGACCGGATGCGCAGTGATGGGGCCGAGTACGTTTGGCGTGTATTGGCGTACGCCTTCTAGGTTCATTTTTTTGCTGGTAAGTTCCACTAATAATACTCATTTGGTGTGAAATATTGTGCCGATCTAGTACGAGCATCTTACATAGCAGGATTACGCTGTTTTCAGTGCGGCGTTTATACTCCACCGAGTCGTAGCAGGATAACCGTCCCGCAAATCCCGGCAAATAGGAGGAAAGGCAATATCACTCACTGACATGAGAGAGAATTACTTACATGTTTGCTTGTCAAACCGACAGGTAACACATGGCAACATTCAGAATAGAAACTATATTAGCATCTGAAAATAACCCCAGGACACCCAGTGATAATAGAAAGTTTGATAACTAAAAAAACAGTGGCATCTCAAATTTAGGAATTATCCTCTGCAGCTACACTGGATAAATAGTAGAAAATCTCTTATCTTTAATTTGTAAATTCTCTAAAATTCATTTGCTTTGGTAGATCATATTATAAAATCTTTTGTGTTATAATTTTAGGAAATCTTGATAATATATGGCTCACGCTTAATAATATCGTTTAATGAAGTTGAATCATCAGCTCTTGGGCTTGGGCTATTTCGATAAGGTGCCATTCAAAGTATATAAATCATGAAAAATATATCTTTAGACGTAAGGTATAACAAATGGTTATGATCATATTGTGGCCATTCCAGCCAATAATGGCCTGGATCATACCAGTGGGGAAGCAAGAATGTCTTGTTTTAATCTTCAGAGTACTTTTAAAATATTTTTTCATGATAGAATTGCTCAGCGTTGTTTAGTCACTGATATTTTTTGCGACCCTGTCCAAATATAATACATATTTATTAAGATCCCTATATAATATCAATTGGGGACACTTTGGTAGAAAGATCGGTTATATTTTGGTCTTTATGGGATGAGTTCGTTTAATTGAGAATAAGAATGACATGGTGACTACCAAAAACAGAAAATGACAAAGGCTGGGATCACTATTTCTAAACTTATCCTCTTGTCATCAAACACATTTCCCTTTCTCTAAATATTGATTAATCATACATCTATAAATAACCTATAAAGAAATAAAAAGGCAGTTATTTATAGAGGTCACATTTAGAAAGCGTAGGTTAAATGTGTTGTGCGCCAAACAAGTTGCAGGGTTTGTCCAATCTCGAGCCCAATTTGAACGCAGCAATGAGTTGTAATTTTGCAGGTAGTTCTGTTTATATGCTTACCTTTATTGTTAAAATGTTAACTTATATTTCTATTTTTCATAGAATTATGCTTTAAGATCGCAAATTTACTTACTTTCTATGTCAATTTTTAAAAGATGAAAATTATACATACAAACAAAAATCGCTTCCGACCTCTCCAACTAAAATCTAATAAAAACCATTTCCAATTTCGATTTTGTTTATATTGTTTCTTGTGCCAAATATTACATCACACAATTTAAACATTAATAAGAATTATTTTGTTCTCATGGATTGTTTATACTTTAAATAACATGTACTTAAATATTCAGGAAAATTCAAATATTGTTTCATCATCTGACTTTGTTGAGCGTATTTGGTTTATTCTCATTGCTCGTTTTTATTTTAAAGTATGTATGTCAATGCACCTTTCAGTATAATTTTACACATAAAAATCATTTTTGGTGTTTATTTTTAGATTACTATACAATTTATTATTTTTAAGTGGATAAATGTAGACCCCATCAAGCTAACATTATCCATCTCTTGTGATATATTTTATTCGTTATGTGTGTGTATATATTCATAAACCTTGTTTAGAGTACATGCGTCAAGTACCTGTGATACACTAAACGTAGTTGATTTATCGACATTATAAACATGGAACAAGGTCATTTCGACTTCAAAAAGTACACTCCTCAGACATGAAACCTAAATCAAAGATGGATCAAGACAGTTGACATATACAGGTCACTAACCTGCTTATAGATCCAACAATTCCTCTTGGCTTCTTGCAAAACCAGTTTGAACACATTCATAAGTAGTGGCATTCTTGGAAATTGTAGCAAGTGTAAAATTAGGAGGAGATTCATCATGTTTAGGAAAACATCCTCCCAATAACTGAAGATAAAGAAAGAGACATTTTAACAAACCAAACTTTCAAAAGATTGTTTTTTGTTTATATGCAACAGGTTAGTTGTGATTGTTTGTATCTAACAAATTATATTTTGGTTGTTATGTTTAAGGCAAATGGTTGCAATGGTTTCATGTATTATTTACTCGGTATTTTGAATCGAAACTGACATTTTTCTATAGAAGATGTGAAGGCGGTGAGGGCGACTTTTATTCAAACCATTTTGTCAAACATGGTCCGCGCTGTTGAGTATTGAGCTATTTAGTCAGGATCTCATTCTTCAAAATTTGTTCTTCATATTCGACGTTATATTAAATAACGTAGAAGCTTTTTATGTGTATCCAATACAACCTAATACATGAATGATTTATTGAGAAATGGCAGAAGCTTTTCACCATAGAGGAATGGGATAATTGTCCAGCTATTCATCTGCATTATGATCCGTGTACAAATATTAGTTGCTCAGTTGAAATTAGTTTTACGAGAGTTTTACTCGTCACTTTAAAGTGCTGAACTCCAGTGAAACTAGCAATGGGTATCAAAGTACTTCATCGAAGTAGCTGATTACCCTAGGTATCCATTTTTACATAAATCAGGTCGATTACTCTCCTGAGGTACATCGTACTTGTCTGCAGCTGCTTACTTATCTATCTGAGAGCTTCTCGTCTATCATGCCAAGGCTTCTCTCTTTATATTAAAAGCGTCTCACCGGAAATGCAATTGATTTTCCAATCAATCTGAGAGCGTCTCACCTCAGATGCCAAGGGTTTTCATTTAAATCAGAGACATTCTATACTGTCATGTCCGTACATTTTCAATCAATTTGTGAAATTCATACCGACCGAAACAGCTAAATCTGAAGAACAGGGCAAATGGTTGTAATGGGTCATGATCCCTTGGTACCAAGGGATCGTGAGTTCAATCCTAACCAGTAACATGCCATTCATTGAACATTCTTTCCTACAATGGCCTTAATGGTTGACCTAAACGATAACCATTAATCAGTTCTTTTAATTTTTCTCACCTGCCAGGGCTCTTCACATCGATCTGAGAGAGTATAACATGATATGCCAAGGTTATTCACATGGACCCCTAACATGTTTGAGTTTTTCAAATCGATCTTAGTGCTTATGAGATACAGAGGATTTGTCCATGTTTATGAGAGGACATACTAATTAAAGTTCTTTCCCTTTGAGTTGCACACATACTAGACGCTTATTAATATGTCCATGTCCTCATAAATCGAATAGATGATCATTTAAGCACTCATGTTCTTGTAGATTTATGGGCTATTCATGTATAAAGCTCATGGCATCAGCAGAGGGGATGCTCACTAGATATACAAAAGTCTTCTCTATATTCTGTTCTACGTTTGGATATTTTGTTTCCTCATGAAAGCTGACTATCTCAGGCGGTGATATTTTCCATATATCTTCGGCCTGAAGACAAATTCATGTAAACTTATTGAAATTATTTGGCTTAATAAAAAGGTAGAAACGATATTTTGTCAAGGGCATCAGTTCTGTATAGAGTAAAACTAGATAATTCATATCAAAACTATTTTTCTTAAACACAATAAAATAAGTCGGGTATTTTGATATCTTTGGTCAGTTCCATTTAATTCGGTTTATTGCATCGTTTATTCATGAACGTACTCTTCTAAGTTTGTATAGTGATAATTACTGTATAGTGTCAATTACGAGAAAAAAAAACATGGCGGCTGTAAGTTGGCCCGAAGAAATGGCCCAAATCTTCCAAAGGCCTACACGTATAACAAGTTGAATGGAGCGGAGTGTTACTGTTAGTTTTTCACATTAATTTGTCCCTTGACGAGAAAGTAATGAATTATCAACCGTATTCTGTGTATGTTGGTTTTGGATGCAAGCAAGTTGCGTGAGCAGTTTAGTTATACATGTTCATTTATATTGAAAGCCCAGAATCATCGATGTCTTTTTTGTACTTGATGAAAAATCTTAGCGCAAAACTTCGTCAAACAAATGTTCTCTTTGTCCAAAAAAATGTCCGCAGGAATTAAATTGCTGGACAGTCACCCCTTAATGTGTTGCACACAACACCATTGAATGATGATTAAACATTGGAGGAAATCAAGACTTACACTTAGAACTAGAATAATCCATGCATCGTAATTGGCGATTGATGCTACAAAATGTTCACATATTCTCTATTTGGTTTTGAGGTTTTGGTTTTTGGTTTTTTTTTCCATTTTTACTCCATATTCATTCAATGCAGAATGAAATAATATATAATAAAAATATATCGAGGTGGGATTTTCAATACATCTTGAATGAATGATTACATTTTTACCCAACAAATAAGTATAAATACCATTCAAATATATTATTCTATTCTTTATTAGGTAGCTTTCGTTAATTTTTGACAATATTGTTTTTCATATCACAGATTAAATATAGTCTTTGAGACACTGAAGTATTATGTACTGGCGGGAACATATTTTATCATAATAATATGTTATAATTTGTTAACAATTAGGCAATTTAGAAAGGCCTAAGGCTGTTTATACAGAGAGAAAAAAAACTTGATTTTGTTTCATTTTCCTCAGAAATTAACTTTTTCTCCCATCTTCATCCTTAAGGCTCGTGTATCTCTGAACCATTGTTCTATGAAAAACAAAGTAATTACAGATAATAATTGATGAACGATCTACACGACAAAGAACTTTTGATAAAGATAAGAAGATCGAGCAGGAAAAACATGTGTTGTAATGGCAAAACTATTGTTATTTTTGGGAAATATATATATCACCATAAAGATAATTATGTTGGCATGTAAAAAGTTATAAAATTCACTAAGAATGTCAAAGCGTGGGGTATAAGACCTTGTATAACGTGACATTTGATTATAACCAGGACTTAGCATGAAACCAACCTAGTTTCCCAAAACGCCCCTTCCAGCGAAGTCTCAAATGGACGCTGCACCCTATGACATCTTAGTGCAAGTGCACGTGACAGCACACGGTCTATTGAGTGCCACTCATTGGCTGATTTATTACCTCAGTGTTGATAACTTCGTATCCTCATTGGCTGCCAGCGCCTTTGAAGTTCACTTCAGGGGCTCGTCAGCGCCGAAGAGGTGGCATCTGGGGGGAAAGAAAGAGGTCAGTTTATTTCACGAATAAATAGGGCAACTAATTGGATAGGGTTTGCAGACATTTGTGATTAATGCACACAGCTTGATATTTTTCTAGCGTGGGTTCTGGACATAATTATGCATATAAGGTGGAAAATAACCTCGTTTTTATTTTATTTTTGCAAACCTGAGTCAAACAAGAACTGACCCTTATCGTTGGCTAGCGAAAAAACCCTAGAATAATTCACTAAAGGCTAAATGCTACATCTTGGTCAACCAAAGTTTCACAGTTTGAAGTTAGTTTATTCCTAAAATGTATATATATATATATATATATATATATATATATATATATATATATATATATATATATATATATATATATATATATATATATATATATATATATATATATATATATATATATATATATATATATATATATATAAATATAAAGGGTAGATTTTTTTATATCAATCGCGTCTGTGGGTACTGTTTAAAACATCAGTCATCTGCCATCGGCCAACTGTATTTGAGTGGAGAGTCTTCTGCCTACAAATATAGACAGGAACTCGTCCAACAAAAGCCACAGCCCAGAGGAATAACGAATGAACACTACAAAGGTATATGGTGCCCTTAATACAGCCTACACATAATTAGCATAACCTAAATGTCCGGAAGGAAGAACAAGCCGGCATCGTCACATCACAACCAAGCCAAACTCATGAGGGTGAAATAAAGACACAGTGCCACCTATCGGTGAAATAATTCATTTTTATGTAACGTCCCATTTCGTCTCAATATTTGCAGTGCATCCTCACAAAGGGTGACAATATATTACACTAGCTTATTTAATGTTACACGTGACCTTGGATTTCGACGCAAAGAAATCTTTGAAAGTGAACTATTGATTTAAGGTGGGGAAGGATATCATTGTGAAGATAAAATACCAAAAATATTCCATGACGATGACATTGAGGATTTCTTATAGATATTCCATGGGTTTCATTTATAGTATTTAACTATATAACTTGGAAATTGAAGTACCAGGTACATGTACCAGGTAACTGTTCATGTAGGTCTATTAGTATACGTGAGAGTGATAAACTATGAAATATATAACTTTAAAATATTGTTGTTTGATATTGCGAAAAATACATACGTAGATCAAATGCTACTACGTGTAAGTTGTGTTTGGCACAATATTGCATGTTATTTGTGTGAGAGTGGACTGGTCAAGTGTAGAGTTGTTCATATTATGGTAACACTCATTTCAAACATTGCCGCCACATGGCAGCCATCACTGTTGACCTAATTTCCGATTGGTTCTTTCTGCTTCCTGTTGTGAACAACCAATCAACACGCTCCATTGAAATATGGATCTGGAACCCTAAGATGTGCATGTGTTGATACAAAAATGCAGTATTTTCATTCACACATTGGCATAAGTCACAAAACAAATAATTGCCTCGATCTTGTCGGTTCTTGCAAACATGCATGTTTATCCTCATTAGAACCATCTGATATTCATCTAATTTAAACATATGTGCACAAATGTATTGGAGGATGAGAATCCGTCTGTACTTAATTGTTACCAAAAAATCATTGTGGTGCATGCTTCGCAGATATACCATTCAGTGGACCAGTGGAAATAAATGTCCAACGATATAATGATTGTGTACATGTCAAGAAGGATCTTGTGATTATAAGATTCCAGTAATTGCCGGAAGAATGGTCAAATCCTGGTATTGGGACCAATCTTTGTAGTTTCATTCTGCAAATAGCTTGTTAGGTCTTACTCGTTTGTCATGACAATCCTCAGGAGGTACAAGAGATAAAGATACGGTTCTGACATTTTGTCTTTATACCCAAAAAATACATATATTCCACAAACATATGTGACATTTCTAAGGTTGGAAATGTTAATGTGGTTCGGATATTCTGAAAAATAAACCACGAATAACAACTTTATCGATGATATTTTTCACTCGCATAGCATTATTACATTTTGAGATATATCCTCACAAAAATATCGTGCACCCCATCCAAGCAATCCGTACAAGTAGATAAGGCTCAAAGATTAATTGACCTGTCCAACACATTCAATTAGTATTTTTTCTTAACATTAAAACATTCAATATGAAAATAGAAACACTTGTGAAATATAGGAGTTGTCCTTTCAGATAATTACGACGTTCGCTTGGTTATAATCTCTCACAATCTCGAGCCTAAACTTTCTTTGTTTTCACTGTCCTTTTTCGTATTCGTTGCCAAATCTACAAATTGAAGAAAAAAAAATCACATCCGACGAAACAATATATCTGCAGAAGTCCTCTTTTCATTAAGAAAGAAGACACATTTCCAATGAGTTAGTTATCCATAAGTACCAGGTGTGTGATACATATTTATTCTTCAATGTATTTTAACATTTTTGCTAGTGCTCAGCAAATATAACATTTTTGTTTATTTTTAACAAAGATGATATCCTACCATAACAAACTTCCAGAACATTCTTTGGTTTGAAATATTTACAAACAGACAAATATATGAATAGTAGGATGGTAATTTTCACCCCTCAACTGCTCCACATTGCTGCCAAATCGCGCTAACCTTTGCTTGACCCAGATTTCAAATGTGTTAAAAAGCCATATGGGTGACTTCATATGCTTTGTCCAAAATATTGTTTTGTGTTTATCCCTGGTGAAAACTAAATGTAACAATGTGACAATTGGTGCAATTATAACACCAAGAGGTTAGATCAAGGTCACTTTAGGTGCCAAAGATATCTGATTGGGAAATGTAGTCACGCCAAAGATAACATAAAATTGGCATGAAAGTACTGTGTTGAACAATAATTTTTTCAACAAAATATCGCTTCTTTTTTAATAATAAGTTTACAATTTACCAACTAATAACATGATATATGCGTCTCCATTTAGCATTAAGCTTAATGCACCCATAAATTCAGACAAAGTCTGAGCTTGGTCCGAGGTGTGAGCTAACACATACACTCACATATATATCATCATATGTATATATATTGCCTTATCTCTTTTTGATATAAATGCCATTGTATATTGTATAATTGTATAGACAATTTACATGATCGAGGTATACTTCATAACCTTACCTTTCGTCACCCACTATGTCTACGATTTTTTTTCGGTCACATATTTTACGTGCCATTCAAAGAACCTTCTTTCTATCTTTTTTTTTATCATATATTCATCATCACTGGAGCAAAGTTTGCACCCATTGTAAATATTATTGTTCTCCGCAAGTGTGGACGACATATATAAAACCATGAAATAGATATGTAATCAAAATAGTTCATGAGGATTATTTTAACAGATTTACAGCTCTTATGGATCCTTTCGTGAATACATGATTCTTTACACTGAATTTAAGAATCATAAACGTATAAAACATGTCGTCTGTAAATGTCAAATACTGAAAACAGAATAAATAGAGGGAGGTCACATTCAGGATTTGTTTAAGTCAGATGCCATTTTTTGAAGATTGTTGTGTCTGCTCTTTTTGTAGGAGAATTCTTCCAATGCCTGACGCTGTGTTGATGTATGACGATGTTATGATGTCCCAATAGTTCAAACTAAGCAAACCCAGGCGAAACCTATATCCACATCACAGACACTTTCACCATCCATTCCTCTGTCCAAACTATGTCTTGGCGATAGATAGAACATCTCAAAAGTCATTAATTGCAATTATAATAACAACTTATATACAAACATATATATATATATATCACATCATTTTCCCTGCACATATAGTAAACGTTTTTGTACCGAGTATCATGCGGGTACATACATATTTATTTTTATAATATTTTCTCCTTTATAGTTATATAGAGCATATATTCCATGACATAATTTCACTCACTTTTTTCTCTTTGTCAAGTTTTAAGTTTAAGATTATATTCTTTAAATGATAAGCTTACAATTCAAGTTGATTTGGTTGTACATGTTTAAAATATGTTGTTATACTTTGAATAAGACATATACTGAAGACAACACCTTACATAGTTGGATTGATTATTTTCAATCTGGAAGTTTTGACCGTCATTTTACATACACAAACGTCTGGATTTCCTGTGAAAGCAAATTTCAAACAATTTTTTTCAAATTTGAAACTTCTTTGTCGTTGGATCTTTTATAACGAAAATATGAGTACGAAATTTGTTTTATTAAAAGGGCGGGTTAAATATATAGATGGATTAATTTCATTGGAGAATGGGAAGAAAGTAAGAATAGTATAAAAATATATAAATCTTTATTTTGAACAAGTAACCAAATGCACTATATATGTATTTGTCCATCCGTACTACTTTCATATCGTTGCAAATACGTAAAGTTTATATGAATATATAACAAATGATATTTTGTTTCCCCAGAAATAATTACTTTTGTTAGTTACTGAGTAAAATACACTATTTACACGCCGTTTAATCTATTTTATTTAAATACTTTATAAACTGGTAACGCGAAAAGATGTTGATGTCAGTGGAATGCAAACTGCGTTGGTACAGGATTTTGGTAAACATGATATAAATTGGATGTCATTCAATCAATAACTATATCAAACAGGCCAAAATGAAAAATAAACGAATTTGAATATTTCGAAATGCACGTTGTACGTTAAATTAGAAGAAAATATAAACGAATTTGAATATTTCGAAATGCACGTTGTACGTTAAATTAGAAGAAAATATATATATATTCGTGGGTGCGTGCACCCTTTTAGTTTTAACTACCATGACATTTCTAGTTCTACCATTTGTACCTAGCCCCATCCCACGCCATCCTACCCCATCCTTCTGTATCTACGTGTAACCTTTTTCTTAATTTTCCTTGATATCCATAGCATCTCAGAATCACCATCAACCCATTATTCAGCCATTTTGACTCTTTGCTAGACTCAGCCTTTGACCAAGCCATCGTTATCCTGTGGTCATCGTCAGCGCATCCAAAAGACCAAAGCTGCGATCTTTTAAATAACACTTATCAGAATCTCTTAAGATTTCCACATGTGTTGAAGTAGGTTTCACAAAGTCAGAGTTACTCAATTACATGTTTTTTCTTAAAATGCCGTTATTTCCATCCGAAACTTTGATATGAAAGTCCACATTTGTGTCGCTACAGCTTGACCTTCATTCTGGAAAATAAATCATGGTTTTACGAGTTCCTTCATTTTGCAAATATGCCAGTAGGATACAAATATTGAGTGAACTAGAGATATTTGTAGGATTTTTGAAAGTTTGGGAATAATGTTTATTTGTCCATGCCTTGTTCCGGCATTTTTAACTGACACATTCTCTGGTGCATATAATTATTAGCAGTTGAGGAACCTGAACAAAAAGAGTCTCATCCTTGCTGGTACTCCTATCTCATGTCAGCACGCTGTTTTCTTTGAGTCAATCGTTTCTGGCTGCTCACATTATCACATGAATATTGAAAGCATCACACACATACACTGAGATTAATAGACACATTGTGAAAATAACCAAAATCATCATAATTCAACGAATAATTTTAGCATGCAACTCATGCCAAGAGAAAATACTTAAGCATATTTAGTATGTTTATATTGGCTCTTAAATTCTGCATTTCGTAAATATTAACAATATCTTCTCCACACACTCAAACAAAAAACATGAATAATGAAAATATCATATATCGTTTATTGCACTTGGAACATGTCACTTAAAATCGTTGAAATTAGCTTATATGGATTTGGGGCAGAAACACAGACACTTGTGAATATGGCACCCTCTTGCAATATGAAGCTTATTATTGTTAAGTCATGATTTATCTCTATCGTGAAATGTTATTTCTTTGAGGTGTGAATGTACAAATGTGTCAGAAAATATCTCCCCCAATACGCCCTCGGAGTGGCTGGAACTGACTAAGTTGGGGTCAGGGCACCAGGGCCCCTGACACGCCCTTGGCATTTTCGACTTGCATCCCAAGACTCGGGAGACAATTTCAAAAGATAATGACATGCCACCTTGTACCCCTGTCAGCTTTATGCTTGGCTCAGGCACAGGGCTACCCCACTGATTGCTCATTTTAAGCTTTGTGGCGCTGGAGGAAGCAACAGAGATTTTTTTCTTCAATTCTTTGTGGAATTATGGATTATTCGATAGTTTTTGTCCAAACCAACCTCATTTTAGAGGTGGTTTGAGAATTGCGCCCCAATTTTGGAGTACCTTGCTGCATTAAGGGGGTGGTTGACCTTTTCGGAAAAAATGGATACATTGTATTGTCGACCGTTACAGAGACATCTTTTAAGGTGAGAGAATTAAAAAAAATTATACTTGGTACTTTTATTTTGATTCGGTGTTGCTCAAAGTTCTTCAAGTCAAATAAAACATAGAACATCTTTAATATAGAATTGGGACACCCAGTTTGAAAAAAAAGAAGGAAAAGCCAGTTTGAAAAGTTTTGGTTGTATAACCGACATTAGTAACTCTGAATTATGGAGCCCAAAATAATGCAACAATGTTAAACTAACTGTATCAGGCCCTTTATACATTTAAGTTGGACATTTAAGCATTTATATATAATGGAGAGAGAAAGAAACGATGTGCGTTCACCATAGCCGGTGACTGCTATTCATTTTATTTTAAGGTTTGTGTGTTTAAGAGAATGGAAATTTATATGGATTTCTCCCTCACATACAATTTCAATAGCTTGTCGTTTTCTTACCAGAATATGTTTGATACATGGCAATGAAGCAGAACACAGTCCACTCTTAACGATAAAGTTTTTAGACATATATATTCATTAGGAGAGTTATATTCAATCAGACATATTACATTAATATTATATCAATAACAATGTCTTGACAACGAAGCCCACTTAAAAAGGTCGAAAATATCATCACTTATATTATTCATATATGAGGGTTTTAACCAAATCCTGAACATCTGAAGTGAAACCGAGGATTGGTCAAATCAGCTGTGACAAAGGTTTCAGAAACTAACGTTATTTACTTTGATAATAACATCTTTCTTCACCTATTTGGTTAAAATGGAAAATTAAAATACATAAAATAACTTAATAAATACTGATCTCTTCGAACATAGATTACACTTCACACATATCTAATAATGTAGATTTGCTCCACCCATCAAAGAGTCATTAATTTATTATAATATTGACACAATATCACATAGTTACATATCCAATAATCTATTGACAAACAATCTACAAAGCATATCCATCTATACTTTCATTTCTGCAAACGCTTACAAATTCGATCATCTTTTAAGATTTGAAGTATTTATATGGGACATGTAAATATCAAAGTTGAAATACAGAAATATATTTCCTGTGTGGGTGGAATGGTATGGGAAATTAAATATTTGGTTCAAATATTCAAAGAACAGTGTCCTAGTGTGCACGGGAAAGGGCAAAGAAAAAATATATGATTCCTTTTTTTGACATTATACAGTACCGGAAAAATAAACCAATAAGCGTTGCCTTAATCCTAAATTGGAAAGCATTCTGATAAATGCTAATTTAAAAAACGAATCAATGCTCGATACGAACAATATTTTATGTTTTTGATTATTTCAATAATCGTGAAATTTACAGAAGAGATACAATCGGAACTTTCGATCAATTTCAGGAATATTTTGACTATTTCATCACTGTTATATCCTAAGATTGAAAATCACTGAGTCAATGAGTATATCAATTGATATTAGATGATATCTTATTTTGTCGTTAAAAAAATCCTATCGTTTAAAGAATTCCCTAAAACATTTAATCTTTCCACACAAATATTATTTAATTACCTTTTACGTAACTAATTTGATTTTTTAAAATTCTTATTGTGTTGACTTTTGAATATACAATTGTGAGCAGTTGAATATATTTTTTGTAAATCAGCAACGCTTCTAGGTTTCTCCATATACACCCGTTATTATATATTATGATATATAACTTTCCCTGTATATACATCGGTGATAAAAACAGCTTGGTGCTGAGTTTCTTTCTCTGCATATATCGGTAAAAGTGACATTTTTCATTTCTCTCTGTATCTCTGTCTTTCTGTTTCTCTGTCTCTCTCTGTCTATCTCTCTCTCTCTTTCTCTTTTTCACCATATATATATTTGTCGGTAGTAATAACATATCGGTTTCTCTCTCAATCCCAAAATATCGGCAATAACAACACATCACTCTGTTCCCATATCAATAAGCAATGATAGAATGGAGCTTTTTGTTGGTTTCAGTTGTAATGCTATAATCTAATACTGGCGTTGCTCTCTAGAAACCAGCAATAATAAGTATGGTATTATGCGTCAAGTGTATTATGTACAGAGCATGACAAGAACAGAACACATCCTATCCTTCTTAAATGTATCCTATCCTTCTTAAATGTATCTTTTCCTTCATATGATTTACACAAATACATTTAAATAAGAACTATAGCAAACAGATAGATGGATATCACGGAATCAATATGACTACCATTTTTCGATATTCTTGGGATTTTCAAAAGAATATGAGACGTTCCAAAATAACTACCATATTCAGAAAAGTTCTTCTTGCTTCTCACAAAATAGACAAGAGTATTTTTAAATTAAACAAATATTTAGTAAGCCCCCTCCAACCAATCCTTAACAAGCAAGATTAGCATTGCTCTCATCACTCAAGCAATTTACACAGACACAAGTACTCCTGCGAATATTTATCTCCCACTACATTATCTCAACCAATCCCAAGCCTTCTTACGCAATAAAGACACTTTATGATGGCCATGCGGCAATTTGATTGGTTAGTAAAGTAGGTTTATGTTTCTGCGCAGACTAGGTGCGCGGGCTGGCCATTTTTATCAAAGCAGAACATGCGGCGATATGAACCGACTTGCTTAGTAATACAATATTTGGATGTCCACAATTGAATTAATGTGGCCGATTATCCCCGATCAAACGTGTTAACTTGATAAGATACTGAATGTTCTAATGGTTTCGTTTCCTTATGTCTTAAACAGCAAAGATAGAGGAATTCGCTGCTCTCAACTGTACCTCGGACAAAAATGATTGATCAGATTTTTCAAATGTAGGTCAAACTGTGACATTGAGGGTCACACATGACATTAATCAAATGCACCTGACTTGCATACCACATGGAGAACATTATGCCTGTATGAGTTTATTAAAAAATGATGTATGTATGTAAATGTCTCCTACCGCTATGTGGCAATGTCGTTCATAATGGGGCTAATTCTAAAACGGATATCGATTCTGACATATACTTGCATGCTTAAAATGCATGCTAAAATGAACTTAGCAGCATGCCAGATGTCTCGCGTAATCTGCCAAGCTTTCTATGAACGTTAACTAATGTTGTGCAACATTATCTGCCATGCAAAATATAAAAACTTTCTCCTCATTTGATGATAAAACATTTGTTTGAGTGTGCAGTAATGTTCTCAAAGGTTTAATACATATCAAGATGGATGCTATAAAAGATCTAATTTCAACAATGGCAAAAGGTCCCGCAAAAGTATTAAATATAGGTCCATACCAGATATATTACCGGTTACCAGTCAACCTCGAATTTATTCAAGTCCGCCATATTGGATCGTTAAGGCTAAAGTATTAGTCGAAATATCACAGGAGCGTTCAGCAGCATTGCATAATATAATAAGTAGACAATCCTAGGTATATTTTCTTGTTGAAATATATAATTTTTATGACATGTTAATGAAAATGCTTCATCAATTATAGAATCACGTTTATCTTAAAACCCAGATGTAATTATTTTTCATTCAAGTAAATTTGATAAATCTGAGTAAAATATAAATATATATTCCTTATTGTTTGTACATAAATTGGGGAATACTATACAGTTCCATTTAATTACCTGTCGTTCAGAATACACGTAGATTTATATATTTCTACTTAGAAATGGATGACTACAAAGCATATGTAGCATCAAACATTTCCCACAAAACACTCATAAGGGTGGTGTTATTTATTCATTGTTTGATCGAAAGCTTCGAGAACAAGTATATACCTCGCTTCAGAACACGCTAACATGAATTAGACCGACAGGCTTATGGAAGGTTCTTGTCCTGTTAAAATGCATGGCTATGGCTCCCAGTGGCATACCATCAGGTCAAAGAGCAAAGATGTATTACTCTAGCTCACACCCCGCATCAATTATCATCGTATTGATTCCTACTACTGGGTGCTTGCCTCACACACAACTCCCACTGCTCCCAGGCAGAACTCATCCCCTGAATACTTGCACCCAATGACACTTCATCTGGCATGCACGTGACGTCACGTGGTCTGACAAACGGCCGTGATTGGTAGATTTATGACTGCACAAATAACAGATTCGTAATGTGATTGGTTGGTTCATGAGCTGTGACATGACCCTACCGTGCTGGAAGAGACCCGTAGGATATATTCATGCCCCACAGGTGTAATTGCCTCATAAATCAATCAAATCTGCCAATCACCTGCATAGGGTTGCAACAGGCTATGGTTACCGTGTGCAGTTTACAGAGATGGCACTCTGGAATCTGCTGATAACCTATTTAATCTCAATAGATTCCTTGTATAAGACTGCATCATCATGATATTAGATTACAGTTTTCAGTGTCATATATTTTTCTGTATGCCAAAAAGATATTAGCGCCGCATGACATACTTTTAGCCTGTAACATATCAGATATATTATGAAAAGGCATCGCAAAGTTTTAAATGTCTGTGGTTCAGGTGATAAATTTACGCGTCATTTGGGTGTGTCAATGACCTCGTGCTATCTGGGACAAATATAGCATAAACACAATAAGCCTCTCAGTCTTTGTGCTTCACTTGTGCTCAATAAATCTTAAAAGAGACCATGACAAGTGAAGCACAAAAACTGAAGCACAAAGCGCTATGAACAGATTTATCTGCTATCAGCGCTATATAAATTTTATTATTATTATATATATATATATATATATGCTTTTCAAAAAATGCCTCTTGGAGATCTTCATACATAAAATCATAAAATGAACAAAACCTTTACAGACGACCTCAACACCAAACACAATTAAAGTAGATGTACGTGTTGTTGTGTTGCAACATGTCAATTCTAAATGTTTAATCAATAGTTTGTTGAACCTGAAAGATATCATATTCTAGTTATAATAGTTTTGTTATTGAGACCATAGTTATACGGCTTTTATGATAATGAGTGAAGGTTTCAGAGTAATGCTGGATGTCAAAGATTTGAACATTCCCACGCAAAAATCAGCCATTACTGTGCAGACTGCCCATGATTGGTCATGACAACTTCCGCTCTTCCAGAGATAACCAATTGGAAAGCACCTTTCAATAACTCTTTAATTTCATGGTTGAAGCTTATATAAAAGAATTTTTACCAGGGGAGGGATATATTTGGTATACCTAATGTCACAGAAGTACTCGACGTTTATTGATATTCAAACCACATGGGATATACCTTTTACCATATACTAACAAACTGTATAATTTGAAATGTACATCGATTAATTTACTGTGAAAAAAATAGTTTTAGAAAACATCTCAATATAATTTAGTAACATTGATTGTCATGAGAATATTTTAGAATATGAATTATGATATTTTCTTGTCAGTTCTGCATTGACCAAGCGACCCAATATCACATTGTTTGGTTAAAATATTAAATGAAGGCAGCGTAAAATTCATTTCACTTTTGCATTTAACCGAAAACTAAAGCTTGGGCTAACTGAGAATAAGCAGATCTGAGTGCCGTTATCTCTGAACAACAACAACAACTCCCAGAAAACAGTGATAAAGTAAAGAGGCAACCCAAAGTTCTTACTAAATCTTAGCTAAACTTGTAACTAAAATAAGCAAGACAGACCTGGCATGTGCCTTGATATCAGTGAGATATGGCAATTGTGTTCCCTTTGTTATCTTCGGTCCAGACATTTTCAAAGGAACATTTCTTTGAATATTTTAATATTTATTATTTTTTGGATGTTATCGAGATTGGTTTCATGATATTAATTTAATTTCCGAATGGTTTGAAGATTTTGTTCAAGACAGTAGTAATTGATACCCTGAAATCTTTAAAATATAAAATATTGCACTCAATGCTCTCATCCTTTTGTACACTATTTTGCCATTGACATATAATGTGTTTCTCAATGGTATCTAAATGCTTTATATGTGTTAATGTATCATAAAGCCTTATCGCCCACACAGTTTGGTCAAGATTACCGTTTGTATTTGATGGACAATAAGTTAATAATAATCTGGACACATTTAAGAGTCAAAGTCAAGATCAATCTCATGCAAATAAGAAAATAAAGCATAACAATGATTTATGGTTATACATTAAATTTTCCAATAAAGGTTTCAGATTCAAAGAGCAACTTTAATTTCTTTGAAACCATTGTAGTGGTTCAATATTCAATAATTTGGGTCAAATATATATGATTTTGGTCACAAAAAATCTCAAAAGGACATATCAATTTTACTTTATGGTTACATATGATTAAATAAAACGATAAAAATAAGAAATCTACATAATTTTACATGAACACATGAATGTAGATTTACATGAGCGCGTGAATGTAGGTTTACTATGAACTAAACCTTACAAATATGATACGCATATAAAATGACACAGTGCAGTTGTTCACATTGATCAGGGTTATATATTTTATTGTATTGCATCATGGGATTATCCTCGTCATCTTGACCATCATCATAAATACTTTTATGAAAAAGGCATACAATATATAAATATCGTGGTTTTTATACTGCCGCAAATGTATAAGCTGTATCACTTAGGTTGTATCAAATAGGTATAAGCTGTATCAAATATATATGCATTCTCACAGTCTGGTTTTAAATGTTTTATGCATTTTGCATTGCACCAGACTATAAATATACAAACCATAAAGCCTCCACCTTTTTGGAAGCGAATGTGTCTGGCCCTATTGCTCTGATACATGTGCAGATTATGTGTTCTGCTATTTTTAATTGTGTCAACAATATGTTTGTCAACTAAAAAATAGGAAAGTTTGCCAATACATGTATTTCAGGTTATTTCGTCACTTTGATACTGTCTGACCGACCTCAACCCTCCCTCCCCTTCCCTGCCTTTATGGTTTTACAAGGCGCATTTGTTACACGCAGATGCAGACATCTTGAGATTTGAAAAAAACCTCTTGAAAAATGACCCGGATGTAAGATTATCTTCTTTTTCACCAGACAATTCAATACCCTCCTGTGTATCCCGAATTCTGAGAAAACAGGAACTCACATCAATATTTCTGTTTTTATCAAGTCCACCCGGTGATATGTTGCTAACATCACACTTTGTTTTCGTTCACATTATCCATCGCCCGATCGAGACATTTCTCAAGCACAAACAACAAACTAATAACTCATCGTGTCCACTTATCCTGTTTTTTATTTACCATTGTTAGATATATCATAAGTTGTGAGAGACCAGTTAGTCTTGGTGCATACGTATGACAATTATGACATGGTACACCACCAATAGAATTTGGACTTCCATAGGATGTATATTTCTATCTCACATCTCCAAAGAAATATGCTTTTGTCATTCACTGGATATTTTATGTGATTCTTCACCCCATGTTCTTAACACGGCTCTGAGACATATAATATTTTAATTGGGTTTAGTTAGATGTATTTTCATGGTTTATTCTATTCTGTTTCTGAAGAAGTATGGTTGTGAAAACATCTGTGCATTCTGTAACACCGGATGTGGTGTATTTATGTTTATGTGGATTGACCTACTGACAAGTTGAATTATTTTGGGGTAGATCTCTGTAAGGGCAACTCTAGATTAGCCAGACTGGCAATCATAGTATTTATAGAATCCAGACATTTGTATTCCAGCACTGGTAGTATCTACAACTGAGACCGAACGAATGCAATGACAGCGTTAATGTGAATATTAAGTTAGATCATTAAAGATGTAATGAACTGATCTGATAATATTGAATATCAATATTGTCCCATATGGCCCACATTGAAAATATGGGCCATATATATTCCAACCCCTTATTACCACCGTATGATTAGTTTAGTTCTTATATTAAATCATTTCTGTCCATTCTCTTCCTTTGGGATATTTTGATATCTTAAATGGTATGAGCCTTGCATATAATGGTGTACATTCATTATTATGTTATCGTCTTTGATTTAGTTTCACAGGATGTTAGTGTTATACAGTCATAGCCTATATTCTCCCTTTGTGACCCTTTTGAATCTTGCGCCCAGGCTACTGACCAATATCTTGAATTACAAACTTCAAGATGCTTTCCTATTGCAATACATGAATCTATTCTCAGATGTACAAATGTCAATACTTTAACATATGCAAATATAAATATATAAATATATAAATATATATCTATGTAAATAACATATCAGATACTTTGGTTTTTCATGTTTATTCACAATCCTAAATCACCATACAGCTAAACCTTATAATCTCCTAAGACAGTGATAATAATTATGCGTGATTTATTTGTGGGTCTGGTAAAAATAGGCAAACAGTTTTAGACAAAGTTTCAAAAATCAACAAATTGATTTTAAAGCCTGTCCCATGTGGGGATTGACCAATCAATGGTCTTAGAGGTTAATCTTGCAAAATTTGCATATATTATTTGTATTACTACGCAAAATTATAGGTTGAAGATTAAAAATAACCAATAGCAGATCAACTGAAATCATCAAATTGAATTTACATTTTTTACATATCCCTACACTGATTTGCTTCAATGAATGTGAGCAGTCTTTGGTATCCACTGCATCACCTAATTTGGAAATGTTTCTGCTATTCTATGTTTTATGTATTTTGTTACTGGTAATTGAGTCGAAATATATTTAGTTTAATATATATACTTCAAAACATCATGAAGTATTGAAGTTATAATATCATTTACTCCAGGGATAAATGGTCCAATAAAGATGAGAAATCTCACTCTCAAACTCTCAAACAATAATACAAATCATACTGTAAGCAGAAAATCATTTCAATGTGATATCAAATAATAATACAGATGTTCCTAGAAGCAGAAAATATTTTAATATACATATGGCAGCATGTGCGATTATAACAGTGCACAGGTAAAGTTAGTTCAGATCTCTACAAGTTCGCAAAGAGGACATCCTCTCCAAAGTCGGATTCAAATGCATTTATGTCTTTTTGAGCAATCAAAAACATTTACTTTATCTCATCCCCAAATGTTACTACAACTGTCATGGCTGCGTGGTGAAACTTCCCATACAAGACGTGCTAAAGCTTTGAGATTATGTGTCTAGGTTAGGATTATATCCACTTTACTTTTCGATGGTGTGAAATAAACTCACATGCATCCAAAATGTAGCTTTACTTCACAGAAAGTAGCTCATCGTGAATATTGACACTCCATGATAGCCGTTTATTTCCGCGATAGCAACAATGTGTGTGAAAAGGGAACGACGACGATGTTGATGCCATTGTTTAAGATGAATCAAACTGCCTCTAAAATCACAAGACGAATTCCCCATTTGGATTTACCATATAAAGCTATAGTATGCGATCACATGATGGACGATATTATGTTTTGTTGAAGGTGAGGTATTTCAGATTTGCTTCAAATCTAGGTCTTCTGTATCTTGTATATCCGATCAGTGTTTCCCCTATGTGGATGAAGGAAAATAAATTTTACACTATTCAAGCCATAGATATATATATATATATATTAATATATTATTTTCTGGATATAGTGATAAACAGAAACTGTTCGTTCTATAATAATTTCGAAACAAAAAACGACTGAGCAATTCTATGAAATAGAATTTTTATGTAAAAACAAAATGCGGAGGAAAGGGCCCCAGGATTTTGTGATGCAGAGACTTTGAATACTCTCTGTGCATGTAATATGGGATGTTTTGTTATATATTCACAGCTACAAAGATTCGCGCTTAGTGCTGAGAGATAGTCGTTCTCCTCAATTTGAGATTTATATCTAAGCAACAACACTTATCATGAACAGAATAGTTGGAAGCTAATTTTCTATGAAGCTTTAATCAAAGCATTAATATATCAATTAAACTCTAATATGCACATGGATACAAATACTTAACCGATGCATGATCTGTGTGCATTCATAGTAAATAAATAAGGAATATCAGGATTTGACTTGAATTATGGAAAGGAGTATTCAGAATTATATTTATCAGAGAACTGAGCGATTCCCGTGGACTGAAATGTTAAGATTTCTTTTAGTTGTAAGCTACCTGTACAAAGACAATTTGCTTGTAAAAGATATGTATACTTTGAGAAACCCCTGTATCTCCAAGAAGATTTTGGATCGATGAAAGTGACTGAATCACCTTAACACCTTGCCCCACTTTGGTTTAGCCTTGAACCCATTTTCTTCAAAATTGTCCGCCATCTTGAATTTTCAGCAGAATAGAAAAAGGGAATATATGTTTTTATGTCAAAGAAGCTTATATATTTGTTCTATAATCGTGACGAGACATATATTTAGACACATAAGTCACGTGGGGAAATTTGATTAATGAAACTACAATTGTGGTACACCTGTTGCGTTTTGTTTCTAAACCACTTTGACGGTTTATATCTGAAATATATATTTATATATTTCTTGAGTAGGAATGGACAAGTTAAGTTTAAGCTCTTTTAAATGGCAAAAATAAAAAATAAATTAGGATGAAAGTGTGATTTTTAGCTGGGATATACTTATGCTTTGTGAGTTTTAGTTAATGCTTACCAACTTTTCAAGGCATCAATATCTTAATAAAATCGACGGAATGTACAAGTCAAATTACACGGAAATCTTAAGTCCATATACATTCAACAAAAGCAAACATCTAAATATTATTGAATAGGAAGTGTATACCCTTACATATAAACATACACATCTATTGGAATGTAATTCTATGGCAAGAATCTACGACATTTCGAGATATGTTTGAGGGCAACATTATTATTTTCATTGACATCAAGAATATTAATCACATCAAAGCACTCTCGCTGATTGATTTTTGAGTATTTTATTTCATAGCTCTTCTTCTTTTAAATATGTTATTTGGGTATCTATTTCCATCAGTTGCTTTTTCAATCACACAATGAGAACATTCCATATATATTTTAACAAACAAAATAAACGAAACGTGTCATTTCTCTATTTTTTTATTCAACTTTTCAAAGATATTTGAAATATCTGGAGTTTCAAATCATGTGTTCCTGTTTA
This sequence comes from Amphiduros pacificus, assembly GCA_949316495.1. NCBI lineage: Eukaryota > Metazoa > Annelida > Polychaeta > Phyllodocida > Hesionidae > Amphiduros > Amphiduros pacificus. The sequence continues at coordinate 35,276,465 of OX439002.1, forward strand.
GGACCGAAATGATATATACAATTCTATATTTAATAATATTAAATTTGGCAAAATCTATGTTATTTTCAAATCAAACTATTGAAAATAAAATAGAAAAGGTGTATTTGAACAGAATATTCAGCCTGCGAGAGAAAAAGGTGTTTACTGATCCCTTGATATGTCTTTAATATTGCATCACAGTCAAACACACTATCTTTACAAATTAAAAATATCACGAGGTGTTGGTTATATAAGTTGTTCTGTTGGAATTTTTCTGTGGTAATATAGCTAACTATTCTGCTCACATTGAACAAGGCAGGAAATTATAGAATCAAAATAAAGTGGATAGATCACTGCTAACACTTAGATATCTAGTGTATGGAGAAAGACTCAATCGAATGGCACACAGACTTGCATGTCTTGTGAGATTAATGGAATGTTCCGAAGCAGATTAGTTGCATACTTGTGGCGCCACCTGGTTTCGTAGATAATATTCAGTTGCCGATAATGTAAATTATGTAACAAAATGTAATAGAAACACATTAAATTAATCGCTGGTTAAATCCAATTATACGGTTCATTAAAGTTAATGAACAATTGACTTTATTTCCTATTTCGTCATCAATGTTTGACAAATTAAATGGTATTAGAAAATCCTTTTTTTCGTCGATCTTAAGCAAAGTTTGCTGATGTTAAATAACAGGAATGGACTTTTCCGTTTTACTTTCTCCAAAAATGTATAATAAACTTCATTGTGTAGTTGTGAAATGACATTAGATATATTGATCTTACCTAACTAGTGTTACGTTTAGGCAAAGTAACAACCATATATGTACTATACATCACTTTTGTTAAGCTCACAATAATGATCAATATACTTTGAACATTGAACAGGTCCTTTAATCATAAAATGAAAATTATTTCGGTGGGTGCCATGTACACGGAAGACTGTCAAAGATTATTTTTGGGTTTCTTCCTATTCTCCAAATTTGAACTACAAAGAATCATACATTTTCCTTTTGTATCGGAACTTATTCTAGTTTTTTCGTTATGGAATTAGAAATATAACGTTTACCCGTTTTAAACGGATTTTGGTGTTAAACTTGAGTTGTTTAAACTAAAAATTATATAGAATGATGTAGAGGTTGGACAATGCTAAGACATACTATTTTCTTTTGAGGTACTTCAAATAATCGAATATATATCTATATATTTAATTGTTTACAGTACTGAAAAGTATTAAAGCATATAATCGTTGTGAGAGTTATTTCACTTGTAAAGATTGCATTCTGATGTACGTTATGTCATTGACCCTTTTGTATATTTATCAGACAAATCTTTATGAACTAATTAGAAACCAGGTCGCACATTTTTTTCATAGCCTAAACAATTTGCAAGTTCAAAAAACGACTACACGGAAAATGTGGAACTATTGAATATGCAATAAAAAACAAATCCTTGCAGATCCCTACACTACCAGTTATACATTTCAAAAGATTATTTTCTTAACTCTGATGTGACATTTTGAATAACATATTGAAGAAGATATGTTAAACGATTACAACCATTAAGTTCTTAGAGGTGAGAAACCAATATAAATCAAGTGGATCAGAGAGCTCCTCCTCGTGAATATATTTTTGTGAATACAGATTTCTCAAAATGCCAGTTATCGTTTACGGAGAAGTAAACATTTTGTTTATATGATTCTTGTCTTTTCAGGTGCCTGTTGCATTGGCTGCCGAAGTTTACCGAAGAAGTGTTTATCGCACATGAACATCACACAGTTGGCTTCTGGCAACATTTGGTAAGTCAACAAATAATTCTTCCTTAGATTAATCCCAGTTTTGCTTCCGTTGACATATTTTTAATATCATTGTTTAATAGTTAGTAGCTAATAGATAAACTGCACAATGTGTGTTTTATTGGATGTGCACAATTTTATAACAAATGTAGTACTTTTATTTTGCTTTACCATTGTTACCAATGAAACAAGTAGTTTAAATGTCTGATTTTGAAATATTCAAATTATTAAAATCGATATTGTATATAAGTTACCGAATATGTAGCATTTTCAAAATGACAATATAACATATCGACAACCAAAATTAAATCCAATTTCTTTTCCACCCTCTTAAACTTTCAAAACATCATGCATCATGCACAAATTGTCAATATTTCCTCTTTTGCACAGTGTCAATTAACCAAAGAGTGCTTCATAATTACACTTTTCTGAGTTAATCATTTTAGCCCCTAATTACTTCATTTCCTCACTTTATCCCGCTTGTCATGAGATCACATTAATACCCTTATGTTAACCTAATTATGTCACAACGGAAGCGACGTGGGACGAGATTGACCCATATATCCAAATACCAAAAACTAGATTTACTCGAGGGCTCAGTGCTGCCCTCTGTCTACAGAACCTGAGTGATATGTGAAATGTTGCTTTCAAGACGTTACAGGCGGTACCAGGGAGAAGCAGAGTTTAAACGATTATGATTATGATCGTTTTAACCTTATATATAACCATTTATACGAAGTAATAAAGTCGTTTCTGAGATAATATTAACATCTTCTATTTCAATTTGTTTTAAAGTTATGAAGCAAGAATATATGTTGTGTTCCAATGATGAATTGAATAGAAATAAGTTGCTTGATAGAGGAAATAACTGTTTGTTAACAAGATGCCGACTGCCAATTTTGCAACTATTATCAGGATAACAACAATCTGATATACACTATATTTTTCTAATTTAGAATGAAGATATGCTTTTCGATTCTTATTTATCTCTACGGAATCTTAGAGATTATCCCACAAAACAAACGTCAGTATTTAGCTTTTAACAAAATACAAGATTTGAAAGTCAAATATGTCCTATATCCTTCTGTACAGTATCATCATTACACCTTAGTCCTATATTTGAACTAGATTTATGTTATCTTTTGTCAGTCCAATTTTTGCATTCCGTATTTATATCATCACATGTCAGGCCCATCTTGTATACTGCACAATCCCTGACATCACTGTCAATGTCAGACATGTTCTGCACAATCACTGACATCACTGTCAATGTCAGACATGTTCTGCACAATCACTGACATCACTGTCAATGTCAGACATGTTCTGCACAATCACTGACATCACTGTCAATGTCAGACATGTTCTGCACAATCACTGACATAATTTTCAATGTCAGACATGTTCTGCATAATCACTGACATCACTGTCAATGTCAGACATATCCTATACAGTCAGTGACATCAAAGTCAATCAGTCACATTAAAAATATTCTGTAAAATCAATGACATCAATGTCAATGCCAGACATATTCCACACAATCAGTGACATCAATTCCAATGTCATTCCACATAATCAATTACACCAATGTCAATGTCAGACGCATTCCGTCCAAGCAAGGACCACAAATATCAACTAAATCAACATCACAAATATATATATACATATATACATATTCATTATTTTCTTGGCAAATTTAAAGAAAATGATGCCTTGGTTTTAGAATTCATCACAGAGGTATATCTCATCTGATTGGTTTGAAGTTCGTCGCGCATTGCATGATAGTAGTATTGTAGCATTTCCGGATGCACGTTTTTTTTTTTGCTGAACAATTTTGACGAAGTAAACCTTTTGACAACCGTTCATGCGCATAAAAAAACGAAGAAAATGTGGACTTTGATAATTGAAACGCACCACAAATTTATGCATATAGATTCTGACACACCAGTTTTCTTATTCTCTCATTTATTTATGCAGTAAATGCAGCAAGCGATCCAAATAAAACTTAGTTCGGAATAGGGACTTAACGTCAAACATTATATTTTGCCAGAGGAGCGTGACGACTCGTGAATCAATAAGATAATTTCACTTATCATAATCCTTTAAATTGACATTTATGCACTTGTTAAGAAAATGAGGTTATATTTTACTGTATATCGCTCTGAAGAAGAAGTACTTTTTCATATTGACGAATTGCAGTCAAAGGTGTTTGAGAGTGAGTTGGGTAAATTGTATTGAGGTTAAGTAGTCACGTGAGGTCGTGTCATTCTCTGTCATTAACAGTGTTGTGCACATCTTAAACACTGTTAATGGTCAAATATATTTTAACAAACCAGCATTTTGCACATCACATGCGATGTTATAGGCCCAATTTATATTAACAATCCAGTATTTGCATTTCCCATTATAATACTGCATTGTTAACTATGTTATTGGTCAATTATGTTCTTTTAATTATAGAATGTGTGTTTGACACTTGCAACGATTACATTTCTCGTTAATACTTTTCCAACTACTGCCACATGTCATTGTTAACTACTTTCCTTGGTATCTATTCATACTTGAAACATTTCTTCTTTAAAAAGAAACTACCACAGATTGATACGTAAATGGAAACGAATATATAAATATATATATAAATAATATATATCGAGAAAAGGTCCTGCCATAAAACAGACGAAAACGTTTTTTTAAACATGATTGTTTTAAATTTACAAGAATAATATTTGGTACTGAATAACCTTATATTCATTGTAAAGGTTGAAAAAAAAATCTTTTTCAATCATCGGAGTGAAATTTCCAAACGGGACAGAATAAAGTGTTCTACTGACATCAGATAGCATGACACAAATGTTGACATCAGATAGCATGACAAAATGTTGACATCAGATAGCATGACACAAATGTTGACATCAGATAGCATGACACAAATGTTGACATCAGATAGCATGACACAAATGTTGACATCATATAGCACGACACAAGCAGCTATAGATCATGCTGAAGTTTTATGAATTTTTAAAACTTCAAAGGCTTGCCTTTATTCCAATTATTACATTCCATTATTACTGTTGAAATTTGACCAGAGGTGACAAAGGTAATAAAATCAAGTGATTGATCAAAGCTTGGCTTTGGCTCTTAACATCTATGTGTCCTTATCCTTGACACAAGGCTCTGTTTTACAGCCTTCCCAAATTTTACGGTTATTTTATGAAGCAAAAGTGTTTTTTACCACATCTTAACCAAATTAGTAGAAGAAAGATATATACCAGTGGGCGCATTGTATTCCTTTCCATTTGGGTGGTTGAGTTGATACAATGTAGCACTTCACGTCTATGTCACTGATGCTCAATATACTATCTTTAGCCCAAGTAACACCACTTTACCAAACATCAGATCACTTTAACTCTCATCAGATCATTTTACCTCACATCAGATCACTTTACCTCTCATCAGATCATATTACCTCCCATCAGATCTCTTTACCCCTAAACAACATCACCTTTCCCCAAATCACATCACAAAATCTCACATCAGATCTCTTTACCCCTAAACAACATCACTTTTCCCCAAATCACATCACAAAATCCCACACCATATAACGTTAGCCCATAGCATATCCCATTACCATATAGCATATCACATTGAATCAAATTGCCCCACAACATATGATTTATCCCTTGAACGCAATATGACTTTACCCCACATCATATCATTCCACTCCACATCTTATTGCTGTTCGCAATTACATATCATTTTACCCCATTGCATATTGCTTAACCCCTTTATACAGCAATCAACCATTCAGACATTTTCTATGTATAAAGAGGCATGTGGTTTTCGCATGCGCACTTGTTGATCTTTGTTGACACATTTTCTCGAAACCCCGAACATTGCGTGAGCATACTCAATTTTCCTCCCAAGACACAAATCAGGTTTGTCACGTGATTCACCTGCTTTTTTCCTATTGGTTCACAAAGTTCAACAGTATTCTTTGATTCGCCACAATGTAATGGATATTTGATGGCATTGGCACCAGCTGCTGGTTAACCTGCGACTCACGAACTTTCATTTTTCTTGTCAGTTATTGAATACTCAGGAGCAAATATTCAACCCCACCGTCTTCATTTATGATCATTTGTGAAAACATTAATAGAGAAATTGGATAATTGTGTATAGTCATGAATTCAGTACATTATTTAATATTTTTCTTCGAAGATTGTTCTGTCACATCCTGATTGTTTTGAATTAAACACAAGGAAGACATGCCTTGAGGTCTACTTAGTTCTGAAATAATATGAAATATAGAATGATTGTGATTCTCTAAATATATATATATATATATATATATATATATATATATATATATATATATATATATATATATATATATATATATATATATATACACATATATATATATATATATATCTATCGATTATTAGTCCTGAATATGCCGATTTTAGGGGAAATGGTCCAAAATATGCTTTAAACAATCATTAGAATAAGTGAGATATTAGTGGATCCCCGAGGACTGTGGGATTTCAGGGATTTCAGTATAAATGTGTTCCATCAATAAGAGGACCTTTAAAAACAAACTTTTCTTTACTAAAACAAAAAGTGCAACGCCAATTGAAAATAATCAAAATAATAACTTAAGATAAAACAAATTAAGGTCATTATGTTACTGACCATCAGAAATAATATTTTATCTTGAGTATTAGATGCTGAAGATTATTTTATGTTTTATTGGTATTTAAAATATTCTGTGATTCGTTTCTGAAGAAACTTCCATTCTCCTAAAATCGAGAAATAAAAACAAAATTTGATAAATGTTCACATTTATCATTTTAGTTGAAATCAGTTGTATTATTTCATCAAAATAAAGCGGATTTATGTCAATTATGTTGATAACTGTCGTACATCTTGGTGTCCATTTTGACCCAGATGGCGAATGTCCCCTTGGCGGGAGAGCTGACCATTCAAATGTAGGTCAGCATTTTGGGGAAACATGGATTTTACCTTTTCACGGATATTCGGCGTTAAAATGAAAGGTAAACTGAAATATGTTTTATAAATTTAAGGTTAGGATGTGTAAGAAATAATCATTTATTTATTGATACTTCACTAGACGAAAAACGAGCTAAATCTGTATGTTTCTCTTTGCCTCGTGTGCAAGCTGAGGGTGCTTGAATTTTATCGTATCGATATATGTGAATCTATTTCCCCGAATTATACGTATCACATGGAGATGAAATGATAGTGATTCTAAACTCAATCTCCAAACATGCAACAAGCTTACTATGCCTATGCTTACTGTTAGAAAATTAAAAAAGAGAAAGCCAGGTTAATTGTTCTTTTACAGTTTTTCTTTTTAATACGAACATGTGTTCTCACGGGTTAATCAATTAGGTGACATGTTGTACAATGTCATGAATATGTTTATTTTTCTTTTATTACAAAGATAGATATATGCACCTGTTTCAACTTCCGTTTTGTCTATTAGTAAGTGAGTAATAATTAGTTTTTCCCTGTGGCAGAATAACCGTATGGGACCAAAATAATGTGGAGACTTTGAATGTTGTCAAAAGTTTCTTAACGTAACCAGTCACAGTCACCAAGAGAACACGAAGTAGACAGAATTGGAAATATGTTGTTGGAATCATTTAGAAAAGTACATTGTATTTGTTTGTGCACAACAGATGTATCAATGATTGAAATGTCACTTTTATAATTTCACTTTAAAGTATGACACGTCCTATATTGCGCTGGTCTTCATCAAAGACCAATACCTGAAAACTCCTATATTTAACATATATCCAACTTCTTTCATACTGAGATGGCTTAGTATTAAACTTATTAGAAATACTGATCACAAATACACATCTATTGAGAGGAGTTACAACTCTTTCAACTTTATGGATATTATTTCACAAGGTGGGCGAGGAAACACTTGTGAGCTGTGGCAAACTGCCAGTAGGTAATTTTCCAAAGACACTTGTGAAAACATTCAATCAATTAACATCACTTAGTGGCCACAGGCTACCTACAACACTGTAAAACAGCGTGTTCTTTCTTACATGCTCACATTACTGTATTTCGACTTCTGGGTTTAGTTTGTTTTTTCCTGAAAGAAATCTTTGTATAATGATAATTTCAAATGACATAATGTTCAACTCATTCCATAAGACATAGAGACAGAGAGAGAGAGAAAGAGATTTTGATACAAAAGTATATGAAACGTCTCATTCATATTTTTTCAGTTCATTATATTCGAGATTTGCTACCTCTTCATCTTAGAATCTAAAGGTAAACCAAATATTCCAAGGCCAAGTCTTTTGTTTAAACTGAGACCATCATATGTGAATATTGTTGAAAAACTACATCGATAAATTGTACTTATATTACAATCTACGAATTTAAGTTATTCTCATATGACTAGTTTCTATCTTTCGATTAATGCTAAGTTCGATTATCAATTCAAACGGTGTTATGGTGTCGCAACTCTACTTTTAATCCCACGGTTCCCTTTCTCTCATCATGCAGTTTATGCCTCTCATACACATAATGTCTATGTCAAATATTTAAAAAATGATTATATATATATATATATATATATATATATATATATATATATATATATATATATATATATATATATATATATATATATATATATATTATATATATACAATCACGATGCATTACTTTAACTGTCATATTTTACCTGAGACCAATCGATGTCAATGGATTCATCTGTTCAGCGTATCCTGATAGTATTCAGTTGGAAAAAATAGTAAAAAATACTTTTTCTAACAAGAATGGTGCAGAGTACATATATCTTGTCTTTATGTTGGCCTTTATAAACATCTCTGTGTATGTTATAAAGTCTTCATCGTTCAATAAAATGACGATTTACAATCTAATAATTAAAAACATTATTTCACAATTTTGAACACCGTTTTATTTTGTGAACAAAAGGAAATGTAGCTCCTCGGATTGTGTTTAGTTGGAGTATTTGGTTGGGGCGTACCTTTACAAAGGGATAACATTGAGAAAGTAAAATGTTTTAACAGATAATCAAGTATAGTTTTCACTCCATATCTTTGTATTAGTGCAGGGGTCTGTGGTTGATATTGAACTACGCGGGAAAGCCTCTTCGGAGAGCTGTAAAATGATTGAGATAAGATATATAACTTATAGATTCTCTGACGCAACTATTTTATAGTTGTTTTGTGAAAGACACAAGTGGGTGAACATAAACAGTGTGTATTCTACTCCAACTTACAGCATCTCTCCTCAAGCAGCAGAATTGTTCCTCAAACTTTTCCAAATACATCTCAAAGTTTTACAATGCTCTCAAGTGACAAGATAACTTTTGTGCTTCTTTAATCCCATGTTGAAAACAAATGGAGAGAAAGATCAAAGAACCGCTCATAATTTCTAGTGGTGTAATATTTTACTTGTGGAAAACTAGTGCTCATCTATAGCCCCTGTAAATCACACAACTTGTCTGAAACCAAGTGGCCTCTGTTTGTTCAACACCACAGTACAGTAATCAACATATTCAGCCAGACATTTCAAATTTTGTCTGTTAGCTTTCAATCAACAGCTGAAAACTGTGCAGATTTTTCTTGCATGGTTTTGCTTTCTCGTGTAAGATAGAAGTCGGGAGTCTTTTATGTGTTACCTCTATTATTTGTCAAACTCTGTAAAAAGTTTTAATCGATCAAGACGACCTAGAAATATTTGTTTATACGTATGTCCTGTTTACGATGTGAGTCAGTTTGGTTATCATTTCTCCTATTTACTATATGGTTATTATTTCTCTTATATATCAATAACAAATGGGCCGAAAGATACTGTATATTTCAACTAGATAATATACACTAAATTAAAGATTTACTATGATCAAGTAAAATAACTAAATTGATATTAGATTAGATTAACAGAATATGTTTAAAAAATATGCCCGGTAATCTATGAGCTATTTGAATAATTACTGAACCAAATTAGCAAGAATATATGTGAGAAACAAGTACATATATGTTTTTTCTGAAAATAATAAACGAATATATCGAAATTATGTTTACTCTGTGTAGGTTTTGGACACTACTGAAGCCTATGGAAGGCAGCTATATGTAAAATATTTGAGATTATTTTACAGATTTTTGCTCGAGTAGCATAAATAGTATTTTCAAATGAACAATCTCTATGTCATAAGGTCATCTAATGTCAAAACGAGTAGTGATAATCTAACATATCATATTTATGAAGCTATACCAAATTAATTTAACATCTTTAATCTTAAAACCTTGAGAAACGATGTCTTACATTTATATATATTATAGTTGATAATAAGGCATTTTATTTAGAGAAAAATCTTAATCGTGACGAAGATATATCTGCTGTTAATGTGTACTTAGAATTTAATATTTTAGAAACAATTCTTCATCGAACACTCAAAGTAGACGGATCAATGAAATTTAATGAAAAGTCATGAAATAGCCTTTTCAAATGACAGCTTTGCTGTTGAACATTTATTATTGGCCTGAACGTTAGTAAATGGTTCTGAATATTATTTCTTCGGAGATTCTTTGTGGACGTTCCAGTCCCCCTCAAAATATTCGAGAACATTTTATTGGGTGCATTCAGCACTAGGCATTTTATATCTGAACACAGTTTTAGAGTATTAGGTCTTTCAGATAAGATTTTGCATTTCTTTCTCAAATAGTTCTGCTCTTCACAGAGTGGTGACACTTATCTTATTTCTGTAGATATTCTTTATCTATTGAGACCTGAAGGTACAACAAAGGGAAACGTGCAGCCTTTTTATTTTAGTGTATTTATCCTTGAAGTAGTAATTGCCTGAAAAGCCAATCAAGAAAATGGTTACAGTCCGGTTGTTTGAAAAGTCAGTCAAGAAAATATTTACAGTCCAGTTGTTTGAGAAGTCGATCAATCAAAAGAAGGTTTATAGTCCAGTTGTTTGAGAACTCAATAATCAAGAGGTATGGTTTATAGTTTGGTTGCTTGAAAAGTCATTCAAGAGAAGGTTTATAAAGAATAAAAAATGACACCGGAAATACAAAAATCCTATTCTTTTATTATTTCAAAGAATTGTGTTGATATTCATCTAATTACCAATCATACACGTTGAAAACACAAAGTGAATTCAGTTGTTTCACATCTTACTATATTTGTGTCCATACATTTCGTTTCATTGAAAATGGATAGGCGATTTCATACATTATTATGTCCCAGAAAATAAAATGATTATTTTCAAATATGACATATTAACAAAATCAATGCAAAATATGTAATTGACATTAAATTAAATATGCTTGCGTGATAATTAGGCACAGTGACCTTATCAAACAGTAACTCAGAATGTTTAAAACAAACAGGAGAGTAGGTCAGGGGGTGTATGCATATCCTCTAGGTCATATGGGGTCATGACCAGCCAATGGCATTGCAGTATTTGCCCTGAATACCGGCGCTGTCACACAATGACCTCTGTGTCACATGTGGTCACTATGCCAACCATAATAAACCACCACCAGGCATTCGCCTGCTACACAGCCCTTTTGGTTCATATTTGTACGTTAAGAAACCTTAGATTTTCTTGAAAACGTCTTTATGAATTCATAAACCAGCCTGACGGCCATTTGCATAGGCACGTAAACAATATGCTGGTGGTGAATCTTGTGTATCATTGCGCCGCGGTACTCAATGCAGAGACACTGTACTAGAGCGCAGCATCGTCGGGATTGGCCACTGCTTTACTTATTGTTATTTGAAAACGCTTCCAATGGCTACTGCTCCATATAGTGACCATCAACATGGTCAGGCCCTACCTAAAGCCTTGTTTATGGGTCTGGGTGTGTCTGAGAGGCTATGCAAGAAGGGTATGCCAACAGTGAGGTGACTGTAGGTAGGTGGAAGCGGTTGGCTCGTCTGCTCTTACGAGAATCTCACCGCTATATCCATGGTTTGTGTTTACTTGAAGGCCACCCTTTCATCATGTTTAATTTGAATATTAGCGCGTGTACATATTACAACTGTGCTGATGTGTTTTTTTTCGCAGCATTGGAATTATCTTCATTCATCTTGTGCGTCTCATATCTACTAAAGAGTGTACTCAGTCACCTCAAGAAAGAGGCCAAATACATTCACACAACAGGGGGCACCACTGTCTATGTAAACACGTGGAATATGGAGTTGTTGACAGAATATTGTCGGTTTTAGTTACCTGTAAAAGATCACATTAGTTTCAAACGGGACAATGTCAAAATCCAAAGGGAATGGATGATGTTCCAGACATTTGAGACAAGAGGAATGATGTGTGTATGTGTGTGTGTGTGTGTGTGTGTGTGACACATTGCATGTCTGCCATCCATCATAATACCTGGATTCGTTTGAATGCAACAAAGTGTGTCATATGAAACATTATCAGACCATTGTCATTGATAAGGCTAACAGTGTGTCATTTTATGTAATCTCAAAAGGATGTCCATATTGGAAATATCTAACACAAGCAGAACAGGGTGAACAGCGTAATTAAATGACAATTACAGAGCATGGTGCAAAGGTCATTTCTTGTCTGGACACATAAGGAGGATGGAAAAGAAGGAAGAAGACGTTGAATGCAAGCGTTTCCTTGTGGTGTCTTTACCCTGTAAATAGAGAATGGAGAATGTTATGCTAAAAGCCAGTCTCCTTCTACAGGGTAAGAACATCGCTGGGGTGATATCAACACCACCTGTACACCAGACACAACCCGTCTGGCCCCTCTCAGCTCATATCACCCACATACTGGAGGGATGATTGTCAGGCTAATAACCAAGTATAGAATACTATAATTAACACTACTGTATTGTGTGTACTTGCTTAAACATGAATCATTCGAATATACCAGAAATAGTATGTATTATGTATAATTTTTCAAGAAGGTTTTAGTACTGGTATCTTAATTTCACTCTTTGAAATATATTTTAGTTAAATCTATGATATCTGCGCATTGTATATGATTTTGTGTTAAAACATGATTTTGGGTGTATTGGGATAAACTATAATTCCAGCAATGCAAATGAAAGACATGGTTATTTCCTCTATAAGGTAAAATGCATACGTTGATAATCTTTGCGATTCTGTCTTGATAAAGTGTACAAAGCTTAAGACACATTGATTATGCTCTTATGGTCTTAATGTTTACATGTGGAATATATCCATCAATGAAGTCATCGAATTTTACAACTTTAATATTCTTATTTTGAAGAACCCTTCATAAAATTCATCGTTAGTTTTAACACCATTTATGAAGAATTATTTTTGGAGACTTTGAAAATATGGCAAAGACTATATAAACACTCTGAAAATACTTTATAAATACCATACAAAGACAATACAACTTGAATAATAACTATGTTTAAGTATACTTTGTAAATAAATCTTATGAAATTATACAAATCAAGTTCTTGTGTGTATTTATTTGGAATGAAGACACAAACACGAGTAATGTATGCAGTAATACCTCACAGCACATTAACATTAGATAGTAAGTTGCCATGAAGCAAGACGTGCTAATGAGGGAAAACATTGCTTGACTTTCTCTCCCACTCACTTTTGACTACCTCGTCAGTTCATCACAGACATGGAGTCTACCCTCTAACTACTATACCATGTTGTAAATGGAAAAGTGTAATGAACTTGATAAAGTGTATCTTAAATACCTGTCACATTTCGCATCTCCCGTAGATCAATAAGAATCACAGAGTTAATTTTATAGGTACATTGAACTAGATGTAACAGGATCTCATGTAAAAATACATATACCACCACCCAGATAAGCAACTAAGAGAAAAAAATCATATTTAATTATCCTCAAGTTACTCCAGGTCATTCACATCATAACTTTAATTTCAATAAACGTCTTATGCAATAAAGGGGATCTGTGCCCTTTGAAATTATGTACACATAAACGTGAACCAGTTCAATTTGCAATATAAGGTCCTTCCATATATATGAATGGCCTCTATCAAAGAATAACATTAAACTTAAACACATTATATCTGCAGGTGAATCCAGTGATCAAGTTATTTTTTTTTTTTTTTTTTCCACAAACCATTTAAAATTATCAATGACATAGAATAGACGAACTCATTATTCATAAATGATATCCATTGAGGATGTTGCTGCCTTTGTTTGTCATCCTTAGTAGGGATATATAGTTCAGTGCAAAGAAAATGCAAATGTTCAGGTTAATTCTCATAGATTTTCATATACGCGCAATATAACTATATGCCTTATATACCACCTTACCCATGATGTTCGTCTGTAGACTGCCATATTCACCCTACAAGGCTGCCATATTTAGGTTAAAAATAGGGGTGTTAAGTAGGGGTCAGTATCCAGGACAATAAATCCAAGTTGAAAAGTTAAAAAATCAAGTTGAGGAAGTTGTATTCGCTTGATAATGAGCTTATTGTAAGGTTCCCAAAGACAAGCAGCTTACACTACATTATGGATTTATTAGATATAGGTTTGTCTCAATTTGGTCTCAGATATTCATTAATTATCCTGGTGTGCACTATTTGATTATGTAATTAGGCATTTATTTCTGTTAAATATATCCTGAAACATAGTCAAGACTTTTATTAAAACCTTTCTACAACGTTTTTTAACTTATTTAACTTTAGTGTAGGTGATGAACATGTGTGTTTTCCAAATGGCAAATTTTATCGCATGCTAAATGAATCAAGATAACTAAACTTTCACGTTTTTTATCAGCACTTTCTTGTGGTAATAATGAGTATGACCAAATATGTACATGCCAAAAATGTCCTGCTAAGACCTGAGTAGGGTTCGAACCTACAGCCATGGGTAAAACCCATTACTCTACCATTTGAGCTATCAGGACTTTTTAGCAGGTCAAAATATTACCATGTTGCTTCATTGAAACGTATGTGCACAGCCTAGTATTGGTACAAATATATATTTCAAGGCATCTTATATGAGTATTGATATCATTGATATATACACCATTATATGTCGGTACCATCCTTTATGCTTGACCCATTTGCTACAATGTGAATGTGACCAATAGAACATGCGTCAGAGTGGCACAGGGTTCAAGGTTGTGGCAGGTGATCTGCTTTTTCTAGACCAAGCATGTCTGCTTTACAGGAAAATATTGGGGCAATAAAACAATTAAGGTAGAGGGTATCCACCTCTCCCCTTTACCATTCACCGTACTACTACAATTAGTCTTGTGTTTATTCTGCAGTCTTTGTTCTCAGTTTGTATTTGGTCCCCTGTGGGGTTGGATACTGGTTTTTTTAACGTCAAATATGGCTGTGCATTGGACATAATATGTTACGTGAAAAAAATTGTTGGAATATTCGGTGATCATAAAAGGTATTTATTGGCTCTATATTTCATCTACTTTATGATATTACATGAAATGCGGTACAAATCATAAGAATTCTCAAGCATTCCCTTGAGAAATTCTAAAGACCATTGTGTAATCATTTCAAGACAGAAAAAAGTCGAACCATAAAGATATATTACACAATATACTAAATGACTTACCATATATTATATGACGTATATGCTTTGTCATATTCCAGGTATATGCAGGTATCCTATTGCTCAATACTTTAATTTGAATTCATATATTTACAATTACCTTTAACATGATCTTGATTTTATTGGTCTCAGTGATATTTTGTGGTAAAGTTTCAATTCAGGGAAACAGATTCTCATTGACAAGTACACTATGATGTCTTTTTATTGGGGCGTCATATAGCCACAAAGTTTTACTCCAGTTCGTGAATATACAAACTGGATGAAAGTAAATCAATAGCTTATTTCACATTGCTACAACATGTTTAAAACGAAACCTAAATGAATTTACGAGACATTTTTATAATGTTATACACTCCATAATCGAAATATCATTACAAAACGCCATAAAATAATAAGAAGATTATTACATTCATAACTTTATCTATTTTAATTGAAACATATTATACTGATTATCTGGAATATATTGCGACTTTTATTCTCTTCGGATATCAACGAATCTGGGGTAAGGGGGACAGAAAAGAGTTTCGCTGCTCGTCTACTTCTGTGAAGACTGGGTTGTTCAAGAGGTTAACATTTGGCGGCACTTTGCATTCATTAAGAGTTTGCCCACCAATTATGTAAAGTGAGAGGAATGATTTATATTCTGCGAGGAAGGCCGCTAGAGATATCTCTATATCCTTTAAGTACATCACAAATCATATTACATAACTTTTTAGCCAAAATATGGAAATATATCAATATTTCCCTTTTAAAATCGGTTACAATGTCGCAATATGTATATATATTTCGATAAATAAGAAGGAAAGAATATATATCCAATTCAATCCAATTAGAATATATAATCTCATAGGTTAACATTAATGTCGCTAAATAGTTGGGAAATGATTTTAAAAACCTGCAGACATTATTCCATCATCCGTTATTGCACCCCACAATAATTGTCCAATCCTTCATTATAACAGTACATAAATTACATTTCTAGTTTGCCCTCTTCTGTGTTCGTATTCGTTTTATATTGACAGACAACCACATATTACCGAAGTATTGTCATCCGATTGTATTACAGTATTATTCCATAATTTTCTTTCAACAACCAATTTTCGTACGGCAAATTAACATCTAAATACTTTTATGTATTGAATTTATTGGGTTTCTACAATTGTTTGAAAGACTCGATGAAAGAAATAGCGAGATCAATGATGTATATATAGATATTTATATACGCAGGTTGAATTCAATCATTTGACATGATTCATTGGGCGGCCATATTGGATTTCAACGATTTTGACCTCTACTTTGCATCACATTTTCAAGACATCATTTGTAACAGTATAATTTAGTATTCGATTTGTTTGATATGAAAACTGGCATTGAGGTCTTCAAAACCAAAATTGCAAAAAGTTATATGTGACATTATATATGTATAATTGAAAATTCTAGATACAAATACGTACGTGACGCATGTGTACCTTTGTCATGAGTGAAGAATTTTATATAAACGTTCCTAAATTAAAACCTGAATTACCTTCCATCAGTTTACTAGCATTTTCTGCCTTATACCTATTTGGTTAAATGACATGAAGTAAAAGCGGATCTTTCTCACATAAAAATGCCTTAAGAACACATTGATTTTGGTTATAGAGTAAAAGTTATCAAACAGAACAATGGATGATCGAACAAGCCCCAAGTGGGCTGTATATGCCTCATGTGCTCGTTAGCGTAATGAACTCATTGAATAATTCAAGCCTGTCTTGTTAGTCATGCAAATACCAGCCAAGACATTCTCCTCAATACATTTATTTATTTTAAACAAAATTGATAAAAAAAGACTTATTTACGAATATGAATATGATAGGACCGTGTATCAAATGATGAAAAACTGAACTTGTCTCATTTCAAATTAGAATGTTTTCAATCTTCACGTGCATATTGGACATTGCTTCATCATAACCATCACGATAAGTGTATTTATTTTGTAAATATACAAATTAAGTGTGAAGAACCCCTTGTCATCAAACTCCAATATTTGTAGAAGCAATACAAGGCAAAACAGGAAACTGAGCTATCCTGCATTGCAAAATCCGATCCGCTCACTTGCACGCAAGGGAAATAACTGTTAAACAGGTAGTCACAAAAATCGCATAAAACACCCATAAATGAAACATTCAGATATAGTTAAAAGTCTTGGGCACACTTGCGCATTTTGCTCTGCAATTGAAGGTAGGTTCCTAACGCACGTGCTTTCCGTTCGTGCTGGCTTAGATTTACGAAAACGGAATGTTCTGCAAATAAATTTATCTTTTTAAATCATTACTCTCGGCGAGATATAAAAAAAAGATATCTTAAAAATAACGTTTTTCTATTCTTTTATCACATTGCGTCATTGAACGGTGCACGCCATGACTGCACCAAAATGGTACAGAAATGATAGCGAATAAATAAAATAGAATGAAAAGATTGATAGGTTTCTCCAATACCTGATCACCGTTGGGGTAACTTCGTTCATTATTACCATATCTAGGAATCTAAATCGGAAAATGACAACTGATATATGTACATATTAAGCTAATTTTGTCCAGACATATATCGATAGCCTGGATAACAGTGATAGATACTGTTTATGTTGATCGATGCGGTATTAGCAACCATTTGCTGACCTTTTGACCCACTCCTCTGATCAGCCGTTAATCTCCAGCATCATTTGATCAAAATGGTGGAGCAGAGTTGCAAACTATGAAGGGTGTTCGCTTAATAGTGGACTTCTGGGCCTCAGAGGGTGTGTGGTCATGTGAAGTTTTGACCTGATTGTCCAGTCAACGACGTGGGTGTGCTCTGAACAAAAGACGCAACCCACATGGTTGCGCATGGCCCATGTGAGTTGGGACATGTCAAAGCAGGTCACAATGAATATTCATGAGCAAAATCACATGTCGAAGTTAGCCGATTCATTCCGATTAGTTTGTATACATTGCCGAAGCTTGGGCATACAAAAAGCCGCACCAGGTACAATTTTCGTCAATTATCTAGCCAATTTGGGTGAAATCTGTCAGTGGTCTCAGTTTCAAGACGTCGATCATCGAGCAGACGACTTTTGGACCAAACGCTTTTTATTAAGCTATTTCAATGTCTCTTCCACGCGTTTGTGGCTAGAGTTGATCAACAAAATATCCTATCTGCTCAACTTTTCAGTTGGTGAGTAAAACATATAAGTTAAGTTTAATTGTCATGATTTGCACGAGCTGTTTCTTCCCAGAAATAGTTTCTTTCGATGTTGTTTTGCAAGATGAGAAAAGTTGCAAGGTGACTGATTTATAGCAGTTCCTTTACTCCAGTTCTCATGCGCATGATTCGTTTCGGAATGGTGTTAACATTTAAATATTTGTTCACGCCTCAGAACAAGTGGAACGAATCTGTTTGGTATTCCAAAATAGGAGGAGGTGATTTTAAAATGATTGAACCCGGCGTTTTTGTCGCTAAAAAGGATCACCAACAGATCAAAATTAGTGTTGTCGCTTTGAATTATAACCGATAGTCTCTTACGCTTCCAGATACGAACAGCTTACCAGGAAAAGAATTTCTGTTTTGACGTGAAAGCTGGACTGATGTAAACACTTCCAAAGGAAAGAGTTGTTTATCATTAACATATATTCTGACAGTTCAATCAAATTAGTATATACCTGCCATCAATGTGAAGGAAATAAGAAGAGTCATCGCACATCTTTTAATGTTTTTAAACATATATATTTTCCAAAAGTGATTAGTACAGGGTTAAATACTTTTCTCGATCATTGAGGTAAAGTATGAATTTATGGATAGATCTAACTTAAAATATCGATTAAAAAGTCATCATTATCAAATAAAATCGTGGAAAATTTCTTTCAAATGCTAAAAACGAAACCGAACAAGAAACAAAAACAGCTCTCATAGAAATTAAACAAACAATGTCCTATTCATGTGAAAAAAAACAAGAAGATTTAGATGTGATATATCGAGTTTTGATAGAAATGTTTGGGGTCAATTTAAAGAGGCGCCTGCCATGTTCATCTTGTAAACGCTGTGTAAAAAAATCATATAAGACACGAATGGGCACCTCACACCTCGGGCTTCGCACACTTAACTAATGACCCATTAAATCGCCACCAGCAATCTCTTGAGCAAGTTTACGTCTGCGGAAACACAAAAGATGCATCAAAGTGTGATAGCATGTCAAAGTATAATGAACGTTTATCTTTGCACTCATAGAGTTATGGCACGATATTACATCACTCTTAGATGGTTGCTCGAGCATTTACTGCGTATGTGCTCACGAGCCATCTCAATAGCTTTTTAATGGCACAAATAATTGTCAAAGCTGACCCTCGTTTTTAATCTGAGGTTTTTGGATATTGATTTATCTTACTTGATTCCCACTTTTACAATGACTTCACCTCTGTGTCACTTTTTGAGAAAAGAGAATTCTATTGGTAATGTTATAGACATATTTGACATTAACATTTAATATCCACATGCAAGACAATTTGAGCTTGCCTCAATAAACTTAATAAATTATATTGATTTATTTATATAAATGAAATTTTAAATTTTAGAAAAGCCCAGAAATCTTGACTTTATTGAGAACGCACAATGACTTTCTTGCACTGGACACAATAAAGCAAACAAACAATACAGAGAGAAGCCACTGACCCTGACTGGTCATTTCCCAGTTTGGTTCATTACATTCTGCTTAATGTCTTAATATATTACCTTCAGAGACAAGGACTTTGCAGAGTGAGTCAATGGAGGGCGTGTGACCAATTTTCAATGAAACATTGAGGACAAATTATGTTATCTGTTTTCTTTGAGATAGGAAAAAAGACGAATCTATTGATTAAGTGTTGATGAAACAAGCAGTGGCCTGAGACTGACATCACCTGTGGGCAGAGCTGTATTATCCATTACTTATTGGCAACACGTGAAAGCTCCACTAAGTCTGAACCAACAAAATCCAAATTGGGGCTGTAAATCAGAGGATTTCATTACTGTCACCCAGAAAAACCTTGAACTTTGTCATCGAAGAAGACGTGCTAATAATGCAAATATTTCAAATTTTGATTTAAAAAAACCCAAAAAACACGTTTCAAATGATAATGATGACATTTGTGAGAACGAAAATGGTAATGGTGAAGATGACGTCATCATGTCTGATACGTGCCTTGATTGATGGCCCAAATGAATTACTCTATACATGAAATTGAACTTTGAGACATGAAAGTGACTTGCATTCATTAAGATTTATGACAGTTAGGAAATGTAGGGAGTAATTACAGAGAGAAAGCGTGGTAGAGGAGGGGAACCATAGCAGACATAGGCTCTTCCATGGCAGTTAGCGTGCTCTTGCATCCCAACTCCACTCTCATCTCTCAAGCTCTACCTCATGCCAGGTGTAATTTAGCATCACGTAAAGGAGTCATCAACTCATTTGTTGCCATGGTATCCGCTCAGGAAAGGACCGGTAGCTTTGATGGTACTGCAGTGCTGCAAGAGAGGCGACGAGGTGGCTTGGTGGCGATCTGTGCTGCACTCTATGGTTAGCCAGCACTCCAACAACTCCTGTCTGCCTCCCCTCTAACTAACCACCTTTCTCTCTACTGCATGTCAGTGAACCCTGATGAAATCAAATATATCAAAATTACATCATTTATGATATCAATACCAAAAGGGTGTGAATAACAGTTTTCATACTGGTTAGTAGTTATTGATACACCTACAAAACAGTCATATATTACACTTCATAGTCATGGTCTCCTTGGCAAACACTTTAACAGAGCTGTGTCTGGATGTCGTGATATTTCTGAGTTGATGCCTTTTAATGTCCTTCTTCATGAAGTAACTAACACAATTTCTGTGGTCCTTCTCGTTGTTATTGGTTGTCTATCAGAAGATTTTCTTGTTTGTGGTTTTTATTCATGTCACGTGATAGCGAGCTGTGACTGTTGATTGGTCGGTTCCCTTTATGGAGCACTGTCTGAGTGATGAATGTCCTCGACCTGTCAGAGTCATCTGCCCTTCACCTCAGCATTCTTGGCCTAAACTGTCTACTGAACTCTAACCCGCTACCGAATTCTGCCCAATCAGAATAGAGCAGTACCCTAATTTTATAAGGTATATTAGTTAAAATAAGGTATATTAGTGAAAATATCTAGCCACGTCGTTTTGACCTGATATTATGTATAGTAAAGGATATATCATGAATTTTTTACATAAAGTGTGGATTTTTATTACTTCATTTTCTTTAAGAATACTTTACGATTGTTCAGTCATCTAAAGAGCCAATTCTTGACAAATATGGACCTTTATGAAGGCATCATATATACACATATTCCATTTAGCTATAAGCTGAATGGGAGTAGAACAGTTTTGTTCTTTATTTCATTTTATGGAAAAGAATAATTTTGATCTTATTTTAAAAATATATAACATCACTAACATATATTTATCCAAATCACAGAATATATATTCATAATCTTCAAAACTTTACCATTTGACCTTTTCTTTTCTACATTTCATTATTTGGCTTCAAAGTTTTCAGAGGCAGCAAAAAGGACTGAACTGTAGTTAAAGATATGTCATTTTGAATCTTAGAATTATGGCCAATTATTAACATGTTAGAGAGTGTAACGAGACCAATAAAATAAGGAAGGCATTTCCTCTCAATAGAATTCACGTATTGATCGAAGCTTTTTTCTTAAGAATCATCCATGGAATGTGATTTTTGCAAATATAAAACTCGTCAAACCATTCATTTGACCAGTGAGTGTTTGCTTTATCTTTGTGTTCAAAGTCATATGATTGAATGAAAATATATAGATATTTCGATGAATTAAAAGATTCAGTTTGTGGATGTGTCATTAATAACAGATGTTTTGCCATGGGCAGCAAAACTAATGATGCACTTTGTTTGAAAGTTTGGCATCTCTCTCAGTTTTGGCTTACGCCGGCTGGTATAACATTTCTGGTACAGATCCCTGGATATGACATAGTAGTGTGCTCTTCCTTATAAATGCACTTGGCAAAGCATTGGTGCAATCTGACTCATTACCAAATTCTTTTCATCTTTTCAAGCTGGTAGTCCCCAGCCGGTGATTTCTGCTATGGCTCTCAAATACGATGCCGAAAATGGCGACAGAACTCCCGTGGAAGAAATATGAGGAGCAAGGCCATTTTGTACGCCATTAAACATTGATAGTTTGTGGTTTCGGGAACACATTGAAATCCATCTAGCAATATGTTTATGATTCCCATGATATCAAGGCATAAGGTATGCACAATCAGAGCCCGAGAGCCGCCACGTTCACCTGGCTTGTGAGTGGACCGGTCTCGTACTATGCTCTATCGCCCTGCTATCCAGGCATCTTTATTGAAGTTGATTGGTTTGGGGATGAACTACTATCATAGTGGCCCCGGGGAGCTGTATGTTGGGTCAGAGTGGATGCTGGTAGGCTTAGAGCAGATGAGATACAATTCCCATGGTGAATAACATTTCCACGTTCCTACATACGACATATTCAACCACCAGACCACCTAGTGGCATTTGCATACAGCCTCGTTTTGACCTGTCTAACCTTTGACTTTTGTTCTATTTTCATCTACATGTATCTCTACGAACTTCAGCTGTTGTTTCGCTCTCATATATTCCTCAGCGGAAGTGTTGGAACCCAAGAAACACTTTAGGTTATCTATGCAGGTCTTGGCCTGCACTTTTTCAAAGATCGAATTATAGGTCAGCAAGAATTCCAACTTTTACCTTGTGCTTGAGTTTCATTCCCATCTCATTCTTGCACATTAGCTTTTCATTAAATTTGATATGTTACCTAAGTATGTACAAATTGATGTTCACAAAGTAGTCTATTTATGTTTGGATATCAAAAACACAACTCGTCAAACTTGAAACGAATCTTATTATAGACAACTTCTCTGAAGGCATCATATTTGGGATTGATGTCTCCGGCTTAACCCCCATGTTTGTGTAGTCATGTTGACTTACACCTCACTGTTTGGACAAAATACAAACATTATTATTATTGTCATTAGTATTTATCAAAGTTACGTAATTGTTATCAAAATTAGCTGTGTATCTTTAATATCCTGCATCTTATTCTCAGATATAAGTTAGACATATGCGATTGAGTATTAAAATAATTTGAAGAATGCACAGTCCCCTTTCTGTCGTTATCGTGCTCCCATCTATACCAGTTTATGTCTCATGTCCCGTCAGAATCACCTACACCACAATATGGCCGCTCCCATAACTGTGTCCAACACGAAGCTATTTTCTGATCATGTTCCTATTGGTCCTCTGGGAGGCTGACCAGCAGACTTTATCTTGTCCAAACCACAGTTTGTTTAGCAGGCGAGAGAAATGCTGCTATATCATGCTGTTAGTCTCACCAAAATGGCTCCCTGCACGAGAGGAGACCAGGCGAATGGTCTCCATGGTTACCAGGCTGACCAAAATGGTCATTCCTCCAGGATAGCATCCTCCCCAACAGTGTGGGAAATTTGATAGCCTCTCTTTGGGGTTTACCAAAGACTATAACTTTCTAGTCGACTTAATTATTTCAAAGAGGGTCACAGTTCCAGAGAATCTAGTGCAGTCTTGAGAAAGAATGATATTCTTGTTATACTGTAATGTACCTCAAATAAGGAAAATATAACAATCAAGAGTACCATGTGATTGGTTGTTATAAAAGTCATAGAAAATTCTAAGTTTTCTTATGCTGTATTATCGTTTTTTATTTTCATTTCGAAATCAAAGATTTCAATAGACGTTTAAGACCATTTTCATGGTGTGCCTCTATCAAAAGGTTTTGGACAGAAGGTATCACCCATTTTCTTCTTTTCATTTCGTCATAGTTGCTTGATATTTTATGTGTCATACGAAATGTATGTACGAAATGCATACTTTGACACATGAATTGTGACAATGATGTCATGAGTTCCAACATTGTCATCGCCAAAGCGACAACAATATGAAATATGTTCTCCATCTGTACAAACAACTTCTATATATTTATATTTATATTATGTACATTCAGATGAAATATGTTGATATTTAGGACCCAGAGACATATAACCTACAACAATTCAGTAACATTCGAAATGTGGGTTAATTACATCGGGTATAAGTAACAAGTTATGGCTCATAACTTTGATGATATCAGTATCAATATTTCTGTGATAGAGCTTTCAATCCTTGATGTGTAGATCGCCGACTTTTTTTCCGCCAAGGTTCAACCAGTACTAGTCTAAAAGCTTTTCAACACTGATTGAAACACCCACAACCTTCATAAAACAAATAATCATTTTTCCTATAAAACTTCCATACATAGAGGAATGTGTTTAAAATCGGATTCTTTTATAGTTCCGCATGGAAGGTAATATACAGAACTTGATTCTGCAGTTGTCAGTGTTTATATCAATGCTTTTGACTCACTGAAAAGTGTAAAAAAAAACTGCCCAATTGTTGAGATTGTGTTGTTTTCCAGTCGACAATCACGCCTATATTCTAATAAATCCGATTACTCATCATTTATCAATCAGAAGATATCTTTATATTTGGAAATTTATAAAAAATCTGGTCCGGTCAAGAGAAGCCACTTAGATTGGTGTTAAAACATCATCTATTTGGAAGTTCTCAGGAATAAATATATCTTACAAATTAATCTTAACATCATTGATTGTTGTGGTGAGTAGACGCTCAAACTGGATTCAAAATGATTCAATAGGAAATCATAATATAGTTAAATTACTGCCAAAATAAAGATACCCTATACAGGGATTCCATAAAATGATACATTTTTGCACTGATTACATTGAAATATACCTTTTCACACTAATGTAAATAGATACCTTTCACAGTGATTTCAATTTACTTATTATAGTTTAATATACAAATAACATATACATTCGAACTTCGCTTCTTTAACTTAGTATCGTTCAATAAGGTATATATATATATATATATATATATATATATATATATATATATATATATATATATATATATATATATATATATATATATATATATATATATATATATATATATAAATATATATATATATATATATATATATAAACATATGAATAAATAAAATATGACTGGAGATGTAAAGCTTTGGGTTTTTCGGGGCTCTTTAATTCCTAATTAAAAATTGTACATATTCCATATGTCTTTTCACCTCTTCAGAAGCGTACAAAGCGATCTAACTTATTGAAATCTACATACACTTATAGATGTTTAGAGATGTATTTATATATTTATATATTTATATACATATATATATATGTGTGTGTGTGATTCGTTGACATGTTCATGTTTTGTTAAAATGCCAACCTCTGTTAACATATCAAACATAACATAATGGCAAACTATCAATCTAGAAATGGATAACAGAGACAAATGGTTGATGATTACTTTAATTCATCTCCAGATTGGAGTGCATTGGAGATGCAATTTGTTTGTTGGGCGGTGTGGTGTTGTAGCTTGACACCGACGCAGGGACTCCCCACACTGGCATACTGTGAAGACCGGCTCAGAGTGTGGTTATATGTGAATGTTATGGCGTATTTAATTGTCAAGGCTTGCTCAGTTCGTACAACATGCATTCATAATATCAACTTCATTATGAATTAAAGCGCCTTCATGCCCAGTTGTCACGCAATAAATCGGCAGCCAATTGATTTGCTATGTGGATGACCGAAAGCTGAATGTGACAAATATATATATATGTCAAAGCCGACCATTTATGTATATATGAGTTTAGTTCCTTCTTAACATCTAATGACTTTCCTTTGAGATCGGAAAGTCAAATGAATATATATGTCCTGTTAAACAAGGTTTCCATGGTAAATATTGTTTTAGCAACTGTTTCAGAAACCGTTTAATTAACAAAAAAAGATAAAATGTGGAGAGCATTTTCCTTACTCCAAGATGACTTGTAGGATTACCCATTTTATCGAGAGTATTCAGTGATTGCCTTAGCGGTTCTTTACAAAATGTTAAACAAGTTTAGTCATTTGACATCGACAGCTATTTCTTTATCCAAAATGACTACATTTTGCATATAACTTTATTCAGAAAGGCTTAATTCCATGTTGTGTACATTACACATAATATTATGGCATCATGTGTTGATGCTATGAACATCTCATCATCAGGTCATGACAAGATTTACAACATGTGCATGTCACAATGTCTGAATAGCATGTATTGTATAATATTTGGCGGGTAACCAAATCCAATATTTTAGAACCTTTGATAATCGATAGAAATCTGCCAGTTTCATGTTACCAAATAATGTATGAATCCCATCATTAGGCAGTCACGGCTTGTTTACGTGTTATGATTTAATTGAAATCTTAGTTTACATTTCAAATCAGTCGCACCGACTGCAAAAAGATGTAGATAGTCATGACGTATTATTTGTAAAACTACCAATTCAAATATCCAAAAATCTCAAAAAAACAGCAAGTTACTGCATCGTATATATATTTGACATGTGAAGATATGCTATTAAACAAAGAAATATCTCGGTGATACCAATATTAGTTAATATCAGTGAAAAATGAAGGCATTCTTGTATTGCCGCTTTAATATTGTCTGGCTGCATTGCAAATCGCTATAGCATTCCTGGGGTACAACTAGACATCTATAGTTGACCCTATTACCCCCATGTCTGAGCATTTTGGTATATAACCTAGAATGCCAGTCTGAATATGACGGTCATAAATCATATTCTAAGTTAGGGCAAAGTTGGATGTTTTATGTCATCCAATGCACTATTTTATACAAGGCATGCGACCCTTCATTACTGGCAGTATCCCAGGTATAATATTGTGTTTAGGCTCATTTCATTTAGCCTTCTTGTCGATGGGAATTTCCATGAGAGCCATTGGCCAAGTTTAGCAGACTTTAGGAACAATGCCATGTTTCATTTGATGAATAAACCCACTTGTTTATACTCTATAGTACACGACATGAAATATACCAAATAAAATCAGATGCCACATGTACTTCAATCATTTCTGCAACTTGTCATCAAGTAGTTTGATTTGATGATATAAATAAGGTGAATCTGTGTATCGAGCTTTACGTTGATTACCCAAACAAGATAAACAATATAGATCGATCCGTTTCAGAAATGAGTAAATCATTTATATGTCTGTATATGGGTCAACATCGGTGATATTTTTAATAAATGGGTCTGATTGTTTTGAATTTGTACATTTGGAATATTGTTTTTTGATTAAATCTATGTTTACAAAGAATAAATGAAATCCTCACTATTCTGAAAATATTGACATTTCTATTTCCTGACATTTTTGAACACTATTCTCATTTTCGGATATATATGTGTCTTTCAAAATCACAAATATATTTGACATTTTTATTATTTATCAAAAATATCACCCATATACATATATGTTGACCCATATACAGACATAAATGATTTACTCATTTATGAAACGGATCGATCTATATTGTTTTATCTTGTTTGGGTAATCAACGTAAAGCTAGATACATAAATTCACCTTATTTATTTTGAAAAATGAATCAACAGTTTTGATATTGTGCCTCTTTGTACAAATGCATTTTTATATACAAAATGGCACTTTTTGCAGTATCATGTGTGTTGAATTTCATTCCACTGTATAAAATAAAATATTAACACGAATGATGCATTCAACCTAATATTACAATCTTCCAAAGGAACTTATATCAAAAGGATCAACCAAATAAGAGAATATTTAGGAAACAGTTCAGATAAAATAATCACCATTCTAATTCTCCACACCATGGTTTTGCCTCCACAACTACTGCCAAAATATCGATTCTTGTCTAGTAAGCAGAAATTGCAATCGAGGAATCATTTGTCCTGAGATTAAAATGCAAGGCAATATACATATATAAGGATGAAGGCCTCACAGAGTGGAGGAGGAGAGAAGCCTTTCTCAATGAGACCATTCGTAAGGAGCTCACGGACATCAGGCTGATGAATGAGTAGGATCTGTCCGTTCCTGGGCCTCCTGTGATATAAATGGCAGGATTCAGGCCACTGAGAGAATAGGCCAAGAGCAGATAGACACATCCCATAGGGTGGAAAGTCAAACAAAATTCCCTGAAAAAAGTGCCCAAAATACTGACACCAGTAGTCGGTACGCACATAGAATCAAGGCAAAGCACAGATTGCTCAGTTGGAAAAGAACTGAGCCAGCTAAGATGTTCATTGACGTAAGAGATTGAATGTGGTTACAATGTCAACACCCAGAAATATAAACTAGATGTGGCTGCCCAGATAACAGGCTGATTATATCAATATTTACACAAGGAAATTATTTTTCCGTCAGGAAGGAACCAGCGAAATAAAGTAGTTATTTGTCAGCCTCTTGGTGACTGTAATCCCCAATCTCAATTAGAGAGATCATTAGATTTGGAACTGTGCTTTCGTTGCAAGGAAACGAATAGCATGTGAAATATAGATTTAATCCATCGCTAGACAATCCATTATCCCCTATAATGTCTTCCTTTGAGTTATCTTTTTAATTTCAAGAGAATGTGTTGCCACATGTTGCCTGATGTTTATTGACGAGTCAATATTGAACTAGACTGGGTTATGCTATTGATGTTAAACACTTCACTAAGATTGAATTCAACACTATATTTTAACTTAAGAATCAAATGATGTGAAATATATATAGAAATATATTTATATACATATTAAAATATATCTAATATTGTACACAAACTTTTTTCTGTGTCTTCATATCTTTAGTTTGAAAAAGGAGAATGCCAACCTGATGATCAACAATTGTTTTCAGTAGTTGTGACAACTAATTATAATTATCACTGATATTCTATTGTGAGCACAACCTTTCCAAAAGACATACACCTTTGTCCCCTGCCTTGGTACAAAGTAAAAATGGCGTGATGGCTGATGAAACAGAATATGCTTTCACAAACAAGCTTCCAATTTCTAAACTAATACTGCACCATGGAAGCAAGCCTTCTTGTCTACCTCTCTCTTTCGTTGCCATTGATTTAGCCAGGTTGCATGCGCCAAAAAGGGGGTTGTAAAACCATTAAACCTGGCCATGTTTCTGTGAGCCATTGACCCAACATAGAAGCAGAGAGGTTTGTAGAGGGAGTCGATTCTTGAATTGCGTGTCAAAGCCGACCATAAAATCTCTTTGCTTATTCTGGATTTTAGAGAGGTCTGTTTGACGATGATTCTTCCTGCAAGAGAGAATCATCCACGCTTATTTAGACAGGAACAAATCTATTGCAATCTGCTCAATCCATGTCTTTTATTGCACTTATGATGAACCACCATAATAGTGCCTCATTTCATCTCAATAATCAAACGAAACGAACTTATAACCAGACAAAATGCAAGCAGTAATTAAATTTAGGGCCCCTCTTTTACAGGCTAACACTTGATTATTGGGGCAGATCCAGTGATGATTCTTCATGGAGAACTGGCACAAAAAATACATGGTACATACCCAGTGGTACTCACTTGGCCCAGTAACCAACATGGCGGCTATTCACCCATGGGGTAGAAGCACATGTGTGTGTCTAAACCACTGATCGAAATATCCATGTGTCCTAGATTCTTCTTTTTCTGCTTAACGTTGTTTTATACAGAATGAGATCTATGTTCTCTCCATTACAGGAAAATCATTTCTATTATTTTGGGAACAATATGCAAGACACGTTTCCCAGAGAAGAATATATACATTACAATTTGTATAGTTGTAGTATAAGTGTTAGAAGTAAGCTTTTGTTTTAGGTGGAATATCAACATTTACCCCTCTCTAAACATTGGATAAACAAGTATCATTGTCGAGATATGCTCTGAGATGCATTGCAGAGAACTAAATATACATTAAAGTTTAACATTAATGCAACACTGTTATTTAATGCCAATGTCTTCTATCCTCATATTTTATACTGGTATTTTAACCCAAGAATATCCTGAGTTATATCAGCAGCATATTTTCATGTAATAAGTATTTCTGATATAAATGTTATAAAAAAATGTTTACACTAATTCTCGCCGAGTAAAAGGGTCGGACAATGGGTGTGGTATATTTTTAAACTTGATTTCATAAATCATTTCAAACTTGATAGACCCCAATGAATTGACCAATAGAAAATCGATCAAAACAATCATATAGAATTTGCATTTGTAGTGTATTCCTACGCATAATTATCACTTTATCACTTAAATCCACCAATAGGAAGTAAAAATTGATAATCAAATAAGAATTTACATAATTGATATATTCCTACGCCTATTTGCTTCAATAATCTTAGAAACTTTGTATGTAGAATAAATTTGTTTATACCTTGAGCCACGTTAAAGAAAATGGCTCAGAAAAATGAGGAATGGTGTATGAAGAAAAACAAAATAGATTTTTCAATTCGGTATTTGAAGTGAGTGTATACTGAAGACATATTGATGCAAGGTATGGAGTTTTATATGGATATCTAATTTAATTCAGTTTGGACGATCATATTTGCAACCAAAGCCACGTATAAATATATCACAATCTCAGTCGATATCATCCTTTACACTGATCCCCCAGTGATCTACAAGCAAAATAGAGGCAATATGTTTTAGTTATATTTTTAGCATTTTATTTTAAAGAAATCCCTTTTTAAGACTAACTAGTTAGTCGTGGTGTATCATCCCACGCAATACATTTTTCACCTTCCCTAATTTGAGAACTATCTATTACTATCATTCTTTTTTCACACATAGCGACATATATGTGACATATAGCAATAGATTGGAGAGAGGAATACCAAACATTGTCTGGTATCAGTGCTATATAGGTTTATTATAATTATTATTACTATTACTATTTTTATCATTCTTATTATTATCAAACGTTGATGAAGAGTATTTTCTTTATTTAAGTACTTTCAAGGGTAGAGGTTTGTCATAAGACCTTCTTTGAATGAATGATATTTGCACAGAGGTTATAGACACGATTGTTAGTAAACCATTAATATTAAAGAAAATAAGACTAGATTAAAGTTCTTTTTGAGCAGCAATTTGATTTTGTAAAAAAATCAGTTAATTCCCTCAACTCATGAAATATGTAAAACCTCTGATTATTCTATTGCAAAATATATTGCACTCATAAAATTTTAATCATTGATCATTGAATTAAAATTCATAGTAACCATTGAAATATTAAAAACTTACATGAAATAGAAATGTGACTGCAAATGAAACAAATTCACATTTTACAGTTATGACTAGTTTGGAGAGAGGAATTGCTTCTTATCGACCATTGTTTTGATATATACACTTGTAGTTAACATAAAATCAAATAAGTTCTTTTATCCATGTATCCATAGTTTGTATGTAGATTATAATATCTATGTATGTATGGAGTCATATATGTATATGGAAATTATTAATGACATTGTTGTATACCCATATAAATGTTCATTCTAGTCTGACCTTTATTGCGTTTTGTTTGAAATTTCAAAAACAAATTTAAAATCATCAATTTGGATGCCAATAAAATCAGTCTACATGTATATTCACCGTCAATTCTTTGCTTGTCACTCATCCTATATTTATTATTTTATCTGAGTAGTAATTATGTTTGGAACATTAGTATGACCCTCTAAAACAAATGGATTGCCGACTGGAAAAGTGAAAATCACAAACTATGCAAACTATGGTCTTTTGAAGAAATTCCATATCCATTACAGAAATGGGTCAAACAAGTAGATGAGAGCCATTTGTCAAGTTATTTGGTTTAGAGGCTATATGTGACGTCACTGTAGATACACGTGCGAGCCTGCTATGAAAAAAGTAGGTCAGGGTACTCCCTGTGTGTGCCAAATATCTGGACATGAATCTGCACTCAGTTTGTTTTACATATCATTGAAGTGTGATTATTCTTTGAAATTAGCTTAAACCATCCATCCTGGGGAATATGACTTGAATAAAATGGAGCCTTTAAATATCATAGATTGGAATATTATTTTTGAGAGAATAGCATAATAGCGATGGACTGCGATCGCCTGTGATTTTTTATTCTGTTGAGAAGATATGAAGCTTCAGTTGAACTCTACCAGACATTATAGAATTTGTAGATATTTATTTGAACCTTAGCCATGAAGCAACAGGATATTTATACATGTCTATTTTGACGTTTTCGCTCTCATGATATCATTACAAAAAAACGTAAGCGATACAAGTGCTTTAAAGGTTGTTAGAGTGTTACGACGCCGTTGAAATAATGCAAGAGATAATCGTGCTTGCCAAATCTACACTTTGAGAGATGAAAAAATCATATATATTTGCATAGGGAACTGATGCATTTTCGACCGTTTAATATTGAACAAGGATGTAATAATGATACTACAGATAATGGTTAAGACCATAAAAGAATATAAATAATATACCAAATCAAATGACTCTATTCTACCTTCATCAGAGTATTCAAAGCTTAAAAATAACTAAAGATGAAGAATAATACCCATGATGTACACGGTACACTTTTATAAACCACACAATATTGTGTCATCTGGGGGTTCACATGTGATGTGCATTTAGAAACAGGAAAACAAAGGTTAACGGTTTATAAATGAATACCTAAATATAAATGAATATCTAAACAGACACTCCAAAGTTATGCACTAAGAAATTCATGTGTCGTATTGGTGGTATGGTGCTTTCAAGAACATCATTAACCCACAATCATTTTCCCCTTTATAAGCATTGAAATTGTTTAAAAAGTTCAAAATGACGATAATCAGTTATCAGAAATAGTTATATTCTAGCCTACACCCGAATATTGTGACAATTTTGAATATATGCTTATTCGGCAATGCAGTTATCTGCATTATGCGTTTATATGTTGTTATATGCAGATGGGCATTCAAAATTAACTCATATTTTTGTTTCACCTGAGTTAACCCTATTTCCTGATTTCAAAGGAAACTTAACCTCTGCTCAGGGTATGTCCCTCAAAACAGCATACAACCTATCTTAGCTCTGATTGGTTGAGAGGAAAGGCGGAAAATTGTATTGGTCTGAGACAGGTTTAAATTGTATTTTTGTGAACACCTTCTTACTTGAGTATTGCTATTTCATGTCTTACTTCATAAATCTTTATTTTCATTTGCATGGTGCGATGCTATCTATGGAAGTACTATTTGATATGAAAATACTATATGCAATGACTTCTGTGAAAAACACTTAAATCTGAGAAATGCAGGAACTTCGAATTTGACATCTTTGTTTACTTTCCATAGTTTATCTGTGTATCAGAACAGCGATACATTTCACAGACTTTCAAGCAAAGGATATCAAAATGAAAAACAGAATGATGTTATGTTCACCAGTTGGCGATCCAGTGCAGTGTATATACTCACCCCGGATATTTAGTGAAGACCTGGTCTTGAGATAGCAAACTACTTCTGTCTTATCTCGACCGACTCCTTAGAAAAAACAGTCATTTCAAGTTGGACGAACCCGTGAAGAAAACACACATAAAAAAGTAAGTTTGCTTCTAGATGCAGACCCCTGGAAGAAAGTTTGTGCTTGCCTGGAAGATGGGGGTTAGCACATAGCATATAGCAATTCATGAAACTGACAAGTTGTGGGTATATGAGTGGTCACATTAATGCTTTCTGTCATGTAATGTTAATGAATATCCTTCCAGGTGATTTCCTCGTGGGTGTCATCGTGTGTAAGTTGCAGAATCTGCTTCAACATTGTTCTCATTGTTTATTCACAAATCTCTGCTCTATATTTCGACAAAAAGGATGCTCAGAAATTTCCCATTCTATGTGAAACCTACCGTTAAATCAGTCTTGATATGTTTTGTAACTTTCAATACAATCAAAGCAAAAATAATAAAATATAACTCGTATATATTTTGCGTAGAAGCCTGAATCTGAATAATGACATCAAGAAAATAATAACAAGCAAAAATAATTAAATGCACATTATATTGTACATTCCTAAAGTGGAATGTTTGAGATTATACTGTTAAGTGTATTGTTGCATTGAAAAAATATGAATTCACAAATATTCTTTGTCTATGCGTGAGACCATTATCACTCTGTGTCACTTCTCTAAGCCTTTGTTTAAAACCACAGTCCGCTGATAGACTTCAGATGTGTTGAGAAATCCCAAACAATCTGAGGTGAATGCATATTATGTCAAAATATGACAGAATACAAAAAGATATGCTTCCGCAATGTTTCCCTTGCGGGATTTAAGGTATGAGTTATATTGCGATAAACAGGTAGTATGTGGAACCGGCACCGACAAGATGCACTGCTCGGCTCCAACCCAGCTTATTGATGACAACCCCAAGCAATAAATCATATTTTACTCTGTCATCTGAATAAATGGCTCATTTTGTCTATACTATATTTTATGGGCAAAAGTAAAGGAAGTTCCACATTACTTTTAAGTGGGATGAGGAGGGTCTGTGTTTGCTGGGACAATTGCACGGTGTGTATATAATGTTCCAAACACGTTATAAGATAAACAGACTGGTGAACTCAGAGACGATAGAAAGAATCGCAAAAGTATGGTAAAGATCGGCAAGAAACACAAAATAGTGGTTATCTATACTTGTTGACGGACCTATTAACTACTCTTTAGCAATACCTCAGGAGAACAGAATATGGACAAGTTAGACATGCATATATCAGATATCGATTCTTTGGTATTCCGTTTGATTTCCGAAAACACTGCAGCAGGTTGCAACAGTTTGCTTTGCGAGCACCATCTGCAAACATTCGCGTAACCGGAGGCCTGTCAATTTAGTTGAAAAAAAAACACGGAACATTTAGACCTGCGATTTGAGCAGTATATTTAAGGAAAAAAGGCAAGATTTGTCAACCTGGATAGAACATGTTGATGCTCAAGACAAACATGGCCCAACTGGTGGTATATGAAAGAGAAATGTACGGAGAGATTGCAAATAGTAGCTGTGGGGCGGTGACTGTTAATCAAAACAAACAAAAATGCTAATCACAATTTTATATTACATTTCATTTAAGTACAACAAATTAAAAGGGTTAGGATGAAAGCTTGTTTGCATCTTACACATCCCTATGGAAAATGGTAAAAGGTCCTTTTTTGCATGACATACCAAGTAGCATGCCATTTAATATCTGACACTAGCAAGACTGTAACATTGAAGGCATGTTGTTTGCCAATCTCATTAATCATTCCAGCAGTCACGATGATATACGAGACATGGAATATAGCTGACATCTATAAATAGCCATACATTTACCCCATGTGTTGTGCTAAAAATAGAAATGAACTATTTCAGGGAATGTTTTGTTTGTTATTATTTTTTTGGTGTCATTATTATTCAGATTCAGGCTTCTATGATATATCTGAGTTATATCTTATTCTTTATATAGAAGCCTGAATCTGAATAATAATGACACCAAAAAAATAATAACAAACAAAACATTCCCTGAAATAGTTCATTTCTATTTTTAGCACAACACATGGGGTAAATGTATGGCTATTTATAGATGTCAGCTATATTCCATGTCTCGTATATCATCGTGACTGCTGGAATGATTAATGAGAGTGGCAAACAACATATATATATATATGCGATCATTTTTTTACGATCATTTTTGTACTATTTACAACGGCGAAGGTTGTTAATATCACAACTAGGCTATTGGTTTTGAATTTCTGTCAGTGATGCAACTATTTTCCAGGCATGAAACCTGGCGGGCATTGACAAAACTGTAGCAGTTTCTGCTAATCGTGAGGGAAAAAGTGCAAGTGAAATGTAGGTGGCCTCAGCGTAATGTATGAGCTGACTTTTATGCGTTGGCTGGAACGAAAAAAGTCCTCCACACTGTGGTATTCAGGCCACAACCTAGCAATGCTGGGGAGAGGCAAAGGGGCAGGACAAATGTGATAATACTTGGATACACAGATCGAGACACATGATTTAAGGTGATGAAATGTTAGTGCTACCCAGAGCGCAAAGAGGTTTAAAGATGGGTTAGATTTATACCATACGGCTGAATATAGGGCAGATATTTGCGGGTCGGGGAACATGTATACATACATAATATATAGAAGGGAAATTGTTTTCCCCTGTTTTCACCATTGAATGATGCTCAAGAGCCCTCTGCCTTGTCGAGATTGGGCGGGATATATGCAGTAACATCCCCCACAGAGGAAACAAATCCACCAATTCTAAATGAAACAATTTTATTTTGTCATTCTTCCATTTCCAGGTCTCTCGATTCACAGTTCCTCAGTGCCTTGTATTTGGTGTATGACATGACAAATGTCGCCGTAAATCTTACACCTAGTTTCACATATTGCACTATTGACGTATCCTGTAAAACATAAAGCTCATAATATTGGGATATTTATGAATACAAATACCAGCTTTTGGATGGTAAAAGGGTACCCCAGATATCGTCATCATGAAGGGTATATGTATGTATGTTTGTATAAATGAAATTTGGGTTGTGGAACGGTTCTCTCTGTTTGAAACCAAGCAGTGTGATGAGACCGTTTCCATCTACCAAAGGAGATAAAATGATGATATACTCACGGGACTGAAATGGCAACATCATTACATGAAGCCAATTAGTGGCAACCAAATTATGATCCTTCTTGTCTAGGTCGTTGGGTTCTTGAAGAGTATAAACTATGCATATTGATGTATGGACACTCGAGGCCTGTCATACTATTACTATAGTGAATAGGTACCTTAGGAAGAAGGCTAGGAAATAGAAGCCAATAATGGATATGTATAGGAAGAGGTTAGGAGCAGCTGAGGATGGACCTTTTGGAGAAAGGAAACTCATTGGAAGCCATCAATGAGCAGAGATGACCCCATGGGAACCCGCTTCGTTATACATGAAGGAGGGTATGGATCCACGGTCAGCCGGTGTTGAACCATTTGGAAGTCATCACCATCTTACATATGGGGATTTTATACGAGGTGAAGATAAGCTCTAAAAAGACTAATAAATTAAAATTAAAACTCCAGAGTACGATAACAAACAAAAGAAAGAGAATACTTAGATTATTTGTATTTCTACCATAACAGTTTGCCGGATTGCCCAGGTACGACTCACATTTGTGCGAAAAAAATGTTAAGGTATCACAAATATTGTGCTTTAGTTCAATATATCTTCTTGATGGTCAATCACCTGCAATTTTGCTACTTTGCTGGCTGATACCAATTGGGCAAGTCAATTTTGTTGCCAATCTTGCTCCCAATATTGCAATTAGGCCTTACAATCCCCTAACCCCTCCCTGTAATCCCCATTTTGACCACTCTTTAATGCCGGAACAACCGTTCCGCCATCTCCAAACCCAATTCCAACTCTGCTGGTCCATCTCCTATATATTAGTTCCCAGAAATTACTGGCATTTTCTCATAGTCTAACACGGTATTTGTTATTTCAAGATCTATGACTTCTACTCAGAGGCAACACACAACTGATCGGCCGGGGAAAGGCAGGGTGATACTTCACCTTCTTATTTCCTCTTGTCTGTATGCGCATTTTACAACGAGTTAACTGCCTTGTTGTCCTTCCTAGATTAAATAGTTATGCCAACTCCCTCGGCAACTGAGTTTGCAACCTTCAGACAAACTAATTGAGCTCCATCCGCAATCAATCCAATGTTTGTATGCTTCTGACTGAAACATAAATCTACTCACTTATTACTCATTTTTTATTTGTTAGAGATTTTTGGAACACCCTATCACGTTAAAAAATATAATGTGTTAAAAGTTGAAACTTTTGCTTAGTAGTAAGCATCATTTCTTGTAACCTTGGCGATGAGTAGCCGTTCTATTCGGTGGTAGTTTTCTCTTTGCAGAATTCCTACCCTCAGATCTCTCTATGGACCGTACTACATACTCTACTTCCCTTATGTATAGATTCATATTGGCAAGGGAAACAGAGTTTCTTATCAAGAGATAGTTGAGCAAGATGTGTACTTCCATGTTGCAGGTTCTATATATTTCATATGCACCGTTTGTGGTGTCATGCATTTGTAGAGAGTTTGGTGGCAAGGGGATCTTACATATATTATTTATCAATTTGAAGTTCTCATTCAATATAAATATAATGATTTTACTTGTTTTATTTTGATATTTAGGCGTGACAGAAAGCGATAATAAGGTGTTTTGGCAAGTTTTATGCCATTTTGGAGTGATTTTCTAATGTATTTGAGAATGTGGTTGTTTTGTGATCGAGGTTCATATATCACGGAGGGCCGGGGATGTCTCGCAATGTTCATTCTTCAGCGTCGTTTATCCCAACTGACACACTCAATATTTCAATTATGGAGGTGCACGGAGACTGCTAATAATGTCGCAAAAAGTGTGAAAGAATGCATTGGAATGACGCTATTTTACTTAAGCAGCTTACGGAGGCCGAGATTTCAAGTGCACGCAGAAATTAAGCCATTTCCCGATGAGAAAATATAAATTCGTTTTCACAATTTTTTCAGCACAGAATAAATGGAGGTGGGATTCTGATAAATGGATTTTATGTGCACGTAAATTATCCATTTGAATTTATTTCACGCTGTTGCTAAATGTTTCGAGTGTGTGAATAAAAAGATAATGTTTCGATTTTTTGAAAACGAACTGTTGGTGTATGAGTAGCGAGAAAGGAAATCTCTCAACATAACCCGATTTTCAGTATTTCAAGTACACAAAAACCGGTCTGACATATTTCATATATATATATATATCATCTGAGACGTTGTGCATGAAAATATTTAAGGAACCGTTTGTAATCAAACTTTTTGTGTGAAGAAATATCCAGTGTATGTGATTTTTTTCTGTGGAAACAAAATGTCTGTTATATTGGACGCAATCTGGTGCAAACTTATCGACAGGACACTGTATATTGGCTCACACTTTGAAGCCAAATTTATGGCATATTTGCCGATAAACGGATCGCCACCAAAATCCCAATTCGCCGTGTTTGTTTAGCATTTTTTCTGTTATATGGCCCGAGATGAAAGTCTTGTAGCTTTGCCACTTTATATTGCTTTTACTGGGCAACACATCTGCAGATTCATGTATTTACCGTGAAGAATAGCTAGACATGGAGAAGGTCTAAATTGGCAAAGGGTTATATTTTCCCTTGCATAGGAAGCAAGGGCTTTTCTGTCAGGACATGTAAGTTATATTTCAGACCCAATCTCAGGTAGAGGATGTTGTAAAATAATTATCCGCGCAAACTATGGCGTGTCTGCCAGCCCTCTGTTGTCTTTCCTGCCTTTCTCTGTTTTGCGGACTAAATTTGAAATTTGCGTGCAGCTCATCTGAGGCCAATTAACTGTGAATATGGAGTTCAATATTCTTCCCTAGACACTCCTGACTAGATATCCCGTGAGTCATGTCAGTCGTCAGGTGCCAAGTCAAAAGACGTGCAGATCTAACTCTTATTTAAATACTCTCTATGTACAGTAATAACTCGCTAATAAATTAAACTGTACAGAATACGAAAATGATCATTTAGTATTTTCATTATTTCTATTTTATTTGTCTAACACCACCTCTCTTGACATCTGTGGTTTGATCTTTGTCTCTTGCTGGTCAAGTTCACACGGCAGAATAATATTATATCAATGATAATTTGATGTCAGCACTATGAATGCACATCAATGTTCATAAACCTTATTTGATACCATGGCCTTCATAACAGAATATAAATACTCGCATAAATATCTAGTTGTGTGGGTCATTAATGCAGATTCATTGAGAACAATAGATTGAAACTAAAATAGATTGAAATATATCTAAATATGAACACATTGTGTTCAGAAAAAGTGCAGTTTGTTTTGCTGCATCTACCTTCAAAGATACTTAAAATGGATAAAAATGGGGAATCGATGCCGTGATTTGTCTATTTTGTAAATATCAATATGATGATAATGTTTGAGGTTGCTGAACATGCTATAAAAAATTCAAAGTAATATTTCTGTTTGTTTAAAGGAATTTTCTCTTGGCAAGTGTGTATTCTCTTGGGCACAATCGCCATCCTGACCTGGGATTTGTGGTTTAAAACATATGGAAGTGTTCATTGACGTTTAGCAAAATAAGTGATAATACAATTGAATAAGTTTTCAGGCATTCTCGACAAAATACTCCACATTTCTTTTTTTGGAAGTAAAAGTACACACAGTCACGGAAATAGTGAAGAATTATACACATATTTTGAACGCAAATTTCTGAGCATTAACAGAATGACAAAATTAACAGAACATTGTGTGGATAGTGTGGATAATAATGTATACACATGTGACCATAAAAATTATAGTGTGCTTCACATATTATTATTCTTTAAAAGATTACTTACATCTACATTGAATGACCTTGTCCAATGTTTAAACCATGAACGTTTATCAATCGACTAGCGATAAAGAATTAACCAATGTAAGTTCTTCAACTTCATGTGTGTATTCCAC
The DNA here is from genome assembly GCA_949316495.1 of Amphiduros pacificus. NCBI lineage: Eukaryota > Metazoa > Annelida > Polychaeta > Phyllodocida > Hesionidae > Amphiduros > Amphiduros pacificus. The sequence continues at coordinate 35,317,346 of OX439002.1, forward strand.
TTTGAAATGCCAGACGTTTGAGTACCATAAAGTTTTGTCTCAAGGGGGATCTCACTTATAAGACAAACAATACAGTCTGAGTAAATATTTGCAAACATGAAAATGGAGGCTTTTTGAGGAGTCAGTGAGTAGATTATAATATTTCTTGCAAGCCAGTTTCTTTACTTCACCCGATCGGGCTTGATGACAAGCTTAAACTCATTTTGGTGTTGAACCAATCACTTGAATTAAAAAATCTTTCTACTTTTGGATAACAACTGCTGGGAAACACTCAATGCTTGAAACACTCATGCACATGCATAAATGTATATGAATTATAACCACACTTATAACATTGTGAATCCTGAAAATCGTGCGATGGTGACAAAGCGAAGCTAGGAATTAATGTAAATGTAAGTATCCAAAGATTTTAAACAACAACAATACATATAACTACCAACGAAAATCATGCATAGTCATGTACTTTAGAGCATTATAATTATCTATAGCTACTGTGCTTTTATAGGTGCGGTTGTTTGAAAACATAATCTGAATTCCTCCCCCGCAGTGTTTTAGCTGTGCGGGTCAGAGCAGATATCGTTCTGCGTTCCATCTGAAGTCTTGCATTGTTGATTTTTTTTATATCAAAACGGATAGGTAAAAGAGTGATTATAAACTGTGTAAGGTTAATCTGTCAGTTCATTCGCACAGAAACATTTCCACTTCAATGTTGGTAGATATTTCGTTGCGGTAGCTGGCGTGCTGCAACGGTGACCTGGATTTTATGGCCGCCATTTTGTTCCGCCATGTTTGCCCTTGAACGTTCGCTTTGCTGAAAGCAGAGCAGGTGCTGCTCCCATCTGTCTAGATGTGGCTTTTTGCTAGATAGCAGACCCAGGGCTGCCTGACCAAATACGCTTTATAGACTTTGTCTAAGCACAGATTCAATCATTTCTAGTTATATTTCTAACCGTCAATATGTAACTCTGTTTTCGACTATTTTCAGTCAAAGAAATATAATGTCTCTGAATATATGTATTTCTTTGTGTAAATTAATGAAAATTTATATACAGTTTACCATCCTTAACAATGGTCACTGGGACCTCAAATAACTATTTTCCAAGGGAGTCATTAGAAAAGTATTTTATGCTTTAATATTTTTACGTACATGCAAGCAAGTGCAGGGAATAGTATTAGTAGTTTCTCTTCAAGAAATTGATGATTGCCAATTGTGTGCATGAAATATTTATGTAACACCTATCGACAGATAAATTGGCATATCAATAGACTTTTCCTTTTCAATGCGAAGAATAGATACTAAAAGATGATACGAACTCACTGCTGAGCTTCATGCAAATAGTTCTTAGTTTGACCACTAGAGGGCAAAATGTCATCAACTTTTATCACGGCCGTGAACTGAAAGAATCCGCTCTCGCACATCATATAGCTTGCACTCCTAACCACATTTCTGTTAGATCAAGGTTTTCAGAAAGGTCATAGACTTCATAAAGATGAGTATCTTGTGAATCTATGAGAGCAATGTAGAGTTTTAGTTTCACATTGCAATGAAGCTTTTTAATTTTGATTACACTTTGGGGACACTGAAAGAGGTGTTAAAGTCAACGGACAATTTAACTCAACCACAGCTAGTCAGCTAGTAGGGAATGCCAGCCACATATTTTAAAGAGGAGCATTGTGTTTGCACAGGTCCCAGATGAATATACACATTTCCTAGTTAGTACTCTATTTCACGGCTCATGAGAAGGTTTCACATTGTGCAATAGATGTCAGATTCTGCTATCAAACAGCAGCTTTGGCTAATAATTGCACACTCTGAGTCGCATCTACTTAACTTTATTATAGCCAAATTACTAGAAAATATAAAGTGCTTATAAAACATGCCATTTGGGAACCCTCAGTGCAGTGCTGGGATTTGAAAGCAGCTTATTGTTTATAGTGTGCTAATATCTTCATGGCAATGATAATAAAGGATGTGTAATAAAGCATCAGACACTTGTTGCTTTGTATTTGTCTTTGAGGGGAATGATTAGCCGCGCATGTGGGTGGAGAGGGCCGCACAGGCGGGAATCCTGGGAAGACTCGGCCATGACAGAGAGCGTCCCCTTTTAGCAACCAGGGAAACCATCTGCTCTTGAAAAAAACTGTAAACAATGCAGCAGCATTTTGGATTTTCCTTGGCGCCAAATTCAAATATTTAATTATCTGAGGGGAAAATGTTTATTGATATTTCTACTTTAACTTAAGGGTTCTCTTTCTTTCAAATAAAACATACTAAATTTATAATTCTTGTGGCAATTTTTGATAAAAAAGGCAATTCCTAATGATAAAGGAGCTCATTTTCCTCCTTCGTGTTCAAGCTTGTAACACGGAGACTTTCTTATGCAAGTCAGCAAGAACGTTTTCTGCCACAACTGTTCTGTACTTGACTGTCCCGTGCTTTTCAAAAGTGAAATTGATTATTAATGGCCTCATTATTCCCATCTCTGAAGAACGAGGCATGGTGTGAGGAAGGCTGGGATTAATATCAGGTCATATATATGCGCTATCAGCTCTGTGAGTGAATGGCCACGTGCCCCAGGACCTTACCCAGTACCTTCTGGCCAAGACAGGCGTGTATAAAAGCCAGCCAATTTTAATATTCCAGTGCAATAAATTGACCACGGTTTCTCATTGGTCAATAGCATAGAAGCGCATGGCGGGTAGATCAAGGTTAAAAATCCCATGTAGAGGGACAATTTATGTGGTGAGTGTGGTTCAGGACGGTGATGGTGAGCCTGATGAAAGCCTGAAGAAGGCAGATTAGAGAAAAACACCTCCCACCTTGTTGCTTCATAACCGGGCGAGGAAAATCACTCCCAAGGGCAAAGCCCTTATATTACTTTCATAGATACAGCGTAGACCTTACATTTCTGTATAAAGTACCTCTTTTCACATTAAAACTAATCACTTGGAAAACCTCAGACGCACGAAAAGCACCATAAATTACGTATTGGCCAGCTCAGACCTGTATCCCTCATGATGGACCTCATCCCTGTTGCCTTGGTAACCAGCAGATAAATATTAACACAACCATTTCTCCTTTCTCTCTGACTAAGGAATTCCATTTGTATAGTAATCCTTTGCACTAGACTTTGGGTTCAGTTTCCCTGTAGCTGGGTGCTTTTCCAAGATTTATTTGAGCCTGTCTCTTGTTGGCTGTAGTTTGTGTAGAATTTGACCAATAATTACTGCAATGCGCGCCCTCTACACGTTGCTTGGATGTAAAGCAGCCCTCTTGTGCTTTATGGCAAGAGACATTCATAAAATTTATAAGAGAGGCGTTATGTGTATTGAATTAGGATTGGTGGATTTGTAAGAAGTGCAAAACAAACCAATCACCTTTGGGTAATACAGAGCACTATAAAATGAAAGCGAGAGTATAAGGCTTAAGGAATACAGTTTCGCTGTACTGCCTTATTTCCATGGGTATCAGAAAAGAACAATTATCCCCATGTAGTTCACATAAGTATTATTTTATCATGGAGGTGAGCATGCTATTCTATTTGGTAATGAGGCATTACATTTGTTCCACAGTCAGATACAGGCAAGTATCTCAAGCAGTTGACATGACCTCAAAGGTGACCCATTTGTTGGGAGCATTCAGGATTCTCCCCCCTAGCTCTATTCCCGGTAATCTATGCAGGGCCTAGTCCTGACATTTTGAAGGACACATGTGTAAAAGGGGAGGCTATGCAAGCACTAGCCATAGACCTAGACTGGCTGGGAGGTCGAGGTGGCTGGTGCTACACAACTATAAATCCACAGCGGAATATCCCTGACTGACAAGAGGGGAGGGTTGTCGTGAGATACAGCGGTGTGGTGGGGATTTGCGCGGATGAAACTGTGGCCTTGGGGATAGGACCCAGCTAGCAGGCGCCCTTCATCCCACACAGGGCTATCTGCCATGAGAAACACCCCTCCTAAATATACGACCTCATGCTTTGCCACTCACACAACAAGTGATTTTACTCAAACAGTACAACTTTGTATCTAATTTTAAAATGATTTTTACACTTTCTGGTAAATATAAGAGTCAATATCATTCGCGTGTTTAGGAATGTTTGGATATGTATAGCGTAGGCTCTGTTTATGGTAATGCTGTTATACAGATGCATGGATGTGCTCTTGCTTGAATAAATTGAGATTATGTATTATCTCTTAGATGTAACTTCCAAAGAGGATCAATCAGGTCGGCATGGAAGAAGGGCAAGCTAATAATTGCACAAACAAGACAGGTTTGTCAGCAAAAGGGAAATTTAAGCTTGATTTGATATCATTGTGACAAAATTAAGGCAAGGGCAAAAGACATTAAAACCTAAAAGCTGCTGTTTTTATGTGTAGACAAGTGGCGAGGGAGGGGCGTGGGGTAAATGGGGTCAGCTTGTCACCGCTCAATGTGATAGATCAGGTCAAGGAGCATTTATCACCCCAATTTGTCAGTTTGGCATGCCCCATCTTGCCAGGGCTAATATGGAAATGTAAACATAGGGACCCTAACGACCCCAGCAGACATGTGGTCAAATATATTGTATGAATTTGTGATGTACCATTACATGTTTTTCTCATATAGAAGTTGAGGTCTTGTGCGTGAGACTGCCATGAGCAGCTCAGTGCGTGTGAGTAGGTATGCCAGAGAGCGTGCCCTCCTCTGTCTGTCACCGGCCTGCCTGACATGGGACTTGGCTTGCCTGTGGCCCTCGCAGACGTTCCCCGCCTGTGCGCTGTCTCTCATAAACAGGAATTACTCTACTCCTTCTGTTTATAATCGGTAATGATAAGGAGTTCCATGAACATGTTTCAATATGCATGAAGAAGCATAAGGTTCTGACGAAAATAGTTCCGGTTCCTATAAGAATCAAAATAAGAATACACCTATTTGGTTTCTTGGAAAGAGATCCTGTTCCCTTGAATTTTAGCTACACCAACCAAGTGTGGGGCCGGTCGGCGTAAGCCTTATCCTCGGAATAACAAAATATATGTGTGCAATTGTAGCTCCAGGAACTGCTCCTCAGCGCTGTGTGCGCAGTGATTGACCCATTTATGACGTTTTCTGCGCATCTGTTTCATAGGAAAGTAGTGCCAACCCATTAGCATTTGCGGGTCACACAGTGCGTGTCAATCCTGTAGTGTGAGCGCTCAGTAGAAAACAAGAAAGCAGTGCTCTGTGTTTTTAAAAAGGGTTTTCTCTTTTATTCCAGATGCTACCGCACGATATTCACACCTACCCAGACAGGTATGTATTCTGCTCTTTCATTTGTGTGTTTGATTCTTTTCCAAACTTAACTTTTCAGTGATCTCTGAGGCAGTGTTTATGGCGGTGCACCGGCCTGGAAAGCCCTACTAACGTGCTTTGCCACCGGCGTGTTTACATGCCTTTTTTTTAGCTGTTGGTCTCGTGGTTTCGCAAGTAGCTTCACGCTAGGTTAACACGGTATAAAAAGCTTTGTGGTAAATTTCCAGGCTATTGCAGGTGACTGTTTGGGGTATGCTGGGATCATCCCCAGCCATATTGGTGGGAGTGTGCTGCATGAAGGATCTGGCACGTCGTGCATGTAAATTTGTTTCATTATGCACCTACTGGCTGGGTGATAGTGAGCGCAACACGTTCAAAATACTACCAACCTCTCTCCTTCATCAGCCCTCAATATAGTACTGACCACAGCCACATACACACAGGCCCACACACCACCCAAACTTCTTAAAAGCATTGACAAGCCATCACTTCACAGTGATGCATTGCTACATGTGACGTGACACATCTCTTATGGACAATGTTGTTTTTCTGCTGCAGTTGTTGAGAGCATCTTGGAGGTGGAGGAATGGAACCTAACAATACACTGCTGGACTTAGCTGCTAGGGGTGCAGCCATATCCCCCTATCAGGCCATGACTTCTGCCGTGTCCAGTATGGCCAGTTCTACAGTTCTAGACTCTCGGACAAGACCCCTCAATGGGTGGAACTACCCTAATGGAGAAGCGGCTAATGTTGTTTCACACAGCACGTGCAATTTTCCACCGTATGGATCAACGCTGGGAGCTGGCACGACCCCGATGCCCAGTCATAAGCCGGGGTACTCTACCTTCTCCCCCGGCACAGACTTTCTCCCCACAAACTGTCAGCAAGTGCAGCTAAGCCCACTGAACTCACTACCTCCAAGGAACTTCCCCTTCTACGGGGACATGTATCAGCACAACCCCACCTCCGTGGGCGGCAGTGGCATTTTCTCAGACTTACCGTCCATCCCCTCAATTCCACGTTTTGATGCGGACGGAACTACATACATGTCGGACCCCTCATCACAAAACCCAGGTAAGAACACCCCTTTATTTTTAACTCACGTTCACAACAAAAAGTAACATGGTGGTGTTTTGATCGGCTTGTGTTTAAAAACAAACCCACGTGTTACGTTTTTTTTTACTCCAGCCTCGCCATAAAGCTAGCAGGAGGTCCGCTGTTTTTTATTAGGGACTCTCTGCCTCTATTTGTACTCTGCTTCTCATATGCATAATGATTGACAGAAGTATGTGATATCTGACCACTAGATGTCACCCCTGCAGTGGGTCAGCACCATACCGGACGTAGATGACCAGTCAAGAAATGGACTGGTCACCGAGTGAATTGCAATAAAAAGAAGTGTTAATAACTGATATTACTCGTATTAACCGTAATAGCCACATAGAGACAATCCTAGCCATATATACAGCGTAAAAGCCGCCTTGGGCGGAGTGCTCATTTGTTGGTGAATGGGTTTGGGTATGTAAAGTAGGTTTTATGGGATAACATTGGGGATAGAGTTTCCACTGGTGGGCGTGTATGGTACACTATATTGATGGATACCAGATATCTTCAAACTTACTTCAGCCTGTTTCTTAACTCTGCATCTGCGCATGTGTATAATGTCACACTATTCATATCAAAATAAACTAATTACATTTGTCTCTGGTCAGCAATATAAATCATTACAATTTATCATATCACTCAAAAGGGTATACACATCACATTGTTTTAGGCAGAGTTTGGTTTTACTTTGAAACGCACTTGAGTGAAATGCAAATGATATTGGATAATTTTCATCATAATGCGATGATTTTATGTTCATGTCTATGAGATTTTTACAACCTAACTTTAACATATTGTGTTAATTCGAGAAGAAGGAATTGAGATCCAGATCTAAATTTGATTGTATTTCATATTAGGAACACTTTTAATGAGATATCTGTGTTTAAGAAGATTGATGAGCGAGGTGCCGCATCCCTTCAATATTAAAGCAATATCGCACCTACTATGGGTGCTTTTTTTGTAATTCCCATCAGGCCCTCTAAGCTCATTACCCTGGATTACATCTGTCATTACCCCCCTCAGGCAAGGACGATCCCAAGCTGTTTTAGTATGAATAGTGAAAAGCGATACTGGGCAAGTCTATCAGGCCAAGTGATCAGTGGGGGTGGAGGGGGGTTGGAACGTCAGGCATGGCTGCCACAGGGGCAGAGCAACACTATAGAAACGCTGACCTGCCTACAAATCTGACCCATATCTCTCTTCACGCATATGTTAATGTGATATCACCCAACTGACTTATGTCAAGGTCTCCCATCTTCCATGCCCGGGTAATAAACTACCAACATGATTTTGTGGTCAACTGGTGCAGTTTTGAGAGGTGGTTGTAGTAAATACACTTCCCATGCTTAACTTACAGCACTACATTGATTTTGTGCTTTCATACTCAGTTATATCATTGGCCGCTCTTTCTTTAATTTTGAGTTGATTCTTAGAATTATATACTTCTCAGGTTGACAATGAGAAATTTCTTGGTTCAGTCTGAAATGATTGCAATGTATAAAAATCAAATATTTGTTTTCAACTTTGATTGCAAAATACAAAATACAGAGTAAGATCGGCAAGATCAGAAATTATGTTCCTTTATAAAAATAAGCATATGTGAGAGAAAATGCAATTTAGTTGACGGGAGGGTTTTTTCCCTGCACATCTACAAAGGGAAATATATCTTAAAAATTAAATATTAAAAACCTACTTGATTTAATGGTAAGTTTCCGATATAGTTTATTATTAAGACCTCTAAATCCTGAATGAATTATGCAAACTATATGTTAAAATATAATTTCACCTATAAATTGTAAGCATGCATGTTTTAACTTAATAGTATCCTTGACCTTCTGATGGCGGTTATGACCTAGTTTAATGTAATAAAAGTCCTTCCCAAAGAGGTGCCAAAGCATAGAGCATGTTATAAGAGTTTATGTATCCAAATACTCTGTCTCAGTCTCAACCCTAATCAAATATATGCACTCGTCATATGTTTAACATTCCAAATTCATAGTGTTTAAAAGAGGATTGCCAATGAATATTAAAGTATAGTCTATGAAAATCTTGAATATAAATATAAGATAATGATTATTACCCTAGCTACCCTTTCGATGAACTGAACTGATGTTAAATTGCAGTGGATATTTACGTTCAGAATAGTACAAAACCAACAGATATTAAAATTAGATTCCAGTATTTTGAATAATTTGTAGAGTTTTTTCATGCAAACACCATTAGAAGAGATATACAGGTCATGCCTGAGCGGATAGAAATTGTCCTTCTTGAGTTAGTCAGCCTATTAGCCATATGTCAATATTACCTGACCTAGTGTCACAGAGACACAGTCACCCCCTGCATTGCTTATGATAATGGGTTGACCATACTCTGACTTGTTTGTTCCCGATAATGATATTGACCCTCACTGTACACTTATTTATGTAAAATAAATCAGAAGATTTTGTATCTGAGCATAAGCGAATAATTAAGGTCTGTCAAAATATAATCTTTGTTATTAAAAAAATGTTTAAATGTTGGAGGTGAACCTCTTCATGTTTTGTGTACAAGACACACTTTTTACAAAAACAGAAAAATTCCAAATACTTTTCAATGTAAAACAATGTGTAAACCACATGTATGATCTTCAAAATATATATTGGATACAAGTCATACATCTCAGTGTCTCGACAGATCTATAATATTATTTAACCTTACTGGATTAAAACTAACATGAGTGCCACACAGTTCCCAAATGCATTACAATTACAACTTCAATCACAATATGATAAACAGTATTGACCTTTCCTGAGAGAAAATGAAGAAACAAAGTACCCACATGGCCATAACTGTTTGAAACCATTTATGTCGTTTTGCTAATCCAAATCAAAGCATTTGTTATCCAGGGTTTGTCTGTATATAGTGAAGAGATAATTAGTTTTAATGAAGGACAACTATCATGATTATAGTTCTGTGTTGGCTTCCATCCCCCAATCTGCGATATCTAAATAACAGAACATTGATAAGTATTCTGGGAGCTATTTGTTCCCAGACAAAGCACTTCCTAATGTTCATGATTCCATTGTAGTAACCAAATGTAAATACCGTGCCTAGATTTTTATAAATATGGTCGCTTTTAAAAATAAATACATTCGGCATCAAAATGTTTGCGTGTAGTTTTGATCATATAATAACGCAAATATTATAAAATTTACAACAAAAAATACCTTTGAAAATACAAAGTCCATATAAAATATGATATTTTGTTCTTACAGATCAACCGAGGCAGCGCAAGAAGAGAAAGCCGTACACACGATACCAGACTATGGTTCTTGAGAATGAGTTCATGAACAATTCCTATATTACACGCCAGAAAAGGTGGGAAATATCTTGCAAACTGCATCTGTCAGAAAGACAGGTAAAGGTGTGGTTCCAGAACCGGCGGATGAAGAGGAAGAAGATGACAGAAAGGGCCAAATCAATGCTGAAAGAAAGTCCAGACCACTCCCAGCAGAATGGCAACAGTAACTCATCTACCGCCTCTACCACCGTCAACTGATGACCAGTGCCCAAGTCAACCTGGTCATCACATCATAATATATATCTGGCTGAGGGTTTATCATAGTCTATATAGTATAGCGTATAGACCAACAGTCTGCAGCCACAGACAGTACACAATATATATATATAAAAACAGTATCTGAACCACGGCTGTGTCAAATGCCAACCGTGCTGAAGCAGCATACAAACAGTCTAATTGTGAATACTACTACTACTACGTTGTAATCAGGGAATTATATATAATTATTTTGATGAATATCATGTCAAGTGTGTTTCACAAGCAGCTCATGTGCAGAACCTCACCGTTGTTGTATTTACCTGTATTTCAAGTGTTTAGACCGGGAGGGACCTCTTAGATTCTGTGCATCATATCCCTCGCTCTAGTTGTCAAGAATGGACAGTGTATAACAGATTCCCACTGATTTACTGCCTGTTATCAAATTACAATGCACTTAAAAGTTCTATTTGCCTGTTTTTAAATGATTTAAGGACAAAGCATTTGAATTCACATTTATTAAAAATTAAAAGCAGATTATTTTGAAAATCACATTTTTGAAAGTCCCAAATATGGTGAGAAAAAATATACTGAAATTTAAAATTTCATGGGGTTTGTGGTGTAAGGTAGTGCTGCAAGGTATTTATCTGTATATCAGTATAACAGAGAATCAGTTCTTTTAGGTACACCGACCTGGAGTGTCCTTTGCCTGGACATTGTAAGCCAGTTGTTTGTCTTGCCAGTATCGGCCCAAGTGACGTGGCCACGCATAACCACGCAGCCCCCCAACCCTCATCTCCCATTCAAATGAGCTGGCCATTATCGACACTACAGGCTAATCTCGCCTCATTCTGTCTGTCCAGCCTCGCTCTAATGACCCTGCCTGAACTTTGCCATGACTCTCCTGAAGCATTTATATGGATAGGCATGCCTGCGAGCTATGGCAATGGCAGCTGCAGGGAGCGGAGCCTGTCTGCCCATTCTTGACCTTTCACATGCCCACCTGATATTCGCCATAGATCATGCCCTTGACATCCCCAACACTGGCCTAGCAGTCCAGGGCCCTGAAGTAGCACTACCCCTAGCAGATGCCAAACTGCAAAACAGGGCGACACACACTATCTGAGTATTTTAGTATATAACTGAAAAGATACAAATTGATTATACATTTCTGAATATCATATTTGAATAGCATATAACATAGATAGAATTAAGATGAAGGTATTGATATTGGATTATATTTGGCAACACATATCATGCATTTAAATGCATGTGACCCAGAAAAGAACTGCATATATAAGGAATTGTCAACATTCAGGTTTAGTATATTTGACATTATATATCAGTGTTGCATGGTGAAATACACCAATTCTACAGAGATTGACCTTGAGCTTAATGTGTGTTGGCAAAGCAGTGTTATAGTTTTCATAATATTGTGCAATATAATTACTATCCTTATGATAGAAACTCTCATCACTGTACAGCTTATGTAATACTCCAGTAACTTATGCTTTAATCCTTTAAATCACTGTTAACTGATGCTAACGAGGCAGCTAATAGCCAAAGCAATGTGACTGTGGCTGAATATATGAGTTTTTGTAACACAGGAGATCACCCCTAAATGGGTGAAACTCTTCGATGAACCATTGTTTGATGTGAGTTATGGTATAAGCCCTTACCAATCAGGATGATTTAAATCTAAATAAGTAGAAATCATATTTGCAATTAAAAAACACTAATGGCATTGGTATTTATTCTTATGGTTGGTGTGCATACCATGTGTGCTAACATTGTAGTGATTGCAATAGTTACCCTGTTACAGTGTATGTGAGCTGTTGTTTATGATACAAGCTGACCACTGCGACATACATTGGTTGCTGTATGTTGTATGACATTGTGCAGCCTACAGTTAGCTTATGAAAGGCTCTTCCCAGGTTCCAGTTGTGCACTGTATCCATAGTCTTGTACTTCACAATGCGATAATGTATTTTGTACAAATTCAATAACTGGAGTGCCAAATAAATATTTAGAGTCATGCAATGATAAAACACCTTGTAAAATTCCACATTCTTATAACTGTCTCATTGGAAGAAGGGCATTGTCCTCATGCTAATGTTGTCTCAACCATATGTATTTATGATGAACACATTTCCATGATCGCACAAAATCCAAGCCATCCAAATGTAAACATTGAATTAGAAATCACATTTGTTGTGCACAATTTGCACATTTAGATGACACAAATATTTGCACGTTTATGTTCATATTTGTGAGAAAAATCGAAATCCTTATCTTTATAAATAGGAATTGGAGGAACCTGGAATGAACCTTGAGCTTGTCCGTTCCACTCATTTCGCATTTTGGAGCCGCCCATGCAATACATGCAAGGCATGCAGACCTAACTACCTCGTTAAGAGTGGAACAGCACTGACAATTCTGAATTTTGAACAAAAAATCCTCCCATGCTTGATATTTGAAAAGTGAAAAAGTGTGTGAAAGAAACAGTCCACTGCAGTGTGAGTGGAGAAATATGTGTATGTAAATGTAACCTTATGGATGTATAGCTACTTTCTACCCTCCGGTGAGTATTGTACAAAGTGATAAATTCAAAAATGAAAATTTATATAAATATCCTGGTAGAAATTCTTAGCCACATTCAACTTCATTATATATCAGGTTGTGTTACTTAGTCATTTCACGGATCTATTAATATCAATAAACCCATTGTAGTTTCCTCTTATAGCCTCTGGTGAATATGTGTATCTCATTTCAATTCAGGATTTGAAATTCTACAGCATACCTCAGAATGTTTATTATGAAATTTGTATTGCAAAATGTTTAAAACAATAAGGTTAATTGTTTTGTTTGAAATATGCTGGACATCTTGGTAGTCAATTTTTACTTAATCTGAATCTACTAAAAATGAGAAATCTTTTTTATCCTGTGCTCTACATACGATGCTGCATTTAGTGCCATATTCATGTGTTCATTTAACAAATATCCTCACTCATATTTTAAACAAATGAACATGGAAAACCAGGTGACAATGTTTACCTTCAATTGAGCTTGTAATATTGTAATTCAGGTATGGATAATTCCAAGCATATAATATGAACTAGTTGAAAGTGGGATTTCACATTGATATTTTGCTCATATCTTTTTTCTTTCAACAACTACCATCAGTGCTGGTCGGACCTATATATTGTATACTGCTCATGTTTCAAAACTATTTGTGTTGTGCAGGGTGCTACGTATTCTAGAATATTTAGATTTCGTCTTTCCTCAGTCTGTATCTATAGGCAAATTAAACTTGAGAGTGATGTAACTGGAAAAAATGTATTAAGTGAAAATATATAGCGAATCTATGTACGGGTGCATCACAGCAGACAAGTGTGAATCGGTTTGAAATCATTGATATATATATATAAATATATATATGATATATGATATATGAAACTTGACAGTGTGTCACATAGTGTGATTGACAATTGAGTGGCTTTTTAAATAGTATGTTGAACACTAAATATGTTAATTAGGTAAGCTATAGGGACAGTTTTAGAGTCAAAGGCCACCATTTTGTTTTTAATATTATTGCATATATTAATAATAATAATAATAATAATTTCTGTACAGAGAAATGGAGTTGAACTCAAAATTGTTGGTTGGGTTGGACTTGAATATTTTTTATTTATTTGCTAAATCAAAATGAGCTGTAAGCCCTCCAAACTATGTATGCAGTTGTGTATCTATACAATTATGAAATGGACCAATGTTATGGGAATATAGATAGGTATTTCCTTTGATAATGACCCTTTGCTGGTATATAAGGTTAGCAGCAGGGATTAGTATTATAAATGAGTAGTTATATATAAATACAGAGTTGAGCACCAACTGGCAGAGTTGCTCAGTCCTCAAGGGTTGCAAATACTTGAACAACTCTGCTGATTGTTTGTCCACAACAATGGGTCAGGATCTCACAAAACTAAACTTGACAGAGTTTACATTTTGTATTCTGTTTGGAATACAAATGAACCCGTAATCTACATATTAATGCTATATACTAAGCTAACACAGCCTGAGACAAAAAGGGATATGATAATAGTGTGCGTATAATGTATGTGTGGTACCTATTTTACTGATGTGATGATATAAGCAGAGTGTAAGTAGTATAGTACACACCTGCCCTGGATCAAATTACAGGTGAAATGTTAAGGTGCTGAAAAATATAAACTCATCTGGACCATGTCATGACAATGGCAGATCAAAGGGGCACAGCCAGGTGGTGTTAGTCTGGGCCTAATATAAGGTGAGACTTAGTGTATATGTATCTGAAAGGGTTTGTCACAAAAATAGAGTATTGTGTCCTTTCCTATTGACCACTATCATACACGTGAAATATATGGATGAGTGTAGATGTACTTATTACCGTCAAATCCCACATTTTATGATGTCATAATGCTGCGCATTTGACCCGAACTGTAGAATAAGGATGTTAATTGCATCTTGAAATAGTATAGTTGGTTTTCAATTCAGAATTAGCACAAAACCTTTCTCTCAAATAGTGGAAATCAGAGGCAAATATGATAGCCAAGAACATATGCCTGGAAAAAAACTGCTAAAGTATATAAATACATATCAATGAAATTGATTGAAAGCAATCTGTGTATATTACATACAGCAGGGCATGGACCATGCAATTTTAATTTATATTAGAGATCAGTAGGGCAGGTGTATGTTAGTGGCCAAATTATGGAAAGATGATGTGTGTTCCTGTAGAATAAAGTCACATTTGATTTGAATAGTCTGCACATCTATATTACAAAGATAGAATTTGTAAAAGTGTGAGGAAGAGATGACCTCCTTACTAAACAGTCCGACAATGAAGATATACGGGTCTGACACAATATGCCAACGAAATTATATAATACATGTATTTGTATTCCACAGTGTATCTCTTGTAATGGAGTCAGTATAATTGAGACCAATTGATTTAAATGATGGAAAAGAAAAAAAATCATATTTAATGTATGCACATATTTTTAAAGGAATGTAAAAAACTGCACTAATAGTAAATTAAGTTTCTAAACACAATATTAGGAGGTTGGGGTTAGTGAAATATGCACAATAATTGAATATTGTTTTCTAAATAAAGCATTTCCATCATTTATCTTCGGCCGCTCTCACTGATCCATTGTCACTGTCTTATAATGTACTACACATCGTTAGTGGATTATTATTGTCAATAGTCTCGTTTGTATGTAATCATTCATTCTTTTTAGTCAACCAAACCCTTGCAGCATTAGGGATTCTTTCTACCTCAGGCATGTTCTGAGTCATGTCTTTTCCAAAGAAATATTGCTTATTCCTGTTTACATCTTCACATTACATGATAAAATCCACCACTTTGAAATGTCTGAAATGGAACCTTTGATTTAACAAAAAGATAGAAACCTAACATCTTTAAACAAGGGAACATACATAGGAAATTAAATTAGGAAATAATACATGCTTGTATTGTGTATAAAATGTACTTACATAATTTAAGGATATTCAAATACCATGTTTGTAATATACCGTTGTGTCAGTCAGTTGCCTTGAATGTATAAATTTGTTTGGTATTCATAAATGAGGAGATAATACATGCGGTCCTCGTGTGCAAGATTGTGTCACAGACAAAATACAAGCAAGAAAGTCAATCAGATTCTTCCGATCATCACAGGGGGTTTGCATCAATATTGTCTGGGACATGGATCGTGTACAGGAAGGTGTATTTTCAGGTTGTTCTAATTCACGTTGTAAAGTGATGGTAAGATAATTGAGTGATAACTGCCTTGGTGTACTTGCTCCCAAATTTTAGTATGATAACTCTGTATAGGGACACATTGTCTGCAATGACACGTCGCTAAGCTATATATTCATCATACATGTGATTTGTAATTTCAAAGATGTTTGTGTCTCATTTGTTATATAAAATTAAATTTACTTGTTGTCAAACAATACAGTCTGTGTTCTTGCTTAATTTTTTCAGAAGCATCCTAATTACACTTTTCAATCCTATTTCCCCACTTCATAAATTACCTTATATGTTTAACCCCCAAAATAAAAATTATGATATTAGTCTGGTTAACAAAAAGATGTATATTAGAAAACAGACATTTACTATATTTACCAATGAAAAAGCAACCTCTTGTCCTTATCATAATAAATCATATTTTCTTGTTAATGATGTTCATACATTAACCTAAGCTTCAAAGCATGATAACCTTTAGGTTTCTATCGGCTCTTACAATGGTTCTCAATGGGGATATATATAAAATAACATTATTACACGTAAATGGAAAAGGCCAAATTCTAGATGAAACAATTTTTTCCTGGATGTTTATTCCTGCAGGATTGTAAAATTTCAGAGTAAAAACCGCTAAATAGTTATAAAGCTTATTTGGTAAATTAGGTCAGTATAACTTAAGCTTGCGTTTATCGAAATACAATTACAACACGGAAAGTGGCAATAAAACGAGACAGTTGAACTCTTGCACGAATATCAGCCATAACACGTCACAATAATGACAAAATCTCATTCAAATTGGGTAGTTAGTCAAAACAGTCCCAAACCAGAAAGTCAAAGATATGTATTAAGCACATTGGCATACAGAATAAAGCATCAAATAGTGATAATATTTGTTTGAAGAATGTGACCATAATTATGAAAAAAGGTCAATCGTTCATTATGAGCGTTGGTAACCTTTAAAAAAACAAGTCACCAAACCACTGTAAATCTATACAAGTGAAATAATATGGTTTGTGATGAATTAAATGAAAGTCATTTTAGAAATCACCACATACAATACCACATGCGAGGTACATTCTTAATGGATACATGACATATTTTTCATATTAGCGAGCATACCTCACGCTGGATACGTAGTTTTGGAATAAGGAACAGTCGTAAGGGATTAAAAAGGGTTAAATGGAGTCGTGAATGCATTTACATGTACATGTATTGTCTTAGCCGCAAATTCATTTGTGATAGTGGTAGCCAAGCTGCGAGAGCACTAAAAACATGATGGCTGAAAGTTGGTTGAGAAATGTCTCAAAATAACTTAAGGGATGTTACTTAAATTTTAACTGTGAGTCCGCCGGTGTCAATGAGTTGCATTTTGTTTGTTATAGATTTACGCCATTATTAACATTTATTCAGTTATATCATGGCGAGACCTTCTTGAGGCAGATATAGTGCTGCCTCACGAATTGCCTTGTTGCAGGTCCTTGGTATGACAACCCACCCAGTCACAGATTGACAACAGGTTTAACCAGGTTTCAGGCTGGAATAAAATCCATGACCTTTGGAGCTTCACAGAGGAACTGGTGCAGTTAACCTTTCACTTTAACCAACTGTAGCAGTAGAATTATATTGCTTATAATTATAAATGTTAATTTTACACATGTCAACAATGACATAAATTCATGACAATTAATGTTACGTCATGGTATACTGCACAAAATAGATAGACGCACTTTCCTATGCGTCAATGAAAATGTATTGCCACGTAAAGTACAATGTGCAAGTGTGGTGTATTTTGCCATATGCTTTCAATGTATTAATGTCCTACTACTTAAAGGATTGGTATACACATAATGGTGCATATAAATATGGGTATTCATATTGATTCACCTTAGATTTCAAATAACAGTTTAGAAAATAACAAGGAATTTTACATTACATTACTATAAAGTTATATTATATATGACATATAAACAACATGCAATAAAGTTATGCGACGATTTGAGATCAGCTCTACAGGTGAGGTGCTATCAATCTAACATCAAAGAAACTGCCTTGGATGTCAATGACTATTGAGAATGTGAGACCAGCTCTTGATGCAGCCAGAGCCATATAACAATTAAGGCACCCCCCTTAAGCCCATCTTGGTCCCACTTTGTCCACATAATTTACGACCTGGCAAAAAAGCTGCATCGTGTGTTGCTGTCATTTATACATTTGAAGCTATCAAAGAATCCAATTCTGCCTAGCACAGAACATCAGAGGATATGCATGTCAACTATTAATATCTAACATGATTTACGGCACTGCTTGCAAACCAACACCTCCCTCAGATGGCAAGCATTCTAATTGCTGGCCAGAACCTCGTCCACGGACAGGTGTGGTGGCTCCTTTGATTGTGGAACAATATGCTGTAAATGGTGAGCCATAATGAGACAATCTTATTTTAAATAGTATGATACCATTGTAGGTTCTGATGATAACCAGTTATGCTTTGTTCTAAAAATAATGAGAAAGTGAAACCGTCTAAACCTTAATACTATGGGTATCATATGTCTACTTTGTAAAGTCTGCTGTCCACCAGTAGGTCAGGTGTTGGTAACAAAGCTTGACCAACAAGGCCGTCATGCACATGGTTTCATAACATGCCATGTAATCTGACGCCACACCAAAGAGGACTTTTAATAGTTCCAAACAAGCGATGGGGATGAAAAGGGGATTGACAGTCTTGGTACCGATCACAGTTTTTGCTGTCTTTTGTTTCAATATATCTATATAAGTGTCAAACATTGAATGTATTGGAGTCAACAACATTATAAAGCACTGTCACAACAATGCCTTCAGGACCTCTATCTTAGGTCTAATGGAATGAAGATTAGAGGTAAAGTGATATTCCTTTGTACCCCTCATGTGATAGGTTTATATCAGGCCTTGTTGGGGGAAAAAGCTGCCCTGGACATTTACAAAAGTGGGATCCTGTTGAAAGCAGTGTCCAGATGGGATGAAGACATGAAATGTGACAATTATAATTAGCGTCATCAAGGTATAGGGGCGCTGTCTGCAGTTAGCATAACTTGGCAATGTTTATATGCATTAAATTGACTGTAAAATGGAAAATTCCATTCACTACCATCCAATACATACAGCAATATAGTGAATGTACCCAAGATCCTCTGTAGAAATCGACTATGAGTTATATGTAAAAATAAAGACGTTTAGTATTATATGATAACTATATTTAGAAATATTATGAACTATTTGTCATCCGATATTAGATATGTAAAGATGAAAATTGTGCATCGTATTTGGAAGAATAGAAGAGCAACCTTACCACCATACGATATTTCAAAATGCAAAGAGAGTCAGTATTATTCTGACATAAAATAAGCAAATTTTGTATCTTTTGCAAACTGTGAACAGTTCAGTGGCTATAAATCTTTCTTTTAGTTACACCGATGAAAGAAAAGGTAAAAAAGCTATATCAAATTTAACACAGTCGAATATGAGTGTTGGGTCGTGTGCTCTGTTTTGCCTTTGTGCTTTGGTGATCGTGAAGAGTTTCTCTAGTGTGACACAAAGCTGACTTTATCTTTGATACACGATTCTGCTTGCTTGCATGGTGGACTAGCATGTCATGCGCCACCACATTCATCCCAATGTATAAACATCTCTACAGTAATCACAGCTGCTGTATAGTTTCTCTCAAACCGAGTCATTTTATCAAAGTACCATTTCATACTATTTGAGTAAATAGAATGACTGGACCTTTATATTTTGCAACCTTTTTATTGTAATTATCATTAACTAAAATGATTTATTAGGCGAACCTTACGTTTGACATTTGTTGTATGTCACAGGATAGTATATGACTACCTTATGTAAATAATAGCATTATTATGCGTTATTATGATAATGTTAATAAGAGGTCAAACATGCATTAAAAACATATTGACCTGAGCTCCCACATGAGCATAACTCGCACACAGAAGACACCTGTCAGTCTAATCAAGGTAACCGAGTGTAACTGGAGCATAAAAATAGCACAGACTTCACGTGTTATCTGTTAACTTATTAGAGTTTTTCTCAACATTAATTATAATTGTCCTATATATATATATAAATATATATATATATATATATATATATATATATATATATATATATATATATATATATATATATATATATATATATATATATATATATATAATATGACATACCCTTAAAACAATCACAAAGACAGCGTATAAACTATGCAATATGTAATGTGAAATATTGAAAAAAAATCTATCAGTATGCCTCATGCCTTGGAGTATGCTACAGTTTGTAGCATGACACACCGGTGCTGTTTATACCTGTAAGGCCCCTCTAGTTGTATCATCCTGACATGTAGTCTGGACAGTTACCAATGTTTACATTGTATTATCCTCTAGCATCTATAGCTTCCAGCAATTCAATCATTCCCAATTCGAAATAGATGGAAATGTGATATGATGATATATATTTCAAAACTTCAACTGTTTGCACAATTCTGTTTTGAATTCATTTAATGTCCCTTTGAAAACAAAAGAGGAATTTTATCTTCTCAGTTTAATTGTTTCACCTTCCTCTGTATCATTGTCTTCTAATCATTGTTTTGGAAAGTGAACTGAACACAGCCTGGAAATATTTCATATTTTCAGTGCCATAACAATACAACGTTGTTCAGAGGAAGTTGACTTGTTTCTGTTTTTCAATCTGTTCACCCAACCATAAAGAATGACATTTGTCCTCGTTGTTACCAAAGCGCTATTCAAATATTTCACCTTTTTTCTTAATGCTTCATTTAATTTCTTTGTGTTTTTTGTTTGTTTCAACCCTCTCTTTTGATTGAAAACATTTTAATCACTCTTTATGGCACATAAATACAATTTTAATTGGAAATTTAAGTTTTCTCATTTTTCCAAAATATTCCAAAATGTCGTAATATTTTTCTTGAATCTATTTGAAAGATTGATATTGATGACCCTAACACACGCAAAGCTTTGTCATCAGAACTTAAATTCTATAAAAGATCATAAGATCCATTTAAAGCAGCAATTAATCTTGTTTGTTTATCGGCACAGAAAAATACATGACATCTTCTACGGAAATTCTTTGGATCTTCATGACCATTATGTTAATCTTATTGACCAAACGCAAAGCATGCCTGCTGGCATGTGATCATTTGATACTATTTGATTCATATGGAACTGGTGTAATATTCCACTACATGTCACATTGGACGACAGGCCACACCAACAAGACCTTTCTCGCTTCAGCATGGGATTGGGACCAACATTTTGTCTCATGTGGGTTATTTTACATGTAACCTGTTACTGTCTGGTGATGCGGTTGGTTTATCTTAGCGCCAAGGTACCGGGATATGAATAGTGGGAATAATAGCCAGGCTGGCTGGCCTTTTAATTGGTTTCCTGTTGGGGGCCAAGTCGGTTAGTTCACATAGACTAGCAGACTGGCCGCTCTGGTGTACTACGTTAGTTTTGGCTCCATTCAACAAAACCATTATGCTTAACATCAATCTAGTCAATCTCGATCATATCAGTGGATCTAATTCAAAACACGACTCGCTATTATATGATTTAGAAAGGCAATAAATGGATGTTTGATTTATCTATAATTTAACAGTATGATTAAATATGTAAACATCAATAGAATCAAACTAGTTTCAATTTGAATAAAGGGACCTTTTGTGGCATAAGGCCAAAATATTTAGATACCCGTTCGACAGTAAATTGTGTTGTTTGTGGTATGTCACAGACAAATAAAACACCTCGTCTTACAATTAACAGTGACTGTATGTATATATATATATATATATATATATATATATATATATATATATATATATATATATTCTGGAAATAAGTATGAAGTTGTGTTTGGTCCCTTTGCCAGCAAATGTCATGCTCATCCTATTTACCCTAACATGAATTGATTGACAGGGGATGGAACAGGAAAGACTGGAGACCACCTTGCATTCTTATAACAATGCTATCTGGCCTCATGTCTCCAAGGTGTCCCTTCATTTCTATAGACGCTTTCCAATTCCAAGTCTCAGTTTGAATACTATTGTCATTGTTGTCCTATCCTGAAACTGTCTTTGACTCTGTCCACCTTGTGCACGATTAACATTCTAAGGGTTGTTTAGCTCGGTGCAAACATATCTAGAGGTCTGTTTTGGTCAATTGTTGTCGCCAGTATGAAAGTTATGTGAAATAACTATCCGTTTCCTTTTAACGGAAAAATCTCTATGTCAATGCATACACATGCATTCATGCATAGAGAAAATGATTATCGTTTAAATATATATATAATGTGTTTGTCCAACAGTCAACTAATCATATATATACCATGATATAATGGTTTTTATACATCTAGATATATTTGGGCGATCGTGAGAATAAAGACTGAATCATTCATGATAGTTCAACGCCCTTACTGGGGTGACAAGGTTAAAACAATGATGGTGGGCATGAGGGCGAATCGTTCCATATGCCGGGCTACTATAGGTATTGCAATTATTGATATTATAGTAAACAACCTGGGTCCGGATTGTGGTTTATCTCATTAAATAGTTGATGTGTGTTGTTTGATACTTGATTTACCATGAGAAACATGTTTGGATGAAACCGAGCCTGAATTTAGCATTTGTGCGGTTCATAATTTATTGTTTTATTGTTCGACGTTTATTGTATGACTCTAATTGGATGCCTCTAATTCATGGCTCCTAATGTATGGCTCCTAATGTATGGCTCTTATTGTATGGCTCTTATTGTATGGCTCTTATTGTATGGCTCTTAATGTATGGCTCTTAATGTATGGCTCTCCTAGCGGAGTCCTTATTGTACGGCTCTCTTAAAACAAATGCAGTTCTTATCTTAAACAATTTCAAATCTGAGATAATCGATTCACAGACAAAATGCAGATACCGTAGACCTCCTACGTGTGGAACAAATCTGCTTCTCGCTTGACAAGTCACAATTAATCAGATGGAGAAAGTTGGCGGTGTGATCGACAAAGGAAAGCAGTGAGCCAGTGTCACCGTGCAATGCTAAGACAAAGGTGAAGCCAGCTTTGGTCTATGCGAGGATATAAGAAGTATCTCTCCCTATTCTGCCTGTGAAATTAAACACTTCCTGATCTGACATCTTCCTACCTAGTATGACAGCACGACAAACACAGGAAATTCAGACCATCTTGTCTTGGTCAAACTGATCTTATAAGAATGCACATCAGCTGTCTTTGAACTTATAAACTTAGTTATTGCTTTACTGAATCCCACCTATATTTTTACATCTCTTTGACATAAACAATACATTGCTTCAACATAATCCTTTGTGTTTTACCCTTGTTGACAAGGATAAACCACAAAGCACCAACACATCTCTATCCATTTAATGGTAAGACAACGTACTTTCGAGCAACTAAATGTCATTGAATATAATCTGGAAAAAATGGCATTGTTCCTACCTGGACCGCTCCGAGCTGAACACTGTAAGAGACCCAGCAGGTTTAAGATAGACTCTCTCCTGCTATAAAATATCCAAAAACTCTGACACGCAAGGCAGATATTTTGGTCAACATTAAATTCAAAATTGCACTAGTTTTAATTGCGATGTCGACACCTTTTGCTCTTTGTCTTGTGCGATATTGGGCAGTGCAATAAACCGTTTAAGGTACTATATGGAGCCTATCTGACATGGCCGAGTATGTGGGTATCTCTGCTATACCGAACAACCCATATAAAATTGTGACAAATACCATAAAGCAAACAGCCCAATTTTATTACATTGGGCC
The DNA here is from genome assembly GCA_949316495.1 of Amphiduros pacificus. Lineage (NCBI taxonomy): Eukaryota > Metazoa > Annelida > Polychaeta > Phyllodocida > Hesionidae > Amphiduros > Amphiduros pacificus. Next base: position 35,340,880 of record OX439002.1, read on the forward strand.
ATGTGTTAACGTTGCCTGAACAACCAAACATATGAACGTAGGAGGGCCACAAAGCCTCTCAGGATTGCCATTGAGCTATTGGTTCTAGTATAACACCTCTACAGCCTCAGTTCTATGTCAAGGCACCTGGATATCCCACAGGTGATAATTGCAACCAGACATCATGCAAGAACCTTTCCTATCGCAGCTTCAATTACATTTTAAATATGCCATAAACCTTAACAATTGACCTGTTTTAATCTAATACACCTGTCAGGGGGGGAAATTATATATATATATATATATATATATATATATATATATATATACAGTGTATTTGGGTTAAAGCCTCACTTCGTCAAGTCTTTGTAATCAAATGGCCCAACTATACTAGGAGATCTATTAATCTCGAATGTATATGGAAACCTTAAGTGTTAATGGAATATTTCAGATCATAATGTCATCAAGTTCAACACAGTCTGAAACATGTTAGAATAAACAACAACAAAATGTATAGGCACTGAACTCACAGCAGATGTGGAATGCTAATTTACAAAAATGTAAAATTATTATATGATTAGTCCAAAAAAAAGATAATGATCATGAGAAAACCTGCACCATGGCAAAATTACATCTGTACTGATGATGTCCGATTATACATCACACTACACCTCTTCATCACAAAATCCTGAAATAAAATGGGAAATTGCATAAAAACGTTTTTACTGCAGATTAAAATAAAGCTGAATAAGTAGAAACCCGAAATGCTTATATGTTTAAAGAAATTGCACTTTAAGTATGGTATAATAACACATTCAATCCAGATCAAGCGATAATTTTAGATGAATAATGAAAAATAAAGACATACGTGATAGGGCTTTCGTGTTGTGTGCTCCAAAACTATGAATGCCCTGCCCCCATAACAGAAAAATAGTAAAGCATTGAACCTATTCCATGCACTTGTTTAAAGTACATTAGAAACTAGAGCGACATTAGAAGTAATCAATATTTCTTCTAATAGAGCCATATACAAATGAATCAATATTACCATTATCATAATAATTATCATTATCACTTTCTTGTTTATATATGTATTCTATATTTTTACATCCATGACATTATAACATTGTTCAATACTTATGCTATTTTATCTAAACGTATTAAAATATATCACATTGCAGACAGAAGCTTGAGATTATCTTCTACGCTTGTGAGAAGAGTTATGCAAACATGAGAGGAGTGTGGTGTGTTGTATGATGAAAGTAAAGGTGTTATCAGTTGAATCTGGTCAACCGATTTGGAGTGGCTTGTTGTATATGGATATTGAGGTGAACCTCTTTAATAACATCTGTTATGGTTCATGTAAACAGATGTGACTGTTTTGGGGCTTATATAATGACTCATATACATAGAGTCAGGTCAGTAGCCTTTGGTTATGATTAAAGCAATTACACATATTTGACTGCTCGTGGGCATTCATTCATCTTGTATAAAGATATTTACATCACAATAAATCATAGCTAATCTGTCTAAATGTATCAGAAGCGAAAATGATTTTTTTACAAAAGAAAAACCACAAGGCTTATAGAGACTTACTCAGGTAATCAACCCGTCCAGGAAATTACGATTTTCAACTTGATTCTAATGGTTCCCTATAAATGAATGTCTTAATGGCAAAGTGAAGGTAGAAAATGTGGCTGTTTTCTATTAAGGAATAACATATTGTCTGGTATTGAATACCAGACAACTGTCAAATAATCTAAATATAAGCACTAAGTTTTAGTTTATTATAAACTGACATTAAAATTAGTATGCATAATATCAATAACTATAAACAATTTATTAAGGACAAGCAAGCATTTGCTGTGGCACAAAATCTGTTTTTGAGATATGTGGTTTTTTATATAATAGCAAAAGTTAATGTTCAATTTGCATGTTGAACACCCACAACATGAAAGAACATTTTTTTCCATCCCTATTTAAAAAAAATATTATCCCGGCAGTACTGACATTTGAAATTCATTCAACTTTGATAATAAACATTTCACATTCCCTTGGATTTAACTTAATATATTACAGATATTTGAAAATAATCAATCTTTACTTAATTATAGCGTATATGTAATATTCACGTTTCTTATAAACGTTAGTAGTAGATCAGTGTCAGAGAGACGTTTACTGTGTCTAAATAAAATACAATTATTAATCTCCAAGTTAATAATATTATATTATAGGACATGAAGCACTACTGAGGGAAATGAAAAGAGGAATAATAAAAGAATACGATTATTAGTTTTCTATTGATGTTGCTAATATTAGAGTAAATTTATCCCATTTGTCCATGGAATTCTGGGTTGGGTCTTTCATATTACAGCCCCATTGACAGAACCGTGAAAAGAGTGAGTCATCTCCCAACACGCGGCTGTGCTCCTTCCACCTCTTTGACATGGTTGACACGCTCCACGCAGCACTATGGGTGCCAGGTGTGAAGCCAATGTGAAGTGAAAATAGCGAACCTCTACATGCATGGAGAGTGTGAAAGGAAAGTCTGCTCGGTAAGAAACGTGAAGCATTAGTATCCGATCACTTTTTGATGACCACTGATATCTTCATTTACTTTTTCCGTCCGATGCAAATTACAAGACCATTGATGCAATATTAATATGTGAAAGTAGCGACAAGTGAGAGATTTGCAAGATGATGAACCTCGTATAAATGCTGTGATTTGACGGATCATTCCCTGGTGGCCAATGGGCTCCTGACCTGGCCAAAATAGCTTGAATGATTCCGCAGACCAGACGTATTCAATCGAGTCTTATAAACTACACCCTCAGCATACATAACATAATCTTTACAACACCAGATAAATTCCCTCTATCAGGCTTGGAGCAGATTGTCTTTTACTTTGCTTAATACAGATCAAGAACAAGTACAGGTTATCAGGTGCAATATCATTTTTCGACATAGGCCGATTGCCGATTTTCTACATAGGCCAATTAGCCATAAATGATTTTCTACAAAGGCCGACAGTTGGTTTTCTGCATAGGCCGATTGCCGATGAACGCACCGGAAATATACAACTTTACAGGAATGAGAATTGCACTCCTGTAAAAATAATCATTGATAATGGGGACTGGCAGGGTCCTGTGGTAGACAATTATTTGGGTTATTTAGTATCATTGAGCTTGATGTAATATACATTGTGACTCTTCAGTGTAACAAAACAATCATTTGAATATTAGGTTGTGACAAATTATTGATAAATTTAATGTATTTAATATAGATAGGTTGGCAGGCAAGGTCATCCAGTTGTGAACTGATAGTCGCCATTATATGATAACAGATATTTCTAAACCGACATGTATAAATATGCCTCATATAATAAATCAACCTTGTGGTATTTCACACGTGTATGCGGATTATCTATAACTATTTGTACACTTTTGAAACATTGTTTAAATATTAAGTAATAGTCCATTTTTGATTATGACTATTGATTTTTCCGGAGCATTTTAGTGCCATAGAAAAAAAACAATCAATATATTATATGAATCAAATTCACTCATAATAAATTACAACATACACCATAAGCATACACCGGCATATATGTACATATAAGTTGTTGATTTATTCATTGCTTGTCTTATTGTATCATTGTCGAAATGTAACAGAAATATGGCGAGTCGCCTTTCTCCCAATCACAATAAGGCATTGTGTCCCAGTGACAGTCCTCTTTCTGACGCAATACTTCCCAAATGGCGCTAAACATATCAATAAAACATGAAAAGCTATGATTTACTTTCCTCAGGGGAAATTTGTCGAATGTGTGTGTGTGTGTGTGTGTGTGTGTGTGTTTATATGATACATTTATATTGGTTTTCAAGGTCAGTACACTCCATCAAATATAAAATTGAGAAGCCGAGCTAAAGATACAGACAATACATTTCATGTCCCATTAAAGGTGTCAACGCGCATATTGGTACTACTGACCCATACCTCTGACCCATTTCTCCGCCCTAAACCCCTGAGTTTTTATTGGTCGGTCCTTGCGAAGACGCGGCCACACAGAACTATGACTAAATAGTGAATTTATTGACGAATACTTTGAATCAGAAAAAAAGTTAAATTACAGAAATATATACTCAATAAAACTGTTTCATATTAGAGAAACGTCCCTTAATGAACTTCCGAGTTGAGGACCCAGGTAGCATTCTGTGGGCTTGTGTAGGAGGGCTGAGCGAGCGCAGTGGCATGCATAACCTCATTATTGATGCCTGCTCATTGTTGATACCTGCTCACAACAAGGCTTGGGCAACCAAATGAAGTTAAATTTACTTCTATGTACATGCAATATCATTATATTACTTTTGATCATAATATTGATGATATACCTGTAGCAGGAATACACTATTGTAGAATATAAAAAACTCTTTTGCCTAAAATATCACATTGAATTTGAAGTAAAACTCTTTTTTTCTAACTTATTTGGAGACAATTATATATAGATTTTCCATAATAATACAATAATTATCTGTACTGCATGAAGTGATTATCTTTTACCCAGATTCAGTTATTAATTGTTAATAATATGTAATATTGTTGTTATTTCCGGCATATCTACCATCGAATAAAACTTGATCTTTGGCAGGCCATGAAAAACTACTTCTTGCTATTTTTGTTATCTCGCCCAGCTTCACTGGTTTTCATAAATTTACATTCCCACGTTATTGATGATAATAATAATAATAAGATGTGTTCCATACAAACATTTTAAATGAAATAAGATAAAATGATATGTAATCACCTCAGACATATTGGTTAAATTCATAATATTCATTTCTCAAAGCTGCAATATCTGTTATTTATCCAATATTCATGCATAGTACTATATGACCCTGTTCCAGTATGTATAGCTGTCCTTGTGGAGGATGAGTCTATCTAAGTAAATCCTCTCACATCCGGAAACCTGTCTTCTGGTCGTCTATGACGTAATAGTGATCATATTCACACATCATATTTTGTAAACATTTGGTTCATGTGAGGACTGATTATCACATGTTGAGCAAATATATGATACTTATGCACAATTTGCACCAGGATATTTTATAACCAGAAACCACAATAAGTAGTGCTACTATGTAAATCTGTCATGCCCTGCTCAATGGTTCCATTGCAATACACATGCATTTCATAAATCTTTTATCTTATCTATTTTTGCATGGTATTCCTGGAAAATAGGATGTCTGTTTTGACTGGAGGCTGTCAATAACCCTCTGTTGTCCTTACATACAGGAAATGTGATGAGGTATGTCGCGCCGGTGATGTCATAGTATTAGGTGCACTTCCCGACCCTAGGTACCGTTACATGGAGTGGATCTTGGTTGTACTGTATGACCCTAGCAGCAGTGACAGTGTGCTTTGACTCAACAGGATCCTGGCAGTAGATTATGTCTGGGACACTCAGAGGCGTTGTCCGTATGGGATAAATCACCCCGTAGATCACTTTGCGGCTCGAGTGGTTGGTGTGGTGAGCAGACCTGTTTGTTTATCATCGGACATCAAAGGCAGGAGCGATGCAGAACTGGAAGATATTAATATCACTCTTCGTGGCTTAAACACATAATGACCGATGATTTTAGTCTGTAACAGCAAAAGGCACAAATTTGAATAAACAAATACGATAAATTAGATTTGGTCATCATCGGGGTCCAATATAAGTATAAACGTTTTGTGTCAATGGAGAAATGTTGTCACCTTGAGGGGTTTCATATCATAAGACTTTCAATACCTTAATGCTGAAGAGGATCCAGCAAATGAAACGTCCAGACACCCTAGCAATCTAATTATTTACCTAATCACAAACACATATCGTCCATATGGACTTGGTAATGTGAACAAAAATCAAAGGTGGAATCTTAAGTAAATATGAAAAGGTTGTCTGGATTTGAGATCAAAGCTATAAAATGGGAGGAATGTAGATTTCCAAATATACTGGAAAAAATTGTTTTTTTTTTCTTTGAAATAAACCAAATTGTTTTTGAAACAGGAGTTTGGTATATATTCGATTGTTGTACTATTTGTGATAATTGTTATTCATCACTAACGCGTTTAATAGATGGACACAAATAATCAGATAGCAATGATGTAAACATTACATAACTGGATAGAGCTAATCATGTATTTCATGATATTTGTTGAAACGTTGATGAGAGCTTTACTCTATCAAATAACAAGTTATTATGTTGCTATTTATTCTAAGCTAATGAAACTTAATGATGTACATGTATTCATATTATAAGCGGTTTTCTATCCAAGCAATTAATGTTCATGTTCTCCATAATGGTAATGATTTATTAGTTTTAGTAGATTAAATATAAAAACTGTAAATATTTCAATGATATATCGCTAAATGCATATAAAGTACTGTTTAAACTGTCATTTTGCAATTCTGTCGATGCCCAAATGCACATTAAAAGCAGATTTCAGTACCAGAACAATACTATTGATCTTATAATACCCTTCCCGTGCCAATCCTTTATAATATAGATGAAGGAAATGGATATATTTGAAAATATTTAACACCCTATTAGCATGTTTTACATGGATACTTGGGGCTTGACCTCACTAGATAAAAGGACTTCATTATTTGATTTTGGCAAAACTCTTAAGAGCATTTTCTGAAGTTATAAAATTATATGATCCCGTTGAACCAAAGTATTGTACCCGTAGATTGGATAAAAATGCTTTGTAAAGCTAGTTCAAAGTTCAATAAACTGTCTGCTTTTTGGTTAATGAGCATTATAGCGTGACGGATTGAGGAAACAAAGTCACATTTCCTTTGTTATTGTTCAAAGCAAACTTCACATTGCCAAGTTTGTAAAGGCATGTCTTATAATAAGTGGACAAAAAATAAAGACTTAAATTTTCTGCTGAATTTTAAAGTTAGCTGTCATGCAATATGTGCAACTGTTTGCCAGGTTTTTTTTTCTTATCACGGTTCGCTTCTCTGTCACAACTTTGAAAGTAAAAATGTTCAATGTGAACTTTTAACCAATCATCGATAAGGGTGACGAAGATATTTTTCTTCTGTATGCTACAGATATTTTGTTATCTTTTATGTGACTCGTCACACTTCCTTTAAATTTCAAATCGCTGATAAGCATATCTTTTAACTGGTCATATGTAGCTACAATCTGTTCAGTTTATCTAATTATCCAATATATATGTATTGTATAACCTATCTGTGATAAGAAATGATTTGTTTGCCTGTCTAATGTTGTACCAAATGCTATATCTTCAAGTGTTATCATTCTACCAAAGTTATCTGATATAATTTACCAAACCCCTCTTGCAATACTGCATGAATATATGATATGACTTTGTGAATAATCAAGATATATTACACATTTTTCATTGATACAGGGTTTCCATTTGGACAGCATTTTTTCATATGCTACAATATTATTTATTAACTTGAAATTAAATTCTGCTATTTTCTTTCTCTTTATTGCAAGTAATTTCTTCGTCATTATGTCCTGATATTTGGGTTAACATTTATGTAAATTAGGAGATATCTAATTTAGTAGATATCTTCTCTACCATAGCACTGCAATAACATTTTGTGCGTTGTTTATCAATTGGACAATTCTCTTTTCCGGGACTTATTGGTTCACTTGGAAGGATATTTGTCAATCTATTTAGTGTATTGGTATCCATTTTATGTCTGTATTGACTTACAGCTAAACCTAACTTATATCTTTCACTCAAGAAATTTAATTTTACATTTAACTTTTGAAATATGTAAATATATGATATTTCACCATTTATTATTGATAAATCCTTCATCTAAATCAAACTTATTTTACCCATACTTTTACCTATTTTACCGAGAGGGACAAATATGTAATTATTCCTTCTCGGATAATATATGTGATGAAACCTGGATGTATTAGGCATATTTCACACCATTTACATAACTTAAAGCTATCATGAATTCAGATTTTCAAGTACACTTTATCCATCATTATTTATACCATTTGAGAGTACATGAGTCGTCTGATAAAACACCAAATCATCCATCATACACTGCAAACTTTGGTAAGCTGACCAGTAATTTAGTGCAAACATCAGTTTAGTAAGGGTTTGCTAAGCTAATATTGAAGCATCTTTGGAAAACTGGTGTAATTTGGCTTAGAGAAGTCTCTTTGACTCTGTGTTTTTCTATTGGTATTGGCCTCACCCTCACAGACAACAACAGTGGTCACATGAGTACGAGCATGGTACTAAGCACTTTCAGCAAAACACATTAATCATGGCAGTTGTATTATAGTTGAATTTAGAGCTATAGCTTGATAGCAGGTAAACGTATCCCAATTTTTTGTATAATTGCCTGTGACCTCCATGGTTTCATGGAAGCTTTAAGAAATATTTTTGGATTGCAAACTATTTATTGGGTTTAACTGCCTGGATCAGCTGTGGTGCAAAACCGATTGGGATAATCTGAGAAGGTGTCTTTAGGGCAAAAAATAGTGATATTTTTAGGGGGTATGAAAAGCAGAATGCGCTGTATACAAGAATTTTGATCTCATGGCACCATTTGAAAGAAATGGCCCCATGAATCAATCGTTTCAGGCAGACATTAGGTTTTGTGTTGCTGTATTGTTCATCTTTATGTGTCATGATTTACACAATGTGGGGTTGCTATGGTGACCCGGGCATGTCATAACCATCTGACACCCAGTGTGTACATCAGTGCCTCACTCTCTCATCATGACTCCCCTAATTGATTCACTTTAATTACAAGCACCACTAAATCTTCGCCGGCTGCGCTTTTTGCCACCACAAGAGGGGGCTTATCAGAGACAAGGGGACATGGGTGATGAATTGAAACCTGAGAAAAGCATGGGTGATCTTCCACAGTGGCAGACCTTACTTATCTCAGAGGCATTCCACCACACTTTTGAAGACATGATATGATAAGAAAATAATACACAGCTTTAAAACTAAACACTGAAACATTTATAAATATTGTCATTAAAGAGATAGCTCATGTTCTTTATAGGACAGGGCAATCCAATAATCACAAATTTCTTTGAGTTAGAATAAAATGCTCTATACCTTGATTTACTAAACACTAAAATCGCAGTAAATTGCATACTGTAATGACGTGCACAATCAGTAGGTTGACTGTCAATGTCTATATTGAGATTTTGTCTTGACTGTAACACTGTGCTGTGAAAATCTATGAATGTATCATGCACATTTTATCATCAACATCACAATATATATCTTTAAGATGAGCAGTTGGTTTGTATTTATTTCAATTGTTTTTTGTTATTGGTCACGGGCCACTGGCTTGTATGACGTAGGCGTATCAGCAACACGAGCCTTTGATAGCTTACATTATATCCATTGCCGTCAAGAAGATTTAGTTTTTTGCACCAGTGTTCTGGGGGCCGAGCGTGGCCCAGACGGGTATTTCTAGGAATTTTCTGCGATGCGGATGCAATGCTGGTGTCTATAGCTCAGCTCCTGCTGGTGCAGCTGATAAACGGTCTAGTATTGACAAAATGCAGATAGCAAGCACCCAAAATGGGAATTTTCACCCCGATTCATATATCTTTAGGTTTTTTTTATCTCGGATAAAGCTGTCGGTTATATGTAAAAGTAGCGGTTTTTGTATAACTGTTGGTTTTGTTAACACCACAAAAACATACAAATTGTCGTCATTTACTTATTTATCACTTATAACCAGTTTAAGCCGAACATCTATTTGGTCACGCATGAATGTGACCAAATGAGGTCTACAAACATTACTGGACCGTTTTGTGTCACGCATGAGGTATGTGACTTAATAGTTTCACACAAAATATATGCGTCACCTTATTACGTCATGTTTAAGCATGAATAAATATATGTTTGGCTCAAACTGACACGGGAAATAATTGGGAAATTTATCCAATCTATCCAACTGCAGAAAGTGGCGTTTGAATTGAGTAAGGATAAAATAAAGCTATTGTATTAATATACTTAGTGATAGGAACATAAGTGTATGGGCACCAGTGTTGGTACCATAAGAATAATGCTGAAATTCTTGATCATCCAGACTGGCTGGTCACCTGATTAAGGCTGTCCAAGTGTGGTGGTTTCTTTAATATTTCTTTAATGTTCTTAAGTGACATGATACAATTAAAGTATATAACATGTGCAGACTCGAAATTTTCACAGAATACCAATAAAATCTCAAAGTGCCATTTATGTGAATAATTTAGATAAGGATTTTAGATCATTGAAGTCGTGCAAAGGGGTCAAGGGCACATTTTAAAAATACTCCCCCTCCCCCGGACTTTTTCTCCACACAATGTCGTCATAGGTCTGATTTATGTTAGATGCTTCACCTTAAGGTCCTAATCATTCAACCCTTCAAGGAAATTCATGTACTCCTGGTATTTATCGTGATGACGAAATCACTTCTCGCTTTACAATAGAGTATTTCAAACTTGAAATGTACAGGAATGTAGGCTTAAGCATATGCGAGGGGCAGTCATTTGGGAGAACAGAGGACACATCCCATATGAGGCATGTTCACGCGATCTAGAATTGTCTGCGCTGCCTCTAGTCTACTTCACGTCACGGTTGGATATGGGAATTTCAAGATGGCGGTAATGGCCGACAAAGCACGCACGCGCACTGTCAGTTCCTGGTGCACTGAGTAACCTCAGAATGAGTTATGGCGGACGTTGAGGAGCAGCACTGCCACCCACGCTGGGGAGGACACCTCGCAAAATGTTCTATTAAAAAAACGCCATGCAGTTGCCACACAAGTTTATTCATTTTTAAAATGATTCACATGATTTAAAATGATTTAATGATCAAAAACTGTTAAGGCATTTATCATTTATCCATTCATTTGTTCATTCATTTCCACAAGAAAAATAAACATATTATTTCAACAATAAAATTGTTTATGGACATCAACAACGGTATTGACGACATGCATTCCCAAAATAACATAACTGTCATATATTCAACATTTATCCATATTTACTGATTGAATGCCAAATAGAAATACCATATGATAGGCACATGTTAATGTATATCATGTATATTCGATCTATACCTTTCAATACCTCAAAATCTGGATCAGATCTTTGCAAAAATTAAAAAGGCATCTGAATTTAATGCAAAGCAACAAAAAATGACCAAATATAATTGGAGTTACCCCCTGCCGCAAAATACTGCATTATGGTTGGAGCATCTATATACCCATGCAATTTCTTGGTTAGATATGGAAATTATAATTAATAAGCTTCATTTCAGCAACTACTTTCCAGGCATTTGATGTGTGTCGAGGGAAGGTCATAAAATTTGAAAATATTTTCCATCAGATGAAGCTCATCAGCTATATAGGCTATATTCGCTTAGAAGCTATCCAAATTATATAAGCTCGGCAGCCATTCAGATTGTATTCGCTCGGCAGCCATCCAGGTTATATTCGCTCGGCAGCCATTCAGTTTATATTCGCTCAGCAGACATCAAGATTATATACGCTTGGCAGCCATCCAGATTATATACACTCGGCAGCCATCCAGATCATATACACTCGGCAGCCATCCAGGTTATATACGCTCGGCAGCCATCCAGGCTATATATGCTCGGCAGCCATTGTATCCACTCGGCAGCCATCCAGATTATATACGCTCGGCAGCCATTCAGATTATATACACTCGGCAGTCATCCAGATTATATACACTCGGCAGTCATCCAGATTATATACACTCGGCAGTCATCCAGATTATATACGCTTGGCAGCCATTCAGATTGTATCCACTCGGCAGCCATCAAGATTATATACGCTTGGCAACCATCCAGATTATACAAGCTTGGCAGCCATCCAGATTAAATAAGCTCGGCAGCCATCCAGATTATATACGCTCGACAGCCATCAAGATTATATATGCTCGGCAGCCATTCAGATTGTATCCACTCAGCAGCCATCCAGATTATATACGCTCGGCAGCCGTCCAGATTATATACGCTCGGCAGCCATCCAGATTATATACGCTCGGCAGCCATCCAGATTATATACGTTCGGCAATCATCCAGATTATATACACTCGGCAGTCATCCAGATTATATGTGCTCGGCAGCCATCCAGATTATTTTCACTTGGGAGTCATCCAGGTTATATACGCTCGGCAGCCATCCAGGTTATATACGCTCGGCAGCCATCCAGGCTATATATGCTCGGCAGCCATTGTATCCACTCGGCAGCCATCCAGATTATATACGCTCGGCAGCCATTCAGATTATATACACTCGGCAGTCATCCAGATTATATACACTCGGCAGTCATCCAGATTATATACGCTTGGCAGCCATTCAGATTGTATCCACTCGGCAGCCATCAAGATTATATACGCTTGGCAACCATCCAGATTATATAAGCTCGGCAGCCATCCAGATTATATAAGCTCGGCAGCCATCCAGATTGTATACGCTCGGCAGCCATCAAGATTATATATGCTCGGCAGCCATTCAGATTGTATCCACTCAGCAGCCATCCAGATTATATACGCTCGGCAGCTGTCCAGATTATATACGCTCGGCAGCCATCCAGATTATATCCACTCGGCAGCCATCCAGATTATATACGCTCGGCAGCCATCCAGATTATATACGTTCGGCAGTCATCCAGATTATATACACTCGGCAGTCATCCAGATTATATACGCTCGGCAGTCATCCAGATTATATACGCTCGGCAGTCATCCAGCAGGTTTTATGTGCTCGGCAGATACTTTAAAAACATAAACCATGCCACGAAACCTCAGATCACGCCCTACCCTCGCTCAATTAGTCAACTTAAGATATCTTTGAGGTAAAAGTGTGTTAATGGGCGAGTAATTCAAAGGAACAAAGAGCATAACCTTTCAAAGGAATAAAAGGCACAGCTTCCTCTTAGGACAGAAGTGGGGTAAATGCCAGGATATTTTATGCCTTTATTAGCTGATGAATGATGTTGTTTTTTGGGGGTTCTTTTTAGGGTTTCATTCAGGTTTGTTTACCAAAATGCACTCCAAAACATGATTAATGGAGAATTCAAATAACATTAAAAGCACCTGACATTTTAATTGGGAAAAGAAATATTTTTACAAATATGTACAGAATTTCTGAACACAAGTATCCATTTTGGAAAACATTGAAAAGTAATTAGGTACTTGTTATAAACTACAGACTTTGCTTTTTGCTTTGTTCAGATTTGATTTTCAATTCCAATTAAGAATCAGGTGATTTTTCTCCCTGATTAAAGTGACGATGAAAAATATCCTCAAATTCCGCTGTAGGTTCGGGAAAAGGTCTCCTTTGAGAAAGATTTATTTTCACCCTTAATAAAAAGGAACAAATCGGGGTGATGAATGTGAGCCACATAGTTCACGGGACAGAGACGGGCATTTAGTAGCCGCCCAGTCATCATGTAAATCTAAAAACGTCAAAACCAAAACAGTTTTATTTCAATTATTTGCATACCATGTGGTGTTGGTCATCAGATAGACAATGTAATATTGGTGAGTGTGATGGTGTGGGGGTGATGTACACGCTTCCTACGAGGACTGGTCAGCGGTTGTGGGGGTCTTGTGTTCACGTAATGGCCATCTCAGTGTCTCCTTCGCCCCCTAACAGCACCCATAAATAAGCAGTGGTCAGTGGACACAGGAAAGCAATGCGCGTCTTCAGCACGCCACAACTTCACATTTCTGATGTACAAAATACATCATTCTGCCCTAAACGCATTTCACACTGACCAATACAGCCCATAAATCTGACCCCTGTGAAATATTTTTGTCAATTATAATAATAATGGTTTCCCCCTGGTTTATGGCATTGGCTTAATGGGCGAACATTGCCCTAGTGCCTTTGTTGCCTACAGAATCAGCCATTTGACAATGACGCTTTCTATTCTAGTCCATTTCATTATTTTCAAAACATATTAGATAATATAAAATATGCCTTTAAAGATGGATAATCTACATGGAACAATTACAAAAAAAAACAGGAATAAAAAACATTTTTATTTCTATGAATATATAAAAAATACAATGAAAGTTAGTGTTTCTCTTGGAAAGCATGAGCATAATATCTGAGCTTACCATAGGCATGTTTTTCTTCATGTAATATTATGAATGGACATCTATACCTTCTTTGTATATAATAAATCCAAATATACATTATGAAATGTTGATTTTGTTAAATTTGCAACATGCATGTTAACCGTGCATGCTTAGTAACTTTCCAAACAAAACAAGTTCTCCTTGCATGACCGAAGGTGTTTATACTTTTTATGTCATAATAGCCTCTTATCTCCATCTCCGTGTTCTTTTTTCCTATTAAGACTTGTTCTGTCATTAGTGTGCACTCCACCCATCTAGTGACGTGAAAATAGTTGTTTTGTTTTGCATTGATATAGTTGGTAAGAGCATTGTTTTATAAACTTCATGTTTGATAAGTGAGCAGTGGCTGGTGTCGCCCAGGTATAATGAATGGGTTCCGACCTGAGGACTGCTACTTCCTCTGAGCGTCTGCTCCCCTCAACCTATACTTGCTTTACTATGCCTCTCCCTCCCTCCATCTTCTCTCTCTCATCGTAAATCATGCCACAACCAACCCAATGGACACCCCACAGTTTCCCTCACCCCCAGCTCAGGCTAGACCAGCCCCACAGTCCCCCCTATAAATGTATATAATAAATATGCCCTTTCGCTGAAAACATTATTTCATTTTGCTAGCGGGGTAGAACAATGGGGGAGGGCAATTTGGCTTGACCAGCTGCCAAACTCAAGGTGGTCACCACCTTCAAAATACACTGATTACACGACTAGCACACCTGCTTGACACATAAAATGTAAATTAAGGAAGTTATTTTATATATATTCCTGGAAGAATGTTAATAATTTAACTATAAAATACACATCCTACATGTTGTTTGACTATTTTATTGCATAAATTAGTATAAAACTAATGACGCCAAATCACCAAAACATTTGATGGGTATGATGATATCAATCAACTCAGGGCAAGCCTCTAAAAGAAAGAGCTGTACCCACTATAATTATAACAGTGTGATCTGTCCATTAAAAGATATAATGTGCATTTTTCTGGTCATGAGAGCTGAAACCAATCTGCTGCCAGCACTGCGACGTCGTTAAAGCGGTGGCAGTTTCTATTGTTCTGACTGAGGCATTTACTCCATCATGAAAAAATAAAAAATAAAATAAATAATTAAAAAATATGTATATATATATATATATATATATATATATATATATATATATATATATATATATATATATATATATATATATATATATAATACAAAACATATGTATATAATGTAAAAAAACACCCTATCATTGATAATGATAAGAATATGTCAAAGACAATTCTCAATGTTTAGGATATTACCATTCATAATTGTATGGTTGTCTTCTAGTTGTGTTCTATGGTGGTGATATTTATTTACATGTTATAAGAATTTAAATTTTGAGACTTAGTTTTTATAAGAACATTGAATAAGCTTTTCATCAATATATTGTTTCCATGATGGAAAATGATTCATTCCAATGGAACATTAACCCATGAACGCTTCTTTTTAACTGTGTTGGTTTTGTCTTGTCTGGATTTAATTACCCTGTTAATATTCAACATTCAATGATTCAAAAAATATATTAATTTTGACATATTTCTTTGCTTCTATTTGATTCAGTTAAATCATACCGCGTCTTATAATAGCCAAATATTCTAGTTAAAAATACAAAACTTCTAATTAATGCTATTATATAAGCGTTCTTATCACTGATTTTTATATACATTTTGGATCTGGGTGACAAAACATTTATTATTTAGATAATCACAAAGCATTTGAGTTATATATATGGACCTTATATAACATAAAAACGTCGTTCGTGCCAGGTTAACAAGTACAGACCTGGAAACTATATACAAAAGCTAATACAATGATCTTTCATATCATCTTAAAGCATCTATATTTCGCCCTACTAGAACATTTTATAGAGCAAGTCATACAATTTATATTTGCACAATTTCTTTGTAAGACAGCAGATTTAAATGTAAACCGATAAAATAAATATCAGGAAATCAAATATATAAATCTGAGGAATATCACAACCAATCCGGGCCTCAACAACCTTTACCCCATGCAATGTAGATTCTGAGATATATATCAAATTTCATTTTATATATTGAGATCATCGGTCATGCATGTAATGGTTCTTTAAATTGCAAATAATTTCTCAGGTTTGTCAGATCGCGGTTATAAAAAATATTTGTTATCATGAGAGATATCTGAGAAAACCACATTCATTCAGCCCCCCACATCATTAAACAATTATTACGGTTTTAGTTAATAATCACTGTTTTTATTGCATAAAAAAGGAGATTTCATTGCAATAAATGTATGACCATTGAGCTTACAGTTAAGATACGACTTCTGATTTTTATTGCACCGAAAATGATCATACTGTTTTTATGTTCCCAGTCGTGCACTTTTAAATAGGTCTTTATCAGTATATTGATTTGAAATTTAATAGGAAAAAGAAATTAATTTCTCTTGAGGTAAACGAAGAGGAAGACCTAAATAATGCTGGAAGAAATACCTATTTTCTTGAACAGACTATCTCTGATTTTTACGGTGCTGCCAATGGCTGAGGGTTGAGGGGGTTGAGGGGAGAGGGGGTTGGTTGCTCAGCTGGTAAGGCGTCTGCCTCCCATGCTAAAGGTCTAGGGGTCGAATCCCGGCTGGGAAAAGTGTTTATTTCAAGATTCTAAAATTAAAAAAGATGGGAAAATTTCCCTCTGCATTATTGGGAATATGATCTGTTTTTTCAGACATGTTAAATGGAAACAGACATGGACAAACATAATTAAATTGTTTTTTTTTTGTTTTTTTTTTTTTGTTCAGTTTTTTGTTTTGTTTCTTTAATACAGAAAAAATAGTAACTTGTATCCTTGTAGGGTTTTATTTAAGGAATCTCAGACACGTTTTGATATCAGCAATGAGGCTGCAAATATGGTGATTTCAAGAATTAATGATTTTAAAGTTCGGTTACGTTGGCCACGAGAACAACCTTGAGCATGTTTATCAATTATGTATGCAAATTGGAATAACAAATGCTGATGTCATTCAAGTATACTACGTCATGAACCCGGGAATGTGATTTTCTTGCTTTCTTCTTACCATACCGAACCCCACGTGACGAGACCACCTGCCCACCAACTCCACACATCCCAGTTCACATTTGGGTGACTATATTTCAGTCAATGACTGGTGGTGCCACCTGTGGAAGAATGAGTGAGTTGTTTATGAGCGTTTGAGGTGATTTGGACAATTGCTGTAAAATACTCTTCGGTGTTAAATCTGGCGGCAGACATAATCTTGCATCTGTCCTCAGTGATTATTGATGACTCTGCTAACACATACCAATCTCAACTCTGCACCATATACCCTGGCCAGTTTTTCTGCAAAATATAAAATATTGAAAAATATATAATCATTTATCATTGAGGTTTGTGTCACATAAAATGAAAGACAAATGATTAATTCAAAATGATAAAATACAAGATATGTATAGTCATATACGAATAATAAGAAAGCCAATGCTGAGAAAAAGTTCATTATAAAGTCGGTATATTTCCTTTTTTCCTGATTTTTTCCCTTTCCACTTTTAAATACATTTTTCTAAGCTTTGAAATAAATGTTTCACGTACAAACGATCCCTTTCAACCAGAAGCGAAAAATAATGAAATATGACTTTTCCAGCAAAATCATCAATTCATCGTATTTGGTTTAAGGTAATACAACATGCTAATAATATAGCACAAGAGAGTGGGAACATAGTATATTGTGTAAACTTTGAGGCATATGGCAGCAATCTTGGCAGCACCTTCCAGACCAGCACACCTCAGCATTACTCAAGGTAAGTGTAGTTACTGGTTGTGACAATAGCACCTGTGCGCCCTCTCTCGGGAGACAGCATATTAACTTTACATCTGAAGTTGCAATCTTCATACCTGGCTGGGAATCCATCAATGGTGATATATGCTATGGTGGAAATATCTCACAACTCTTGTCTCCCCCTCCCCGCCCGTTCCCTACATCACATGTCGTGTTTAGCGCTCATAAGATCATGTCCTGTAATGTATCTATGCGTTTACATCACTATTAGAATATTGGAAGATGGTTTTATTGAGTTTTTATGGTGTGTCCTGCGAGAGGACAACGTCATATGGCCTTGTTATAGTCTGTACCTGTAAAACTACACATGCCACTGGATCCGGACAGGAAGTTCTCTAAACGACGAACAGGACTTTCACAAACGGAACGAATCATGCAACAGGTGGATCCTTCTAACCACAAAAGGTCACGTGACCCATATCACGTGATGGGCACCTGCGGAGATAATAAGGTCCAAGCATAAAACCATGGTGTGCTGCTGTAGGGACACGGGGTCTTGGCTCAGGTATCATGTTATTGATGTCGGGTAATGAAAAATGCAATAACTCGGCTATAATAAAGCTATGAATGCCACTTATGATGGCATCATTATAAGTGAGGTGATGGCCTGACAGGCTACTATATGGCCCTCTACTAACTGAAGCAAACCCATGAGCTCTCCCTGTCTCATCAACCTCCCCATACAAGTGAAGCACAAAGGTGAAACGTCAAAGGGCAAGCATTGTGTTGTGGGATGTGACCCTCCAACACAACCATCATTTATTCATTGATAATGTGATCTAATTGGATGTCAATTGTTCACACTTGTCTGTCAGTGCATCTGCAACAATACAATGTAGCACTAAATGACATCCATCATCTCGTCCGTGAGAATAGGGGATTATCAGAGACTTTTAAGGATGGTATGACCAGGCATGAAAGATGAGAAAACTAAATTATGTTGCATCGATCGCTCTAAGAAAGTTGATTTTTAGCTAAGTTTTTTCTCCTAAATATCAATTCATAAGATGTGTGCAAAATTTGCAAACACTCCAGTTTTCCTTCATTTAAAAAAACATTAGTGTAAATTTTAGTAACCCTATTTCCATATTATTTGAATTTGAATTCTTTTCAAACCAATTTACATTTTGTGAGAGAAACCTCCCATGGTATAATATTCTTTTTGACAATAAACAAAGGGAGTGTATTGTACCATCATAAAGATAGAGTGTACAGCGTTGTAAATCTAAGCAAACTCTTCAAGCTTGAGTAATCACGGAACTGACCACGAGGTAGCGTGACGTCATGGGGGCCAGGGTCCCGGATGGTAGACCTTATGAGCACGCCATTGAGGAGGGCAACTTGTTGACCACTTTCTATTTTTATAGAAACAATATAAATTTTGATCATTTATGACAATGACTTCGAAGAGAAAGCTTCAAGTAATTTATGCTCCAACGAAGTGTTGTCGAGATGTTCAGAATAGAAACGAAGGAAGGACACACTTTACTAATATTCATCTACAACTTTGCTCAAGGTGGGTACTTGTACTCTCAGTTTGAGGACAGAAAACCTCAAACTCTATGCAAAACAAAATACTGCTGTCCAAATTGTTATCGTGGTATTTGTCTTTCACTTTGTACTTAACTTAATATCGCTGATGAATGATATATTTTATGGTTGCTGTTATATATATATTTGAGAGTGAGTACAAAGATAAATGTTAACAACTTGCTACTCTGATATTGGATTTATTTGAGGTTTTTCAGTCATTTGGGGTTGAATATTTCTTTAATTTATGACTTAGAAACAATTTGTGATAGATCGTTTCTTCATGAAAAACCTCCTGCCCCGAAGAAAGTATTTCCTGTCGACTATATTCTTGACATTTTGATTTACTTTGCCTATCTCAATGATAGTTCCGAAACCTTTTTTGCTCGTCACTTACGTATGTATTGATACATCTTGAGGATAGTGTATCATGGTTTACTTTTCTTTCTTTTTTTTTAGTAAAAAGTGTCTTTTGTTCCAGATTTTACTACAAAGCTTAATATTGATTCAGAAAGCAAAACACAACACGTTTTTACAGAAGATTTAATACCAATCGTTGGAATATTTTATTTATACGTGAACAGTTTTTTTTGACATTTTGCCAAAGTTCAAAAACACTTTTTTCTGACTAGTAATTCAACCCATAAGGGGAGTAAAGAGATGAGATATGTATTGTATGTTAAAAAAAGAGTATACAACACGGCAATCATGAATTATGTATCACAGGTACATTTTTTGTATTTGTAAGTATTCCATTTCGGGTTCTTTTATTTAGATGATTTAACCTTTTTTTCTTTTTCTTCCTTACATATTTCACTAGATTATAGAATCAAAGATAAGCTTACTGTCAAGTTGATAATCAATATAATACGAAAGTATTTTTAAACATTTTTTTACTTATCTTCAATATTACGCGTCAGGCCCTTAAAAGATTTTTTTGCAATACTCTACTAACTATTTGGCCTACTTGGTTTCGGCGCTTTCACAGCTTGGCTAGAGCTATCATAAATAATTCTGACTGTTATACAATAGATGTGCGAATGCAGTCGCTACTCTCTCCTTTTAAGTTTTTAATTATGAATTTAATATTTATCATTTGAAAGTAGTTTAAATTTAAAACCTTTAAATTTAAAACCTTTAAATTTTAATACATATTGCATGATGCATTGTAACTCATTTTGTTTCTGTCCTAATCGTGTTTTTCAAATACATTTTTTGTTTAAGTGGAAATGATTAACTACTTTAAGTTGAAATAGTTCCAGCTTATTAATTTAAACGCATTTTTTTGTATTATCAGTGTTCTTCATTTGAGGAATATTCGCTCTGTTAACATGCTAAGATTTATAGTATGTTAGATCTAAATATTTTCACCATTTCAATTTATCTTTAATGAAAAACGTCGAATTGACTAAAATAGAATTAAAATTTTACAACATAACAATGCATATAGCATGAAATTCGGGTAATTTGTATTCATAAAGGACAATTGCGAAAACTGTGTAAATATCAACTCAATATTTCAGGTACATCTCGTATATTTTCCTATTTTCAAGAATTTCATTCAGATAATGAATAAAGATATTATAAAGCTTTTACATAGTAGATAATGTTCTGCAGGAAAGACCGATATTTTGCTGTTACTCAAGTGAGATCTTTCTAAGCCAAGGTTGCGTGCGCAGATCTCACTGACTTCCGTCACTGTCAGTTGATCGCGAACATTTGATCACACCCATGAGACCTGAAAAAACAGGTAATCAATGCTGCTATCATTAAATTATCAAAACATAAATATACAAGAATTGTGTTGAATTTAATGATCTCAATACTTCTTTTTAAGCTGAATCAATGCGTTGTAACAAGTCATAACAGGTCAAGGTCCTCTCCTTTTAATTTCCTTAATAACAATAAAAATATGCAAAAATGTAATTCTTAGCATTGATTAAGTGTAGATGATCAATAGATAAGTTTTAACGAATTTCAAATTAGTTTTAATGTTTACCGTCTTGTATAACGAATTTGTGGAAACCGTTTCCTCTAAATAATATCTGATTTTTTTGTTGGATTTACCTTGTTACATAAGCTCTTGCAGAGTTTTCTCAGACTTTGTTAGTTTTATGCAGATGCTCCATAGTTTTTGCACCAGGCACTGATACAAAGTTGGTGTGCATAGAGTAATGTGACGCCATAGTTTCGTATCTGTTTGCCGTATTTATGCTTATAGATTCCTGCTCTTCTCAAATGTGCTGCATACTGCTCAGAGATCAACCCTCAACTACCCTTCCACTTCCCCTACCCCCTGGGGTCGTAACTCGTCCCGTAATTAGTCACCATCCCCATGTAAACATAGTTCCACGTGGGACTATTTTCTTGCGGACGTCGAAGGCAAGTCTGTGCTTGGGCCCCTTATAGTCTCTAAAATGGCATAAATATGGGTAATATTTTACAAACAGGCCAAGTTACAATGAAAATGTCATGTTTATATGCTGTTTAATACTTCTAAGCATTAAAACGGCCATAAGGAGAGTTATAAACGAGGGACTATTTTGTTCTAGTTTGACACAGGCAAAAAACATGGCGGGGTCAGGGGTCGTCTGCAGTATCGGTGGATAAAGAACGTTATTGGTCATAGGCCTAAATGGAGGTTCTCTGCCAAATAGTTCGGTTATGGAGAAAATCACAACCGTATAATCACCACAAAACAAAACCCACAGGCAGGCCCCTGGCCCTGCTGTAATTTACACGCCTGCAAAAATCAGGGAGCAGGCTTGGGAGCTCCCGGAGTGGCGATGAGCAGCTTCTACGGGGACGGAGCAACTATGCCTGCTGCCGGAGACGGGGAAGCTAGACATGGAGGCCAAGCGGGAGGTACGGAGAGTGCTTTGGCCGCCTCGGCAACCTCATGCGACAACTCAGCGGCCGCTTCGGCCAACAACCGCCGTGTTCCACCGGGCTACGGACCCCCAAGCTCCGGAGGCTATCCGGAGTTCTCCTGTGCTCTGCCGCCAGCTTTTCAGAACTCCGCGGCCAACACAAACACTACTACGGTACCGTTCCATCTACAGAACAATAACTTTCTGTCATACCAAGACACATCATCAGTCACTGCTCTGGCTGCCACTCAGGCCAATGGATCCAACTTTCTGGATCTGTCCTCATCCAACAATTGCTTAGTCCCCAGTTCAAACAGCATCAACTGTAACCGGGTTTCTCCAAGCAGCAGCACCGCCACACCTCTCTCCACTCCCATGTATCCTTGGATGTCCATTGTAGGTGGGTAATAAGCTCGTATATTACATATCACTCGACGTTATTGCAATCTGATACCCACCACTGCAAATACATTAGTAACATTTGGCCCTTCATTGGAAACGTAGCATAGGTCAGTAATAGATATGGGCAATACACTTCCAGACCCCTGCTAGTGCCACATGTTGAACTCATCATGGAGCCCTAAACATTCCTGTATGGAAGAGGTGAATAACCTCTATTACTACCATATAGTCATCTCAACGTGACATCACTTTGCCCGCATGTTCACCACAGGATAATGCAACAGCCTGCTAAATGACAAGCTTTAATTCATGCTGACAGAGTATCAGCAAAAACTAGCAGGGCTGGCCATCAGAGGAGCACTTGATGTAAGGGAATAATAAAGCTTTATGGGACAATAGCTCTCGTTTGCCATATAGCACCGATAACATAGGGCTACAAATTGATTCAGGTTGCCGTTAAGAGATCATAAGTTGGAGCTAATTTAGGGGCCGAGGTTAAAGCAGTGTTTTGTAGCCGGAACAAGGACAATGAAGGCACTCACGCCAAGCAGGCATAGAACATCATCAACTTGGCCTCATGGCAGCAATGTGGGTGAAAAAATACTAACTGCTGATAATATATGACCCCCACAACCATCTGCTCTTGACTTGTCTGTAGTTATGTCATTGAATAGTTGGTGATTCTCAAGGGGAACAACCTCTGTTTCCACACCATGCAAATCTTTGAAAAGCAGGGTACTATTCTGTATGAAGTATATACATTATTTGTCACAGTCATAACAATGTTAATCAAGTGCCTTGCAGTTAGAATATAGATGATGCTTAGGTCAAAGATGGACCATTATGGTTATGCCTGTCTCATTAAGTTAAATTTGGCTTGAAACAGTCAATCTGTGTCTGCTGTCATGTTTAACTAATGTTAACTGGTGGTTACCAACATATACGATTCTCTGCCTGGAGGACCTCGCCTGAGGGTATGTCTTTTTCAAACAAATCAACACTTTGCCCCAAGCTTTAGGTACATACCAAAAAAATGACAAAACTGCAACTTGAACATGTGTTATTTTGGCAAACATATACAGAGAGAGGCAGGCATACTGTTCCTGACAAAATCCAGAAAAATTGGACCTTCTATCAGCCATTTATATCATTTTCCAATGTTTGAGGTATTTCTGTGCAGTAATTCTCTCCGGGGCTTTCAGTCCACATATTGAGGAGAGTGTGGTTCATGTAAAACTAACAGCAAAAGTCTGTTGTGTTGATGAAGTTTTTTTTTTCAAGTTCAACCTCCTGTAAGACAATAGTCAGAAGTCTTCTGGTGTCACTCACCAAAGGTGGCTGGTTTGCCTGACATACTGCTGTGCAACAGGCCACCAACAGAGCCACAACCCCCTCCCTTCATCGAGACCTATTACATAATACTTTATCTCCAGCGATCTATGGTTTCAGTCATTAATTTGCATTTAATGCTACTTGCCCCAAAGTTGTATACAAACCATTGCTCATTTGGATGAAGTATATATACAAGTACGGTACTCTACATTGTTTGTGTAAATCCTCATGGCTATTTGGTCATATGATATCCTTCCATTGTAAAAAAAAAAAAACAATTTACTATGAAAGTTTAAAGATAATTATCCAAGCTCAAATCTTATTGACAGATTTAATGTTTATTTCTGTAGTCATATTTCAAAAAAAGAAGACATCATATGTTCTTCACTTTACATACTGACAGACTGAAATGATACTCAACAGACAAAGATGTCTTGTTGGCACTGCCAGGAATATGCTGATGATATATTGCCTACGGACGTTTTTCATAGTTGAACAGTTATTACCTGTAAGCCTCTGGCTGCCGGTCAAACATCCTTTCAACTTACAGATGTAATAATTGACCTTACATTTGTCATCTCAAAGAGCATGTGTTCTGTCAAAAAACATAATTTTACTTTGGTAGAATAGATATATTCCAAGGTTCTCCTGTTACCACAGAAATGTAAATATGATTTTTTTCTTTACCAGAACTTGCATGCTGCGGTTTACCGAGAGTTAATGAAGCATTTCCAAGGTCCTTATCTCCTCAAATACATCTATCCAATATTTCATGATAGAACTACTGGTAGGAGGACATGACGCATGAAACATTATCAATGAACCATGAATAGTAACACAGAGCTTTTATGAATTACAAAATGATATGATGATATCACGATCCAAACCTTATAATTACCATAGATGTAATATTTTGGTTGTAATCAATTATATTTTGTGTACCTAAAGATTCTCCATAGAAGACGAGTTGCAAAAAATGATAACTTTCAAGAACAAAAAAGAGCTTCACACTAAATACAAAAGTTGAAGTGGATATCCCAAGATACCTGGATTGAGTGACTCAGATTGTGCATTTCATTTCCTAAGGATATATCTCATCTAGATCACAGGGATATCACGATACACGATACAGTTGTCATGCAATAATCCACTCCAAAGTGAAACTTTATAGTATTCACCTGATGATATGCCTATTAACTCTAAATGTATGTCTGGTTCAGAGTTACAATACACCTGGATAAGAGCACAACCTCTGCCATACTTCTAGTAATCTTGGCAATGTGGTTTTCTTGTCTAGGTTTCTATTAATACTGCATGGAAGTTATGTAAGCAAATGTTAAAAACAAGCATATCATCATATCATTACATGCACAGATCTTGCATAGTAGTGTACACATGAGTAATTCATCAATATATATATATATATATATATATATATATATATATATATATATATATATATATATATATATATATATATATATATATATATATATATATATATATATATATATATATATATATATGTTCTAAACTTTAGTTATATTAGACCTAAAACTGCATCGTAATATTAATATACACATGAATACAGACGTATTTATTCATCACTTATTTAGACAGAAACCATCATGTGCTGACAGAAGTATTAAAATTTAACCTGCATTAAAATTTATATCAATATCTGCACTGACCTTAACATGAAGCCTTAATTCAAGATACACTGTTATGTAGAAAGAAAACAAAAGGAGTAATTAGCTTTCATTACATGAGACCTATATTAAATAAACTGAACTATGGTAGTATCAGATTTCAAGCTTTTAATACAAGAGAGCCATATCAATATATGTACTGACCTAGGGTGGTATTGAACTTCACAGTTTCTCTGCATTGCTATGTATAGTGTGTTCACCACCAGCTTCCAGAGTAGCAACTGTTGTGGTGGGAACCAATGCAGTTGGTAAAAAGGCTTTGAATTGATATTGTTAGCCCATTTAACACCATTGACAAAAGGACCTCTTTATGAGTGCCCTGCCTCCTGCTGTGAAGATGGACAACATTTGCAAGTCAATGAGAGTTAATGTTTGGGCACATTGCACACACACTCTTTATAAGCGTTCTAACTGTTGGACCTCTTATCATTGTAGGACCCAATTCGAACCAGAGAAGACGCGGACGGCAGACTTACACAAGATACCAAACTCTGGAGTTAGAGAAGGAGTTTAAATTCAACAGGTACCTGACCAGACGCAGGCGCATTGAACTGTCTCATATGCTCTGTCTGACCGAGAGACAGATCAAAATATGGTTTCAAAACCGACGGATGAAGGAGAAAAAAGAAGTGCTCGCTATTAAGGAACTAAACGAGGTTAAAGACACAGTAAAAGATTAAGTTTATGTAGTAGTATAACCAATATTATTAACCATATATTCATCACTATTTGATTATAAATCATGAATACATGTCTATTTGTTTTGAATTTAAGGGGTCATGGCAAAGAATTGTCATGATGGAATAACTGAAATGTTGATAGAATGGATTTAGAGTCATGATAAACTAAATTCGATATTTGAGGTTATAAAATTATTTGTGAAATTATTGGTCTGCCACGATTTAGTCTTTTTGGAACTGATATATCATCTTCAGCCGTTGTCTGCTTACATCTACAGAGACTATTGCCTAAGATACAGAGTCACTCATTGATCTCTACCAAATGATAACAATTTTATATGTCACATATTGATTGCATACAGTGTACTTGCACAAAATATATGCCATTTTATATATTCAAATATTTCTATCCAGTGAGGTCAGTTAAAACTGTAATGTGATTTCTTATGATTTGTCCAGCCAAACTTCAGAGCAAGTGTCCACCATGGTGAAGGGTAATTGTGAACTTGATAATTAACAAGAATGAAGGGGTACAAAATTCAATGTAAATGATGATGTTTTAAAAATAATTAAGTCTTTTTCTTGTAATCTTACACATAAATGGTTACTGTATACAGTTACCTTTATTGGACCTGTGTCTGATAAGATATACGATAATGGTTCTATATCTATCTACAAACTGTAAAGTGAAAGTTTAAATGGTAAGAAATGGTACTTGAGTATGCTCTCAGTTCAAGATGTAAGTAAATTTAGTTAGGTAATATACATAATTGTACATTTGTATCAATTATATAAAACTGTTGGTGATTTATTGTGAATTGGTGTAACAGAAATCTGTGAACGTGATTGGTGTTCAGGAATAGCAACTTGGTGATACATGTTATGAAGACACCCAACCATGCAGTTGATACTGCTCCATAATGCAAGCAGGCATGATACTAAGCACAAAATGATAGCAAAATAGTAATTGTGTCATGCATTCAGCTATGCTTTGTTTTAGATTGGGAAGTTAACTTGTAAAAACTGTCACAATGACCAGAGTAAGATATTGACAGAATCAAATATGATTTATATTACATAGGGTTTAAGTATCCACAATATGTGGTGTTATCCTACTTTCACAGTTGTTATGAATTGGATATAAACAGGGAGTGTTTTTTTTTTACTTAGAGCTTTAATACGGTTCCAAAAGGAAACATTTGAAATAATTTTAACAATTCTTGTTTTTGATACAGATAATGGGATTTTATACCAGCCTAATTTCAGAATCATCAATATGTTTTCTACAAAGTTATTAATATATAATGATATGCCAGTATTAAAGATTCTAGGATATGAGACAGATACAAGCTTTTGATATTGTCTCAAATCCTGGGTGGCACTAAATCTATACTGTATCTTGCATAGTGTCATGGTACATTTGGTAAATGTTAACTTGTAAGTTGGTCTGTTGGTATAATGTTATACTATGAGATATTATAATGATGATGTATTCAAATCTAGCTCAATCAGGAGTAGCTCAAGGCGTCCAGGTCTGTTAACTCTCTATAAGTCCAGTAATGTATACAATACGTCCATATGCTAAGATATCTCGCAGCGCCCACGTTACTGCTGGTGTAATATTTCTGGTGTAATATTTCATAACTGGCAAGTCTGGTGATGTATATTCATATACTATGACATTCTTTTTTATTGTGATTATGCATATTTGACAAAGACTTTCTTAAATATGCTTACTCATGTGTAGTGACAGAAACTAATCCAAATGTTTGGCCCAGATGTTTGTTATCTTGACCTTAATCGGTAACCGATTATGTCTATAATAGGCAATGTTCAGATTCTAGATTTCTGGGTAAGTGTTTTGGGTAAAACTATTTAAGCACCAATTATGAAAGTGTGATTTAAGCATTGTGAGAAAGTTGATTGTGATGTATATCATCATTGTTGTGTTATGCTAAACTCTTTGTTCGAGTAACTTGACCTGACTAGAACATACCAGATATACATATATTATTGTCCTGTTTTGTAAGCAAGTCCTGCATCCTAGCCATTTTGTACATTCACATATTTTCAAATATAAATGGGTAGCAAAACTAAAGCTGTCTGTGACATATACTCTGCATTGACCCCGCCGGTATATATGGCATAGCAACCATGCAATTGATAAAAGGGTAGACCAGTGATCCTTCCTTCCCCTTGTCTATACTCTAGCGTGTTTATCTCTGCATATTAGGGTACCCATATGTTGTGTATGTTGATACTACTTGATAAAATGTGCAGGTACAGGGCCATATTTTGCATGACAGCATCTGATATCTTTAGAGAAAAATATCAAAGGGGAGGTTTGGTATTTATACTTGGAATAATATGCATTTACTTCATAAAAAACTGTGTATGTTTTCTATTGTTTCTGCACCAAATGCTGCCTCACTTATATTATTTCTGGCTTCTCTGCATTAAAAGTCTGCCAAAAAGTGTTGATGGGACTATTTAGGTTGTGATTAATTATTCTTTCTGAGCCATATGACACACACGATTTTTTCCTTTGTTAAACGTCTACCAGGCCTTTGTCATTTACATGTATGTTTTTAACCTGTGGCAAAATTGAAATAGTTTTTTTGTTGATATATGTGGTTATGTACCATATGGTATGGTGTTTAACTATATGACACAGGTGAATAACCATAACATATATTATTTTCTATTATGCTACTGATTTCACTTTTTCATGCCAATACATTTCCTCTTCGCTTATGTACAATAAATACAGATGAAAAAGATCTGGTGACTAATTAATAATACACCAATAATTTCAAACTTCATTTCTACAAGTGAATAATATCACACAATACACAAGGGATTTGTTTTCAAGGTATAAAAACTGCAGATAATTTGAGTTAGTATCGGTATGCACAATGTAAGCAGATAAGAACCAATCAAAGCGTCCATTTAAAGGTGTGAGTATTTTCTATATTGTATATGTGTGGATGTGTACATTTTCATTGTGAGCGTCTCTGGACGAATGTTATTATATATAAGATACCTCATGTACATATATCAGCATCAAGCATATGATTACAATAAAATATGTAAGACAGTATTGATGAATTAGTCTTGTCATCTATTCATTTGTTTTAGGAGGTTTTAGGTCATTCACAAATAGACCTCACATTGCCATAAGCATGTGTAGTTAATTGTAATATAACCTCATTACATATTACTACCTTCCATTTTTACTGAGTAAAAAAGGATTGAACCACAAAAACAATGAGCTATTTCAAAATATTAATGAAACTGTTCCTAATATAATATAAATACATATCTATTCATACGTGCAAAATATAAGTATAGTTTGAATTTCATTCATCAACATTGTGTTGAATAATATGGGTTTTAACAGATGTTTTGAATATTCAGAATGAGCCATATTTCAGCTATGGTGAAGGAATAGATCTGATATATTAATACATCCACGTAAAAATAACAGGTATAATTCACCTGTATATACATGTCCTCATATCGAAGTCTGCATGACAAATCTGGTCTTTTATGGTTCTATATGATTTATTGGGGGGTCATAAAGAGGCACTGATAGGAAATACCAAATACATTATTTATAAACCTAACAATAGAAACATATAGGAACCAAACCTATAGGTACCTCTTCGATCTATGGATTGATATACTCTTCACTTTATGTGAATTGACATATTACCAGATCAAAAAGGTACAACTGTAATTATAGCAAAATAGATGAGATATATGTCTTTTGTGCTAATTAAGTGAAGCATCATAGGATATCAGAAGAACGATGGCAGGCGACATATTCTCACTGTTACTTTGTTTCCTGTTCATCAATAGTCTCGTTCCGAGCCAGTCAGGTCAGAGGCAAGACTTACTGTCTCCATGACAAGTAATGTCATACACCAATCAACTCAACAGAGACAGGTTTAGCGTTGTTCAGTGGAGTATGAACATTTACATTATATGAACTCAGTGGACACAACAGAAATGCTTTTCAATCCATTATATATTTACTTGGCAAAATACGGTATAGATCAAAGTTGCTTGTGATATATCAATATTAAGTGGTTGCAGTGGTTATCGATGACTACAATGTAGTATTGACTAAGCATGATCAAATATCCATCTTGGTATCTCTGTCACTGTTTCTACTGCCTATTTCCTTATTCAAAATCTCAATTATTGGATCTGTCTTGAATTCACACAAGTTTGACTAACACTTTCTGTTAATTCATGACAAGTTGACCGTGGATGGTATTTCAAACATTGCAACGGACAGTCACGTGATCTAAAACCCTGCACTGTAAGAAGTAACTGTAAAATATCAGCAACATTTGCTATGCTTTTACAGCAATGTCTAGTGACCCTAAGATAATAGTATACCTTGCTTCCTTTAAATCATGATAACATTACCATACTCTACAGCAATTGCAGTTTTGTAAATACATAACAATTGCATAACAAAATATTAAAAAATCCCCATGGATGTAATCCATTTTTCTAATGCTATATGCTATAGCTATAACCCGTCTTGTTAAAACTTGAGTTAAATCTTCTTGTAAGGCAATGTTGAATTTCCGTCCTTTGCAAGTTTCTTGAAAGAGATTTATCATGCGATTTATTTTTATATCTGCCATTATAATGTAAACATGTGTCAAATGAATGGCCCCAGTGCATCATTGAATTGCATAAATTAAATCAAATTAATAACATTTAACATCAAGGTACTGTAGGTGCAAGAAACTTTGGTGTTAACTTAAAACTCTAATGTTTTTTCATAAATAAATACTGCAGTTGCAAAGAAATTGAAGTTGCTGTTAATTTACAGCAACCATGCTGCTAAGTCAAAAGCAAGTTTACTTTAACAACTATTGGCAGCAGTTTAAAAAACCTCATATAATGGTTTTTGATTCAAAGAAAAAATATCTTTAAATGTAAGGTAACAAAATATCTATCAAAATAGAAGACATTTTTCAAAAAGAATGTTTAAAATCTTTTTTATGTTTAAAATCTAATGGGAAAGGTGCAATGGCGTAACTCTAAGCAGATTGCGAACCCCTTTGTGGGCCTCTATTTGACGCGAAGCTGAGAGTGGAGTGCCAGAGCGAATCCTCCTCTCTCCCTGTGGATGATGTGGACTACATTCACGCCACCTGTCTGTCAGCATTGAGTTAAAACACATCAAGTTGTTTTTTCTGGAACCAATATGGCCTCCTTGTCAACTCAAAGCGCAAGCCCGTATTGAGTTAGACGTCACTAACACCCATTTTCAGTGGATCTCTCTTATTCTCAAGAGTGAGGTATTCGTTCTGAGCCATTATAACTTACACGATATCCTATATATGACTTTCATTGGACTAAGGACTACAAAAAGAAAATGCATAATAAGTAAATATGAGCATTCTACGGTATCTAACATTAAATGACAACTGATCAGTACTGGACTCCACCGCTAGGCTAATCCAGCATTCTAGTTTAAAAAACATTACAGAGTTCTTTTTATATAAACCATTCATATATGTGTTGATGATTTCGGATGATCTTTAAAACTTACGCCGATATGATTTTTCGATTGTTTTACTTGCTTAAAAAAGCGAGGATTTTTGTCGATGGCAAAACAAGTGTAGGAAAGTAAGTTATGAATCTCGCTCAATCTTGTAAATTGAATGAAATTTGATTTTGATCCCAAAAGCAAAGGACGATTGTGCTTTTCGATCAAAGAATTTGATTGATAGGTCTGACATTGAAAACTCAAATCCAGAGATTTTCCATCAACTTATAAACTAATATATTAAATTATGCACTTGATTTTTGTTTTAACACCTTCAAAATACTTAATGATCAAATTTTGCTTTGGGTACTTATGTATATAAAGATGTTTTACTTTCTAAAGTAATTTGTCTCCGATAGGAAACCGCTTTTAACTTTCCTTCTGACATGAGACCATTCTTCGGGTCTTTGAAAATCTGCAGAAATCTAACATGGCTGCCTGTTGTGTTTAAAATGTGATGTCTTTTGCTTCTTCCGTTCAAGAGTATTTCTGCAAATGTGGTCCCAAGTATATTTCAATTTTAGAAATATTAGAGAAACGTCCAACTTTTCATGAAATCGGTTATAAGAAACTGACCTCTGTCACTATTACTCTGTATCAAAACGGTAATCGTTTAATTGAGAGTGATGCAGTGGCAATGAAATCTGATAGACATTCTGACCTAAGAACTGACCGACTTTATTATCTGCTTTCCTATTGGCTGCTTGGATAGCACGTGACACTATTTGGCCTATATTATTCATAAACGCTTTTTATCCATGAAGGGTTCAATTGCGTTCAGAAAATGGCAAAAATAATAGACCAAAACAGGAAAACTCACCTGGGAAGTTCCCATTGGAAATCGATCAGATTGACACAAGATGTAGGAATGTGGGAGATGATCCAGATTTTACTGAATTGATCCAGAAAAAAACCCATCTTTACAGCAAATTAATAGTACATTATCACGGTAGGTGAATCCTTGCTTTCACGTTCTATTTTTACATTCATAGCACATGACGGCTGCTGCATGCAGTGATTGACAACAATACATAAGGCATGCTGCATTTTATTATATTGCAGCCACTGCCGTTTTGGTCTCAATATTATGGCAGAACATTCGTATTAGCTTTAGCGTTGATCCAGGTTACTTAGAAGCAGGACATATCCTGTGGAGTGTTTGTTGTTCGAGTTATTGAGGCCAGACATACAGAGTTCATAACTTTATTGCGGGTAATTTCTCCATTGCAAATATTTGATCAAGCGAAAGTTCTTGTTTTTGGAGTGGTATCGGTAGCAATGAACAGTGCAAACATGCTCAAGAGGAATAATAAAAACAACCATAAAATACAGTGCTGCTCCCATATATATATATATATATATATATAGGCATATACACATAGAACCATATATATGTGTACACATATATATATATATTTATATATATATGAATATTAATACGCAGCTTTGAATATCACATTCAGAAAACATATGTATGTTTGTTGTTATTTTTTTTTTAATTCGCTATATTATTTAGTGAATATGGTCATATAGATTTGAACAATCAAATATATTTGTTTGAAATTGGTAGTTGTCAAAGCGTATCAGGTACTATGAAATGAATATGAATATTTGAAACTGTAAATATTTTAATATTAGGTACCATATTTTTCTAAGAATTACAAAATCCAATAAAAACATATTGTTATAGATATCAATTTTATAGAGATATCAATGATAAACAACCATTGAGACCGATTACTACTCAGCTAGCATTCAAATCAATTTAAATAAAGGGTAATGCGACATTTAAAGTATGTTATTTCTCGATCCGAGAGAAAAGCCTAAACAATTGAATAAACCAATTTTCAAAAAAGTAGACATAATTACTAACGAACATCAAGACAAGAAATATTCAAACAAAATAGACATGAACATAGCTTTACTTTAATCGCGGTAAGAATTTGAATATCATACCGTGCCACATTTATAGGCAATATGTAATGATCTCAAACTGAGCCTTAACATGCCGCTTCGCCAACCAAATGGACATTGCAGTTTAATGGGATTATCATTAGACGATGGCAATAAGCTGCTTATAGTTGTACTTTGTGGGCCTGGTCGGGAAATAAGAGTATGAGAAGAGCAGAAAATTGTACATATATAACTGAAGTAGAAAATAAAACTTGGGAGAATAGTATTAAACCAAAAAGTTTTAGAACTATCCCAGAAGAAAGAATGTACTTTGTATAATACTTTGTGTAATTTGTATAATATATGGCAATTCATATACATGATTATATATAACATGCATCTACATTTACGAGGTACTGCCATGGATATGACTTATTTTGGCTAATATAGAACACACTTGTGAAGTTTATTAACTTTTTATTTACCAAACTTGTCGTACGTTATTTTCAAAGTAACAAATAACAAATACAAATATAGAACAAGGGAAAAGGAAAGGTTTAATATGAAGAAATATCACGCTCCAAAATATTGCTTCACACAGCAAAGATTGATTTATTGTCATCGTGGTGTAAATTTGAATAACTCAAGACGAATATATTGTCATCTTAAAACAAAAAAAAGAACATAACGTTTTAGAACTATGATATTGTTATCATATACTTTCTGAGCTAGGTATGTGCATAAATTGGGGCATGTATATATACAGGGCACAAAACCAACTCTTTTTACTCAAAGAATCATGAGTGATTATTTTCAGCAAATGGCAGAATATCCTTCCTTAGAATCGATAGACAAAATGGTGAATATTTGTAATAGCAAAGCTGTGAACATGGATACAAAGAACATATGTGACTGTGAGTTGCATTCTGAGCGCAATGGCAAAAGTGCATACAAAAGAAAGAATTCTAAAGTCACAGCCTCAATACAAGTCAAATTCTAAATGTATGTTGAGGTATTTCAATCGCCATGAAAACAGTTGTAATCACGCAACAAAATGTGGAATAGAGAACTATGAAGGATGCTTCTCAGGAAAAACAGATTTTGAAACAAATCAGAACCATAGATTTCATTCAGGATACTTCATTTTGAAATGGATATTCAAAGATTAAGACGAGCAGGAAAGAAAGCCAATCAGTTCAAAGATAAAGTCACTCTTTGTTTGGAATATGTCTTACTATTTGTAAGCACCCTTCTGTTGTGCCTACTTTGCAACTTGTATGCTCGCCATAAACAAAGATGCATAACTAAAAACCAAAGGGAAAACGCTCGGTTTTGAAAGCCTTTTGTTTTGAAAACAATTCTTGTTTATTTTCTAAATTACAATGTAACGTTCATTTGGTATTTACCTATAACTCACAGGACAGGCAGTTAAAACGATAACAAGGTTTTGCATTTATTGCGACTTTAAAATATTTCAAAACATGTGACTGTTCAGAGTTGCCGTACAGAACAGGTGTCACGAATATATCTGACTCGATTTATCGACTAAGATGCATTTACAACTTTCCTTATTTGTAAAACAAGCAAAGCATATAGAGATATAAAACAAAAAATGATTGTGCATTCCAATAATAATCACAAGACACATGTTCCACATCATGTAGGGAGATGGATGCACTCTTATTCACAGGCATTTGTCTATCACGTATACAGCCATTTCACCTCGATTTGACATTACACATTGTAAGACATACAGTTTTAATAAATGAAATGAAAGGTACATATTACGAAGCAGGAATTGTGAGTTTATGTGGGTTTATTCGAATTTTGAAAACTTTTCATTTTATTTTTGGCTTCAAAACATATGCATGCTTTATTCTCATTTGGTTTGACTTTCTGTTAGTCAGAGAGCATAATGTTTTGATTTTTTTATTATTTTCAGACATAAAGGAAGTTACTATTTCCAAACACAAGGCAAGTAAACTGGCGATTTTTATGTTGTTCTCGTTTGCTATCTAAATATAACAGACATATCACAGTTTTGGGAATGGAAACCTAGATAAAATGTGTCAGTGCCCTTGTAACCTACTTTTCCAAACCGACCAGAAACCTAGACACGTTTTTTAAGGCAGTGAATTGCACTGAAAAAGCGTTTAAAAACTTTCCTGCGTGTCCATCATCCGTCATGTCAATTACAAATTGTTCGCACAATTTAATATCATTGTCGTCCCAGAACTTGAATAATAAGTTTAAGTTTTAAAATTTTGTCATTCAGAAACAAACATCCTTTCAAAGATATATCGGACGCATACACTTACTTTTAAAATCTACTTTTGTGGTATTTTCCTTCCACGTTTACAAATAATGTAACATAAGTAAGTAAAGGGATATGTCCATGCTGTATTAAAGGGTTCTTACATCTGGATCTGAAACCTATTCTGATTATCCTCCAAGACTTTGATTCATTGGACGCAGAACAGGTTTATTTTCTAATGTGTTTAGTAAAGGAAATTGTGTTTTCTTGATCATTTAGTTCAGGATATTCATTCCAAAACATTTATTTTTGATGTTCAAAAATAAGTAACACAAGATCAATCTTCAACATAAAAATGTATTATCATCAATGGAAATCATGTTGCAGCATTAATTGTCCCTGTGTATTTAATCACACTGAACAGGAAGTCTTCTTTTCGCTTCTTGTCAGATAATTATGCCGCATCTGTAAGTGTGAATTATGTTGCTGTGTTGTAACAGTGCCAAATTGCTCAACATAAACGCTGATAGGTGCCAGTCATAATCATGACAATTGCTACCCTTTTTCTACATCTTTGGTATCATTTTACAAATCTCTTGGACATGGTACAAATCTCGTACGCAATGAAACTATTGGTGTCAGAAAATCTATGATAAATCGCGGACACTTTTTAAGAAGAATTTTTTAATAAATGCAATGATATACCTTTTGGGAATATATCCCAGCTCTCAGAGTTCTGAAAGTAAGTAAACCTAGAAAAGTACTCTTTGTTAAAGTTTTGAGGCTACTATTTATCTTGCGTTAAGTTTGTGAACTTCACAAAGAGCATATATTTCCCCAACAGTACAGGAACCATGAAGATTTTATGTAGCCAGGAAGATGTACGTTATCCTCGACGTCCATATTTGACCAATCAGTCCTGATAGATGGACGGCAAAGGAAATGTAAGGCGAGATCATCCATCTTGTGGCGAGAGGCAGACCCTGGGAGGTACAGCAAACTTTCTGTTCTACGAGAACTCACTTTGCTAGTGTCATAGTTTATATTCTCAGGATTTTGGGAATATAGACAATAACATTTGTTTTTGTTGTCTCTTTCAAAGTGCTCAGTGTCAATTTCCTTTTTAAAGAAAATACACTATTCTTTGAAAAAGTTTAATTTTCATTCGCTTTGAGGTAAATTGAGGTGAAAAGTTATCAAAGGATAAAAAGCGAAGTTCACAATGTATCAATTGTCTTAGGGCTTTGTAAGTCTATCCAAATAGATGTTGAAATCAATCTTTTTTTTATTTCTTAGCTGTAGCAATAGCGTGCTGATATAGAAGTGTGACTTTTATTAGAACACCCTTGTGTATCTAATGCCCCTTAACTGAACCAATATTATCTTACAACCCCTTCCTACAAACTGTACGATCTTGTGGTAGTAGGAATGGCTACAAAGTTTATTTTTCTTTATAAAAAGTTTATTTTTCTTTTATTGATGAATTTAGGAATCGACTAAAAAGCGAAAATATCTACATGTATTCAACACTTAATTTAGTAACATGTTGAAAATCAGGAGTGTGGATTTGTATCGAATGTGTTGGGTTTCAAAAAGTATTTAAACAAACAGAATTCACACAATAGCATACTACAAAATATTATATTCGAGAGAGTGTGTCTTACTTGAGAATCATTCAAACTATATGAGTTTAAACATTAGAATATGAATTGCATAGAAGTTTCCTACATACTGACGAATCTACATTTCTTCATATCACGGACCTTTAGAGTAATCCTAAAAGAGACGTTAACTTGCCAAGCCAAACATTTCTACAGTCATGGCTCTTGAAATACTTAATTAGTTTGTTTTCAAATCAAAATCTCGTTCAATAAATATCGCAAACATTTTCGTCTTCTCTTTTCGTGGTTTTCCTTTAAGAACGATACTTTTTTGAGAGAATAACTCATGCTGAACGTCCAGAGTCGATTTATGGATACGTTTTAGTTAAACCTTTGCAAGCAACGACATATTTCAGTTTAAAACAAAAATTAAAACAAACTTGTCACCGAATGTGTTAAAAGCGCGCCAAAATACTGCTCAATATTGCACACCAGAGGATGGAGCCTAATTATGAGTTAGAGTGAATAATGGAGCAAGTAAATGTCAAGGTGTCAGAATTGTCAGGGTAGGGTAATGAACTATTACCCCTCAACCTGTGATCTCGGCCTCTGGTGTCCCTTGTTCCCTGACACCATTCTATATTGAAACAGGTTCACACTTTGTGGGGGGAAGAGGTCACATTGTTTGAACAAGAGCTTTGTGATTAAGAAAGTGATCAAATTTTGTAATTCCAGCTTTGATTTGAGAATTGAGGTACATCTCTGGGAGAGGATTTACCTGTCTGTTCATTTCGCAACGATGCTTATTGACATATAACATGTAGAATATGCATTTTTTGTAATT
This sequence comes from Amphiduros pacificus, assembly GCA_949316495.1. NCBI lineage: Eukaryota > Metazoa > Annelida > Polychaeta > Phyllodocida > Hesionidae > Amphiduros > Amphiduros pacificus. The sequence continues at coordinate 35,379,580 of OX439002.1, forward strand.
TCTATTGGTTCAAATAGTACAATTCATTTTGAAATGGTACATTGTCTGAAGGGTATACTAAGTAAACGAATACCTAAAGCACAACGGACCCTGACAACTCCGAAAATGATTATTTACGATATGTATTATATATAATGAGTTTGTATTTCAAAAAAATTGTAGAGTACTTACTACTTCAAATAATGAAAGCCAATATTGGCATTCACAGCAAATGGGTAACAAGCATACACATTGCTTTTTGTTAAAATGGATTTGTCATTTTAGAGAATAACGTCGATTCGAAACCCTTTCAAATTGTATTGTGGTGATTGATTTTCTGATGTCCTGGTACATGTTCAACCCGAAAGCAAATCATGATCCTTGCCGAATTTCTTTTGTTTTTAATCATTGAAGATGGCATGATTTGTGTAACCATTGCAATTTATCATGCCACGTTCGGGGGCCACTTGTGACACACTATACTCTGCCCTGAATTGGCTTCTGTGATCTATTAAACGAATGTAATTCAGAATTTTACTTTCCAGAATTAGGAATTGATGCCATTTAAAATTAAGAATTGATATCTTCCAGAATTATGAATTGATATCTTCTCGACAATGTGAGGTGCCCTCAGCTTGCATTAAAGTTCAAGGTTTTTCTTTTTTACATTGAAACGTTTTTTTACATTGAAACATTTGTTTTTCTAGCTTAATATATAGTACAGAATTGCAATGTTTTTTTATTTATGACTTAAAAATGAAGAATAATTCAAAAGACTGTTATAGAAGACTTTAATTTCCTTGTCAAATATCTAAATAAGGAAATTGCAAGATATTAAACAAACTCTACCAATATATGTGCGTATGGAATGCCATCTTGTATTTGTTCTTCTATTTATTAACGTTTTGTTGTTAACAAAGGACAAAAAATGATAGATAAAAATCCAAATCTTTAATTTCCTTTCCATTTTTGTCCACATATTGTTTTGGTCAACATTTTTGCTCAATATCCGTTTCAATTACATATCAAAAGTGCTTGGTGTGTTGTGAATAAATTCTTTCCGATAAATTCTTTCATATACATTACCCAGCAAACTGCTCCACTCCTGAAGTTACAAACATATAAACCCTATACAATCTCTTTGCTACCATTATATGGATATTTATTTATAATGTCTATCGGGGTTTTGCAGTTCTATATACATCTTTGGAGACAGAAAGCAATCAACCAACCCACTGGAAGGAATTCATAGTCACATGTGCGCCTTTCATCCAAACTATCCCATTTCGTGTATGACCCTTATTAGATTTTGAGGCAACTCCCCACCTAATGTTAACCATCACTTCTTTTAATCGTTCACAGCTTGGCTTTCTCATTCACGATTGATTTTTACTCAAAACAATACCTGTGAATGTGCTTACAATCCAACGCCAAGTAAAGTTATAATCTCAAAAGTAACTCTCTTTTGAGAGAAAAAACATCATGTCCATTCTACCATTAATTCTTTGACTAACTGCGTTCTGTTGTAACATTTCTGTGGCTGATCTGAAGCATCTGTTATCTTATAAGATGGACATCAAATATTCTCCATGTCACACCATCCTCCACAGAAAACAATTGATGTGTTACATTTATGTCCCATTTTTGTTCATCCCTAGCTTATTCAATCCTATCTCATTCAAGTTGACCAACGGTCAATTGTTAGTGCAAGCATTCACACATTACCTAACTTTATATAAGTAACAAGCCTGATACGTCGGAATAAAAATTGCACCAAGTGTCACTTAATCATCAAATCCTTATTTTTGGACCAATGACTTTGGTATCTTTGGATTGCTTTTCGTTTTGTTTCTATTTAACACACCTTAAAACACGCTCTCTTCATTTGTTTCCTCGTTAACAAATACATGGCACCCGACAATAATATATTATTTCAAGAAACCTAAAAAGAATCAATCTTAGATGAAATAAGATTTGATATTCATATCAATGATGTATTAATGTAAGATGTTATCGGATCATTTCTGATCTAGATGTGAACCATATAAAGTATTGGACTTCATGGACGGCTGTTATTGTCAGTTTGAGACTAACTCGTAACTACCAATTTCTAATTCCTAATATAAATTGATGAAATAATCTGAAATGGAATAAAAGTAGGAGTATATAAGGTTACTTAAGTTAATTAATTGGTGTAAGGTTCTGCGCATTATACAAGTTCATAATGAATATTCTAAATTGAAGTGTTTGTCTGTGGTGACAAGATTTTCCTTATTTTATTAGCAAAGTTACATGCACCTCCAGTACAAAAGACACAGCTTAGAGCATTGACAACGTATATTCTTTCAACAGAAATGAGCCTGTGGAATACATGTATAGATATTTGTATATTTTCCAGTAAAACATGTCTTAGGCCCAGTCTGCTCATTAACAGAATATATAAGAAACACGATTTTCACTCATATCTAAAAATAATAATAATCTTTGGTTTATAAATAGGTATTTGAAGCTTTATTTTTTGCACGTAGCACAATGTACCGAATGTTATATATCACACTTATATGAATGTTACTATCTTCATGACTGTGCTGACATTGTAATTACACTAACATATAGACTTGCTTTAGATCTAGATCCTATGGCAATAGGTATCTAGCCAACACTGATAGGCCAGGAATATTGCATTGATGGTCAAGAATGCATACATTCATATAATTCCAGGCACATTGCTTACAGAGCAATATTTGGTCATACCATCACCTACAAAACTACACATAAGGTCTGATAAGCGTGATTACAAGGCACCATATTATGCACAGGCTGACACTCTAGTATCAGCTATACTGTTCAAAATATAATACCCCAAATTCTGGGTCCAGTAATCACTGGCCAACAATCATTAAAGTCTAGTCTCTACTGGCCTACACTCTAGGTCCCGTCATACTGACCTATATTCTAGGACAGTAATCTTATACGTTAGGTCTAGAGAGTATTGTCCAGCACAGGAGGTCCACTCATTACTGGCCAACCTTCTAGGTCCAGTCATTAATGTCCTACTTTCTAGTTCCAATCTATACTATCCTATGCTTAAAACGTTCATGAAATAAGGTCTATTTCAATCACTTTGTCCTTACATTATATATACAAGTGTTTATGCCTTCAACTTTGTGATCAAATGTAAATACCCATCATATTATCCCCCACATACATTTCTTTGCCATTTGAAAGCAGATGAGGTTTCTGCTAAAATCCAAACCATCTTAAACTTTGTCAAAAAAACTTTTTTTAGCTGACCGGTGATCTAGTGCAAACACTTACTCAATAAAGGTTTACTAACAATGGATTGGGACAATGGAGTGATTTGACTTACAGAGGCCTCTTAGTCTATTAGTGTTGTTATATGACTAAGACCCTTCCGGACCGCATCTGTGGTCACTTCAGGTCCAGTGACTACAGACCAACATTGCAGGCCCCCTTATAATGGCCAGCAAACTTTGTCTTCTCACTTCTCACTCACATTTTAGGTCCAGTCTGTACTGGCCAACAGTATAAATACAGTCTCTACAGACCAACACTCTAGGTACAGTCACCACAGACCAACACTCAAGATCCAGGCACCACAGACCAACACCCAAAATCCAGTCACCACAGACCAACACCCAAGATATAGGCACCAAAAACAAATACTCAAGATACAGTCAACACAGACCAACACTCTGGGTCAAGTCACTACAGACCAACACTCTGGGTCCAGACACTACAGACCAACACTCAAGATCCAGTCAACACAGACCAACACTCTAGGTCAAGGCACCAAAAACAAACACTCAAGATCCAGGCACCACAGACAAACACTCTAGATCCATGCACCACAGACAAACACTCTAGGTCCAGTCGCCACAGACAAACACTCTAGGTTCAGTCACCACAGACAAACACTCTAGATCCAGGCACCAAAAACAAACACTCAAGATATAGTCAACACAGACCAAAACTCTACGTCCAGTCACTACAGACACACACTCAAGATCCATGCACCACAGACCAACACTCTAGGTCCAGTAAACACAGACCAACACTCTAGGTCCAGTCACCACAGACCAACACTCAAGATCCAGGCACCACAGACAAACACTCTAGGTCCAGTCACCACAAAACAACACTCTAGGTCCAGTCACCACAGACCAACGCTCTAGGTCCAGTCACCACAGACCAACACTCTAGGTCCAGTCAACACAGACCAACACTCTAGATCCAGTCAACACAGACCAACACTCAAGATCCAGGCACCACAGACAAACACTCTAGGTCCAGTCACCACAAAACAACACTCTAGGTCCAGTCACCACAGACCAACGCTCTAGGTCCAGTCAACACAGACCAACACTCTAGGTCCAGTCCACTCAGACCAACACTCTAGATCCAGTCAACACAGACAAACACTCTAGGTCCAGGCACCACAGACAAACACTCTAGGTCCAGTTACCACAGACCAACACTCTAGGTCCAGTCACCACAGACCAACGTTCTAGGTCCAGTCACCACAGACCAACACTCTAGGTCCAGTCACCACAGACCAACACTCTAGGTCCAGTCACCACAGACCAACGCTCTAGGTCCAGTCACCACAGACCAACACTCTAGGTCCAGTCAACACAGACAAACACTCTAGGTCCAGTCACCACAGACCAACACCAAAGATCCAGTCACCACAGACCAACACCAAAGATCCAGTCACCACAGACAAACACTCTAGGTCCAGTCACTATAGACCAACACTCTAGGATCGGTCACCACAGACCAACACTCTAGGTCCAGTCACTACAGACAAACACTCCAGGTCCAGTCACCAGAGACCAACACTCTAGGTCCAGTCACCACAGACCAACACTCTAGGTCCATGCACCACAGACCAACACTCTAGGTCCAGTCACCACAGACCAACGCTCTAGGTCCAGTCACCACAGACCAACACTCTAGGTCCAGTCAACACAGACCAACACTCTAGATCCAGTCAACACAGACAAACACTCTAGGTCCAGTCAACACAGACAAACACTCTAGGTCCAGTCACCACAGACAAACACTCCAGGTCCAGTCACCAGAGACCAACACTCTAGGTCCAGTCACTACAAAACAACACTCTAGGTCAAGTCACCACAGATCAACACTCTAGGTCCAGGCACCACAGACCAACATTCTAGGTCCAGTCACCACAGACCAACACTCTAGGTCCAGGCACCACAGACCAACACTCTAAGTCCAGTCACTAGAGACAAACATTCTTGGTCCAGTCACCACAGACCAACACTCAAGATCCAGGCACCACAGACCAACATTTTAGGTCCAGTCACCACAGACCAACACTCTAGGTCCAGGCACCACAGACCAACACTCTAAGTCCAGTCACTAGAGACAAACATTCTTGGTCCAGTCCCAACAGACCAACACTCAAGATCCAGTCACCACAGACCAACACTCTACGTCCAGCCACCACAGACCAAAACTCTAGGTCCAGGCACCACAGACCAACACTCTAAGTCCAGTCACTAGAGACAAACATTCTTGGTCCAGTCCCCACAGACCAACACTCAGGGTTCAGTCAGCACAGACCAACACTCTACGTCCAGCCACCACAGACCAAAACTCTAGGTCCAGTCACCACAGACCAACACTCTAGGTCCAGTCACCACAGACCAACACTCTAGGTTAAGTCACCACAGACCAACACTCTAGGTCCAGTCACTACAGACCATCGCTCTAGGGCCAGTCACTACAGACCAACACTCTAGGTCCAGTCCCCACAGACCAACACTCAAGATCCAGTCACCACAGACCAACGCTCTAGGGCCAGTCACTACAGACCAACACTCTAAGACCAGTCACTTCAGACCAACACTCTAGGTCCAGTCCCCACAGACCAACACTCTAGGTCTAGTCATCACAGACTATCACTCTAGGTCCAGTCGATACAGGCCAACGATCTAGGTCCACTTATATCTGACCAGCACTCTTATTGAAGTCACTTCCTGTTCGCATTTTAGGTTCTGGCCAAAACTATAGTTACAGTCAGTTCAGATCAACACTCTAGGTCCATTGATATTGTCCATAGGTCATCGCTCTAGATTTATCCTAATTACCCTTAGGCCATGTCTCTGGATCCATCATATACTGACCAGAGATTGTGGTTTGAGACCCTGTTTCTACTGGCCAATCCAGTCACAACTTTCCAACCCTTACGTTTTGCCAATAAGGCTAGACCATCACCTAGCTCCAGGTTGATTTTCTTTATTGCAAATACACTTATCAAAGCACCCCACCTCAACGGCAAATGCACTTTTCAAAGAACACGATTAAACATACACAATCAACAGTCTCAATTTAAAGACACCAAAGGAACCACACTGTATCGGGAAGCTTTCCATATAAGGTGAATTATCCACACCAAATAAAAAGATCATTAAACTCTTTACATCAAAGCACATGACCAGAATGCGGAATAAAGGGGTTGTAAGACTCCAATGCCCAGAGTCAATGCATACTGTATGCCTATATATCCAACACCAGATCAATAGGTAGTATGGATATATGGTTAGAAATTGAGTATATCTTTGAATTGCACAATGTTTTATGCTTGTTGATAACTAAATCTACAGAGACATTAATTTAAGGGTATATCCATCTTTATGCAACATATTTCAGCAATTGGCTTCACCTCGTTGTCATCCTGCCATCAGTAGCTGTAGAATACTGATGATTTTCACATTTATAAAGAAATTATGATGATGTTATTTTTTTAGACTATAATCTACGCATTTTTGGGTTTAAGAACCATAGTCCATGCTTTTTATATACATTTTCTGTTCCGTTAATCTATTATCCAACATTTTATGTCATGCATACAGACCGTTATTGAACCAAATGATAAATTGAATACTCTTAAATCGTTGGAAAACATGGATAGTTTTTTTTAATTAACTGTGGCCCACATAATTTATCCAAGCAAATAAGATATATACCTGTGAAAGACTGATGGGTGAATTATTTTGTTATTCTATCGTTCGAATGTCAAACAACCACTGGTACATTTTTTTATATTAGAAAAACATTTTTCTTGGTAAAACACACGTTGAATTTCATGTAGTACCGGAAGGCTTGTATTCCAGACACTTTTATTACTTACACTGTCATTAATTATTAACTAATTTTCTGTTTAACAAGGGTTTGGTACTTAATGGAGCATTTTTATTTCAGAGTTATGGCATTTTAATGCACGTGGTATGTTTATTTCTACCGGGAAAGTCGCAACTGACGTTCAGTTGGTGGCGGGAAGAGGCAGACGAACATTCGGACACGACGGACGCAAAAAAGCATTCTCAGACATTTCATCAATGGAACGAAGACGATAAGTTTGGTAGGTTTTAATTGAAGTTTCATTTCTTGAAAAGTCGATCAGTATTACATGCAGCGAATACTTCTGTGACACTAGACACATTTTTAAGGGCTATGACATGGTTGCGCAGGTTGTCATATTCTTCACACAGACATTTTGATCAATATAACGAAATTGTATGATAAATTCAGACAATATTCACTACATTATTTTTGACGAAGTTAGATTCGAATAAAGAAAGTGCGTAATTTGTATAAGTGTTTCAAAAATCAGGAATGGAAAAGCATAAGTTTTTAACCAACGGCTTAGTAACGAGATGGAGTCTGTCCTCGCAACACTGATTTGATGAAGGTGACATTGCCTAATAATTAAATATCACTGTTCGTCTGACAAATGAAACTCAAACATTGGCAATGAAATCAATGACATAGCAATCTGCAAGCAAGAATCAATAAGGAAACTTTCCATTTAGTTGTCATGGTAACAGGGAAGATGTTTTAAGAACACACATGTAAAAACATGAATATCTTCCCCTAGTTACTAGCGATAAATCAAAATTATGTTGACATAAACTTGTCATTTAAACAATGGTATTATTATGAATGATTCTCAACTGCCAGCAACAAATTAAACCGTGTCACGTGATTTGAATATATCTAAAACTTTCAACCAATCAACTTACAAACATTTGATCACATGACATGGCGGTAACCCACAGTGACCACAATTAGGAAATCACGTGACTAACTTAAACAACCATTCAGATTGTCACGGAGGTGGTGGAGCGCACATCACATGTGTCATTCTAAATCAAGCTGGAACAATGGTTGAAAGGAAACTTTGACATTTTAGAATTTGTATAAAAGGTCATCTGAGCACAATAGAAGTAATTAATCATTCTGACGTACATATTTCGGATCTTCAAAACTATCCATCATCAAAACTATCCATCAAACCTCATTCGGTTTGCACATATTTAATATTAACTGGAGCATACCACGGGAACAATTCAGAATATTGTGCTGAAGAAGAGAAGAATGATCTAACCCATTTCCACCGCTTGAAATACGAATAACATCTTAAGTGGTATATACAAATGGGACTTGACGTCATTTCTTAAACTTGAATGTCATTGACTGTTGAAGGTCAAACCTTTGAGGCTTTAAAGACAGATAGTAACAAGAGATTGGGAGTCTTCGTGAAACAGCCCATTCAATCTGAACTTAATTGTTTAATCATGTCCTAATTTTTATTTATGCTATCGTGCATGTACGATGTACAATGTAACATGGGTGTGTTGTGTATAGCTAAATCTATATATATATCACTTTTCAAAGAAGTCTAAGGAAGCCAGTGACAACTTTTTGAAACTTTGTAGCAAGTTTTGCGCCATTTATCAGCTAACACCACACCCCTGTGTTGATAGCACTCAACCATACCAATGACAGACACAGATACTTGATATGCAAATGAAGCTGCATTCTATTGGCTACGTGTGGCCACGTGACCCCATAAACCAGATATGATCATAGATCTTGGTTTAGAGTAATTTGCAAGCGGAACATGATTTATGGCCACTAGTGCCACCTAGCGGGATGATTCTTTTTCTAAATGAATATGAGAAGATTTTGCATGACAATAATGCTTGAAAGTGACGGAGTCATGGGACTTTGGCAATGCGGAGAAAAAGAAGAATAAACAGCGAGGCTCTCGGTACTCTCTGACGCTCCGTGAAAGATTCATGTTCAAAATAAGATTTTAGTCGCCATCTTACTCCATCCACTTCTACACGATGACCAATATTCCCGATTGGCGGAAGACTTCAACCAGAAATAGTTGTATGACCTCAAATACATGCATCATGCTACATTTTACGCCAAATCAGAAAGCAAAGATAATTGTAAAACAAGGCAGACTAGTATTACAGCCCTGTGTCTTTCATGATTCCCAAAACTGATTAGCCCGCTACTAAGATCCCCCTGCCTGCTCTAAATGCTGAACATTAAGCTCGTTTAGCTATATCTCCTCATCTCCATACTAAAGACCTGAAATCTAATAAGAGAACTGCCCCAGAGAGCAGTGAATCCCTAATAGATGAGATATTGGGAGCTCATTGATAGCCAGGCATCCACACGATGTTTACCAGCCTACCACTAGTCGAAAAAGTTACATCAGTGGGCCCAGGGCAAGCTAACAACAGTGTCGCCACCTGTGAACGGTATGCAGTGTTTGGTGTGTGGATCCAGGCAAGGGGCGGAGAAGTTTCCCACCCAAAGCCTCTAACTGAACATCGTGACTTTTCTGGGTCAAGATTGATAAATCTGTTGAACACAAAAATATAACACTGATTGTATCTCTAAATTCTCACTTCGTTTTTTCAGATTTTCTTTAGTGGTGTATCATAAACATGATCCAAACTGTAAGCTGTGCGAGTCTCAGGCTAATATCTTCCTGGTCTAAACAGAGTGTATCGCCGAGACAGCCCTCCACGCTGGCAGCATCAGTCAAAAACACCAGAAATCCATTGGCCTCTGGGCCCCACACAGCCATGTTGGATTTATCACCCTTGGCCTTGTTCTGTCTGAAATTCGCCAAGCATTTTTCAAATATGGGAACACTACAGCTTGTGCCAACCATGAAAAAGATCTCCGTTGAGTAACTCTTAGCAGCGCTTGCCAAAGTCTAATACTTTTCATGATAAAAAACGCCCAGAAAATGGCACAGTGCCACGACCTTTAATGACATATGAAAAGAAGAATAGCATGATGATAACCTTATATTATTTTACTACTAAATAAACGTTTGTCACATCGATATATTCGTGACGCTGTTATAATCAATAAATAAATCAATGATAATATTTTGCATGAATTAATCATGATATGAAATATATATGATTTACTTTTTTTTCAAAGAGAGTCTTCACGAAAGCTGTACTCTGAGGGTAATACACATATAATACAATTGAATCAATAGATGGAAATACAACACAAAAATGCAAGAATTAAAAGTGTACAAGACAATACATAGATTCGGATGTATAAAACCTTTTCCATTTCGGTTTGTCTGGTCTGTGTAACGTCAAAAAAGTAATATCAAGCGGGCATAGAAATATATTCCTACAGGGAAATATCTTCCTACGTTTCCTACAGGGAGGTTTCCAGCGCAAACTAAATTTTGAAAAAAAATATCACAAAATTATCAAACAATTCTCAAGGTACTGGAGTTGTTGTTGAATGATTAAAAGAGGAAAACATGCAAATATACTTGTTTATCTATTACATAAAGGGAGAAATACAATTCTTTAAGTACTGACTGCCTCACAGAAGTAAAATTTTGTTTACTTGATATTCTATGATACAAGAGAGTACCAACGATTGTTTATTGTTTGTTTGTGGTTTGTTGTCTATTTTAGAAATTATCTTCACTTTGGATAGATGTATACAATTTATTTTTATCGTGATATTGGGCTTACGACGAATAGTGGTTTATAAGCCGAGATGGTCGTTGTGAAATTTAAGCTTTTTTCAATTAATTTGTGTTGAGATTTGTCTTATTATCAATATTCTTTAAAACTTATCTTCAATCAATTTTAGGATTACTAAGATAACGTTTTGTAGAAATATTTAGAAGAGATTGAAAGTAATGGAATTATACAAAACGATGCCAAAATAGTCTGATATGAATTTTGTTGATATATATTTATACATTTTTTCCTACGTAATAGTGCTCTATTAGATTCGTTTTACTTTACCTCTCACACTTACCGTGTTTCAGCCCAAAACATTACAACGTACTGTATACCGATTGTGAGGTGGTGACCCGCCATCTTGAAGAAAATTTCTTTCAGATCTCTAAAATTTAGAAGCCAGTAATATGGCCCTCAAATTCTTGCATGTATCTATTTTGAATTTGTGCCAAGTCTTGGGCAAATTATAATCTACGATACAAGGTAAAGTATGGGTCAGTTTGTTTGAAACTAAATAATGATTGAAGGGTAATTGGGTGAGGTAATGATACGGGTGGAAAGTGCAGGGTAGCCGTTGGTGGTGCCAACTGACCAAAGTGATCTCCAGGTTTGACAGCTTGGGTGTCTTAGGAGCTGTCAGGCTGACAAACTAGCAGTCTTCTCCAAGACAAACCTTGTAATCATAATGAAAATTTATGGCAGTCATTTCAGTTAAATCTATGTTTAGTCAACGGTTTGGACTGGTGCAATACCCCACTGTGGTCCCCAATCGCAAGATCTTTAATAGTGTTCATTCTGTAATTGTAAATATAAAACTGAATTTGTGTTTTGGATATATAGTTAGTAAAGACTGGTCATACGCCTATTTCCAATATTTTTCATGAATATCTTTTCAGAATATGAAGGGTGTAGAATACAAATTTATATATTTATCCATATTTTCTACCAGAGTTCGAAATGTAAAATATATCTATTTCCATGTGTAATATATTAATTTTAAAATAAAGGTCTATTGTCTCCATCGATATTCTCAGCTTATGTTCCACAATCTCAGCGAGCTTTCCCCTTTATAAGCTTGGCTGTATTTTGCACCATACATCGTTAAATCCCCACTGAAAGTTTCTAAGCTGCCAATATCCTCCCGCCGGACTAACATGTTTTGAATTCGTCACAGGAATCTTAGTAATTGCTCTATTTGAAAAATAAATATACATGCGGGTCTTGATCAGGCATCTCTCGTGTGAAGGATTTAATTTCTCGATAAAATGTGATAAACTGTAATAAACTTATGATGTATTGCCAACTTTTCACTGACAATAAAATTTTATGGGTAACTCTCAATTATGTAGTTACTTGTGGGGTCTGGGGGATCAGAACAAAGGAAAGCATTCGGTGTGAATACACGCTACTGAGAGATACCACCTCCGATATACGTATATACTGAGCTCAAAATATGGATTATCCTTCTTTCTTAAATATGCGAGAATACGATTGTCGATGCGGCAGATATAGATATATTTTCACATCACTCCGTGGGCATATGGATCGTCTTGGGGTGTGTGAAACTGCCCTGCTTGGGAACTGCGCATTTCAGTGGATACTTCTCCGATATGGAACTTACACAGCAGAAACTAGATGGTACGTACAGCAAGGATCTTTATTCATAAATCGATGAGAGCAGAATCTTCTTATGTCTTTGTCGATAATGTCCTGTCTGTCTTGGTATTTTGCATTAAGATGAATTCCAGATTCAAAACGCAGGCAAATTATTCCGGGGCCGCATGGTACTATCTCTTTCAATTGATTATTCCAACATTTCAAATCAAAACATTTCTAAGGAAACCAAGTAAGCTGAACACGAAACTTTCAAAACAAATCGTCTTTGAAATTTTCATCACAATATCTATGAAATGGTATTCAGTGGAGATCAATTTTGCTTATCCCATTAGATGAATGAGAAACCAACTTTACACAAAATCGAATCGTTAATATGGCTTAGCCTTGAAACCAAGCAACTTATTACAGGGTGGAATGGTTGCAACAAGATGCCACCAAGGTGCTTTCCCAGAAGAACCAGGATTGTGGAGCAAAGGGCTAGTGGTTCCCACCCCAGGTGTAACTCTACTGATATCCTTCATGCACATTTCACATCAAGCCTCTATAAACTAGACGGCACAAATCTCCTGTCTAACTAGATAGGGTCCCCTGTGTGTACTAATGCCTATGTTTATTGGGATGAATACTTGGAAGCATATTCGGTCCCCATGGAAACAAGATGGTGGTCATGAACTGTCTTCTGAAAAAAGGTGTCCAAGATATTCAGAAGAAATATTATGTTTGCCACTCAAGATATATATCCTAATGAAGAAGGGAGTACAAAGTAGAAGTAAACAACAACACATATCTGATAAACATCTAAATATGATTTTCGGATTATGCGCAGCTTTATGCACACATGAAATGTATTATTTTCATATATACTATGTAATAATCTGAAGCAAATATGCACGAACAATCTCGTATTTCTGTCCTTGTCCCAAGTGTAAAATAAATGTATTGTTTTTTCATTAAACTGTCATTTTATATGGCACATCGAACCTTAATACCCAAATAGCCACTCTGGTTTGAAATCGGTTTAAATAATGCACAATATACTGAATACAGATATATTTCCAGATTCACAACAAAGTTGTATTAAAAAATTCGCTTTCTAAATCATTTGTTGCTCTATATATGATTTTGTCAGCATATTGATACTATACGCAACAACAGTAATACATTTCTAAAAAAATGTTAAACTCTGAAGTGGCAATGAGGCACACACAAATAACAAAAAATCATGATACAGTGATATTACTAATGATGACGAATTAATCTAAGTCAAGGAGACCTCCATCACCACAAATGCTCCTCCCTATAATATCTAAACTAAATAAGATCTTTTTCATCAGAATTTATTTACGCCTTAGAGAGCTAAGAATACGAATATTTGCATAGAATCTAACCAACTTTTGTGAAAATGTGTGAAATCAACTATCCAATAGAAAATAGAATTAGTTTATTCACAAGACATGATCAGCCTTTATTTATTTTTTTAAATAATTGCGAAACACAAGTAGGACCGATACAATTCTTGCTTAACCGTGAATAAAAAAGGAACTCGGACCGAACAAATACCCGATCCTATAAGTGAAACTTTATTTGTCAAAACAATATGTGATTTACAAAGTCAAACAGGTAGTGCTATCTCTCTTTTGATATATTGTTGTTGAACCTAAATGGTGTTCAATCATATGAAAATAGAGGTATATCTTTGTGTGCCTCTTTCGCTTCTTAATCCTTTGTTTTCACTTGGTGGATTTAAACATTTATTTCTTTAATCTGATATTCAAATTGAATGATTTTTAAAGAACTTTCGTTAAAAAGTATTGTTGTTAAGAATATCAAATGAGATAAAAGAATAAAAGCAATATATTCCTTGTTAACCTCCTTTATTACTTCAGTTTGTTAGGTCCCTTAGTTTCAAACCTTTGCTTTATCACAGGGGCAACCTCGTTAATATGTTCATAGGTTTGTCAAAATGTATATACAGTAAGTTGCAACTCTGTTAGACAGGCCCTTTTTAATCATCAAAACACTGCTGTGTTGCACTAATATTACGTCTCCGCAATTTTTCTTTGTAAGTTTACTACCACAAGTTGCGAGGCTACTCCATAGGTTGTGTAAAATATAGCGGATGTAAAGTTCTGATTCAGCTTGACTCTCCATCCTTCAACCCAGACCCATAGAACATTCTGCACACAAAACAGTTCTACATTTTTAATGAGCCACCCTTTTTATTCCTTTTCAGGAGACGCAACAAATTAGTATAAAGCACCAAGGGTCTTTAGAGAAGATGTCCTCGTGCCAGCAACAGGGGGACGGAGAAGCTGAAATTAGATTCGTCTACAGGTAGGGTTCCTGTCTCAATAATGAGGCTTTATTTCTGACTTATTATATCTAATGATCACTGATTGTCATCCCGTTTCGTCGGTCCTGTCATTGAATGTCTTCCTATTCTCTGGCATTTGGCGGATTTGAGGGCAAGGCTTGGGAAAAATAAGAAAGGTTTTGTTGTGCATACAAAAAGCAATCAATGGCATGTCGTGTCGCAACTTAGGTTTTTGAGAGTGGTTTACCTTGCTGGATTGTTTCCAGGTTAGCTTTCCTATAATCGTTGGGTTTTGAACTAAGTGTGAGCGAACTCATGATAACGGGGTAAAGATTCAGATTCATAATCTGTTTAGGGTAACTATTTCTACTTATTTATATGTAAGTTAAGTTATTTTTCATTAATATCTTTGCAAACATAAAAAATACTTCAGAGAACAAGGAATTTTACTGTAAAGAACAGAGGTCTAACTCTCAATACACAAAACATTCCTTTGTTTTAATGAGAATTTATCTTTACTTTCATAATAATTTACAGGCAAATAGAACTGATCTCAAGGTACAAATAAATCTTGCACCATATAACAGCATCAACACAAGACGTTTGAAGCGAGTATTTTAAAGTTTGAAGTTGAAATAATGGCTTTATTTGTTAATAAACTGAAGTAGTGTGATTCCATGATTTATCATTATATAACGGTTGCAGAAACTAATAATAAATCTTAATTGAAGTGGAACAATCGGGAGTTCAAAGCGGATTTGAAGTTGTCATATTTCTACATTGTTTACCCTTGATCAGCAGTGTTGACAATCTATTAAGATCATGTCTTTGATGTGGTCTTAAATCATTAACAGATTGGGTGACTCTTAAGCCGTGATCTGAAGTTGGAAACCTCGTGTATGGACAAAAGCCACTTCTCCAATAATAAGGTATTCAGAGAAAGTACAAGATATATGGTGGCACTCAAGAGATCCCACACATAAAGTTGTGCAACTGTGGACACAGTGGACTTTGTTTTCAGATATTATTGCTTCAGGTTCATTTAACTGCACAGGTTGAGCACAACGCTATTATCTTCGAAATTACTTGAAACACATCCTCTTGAAAAAGGTATTTTTTTTAATCGTAGCAAAATGTCACACTAATAAGCCTATTTGAAGGATTAATATATTATTTGATTCAAACATTTTCTGTTTTCCCCATATATATGCCTAGACCAGAATGTGCAATGGTCCAAGTTAATCATTTTGTTAAGAATATTCATGTTTTGCTTCTTGTCTTGGTGATATATTTTAACGTCATTGGTGTTATCATGAGAACAAGATAAGACACGCAATATTCTATTTGGTGCTTCAGTATTGTATATTGAAGGGATATATATACACAACATTTCTTTGTGATGATTTTTGTTTTGGTTTTTCACAGAACTCTTTCCTTGCGAATAACGCAAATATATTGATATGTACATATCTCCAAACAAAAAATACACACATTCGAAGACCAATAAAGCCATTGTCACGAACCATCAATTTCCACAACTAATTGATTTCGCCACATTTGGTAAGATTTTTGTCACATAAAGTGACAATCCTGGCATGATACTGTGAAATAATATTACATAGATGGCAAAACACCAGCAGGTAAATCTACACGCACCCAGTGCAGTCCAAGCACGCATCTTTCTCCACATGATCTAACATTCAACGAAAATTGGCCATTCCCCAAAGGGCTTTCTCTTCTTCCCTAGATGCATCAGTCCAAAATCAAAAGTGATGCACGGTGGAGCACTTGATACATTTGATTTTTTAAATATATTTCCTGAAATTAGTTACCTTATGTTTAGTTTATATAAGATGAGTACCTTGAAAGATTAAAGATTAAAAGATGAAAAATGTTTTCAACCGTACTTTGAATTACTCTATCTACTTTTTACTTACGTCCTCTTCTTTCATATTTGTTTAATAAGAATAATTGGTGCTAACCAACTTTGCAAGATTACGGTATACACATCAAATGAAAAAAAGGTTTTAATAGCGGTAGATGTGCTCTATTCCTTTTTTGTGTGTTAATTACATCACTGAACAATAAAAACAATAGGGAGAAGATCCTCACTTTTAAGATCAGAGTTCACGTATTGTTTGGTAAAAGACTAGACAGAGACAAACATGATAAAATTCATAATATTTATATTTCTTAGCGTCCTAAATCTTTTGCCAACGAGGTCAATGTCTGACTGTGCAATGACCCCAGTGTTGACTTTATGCGACCCGACACTCAAATACACATAATAAATTACTTTATGATTATGGAACAAAGCCGAAATATCAGTTGTTTAAATTAACTTTCGTTTACAACTCTTTCCTTGACTAACATTCGTCCTTTTTAAATGTTGAACTTTAATAAATGGGTTATCTAATACTGTTTTGTAAGTATTGTATCAAGTTACTATAGGAGAATGAATTGATAATCAAATATATATTTTGAAATTATGCGAGAAATATTAAGTGAATTTGTGTAGATTCAAATGAAGTCAAGATCACAATCCTCTTACTTTTATTCAATGTATTGAACTTAAATTGTGATTTTTCACTGAGCCATTGCTGGGACTTGAGAGATATGCACACCTGTGTGGACTAGACATCCACTTTAATAAATATTGAATTATGGCCATCCTAACCTCATATCAGCTTTGAACTAAGTAGTGTAGAGCCAATCTCAAGATATAAGGCATAATATACCACTAAACACATTTATCTTGTGTATAATAATTGTGTCTCTATGACGACATAATCTCTACCTAACAAGACAAATTTCAATAACCGTGACCCGGGATGAGATGAAAAAAGGCCAGTGTGTATATTTTGTGGACAGGATTATAATTGCTGACAAGCACGAGGTTCAGGCAAACATACAAGAAATAAACCGGCAATAAATGTGTCATACGGATAGGATAGTCAGGAGACGGTGAAGGCGTGGGCAGGTTTCCTCACAGAACCCATTGCTCTACGCCAGGCTTCACCGTCCATATCTTCACCATCTTCCACGGAGAGGATATCGAGACACTATCACAATTCTAGATTTTAAAAGGAAACTACTTGACGTATATTATGAAGGTAAAGTCACTGTTTCGTTTCGTCAAGAAAAAAAACGGAATTTACGATAGAGCTTATTGTATTGAACAACAGGTTAATGGATCTTGCCTTATTATTATGGCTGAGAACACTCTTCTTTTTTTCAAATTCTGTACATATGAAGCACATGGCACTTAAATGAAAAAAAACAAAAACTTATTGCTCACGCCGGACCATCATAGATTTTAAAAATATGTACAATGAAAATATCTACTCTGAAGTCGGTGCAACTAGTTTAGCATGAATATTCATCCATAGTTATACTCATCAATATTCATGAGTAATGCACCAATTTCGTCAGTGAAATGGATATAACTAAACAAATATTGCAAAAAGTTTTTGAAATGACTCAAACTGAAATTTTGATAATATTTGACAATATTTTGATGGCGAAAAGGGAAACGGGATTTAAAAAAAACAACGAAACATTTGTACATGGTTTCAACATGCATTTTGTCTGTTGTTGTATATTTTGGTAGGAATGGCTTATGCCACCTACAGAGATATAGGTATACTTAACATTTTCTACCGATGCTGGGCAGGTGGGCTTGCATTCTCTCAGTGCCACCTGGCGATCATATATCTCTAACAATATGGAACCGTGTCACAAAACCTCAATCAAATTTTGATTATAATTTAGAGATATTGAAATGTGATCATTCTATGCCATTAGATAATCAAATCATTTAAAATTAAATGGCCCGCTTATGCGAAAATAGCGGAAAGTGTTTTGGATTTTGAAAATAGCACTTCAAAAACATTTGAAAAATTGACAAATACACACATACACACACTTAAAATATATTTTTACATTTATGAATTCATATATTTATTTGTTCTTAGAGTACTAAACATTTGTACACCGTTAAACGCATAAGGCTCTCGCTTAGCACACTGTAAAGGTTTGTGCTATATTGGAAATATATATGAAAATGTATTTTCAGAAAGATGTATACACATGCTGATATATACAAATGACATAAGTTGAAATATATATATATATATATATATATATATATATATATATATATATATATATATATATATATATATATATATATATATATATATATATATATATATATATATATATGGAACATCAAGCTTAAAATAATTTGTTATCAACTGGATACGTCTGACATGATTCATGGTAAGAGGGATTTGCGGAATATCTTATCGATACAAGGGGCAGAATTGGTTGATAGAGGTTTCCAAAGGGGTTTTCCACTGAGGATGGATTGCGCCAACATCTTCACTCAGGGCATGGCTTTGGGTTTTTCATGGCGACCTACATTACCAATTGGGAACGATAAATTGGTGTCCCTCTGGACTTTGTAACCTCTAGCTGTTGGGTTGGAACGAGGCTCTCTCGAAGTACAGATTCTGAAGTGCGCATGCGTGGTGAATCTGATGAACTTCAAAGAGTTCCTGGCTTCCAAGAAACCACTACTGATAGAAAAAACCTAGATATTGTCCAGACGTAGACGTGCTCAATCGTTATACGTTTTTTTAATCATTCAAGAGCTTAAAGCTTTAAAAACTTAAGAACAAAAATAATGTATTCGTTCGGGTGGACGAACAGAAAAATGTATCAGGAACAATGTTTACGTGATTTCTTAATTGCACTGACATGTTACTTATTGACTAAGAAAAAGTGAATTGCTGTTGTAGTGTTGTCTGACTGAGGAGTGTCATTTTTTGAGCCAATAACATGTTAAAGAAGGCGTAAATTGTCGCATGTGATTATGCGCAAGCTGCAGTTGGCGCAAGTTGAACATATAAACTGAGGTATTGCCGACAGCTGCTCATACCTGGACCTCATAGATCAAAAATATGCACAGTGAAAGTATGCTCTCCACAGTCAGGGCAACTGGGTTAACATGAATATTCATCTTCAGATATACACCTTAATATTCATGAGCCATGTATCAATTTCGTCTGTGGAATATAAATAACTCAAGTAATTTAGAACAGTTATTGGCAAGGTCTTTCCTGATTGGCTGTTTTTTCTTTTGATGTGGCCATTAACATAACATAAAATTCACTTTTGAAGGTCACGTGACCATAAATGTATATCCTTGCGATACTACTGGTCATTCAGCCCCACGTGACTGCAATAAGCATTCCTCATATAAGTGACATTCGGAGCATCTGCGTCTCTGTTCCATAAATAACCAATCTTCAAACGACTAAAAGACTACATAGCTTAATTTCATAAATTTTGCACATATCTCTTGTTTCGTTTGACGCACGTCAAGTTTCAACTTGATTAATACCTCAATAAAATAACTTTAATATGCATAAGAAAATCTATGTTCAAGGTCTATACATCTTAATATTCTTATATTCAAGTTCATTTTTCAATAGTATTACCACAAATTATACCAGTTTATTAGCGGCGCTATTATCAATTAAGAGCGACAGTAAATCGATTCTGTGATCTAAATAATCTTTTAAATAAATCTAAATTTTCATGAAAATGTACATTTTTCTTAAGTATGGACTTGTAGAAGGGACGGAAATTGCAAGAAGCGAATTGGCGTTCTTTACTTTACCATCAAATATATTGCTTTCTCTGACTTTTATAGACCTTAGAGCAATGGCTGCCATGTTTATGCCAGCCTCATGCAGGAGAAATTCCCGGTGGGAGCCACTTTTATGTCCTTATGAGATATCTGTTTGGCTCTCGAGTTCCACCAGAGCAAAATTAAAAGCAAATAAAATTCCTGTGCTGTGTTCTCATTGGCCTATTAATGGTCACGTGGTTTGATGTTCCAAGATGTCAAGGTGCCAAATTACTATACGAAATTCTTTTGTTCATACCATACTGTACTTTCCCGAAAATTGCATCTAGTTTGTGTGAAGTAAAAACCAGCGCTGAGTTTCATCATCAATGGTGGAAAATGATGTCAAAATGGGAGTCACAAGTTCAACCCCCAACAGTAGCATTTCTAGAGGACGACATGATTAATCTGAATCCTCGGAGGTAGGTGGATTTTGCTGCCCTTGAGAGGTGTGAAATTGTCTCCAATATATCTTTGAGCTTATGGCAACTGTCATAGAGTGGAGTGAGTGAAAACAGTGAGATTAAACGATACAACGCAATGCTTAAGTAACGATTGCTTATACATTCGCTGCTATGACGTCACAAACTGGTTGAATTGATAATGTATTTTCTTTCCATTGAGAGCATAAACGTATTTTACAACTATCAGAGAAATGACCGGAAAACAACACTACTCATTTCTTCTCTCATTTGCTTGAGATTATGTTTATTTTCAAAGAATGTCAACACGCATCGTATGATATCTAATAAACTGCAAATTATGATAAACCATAAACTAGGAGTTTATATGTCCATATTCCAAAAGATATAAAGTTTATTAATTAAGAGAAATCATTTGCTATACTTCAAGCTATACCCTGTGCTATTTCATCTTCTAAATGAATGGTTTGATTTGAAGAAATATATATGTCATATTCTATGGTGTAATATTTAACATAAATGATATCTTTATTTGATATGTGATTCAGAGAAGGTATGATATGAGTTCTCATTGTGTGAAGAGGTTGAATCCTTGTGCTGCCACCTGCATTTATACTTTCCAAGTATATAAATAGATACATATGTGAGTGTGCACGTGACCATAGGTATAAATGGTGGCGATTTTCTCTGGGTATATTCAAAAGACACACCATCAAGACACAGATTAAATAGGAAGAATATCTGATATTCATTTTATACTCGAAAACATTTTGAGGTTTCATAAGGATGAATAGTGTGTTCAGTTATCCAGTTTAGATTTGTTCAATATATGTATATACATGCATTTGAAGATACACTAAACATTTAAGCAAAGACTTTTATTTCATAAGAATTTGAAGGGTCTATAGCATTAAAGTAATCTTTCAATTGGCTATATATTTCCATATTATCTAATTTGGTTCAAAATAGTCAATGCTTATAAAGTGTGTTAAATCGTGCCAAAATACAATTTATATCACATATATAACAACTTAAGAGGCAGGTCTAGCATACGCAATGAGAATAGCACAAGTCACCAAGTAATACTGAGTATAAAAATAAGTTTAATTATCTATTGACTTTTCAAAAGAATAGTCAACCCTATGACTGATCTACTATCTGCTTAACGAACAACAAGTTAACAAACTTTGCAACAAGTACACAACAAGTTAGGTACAAATGCTTTGGGACAGGAGTTGGGTATAAATTGCTCTTTGACCTTATCATGGGACCAGTGTGGAGAACTAAAATAGATTAACAAGCGCCAACCTGGGAAGACATCCTTGTCTGGTGCTGTGGCAGACTGTTTATGAAGACAAAAGCAGGATGTGTATTGACAAATCTACAGCAGCCTAGTTGCAAGTTGCCTGTGGTGGTAATTGCAGAATCGCAAGAGGAAACTTTATTTATAACTGATTAAATGTTAGATAACATTTGTTTTGATCGTGTATCCGATTATGTAAATAATTGGGTATTTTTTACGAAGAGTAAAGAAAAGACTTTAATTTGATTTATTTGGTAGTCTGTCAGGTCATGGTTAGACTGGACCACTCATAAAGGCAATGTACATAATGTACCAAAGAGTCTCTTTGGTTTCCTATCGTTATTTACTTTTTTGATGTTTCTCTTCTCTATTTGACAACTAATTACTGTAGGGAATTCAAGATAGGCGGGTTTGATTGTATTTGTTGTCACAGATGATAACATCCTAAAATTAAAATTATCTCAACAAATAAAATATCAAAAGATATTCACCACGTTTATTTGTTATTTACATGTTGGTGGGTATACTCTCCGTTCAGAGTTGTGTCGAAAAATAACACATTGGATGGTTATAATATCTATGTGACTACTTTCTTAGCCTAGACAAAAATTCAACTATGTATTTGAGAGTCCATAAAATCTTTTCGTTTGTATTTTCTTTAATGCAAGAATCTGCTAAAGCTACAGTTAGGTACACAGACAAATGTTCTCAGGTAGATAGGTAAACATATCTAAGCTACTTATATTTTGGCTTCTTTGTGTTTGATATTGTATAAAATTTGATTGTATTATTTTGCGAAATTGAGCGTCAAAGAATTATAGGTATATGCTTTTACCACTTATTTTGCAAAATGTACAGGAGTCCGATCTGTGCGATACAGTATTTATCTGTCTTTCTCTTGTCTAAGACGTGGTTCCACTAAACATGATTAAACGTCACGCATGTCAAAAGAAAATTGGAATTCATTTGTCCAAGTCCTGGCAAACAGATATGAGGTACAACCTGAATATAACACAGAAGAGGTTTGCTTCACAATCTAGGCCAAACAGAAAAAAGCAACATATTTGACCCAGCTGCTGTAAGGAAAAAAAGATCTGACCGCGTAGGAACATAGGCGATTTACTCAACTAAAACATCCAAGATGGCTTCTCTAAACGTGTGGGTATATTCCTACATGACCCCAAAACAGTTTTTGCTTTCATTTTTCTACCTGAAATTTCATTTCTATTGCGATCGTATCAAGCATTACACTGCAATTTATTATCTGTCATAATGACTTACGATCTGTCAAATATAGAACCGTTTTTTTGTTTTCAGTACATTGATTTGTTATCAGTCGGTTCAGTGCGTGTTCCATACGCATATTAGTTATCTTGAAAATACGATTGTAGTTATGTTTTAACAAATTATGTTGATTATACAAAATACATGACAGGATGTAATATTATTAAGAAAGGGTATACCATATTTATATAAGTTTTTCTCTGTGGGGTTTTCAGAATTCAGGATATATGATCATGGTGATGCCTGTTTGATTGCGTTTTTACATGTTTGAATTCGTGGTTACTTTAGTAGAGAATATTCGGGTTGGATTTGTTGTATTCGAAATATAGAAAATAGTTAATATATAATTTTCAGAATATCATCAGATATTGACTCTTTCTAATCTAGATCTTAGTACCAAATTCGTATGACTGTTTTATTGATTAATTTCAAACCCAGTTTTACTGGTAACATTTATGTGGTAACAAAGAGAGGTATATTTTGCTTTTATTTTTTTAAATTCAACTGGAGACAACGACTTTGTTATGCTGATGCCTCGCTGTAGCAATTTTTAAAAAAATATTCTTTCGATAAATATATATGAAAAAGTAGAGCTAAATGATATTTTTCATATTGATCCCATACTAACTACTATCAATTTAAAACAACATCTTTGGGGATAACATTCAAAGACTGAAATAGGACTTCTGAATTGCGATTCCAAACCCAGATTGTCAGTTTCCCGAGGCTCCCTAAATGTTAATAACGTGACAGAAACAGAAAACATCTTCTCAATTACCATTGTTAATAACATGACAATTATGAGATGAAAATGTAAGCACAATAAAACAGCGCTGACATTCACAACAAGGGAATTAAGGAAGACAGATGCAGACTTTGAGAATCAGGTCAAGGTTATGGGAATCAACAAGGCTGTCATGCAAAAACCGAGACTGTCAGAAACAATGCCATTTCATTTGGTCTTCTCTGTTTCTTGACTGGATGGGAAAGGTTTTAAAGTAGCAATTTTATTTTAACAGTTTTACCACATTATGCATAGCCACATAGCAGTAGTGTGTCTTGATCATAAGTTGATACATACAAAATACACGATACTGAACCTAGAAAATATCATCATTGTAAATATAACAACATGTCTCAGACTTATGAACAGATTGATTATGACCTGTGAAGAAAAATGTTATCAGCTTTTAATTTTCATTTATCCTTTCTCCTAAAATCATTGCTACATTAGCGATAGACAACATTCAAGACAAAATGCTACCAACGCTAAAATAACAAAGTTCGAAATCCTTTTGCAGCAGCGAAGTACCTAATTTCAACCACCTTTGATTTGTTTTAAGTATTTAATATTGATTAGGGTAATGTTAACAAAATGTGCGCAAATGACCCTTTCTTAAGGTATTTGTAAAAATGGACTATGAATATGTTTTCATTTCAATACATTGCATGTATATATATATTTTTTGTGTGTTTCCCTGTTTTCCTGTTCTCCAGCGGCAACATCACCAATGAACGAACCAGAATTTTCAATAGACCTCACTTTCTTTTATTTATATTGTTAACGTACAATAATGATATGGAAATGTAAGCACAGGTTACCAGCAAAGCGATTACTACAATTCTCCCAAAATATCATATCTATATGCCATGGTGCATGGAGGTTGTAATTAATTTTGTAGATTTTTTCGATAGAAAAAGTTCTTAGCAACTAATTTTTGTAAGAAATATAATTAATTTACCTGTGGATATGGGTGCCATCACTACCAGTTTGAATGATATCTCTAGAACAAAATCGTTCTTTTTGAAAGTGTGAAAATCAACACTTAGGCGGGCAGTTTGGCGAATCTAATAGGACTAATTTCAAACAATCTTCTCACCTGAAGTAAAATGTTGACACACATCGTAACTTACAACAACTAACTATTCTCTGATGGTGTGAAAAAGGGCCAATTATAATTGACACCTTGGACACACACTGAAATTTCACTTCTTATATATGAGAGTCGGTTGAAGGTGAGATTCCTTTTTTGAATGACATATAGATTATGGCCAGCAGATGTTTGGTCACTTAGGTGGTGGCGTTTTATTGTTTCTGTGGCCAACACAAGACTATCTTGAGAATAGCTGTTTGCTAGAAACTGTATGGGATAGCTGGTGTCTTTCATAAAGATATAGAGGGTTCACAGAGATGGATATCAAAAGTGGGATTCTAAAGACACTGAACCAGTGCACATCGTTTCATCTTCAACATTCTTGTTCACAGCTTTTGTGAAAAACCCTATCGTTATGTTGCTTTATTTGACAGGCAATCCATAGATCGTTGTAACATACTTTTTCCAGAAGCGACCTGTAAAGCCATTTCACGACAGCATCCGCATCATGACGCAGCATACTGTCTTTTATAAAAACAAGTCTATCCAAATGCAGGACTTACAGATCCTGTTTTAAGTGAAGAAGGCATTAGGTTCTACCAAACGAATTCGATAAGGATATATGGATGTAGGGCGGACGAAGGAGAAAGGCAGGGAGGCCGGGGGATGAGGGGAGGTTGCAGCGGTCTCGCCGTATGAAGAGGGGAGCCCCCCATATCAAAGGTAAGGTTGAACAGATAGACAGAGGGAGATGGAGAAAGGAGATGAGACACAGAGATCCTCGCTCCATAGGACAGATAGACAATATCTCTGAGTGTGATAGCCTCCGTGGTCAGCACATTCATCGTGAAATCCAGACAACCTCTCAAGATAAAGCAATTTGTTAGGAGACAAAGAGAGTGACTTCTTATTTTAGGAAAGGTTAGCAGATATATCAAGATTCTCGACACATGTTTGGTGCATATTGATATTCCATTGATTTCGTACATTTTATTTTGTGAATGGAAAAGAAGTTATTTTCTATCAGAAAATTGATACAAATGTAACCTTAGAAATCAAAAGGCTGATCTATCACATTTGGATAAACTCTATATATTATCGCATACTATTTTTCTTAAAACTATCGCCATGTCTTTCAGCGAAAAATCTTAGAACAATACTATCCGCGTAGACTTGTGTTAGTTTTCTATAGAATAAAACTTTCCGATGTGACAACCATTTCTTTTGTTTTTGATTCCCTTTGAGAATCTCTCAGTGAGTCATTTTTGTTTTGAAAACGAAAAGTCAAAAATGCAAGATTCTCAAAAACATTTAGTGTTTTGAATTTTTTTTTATATATTGTCGAGGTTCCCTAAAGGGTGTCTCAAAGTAATATTTATACGTGAAATGATTTTGTTATGAGCTCTAGCAAGTTTGATCGAGTGTTTGATATCCAGACAAGACCTGTTTTCTTCTTTTGGAATTGTCCAGGACAAGATTTGGTTTTTGATTTTCATTCTGGACACAAAGTGTAATGGTTTATAAACTTTTCTTCGATAATGTATAGAAAACGTTGAGTATCATAACTTAGTTTAACTCAACTCCAGCGTATATATGTAAATGCTAAATGCATGCTGATATATAAAGATAGGTACAGTGCATGTAAATTATATATTCAAAAGGATGTGTCAAGTTGATTGGTTTTGAAATATGCTAGATAAATTTGATGACACAATAAACACGAAAATTAGTTCTTTTAAAGTTCCGTAACAAATGAAAAGTCATACCATTGGAATAGGGCCAACTTTGCCGAGTTCCAAAATGGCCGACCACCGACGCATGGCTGTAAATATTTTATGAAGAAGTCAAACAAGTTTTCCTAAGGTCCCTAAATCTTTCTGATCCTCTGATATACGTGTTCCCTTAATGATTCATTTTGTCTCGGAAGAGGATATAGTGTGGCGTTTGAATGATTTGTGTGAGCAAACGCGAACAGAAAATGAATTGTGCCTGGGATCAACAAAAGTTGATAAGCTTTAATTTTTTACCTGGCTAAATTAAATTTCAAGAAGGTATTGATTCGTTTATTTAACTTCTTCCCGATACAATGTGATATTTGAACATTTAGTTTAGAACAAACATCGTATTATGAGCAACAAAATGGAGTTTATTAGTTATTTCTAAATAAAATAACATCTTGTAAGTGATCCGAAATCCAATATTACCTACTTTAATTATAGTTCCATTTCTGTGTATAAATATTAATTGAATCGGCTTTATTGATAAGCAACTAAACTATGAACTACAAGTTTAGAAGTATAACATACTCTCAGATTATTTTCAAATGAACAATTTTCAAATGAACAATTTTCAAATGAACAATTTTCCCAAAAGGATTAGCTTTCATATAAAAAAAGTTTGGTGATTAAAATTTTAGTAACTAGATATTTCTTTTAAAACAAATAATTTTGATACCTGTCAGTTCTTCATTTTAACTTTCTCTCTAAAATTATGATTATGTAAATATCCATATAATGGGGTCTTTAAAAGAAAATAAGAAACAACCCGTGATATAAAGTAAGATCACTACTAATTTTAAGGCCAGGATTACATATACTCTTATGGTGAGTGATCTAGAAATTTGTCTGCCTGCTTTAAGCCATAGTGCTAGTAGGATGATTACAAAGGCAAAGAGGAGGGCCATCAAAGGTGAACCTTTAACCTACTTCATACAAGCCACCCTACAGGAAACGTTTGCGATTATTGGTTTCTGTCACAAACATGACTCAATGATTGTTAACATGCAAATTTGTCATCACTGGTTTCAGAGCCAAGTCTTGTGTGATTTCCAGCATCAGTGTAGCACATGTTCATCACATGAACTAACCTTAAGTACTGTGTTTTTTAAATGTTAAAAACAGCTAAATCATACCGTTTGAACTTAGGTTTTTTTTATTTTGTTCAGACATATCCTGAAGACATTTAACAAGTGTTGCTTTTATATATTTGTTGACCTTCGAATAATTATAATTTGAATACTACAATATTTTTCGTCATATATTACTTCGAATAATTATAATTTGAATACTACAATATTTTTCGTCAATATTTCTCGTCATTATTGTCAGAGTTCATCCAAAAAACAATAAATAGTGAGCGCCAGGTTCTAACTTTCTATAAATTTTAGGATCTTTTATACGAAACGGTCTACTTGCTTTCAGGAATACTTTATTTGTCCGCAAATGAACACATAAATTGTCATGCACAACTTTGTTATTGACTGTCTTGTCATTGGTGCATGTTGGCCCCTGTGATTTTTGTTTCTAACTTCGTAAAAGGGTGTCACAGAACGAGGTTAAAATGATAAAATCCCTCCTAAATTAAAACCGCTGTGAAGTGAACATACGTCAAATCAAAAGGTAGTTTGAAGGGAGGTAGTTTACAATTTAAATTCAAAGTTTAAAAAAAGCCCAAAGCAAGGGTGTTAATCATTAACAAAATCGATACTATTTAGAAAATTAGGAAGAGAACTGCATGTTTATTCCGTAAAGTTGAAAACAAACTGATTAATGTTTCTCGAAATAGGAATCAGAAATTTATTATTTCGTATCAAAGTTGAATCTTAAGTTAATACAATAACGACGTACGTGAATTTAAAACACCCAATATCATTCAAGTTTCGGGTTAAGAACATTTTGAAAGTATTGATCTGTGATAAATATCAAAAGTTTAGTAGTATCATTGTTAAATTAGGATCAAAATATCAACAACAAAAAAGTAAATCTTGTTTAAAAACTAAAATAATAGTAAAAGATATGTCACAAAAATATATGTCATTGTACAGAAAGGTTTACCTTGTGGATAAGGTATTGATGAAGTGTTCACGTTAAAAGTTGGATTTTATATTTTGTCCATAAAGCACTGCAAAGGTCGAACATATGTTTGTAATGTAAAAAGTTGAAAATATTAAAATAAAAGATTCAAAACGATTTCGAAGCTTTCAAAACAATGTTGCACATCTTTTGAAGAGTATATTTGGTAGACATGCTTACTGTGTAGTAATATCTTTTGGAAACAAAATAAGATATCAATTATATCCTCCACGAAGCCGCAAAATTGGTTTCATTTTAATATTGGCAACATGTTCTTAGTTGCAACCTTAGGTAAATATCAAGATCATGACATAACATTACATCTCCAGCCAATGTTAGGTACTTGAATAACATTTATTTTTCAAAACATAACGACAATTGAGCATAGAGGGTATATCAAGGAAGGGTGATTATACAATTGATTTTTTTTAAAAAAACATGTGAATATAAATATAATAACATAAGTGATAGGACTTCTCAACAGCAATTTAAGTTAATTGAACTCCATGTGATAAAAACAAACTATACATATCAGTTATGGATGTACGACCCTTTCCTTACTAATCATATCAGGTCAAATAGGTAGAAACCTGCCAGGAATGCAAGGCTAAACCATTTGTCTTAACCAAGAATTGGACCACGAACCTCTGGCATAGAGGACAAATGAATTACCAACTGAGCAGACATAATAAAAACCATTGCATTTGATACAGCAACGAATGCATTATACGAAGCAAAGATATAGTACTTTATAATACAGAATATAAAAACAGTAAATATCGGAGAGGAATTCATTTTAGTATATCAGAGGACAGTAGAATTCAGAAGATTGAGGCAGGCAATATAATACAGTGAAAAAGACATATAAACAATGGAAAGTTTACATGATACAGAATACAGAAGATTAGAGCAATGGAAGAAAATGTAAAGAGGATTTCAACAATGGAAAGTATATGGGAATAATAATATACAAGAAAACGTAGGTACAATCAATGATAAACCGTATTGCATCAATAACATCCAATAGATGACAAACAACTAAGTAAGCGAATTTGTGTGAGTTACTCTTCAACCACGAGGTGTTCTACTACTCCTGTCGTCCTCTGGTGAGGAAAAAAGCCTATCTAGGTTTAATTTAATGCAATGCCACAGCAACATTGCTTATTCTTGAATATTTAACCCAGTTTCCCAAATCCATTCACTATCATATATTTCCAAATAGGTATTCTTAGAACACTGCATTTTAAAAGGATATATGCATTATCCCAAAAGTATCTCATGAAGCTAGAGGGATGCAAGGTTCTGAGCAGATATATATTGGAGAGAAAGGTTGGACGTGGCCAGTAGCTGTGAGTAGCTGAGCATGCAGACTGGGCTGCTCATCCGAGTGCCTACACTGATATAGCTGTGCTTTATGGGGCTTACACTCACTATTATCCCACATACGTATGCAGTGTTTGCACCCTGGCAAACAATCTTTGCTATCTGCTGTTTATTCTGACAAAATTAGCTCTTGACGATCCAGTAGTGCATATTTTGTGGTTTCGCTTCTGTTTTATTCATCGCAATTCAAGACTTCATAAAGTCTCTAAATTGGTTCAAATTGACCTTTTGACACTTCACAGACTCACTTTCTGAACCATTTCAAACGCTTAATGCCTGGTTAGTGCGATTTCACACCAGCAAAGGTTAGAATTGTGACAACTTTAACTTGGAGAGGTGCCCTTTTGGTCTCCGCCATTTAGCCCTGGTGATGAATCATTTGGATCCAGCACACACAGTGTGAAATGTAATAAGTCAAAGTGCTGTGTTATCACAGGCCTGCAGCTTGTGGCCCTCCACTTTGCCCTGGCATCCCCGCCACTCTCCTGAAGCCTGTAGTCATGTGTTCCCACTGATATGTGTGACACGCACCACACCTTGCTCACTCCAGTAAGCACTGGTCAAGTCCAACACTCATTTGTCTCCCAGTTAAACATCACACTTCATACAGTGGCGGCTAGATCCGCGGAGATGACGTTCATATCTTGCATTGGGATAACTATTGGAATGGAAAAAGGCTCAAATAGTTCACATTATATCATAAAACTCAATTATTGTTATATAATGAAATGAATGTGAGAGATCATGTATAACAGATGAATTGTGGTGATAAATGCACAAATTGGAAGTGTCAATAATTTCTCATTTTCTTAATTAGGGACAGGTTGTGGTCCATCGTGGGGTAATAAAGAATGTTCATCAAATATATTATGCCATATTTTCTATCTGTGTGAAGAATTATATATTGATATTGAATTGCAGCACACGTATCTCCACTTTGTTTTAGGAATATTATAATATGATATGGAGGCAAAACAACCTCCTTGAGGGCATCTACTGTGTAAATATTTAATGTGCTGGGACATTGGATTTTGCCATATCATTTCTGCTAGAATTGTTCTGTAAGTGTATGCCATACATCATCACCCCACCATTTCCAAAGAGCATGAGCCATATGTATGAGCAGGTCCGCCAGCTGAGGGCAGTCCGTGGACACCATTCCTTCACCCATGCTCAGATTTCCAACCAATAGCACTTCATTTGCATATTCTCGTCTTGTGGCCCATCAATCACGCGACCCATGCCCATATAAGGTGAAAGAAGGGGTGATGGGAGCCTGGGAAGTTGCGCTATCAAGGTTGCCACATTTTGTTGCCTCCCAGCTTGCCTTAATCCCTCACTGGTGTGGGAGATGCTGGCCTGCTTGCCTGATTAAGCCAGATTAAGGTGGGCGCATGTTGCTATGGGGATAAGCAGTTATAGCTCGGCACGTGTTTCGGAATAGCCATGTCACCTCATTGTGGCCATTCATTGCTCACCAGTCTGATTTAGTGTCCAGTCGCAAACAGCCTCAAATCAAGAGCGGCCTCAGCATGCCCAACATATTAAGCCCAGTGAAAATTGGGCAGGGGAAGACAATAAAACAAGCGGCGTGGACACGACAGGCCTATCAAGGCCATTGTAGATGGGAATTCGTGCAATATAGCCGTGGGTGCGAGGTTAATCTCATTCTGACCACCATGTCCCTATAGGGCCGTAGAGATCCCTGCCTGGTGTTACCTGGTCACTCTTTATGGCTGACTCAGCAGACTTGTAGAGGTATTGTTGCCATAAAAACTGGACCCACTGATACCTCTCCTGTGTTAACAATGGACCCACATGATACCCTACATACCATCAGCTCTTAGCCATTACAGCTATAAAAACAGATAGCCTCACTCGGTCTAGCATTGATATCCTATTGTCTCGTCTCCATGGTAACCATGTCACGTGATATCCCATTATTCCCGAAACTTGTTACAATTTGTACAATGGTAAGGGCCAAATTATGGTTGATGACATAATAATTATGATATATACACACAGAGGCCACCTCGGTCTCTCCTTTTCACATATATCACCATATGAAACATGACAAACGATTATATATCTTTATGAAAGTAATATGATCTGTCAAATAGTGATGGTTGAAATCGGCCAAATCCTAAACAATGATGGCATGACTTAATGATTCAATAGCAATTAAATTTGGAAGGAGTACATGTCTAAATATGATAACCAGAAGAATGGATATATGAAATCAAAAGGACAAGTGAGGTAAATAAATAAATATAAAAATTAATTACCTTAAAATAAATAAAATATTTGAATTTTGATATCGTTGGTTATAATACTTTGGCAATTTTAATTTCAGAATCATCATGTCTTAAACGCTCTGATACATGCTTAATAACACTTAATGTGGTAACGGAATCATTAATTCTTAACTATTTAATAGAGAGTGGAAAGAAAAACAAGTGTATTATATCCGGGAGAGGCACATCCGGGTGTAACTATGGGCGGTTCTCTGCATCCGGTTGCAAAGGTCTGTCACAAAAAGACATCGGGCTTGAGGATGTTGAGTGTTTGCTGACTTGGTAGTTCACTTGGTGTAATGTAATCGGAGTGCAATCCCATCAAGGCTGTTAATTGACAAAAGCAATAATGCTTTTTCACAGGTTCACAATACACAAAAACAATTTGGATCGACATTGTATTATGACAAATATGATTTGCAGTCTCACATGGTGCCCTACAACACTGTCTCAAACCATGATACAATCTTGGTCTGATTCTTATCATAAGATATGACTTTCATTGTGTCAGTTAATGAAATAATTCATCAAATGATTTACGTAAACACGCTGCAAAGTATGTTGCATATACAATAATAATAAAAATAATACATATTCATGTATCAATAGCATATTATTGTCATTTTACAAATGTGGTCAGGTATTGAAGTATACAGAAACAAATGCCAATCTATTTATAGGCACTAGATGTTGTGGAGCACTTTGAGAGTAGCGCAGCCAATATCCACAAGGCTGATTCTACAAACCAATAGACAGCACCAGATAGCCCTACATCAAAGCTTGAAATCTCCCTGTAGAATACAAAAAATCCAACACTTATTATCACAGTCATACCTTTGATAAAGAAACACATATCCTTTTGATACAAAGGTGAATAGGTCCTAAATCTTACTCAGCTGAAATTCATTTCATATTGTTATGAAGATCTCCAAACACAAACCCATGTCATCGTAAAATCAATATATGTGGAAATGCACTTGAAAATGGAAGGCACTTTCTCAACAAGGAGATATATCATTTGATAGGCTTTATGAGATCTGAAGACTTTGCTACTTCCTTCCAGCTTCAGCTACTTCCTCCTTTTGAGTCAATAATAATTCAATTTTATTGCTTCATTTAGCTCCACAATCAGGCAAATATAAATACCACTAAGAATTAAAAGGTTTAAATTATCTTAATGACTAGCACTGAAGCATGAACAGGATTCAAATATATTCTGATGAATCTGCAGTTAGTCCCATTTGCCACGCGTGCACATTATGGGAGCCACACATTGCTATTTTAATTTGGTGTGATTTGTGCGGCAATGCTTGGTGTAAGAATATTGATCAGAGTAACAACTTGTTGATTTATGGAGTCTCATTAGTACTGGTACATGAGGGCTGTTCCATAAAAAAATAACCTTATTTAATTATTGAAGTTTAAACCAATGTTAGACATATTTCTTTAAATGAATATAATTTTCCATGACAAATGGAGT
Source organism: Amphiduros pacificus (assembly GCA_949316495.1). Classification (NCBI taxonomy): domain Eukaryota; kingdom Metazoa; phylum Annelida; class Polychaeta; order Phyllodocida; family Hesionidae; genus Amphiduros; species Amphiduros pacificus. Next base: position 35,413,938 of record OX439002.1, read on the forward strand.
TTGATTGACGATTACATTTGATATAGCTTTTACCTGTTTAATAGCTGGCCTTAAAATCTGAAAATGACGTTACCAAAACTTAAAACAAACCCGATCGAGATGTCTCTGTTCAGGCGAGACTCCACAGTGTAAGATAGCTTTCATTCACTTTTGTTTTGATTTATTAATTATATTCCTTCATTTTTCTTAATACGTTTGGAATAGGCCCCAGGATACACATTGTTTTTGTGGGGTTAAGTGAGTGTGTGTAATAAAGTGTGTGTATCAGCCCCAATAAAGCCATGCCCGATTAGAAGGGTTGTCATAAGTGGCCATATGCTCACTCCATCATTCTATGGCTCGCTGCTCACATCAAAGTGATTAGTGCCAGGTGTGACAGTTACCTAGCCACAAGGAAAGATAATCTCTCGCCCACAATTTAAAGGCACCAAGAGAATAATATAGAATAGGATGTTAGGTGTGCCCTTACATTCAGATAGAACTTTGGAATAAACTTAGGGACATATGAAGACGATGGTAATTATAACTCGATACTTGTAGGGGTATTTATACTTGTATATTTAACATTGTATTAAAGTGATGCGTTATATCATTTATATGGTTAAAAAGTGTCCAGCACTATTCTTCCCAGCTATGGATAACATATTTTCAATCTCTATGATGTTAGAATGACTACTTTGATGTTAACATATACATCTTACATAAATACGTATGTTGGCAAAATGACGCAGTTTATGAGGGAAAGATGTCACACCAAACTGATACATTTTAAGCATTCAATCAGTTTCATTACCTTTTTAAAGTTTCAGAATCGCTTGTTTTACTGATGGCATCTTTCTTTCAACCTGGAGGCATTAGACCAATGCAATCTTTTTGTAATAACATCATATCCTTGGGCTAAGAAAGGCATGTTGCATCCCACTTAAGGGGTCAATTCCTACCTCCCATTGGACAAGACTTTCTCTGAGAAAACATTAACCTCACTGGGAGATCTCGTATTTTCCCGCGAAGGGTCATGTGGCCTGCATTCCCAAGATGAATGAAACATTTCATATCACAGATCAATATGTCTGATATCTATAATAGCATTTGCATTTTCTTGGGCATTACATCATGTTTCTGGGAATGATTTATAGCACCCAGATATATCTTATCACAATTAATAATGGAATAAAATCTAATAATCTTTCATACACGAAGCATTGATCACACCTGTGAATTATTCAATGTTGATTTAAACATATTTTTAGAATGACGACTTTCCATTATCTTTTAACGATTTTTGGTGAGGTTGTCCAAGAATGTACAAATGTTCAATTAAGGGCAATCATTCTATGGTACTGAATCATTTTCAAGCCCAGTTTTTAATCAGAAATCAAAATAGATATAGATATTAAAAATGTAATCAAATATAAGTAGAAATTAAAATGAATTAATTTTAGATGCTCCATACTCAGAAATCAAGTTATATAGATATATATGTATTGATTTTTAAACACACAAATAAGTATATATATATATATGTATATGTATATATTTATATGTATTTGCATATATATATATATAGAGATGTTTAATGTTGGGATCATCATGAATTGATTTCTGTCTTTTTAACAAAGCCACGTGGTTTGGATATACAAAGTATATTTCAATCGAAAAGTGATATATGATAATACAACTCCCATGTGCTATTGAACAGGACATAAACAATGTGCTTAATAAATATACCACAGATTTGAAAAGTGTCTGGAGAAGATGTCTGTTATTTTGAAAGATAAGACAAGGATATCGAAAGATAAGGCAAGGATCGAGCTCCCTATGATGATCTAGCTGTGGATATATGTCAAATGCTGTCAGGAAGGGGTATGGTGTAAACCTTGGACAGACACAGGCGCATTTTGTCTAGCTTTAGTTCTATCCATCCCTCCTCCTTAATATCGGCGATTATAAATTACCACTAGTGTATTTTATGTTACCTATGTTTCATGCCGAAATAATTGGCAGCATATATGAAAGACCTGATTTTGAATAGCGCCAATCAATTCGATGAATGAAGAGCATTCTTGGGTAACATTGACACGTCCATGTTCTTACAGCCGGTTTGCCAGAGATGAACATCCACACTGCAACTGGTGGACTTCACTATGTGCTTTTAATGAACAATAACTACAAGATATATGACCAGATAAGCCATTGAGTCCCCACTGTCTCGCATTTAGCTAGTTTGTAGAACATCTATCAGTCTGCTTTTTCTAGCCCCAAACGTCCAAGATGAGAATTAATGGCCGGCCAAAAGCTTAATGACTATTGGATCATAGACGTCACGTGACCAGCAATATAGTACCAAGAACACAAACCTTCTGGGTTGTGAAAAGCAAACGAATACAAAGTTGATTTCAAATGATATTCTTCAGAATGATAAGCGTTTGTTATTGTAAAATTATAACTACCTTTTATTTACATTTATACAGAAGTCGGAAGTGGAATAGACAAGGAAGAGAATAGGTCATGGCGGCTGAAAAAGCAGGTTTCCTCGGGAAGCAGCCCACTGCGCATGCCCGCCAGGTAAAGTTCATTTTGGAATGTATTTTCCTGCATGTTTTTCGGGTTTGCTTGGTGGTGGGCTGCCCTAATTGTTGCAAATTATAGAGTGCCACTGTGGTGAGGTCTTATAAGTGAGGTCAAATGTGAAAGATAAGTGTAAAGTTGGGGTGAGGTTGTTGAATTCATTTTCAACCCCTCTACTGTTGAAATTTTCGCCAAATCTTCAACATGCATGGCAACCACATTTTCATATTGAAAGCTCAAAAGAAAGTGTAAAAAAGTGCATGGACCTGTTATCATATAATTGAATAAAATTATGGCCCACATATTGTAGTACTTTATGAAGGAGAACAATTTTTCATTCCTTGATTCACACAGTTATTTTTGTTAAACATTTAGTTTAATATCAATGACAATTTTAACATTTATAGATTAGTTATGTTTTTATACTTGGAATTAAAGAGAGGTTTTACTCATTCTGTTTTTTAACTCGCTATATCTTGACATGGGCATGATTCAAGTTTTCAAGTTTTGATTTAACATATCAGAGTATCTACCTTCGCTTCCATCTCCTACCTGAGGTTAGGATTTACGTATGCCAGTTAGGAAGCTACTTTGACTAAGACATACACATATGTATACTATGAGTTATGTTTAGCCTGTCTGAGATGCTACAGCTGTCAGTGAGCAATGGGCCCAAACAAAGTAAAAGACATCATCATACATCACCAGGTTTTGCCATGCCAAACTTCTTACTTAGCCATACATCTTAATATCCATCTTGTCATCAAACATCTCTTTGTTAACCTTGATACACAACCAAAGACTGTTCGATATACAATGCAAGTTGTTTGGGAAATAAATCACACGAAAATGAAAACATAAATATTATAGATGGAGAGCCTAAAAAGGAAAAATATATAACGCCATTATACCAAGCAGTTCAGTGTATACATCAAGGACAAATACTAACGTAATATTTGCATGTAAAATGTATCAAATCATGACAATATTAATAAACTAAGCTGTAAATTCAGTATTGCCATTACAGTGCTGTTTTTTTAAATATAATGTGAAGATCCTAAGGCATTTCGATTACGTTGTAGTACACATGCGTATTTAACTTATTTAAGTATTTCAATGCACCTAAATAACTCGATTTTCAATGGAACATAGTTATCAAATCATCTAGGAGAGATCCGTAATAAGTGCAGGAGTAAGGAGCGAGGCACTTCAACGAAATAAAGAATGTGTCGATTTTGAATTTATAAGTGAAGAAATGTCATGATTATTTAGGTTATTTAATAATCACAACAGAATATAACTGCAATGATTCGAAACATGAGTACGAAACATGGCACGATTTGACATCCTGAATTGCGTTTTACGTATATTATATTTCAGTACATCATGGTGTGCTCATCTCAGATAAATAAAAAACTTTTCTTCCAATCGGAGACCTCTTCCCAAAGAAAATGGCATTTCCAGGTTTTTACCTCTCTGCAAAATGCAAAACAATATTGAGATCAATTACCATAAAATCTATTTATGAAATGTGAATCATTTTCATGGCATTAAGACGATAATGAGTACATTTTAGCTTGGAAAAACTGTGAGAGTATTATATTTGTTTAATATTTCCCAAGTTGAGAAGGTTTATATCCTAAAGCAGACATATTGGGCTCATCTTTGCATTCCATTTTATCCTTACGATCCGTTAGTGTGGTGCACTCAATGCCTTATTCCTCAATATTTTAATATTCTCACTAGTATGAGATTTAGCCTTGCAGATTTCCCTCAAGATGATTATGATCGCAGTGAGTTTTCACAATGAGATAGATGTGTCACACTGAATAATAGATCCTCAATATATAAACCTAATCGCTCCCCATAGGGAGAAGAATGAATCGATTATGTAGTATTGTGGTTTAATAGAGGTTTATAGACTTATAATGAATGAATGTATAAGTCTATCTCCAGGGGAGTAAGTGTAATTTCAGAATTATAACATATACATCACGGTATATCGCCAGAGTCCTGTCTCAGGTAGACGTGATTTGTGTGTGGAAATATGTACACTAAATGTTTTCATGAATATACCTGTACTGCCAAGAAATGACAAATCGAGATTAAACCGTTGACATTGTTGGCATCATATATTTAATTGATCAACATGCAAAGTTCCGTGTTACATCAGTTCATGACCTCTCTTCCTACATTTTGTATTGATAAAGAAACATCTTGTATTTGTCAGCATTAAAAGTCAAAGTCTGTGTCTGAAAAGGGCAGATAATATTCACATGAGTTCATGGTTCATCGTTGTATTTTTTATCTAATGAATTGAGTTCATATAATGTGCTGTATGTACGGAATATCAAAGCGCTTAATGATTTCACGATTATAAGTGGGTCAATCTTGTAGAGAATGTTCTATCGCAATGTATGTTTACCATTGTCCTGGCCTTATCGTTCAGATTTGTTTTCTTACCAAGTATCCTACTCTTCTCCGATTATCACGCAATTTAATCATCATCTTCCAACTACAACACAAGATCCAAATGTCAAAAACCAAAGTATGTATCAATGTAAAGAATGAAATATGTTAAGTATAAAAAGCACCTCATATGTACTCAAGAAACCACTCCGATCCATTCCATTTCCAAACATTTTTTAAATTATAGAATAAGTAATCTAGTGCAACCTTTCATAGTACAAACTTATGTTTCCCATATGTTATTTTATCATGTTTCCGATCTCATGTTTTCATCATGTTTGCCAAGTTTCTCGCATAACATTTCGAACGAATCCTGCACTGTGAATGAGCTGAGGTGACTAAACTTCCAGAGAGATATATCCACGCAGTCAACGACCTGATTCTTCGCTTCTAGGTTACATCTTCAAAATGAAAATTATTATTGTGTTTAAACTCTTTGTAAAGAAAATAAAAAAATATATTTTCACATTAAAACATGTGTTATTCTGGATAGAATAATTCCTGGTTGTATTCCAAATAAAAGATTAATTTGAACAAAACGGCACAGGATGGAAATGAAATGTTAGATAATTTATCTAAGTCAGAGACATAAGCCACTGAATTGTCAGCATGTTAAATATAGTCATAGCAAGATAATTAATTGAATAAAGGAAGTTCGTGAGTTTCACATTTTAAAACTTCGTAATGGAAAAACAGTTGGAGGCTAAATTAAACGAGAGTAATGCCGACCTGACAGGAGGATAGCAAAATTCTTCTCCCAGCACAAGTCAACATCTTTTTTTCTGCAGCATAAACTCTTGTGTTTTCACCTCAGTAAATCCTCAAACGTCCAAAATTTGTGCAGGGCCGATGGAGCTTGAATCAGGTCAAATTAGAGGTAAATGTGTATTGGTCGGCGGTGTCTTTCTTGCTGACTGGGCCTGGGCTGGCAAGAAGATTGCCTCTAGTCTCAAGCCGGAATATTGCCACGATTTATGACGCAAAAGTGAATCCCCCTCCATCACAAGCTCATTTTGCGAGGTAGATATTTCCTCCAGTTCCATTAACTCGACTTTACCTAGTTTCTTCATGTCAGCTAACTCATTCATTAGAAGACACGGCCTTATTGGAATTCCAGAAATCAGGCTTACTATCCAACATACAGCCCCACTATTGCATTGTTAAAACCGTCACCTACCTGCAAATATAGAGGTGCATCTCGCACTAGAAATATATCGCACTGTTTAAGATTTGAAGCTGAGAGCCTTCATAAACCAAACATCGATTTGTATATTTACAAACTTATTCCCCCACTAAACTACATAAAATCAATAATTCGCTATGGGGCAATTTTTTTAGATTTAAAAGTTTAAAAGAATCCATGTTTCATCAAATACATTCTCCTGCTTTCGAAACAAGAAAGTTACATTGCACAAGCATTTATCAGAATTAATTATTTACCTTAATAGACTTTCACAGAGGAGCTGAAGTTGATCTTTGAGAAATTTAGATAGCACGTTTCGTTTGTTCTGTGCATTATTAATAAGCTTAAGGACGCAAACATTTATTTTGATGATCTTCTACTCTTACTCTGATTTAGACTGGACAGCAACACTACATAACAGGGTATAAAAGTGTACTCATAGTGTTGTAAGGCTCCCGTAATCTGACAAGGTACAGTATACCAATCCTTTCTCATAAATTGAAATGCGCTTTGTCAAAGGTCTTTGTTTACATGGAAAACACATTGTGGGTGGAATTAGCGGAATGCTGATGGAGTTTAACTATTTGGTGTAAATGTTGTGTGTCTATATGTTAAGAATCTTTGTACTCGGTGCTACATCATGTGAACGCCTTTTACAAGCAAATCCTAGAATATCCCAAAGATGTGCTTTAAAAAGCTCGATTGAAGAAGCTGATATATACACGAGGGACACAATCAATGGTATAAAACTACGATTGTAGACTAAACCAAATTACAAATAACTTATTTGGATTGAATGAAATAAGATCTGCAATATAATCGAAGAAGTAAAAGCAATAAATATATGTATATATTTGAAAGTGTAGGTATTCCACATCTTGCACAGATGTGAGACGTTGGCCTGTTTACTTAGTTCAATGTTTTTCTTTTACTACTCTTTGAATAGGCGTAGGAATATTGTTGTAACTAGCGTAGGAATATCCAAAACATTTAAAAATTTTGTTCAAATCTAGGAAGCAGAAATGTTAAAATTTGTGTCCCCATCAGGGCCTCTGAATGTATTGATTTATTTGATTCGATGAAGGTGATTATCCCCCTATCACATCCGAACTTGAGAAAACATCGATCAAAGATGTCTGGAAAACCTACACCAAAATACAGCACAAGTGAGAGAAAATGTCTAGTTGCTTCTCAAAATTACAAGACAAAGTGATGCTTTAATTGTTTATATAATTTATTTCCATCATTGGTGAGGCATTTTAAATTCCTTCTACCAATTATAAAAAGTGATACAAAAAGAAGACAGATCTAAAATTTATGTAATGAGACCAAATTAGGTGGTAGTTATCTCAGCATAGAGTAAACAATGTTTTTAAAGCAAATATATTATATTCTCAGACAGTATATTTCATCTATAATTATATAGAATTGACATGGATGGCTTTTTTTGAACCAATGAAAGTCTTAAGAATATCTAGGCTAGTGATTGGTCACTTGGTAAGTCACATGTTTCATTTGGATCTGATTGGTCAATTTTAGTCTTTTGGTCTTTCCATTGAGCCTGGTATAGTGTGTATGCATTTTATATATTTTCTGTTACAATATTTTTGGACGTAGATGGCTTTTTCAAAACCAATGACTCTTTTCTAAATATCTTGTCTAGTGATTTGGAACTCGATAGCTCATAAGTTTCAGTTGGACCTTTTTTCTTTTCTCATTTTGTACCAAAATTTCTATTCCATTTTCTATAATAATTTGTTTTCTATAGCTTTCTGAAAAATAGATGTACATTTTCTGATATAATATAGATAAGGAGGGAGTCGTTTAAAAGAAAAGACACATTTCAGGCCAATAGTGAAATATCCATAAATTATGCCATCAATGAAAATACAAATAATTCTTCTTAACCCTAAATATATATCATCTAAGACATATACCGTGTAAAAGTGAATGGTATCATTCTCAACAGTCACCATAAAATCATTGCAATCCCTTAAATCAATGATCATGAAAACACTTGAAATGCTCAATAACTAGATCAATTTATACACACGTAAATTTCACACAACAACTATAGCTCTGTTTTTTGGGGTTTTTTTTTAATATATAAAGTATACTATAGCATTTCCTCATATGTGACTTTTGGACGCGAGAATGTATTTATATTAAAATCAAACAATCGCTCACCCCACTCTGAGCCAGTTTTCTTGAATCTAATGTTATTTTCCGTATGTTCTTATGTGTTAAGAAAACATAATTCAATTTCCTTTGAACATGCGATATCAAAGGAAATAATGATGAAAACGCCATGTACTAGAGAGTGTATTTGTAAATTTATCAACAGTTTATCCAAGAAAGTTCAGACAAATAATATATATATTTGATAATAGACAAAGGCCGTTGTTTCTTGTTTTCCAAAAATGAATGGTGTCATTCTTGAAAGATATCCCTACTCCATGACTCAGAGAAATATAACCATAGCTTATCCAAGGCATGTCCGCCCAATATCGATATACTAATACCAAAGTCAAAAACAAACACAAGAAAGGGGTTCTTAATAAGTGTTGAAGGAGATGTTTTGTGTACTTATTACAGACTTTCCCATTTGTCAATGAGAAAGGGGAATATCTTGAGTTATAAGATATCCGTCAATTCTAAATGAATCAGTATACTTTAAAGGAAACTTAAAACAAATGTTCCCACAACAGTTGTAAGCATATTGCGCGCCTGTAGCGCGTCCACCACGCTCATGACGAAGTGAGGGTGATTTCTATTATGAAAGATAGGGAAAAATTGTGACAAAAGAAATTGGGAAAACTCGGGCGACTGTTTTAGACAAATTGTATTCATATTGTTGCTCAACTTATTCAACCGCGTGTTATAAAAGGCAAAGAATGCGCAGAATTAATGTAGATTGGGAGTCATTCCATGAATATCCGTGGGATATATATATATCCAACCTTTTACAGAGCATCAGTCAATGAAACAGGAATAAACACTAAAACTTCGCTAAGTACTGTATTCCATGTGGCACATCCATTCTGCTCAGCCCACATTGCAGATGTTCTTTGTGACAAAGTTGAGTATTGGAACTTTGCATTGATTCAATTCGATCCGTCAGCTCAGAACAGAGAGGAGCCTCAGATCAAATGGTACTCTATCGTTAATTATTGCGTGTTACTTGGCCATAAATGACACAGAGGAACTTGTCTAGCCATAGACAGCTATTAGAAGCTGAGAAATATCTCGCCTGGACTTTTACAAACCTGCCAAATAACATTTCAACCTAATCTCTTACATCTGTGTAGAGAACTGCTCAAGCGCTCTTTTATCGCCCACTGGCGTCCTAGCGGATTGTTACATAACACCAAGGTGTAAACTGGTTACGTAAGTGTGCGTAGTTTCGTACCAGGTTGCTACACGACTCTGGATTGGTTGTTGGTTTGGAAACAGTTTGTAAATTCTTGCGCTGGCAAAAAAGATCTCCTGTCCATCAAACTGTGAATGTAGTATTAAGATTGAATCATTTTATCAAAAATGTATATACCTTGTGTTATTTGAAAAAAATGACAATAATCATAATAGACACAGTTAATCGTCAATGCAATGAAATAACCGATTTAGCATCCATAACAGATAAAATATCACCTTTTTATGATATTATTTATAAAAAGATGTGATTGGATAACTTAATATATTGTATTTCAATTTGGTGTTTTAATTCTAAACTAACGAAATTCGAAGTCGGAAATCATACATTTTTCATGTATTTAGTTATTGAAAGTATTTTTCCATTCGCCAGTCGAAAGTAACAATATGAAATTTCGCTTCTTTCTCAGAACACTTTCATTGTTGTAAAATTTATAATATTTCTAATATAAGAAGATCAGATATTATATGAGATAAATACATGCTGACTATCATCTTTCGAAAAATAACAGAAATTTCAACAAAGGAATTCAAGATTGAAACCGATTCTATTCACGTTAGTTCCCGTTACATGACATCTTTAGCATCCAATGTCCGGTGTTTTGAAATACTATTTTGTTCTTGTTTTATATATTATAGTTTGAAATCCTCCTCATATGTTTTTATTATAATTTGTGATATTAAGAACAGGTAGGTCTCATAAAGTCAATACACCTCTTAGGTGAACGAGAAACATAATGATGGACTATCTTGGTGGAGTTCAAATTTCAAACACAATGTTGTTCACATTGTTCACCATGGTTTTCACATTGTACACATACACATACACACACACACACACACACATATATATATATATATATATATATATATATATATATATATATATATATATATATATATATATATATATATATATATATATATATATATATATATATATATATATATATATATATATGCCAAGAATTCCATCCTCAACTATTTGAATTCCATCCTCAATTATTGTGTAGAGGCAGGGTCCAAATTCTGTTCACCTAGGTGAGTTGTTTACAGCAGTAAGCTTAGCAAAAGGCAATGTTTTATGCTCATCCTTTGAATGGTATATCCGCTTGAAATTACTAATAAAGATTTTATAGGTAGGTATTTCAATTGAGTTTATATTTGCTGTGAAGGCTTGACAAAAATGTTTACGATTGATATCACTTCATAATTTGGTGCGATATTTTCAAAAGTAAATGATTTAGAAATATAGCCTAAAATATTTATATTCAAAACATTGTTAAACAAAGTAGTTTTCTCTTTGTAAAGAGTAGAACAAAATATAGATTTGGAATACAAATATATTTCATTGTTTGGATTTTTATAAATCAAAACGATTCGTTCCGTCAAAACCAAACTAAAATGATTTTTTCTCATATTAATAATTAAAATATGTTATCAATACAAATTTTAATTATGTAGATTAGTGTGAGTTTCGGTTCGTTCAATTGGGCATCATTTAAAACCAGAAATCCATGAATAATTCTGAATAAATTTGAAACGTTTTTCCGAACAAAATGTGATCGATTAATGATCTAGAAATCCTTAAATTGATGAGAATAGAATGTCCAGAACTATAGTTAATATTTATTTACATCCCATTTTAATCATTCTGTACGTCACGTGATCTCATATGCAAATCAGACAACAAATAGGTTTACAAAATCTTATTTAAGGTGAAACATCTTTGAAGTGGTAGTCTAAAACTTCCCGATTTGCAATTCATTGCAATTCTGCTTTTGTGTTCAGGAAAAGCTGGATCAAAATTAATGTGTACGTGCATACCTCAAAGTACGATCACCTCTGAACGCATTATGATTGACTAAGCAATATCTTCACCGATTAATTTCAAAAATAAAACATGTTTAACTTTAGGAAATCCAAATGCATCACCTCATCCACACACACACACACACACACACACACACACACACACATATATATATATATATATATATATATATATATATATATATATATATATATATATATATATATATATATATATATATATATATATATATATATATATATATATATATATATATATATATATATATATATATATATGCAACCAATTCAAACAGTGTTGAATGAATATGAAATATATTTGGGTGCATTAGATTTCTGATGATTTGATATCATATTAATCTAAAATGAATTCGGTGATATGGCATCAATCATGCATATTTCAGGTTGAGGTATGCACAGAGAATGTTGAGTGTGGCATTCAATGGAGTATGTGTCTACTTGGCTGTATAATGGATCCGAGTTGAGGCAGACCAGAGCTTTAGGGCAAGGTGGTATGTGGCGTACATGGTTTAAGTTGTGAAGTAGACAATAAGGGCATGTATGCTGTTAAGACTGGCAGGTCCTGACATGGTTGAGGGCCCTCCAGTTGTCCCTCATCAGCCCCTCCCCCCGACAGGGTGACTCCCACTTGCCACACATCCCACTGATTCCACTCATGTAAAAAAAATAGATTAGTGGTGAAATGCTCTAGCCCGGTCAGACATGGAAAAGCCATTACTCAACCTAGATATGCCAGCCTAGGCTAGATACAAGGGGCACACGCTGTTCAGCAGCAAGTTTGGTATCGCTGAGCAGTGAACAGATATATTGAAACTGGCCAGTGGAGTATTACGGTGGCCTGGCAAGAAGCAATCACAAATACCATCCAGTCCCATGGCCCTCGTACATTCAAAAAGTCTATATGGCTGTATGTAGTATGCGTGGGGCAATGTCACTCTGGGGAAAATGTAGCTATGGCCTGCTTATCCATTTTGCATAGAACAAGTAGATTGGTTGTCAACAGGTATGACAGCGACACTACAGGAAATGACCTTGTGACAGAAGCCAGGCCTGCCTCCTAGTGGACTTGACCTTTGCCTCGTAACTCCTTCCAGGTCAGCCTTTGCCACGTAGGTCACTTTCACAAACAACCACATCACTTGTGGAACCCATCAGTTTCCAATATGGCCTCGGACCCACACTTTGTATTACCTCCAAATATCCTCATTGGTTCTTGCATATCACGTGACCAACACCCATGATTTAATGCACATAAAATGTGTCACGCTATTCCCTGGGCCATACATCAACGTGCTCATGACCAAACCTCTTCTTCTGTTGAATGTTCAGTTGTGGCAATCTTGCATTAATTTTAGAGCAGGGGAACTACTTTGCCGAAGAGCTACATTTGATCATGAGACGCATCACTCCCGACTTCAATTCAATGGCGGTTGAATATGCCCTCATATTTCTCAAAAGAATTTCATTTGGACAGACAGAGATTCAAGACAGCGGCATGGCAGCAAGCCAAAATCTCAAACACGTTTTTCGTGGTGTATATCCAACCCTTACCTTCCTTTTGACCCCGTGACCTGAGATATGACCTTGGCAGGCAGTTTACCAGGCATGACCCACTTACTAAATAGGATGGTCCGAAGTTCCTTTTTAGAAAACTATTTTAATTGAGCTTCTATGTGAAACACATCAATAAACAAATGGGTAAAAATGTGAAAATCAGAATCCAGCTAAAGTTAAATATTTATCTATATGAAGATATATTGGAGTAATAATTCATTTTAATACGCTCTCACATTTGATAATTATTTTGATTAATGTTTATTGGCACATACCCTGAATTGGCACATATCCTGAATTGTGTTAACCACATGATCATCTTGGTTGTACCGATCTAGATAAAAGTATTTCATCAACAATCTAAGGGGAGTAAATGGTCAAGGCAAATATTTTTATTCACATACATATTAAATTTACAGGGTTGTTCAATTAATGATGTGAAAGATTTTCCACAACGAAATATGCATCATGTTCAAATTCAATTTCTCACACGGAAAATATTCATGTGTTTCATAAAATCCACTCTGCCCTTAAATGAAAAAGGCCATGTATGTTCATGTATCTCAAAAACTCTGTGCCATATGTTTAGACTAAGTATAGAGAATTATTCATGCGCCTTCAGGGGAATGACTTGAGAAAAATGCAGTAAAATGGATGATGGAAATGATGTAATAACTCTCATTGATAATTGCACCACAGAGAGAGGTTGACTCAGTGCACTTTATATGGTTCAGGAAATCACCCCTTATATAACGCCGTAACACATACTGCATGTTTATAATCAGAATAAGAGAGAAACATGGAGGAGCAAAAGCAGAGGAAAGCTCACTTATTCCAAAAGGAATTTCACAATAGATATACCTCTCGCTTTATGGTGCGATGGAGTATCGCGTGTTTATCACTTCAACATATTTGTCGGCTTGGTATGGAAAAGAAGAGAATGTAAGCCAAAATCTCCAGCAGGAAAAACTAATTTCATATTTATTGATACAGGAATATTCCAAAGTACGATGGAAACATGATGAGCTTACAGTTCATAACACAAAAGACGATTACCTTCCGCGTATTATTACTGCGAATATGGATGTAAAAGATATGTGAACATTATCATGTTCTCTAATTTTGTGACGGATATTTCCATTTTTATTTTCCTTATGAAGGATATGTTCATGTTTATTTTCATTGCTTAGGATATGGTCATGCTTATTTTTCTTGTAAAGAAAATATTCATTTTATTTTCCTTGTGAAGAATATTTTCATAGTTTTTTTCCTTGTGAAAGATATTTTCATTTTATTTTCCATGTTAAGTATATTTTCATGGTTATTTTCCTTGTGAAGAATATTTTCGTACACATAATATTGATGTAGAGGATCAACCAGAATGCTGATGATTTTTATGTGGGAGAGGGTTGCCAAGATTAGATGCCAACCAGGCCGACGAAATTCATTTTACTAAGGATTGTACAGGGTGTTCCCAAATATTGAATACAGTTAAAGCTGCCAATATAGATTACAAAAGAATGTTAACTTTAATTTTTACATAACTTTGATTATGTGCTGGAACCATATGTTTCTTCTTCGCATATTTAAATTACTGTGAAATCAAATCGGCTGACATCAATGTATGTTCTGTTGATTTCAATAGCCCCATACATCGTGAATATCTGGAATTTTACAAAAATACAAATAGAAAATGATCACGATGACCTTTTTGTTAAATCGCAATAGTTCTTCTAATAGTCAAATGTTTGTTTGCCGGTGTATCACCTTGGTCAAACCCAAACAAAATAATTTCCATGACAGCCCTGAAACATCACAAGTGTGAGTCTTTTGTACTTTGGTGCTTATGGTTTAAAATTCATTTATCGCTGATACAAAAACACAGAAAAACGGGGATATATATATACATATATTGACATGAAATATCATAAGTGTGGAGAGGATATAAGTGAGGATTAAAGAAAAAGTTTGTGAGTGACAGATGTAATACAGAGTTTCCACGCCGGAGACACGAGGCTTGAGCCATCACAGACCGCTCAGTGAAAGGATTTGTGCCAGGTCTAAAGTGTTAAATTTAGGAGGACATTAAAAGGTGGAAATTGTGAAATTTAAGAGGCCAAAAGGTCTCGTCCATAAGGGTGTGTAGTTATGTTGTATGCTTACCTGCTCTTGAGCAGGTGGAGGTCCTGTGACATATTGCCCTATTACAGCGGCCCAGGATGTGGCCTGCCTGCGTAAGCAACTCCAACACAACACACTTATTTATTACATTTACACAGTGCATTTGTCTTTTGCATATTTCATAAAGTGGAAAACATCTCCTTGATAGTCTAGGGGGACAGGTTAAGACAAAGAAAAGCGGGCGGTGCTTGCCATGCCTTGGCACTAGAGCACCTGTTGAGAACCCAGAAACACCGAAGAAGAACCAGAGAGAGCTAAACACGGCAAATACAAACATTGCCATCTACAGGTATGTCTGTCTCCATGGTTACATAATATTACTGCTGCTTGAGGCTTGATGCAACTGTGATGTCCATTGTGTGATTTGCAGACTGCTTAATCATTGATGTCTTTGGCCTTAGTTCAGTGATTTGTGTATTTGTTGTTATAGCATCAGTCTGATGAAGTGAAAACTTGCTTCCATTTCAGCCATTGCTTTGATTAATTGTCTTCCTTCATTTAAACAACAAACCTGATAAAGTGGAAGCAAATAACCTACAAAGTCTGTGTTCATTCAAAAATGTAATTCTTGTATATCGTTGTTTGAGCTGGCGATGTGTGTATTTGGGTTTCATGACCTAGTAAAGATGTCGTTTACGCAAACGTCTATTCTTTTTTTTTAAATGCAGGTTGAAATATTAACACAAGAATTAAGACAATGAATATTTCCTGCAGAATTCATTATTCAACAAATTGTCAATCGACATTCATGTTTAAAACAATGGTGCATAATTTACAACTGCGTATTTCTGCGCACAAACCTTTGTGTTATCACAATCCATATGTTGTTTCATCATATATTCAGATGTGTGTTGATGTCCATATGACATTGTGTAAATAATAGCTTTGTGGTTGCGCTATTATGACACATATAAGACCACAGGTTTAATGGATCGTTCAGTGTTGCTGCCATGCATAAAGAATCGCCTTCCATAATTTGCCTGCTATAATAGTTATAAACCTGTGCTAAAATACCTTTCAACAGCAAACCAAGAAAGGCCCTTTTTGTAATAATATTATTCAGATAACGATTCGCAAAATGATCATTTTTTTAGCTATTATTGAGTTTGTAATAGAATCATTGCTCATAACTACATTTTCTCATATGATAAAGCCTCATTTACAAAATGACAACATCAGTGCATTTCTGATTACTTCGATAATTCAATCTACATATATACCATCTTTCCTGAAAACTAATTCATTTTCATTATGAGTGGTATAATTTTGATGCAAGCTATTTATCCTATTCCACCAAATGTGATAATTTTAAACACGAAATCATAAGAAATATGTCTCATTTCAGAGAAGTGATGAATGAGATTGATATGGACAAAGTCAAATACTTGCGATTATTAAGATATTTGTTTATATATGCACATGAATTTGTTGAATTTCGATTTAGAATATTTCCTCAATCGTCAATTATTTCAGAAGCATATATCACATATTCAAATTACGGAGAAAGACAAACAGATGATATATCACAGCCAACCTGGTTTTTAATGTATTTCTAATGTCGATTCCGACATTGGATTTATAAGTATTTCTATGGAGTTATGCTTTTCTGCACTTTATCATGAGATCTTCTCCGCAACCATCATGTCATGTAAAAGTAAAGGTTGAGATCCCAAAAAGTGCTTTATAACTGGATATGACAATCTGATAAATATAAGAAAGTGCTGACTTGAAAAGATATGAGAAAGAGGAGATATAGTAAGCTTATATGAGCATAGTGTTCAAGGTTACAATGGCCTTCCATAATATAGCATAGACTGAGATTGGACTGTTCTCTGCAAACGATGAAGCCCTTCTACATATATCAAAATAATTCCTCCCAATAAGAAAAACTGCCGTCCAATCACAGTTTACCTTTTCCTCGAAGTCTATAATTTTACTTTTGACGGACACTGTCCGATTTTGTGTACTTTATGATCTCATTATTGGCAATTATATAGAGCAGTAGAGGAAAGAATAGCAAGCAAAATTGATACCTTTCAGACTGGGTCATTCTTCATCTTAGCATTTAAAAAAGAAAATTCCCTTATATCTTTAATCCATTATTGCTATAATCGTCTGGCAAGTAGCTCCTTTACTTTATTAAATTTCATTATTTTCTTGCAAATTCCTCATCCATCAGCGTAAAACAATCTGTAATTTGTTTAAAAAAGCAGAGTACATACATTTTCTTTGGCTGTGAATACCGCCAGAATAAGGTACATGTATAATTCAAAAGCTGGCATGTTGTGACGACCATCATTTTCAGTTGCCTAGCCTTTGTCCTTGGAAGACAAATGACACAAATTGCTTGTATTTCAAAACATTCCTCAGCTCATCTTCCCGCCAACATAAGACGGTCAGCCATGTTGGATTTCAGCACTGTTCTTGTTGGGACATCAGTCTGAAGAGACATATAATGCTGCGTTTTTCCTCTCAGTGAATAGAATTGGAGACTAATAATTTCAACAAACCTTATCATGTGGATATACACGAAGTTTGGAGGTCTCTTGAGACAGAAATCTGGAAATATCACGTAAGTCTGCTTTAGGGTCTATATTAATTTATATGAATTAGGTCAAATGCTGGAATTCAGTTTCAGGCTGTGTTATGTTCACAATAGCATTGTGCGCTAAACGTGTCATATACGTGTTTGTATCAATCATATCAAACTGAGATTTCATAATGGTTTGCATATTGTATTAGTGTGCTTTTCAATGAAGGAACGTATACTTGTGGAAATTATTGCTGGTTTTATGATGTGGTAAGAAATGGAATATTGACGCGAAATGAAGAACTTTAGACCAGAATAAAATTGAATTGAAATATTCATCACGATTATATGAATATAATCGACAATAATTCAGATCAAATACTATATTTTCTTAGGGCGTTTCATAATGGCAGAATTGGATACAAATATGTATTGAATGTATTTTAAATTTAATCAGGTCTAAATAGCTATGAGTGTTTTTCTATGCAAAGTATGGAATATCTTTGAAAAGTACTTTGCCTCGTTTCACATGATGCTGATGTCAAATTTGCTTGAGAAAAGGTCACAGCGTTTCAGTAAACAACAGTTTACAAGACTATTTTCCATTTTGTACTTCATTATGTTTCCTACTTCACAGGCCTACAATAAGGAGATTTATTTTATCTTTTTCCATATGCTCAGCAAAGATCTGACTGATTTCAGATTTAAAGAGTATATTCGGCTCATTTTGAGTTTGATATATTTGTATATATTGTTTGTTTTCCAGAAATCTATAAATGTTAGACCTGTAGATATCACGTCTAATGAGTACACTAGATCTTGACATCCACTTTCTACTTGTATCATAACTCAGTTCCCTGCATTGTGAAAATATCAGCGTAGCTCGCCTCTACTGACAAACGTTAAAAGCATGAGCTCTGTTTCTGTTTGGAGCTTTTTACATAAGAAAAGAGACAGATGCCGAAGATCTTAGGTTGTTGATGTTCAACACAGAAACAATCTCTCCAAGCGCAATGTTTATCATCGGTGAGAGAAAAAAAGAATAACTGGGCCATTGTAGTACTCGACCTCGCGGAGGGATTTTAGATGTTTGTAAACGTTTATTTTTTTCAGCAGAATATTATAGAAAAAAATAGTCGCCATTTTCTAGAGAGCGCCACGGTCCGGTATTGGAATAAGTGCAATGGGTCGACATGCGCAGCGTAGACTTGGTATCCCTGCGCGGCCTTAAGTTCTTGAAATATCGACCCCAGATCAGAGTAGACCGCTGCGATATTATGGCTCCCAGGTCTGGGTTAATAACCGGCAAATTGTATGACACATAAAACATATATATTTATTCATATATTTCTCTCTCTATATATATTTATCGTTGAATGTATAAAATGATTGTGTGAATCCCAACAGGTTTGTTAAATGTATTTAGTGAAACAGAGTATTTCTCCTCAGAGACACAGAAGTGTTTCTCCGGACATCCATCAGTGTTTCTATCACCATCCAGGCTGTGTTAGCCGAATGAGAAGAGCGGCGTTATATATCGTAGAGATGGATGTTTTCTAAGCAGAATTGTGATGATTTCTATGATGTAGTGTCACACGGGGGACTGTAGATTTTCCCCTCTATGGCACAGAGTTCTCTCAACATTTGTATTTCATACCACTCATTACAGACACAACCAATCCGCTCCGAGTCAGACTTCCCATGTATAATCCACCACAATATCCCATCAGATAAATATCACCATTTCCCGGCCTGAAGCTCCTACTTGGGACCAGCACATATTTACGCTCCTGAGAGGTGTTGTCTGTAAATTACCGATATATTTAATCCTGACAAACCTTCAACAGGCGCTGATGACAATCCAGGAATATGCACTGATAGAAATATATAGACATAGAGTGTTTTTTTGTTTTGTTTTTTTTGTTTTTTTTGGGGGGGGGGGCTCAATTTAAAACACTGTTAGTTAAATTCCGATGTTTTGTTCCCTTCCCGATTAGCTCTCCATTACAAAGGATGGTATCTTATCATTAAGGGCTAAGTTGTTGATGAAATAATTGATGGTCTAAAACTTTAAAAACAGCGAAAATCCTTTTCAGTTTGGTCTCTATTATATGATCAATTGAATTTATTAATTAAAAAGAAGTTCGATAAATAGACCGCATTGTGATTATATATATATATATTTCACAAACTGAATCAAAACATTTTATATAAAGTGAACAAAGTCGGCCAAGTATTTGACCAGAATTTGTTAAATGGTTTGCCTCTTCCTATACCATTTGGGGAAAGACTTCTTCATCATATGGGACAGTTAAAGAAACACGAATAATTTGCTGTATTATTGCACCAGATTATATTCCGATGAAAGCTACGTAAGACTGACATCGTGAGAATGAAAAAAATACAAAATACATCATTCTTTCTCGACAATCATTTTACTACTAACAGGGCATATATGTTTGAAGCTCAGAATGTAGGGGAAATATAAAAAAGGTCAGAAATGATTTTCCCTGAACTACTTCGCCATTGTTATCTTGTCTGCTTTTATAAGAGAACCCAACTCATTTGTTTCTAACGACATTGTATCGATTTATCATCGTACATATAATATTTATAATGCAAAACTCAAACAGAATACCTTTGTCACTTGATAAAATTCCTGGCCAGGTTATATTTGATATCATGCCCAATTATTCATTTGACAAAAAGATAGATATGTCCGGAGGGCCATACAAGACTCCAAATAAATGATTCTTATTTCTCGCTTCGTTTGACAAGATATTTGGTTCAAAGAAAAAACGAAAATTACTTTTTTTCGAAAGGAAAGGCATACAGCTTTGGCGGGGACTTGCTATGGTCCTTTTTTGTATACTTGCTGCCGGGATTTTGAGCTGTAAACTGTTCAATTTCTGGAGTCTGTCCACTGAGAGACACGGTGGGCTACAAGACAGACATATTGTTCCCGTTGGAATAGTGGGGATGATGTTGGGTTCTGCGATCTCACTCATGTCTGAACTTCTCCATCATCCCTCGTACTTGAATAATCGATTTCTAGCACACGCTCTGCCTAACCATCCCGTGCTTCAGACTGCCCCGGATCTTTGGAGTTGGACTACGTTTACTGAATTCCAAAGCTTTTTGGGACTGCAACTGGATAGTTTCTTGGGGTGGCCTTGGGGGTAACAAAAAGGGCTAGTTGTGTAGGGCAAGACTCCAGCAGTGATCCAAAATAGCACAGTTTTGACCTGACACAGAGATAAACGAGCCAAGTACACACAGACTAGCTGGCAGGCTGACAGATCTGCACAAGCCAGGCCAGCCTGCCCATCCATCATGCTGACGGGGCTAATTTGCTTGTATCAATGATGGGCTTTCAGACAGTCTCGTGGATTTCAACATTCAATAAGCACGCTGTACATTCCGAATCTCATCTGGGTGGTTCTCAACGAACTTTGCCATGTGGTCTGTCAACTGTGTAACCTCCATCAGACGCATATTTCACTCATTTTGAGACAAGCTTTCAGGCCAGTCTGACCAAGACACATCTCCACTACATCCTGACTCTAATCAATAGGATATGTAGTTTGTATTTCAAGTATGAAATACGCAGGTCATGTTAAAAGAACAAGTGCACATTATATTCAATGATAATTTACATCTGCCAGTTTATCATTTATTCACGCGCATGGCCAATCAAATAAAATCATTTCAATACATTCTGTTGTATAATACTTGTAAATAGCATATTGTATTCAAAGTGACTTTCTCAAAGGACATTATATTTTTTTTTGTAAGTGCTTCAGATGTGAGTATATGACGTGCTAATTTGAAAACTCCAATTCTTATGTATAAGACCAGAACATCTCAATATAACCTTATATTATCTAGTTTGATCTGAAGAGGTTCATCATTTTTATTCTTCACAGACAATTGGAACTAGCTGCACTTGATGTTGCAAACACGAGAATGAGGCTGCAAAGTTTTAGATCTTATTTGTTGGAGGCACAAATCTGATTTGTCTCTTTTATTGCAACATTACGACATGCTAGTTTCGATAGGCGAATGAAGCGATTTATGGCTTTATCCCAAGAATGAGACAGGAGAAAATGGCATCTCGATGGTATTAGAATGGAGTGTCTCTGCAAAATTGAAAATGCCAATGGTGCGTTTTCTCGTGTTATAACAATGTCTTATTTCAAACGTTTTGCAATAACACTCACCACAAGATATTTATATTATATACGAGGCTCGTAGAAAAATATACTTTTTTGTGTAGTTTTCAAGACAAAAATGTAAAAATACATTTTATGATATGTTTTAAAAATAATATACTTCATTTCTGAAATGAAGTATATTATTTATATATATATATAAGTTTAGAGCTCCCATAGTTATATTTTGTTTTCAAGGTGTCCAGAAGGGTTTTATAATCGTATAAAATCGTAAAAAAGAGTTGTTTGATTCTAAAGGAGCTTTTTGTAGTAAACACATATTTCTTACTATTCAATATATGTTATAATGAAATATACTGTCTTCCAAATACTTCCACTACAGTTCGAACAGAGGTAAATGTAGTAAAATAGATAATTTTGATAACACAAACAAACAATAGATGTCAGATAGAGACTACACACGACAAACATGAAGAAGTATTGTCCTATATAAATTAAATTTAGTCAGCACGGCCAACAAATCTGTTTTAAAGAAGTTATATTCTATTGAATAAAGATTTATCTGGTCACAGCAACAAAGGACAATCTTAAACCATAATTCGGGTTTTGAAAGGCGGAAATACTCGACATGACAGCTCAAATCTTTCAGAATAAAGACAATACAATGACTGTTTCGTTAGCAGTTTTCTTGTTTGATGTATATATTTATTGCATACAAAATATAGATAATTGTTTCCCATGATGCATGGGAATTTCGGATGGGAAAAGATTGAACTATCCTGTTTAATAGCGTAAAAAACAGGTTGTATCACGTGATCATGACGTCACCAAACTTTAGCCCAATCAGGATGAGATAACTCTTGGTGTGGAACCAAATAATCCTTTGGGAATATCAAAAAAAGTTATACAAGGGAATATGTAAAAATATATTTGTTGTTTCGCTGTGAATCCCTACGTTAATGTTCACTCTGTTTATTTGTATAAAACGAAAATACAGACATATTCACTGAATGACTTTTTTATATTTTAACTAAATATTGAAATCTACAAAACCTTAAATTGTTACATACATTTCTTTAAAAGAATCAAAATGTCATCATCCCAGTGCAGTACATTGTATTTATAAATAAGAAATCTGTCTGTTGCATTGCAGTGTTTCATTTCTAAATATTTGATATAGACATGTCAAGATATTGTGAATTTACAACGTGATGAATGTGCGCTGTGTCTTAGTCGAAATAACACATTGTCAGGAAAAACTAGTTATTAAGTGTTAGTATCAAATAATTTGCATATGTTTATATATGGAGTACTGATTTTGTATTTACTTTGAAGAAAGCTGTTTCCTTTAATTCTGTTTTGTTCAGATAAATAATTTTTATTTATTTGTATAAATAGGCAAGTTATGAAAGGCAATTGTCACATACTTAGTGGTTCAAATCATACAGACTGTTTGATAACGGTTAGTTCTTAAAATTTAAAGATCCTTTTTTGACAATTCAATTTAATTACAAACTTTTGCGCAGTATTCATTCTTACACCCTATACAAATAAAGTTGTTAAATCATATTGTGCCTGAAAGCTCTGTAATAATCTTAGGATATGACTCGGTTTCAACATATGAATTATTTAATATTAACAATAAAATGGGGAAATTTTTCCTTTGCAATTCGGAATTTTAATAACCGGAGTTAAAGCATATCGATATGATTGGGATCCCAGGAAAAGTATACAACAGACCCTATTTCGTTTTAGAAATAATACTGAAGACATGTAAACCATCCAACCAACCCATGCTGTCTATTTGGACAGAGTTGGTACTTTGTCAATTGGAGTCAAGGGCCTGTTATACTCTCTTTCAGAAGGAAAAGGTGACTGTTACTATCTTGGTTTGAAAAAGAACACAGATTGCATCATTCATTTCCCTTCTTTGGACTTTTATTCTTTTGTCCCAGTTTTGTCCAAGTCTTTTAGAATTAGATTAAGTATCGTTGTTGTCATCTTTATGGCCCCTTTGGACCCAGACTGTTCAATTAAAAACTATAGGTACATAGGGCCCATCAAGACCTTTGCACTAATACAATTGTGGTGTGTCTGTGGGAACAGTTAAGATGTTGTTAGTGTTCCCCATAGTGCCCTGCTTGAAGATCACCTGTAGAGTAAGAGGCCATCATGCCCCGGCCTAGAGACCACCTCAGATGTTTGATTGCCCTCACAGGGGGCGTGTCACCAGATGAACTATCCCATGTGACCTCATCAAAGTATAATTGACCTTTCCATTGGTGAGTGGGCCATTTATACGTCACGTGATCCGGAGGGATGAATATTCATCAGTTGGTGGTGGTTCTTTATTGGTTGATATATGGGTAACTGAGGGAAAGTTCAACTTCTATTGACCCCCTTTGTGACGAATATACGTGACTATTACTGCATAAATTACAACATAATAAATTGCGAACATAGTTATATATATATATATATATACATAAATATATAGAAAAGGGAAAATATAGAATTTCATAACTTTTTAAACTGGATACAAATTAATAAATTCTAAGATTTCTTTCCAAAATGCAGCAAAAGGAACATGTGCAAGCAGTTAAATCTAAAGTCAGTAAATTATAGCTCTTTTTTCGTGAAAAAAATGTTCAATAATGTGTTACATGTTTGTCTTGCCTTTCTTTGCACGTGCTAGATAAAGTTTTATTGAGAGGGATTCCTACAGGTGGCTCAGGTTGCCTGATTTATCTAATCACCTTATACCGCACAGAGGGGCATTCCTTCATGAAATATGAGACAGCTTTCTCATCGAGAAGTTTATCAAGTTATTTATAAGGAGGTTATTAACAGGCAGGCAGGGCTCCCAGGAGGTGCATTTATGTAAATGTCTCCGGTCCCCAAGATAAAAGGCATGTGCAGTGCATTTGACGATGAAACCCCCACAAAATAGGGTTATAGCTTCAGCTGCTCTCTGGTTGGCTATGCAGAGTCACGTGCTAGGGGATGGGCAAAGGTCAACCCACTTCAACAGAATATGAAAAAACGTACGAAAGTCGGCTTCGTGAGGCTCAGAAGCATTTTATAAAATTCCGATATCATTTTACCTTTCAGAATTCAACATTGTGTGGGATGTTTTGAAGTCAAGAGGAGGCAGATCTTCTTGAGTGATCCATACAGTAAATAAGCCTTGTCGCTCTCTCAATGGCTGACCAGACTCACGTGGTAAGTGTTTTTTTTTTCTCCTGGTTCAAGGTTGAATTAATTATCGTTAACCTTTTAATCCATTAAACAAAAAGATGAGAATAGAATATCTTAAATATATCTAATAATTTAACAAAAAATGATTTTTTTAAATGAAAATATGATATATTAGGTACGATTTCTTTTGTTCATAATAAACTGACCATCTCACAAAGCGTATGGATATTGCTGACTATTCTGGCACTATTTCCCATGGACAGAGTACTGTACATCCGTTTCATCAAGCCAAAAAAGGCAGACGTTTCACAAATAATGGAGTTTTATCGTGTGAACCGTTTTTTTTAGAAATACACAAACCGGAAATACATAAGATTTGTGGAAGCTACATCTATGACAATCAGGTCAAATATTCCTAAAAATTCAAGATGGCGACTCCCATATCTGTTTGCGGATGCATTTCATGACTTGCTCATCAGCCTCCAAAATAATCAATACTCTCTAATCTACAGCTTAGTGACAAACTAATTTAATAAAAAAAGTGTTGATTCAAACCAAACATGTTATGTTTCCACAATTCTCTTCAAACAAACAAAAACAGGGCTAAATAGGTCAAGGTGATCTAGTTGCTGAAGAAAATGTCGCATTGTTATATATAGGTTAAAATATGTAGGCAGGTACATCAAACGTCACACAGAAGAACAACAATGCTTGAAATAAACCTCTTTACTGTCCTTTTTTCCTTTATTCTTCGAACAGGTAAGGCATGTTTGTTGGATGAAAATGAACTTCCTCTGACTGACATAATTTCCGATTTGTGAAATGGATGAGTGAGTGAATGAATTCTATCAATATGTTATGTTTATTTACTATCATATCCATTTTTCCATTCATCTGACTTCCATGATTACTCAAGCCTTATTAGGGTATTTATCATTCGTATATAATTTCTGAATGATTACAATTCTGTGAGATAGTGTTAAAGTCTTTTCCTTGGTTCATTTGACAAGGAATGAGCAATCATTTACCAATAATGTTAGCATCTATATTGTTAGCATCTATAGTGTTTAGTTTATTGTATTTTTGTGAAAGATATTTATCCGAGTCAATTACTTTTACTGTGGTGCTTGATACTTGACAATATTTTTCACGTGGTAAGAGACATAGTAATAGCTTGCAAAATGATTTATATTTTTCTTATTGTAATTCCATAAAAACATAACAAAATTGACTGTTAGGAAAAATATTGCATATGTATATATGTGAAAAATTCTTGTTTACAATTCGCCGTTAGGCTTTTAGAGTACCTTTATTTTTCATGTGGACATAGACAAACTAGTGGTTGAGTTCCAATTATCTGGCGAGTCCAATTTTGTCTGATATATCACCCACAAATTGTGTTGTATCATGAGCTCCCAACAAACCTTCTGAGCATGAGAAATGCCACAGCTTTGTTGTGAAAACAGTACAGCTATTTGATACCTGAGGTAATGAGGGTGCCAATGAGTTTTTATAATGTCATTTACCGCAAACTGGGCATATTAAACAATTAACTTTTTTTTTGAAAAATGTATCTCTTAACACTCTGACATAAGAACATTGATTTTAATGATCTCAGGCCTAAGCTTTTGGCAAAAAAAGGTTTGAAGTGTCAACTGAGGTGAATGGCACTGTGGTCATGTGCCATTTAACTCGGTGTTAAACTTATGTCAGACTCTCAAGCTCAAAGAGAGATTTCATTTTTTGGCCTGACACCTAGTGGTCAAAACCAATGCGAGTGAGGTGGACCGAGCGACATTTGTTGGTTGACCGCCATTTTGGCCCAGTGCCCAACTGCCTGGATTGAATATGTTTCCTCTGACGGTTCATTCCAATTCTTTCCTAAGTTCACTGATGTCTTTGAGGCATTTCAAAGACGTTTGAAGTGTCGTTGTGTGGTAATAATATCACACTCCAACTACCCGCCGAGCGCTTACTTTATGAGAAACTGATAACTGTGCAACCGACTACGATATTTAATAAAAGTCAACCGTTCTTTTGGCCTTGAGCTAAACGTTAGCTCACTGAATCCTATATATTTTATAATCAGCCTGTAGCATAATATTTTTTGTAAAATTATGCAATCTTAACCAATAGTCATGATAATTATGATAGAAACAGTGAGCAATTTATGGTTGTCAAAGCGACGGTACTGTCAACTGTTCATAGTGCGAAGTTTGAACCCATCTGGTATCTATGGTTTGCCCTGCATAACTTTTACAATAAATCTTTTAACTCATAAAAGAATCTCAGAAGAACTTTGTTGAATACTTTGTTAAATTTTAGGTCCAGATATCTCATATGAAAGGCTGGTTTTGCGTATACGATCCTTTAATTTAAGTTCATATTATATGGCAAAATGTCAAATAGATTCCTTCTAATCAAGTCAAAATATCACCAAAAAAATCAACCAACTTGAAAGACCTTTCAAATATTGGAGATGAACATGTTGTGGTGCTGCCTTTCTGTAATATATTGAAATGCAGTAAAACTTTGCAACAAAATTTGGTCCAGATTTAAATGTCATGTTCAAACTGCAGAACAGGTGAATTTAATGGTAGAACGGTAGATACATCAAATATTTTTTGTAGCCCCATATGAAATGTGTTGTGAAAATGATTGCAAGATTCTGGTATTCAGTGGTGATACATGATGGATCAGTTAGAAATAAAATAACGACACCGTGCTAGATATAAATAACAAATAGGTAAGAAGAAATTTGCACTCTGGGTGAATGTTTCACAGTAATAGTCAGTGTGTCGCAATTCTTTACCTGGGCCGGACATGGCCTCAATGTTTAATGTTTTTTCTCCCATCTTTGAGCTCATATTTATCCAGTTTGGGCGATTAGAGGAGTACCGCCAGTGCCCACAAATCGTCGGCCTGAGTTAACAAATTGGTCGGTGAGAGTCGACAAATATGTCTTGGTTTATGAAGATTCACGGATCGCCATTTTTGCGCTGTTGCTTCCATCAAAGAGACTTGCTAAACACACGGCCTTCCTTCCTCCACGGCGGCGGGGGATTTCTGGCCGTTTTCCTGTCCCGAAAATCAAAAGTAGACGTCGGACAGGCGATTCTCACAGTATATATGAGAATCGTCATCCCCAATATCTAGTTGATACGGAGGCACACCACTATAGGGGTAGGTTTCTTAATTTCCATTTTCCCACGCTCACTTAGTATTTGCTTGGAGTATAATATAAGGTACGAGTTATTTCTTTGATTCATTTAAGGTGAGCTTATTGTTCATGGCCTTTCTCTTCTTTTTATCTTTTCTCTTTAAAACAAAAGAGAAAATCATATTTTAATTTCGACTGTATTGACGTATATGGTGTAATAAGGAAATTTGATTTTGAGTTGCAGTTTGACCACGTGATTGTGTGATTATTCAGATCACATGTACACGTGTTTATCTTGGCAACATCAACATTTGAGAGAAGCCTTAGGTAATTCTATTCTTTCGTCTGGCTTAATATTATAAATAAGTTATAATTGATCCCGAATCTGAAGGCGCACAATACTACAAGTAAAATCCTATAACCCCGTTTTAATTTAGACACCATCTTTTATTGATAGTCAGAGCTTTCTTTGTTTATTTGGTTGAATTATGTATTGTGTTTTCGGCTATCTCTCCAAATAACTGTCATAGGTTGCTTTCTGGACAAAACTAACAGTTTATGGTTATTATTATTTTAATAAAACGAAAGGCCTGGTAGCTAATTTCGTATGCGGAAAAGTCCTCGAATGTATGACATAATAGTACAACTTGTCTTGCGCCAGTCTAGTACTGATTATTGATAAACTCTTTATAATTTATCCCTTAAAATCCTTTGTGAACGTTCTTGGAGTGAAACATTATCTTTTTATCTGCACTGTTTTAGTCATGTATTGATAAAACCAAACGGTAATAAGGTGAACAGTCTCGAGATATTTTAGTGAGCCTAATTTGACCGACAAACAAATAATCCTTTTCCCTCGGCAAATGGATTGTGAATAATCGAAGCTACATTTCATTTCCAAATATCCAACCAATTTAGGAATATATGTTGTATATAGCATATCCTAAACGATTAATTCAGTTATTGCATTAACCTTTTTCAAAATGATTAATATGTCACATTAATATGTGTCTGTTCATAGCTCATTCTCGTCTTATAAATCTGTATTTTCTGGATTTATCGTCAGTAGTTCAATTATTTCGTTACACCTATTTTCCTTTATCATAATAGAACGAGTTAGTTTCTGTATGTAGTAATATAATATAATTATATCAGTATTTAGCCCTTATATGTGTTTAAAATATATGAAATATAACGCGTACATTCTGTAAATCCTCCACGCCTGATATCAGGTTTGTTTGACAATTTTCCACAGCAAACCTTTAACTGTATAACTATTCGAATTTCACTTAGAACAAAGCTAAGGGCACAGACAAAGCTGGCTCATTACATGAAGTAAGGAAAGTGATTATTCAAGTTAATTATTCTGCCATCAAGTAATGTCTATATATACACACACTATGTTGGAGCGGTTTCCTCTGCGATACGTCTTTGTTCACAAATATTCCCGGATTCTCAGAGTAATACTTCAAGTTTTTCCCCTTTCCATGTCAGGAGTATATTCACTAAAATGTAATTTAAAGTTTTCAACGTGTCCGATATTCACAATAACAATAGTCTAGCACACAAATAGCAGGCATTGTCCGCGTCAGAGTACAGACACCAGTCTATCAGCTGCTGACTTAGAAGAAAGTGTAAGTCAGAGTTTTACATACAGGTGGCGCCAGCCACTAATGTTCTCAAATATTGAAAAAGATCAATATTTTGAGAGCCGCAAGACTTGAGATTTGTAGTAGCAGTTGACCTCCAGTCAGAGATAGAGCAAATACTTAGTTTGACATCCTCTAGGGCCTAAGATAGCGAGATGAGTAGAGAAGACAGCAGATGAGATCATATCCAGTCGGCAGAGAAGAAAACGTCGCCAATTCTTCATACTAACTAGTTCTGAGCTACTCCAAGTCCCTGTTGTGAGATTTCATAGATTAATTATTCCAGGGAAGAAAAGTTGTAATAAATCTTAGCTAAACATCGTTTCCAGTCATCCTGGTAGACGAAGTTTTGGTTCAGTCTGTGTGTAGCAACTTTTGAATCTCTTGATTAGTTTGTGTTCGTCTCCAGACGCAACTATATACGTGGAGAAGAATATTGTTGAGTTTAAGATTTTAGATTTCATTTAGACTTGTGAATGTGTTAAAGTTGTAACATTTATGCCAACTTTTATAAGTTGTAAATCAGATCTTGTTTAATGCAAAAGAAGTATTTCATTGCAATGGTTATTGTCAGAAATTGTTCGCCTAAGCGTTTTGTTTGAAGTATAATATTTTAACCTTTGATAGCGAATCAATGCTTGATAAGTCGTTCACATCGCAGTTTCTGTTTCAGGAGAGCCATACCTAGTGCATGGCATTCATGATATTCTTCAAAGTAAATGTACTAAGTTTTACTGGAAAAATCAAATAAAAGGGATCCATACATGTGACAAAAAGATTTAATTGAGAAGAATGTGTGGAAACTTGAAAACATAAAATATGAGACTTTAATGTTTATTGCCCGAGAAAACCCGAGCTGAAAGTTGGAATATTGACGCTATGCAACTCGACACGTACATCCACACAACTTGTCTGGTTTTGGTTTAAAGTTTGAGTGAGTGATTTGAAGGGAATTAATCCTCAAAGTTGGTTTAGTTTAGACCAGAGGAGAGGTGGATGAGTCTGAGCAGCTTGTGTCTGGCATTGATAAAGCTAGAGGAATTCTGAGAGCGTGTTTGTGTAATCCTAAGCCGGTCTCTGACAGTGGCACATAGAAACACAGAGAGGAAGAGTGTGAGAGACCGTCTGCTTCGGCTACGTCTGTACAGGTCTATAATCAACAGCCCTCCCTTGTACAAACTCAAGATTATCCTATCTCCAGGTTGGCTTTTTCTGCTGGCAAACAAAACCCCACACAAACATAGAGTCAAGGTAAATGGATCCATCTATGCCCTGTATGCATAGAGATATTCCGTTCCTGAGTTTGTTACTCAGCAAATATGCCATATTGCAGACGGAGACAGATGAAGAAATACTTCCTGTTCATTTCAGCCAGCCAGGCAGAAGATTGTATTTCGATCCCTCCCATGTCTTTGAGACGACTCCCAGTTCCTACCT
This sequence comes from Amphiduros pacificus, assembly GCA_949316495.1. NCBI lineage: Eukaryota > Metazoa > Annelida > Polychaeta > Phyllodocida > Hesionidae > Amphiduros > Amphiduros pacificus. The sequence goes on from OX439002.1 coordinate 35,445,322, forward strand.
TGATTAAATCGAACGAGGAAAGTGTTGCCAATCTATTTCCTCATTCCCGTTTTTGTCCACAATCCGCTCTCCTATGCGTGTGACCAGAAACACCTTTCATCACCTGATTTTCCTTCCAATTTTCTGCTCTGTCAGATCCTAATGGTTTTTCTTGCAGTTAGGACTAGATTTCGATCCTTTTCCTCTCATTACATAAAAAAGAATCCTAATTGAATTAACTTTCTGCAATGCAACATCCCACTGTTATCCTTCAACCCCCACCCCCTATCGTATACAACTTTTCGATACCGTGCTGAAAACTTTTTTAAGAGTAGTTTTGATTTTAAAATTGAATATTGTATTTCATAAAAAAAGCTTAATAGCTTCCTGTAAAGCACCTGCCGGCGTGGTGTCTCTCTTCTCAGTAAAGTGTAGAGGAAATCGATAGATTGCATGGTTATGTGTTGAGGTTTCAAAAAAGCATGGCATAGTGTGCAGATGAGAAATGTGAGGCTGTTAGAACGGGTCAGTCTTAGAGTGTGCAGCAGGGTCAAACTCCCACCCGCTATCCTGAAAATACAATATCATTTAGCTTAGACCGTACCAGCATCCTCTCTATGCTTTAAGGAATCTCACCCTCTGCAGCATTATCAGATTTGTCTTATAGGCACCAAGGACTGATTGCTTTGTGCTTCTGTTCTCTTACATCATCTGCAACATTTTGGTTTTACCACGAGCCTTCATTCATTCTTATCCAATCACCAATTTCAATTTAGGGGTGGATTTTTATCGGATTTGTCCTCATTGCTTTGATTTTCGTAGACCTGATCTGATAGTCGTTCGAAAGTGTTGATTTCCTTGATTGATTTACAGTTAAGTTTACACCAATGTTTTAAGAAGTGTGTGTAATGTAAAGGAATCTTGCTCCCAAGAAATATCACGATCTTAATAGAGATACATATATAAGTTTGTTTCATTCTGTGGAATAACGAAACGAAATGATCCGAATTTAAACTATTTTTTTATTCTGGTGTTTCGTAGGAAAATAAAAATAAGCAAAACAGATCGGAAGATGGAACAGAATCTTCAAAATCTCTACTGTTATGTCAATCATGGATCAAAATCAAGGGCATTATTAACAGTGCAGAATTTGAGGAATTATAAATGATTATTCTATGAACAGTTTATTTGAAAAGGGTAATCAGTTGTGATGTCTTTTATAATATTTAAGTTTAGTGTTATTTGACCTACCCTTGAGCATACCATTCTCGTGTACAACTTTAGTAATTTATTGCACAATTGCCATAAGCTGAACCATACGCATATTTCACAGTTATAATAACTTATCACAAGGTTATCATAGTTCTTGACTCTCTTTACAGAAGGTCAGTATCCTTTGAGTGTGCCGCGTTAAAAAGAGTTGAAATATTACAAGTAACCCGGATGGATGAAAGTGCTTAGAAAACAAGGAATGCCTTAAGTTTGTCTCACACAATTAGATACCAACAACAACATATGCATTTGATTCTGGTTTCAAGAAAGAACTTAATATCCTGGTTTAGACTGGAATAGCTTGGCAAACATTGGGTGTTGGACGGGACAAGGCAAAATAAAACACTTAAAAAAGTAAACATGTAAATGAAAGTTGACAGGCTTCAAGGAGAAACAAAAGAAATAATGTCAGATTCTGAGTTATTTATTTGTGATGTAAGAAGCCTAAAGAATACCACATGTTATAGCAGGTATTCTTTGAGGTCACATGCATTGCACTACAAATGGTACACATTTGATAAAACGGTCTTCTTGGATGGTCTCCAAGCTGTAAAACTTTTAATGATAAAATATCTAATCAAATTGATACATACCAACATACGCAAGTGTTGGAAAGTTCATTGGAGGCCTATACAATAAATGTGAAATGACGATTCGTTGAATTCGCCCTTCAAAATTAGACACCATTCCTAATAATCTGTTTCGTTCAAAATTACATTCTAACACGCACACAAGTGACAAAAGAAGAAAAACCTAAATACATCCATTTTATTGATCCATTTTTGTAATTGAACGAAATTGGATTGTGTAACTCTTTGAAGTAAACAGCTTGCAAATTTCGCAGTCCAAAATCAATTTGAGTTTTTGTTGAAAAGTTTTTACTTCTATGTGGAAGTTTTATTCTGGCATTGTGTTTTGTCATTATTCAAGGATTTAGGGTCAAGATATACATTGACAGATTTTGTTTGATAGCGTACGATATTGTAGAAATGGCATCTATAGGGTACTCTTATCATTATCATGCAAAGCAGCTAGTTAGGAATACATAGGAGTCTACATTGAAAGGCGTTAGATGGGCTGTGTTTCTGCCATGACATGTTGTATTGGGTGGGGCTTGTTAGTTTAGCTGACTTTGGTGGTGTGTGATGTAATGAGTTTGTATCGTGATATTGGCTCGGCAGACAGTACCATCACCATTCGCACAACACCATAAAATCCTCTTCGTCGTTCCTAACAAGGTATTAGCGATTTGAATTCGGATCTAAAATTGTGTTTTGCGAATGTTCTCATCCATACAAAAACCGATAATCGTGTTCTGTAGTCTGCTGTTATCATTTATGCAAATATCATATCCAGTTTTTCCATAGGTCATCAGCTGCACCTGTGTCATTTTGTGTTATTTCTATGCAATATATTATTGTTGGTATAAGCATAGAGTATAAAGGTCGTAATCCTTTTCTACCTTGTCTGTTGCCAATAGTTATGAACTACAGCGCAAGATATATGTATATACAGACCTTCATGCTAATCATGTCTGCATAACTGAAAAAAGTACTCAACTTCTCCAGACACCAGACATTTGTTAACCCTGCTACTGAGCAAAACACAGAACACATTGCAGCCAGTCAGGAATAAAAATAGTTTAAGTGTCATGAAAACTTGCACAAGTATGTATTTCTGGAAATTGTGGGCAAAACTACATTCACTTGTATAGTTTTGTAGATTCAAGACATATCGAATTCTCTACAATTAGTGTAATAAAGAAAACACACGACTCAAAAAAATTATTTCAAATAACTTAAATAAGGACCCATACACATAATCACTGATATCCAGCTTGGAATCGGTGTCAGCGATATAATTTTTGTTCTCAGTTTCGTTGGTAGTCCATTACATTTGAGTGGCCAGTGAGAAATGTTTTAAACTTTATAATATATATTTTACTTATGTTATATGCATTTTCAGATTATATTGATCATTCTGTAGATTGATAAAATTTGATGAACTATAATTATAAGAGTATTACAAATTTAACAGATGATATTTGAGAAATTGCTGGAAATAATGCATGCTCCCTTCCCTATGATCCGCCATCTTGTTTTTACCCTGGGGTATATGTACGATTGGTATGTTTGAATATATAACCGCGCTATGTGAACGAATACCCGGCACTATTGAGGTTAAAATGTTTCAATGTGATAATCAAGTGTTATGGATGAGTTTAAAGGTTAATATAGTATGGCTATGATCGAAAACAAAATTGCATTTTAACAGATATTTGTTAAAAAATGATAGTACCGTCTTACGCGTAAACTTCACCCGAGTAAAATGTATTTGCCACTACGTGTAACAGCTTATCCTGAAAAACCAGATATCATTTAATAATCAATTAATTATTCTCCACTAGGAATCTAGCCGGGCTATTCAAGTTGATTACGCTCTTCCAAATCCGGGAAAAAGTTTCTGATCAATTTGAGGAAGTCCAATTTAATTCTCTATCTATTTCAACATTGGACGTTATAAACGTATCTAAATGTTGATATATATTTAATTATCTAATGTTATACAATGTGTTAAAACTGTAAAAGTAAGTGACAAGCAAACACATGCATATAAAGTTTCATTGATATAGTTTTTTCATGATTTATGATGCAGAATCTAGAACAGAAAGTTTCAAGTAAACAGTATAAGATGAACGATGTGCGGAGTCATGAAATATATGAGATGTCTTCCACCAGTGGATAAACATTATAATTTTGCATTGATTTCCATTTGTGCAAAGCCTGCATGGTGGTAAAAAATCCCTGATGTTTCAAGTTATTATATGTATATTAAAATTCAAAATATACAGTTTAAAATGAATGGAATGTTGGAGTTATGAAACACCCTATTTTTAGTTATAAAACAAAGTGTTTCATGTTAAGTACCTCCCTTCTCTGTGGAGTTCAGCGATTCGTTCGTTTATGAAACCAATTTGTTTGCATAAATAAAACCTACATTTAATGTATCAACTATATTTAATGAAATGTCTTATAGAAATGATATGTGTACACGGTCTTTTAATATATGACTACGGAACTAAACAAGTAGACCATTGGCACGGATGTCTAAAATTAGATAATATATTAATAGGTTTAATTATTTATGCATGTTATTCACCAGCCAAACCAATCGAAGAGACCAATTGTATGTAGTTCAGAGAGTGCATATCACTTCAAAGTTAGTTATCCCATGGTTTATAATATGAACATTCGATAGTAATCTTATCAAAAAGGCACTAACAAATAGGAATAAATGTTTTTTCAAGGTGAAAGACCCTACTTATGAATTCCTCATCCGTGTCTTGAATTCATATACCATTGATCTTGTTCTAATATCTTTAAATTCTGTCTTTCTAATGATAGACCTGAGATTGTTCATTATAATATGTCACCCACAATTTTGGCTCAGATAAATTTTGTGAAGACATAATAACGTGTCTAAAATTATTTTACCGAATATCCTGGTGATATAAACATTTAAAAGTCACATGGCAAGAAAGTTGTTCAATGTTTAAATTGGACAGTTATAATAAATATTTGTATATATCAGTCTGTTTACATGTAGTTGTATATTTATGATGTCATCTATTCTTCTATAACCCTATTCATTTGGATAGCTGGGTGATAGATGCGTGATGATTGAAAAGTATCCAATCTCCCAGCTAATAAAGTTAGTTTCATTTTATTTCAAACAGGGCATATTGCAAAATACCAGAGGCTACATTGAACTACTGAATTTGTCTTTTTCCTCTTAGAAGCCATACATATTCCTGTGTCGTGCAACATCACCTGTTTTTGTTAACAATAGTTTCATTATTATAAGAATTCAACAGATAGAAATGGTTGCTATTCAGCCACGCCCCTTCCTTTACATTCTTTAAATTAATCACGCTCCATGAGGTGGCCCACAGGCAGTGCCCTTTGGTGCTGTCTGGAGCGTATCCACATCCGGACAACCATCGCTTGCGCAACTCACGTGACTTTTAGAGCAATGACCTTTCTACTGTCATTTCATATAGTATACACATATATTCCTCTTCTCTCTTTAACATTTATAGATAACAAACTTCAAAGCTGGATTAATCAAAATGTTAATTGAGACATATTCATATATATTTTAAACATAGAGCTGTTGAATATATTATGACAGGCACTTAAATTCTTTTTTATGTAATAGGTAAAGAGTTTTATCTATTTATTGTATAAGCCAAGTAAGGAATCAGGGGTTTATCATTTCTTGTAATAGAATATATACATATTAAATATATCCAAGAGCAGATTTGTTTTATTCTATTTCGCTATCAAGCTTATACATTTTTCCTAAAAATTTAGTTCAATTTCTCATCAATTTTTATAATTATGGTAAGGTATTACATCTATGGTGTGATCCTTTGGGATGATTAGATTATTGGATTAATCACCAAGGCATTTTAGCATTCAATGTGTTTGCATCCAGCCAATGGGGAGAGTTTTTCTTCCAAGAGGATGAGACCAGGAATGATGGATTTCTGTGGGTACAGTCAGTGGGTACATTACATTTGGTGCGAAGCGAGGCCATAATCTTTAACCCTGATCTCCAAAGACTTGTAGCATAAAGTCATATCAATTTGTTTAGTTTATGCGCCACGTTTGGCCTTGGCGGCGATATTAATCACCGGCAGTTAACTGTCCACAGAGGCCACGGGGGAGTATCATCTCCGCACACTAACAGCAGCCCCATTATTACTCCACAACATGACATTTACTGGTGGAAATCATGAAGGTCATAGGACAGATTAAAGCTTTCTTTGGGGAACTATATTGTGTCAGAATATATATTCTTATCCGCGTCTTATTGGATAAGAAGCATCACGTGATAAGGGTCAAGAGTTCACGTCGGAATAATGACCCCTAACAGAATTGCGAGCGACGCCTGTGGCCAGTGTCCACGATTTGACCTTTACATAACGGATGTTAGTGGATGTTTCCGCCTTTGCTGTATAGGTGACTTTTTGGTCAAATATGACCGTCAAGGTCTTTATAAGGAGGTAGGGTACATCTTTGAGGCCAATTTGGGGTGTATTGATAGCGATAGAATGGAAACCTCAACTAACTTATCATTAACAAAAAAATAACAATTCTTTATTTTTTAGTTTGAGTCTGAACATCCACACTGTTCCTGCTGGATTCTTCTTTGATTTGTTTGGAAATATAAGATGATAAAACTGCAGTAAGTTACGAGATGGAGTAACCTTGTAATTCCAAGCAATTAGAGCAGGAATTTGTAATTTTCCACCTTGATTCTGTTCAATTAGATGAGACAGCTATTTAATTAATACATAGAGGATAGGAAGGCAGTGCTGTAATTGTCACTTTGATTATAAATATTGATTATTCTGAGGCTTTGAATTAAAGAAATGAAATAACTCAATTAATTGTTGGAGTAAACTATTCTCAGTTATCATCATCAACGTGTTTCCTTGAGTATATTGGACAATAACAATTTGCCCCCGATATTTCATATGAGAGAAAATGTGTCTATGGCAGTGTACGTCTAGAACTTGCAAATGAAAATAACATTCAGAAGTTTATTTATACCTTCTTAGTTCAATTTTAAATTGATTGGTAGATTGTTTCCAAGAAGGTTTTCTGAATCTGATTTCGTGGCACACACTAAGCAATATTTCTAAAACAAATCAATAATTCTAATTGCAAAGATAGACCATATCAATCTATGTGCGAATCGTTTCGTGTCTGTGTTCAGAGGGATTCTATTCTACTTAGAATTTATTGTTTGTGGTTCTTCTGAGATAGATTACCTGTACTGACCACAAGGTAGAATGTCTTAATTTCAAAGTTAGCAAACAATTTCTGATTTATAAGTTTTGTACTTTGGTGGAGGCCTTATGCTTGTGCTGTGGGATTATGTATGGAGAAGTATAATTACAAGTTAAGATGGATATGCGTAGTCGGAACAAACGAGACAGGAGAATTAAACTTTTACCATTTGTTAGGGCAGGTCCTGAAGGACTAATACAGTTCGGAGACCCGCAGTCCGGAGAGAGCCAAATAAAATTTTCACCTTCTTTATCAACTGTGTGTATTTCACTCATCCCCCCTGTATACACTGGAGGGTAGAAAGATAAAACTGTTCGGTGTTTAACTACTGATAGATCAAGTCTCACATGCCTATTTAAACCTTTCTGGACTGCACAGAGTATGAAAAATTCATGACCGCAAATCTACGCTCCATTCCTCAAAGTCTAAGACTCAGACGAGCGCAATTTCTCACCACACTGTGGAGGAAAAGATGTATTTGCCCCGGGCCTGCTTTGTCCACCAGAGAACAATAGCACTAAAGGGCTCCACAGGTCCCATCTTCCCCCCATATTGATGAGGAAACTCCCCGATATGGATCTGCCTCTAACTAGGCTAATGTATGCAGGCTCTCTAATCCTGTTGCTATAGTAACGGCATAAGGGCTTAAGGTTTAAGGTTTAAGGGTAACATCTCCATTCCCGTTTTGTCTCGCGCTGAAAGTGGTTGTTATTCTTTCCGTCTGAATATCATGTTGTAAGTTTCCTTTGAACGACATTATAATCACCGAAATATTAAACGAATAGGCATTGATGACAATTTCTAAAATCATATTTAAGATATACAGAGAGAATAAGATATTTTGAGTATTCATATATACTTTCTATGTTTAAAAGTAGATTCTTCAAATATTTGGTCGTCAATACATTCAACAAAAATGTGAATTGCAAACACGTAACGCAACACTTAAATAAATATAAAAAGATCTTCCGTTTTATTAAGTTACAAAAGTTACACAAACAGAATAAAAAGATCTACAAACATGATTCCCTTGTGTACAGAACCTGTGTATAAAAAGTCATAAATAACACACTTTCAATTATATGTGACTTAACAAAAACACTATATCCTAGTCGTGTACTGAATTGAAAAATACATTTGGGTCATTTAATTTACGAAGCAATGTTACAGTCATAATAAATATTTATCATTATTCAAATCATCATATTATTATACTGCCTTGTTTAAGCGAAAGTTTAATTCATCATTTAAACACGTGACTACCCATACTTAAACTGTTGATCATTGATTGGTTACAGCAAGGTATCAGATGGTTTTGGGGGTCGGGTAATTTTCACAATTTCTGAACGTTTTTTCACACTTTGGGTGTGCAAATAGAGGGGGAAGGGTTCCGCAAGCCTGTACTTAACTACAGATCTATACATCAGGTGACCATTTCCCGCTTCTTTGCATATTTCCTTTCTGCCCGATATTGCACTTTTCCCTGACACTTGACAGTTAACAATCTTGAGGGTGTTGTCAGAGCCATTCAAAAAGGTGTCAGTGGGGAAAGTGAGTCCATTCAGAGCCAGAGTGCCATAAGGGATATTTTGTTCTACAACACCAATGTCCAGGACTCTTTTGGTTGAGGTTTGTTATTCAAATATTTTGTTTACTTTTAAACATTCAATGCATCAATATTAATTCTTTACAGTTGCAATTCACAACTTATTTCATAGGAAATGCATATCTCGTTTCTTTTAAAAAGATCTTGATTGATATGCATATGTTAAAGAAACATGTTTGCTCAGAACTAAGATTTGTTTTGCAAGTTGGAGCTAAGTTAAACTATTATTTGAAATATTTGTGGCTGAAAATAGTACAGCTGCACGTTGACAGAAATGGTTTGAATTTCGACCGATGAAGAAAACTTTCTCTTTAACGTATGTATCGCAGAGAACCACATACATACCATTTCTTAGCTGATGGTGTGGAAACAAGTTTCTACATATTCCACATATTATTTCAGAATATATTTCTGTGTAAAAGAATTATAGGTTGCAAAACTGTACACACATGACAAGTTTGATAAGCTATAAATGAGTAAATCTACCCATAAAAGAAAGTAAATGTAGACACGTCTGACTGTGAATATAGGGTTGATAATTTGACATCATAGCAAAATCTCAAGCTCATTATTCCTAACCTTGGGAAACGATTTATGTAATGAGAATTTGATACCAGGTCAATAGAGAGTCAAGGCCTCCACAAATGAACTTAGGGGGCACAACACATCAGAGAACATGCATTAGGCAGTTTCTTATTTCCCTGGTGAAAACCTCCATTTCTGCCTATTGACCCTCATATTGGCAAGGAAATGTTCTCTCCAATAGAAGTGTTTTCCAAGATTTCTTCGATTTGTGGTTGCCATGGCGATGGAAATTGGCAGGCGTTGGAGGTGACTATTCCGGGATAGAGGTTTTAGCTGTTTGGACGGGGTTGGCATAGCAAAGCAATGCCATTTTGGCAGCCAGTTGGATATTGATGTGTTGGGTAGAGTAGTACAAGGTCTGCTCTGCCAGTCTACAGATAAGCCTTTGTAAGTGGCCCAAACACACTATTTGTTACCTCCACAACTTGGTATGCAACCCCTCTTTTCACCCAACCTCCACACTAACCGTCTTGGCTGTTCCTCACTTGGGAGAAAATCCTCGACTCTCAGACCGGGCGGTGTTTAATCTTTGGGAAGCACCACTGAAAAGTCTTTCACTGGTGTCATTAATCAAGTGAGGCCGACTGAGAATTCTCACATCAAATTGTGAGCTCACAGAATAAAAGCCTCGGCTTGATATAATACCCTACAGAAATTCGATCAATACTCTACTTTGCTGTTCACCATAGATTTGATTAACAAAATTCTGACTTGGTGGCGTGGAGAAATGAATTGAGCTCCCACAACGAAATAAGGTTGGGCTGAAGTCCATGGACGGACTTTGGTGGGACCAAGACCTACAGAGACACAAGTACCAATATGAACCACCAAAACCCATCTATCATGTGTAGAACTTCTCAGGAATATTCAGGTTTTAATGGCTTGCCAGCACGTGGATTGATGGCATCCCGGTGCAAAGATTCTGTCTTAGACCGTCTGATCTTTCTTATATCTTTTTATATTAGTCTTGCCGAAATTGTGTTGATCAAGTAATCCGCCATTTCTAAATCTCGGTGTCAAATGTGATGGAAGAGGAAACTAATAAACCCTGTTTCACATAAAATTAGCAGAGAGAAATCCCGGTGGAAAGCGGGCTATAACTCACGTCGGTGTAGAAACTATCGTCTTAAGAGGTTTGCACTTTCTGCACAAAGCTAATAATGTGTTTTACTGAAACATTGAAGAAGATTGTCTGTTTGGCCAGACCGCACCGAAAATGTATTTCAGATAAACACACTATTTGCTTTGCACTCTTGGCTGTATTACATTGATTCGCAATAGATACAGTCAATTTGATTTTGTGGGCTTACATGGCATCGCAGTGATATCCCCGCCCCTGGCTGCATGTCGTGGTAGTCGTAGTTTCTCTTTTACCACAACCATCTGAGTAATAAGGTCATGTTATGAAACCTGATGCCACATAAAATCCATGAGATGCCTGCCTGGGGCATGTGGAGCTCTAAGTGTATTGTCAGACAGCTATAAGCCCCAGCAGAGGGAACTTTTCACTTCCTGTGCATGTGAACACCATGTGCCCCTTATCATGTACTGGATGATGCTGACCTGATTGACTTTATCAGTGCACTTTGAGTGCCACGACTCAATAGAAGCAACATGTAGTGTTTTATTTACATCACAGAGGTTCTCTATTCGTTCATCAGTGCAACCGTTCCTATGTACTTGGTACCCGTGTCTTTTAATCTATTTCATCTGGCGCAAGAGTGTCTGATATTGCAGCTCTGTCTTTCCGGACAAAGAGGGATTTCAGTGCACGAATAACAAACATGATCCGATAAAACTGAAATCCAATTTTCCAGTGACATCTATGGGTAGAGATCTCTGCACGACATTTACTTGTGTAGATATCAATTGGTGTAGAGTCCTTGTGGTGAGGCGCCCTTGTGCTGGTTGTAGGATGCATTTCATCTTATTGTCTGTTGTTCTCCCCTCACAGAAACTCCATTTACCTGGAAAAGATTTTGAAAAAAGTTAATATGTTCATATCTGAGTTATCTGAGAGGGCTCCTGACCTGTTTTAAAAATATTTAATCACAGTAAAATGACTTAACACTTTAACCTATGAAACAGCATGCCTGGTCATAAATATTTGCAACCATATATTCTAGAGGCGATGGTAGATGTTGACAAATGTAGGAGCACATTTAAGACTGTGAGGATAGGGATATGTTGCAACAGGTGGTGCATTCCCAAGCAGAGCAGGGGACCACCACAGTCCTCTTCGTTGCATACAGAAATATTCTGCAAGTGCAAACAATAAGCTGTATGTGTCAGTGTCCTGGCATGCTAGATGAAGTGGAGTAGGCTTTACATGAGATATATGCACATGCATGTATGACAATGAAGCTGAAGCACACACAAGAGAATAATGAAAACAGCTCGCTCATATGTCACAGTTTTCCACCATCATTGCCATGTATATTTCATCCAACACATATGTCCATGATAAATGGCTTATGTCAGGGATTGCTTGATATAAACAACCCCAGACAGGAGATTATTACATTTTAAATATGGCATCCTGATGCTGGAATACTGATGCCTATATAATTAAAATACAAGTGCCACACAATGTAATTTAGTGTAATTGATTGAATTTACTTTGGAAGAGGAACTATTTGTTGCTTTTCTGTATCCAAATACCATATATAAGATATGATGAAATGGTTTAATGCTAAAAGGTAATTTGTCTGTTAATCCTTGAAGATATGTGATGAATAAAGGTTCATTATGGCAGAATATTAATATATCACACTCACACAAACATAGATGATTTACAGTGTCCTAATTAGATCACACATAACATCACCGCTTAATTAATCAAGACATTCTTCGGTTATTTTGGTGGCATTTTTTATGCACCTTTGTAATAGGCACGCTGTTCAAAATCAACTCCACAGGTAGTATTTTGAGTAAAATTGCCATGGGTTTCCTAATACGTTTACAGCCCCCAGCACAATTAGGTGACACCATAAAGTAGAGCAAGTGAGTGTTATGAGCATGTTGAGAGAGGCTGTTGGCATCACAATGAATGAAAACTGGGTGGCAAAAAGCTCACTTATACTGTATAGTATTGAGCCCACTAAATTAGTGTCTTGTTAAAACAAGCAAAACATATGGTTTGATTATGTAGATGTTTGTAAACCGTCTGGATCATATATGTATGCCATTAAATATGTATAGTAGAACAACTAGAACCACTGTTCTCCATGGTCTCTATATATGCCTTGTGTTTATTGTTATTATTAAGAGAAATATGTATGACTGAAAATGCAATTATCAAGATGGTGAAACAACACATGACAAAGATATTTCCTTTTGTGGATATTTTAAGTTTATCTGTATCATTCCTGATATTACAGTCAGAGGGCGTTTTGAGCTTTGCCTGCGGACACCATCCTGGATCGATGAGTTCTCTCTGAGGAGACAGAAGTGGGAGTCCAAAACGTGGGAAATTCTCTATACTGTATGATAAACACTTCATTGCAAAACTGGGAGAAAAAAGCGAGAGAACAGCACAGAAATGTAATGAATTCCACACACACACTTCAACCAAATCCTTTCTTGATAAAGACATGGATTAGATTTGTGGTCAATATGAGATATTGATTTTGCCATTTTGGTCTGCCTCCTCTCCCCATCGTTGCACTGAAGGACCTTGGCTGCTTTCATCTCAAGGTTAAGATGCTGCTCATGTGTGAGGGGTTGTGCAGCCCCCTCTCTGCCAGTCTCTGATACCGCCACCCCGACCCTCTCTGCCATTCACATCTCCCTTGTTGCATCCCCATCAATCGTGCATGTTATGGGCGCTCAACTAGTGGTCAATGTCTAGATGGACATTGGCAGGGTCATAAATCGGTGGAGGCCTTTCTCCCCCGGCATCCAACTCCAAGACCCGGGATGCGGCTTCGCAAATAAGGGTTGTGTAGGGGATCCCAATGATGGCCTTGCACTAATAAGCTACACACCAGATCGATTCAAACTCATGAATTTTAGACAGAATTCTCACTTAGCGTGAAATTTCCTGGACGATACTGGTGAAACGATTTTTAGAGTTCAAGTGGTTTAGGGTGTAGCCCGTCCGAAATAAACAGCCATCCTTACTTTCCGGTCTGACTCAGGTTTTTTGAGGGAAACTGAAAAACCTATATCTGAGCTTCAAAAACAGTGTTAGAGAAAAATCAGAATAATTGGCATTTGATTCCAGTGAATGCCAGCATGTGTCAGCAGCCTTAGCACACACCACGGTGTCCACACCGAACTAACACTTACACTGGTGTGATCACAGCTATTGTGAGAATGCCTGTCTATATGGCTGACAGTGCCAGAATATCACATGTAATCAAATCATTAAAAAGGTCAGACAGTAAGGCCCGATCGGTTGATTTTACTAATCATTTTTTGTCAATAGGTCAGACATTTCCTGCTCCCAAAAAGAAAATGTTTTGTGAAACTTCTATAAAATGTTTTGTGCAACTCTGCTTTAATTATTGAACGAATATCACCTGGCTTGTATTTGAATTATATCTACGGGTCGTCAAGGTGTAGGATTCCAGCCAAAATGTCATAATTATAAAAAAAACAACCAATTTGGCAATGATCTTTGGCAGAAATGATAATCCAGCGTTCCGTCTGTGGCCGGTACTGATATAGGCCTCAACCTTTTCAATATGTCTGGTTGGCTTACGATCGATAATATAACAGGTCAAAACATGCGAATTTATCACTAACAAATATGATTAAGATATCCATATGACAGATTAATCACTATGATATCAAATCAAAATATTCAATGGCCATTGAAGCATATCCAATCTTCATAAGGATATACCCAAGTCAAGTGTGTATGTATAATATTCTATAGATAGGATAGCCAGTACAAGCATTATGTTACCTCTTAGCACTCATATGAATCGTCAAGAACAAAGAGTGGTTGCAGACACCCTGTGCATATGTGCATATTTTTATATATTTATAGAGGTCACTAGGTTGAGTTTGTGGGTAGACTCTGGTGGGTGTAGTTTACACAGACAGCCGCCATCTTGGATTTTTAGCCCCGAAATATTCATTTTTCCAATGTGAAAATTAGCGATCAATCTTTTTGATAAAGGATATATTGACAATTAGCATTTACCAGAAATTGATATTATTCATGCATTTCTATCTCATTACAATCCCTAGATATTTTATAGTCGTTGATGAAGATGAAGAGGATCAACTGTCAGTCAACATCCTGCAAGCTATACACACATATATATTTATATGTATAGCGAGGCATATACAGATAAATTTAGCGAACTAATAGCCATCTTAATAAATGTGATATCATATACACAAGTCACAAGCATGATTCTGGAAATCGATAATTTGTCAAATTCATGAATTTCTCCAAATTCAGTGTTATATTTCGTAAACAGCACAACCAATATTGAAAGCTAGATATAGCATATCCTAGTATATATTGACGCAGTTATTATGATCAAGTTCTATCAAATCGGGATAGATTTTGATTTATAGTTTGAATGTCACATTATGGTGTGATATGTGCGTTTGCAATGAGCTCCTTTGTGTTCACTTTACATTGCCGCCATATTCCGTATCTGTGAAATACAAACCACATGCAATCAGACCAAAAATCTGCGATTATCCATGGTGAGTAAAATATCAGTTCAAAGTTTTGTAAAATAAATTGAAGATCGGTGCATATTATGGCAAATGTAGATTATGTCAGATTGTGTATAAGAAAAAACTAACATTAGAGGACCAGTGCGTCTAAATTACGAATGAAAGACAGCACGGAGATTCATCTGATAAATGCAATGAACACTATTCCCGCTGATTGTGGATAATCAATGTTTTTTAAAAAACGATTTTGAAGTATCTTGAGTAACTTCCAAGCTTGATGTCGCTTAGATACAAGTCACACAGACTTTGTTCTGGAATGAAAAGGGAACAAAGTTGAGGACATTATACTGTGGCTGGGAATTTTTGTATTTGCTTTGCAGCTGCTTGGTATTCCAGGATTTTCTTGACCAGGTCATAAGTTCTAATTTCTGCAGGACTTAAGCTGTAGTAGGGCAACTCAGAATGGTTGGACCCAATTAATAGGTACAAGGTAGGAGTTCTCAGAAGGCTTTTAGCAGGAGCTTCTAATGGATTTTTAACGGCAGGGACTGGTCAGAGAACAAGAGGAGCAGGATTGGCACTGATTAGAATGGTCCTGCCAGACGTGGCCTTTCCATCATGGGCTAAATGTTTCTGATGTAGTATGTTGGGCCTGGCAGGAAGTCCCCTCTGGTCCTCAACAGCCATCTTAGAAGACCTAAGGAAATAAACACATCCATATCACCTTGCCCCTCTCCTCTATCTTCTACTTTTCTACTCGCCAAACAACAGCCGCATGGACAGACGACATTCTCTCCGTTTTCGTTCAGAGCAGACAATTTGCAAAGACGCTGCAAAATACCAGACACTCATCTTTCACGAAAAATACACGTAAAAGGAAAGCCACGGGAGAATCGAAGGATGACCAGTCCCCAGTTTTCTTTCAACAGTTTAATTCCCACCCCTATTTATTTAGCTGGGTTATATACATATATACACACATATATTACATGGAGAGAAGAGGGATCGTTGAGGAACAGACCAAAAGTCCAACAATCACTTTGCTTGACACAGTGTAAACGATTGCCAATGTTTGCCATGTCACCATGAATAAAGACAACACATGATATATCCTCCCCATAATATTGCTCCATCCGTCTCTGTCTACCAAGAATATCTACAAAATCCCTTGATATCAAAATGGCCAAAACTTATTCATCAACAAGTGAAATATTTATTGCCTTGCTACAGAACAGTCTGTTTGTTAAATATCTCATCCAGAGAAATTTGTTGTCCACAGGTTTTCCACTGACAGCGAATCAATTTATATTCTGCCATGACATATTAGGAACTGTGAAATGAACAGCCAAAGTATTACTATGGGATTATTGTGTGTTGTGTTAGGCCATCAATCTAAATCATCTTGAACCTGGTCAGATATTCCCACTATAACATGAAAATCATTGCACATTACCAAAACATAACATTGATATGAATTCAGCATGATCTTGCTTCTAACCTTTCCACAAAAACAAATACAACAATGAAATAGTTCTCAAGGAGTTGCTTGTCAAAGAGCAACAAGTATCTTGAAGTTTAAATAATGAATTGTCATCTGAAAGGATCTATCGGCCGCTTGTGAATTAAATGTCATTTATCACGAATATCATGAATTTACAAAAACAAGTACTCATTTGTGCTCCATTAAGGTAATGTTATGTCAAGTCGACAAGATCCATTTATCTTTTTTACAAACGACATTTTTCATTTTCTTTATTTTTTATTTTTATTTCTTGTTTTTTTTAGAACAGGGTTGGAATAGATCCGGGTTGGATGCCTACTCTCTTTTGGGAGGTACAGTTAAGCACACACAGAAATACAAAACATGTTTCGCTTTCTAGATTAACTGTCATGTACCAACGTCTCAAATTCCTTGTGGAGGTTATCTCTTGATAAGAACCTTCCATATCAAGTATATATGGGTCAAGCTGTATATTTGAAGTGAAAATTGCTTTGTTATTTGAAGTTTGCCGAGTCTATAATGATTTTAACATTGATCGTTAGGAAGTAGTTAGTATTATGGAATTGTATATATTATCAAATGCATAACATTTTGTTTGATGTAAACACTAATAGAAATATAAATGTTGTGCTTTTTCTCAAACAAAACTCACACGTTGAATTGATCGCATAAACATATTAAAACATACTAGCAGTTTTCCATTCTAAATATACATGCATTATTAGATATATGATTTATTTGTTCCACATATTCGTTGCATTTCATCGTATGTAATCAATTCACATGCCATCTTCTTAGTAATAAAAGCCTGATCATCATGTTTATATGAACTGATGTTTTCAATATAAATAGCCATTCCAAGAAATGGAAAAAACATACTTCTGACGTACATTTCTCTGATATCATAACTCTCACGTGTAACCCACCATGGGTAAATTTAAACTCAAACTATGCATGCATATAGGTAAAGCATGTACATGACATCCTGTAACATAAGCACAACTGTTGGAAATGTTTGGCAGTCAGTGATAGATAGACCATGTATTGATGTCAGCTTGTGGTTTCTGTATTTCCAGATGGTGTGTGTATTCTCAAAGTTACATGGATATTACATACTAAACATGGAGCCTGTTCCAGGGTAGTGGCTCAATTGCACATCACTGTGAGTGTGGATTTTTTTGTTTATATTCTGTATAATAACATATCATATTTTATGAATTTCATATTGACAAATAAAAAGGATAAGTTGTTATATTGAAAAGTAAAGGTAATTAATGGGAATAAGTTTTGTCAGATTAAGGACATCTGGTTTGGTTCATGTTCACTCTAAATAGTGGTTGATGCTGACGACGTCATCAGACAATTAATATAGGTCACAAAAGACTAGGATTGCAATATGGCCATAAGCAACATAGGTGTGTCTGTGTTCAATTGTCAGCCCACTGAGCGCCCAGACAGGACTAACAAGTACAGTTGTATGTAGACCATGGCTTGACCTGACCTTTTCACACATGTCATCTCTGCGTCTGTCATCTCTGGTATGCCTTCAACACCCCTGTCTGACCCCCTGACCCCCTGACCCACTAAGAGGCCAGTAAGGGATTAGCAAAACCATATAGTGGAGCTTTGTGTTTACATTACCGAATACTATTGACAATAAACCCTATATTATAGATATGTATGTATGTATCTATCTTTATATTTGTATGATAAACATACCACTATAAAATAAAAATGGTATATGCAGGTGACAGAGGTATTAACTACATACTTTTGGTGAGGAATAAGCCCCTACTGTGCCTAGTAAATAAAGGTTGCCAATGAGGGTTAAGTCTGGCCTTCAAACTATTTATCATGTTGAATTGTTGGAAACTATCCAGGTGAAATATATTTTTTATGCTGTTAATATTTCTTTTTATATTTAATTGTAAAGGAGTGTGAGATGACATCAAAGGGTTGTTTGTTTGCAATCAAATTTAAGGTTATGAGGAGGGGTTGGTTGATCCACTGGGTAAAAGGCGCAGATTTAGCTGTGATCGGACCACACAATTGAAACCATCCATCCATTCATTTCCTCAACCCGTGTTTTAAAATAACTGATAATTTATCTAAAATACGAAACTGATGTAACATACATGAAAACCTAAACAAATACCATTTTTGTATTCAATTACAACACTATTGCTAAGTGAAAAAGATTTGCAACCAAATTTGTAAACTATTCTTGTTTTCAATTGATGTCAAGTGCATATTGTGTTACTGACAAGAGGAATCACATTATCGCAAAACAAGTAGTGCATGTATTGCAAAGGTAAATACGAAAAAAATATATTTTATTCCAAGAGAAAAAGATCAACTCGATTTGTCGTACTGCATGCTAACCTTTCTGATAAGAGCTAAAATTTCGCTTTTTAAAAAGTATTCCCATGACAACAAAATTATCATGATTTTAGTTTCTCTATCCAAATAAACATATTTTATTTTTTCGCAATGAAACGGCGGTATCAGACAGAATCAATAGTATGGAATTAAGACGAATTTGTCAAAGAGACCGATGTCAATTTGGGGGTGTGATCCTGCAATTTGACACCAGTTATTGCGTGATTGGCGACGATAAAATGTGTCTCATTTCTTGTTGGAGCAGATTGCCATATCCGTTACTTTCATGCCGTTGAGATAGATACCAAAATGATTTGGTGCAGGAATTCGCTCCATTCATTTCGTTGGATCTCATAGCGGTGCTATGCGGTGCTTCCTGGTCGATTTCGGCACGTTCTTTATCATTGGGTGGAGGGATACACAAAGCGGAAGTGAGAAAAGCGTCTGTCTATGGCGGCGAAATTCATGAACGTTTCACTGTGTATTTTCCTACTGATGGACGTTAAATATAAAGCAAGTTTGCAAAATTTAGACAAAATGAAAATTATCAGTGCCAGATAAGAATTAGATAATGAAAAGAAAGCACTATTTGAAGCGAGGTCGCCTGCTTCGAACTCATAAACCTCTGACCTATTTCTTATTGTGGAACAGCACGACGCTCGTGAGGTGCAAGTCCAGTGGCCAATCAGATGCTGTGTAACAGCCGCCATATTGCCTTGTCAGCAAACCCACACGTGCAGTAAAAGTGTTTGATTCTTTCTGAGTTTTAAACTCAACACATTTGTAATGATTTTTTCAGCAGTAATTTTAAACGAGAATTTTAAAATTACTGTTGCTTTATTTGTTTTTTATTCTTTGTTGAAAATTAGAATGTTTAAAAGTCATATCTGACCAAGTTGTAAACCTTTGAAAAAGTTTTATTTACTTTTGGTACAATAGAGATTGTTGAAGAAAGATCGATTAAGGGAAGTCTATGAAAAAATCGATTTGAATGATCATCTACTTGTTTTTCTCAAGAAAATGACTTCACCGGAAAGTCAGAAACGAAGCTCTAAAAAGAAGTCTTTTATTTGTTAAATGTGTCCGTCGGGTATACTATATAAGATAAAGAAAGACAAAAGATCATATTCTATTAATATTTCATCAGAGAAAGTGGAATAGACTTGCTGTTGAATTGATTCCTGCAAAGAACTCTCATCTGATATGCATAGTCACGTGATCTATTAGGAACTAATTGACGAACAGACAGACTAAAGACTGTTATCAAAGACTCCGCGCCTGTGATCATGGTGGGATATTTCGTTGTTTTTCATTCTGATAATTTGTGTGGATGTCTTGTGAGGTTGTGTACACCGGGAGAGCAAATTGTGGCCGTTGATGATACAAGGTAGACCTAGAAGTACTAATTTCCCTCAGGATAGCCGACCTCTTTGGTGACAGCCATCTTCATTTCTACTCCTTCCCACGGGGTTGTCTTTCCCATCACACCACTTGATTGGGTGAACAAATCAATAAGGTGGAATATAGTGGGGGTTGGATTCTGAGGGAATCGTGGTGTGAGTGGTTGGTGGAGATTGAGGCAGGATGCTCGCGCCTGTCACTGACACCGTCATCCATTCATTGACTCTGCCCTCGGTCCCATCTGCTGCCCACTACATATTTCATAGCAGTAGGTCCACCTGCCTCCTGGGCTACAAATTGTCGACAAGCCCGGGCAATAACTGGGGGCTACCTTGACAGGACCGGGCTGTAAATCGCATTGCCAGAAATCTCTGCTCATTCTGACCCATCCTCTGACCTGCAAGGCTTTGGTTGAAACAATGCCAGGGCCCCCATTGGCACTGTTTGTCTCAATGTGAGCACAATTAATGTCCTCATACAACTGGCACATGTTCTTCATAATGAGCTGATAATAAGGTCTGCCCATTGGATATTTCTGGGTTTATTGCACGTGTTTATAACCAAGAATGCCCTCAATTTTGCATGTTGATAAGTTGAGTAGGATGGGTAGGTCAGCATAAATTAACCCAAATTCGTACCCACGGTTGTACATTCATTCTTCAGGGTTGGCTTTGGTGGGAGTGTTTAATCACCCAGGATCGGGTTCATACATCCCTGGTCACGTGATAAGTAATCGAGGCCATTATTTGCTGAAGGTGTCCCCCTACAGACCAGCACACCTTATATATAAGAGGTCAAATATAAGACACCAACAAAGGCCCTTCCGGTAAGAAGCTTGTGTGTCGTTGGATGCTGTATGTGGTATTTGCCTTTAGATGTGGTATGTTGTGGCATGTCGTTAGGAGCGTTTTGTCTCTATAATGTTGTAATAAAGGTGTAGGGCTATCCGTCAGGCGGGTGTTTAATTGTGTCGGTCGTGACTCAGAGGACCTGGGGGACCCATGCCGGACCTGGGCTGTCATGTAATGGCCCTGCTACACCAGGTAACGTATGGCCTCACAAGCCACACAAACCCGCCAAGTCCATCACACTCCCAGCCTCCCTCTACACACTCCAACTTTATCCCGCCACTCTGCACTTTAAAAGGTCCTCGCCCTTCCTGCTACCTGACACAGGAGACAGTTCTGCCGGGTAAGGCTTTTCATATCACATCACCTATCTGTGTAAATTGTAGCAATTGTGGGGTCTACTTGGTGGCGTTTTGTAACACCATTGTCTCGTTATCTCGCGCTATGTTCCTACCACTTTACACCACCCATCGCGGTATCCTGCATTTAGCATAAATTAGTCATCATTTTCATTATTCAGCACTGTTGTATGTTTATTAGCAAGTCGTGGAGTTCAATTGTTTGTGACTCTGTCTCGCTATCGTGTTAGCTTGTTATTTGCATGACTTGACCTGGCAGCAGTCTGCCAGTCAAGTCGTTCATCCATCTTTTATGACCTCTAACCCGACCTAGTTTTCAGTTCACGCGAGATTCTCCGAGATATCGTTTGAAATAATGGCGGTTTTCTGTAAAACTAGGTCGAGGAAGGGGTCGAGCACTCAAAACTTGGATGAATGTATTTGATCATGATATCAATTTATATTTCCCATGATATTTTCATTTTCGTATTTAATTGACCATTGCTATCATGAATAATTAAGAAAACATTCTAATGATATTTAGTTTTCACCAGGATACTAAACATTTGAAAATATTTCGATTTATTACTGATAATAAAAAATCAAATATAAATTGAAATGTCCTGAATTATATATAATATATCATTAAATATTGATTGCAACTGTGAATATGATTTGAAAATAATTGAGATAATATAATAATCTCACAATCTATATAATTTTAATAACTTCAGACAGTTAAAGTTATTAAGTCAGTAAATATGCATGGTTTCGAGTCTAACTTTGTGTTATTCCATAACATTTGTCATATTCGTTCAGGCAATAAGTTTATTAATGCCTTTGAATATAAGTCATGATTTGACTGCTGGTTCCGAGATTATGAATTTTATTTGTATCCCTTGTGTGAAACTTTTGGATAAGTTCACACAATGACATATATACCGGTCGAAAAATCAGGTAGAGATAATGAATTTTAAGTGTATTTGATATCGAATTACCTAGGACTAAATAAAATGTGATCAGATTTATCCAGACATTATCGACTTATTACTAATAACTACATGGTTTGCTATGTAGACAGAGATTGCCAAATATATGTTATAAAAATGTAGAAATATAAAGACAGGGATGAAACAGGTGATATTGATAATTAAGCATCTAAGTTTTAAAGAAGCAGCCCTATGTGAGTTTCGTTAAGCCTTGAAATGTAACTGATTGAAATGTAAATGTAAATGTAACTGAAATAATACTCCTACAACTCTGTGTCAATATACACAACAAATACAAAGAAATGTATTTATTTAAATAATCGTTTAACCAACCGTTTGAGAAAGATGTTTTTACAGGAAAAATCAACAGGTGGTCCTGCCAAATAAATACTCAGTGAAAGACTATGTGTGCTCCATTAGACAAGTCTTTCCTGAATTGTAATAGATGACTGTGTATAGAAATTGAACATTGATGAATGAGTACAAATCCTTTTGAAGATCACATATAAATCATTGACCTACTTCCATATTAAAGGCAAAGACCTCAGCATGCACATCGATATTCTCAAGAGAAACATCAAGAAACATTTTAAAATCTCGATTCACTTTGAATCTGGATGCTAAACAGGAAAGAGAGCAAAAAGTATTTACCATGAATATGTATCTGAAATTGAAGGATATATAAATATCAGAAAACACTTCAAGCTCAGTATGGAAGAAAATACTGGAATCAATTAAATGGGTCAGAGACATCAAATAATTACAGCATAAGTATTTTTAACCTAATATTGGTTAAAGGGCAAGCCTCTGATTGCATGAGCAGTCTGTATCGACATAAGTAATGTGATAGCTGTGATTTTAAGGAGAATATTTGTCATTCTGTGTTGCAGGTGATGCAGCCTTCAGGTTTGTCCGCCATCATGCGTCAGCCTTCAGAGACGCTGTCAGAATCGTCTGACAAAAAGACTTCTCCATCACAAGACTGAAGGCACAACAATAAGTTACATGGACGAAGCTTAGTGTTGGTATCTATGCAGAATAAGGCGTACGAAGAAGCTATGATCGTTTAATAGACTACGTTTACCCTGTAGAACCGAGCGAGTGTAGAGTATCTCACCACTCAGTTCTCAGGGTCTATGTATTCTATTCATTTCGTCCACAGAAAGCTTAAGGAAATACCAGTGAATTCTGCAGCTAAACCTCTCCAAGGCGAATCTTCAAATGGTTTATTATTTCTTTATTTAATCACGTAGATGGGGTAGATATCCTTGCTTAGTTATCTCCTTATTAACCTAGTTACCAGTGTATGTTTTCTCTGGGCGAGAACTACACGGTTGCCGTTTTGTTCAATATGGTATCAATACATAGAAATAATCTTTCATGATTCCATCATGATCTACATTTAACTTAATGCATATTACACTGTGATGCAAAAAATATTGATTAAAATGCTGGATGTACAGGCCAAATGAAATTGGCTATATACATGTTTAATATTTATTTAGTGTTTCGTTGTCACTGCAACCAATACAGACGAAATACACAAGAATATATTGGCAATGGTAAGTGTTTAATTTTCCAAATTTGAAAAAAAAGATTAATTTAAGACTTATGGATTAACTGGCAGAGGTAGAATATATTCAAGTAAGATAAGCCTTTAGTCTTGGGCATCATTTATTTTGTTTATTTTACCTCCACACTCTAAACAACCATTCAAGATGGCGGCCAAAGAAAACACATTGCATTTTTTAGGTATAACAATTTGTGCTTTGTGAAAATGGCTATTTCTCTGCCCAAGACAAAGAAATATTGATAGTCATCCAATTAGCTAATGATCTCTTATGCTATTCTTTTTGATGAAGATATATGTAAAGTCAAGCCTACACACACATGTGTTATTTTATGCAATATGTCTGCAATAAGTCTTGCTAAAGCCACGCCAACAAGCTGTATATATTACTCTCAATTACAAGCGGATGGGAATACAGTGGACATGCCAAGTAACTGAGACATATTGTTTTATGAAGTTTTAAGAGTCTCCTGTGTGGCTTTGTATAGATGGAACTATTCATCATGTACTGTAACCTGGGCAAAGCAGGTTTATCATTTTGTAAGGAAATGTTAATTTGTGGTTCATAAACGTGTGATACACGTGTCACATATCCTATGTGGATTTGGTATAATCTTCCACTTCATATCATTAGCTCAAAATATTATTATCTTTTTCATAATATACAGTGCTTGAGGCAGAATTGGAACTGGTTTATGACCCCCGGATTTACATTATGGAAAAATAACAGATGCACAAGGTAAGAACAATGAATAAAGCTTAACCAAATTATGAATTATTACCTCTGAAGAGAAAAAAGAGATCCATCGTTGAATAATATACAAGCATGATGATAAGACGGATAAGAGTATTTGTATTATGAGGTGATAAGAAAACATGAAAGAACCTACCACTTCAAAGAAGTTCTCTGAACAATTAATCAGGTATATTCATGTCAAAGTTCCTTGTAATTTCGATCAAAGCCATGCTAAGTATATATACCAAACACTTACACTCTCTTTGATCCAGGTCCTTCAAGTTTTTTTATATATAAATTTGGGTCAAAATGTGTCTGGTATTTAGTACTTCTCCACAGGTTTAGATGTAGATTTAAGTATATCTTCTTTGCATACGGCTAAAACAGAAACTAACATGGAAGAAAGATACACTTAAGACTGCTCGCTTGATAGTACATGTGTTCTTTACTTGCAGTCTGTTACTGAACTAATTGTGTAGTCTGCTATTTCTCACGGCCCAGCACTGATTTGAAACACTTGTGTCACATGCACCTTCCATTGCGTCAACATATTAGGCAGCCATAAATTCATGGTTTTATGACCCTATCACAAGTTAGCTCATATCATGATCCCCAGCTAAGTAATCAGTATGGTATTGAAATATCCACTATCTTATGCCTTTTGATTCGGCAAATTTACAAACCTTGGGTCAGTGAAAAGTGTTTTTTCTCTCAGTTGTGTATGACGGGTCTTTCATCTCTTTCACATCTAACGCTCTCTTATAAACATACCTCTCACAAATTAATGTTGTAATTAATCCCACAGTTTACATACTTGACTTCATTGCCATTTATTATGTTATATTAGTATCTGAGCTAATTTTGCAGTATGTCCTTACTCAATTTATCATGGGAAGGTGGGAAAGTGTTTAAGAGTTATTCCTGAAGTCTTATTGGTTAAAGGACAAACTATTCAAATGTCCAAATTAAAATTAATCAACCTACTTGCGATTTGCATAATAGTCTTAGGTGATTTGTTTAGAATAACATAGCAGTTTGATATGCTTTTTATTTTGCTGTTTATATTTGATTTGCTGTTTCAGGTGATGGTGTTTTCTGATGGAAGAGAATCATGGAGCTGTAGGCCATTCAGGTGTATGCAAATGAGCAAGAGTGTCCACTACGTTTGGACCACAACACACACAAGCTATCACCAGACATCCAACCAGATTCCAACAAACTTATCATCGTTTTTCACAAAAGGAATTCTTTTAATGTTTATTTTTAAAAACCTACACGAAGACCCTAATTTTGTTAAGGGTCCCTAAATATAGGCAATAGGGGATTGTGGACGACAAGATTATAAGTTATGTCAGAGACAAATGAATAGAAATCAAAATGAAATATGGCTTGTAGAGGATGTATCCATATATCTTCTTGGCATATAAATTGGCGCTAAAATGTGGCCAAAACCTGAAAACTGCAGGAACATATTTGCTATATATCCAGGAAAACTCTGATGTTTGTCTCACTCTGTGGGAGATCAGAAATACAAACCATGGAAGTTTTGAGTGAATGTCTCAATTTGGACGCATATGATAGGGAAGAGAGCAAAGAAAACACCAACAAAGACTCTGGTATGTATTTCAAATGAATCGAAGAGAGTTTTGGTTTAAAATTTACATTTGAAAGAGGAAATTTGAAATTTGAAAAAAGGAATCAATTTGAAAAGCATGTCTTAAACATATTTAATACCTAAAGCGTTAATCATATTATTCATTGTATTTTAAGGGTATGTATTAATTGACACTTGTGCACTATCAGAATAATTTTATTAATTCTACATTATGTTAACTATTGTATGTCTTCATGTGCAACATATGAGTTCATAATTTAAACACATACAAAGTGGCTTCATATACCTAGGTTATTTATAACAGTATAGCACAATTCTGTGTTGAATGTTATCTAAATATTATCTAGCTAACCGGAAATTGATAGAATGGAAAGAACACGAATTACGCAAAGATATGATAGGTATTAATAAGAAATAATCCGTTTATTGGCTTGGAATCATTCTGTCTGAATGAAAAATATTTCTTAAAGTGTATATGACTATCGGTTAATGGATGATGTGGATAATAGTTTTATGATCTTATACTCAATAATATATTGGATTAAATATTCACGGGGTAATCTTTTAAATATATTGAGTTTGAAAGATGAAGATATCAAAAACAGGTATATTACTGTGCAGTCATTCATATTAAAAATGCTCATCAATATTTGCATATGAAATCTCAGTTTTGTGCGGTATATAAAACAATTGCTCTTTTTTGTGTCAACATATATAGCTCGTATTTCCTGATTTAATATCACCCAAAACTAAGTTCATCAAGATAAATGATTCCTTTACAAGAATATGGCACATTTAGCTGCTACTGATGCAATTGGGGGTGATAATTTATCACTTGTTCCCAATAGGTTTGTATATGGGCATGTAAATGGAGATGTACAGCCTGGACCAATAGTGTAGCAATATTGATCATCTCTTCAACTTTAATCTGCTGCTTGCTGGTATGCAATGGCATATACACATATGCGTGTGTGGTAACATATTGTATCCTTGGTTTGGTCAGGTCTTTGTGTCTGAGTCTTAGCTTTACACAGGTGGACACAACATGTGTCACCATATTATTGAGCATAAAAAATAATGAAAGAGATGTGTAAATCTCGCTTCAATACATTAATAATATTTGGCATTGATCTGTACATGTTAATTGCCTATCCTTTTCTGTGTATCTGTATTTCTATGTAGGATAAGATCATATTAAGATGAAAAGGGATGTCTTTATGACCGGTTAATATCGGATATATCATAAATGATCAGTATTGATGACAATAAACATGTGTATGACCAATCTGACTTCAAACACTGAGAAAATAAACAGATAATATAAATATGTTGCTTATTGTAGTCATTTGAGCTCAAATACCAGATATAGTAGATTATGATAGAAAAGTTTAGCCAGACCATCACAAATGAAAAAAGTGTATTTATATTTATTTCACGTAAACTTTCAAACTGAATCGGAAGGAAATTTAAAATAAGATTAGAGAGAGAGAGAAGTGTAAGGAAAAGAATATGTAATTCATCGTCCACTATAATCCATATATTCTAATAGCGTAAATATTCTGTAAAACCCAAATAAGACAGAATCCCATTTGAGGCAGACCAAGATGCCATTTAGTGAGTTTGTGTCCCAGTGTCAATGAGAATAGACAGTCCATCCGTTTCACTAGGGTAACCTGAATGTATCCCTGAGATTCTCCTTGAAGACTTAAGGAAACGAATGCATTCCTTCTCCCGGTACAAATTGCATATTAGCTTAGATATCAGTGCCCAACTCGTTCTGTATTTCTCAATTTCGACTAAAGATCCTGTGAGGCTAGGGCTTCTAAGATGTATTGCTTTTAGAAGGGCTACAAAATGACTTTTTCTGCTCCGCTAGATATCTAAGATTGCAAGATGATTGCACAACAACACTGAAACTATTTCATGGGAGGATCCTTATAATTTATTGCAGTTTAACCTGTTGAAACTGGTAAATCTGAATATATGTGCAGAGTCCGATCATGTCAGTGTCAGGATGATGGGGCATTATAGTCTTTTTCACCAGTGTTAGATGGGGAAACAGAAGACTTGCTTCATGGACGTGTGGGATAATAAAACCTTATTTAATAACCATTTGATATCCAAGTGTGTTCATAAAATGTCAGAGGGCAACAGATATTTTCAACAGTCAGTAATGAAACAAATCATGTCAAGGTTGCAATTCGCAACCTGTTTCAGAATATGGGTTGCTGTTTTTTTTTTATTGAAATCGGGAACTTGTGAGGCTTAATGTGTCTTTCAGTTTGGTGCTTTGGAATTTTCTAGTGACATGTAAATGTAAAGAACGGCATACAGGGTAACTCGATTCTAGTCACGAAGCTAGTTGACTTGGCTGTAAGCCTTTTATATGACATTGTATGAGCTGATAAATGAGATATGTGAAGTGAGATGAAGACCAGGAAAATAGGGCTATCAGACAGGATGGCTGATAGAAGGCAGGTAGGGATCTGGGAGGGCAGATGGTGAGGCAGAGGATATGGAGTGTCCATCCTGGTTATAGAGAGCAAAGATAGCTTGTCATCCTGTAGTTGTCACTGGCCCATCCTGGCCATACTGAGCGCTTCATCCTGCCTGATCCAGCCGCCTTATACACGTGAGAAGGACCTCCATTCATCTCTGTCACCCACCCTCCTGTTTTACATGGACACCACGATGCAGGCTCAAAGCGGGCATCAGGCCACTTCACTCACCCTGATTGCCTGATTTTCAGCTTAACAAGCAAAGTGGAAAGCAGCTCAGAGCCGAGCTGAAAGGCTAGCACTGGTGGCATTTGTGTGTTTGGGACTTGTTATTTTGGTGGCGTGGGTTTGGGACTACAAGATGGATGAGGGTTGTGTCCAGATACCCCATCGATCCAAGGGTGTCTAGACTTCAGCAAGCGGTCTAGCCTAGGTCAGCCCTGTCATACCCCAGCAACACACATTTATGTACAGATCAAACTGGAAAGGCAACAAATGCAACCCACAAGCCAATTCTAGTTTTGCTGCTATGGTTGGGATAATGATGGATCCCCACACACCTTTTCCCTTTGCTTTAACCCAAATGTTCTAACGCGTAATGGATTTCTGTTTATCAATTGCTCAACTGTAGCAAGTACATACAAAATTGTATCAGAATAAGATATTACTCAAAGAACAACAAGATTAATATGGTTCACAGCAGATAGTGCTATCCAGTTGTACCATATGACCTGCAACTTTGTATTTTATCAGCTAAGCTGAATCTTGTGGCTTAGAGGTGTCAAAAACTTTCTGTGTAGACTTTTATCTACGGAGACAATCTGCGCAGATTGATGAGTAAAATGTCCGGTAAAACTGATATGGATATAAGAAAGTCCATTTAGTTTCTATGGAAATGAGTAATCTCTCAGGGCAAGCGCCTGTGGAGGGGTGATAGTGGTGTAAGAAAAACTGCTCAAATTATCACCCACTCTCATCCATCATATCATACCTATTCTTGAATTGATGTAAAAAGGATTCATGATAGAGATCATATTTACTAGACTAAGCAGTGCTTTTTATATGCACATATACACTTAATTTAGGATCATACCTGTGTTTTTAGGGAATTTAGGGATAATATATATATATATATCTAATATCGTAGCAAATGATATGCACATATACACTTAATTTAGGATCATACCTGTGTTTTTAGGGAATTTAGGGATAATATATATATATATATATATATATATATATATATCTAATATCGTAGCAAATGATATATATATATATATATATATATATATATATATATATATATATATATCATTTGCTATATATCATTTGCTATAGTATATATATTAATTGAGTCATTTGCTACGATATTAGATTTACTTTTTCCACTTGGACATGCACTAAACTGCGTGAAAAAATGTTCAAAATATTTTATCCGCTCGGTACAGTACTTAATTGAAACTGATTAATCTTTGATCTGTCTGCTCTGATCTTTAATGAAACCTCCATGCTTTATTGATAATGATAGGCTGGGATTTTTGCCTCAGAGTTTGAATTTGTCTATGTCTTTTTCTGAATGGCTGTGTTGTCTACCTCCAGTTTAATCATGGAACACCTGACCATGCCTTCAGCCCTTCTCAATCTATCATTGTACCACAACTAATTTCTGCTCAGCAAATAACTTTAATCCTCGAGCCCCTTCTTAATCTATCTGCAGAGAAATGGGACAAATATTCTCAGTCAAAATTCAGCCCCAGCCTCAGTACTGACGGCCGAATATTTCACCAGGCATTATGACTGGCTTAACAAATTGACATTTCCCTCATCCCCAATATCATTCTAAATCAATTCCTTTATTCTCGCTGACATTACGACCTTTATATATATCACACATGTTGTTCTCACTTCACAAAGACTTGATGTGGGGATTTAGAATCATTGCAGGTCATTTTCTACCTGAGTTTTTCTTGAGATATGTACCATTATGGATGTTCCCTGGTGCTCCTAGCTCTGACATTCGGATATATACCCATCGCTTTGTCTGTTTTATGTCTGACTTTGTTTTATTATTCACAAGACGGTGTATAGTACTCAAGTGTTTTCTCTGTATTTCATGCTGTGTGGTTGTCTGTTTCTCTGATTGAGAAATATAAGGTGAGCGATATGCGCTCATAAAACATGCAATGAACCATGCCTCATCGGATCTCAGCACCATACAAGTAAGACAGTCAAACTATTTAGTATTTTCTTGTAAATGGTCATTTATATAATGTTTTCTCTGGGGCATACATATACTCCTACAAGCATTGCAACTTGATTAGGAACTGAAAGTCATTTTATTGGATACCTGTTGGGATGTTTTGCAAAATACAGCTTAGTGATACAGTTTAGTGATATGGCAAAAAGGAAAAACCAATACATATTTTTTTAATGACCCAATATAGGATAGGAACTTGACATGACAATATTCTGTGCAATATATATTTTATTGCCATCAAGATAGCACAGTACTTGACATAAAGATGATCGAAAAATGGAATTTCTTCCCAAAAATGGTTTGTGAGTGTGGTACATGAGGGCACCAATGGTCTGGTTTAGGTTTAGGGAGGTTGGTTGAGCCACAGAGTTTGCACACACATCTATGTGGTGCCTCAAATAGCCTTACCGGCCTCTGTGCATGTACTCTGTGTTGATCTTACTGTTTCATATTCTCTGTGTAATCTCGTATCCATATTGTACATGATAAATTAGTGCACAATCCAGGAGAGTCCATGTATCTCCCAATAACAAAAACACTTATGTGAAGGACATACTGTGTTGACGGGTTTCCTCTCCCACGGATGTTGAAGTAACAACGGCCGACCGACCCACTTTGATGCAGTTTTCCATTCTTTTTTGTTTATCGTTTCGACAGGCTATGGTTCTTACTGTAGTATAACATTGTCATCAGTCAAGATCTATATTGATAAACCTTACTGTACTCCACTTTATTCGTTTCGTTAGTTCACAGGTTATGGAGGTTTTCTCGATTCCTGACCGTCTGGGTAAGTCAAAATCCAAGATGGCGGTTGTACGCATTGCTGTTGTCAAATTCTGAATAAACGTGTCCACAGCTTTCATTAGGACTGTTAGATGATTTTCCTCCATGGGGGTATCTGCAAGGATTAAGAACAAAACCAATTAAGAAATTGTAAATAATTTCAGATACTCGTTTAAGCACTTTAGATGGGGAAATAGCTGTTGCGTGTATGTACCTCTTTGCTTCATCAACTTCCCAAATCTTTTATTTATTTTGATTGGGTGTCTATCATTGAATTTATACAGAGAATATTCTTATATCATGTAACATAGTATTGTCAAAATATTCTAATCCTTTAGGATAATTTAGAAAGTAATACAACATCAACAAAAAAAGATTGTTGGATACACAAAGCACATCATGTCAATATAGCAGATGCGATATTATTTTTGCCCATATCGAATGCCACCAGGAAAAATATTCATGACTAAGGTGTAGATGGCGTGTTATTTTCTTTGTTGGCATGTTAAGGCAAAGGTGTTCTTTATTTCTCCAAACATTGATTTTATACACATATTCGCTACGCGTTTTGGCAAGATTCCAAGATGGCGGCTCGGCTGAGACGCTGGAGCATGAGGAGACAAATAAGAAAATCAATAAAATCCGATGAAGAAATTGATGAGCAGGCGAAATGTATACATATTCAGATAATGTGGAAACTGCTCAACACGTGTGGGGGCTAACATGCAATTACTTTGCAGCAATCCTTCAATAAAACCTTGAGATCAAACAAAATCCTCATTTAGGCAAAGTAAATTGAGACGGAAATCCAACTGACAGTCTCCAATCAAATAATATCACCAAACACCAAGACAACAGTAAAATATATAAACAAAAATCGTTAACTAAAAATATGGCGGAAATGGATTCTTTTATGATATATCTAGACATCGGCAATATCATATTCAAAAATAAGGTCTGAAATATACATGAAAAATTAATGACAGCCGATTCAAATGCTTATGCCACAAAAAACTCTTGCAATTTGCATGGAGGATATATATCCAGGAAAACCAACTTCAAATTATATTTCCTATGCCAACATATATTTCAGAATTATAACACAATTGTGTGCAAGAAGAACGTCCATTTTTCTGTTGCTACCTAATTTTTTCTCCTCAAAGTTTGATAAAGTCTCACTTTCTTATATCTCAATGATATTGTCAGACAATTTTTGTTTCATGTGTCAAAATAAGCCCAAAAAACATTCTCTAAACGAATCGGCGTCTTCCGCGCCAACAAAACATTGAAATTATTTTCAATTTAGGCAACTATCATTCACTGGTGTCATTATTTCAATGCAGTCCATTTACCAGAATAAAATTTTGCCACGATGCAAGACAATGGGTCTTTTATGTTTCATGAAAAAAACATATATTACATTGACGCATCTTCTGCTTACTTGTCAGAAATGAACAAAGCCATCTTGTGTCTTTAAATATCATCAAACCAAACGAGTACCATAATGTGAATTTCCTTGGGGTATTATGTGCACGTCATTTATTTTAAATAACTTATATCCAGGCAATCTATATCTGTATTTACTTTGATGTTGTTAAGAACAAAATTGCATATGTTCTTTATAATATGCGTACCATATTATTATTTTTTGTCACATGAAAATTCAATCATCGGTCTTTTTTCATCACAAACCAGCCTGAATATGTGCTGAAAATTTCCTAAATTTAAAAAAAAACATGATACTCATCACTTTTGTGTTGCTGCATCAAAACAATGTTAATGCCAGCTCACCAGACTGACATATGCAAGTAGAGTTCTTGGTCCCCATTGGGTTTTATGGGTGAAACACCGATTTTCTGAATTGTTGATTTAAATAGTCTTCCATGGTAACACCCCGCTACATCATTTTCGTGAATTAAAAGCTGTTTTAGTGGCCCGAAATCGCAAAATTAAGCAAGGCAAGGAAACCTACCTGACAGCGTTTGTTGCCAAACAAGCATATCTCGCCCTGCAGAAGATGGCAAATGCCAGGACGAGTATGAAAGAACAACCACCACAACCTTTACTCTTGGTTTTGCTCCACAGCTTGTTACGTCAATTTTATGAAGTTTCCGATATTTTATTGGAGCCTTTTCTCTGGGGAGCGGTCATAGATCATGGACGGATATCATTGCCCGAACATAAAACATTGCCAGAGAGTAAAACACCCCTCAAACAGATTTGTGATGGCCATATTGTCAACCTAGCGCCTGCCACAAATAAAAAAAGCTAACCCCAAACACCAAATAAATTCACAGGCAATAGACCTTTTTGCGGTTTGCTATTTACTGCGCTAAAATGTCCATTGGAAAGTTAAAATGTTGTAAAATAGGCATAATTAGATCATAAGGTACCAGAGAGTGGGAGCGAATTTATGACAATCACATACAAGTAATAAAAAGCTTACATTCTGCAAAGCGCAGCCGTGCAGTGGCAGATACAACCAAACACAATTTTAACAGTTTCTCATTCACGGAATTAACACCAGGTTTGCGTGAGATGGTGTCTACACGTCCATTGATATTTAAACGATACGATCGTTTGTGAGCAATAAATCTATTATGTAAGTTAGTAGAAGTGGATTTTGGAGGTGAAATAATGTGGGGTTTGCGCCCAAGTGTCAAGAGCCAGGGTCACGGCGGAAGTGCTTCTGGGGCATGACCTTTATGTTTCGTCAAATAAATCGACTTTATCAAACAATATGGAACTTAATGTGATTAACAAACAATTTGCATTGACACTGTTTTTGGGCCCGTCATTCCCTGGTGAGTCAGCCCTCAAAGGAAATCTGATAAAAATGCAGAATGGCAAAAGTCGATTTTAATGAGTCTGCCACTATTATTCAACATGTATTTTTGTATAAATTTTAATTAATATAATGAAAATAATAATTGCACTTCCAATTTCAATGTGTGTAGAATTGTTTTAACAAAAAATGTTTTATTTCTATAAACAACTGAGAATTTGCAAAATGTTTTTCATGTTTGAATGTGGCATATTTCCATTAAACTCATTTTGAACTAAAGACTTTGATAAGGCCTTAAAACAATGAGTGTTTTGTAAATATACAACTTGTGACAGGGGGCCGATGTTGCATGTTTATTCTTCTGTGTGGCTGGACATTGATAAAAGTGTAAATTCGTTATGTGCTAAAATCCTCTTGTCAAGATGGCGTCAGTGGGGCCAGCAAAGTAGGATCAGCACCCCAAACCGCACTGACCGCCATTTCTCACCCTAGTTATCCTACCACCCCTACGTGTCTCACCCTACAAAGACAGTCACATTTCTTTCCGCTCTTAACCCCCCTTGTTCTCACGAATAAAAGAACAGCCAAACCCCTTTGATATGCATGCTTGGAAATCGTGTCAAAACAGACGAAAGCAATCGAACAGTAGGGCTGTGTTTGTGTTTGGGTGAGCCTCGCCACTCACTCAATGTTTCCGTATGCTAATTTCCACCACTAGGTGTCGCAGTCGGCTTGGCTCCTCCTCTCGCTCCATCATTGCTCACCAACTACAGGCAAGCCTGACAGAATGTTAGCAGACTCGTCACGGGCAACACATAACTATGACATCGCAATCCTACTTTTTGCATCAAAAGACTTCTCAAAATTTTGAATATAAAATCATTGCAATCAGTGGCTGAATGTTATGAATTTCGTTTGCCAAAAAGTTCGAGTTTCCTATTTAATGGCCATTAAAACATATCAGCATTTTATGGCCCAATATTCAGTTCCTCTTTGATATAAGTTCAGCTATTTGCCAATCTCGTCCAAGAAACACGAAAACTGAAATTTTAACATTCTATTAATCATATTTTCATGTTTATAATATCTCGCTCTTTTTCATAACCAACATCGGGATTAGTTTATTTATTTACTGTTCAAAATATGCCATTAATACAAGACAGATTACACAGGTTAAGCGAGCTTTATCACTGATGCAAAATACCTATTCCTAAAATACATTATTTGATAATATGAATTTTATTCAATTCATTTTATGAAACTCAAAATGTAGAAAATGTGACCTAACCTTTAAAACATAATTCAAAAGCCACGTGACACAAGTGTATTTAGCCGGACACACCTCCAGGAGTCACTTGTCAAGAAGTATTACATTAGTAAAATTCCTGAGGTTTTGGGTAACAGATATGAGTAAGGGTAGATTGTGGTGCGGAGGTGGCCATGCTGTGAGGCGGATCACACACATGCCTTGCAGTGTATCTGTGCGCGCAGCCCGCTAGGGTGCGCTGGAGTAGCAGTGATGTGGTGTGTGAGCCCTCCAACTGCCTGCAAACCCCAGCCTCAGACTCTCAAACGGAAGCTCGTGATCAGTCCCATATTTATAGGCGAAAACTTGCTCTTTATGACGAAGTTACGACTCTGCTGTAACTCGAAACTCGTGTCACAGAGCCAGTAAAGCACCTTAGTGCATAAATCTCGGTCCAAACTAGACTATGATGTATGGTGACATGCGTCATTAGACGGCTTGAGATTGTACCCCCAACATGGGGGCTACTCACCCCGGTGGCAGGGGTTTACTGCCTATTAAATAGGGTGTTTTAACTGCTCCTGTAAATTGGGCTTAATAGCACGACACAGCGGGTTTATAATAACTAGCTTCACACCCTCTCTCATAACCTACAGTATTCCAGTCCCGGGGATTGTGAGCAGAACTCACCGCGCCCAGTGTGAGCAGGCTAGAGTCACTCTCAGGCGTGTTCCCAACAATGATAAGTGAAGCTCTGTATCATGACGCTGCTTCATAGGTGATTGTCACGGAATCAATAGAACAATGAACCCCTCCATTCATATACTGTAATACAAGGGGTATCATAGACAAAATCAAAGTGATGCCCCTGTGGTCATTATCTGGCTGGGTTGTAATTGAATGGTGTGACATAGGAAGACATAATGTGAATGAAAAGCTGGGGTCTTGGCATGAGGAGGGGTGGGTTGGGATGTTTTGTGGTAATTGCTGAGGCGACTTCTTTGTGGAGAGTGGTAAAAAGGTGCGGTAATGTGGGAGGTGGCGAGGAAAATGACACCATATGTGTAATTGATTACGTCAGGCCGAGCCAGGTGCCAGCGACACTGTGTGAGCCCTGTAGTCTTGTATAGACCAGCATCTCTTGGTTGCCCCATTCATCATCCACTCCCTCACTTGATTGTCACTTTCATGTGTGTGGCAATTATGTCACCATATTGGACCCCATCACACACCTCCAATCATATACTGCCTTCTCACTGCATTCATCTAAGATGTGCCTTTATTAGTCATTTACTACGCCTATGCCACCCTTTGGTGAGCAAAATGATCAATCAGCTTGATTTAACACTGTGATAGCGCCTCACACTCCATCATATTCTCCTCGTCCTCGTGCTGCCCACACTCTATGTGCCTCTAGTTTAATTTTGCCGCTGTCAGGGCTCCCTGGGATATGTTTAATGTGTGTGGCCAATACATTTTGGCGTGTTTGGATCCCCCAGGTTTTGTCAAATGGCATATCTATAAACCAGGATGTAGTGGTAGTTGTTTATGCTGAGGTGAGGGATGCCAGAGTACAGGTACAGTTATAAGTGGAGCTCTTCAGCGTTGGAGTTCAGTTTGTGGTCAACTCTCAGAGTAGTCAGCTGACTGCCAGAGGGTAAATGCTCCACAAAGTTTGTGGCAGACTTATCAGTTGAGATATGCTAATGGTGGGATACACAAGTGTTTTCTGTGACTATAGGATGTGCCTTGCAGAGTGGGATCAGCTCTGAGTGCTGGACAGCAGACCACGAGGTCGCCACAGAGTAAACAGTCACCACCATCCATATATGTCACAGCCTAGTCACGTGGTACAAACATCATAAGCATGAGCGCATGGGAAATCTAATTACATTACTTGGCGGGCTTTAAATTGCACGAAAATCGCATTTTGCTGGCTTTCTATCGAGAGAGGTTGAAGGGATAAGAGTAGAAAAGAGACATGCAAATGCAGGGATAGCTACAATAGGCCTGGAACAGTGACGCACTCTTGCCGTGCAGGGCGGACATGCACCGATATATTCTGGCCTCTGATTGGCTAGTGGCATTTACATCACATTAGGCATGGAGATGTGTGTAATTCGTGCGCATTCTGAGGTTTCAGCTACAAATCATTAGTACTTGGTATATCAAGCCACTTCTCTGATGATGTATGTGTAAAAAATGAACTCATATTTCCCCAATCCGTTTCTCTCTCCCCTCCAAGGAGAGGGACAGGCTACCACGGGAGGTTTGCAGTGTAATTTTGGAGGTTTAAGCAGCCGATATGACCAACAGGGGCAGAGTTTCCTCTGTGCCAACCAGGGCATATCGAGTCAGTATGGCTCGACTCCTAGCCCCAACCATCACCACATGACGCCAGCTTCTGGGGACCCCTCGGCATGTCCCCGTCCAACTGAACTGAATGGGTATGATGCCCAAACGCATGTAGGAAATGCAAACTGGACACCGCAAGGCAATGGACAAACTAATACAGACTTTCCATCTCATAACACGCCAACATGTACAGAGAACTCTCTAAGCACAAGCTCCAGTCATAACAGTTTCTCCTCCAGTCAGCCAATTCCTTTCTACCCCTGGATGGGGGTTGTGGGTATGTATTCTACCATTTCTAATGCTTTATTACTGTAATTACCAGGTAGCTACTGATGCCGATAGTTAAGATACCGCCAAACGCCCACAAAGCTGATATTACACGATAAAAACATAGCCGGGTCGGTTTTTATGACACATTACAGTAGCGAGCGAGCCCAGCGAGATGCAGCGAGCCCATAAGGCAGGGATCTCATCTCAGCCTGATAACACAAACCCCGATAGACATAAGGCAAGGTTAAGAATGCATCTAGAGGCAGTTAATGACTTAAAAGTGCAATGAAAACATTGGCACGAGGTTTGTATGGCGTAAACTTGCCCGGTCATAGTACACCGACCCGATGTTGCAAACACTGATTCTTATTGGTTCAGAGTCTCTCTCCCTGAAAATGAAAACAAACCAAAATGGCGGAAATCGTGTCAGGCAAAAACCCACTTGACCCCCATTCATGATGTTTTTTATAGCGGTTCAGGGCTCTACCAAGACCCGTTTTTCTTTAAATGCAGTGTGATGGACAACATGACAGGTTCCTTTCATGTTGGGGCTTACAATATCACTGAATACTGCTTGGAATGGAAAGAAATGTGAAATGTTTACGTGCAATGTGAGCGCTCACACAGTAGCTCAGTGAGCTCAGTACATCTCACTTTTTTGCTGGCAGATGGCACTGAGGAGAAGATAGGGGGTCTGTGTTCTCATCCTTCATACCCCAAATTGTTTTGTAGGCAGCAAAACATGGCGTTGAAACCCCAGAAACCAGAGAATCTAGCAAGAGAAAGCTTGTTTAGCACCAACTTGAACCTCATTGGTCGGTCAACTCGGGTCGAGTGTGGAAATTGGGTCAAGTTATGGCTTGGATTGGGTCAGGCCAAGCTGAGATGCTCTCACTCCAGATAGAAGGTTTCTCCCATAAACTGCAGCCTCCTCTCACCACCAAATCCTCTAAGATAGAGCTTTTACATAAATGTCAATCCCTGCGAGTCCCTGTTAATTGGCAGTGGGTTTCAAGGCCTAGTACTCAAGCTCATCTGTATGGGTGACCATACTCCGTGGAGCGGTCAAACCAATATCGGTCACTATGACCATGAGTAATGGGTTTTTACCGGTAGGGGTCACTAGCATATCAACCCAAGTCCACCCACTAAACCCACAAACCCATTTCCTTACATTACTCACTCAATATTGAACCCAAATAAGCTCTAAATCAGCTCACAAAGCAATCCTATTAGACTGTACAGACGCTAATGACTACAGAGAACCTGGCTTTAAAGTTGGCTTGCAGAAATGAACCGGAAGTTGTTTTTATAGTGAAATTTCTGTTTCCATTCTCTGCTCGTCTTGTTGATTTCAATATTGGCGGTAATGGAAGCCATATTGGCAACTATTTCAGCCGAAAACGACCTTGAAATCAGCAGGGAACACGCGGAGGAAAGCCAGTCCGCTCAGAAGGTGTAATAAAACCTTGTAAATCAATATCATCCTTAACAATAGCGTTTATCTTCTTGGCCTATATTTAAGGACAAATTCCTCGAGTTCAGATAAAGTGTCTGTCTAATTCTGAGAGAAAAGAGGCGAAGATGAACATTTATAATTTATATCTTATCAAGATGTAGATGACAACGTCATTGCATAGTTTGACCTCATAAATATGAAAACACTGCTTACCCTAAGATGTGCTTGGCATTAAAGGCAGGCAGGTCCTCATTACATCTGAGAAGGTGAGATCAAAAGTAATGTAGGGCATAGCCCTAAAAGACCTCTGCCTTCTAATATGGCTATTTAGTAACCTCTCAACTAATGGCACATGAGAGTAATGTATATACACACTAAAAGTCATCAATAATCTAAAAATAGGGATGCCACTGAATGTGTTTTATCTCTTAATGCTAGACCCATGTAAAACATTGAATAAAATCAACAATTTATCATGGAGAAATATTGCTGATGATACATAAGGCAACACTTTCCTACTTTTGATAGCTAAACAAATCAACTAAAGGTGGTATGATAAATTGTGAGATATCAAAACGATTTTCTCTTGGTCTATGAGGTGTGAACATGAAGAATGTCATCCCAAATGCAATTTTACCATCATAAAATAAGGGGAAACTTATTTTACGCCTGCATAAGCGAGTTACGGCTGTGTTATGGAGGAGATCCAGCGTGATTGTGAATCCCCTGCTTGGATCCCTAGAGAGGCAAGATTTCCATATCGGCCAATAGTATCACACAATTAGTAGAACTCAATAGGACCTGGGTGTGTGAGCCGGCTGCCTGGGGCTACAAGCTCTCTGCCTAGCCTCGTTCCCAGATTACCTCCATCTGTGCTGACCCTCCATTACCTTGATCCGAGTCGACCGGACAGTGAGGGCAGCTTTCTGCAGCGGCAGCAGCAGCAACTGCACACACTCCCAAACCCATGACCATTCTGATTTATGGGGAAAATTAATTCCTAGTGATGCCTCAGCGAGGGAAGTATTTGAACCCCCACAATGTGTGCCCTTCTGTTGGCAGAATCATGTATCTTGTGAGGGGAGAAAAATGTACTTCCTTTGAGTGTAAAATACGTAACTGGCCAACAACATTCCACACCCTGGATATTTCATGTAATGATGATGATGGTCCTCATTTGAAATGTGTCTCTGACTTTTTTCTATCCCAGCTTTCTGTGAAAGCATTGAAGCTTCAAGTAAATTAAGCAGAAGATGCCACAAGATTATACTTTGTCATGCTATAATTTGATCTTTTTTCACAACAAAGTGAAATTCATGAGTCTCGATTTCGTGATGTCCCTTGTAAACTAGATCAAATATCCTGCAAAGCCTTTTATGAAAAAGGAACTGCGTCGAGCTAAGACATTTGTGAAATTGCACAAGGCACACCCAAGCTAAAAGCCAATGTATTGCATAAAAGAAAAGGTGTAAAGATGCAAAAGTGTCTAGCATTAAAACAACATAAAAATATATTTGGCAGAAACATATGACTAACAGCCTGTAATCAGAGTTAGCCGATACAGCAATTTGCATATTTTTTTAACGGGCGCTCCTGTTAAGGTCTGTGTATAAGGTCACGTGAATCGTTCTTGCAATATAATACTATCATTATCAGGTGTTTACAAGCAAAGGCCAAATTGCTTAACCTTCAAAAGACTCATATTTAAAAAGTTGTTAAATAACTATATTTTTGGCATATGTGGTGGTAGACCACAGCGCTGGTCAGAATTTATGGCGTGTAAATGGTAATGCGACCTGTCAGAGGAGTGGATAGTTGAGGCAGCACCTGGCCTTCTGGACCCTCAAATGAAGCAGAACCACAACTGGTAAGGTCAAATACGTCCACAGTGGCCTATAATTGAAAGGCCAAAACATGTAACTGTTTGGAACATGCCCCAGGTCGATCCCCTTCTCTGACTGGCATATCTGAATCTCGCTAAACTGCCACTAGATCAAGAGTTTTTTGCTGAATGAAAAACAAGCAAATGACCCAGGATATTTTTCTTTGAAGCATTTCCCTTTAAATATCATAGAATAGCTAGTGTAAATGCAATAAGTGGGTAAAAGTGTCATAGCTCAGGTCAGACCTTTTCAGAGGTGGCAATATATGTCTGTCTCACTTCCTCAGTGCCATCTGCCTGGCCATTGGGGCCCTTCCTGCTGGTCTCACAGCGACAAGGACATTTCCACTCTGATCTCTACCCATGCATTATTGAGAGGATTTCAAAACTCCTGACAGCAATGGGCATCATTGTGGGCCTTTGGTTATAAATCTTGACCTGGCCATTTGGTTGAAACTGGACACAAAGTGGTCTGGATGGCCAGCGGGCAGTCAGCGACAAATCCACCATTGTCCACTAGCAGAGCTAATCATCATAAATATGAAATCTGAAAAGAAAATGAAAACGAGATGTGAAGACAATGAGTGAAAGGCAGCAAATCAAAAAAAAAGTTGATTCAGCTGCGGCACTGTTGTCCACTGTTCCTTTAGATGTAAGGTAGCCAAAGGTCTGGATGGGTGACTGGCGCAAATCTGCATAATACTGCTTGCTTCACAGACCCTCTGAGTGAAGATCACACGCAGCCCAGACCCACAGATGTGCTATTTTGTCCCTGTGTGAAGTGGAAACCAGGTCCACAACATGTAATTTTGGCGAGCTATGTTACAGCAGAAGGTGGCCAGTAACATTTCACCCCGTGGCCCTGTCAGCATGTACATAGCACCCCAGCATGCACACATAACACCAATAACGACTCTGTCCCTCTTATCTCTCGTGTTTCAAGTCATTCCTCACCCAAGCCAAGACACATTAATTGTTGGGATAATGGTAGCTTGATAAATGTAGTAGTTATAAAAAGCGCATGTTTGTTTTTCCATAAAAGAAACTAAATCTCTATGTTGATTGTAAAACTATTATGTTTTAGATGTATGAATGGGGTAAATTGTGAAAAAGGTAAATTGTACAATTGAAAATCTAATTAGACATTTATGTGTTCATTTTGTTTAGGTCCCAACTCGTCTCAAAGGCGGCGAGGCAGACAAACATACAGCAGATACCAAACATTAGAACTGGAAAAAGAATTTCAATTCAACCATTACCTCACACGAAAACGGCGCATTGAAATTGCTCATGCGCTCTGCTTAACCGAAAGACAAATTAAGATCTGGTTTCAGAACCGGAGAATGAAACTCAAGAAAGAGCGCCAACAAATTAAAGAACTTAACATTACTGGTGATGGAGGTAAGCTTGATGACAACGATAAAGATCTGGACGAGGAGGAGTCAGATGAGAAAGAGGGATCTGAAACATCACCTGGCAAGGTGTAAGGTATTCTGGCAAAAACTACAGCAATTAGGGAATGGACAGAGGAGCAGGGGGCAGCACTATATCAATAACCACAAGCATCAAGAGTGGTCAGAAAAAACACTATGCCAGTATACTACTATAAATTCAGCTTCCTTTCCAACCATGATATTATTATTATTATTGTTACAGAAGTATGATATTGCTAAGACTTATGTTCTGAAAATAACATGTGTGAAAGCATTGTGTTGTATGTACTTATGCTATATTTGTGTAACCTTTCAATTAAGATTAAAACATATAATCCATTTCTCAGTGAAAATTATAATTGTTACTAAAAATCCATTTTGATTATCTGTCTCAGTCTAAGATATAACAGATTTTACTGACGAAATT
The DNA here is from genome assembly GCA_949316495.1 of Amphiduros pacificus. Lineage (NCBI taxonomy): Eukaryota > Metazoa > Annelida > Polychaeta > Phyllodocida > Hesionidae > Amphiduros > Amphiduros pacificus. The sequence goes on from OX439002.1 coordinate 35,489,037, forward strand.
TCGCTCCCCATTTTCTGCCTAACGTCCACAGATATTTTAAAGCTGTTGTGTTTTGTGTATCCTTATACTAAGTATAAATTGCAGGGTGAGTTGATCAGAGCAAGGGTAATGTACATAGATTCTATGTATCTAAACCAAGCCACTAAATCCAAGGAAACCGGCCATTTCTTTCAGCTTATATTTTCTCCTCTGCTGAAGTCGATCATTTTTGCACTAGACCTGATTTTATATGCCAAATTCACCTTCTTATACATGATTTTATATGAATAATTGCACATGTTTCTTTATGATCTAAACAGGGTTTATGCATTAGATACTAATTCCTCCTATATTTCCAGGAAGGTTTAATGAGAATTTTAATGGCAGATGCGAACGCTGTGTTGTTTCAGGCTTTATCTTGCAGGTTAAACTGTTATAAAATAACCACTCTTGAAGCCAGGTGTCTGATGGAAAAATCAAAATGGTACTCTCACATGCTAGATGAACTAACATGTCATTAAAGTGCCTCTCATCTGAGGAAGCTAAGATGTGAAGCACTAATATCTCACAATAAAGATCAAAGAATGATGCTTTTCACTGATTTCATGCTTTAGCAACCATTTCCATGTTTAGGATACAAAAAAGTTAAATGCAAGATGCACAGTTTTCAAGAGTGCTATTAAACCTACATGGATAATGCTCTGGAACATGCAGCATATTCTTTTTCTCACTTGTATTTCACTGGATAAGATTTAAAGTGGACCACTCTGTTTGAAGGGTATTCCAGTATTTGCTCTTGGTATATTTGTACTTGTTGTGTACAAGATGTATTGGTATAGCTCGGTTTTGTACAAACCCAAATGATGAATACATTGTATACGTTTACAGTATACATTAGGATATATTTGAAAATAGCTCCTGAATGATAAATGGTATAAAATTGAAGACTCTAAACCACTTGAATCTGTACAGAGGTCAAAATGATGGACTCAAAGTAACACAGTCGCCCAACATTTGAAGAATATTCATAGCTTAGCTTCTCCCACATGACTGTACAACTGGACACAAATCCACTGCTGCTATAGCTTTGCTTTTAATGAAATACAATGTTATGACACCAAACACACTGACTTTAGTTTGGTTTTAAGCAAAGTATCATCATTGAAATTGGCAAAGCCCTAAATCAGTTGCATGAATATAATTTTAAGCTCAATAAATTAAGGACATATTATTCCTAAACCTTTCTTAGGAAAACGTTTGTTTTCTCATCTAAATGGGTCGGAACAAACATTTAGATAATCCAAGCTTTGCTTCAGACCAGCCCATTGTCAGTGGGGCTTGAACAAATGACCTCACAATGACATCACACCGAGCTACACCGCTTCTATATTGTCTCAGGTATTCTTTGTTTACTATATATGCTTGCACTTGGCTGTTGGTGTCAAAAATATATCATGGAAAGAGTTTGTGTATGTTTTGTCACAGTGAGACAATTTGATTGCAGATGTCAATAAAATATGTAAAACGTACGTGATATCTTTCCACTGATATACAGTTGACTGTGTGTATTATATGTGTTAGGGACATTGGTATATCTTCCAGTCTATCATTGTTTTATTATTGTAATCATACTGTAAAAATGGTCAGTGTACCCATGATATTTGACATGACATGTGTCCATTGTATATGCCACCTCTTGTGACAGTGGTGTCTTTATACAACGTGAAAAAACTACTCAATTTGATGTGCTACCAAGCCACTTTGTAAACCAGCCCAGCTTTAATATCGACCACAGACAATAATAGTTTTGTGAATATTATGTTGCTTGGTTCTCATAAGCTTCAGAATGTTATCCAGACACGTTTGAAAGATGTAAGTAATATAACAGTGTTGTTTTAAAGATAGTAACAGTTTTAACAATTATTTGTTACTGTCTCAATAAGTATATATATTTCATAATCTATTATTATATCATAAAGTTGCATATTGTTTATGAGCCGTCATTGCGTTTTACCCTATATTTAAAACGCATTAATGGCGGTGGCATTCAAGGGATCTGGTAGCCACACCATAGAATGCTAGGGCAAAAGAGCTCAAACTAAAGATAACATTTGATAAAAATGTATTTGATATTTCACTGAAATAATTTTCTTTATGTTTGATACTTTATCTCCCAGCTAAGAATAAAACTATTTTGTTAAATGGCTTAGTTACTATGGTGACCTGTATCATTGCTCATTGCATTTCTTTGTGTCGTTTCGTGGGTTTAACAAAACAAAAAGTGTGGGTAACCAACGAAACGGAAAGCTCTCCTACAGTGGTGATATATATATTTGCACCTTTATGGCCAGTCTTCTGGGGAGCATATGTTATATTAAACTCTGAATATTGATGTTAAGTCAGATGTAAAGGATAGAGAATGAATATTGTACATGGCCAACTACCTCAGATGTTTTAGTGGAGTTTTGTTCTTCCAGAATAAATCCCCATACACAGTGTGTGGAGGAAGATGGGAACAAGTACCATTAAGTCTTGCTTCCCTAGATCTCTTTATATCATGAATATATGTTAATTAATTATAATTTCATTCATCCAATTATGTGATTGTACATGTAGGTAGCCTAGAATGATGTCAATTTGTAAAAAGAAAACATTCAAATAAAACAACGTTTCTCTTACCTCAATGTAAACACCAAATATAAGACGTTTGTGAACAATAGGCTTTAATATTTCAAACATGTTTGCTGTTAGCAAAGTTCTGTTAACATACTAAATGGAAAATAATGTAATATAATCTTCCCACTGAGAAAAGTGATGATAGATCGACAAAACAAGAAACCTAGTTCCTATCATTGGCAGCAAAGGACACAAAAACTTATATGTAAAATTGCAAAATATTTACTTTTGATAAGTAAATGGAAATGCATAACCTGTTACACTCATTTTAATAATGTCAGATTTTTTTGGAAAATGAGATTGTAATATATGAATAATGCCAAAAGAAAAATTCTGATATTATGAAACATGAATGTAACTGGCACCGCAGAGTACACACCAAACTGTAGGAATTCTTATCTAGGAAATTGGAAAGAAAACAAAATGTGTAATTTCTTTTGTGTTTAATTGTTTTGTAAAAGCAGGGTATGGGGTACAATGACTATTGTATTATTTTAAACATATAGGATTTAGAAATTTGAAAATAGAAAAATACCTTTGATCTATATTTGTGATTGAAATATTCGTATACAATCTTGCAAATCATTTTCTAGTCGGGAATTAAGGTTGTAATCCTTTTGCTATAATTACCCAAACATTTCTTAAGCGAGCCTTTCAGTATAATGTTGAAAATCCGCTCACAAAGGTGATATACAAAATGATTTGCTCTTGCTTCATACATGTGCTCATTGAAATATTGTCGCTATTTTTATTGTGTCCAATTTATAATGTATAAATCTTGGTGTGCTTAAACATTCTCATGGCATGCACTTCACCAATCCTCCCATCCAATTAGGTTACTTGAATCTACGTCTATATTCTCGCTCACAATTCAACCTACAATTATCACCCATCGCAAACTGTCAAGGTGTGTGTTTGTTAGACATCAGATCAAATTTACATATGATAAAACAATAGAAATATTTATTTTCTTTCCAACATCCCATTATAACAGTGTGAAATATGTCACGAAAACAGGCGCCATGAAAGGTGATTGAATTGATTTGAGACTTATGGATTTGCTGCATGTGTTAATGACTTAGCCTTTGCCAAAGCTGGGATGTGCCAGTTGGCACGTGACAGAAGTCGATATAAAACCGTTCATATTATCAAGGTCCCTAGCTGAATGATTACATCATCAATAAACAGTCGATATTCACTTCTAACAAACACATTGCTTCACAGAGTCGCTGAGCGCTGAATAGACGGGGTATAGTAAAAAGTATGACAGGAAAAATTCCACTCCTTCTTCAGACCATCCAATCTACAAAGGAGGTGTAGGACCTTTGTGATATGTCAAACAAAGAATTTATTAATGGCTTTCAGATATATGGGTTTAAAGGAAACGACGAAGGTCTTAAATATGTCACAGATTAGGTATAACACATTAAAAGTCCCCTTGATTTCTCGTTTTATGGGCTACATAAAAAAGGACCTCACACAAGAGGGGCGTTACTCGGCCAGGGATGGCTGAGAGGGGGCCGAGGGATTCGTGACGCTTTGTGTCCAAACCCTGCCTCGCTGAGGAACAGATACTCGCCTCCTCAAGTCACTATACATACACACAGGGTATGCCAGGGTGTATGTCTCCACATCATAAAATATCACGCAACTCTTGCACGCATACAAACACACATTGTTATCTATTAATGGGTCAACACACGCATTAAATTCACACATGAAATAGCTAAAGCTCAGAGGTTCATGCATATTCATTCATGTAGTTGGAGAAAAAAGCTCAGATTCAGAAATGGCAAGAACTGATCTATCCTAATATTATGTAAATGGAGGACAATTTTGAACCCAAGTATTGTTTGCTATTTACTTTTTGTAAACAGTGTTTTTAATTTATGGTATTGTAAATATTGCTATATTGATTATGTACCTTGGTGCTTAAGGTATCTTATGGTTGTTATTGGTTTTAGAAAGAGTTGGTTCTAAAAGATGTCCTCCATTGATACAAAAAAGCTTCATTATGAGTAATGCTATATATTGCACAAACCAAATATAATGGGCGCTATGATAATGTTTAACCCCATGACATATATATGTGTTTTGTAAAGGAACAAGGGCTTTCCATTGGTGCAAAGAGTTGCTAACACCGGAGAGTCCTTGGCGTCTCTGGTGGGAGAAAAACCTAGCTGCATCGTGCAGCCAGTACATGTCCCGATCTATCATGCAGAGTTGTGTATAGTAGATAGTCTCAATGTATTTGTATAGAGTAATTAAAACGGGTGCAATTAATATAAAACAACTAGGTATATATTATATCATACTAATAAATTATTACGGTATTTGTAAACAAAAAATATTGTCTCATGTTATTTTTCCTTTTTGTAAAAAAATACAAAAATAAGATTAATGCGATTATAAATAGATATTCAAATATCAGAGAGAAACTTTCCAAATATCCCTAGAAAAAATGATACATAATTTATATTAATGATATCGGTTCCCAAGTCAGAGTAAATGTCCTTCTTCCAACAGTTTTATAATTTTTACAAACTTCTCTGTAACCTATCCTGAAACCTATGACAAGGTCTCATTATAATATAATCCTTGAAGCCAAACAGGCAATACATTTTAAATGGATGACGGGTCAGGGCCATGGCTTTCAAGGCATAATGATGTGTGATTGTCTTTGGAAGCAGTTCTTTCCTGGACGAGTTGTGCCTAGGGGTGGTTCAATCAAGAAAGATGGGGACAGCACGCCCAGTTGTGCTACTGTTTACTCACCATTCACAAAAACTCAAACACCAACTCCTTCTGATTGAAATCTATCGTGACTGGGACAGACATATCCTCGACTTGCTTCATTTTGTGTGTAATTAAAATTTATGAGGAGCTTTCACAATTAAATTCACAGGAAGCGGGGCTAAATTCATTAGAATGTGTCCCTCGTGAAAGGCAAACAGCTTGTTGAATGGAAAACATGGCATAATTGTGTATCTGACTATTTTATGACAAGAAAAATAACATAAATTCTCACACACGTTGTACACAAAGGGTTTAGATTAGGGTTCACCATTCATAATTATAGTCTATGCGGTTCGAATGTATGGGTAATGATAATTATATTATCAAATGTAAGAAATATGTCTTTAGAGAAATAAATAAAAGTAGTGTAATAAATTTACATTTTGAAATATTCTGAGTTGTGCCATAAATCTAAGCCCGGTATAATTTAATATCCGCTCATTTCAAGAAAATAATAAGAAAATGCAAGAAAAAGATAAAAGTGAGGAAATTCAAGGTTTTGTCACAACCATTTACACAATTTGATTGTGTTGACCACTCATGAGTTTTAGTCCTCTGTGTAATCTCACCTGGTTTGTAAAACCACAGGCAGAAGTCATAGCCCAGCATCAAAAAAGTTATAACTGGACAAGTGAGAATCTAATGTCAATATGTCAGCAAACTTTTGTGGCCAAGCGACACAGCTTTACTATCATTTCTTCAGCTTCACTGACCGCAAATCATGGGCCCTAGACCACAAATTCACAAAGGACCTTAACACAGACCTTGTACACCCACCAGGAACCGCCATTTGGCTCACAATAGATATACCGGTGGACAAATCTAAGTGTTGCTTTACGTGCCCTTTCTCATATCCCTTTCAAATCACAACTCAATGTATTTGCTAGGTATTTTATGAGTTAGAAAAGGCGAGTGTCCTTTCTGCCTATTGCCACTATAGTTCAGATGGTGTAAATTGCAGAAAGGGGCAGGTAACAAGAGGTAATGAATGGTGATGCTTTGAGATTTGGGTCCTTTGTCAAACCTTTGTTGAGCCTGAGTGTCCTGAAGAGAATGACCCTCCACTATGGAATAATGGATGTAAATTAGCTGCATAACGACCTTGCCTATCCTCAAAGGACAAGAAGACAACCAGACATAGAGGTACTCTTGACCCAACCTCCATTACAATTATAGCAATATATTGTCCACAAAAGCAGGTGGCCAATGAAAAAACATTCCCTGAAGTCTGTTACATCCAAAATATCTTTCCTTGCACATCTTTCAAGTTGATTTCTTGTCATGGAATGAATTTTGCCACCCAGAGGCCTCTTTTAGGATCAAGGTGAAACACAGAGGACAAGAATTCTGGACATGTTTAAAGTATTATGTTATAGACTTGAATATAAAGATATCTCAGTAACTGACTAAGACAGTCCTGTGAAATACAGCTAACCCATAATATGTAACTAGAAAATGCTTGGTTGCCTACTTCTGGAGCATCCATAACATCTCTGTGACTAGGAATACAGAATACATCATACAACCGCAAGGGGGGTCAACAACCGATGAGGAAAAGACAATAGACCAGTTGTTGAAAGAGCTGAATATAAAACTGTTGCCTGTGTGCAGCCGGGTCGCTGTTCTGCCTTTGGCATTACAGCAATTTGGGAAAAGGGGGGATGTGCTTTGGAAGTTGGTGCTTCTATTGGAGCACATATAAATTGACATGTTATAGGTGATCTGACAATAATGACACAGACATCATGCTTCCAACGTACGAAGTGAAAACTTTTCCACCATCAATTCAATAAAGGTTTAGAATTCTTATTTTTCTGCTAGTACAATTATTTTTTGAAAGTTTGGATAACAATCCAAAAGTAAAGATTTTACAGAGACTTTCTTTTTTTTAAATCAGGATGTCTAATATCCTTCCTTTATTTATGGTCAATCAATTTTATCATGTTTTTCCATACAACACTAATTGGCCTTAACAGTTTTAATAGACTATAATAGCGCAGACAAGAGAATACTGCCTGAACACATTTACACGCTATACATGGGCTGAGTTATGTCCAGTGTGTGTAACCTGTGGACTAAAAATTAAGGTTGAGTTTGCCCAAGGCCCTGAAGTGAGATGTATGTGTCACTCGGCCAATATGTCATCCAGATATATGAACACATACAACCCTAAAACAAACAAGACAAATTGCCTTCCATACCAATATGTGTTGATGTATATATATATATATATATATATATATATATATATATATATATATATATATATATATATATATATATATATATATATATATATATATATATATATATATATATATATATATATTTATATATATATATATATATATATATATATATCTAGAACTGTCGATGCTAGAAATTGACTGAACATGGTAAAACATATATGTTACTTTAATAATCATTTTCATAAATTCGAATGTGAAAATGGCGCACATGACAATTTGCAGAGTCGCCTCAGGGTTGTAATCAAATATAACTGTCATAGCCTCATTTAGATATTAATTGGCACAGATTGAAATATATGTTTAACACTTCAGCTAACAGCTTGATTTATACTTCATCAATATTTTCAAAGCGTTAATAGATGTTCCCTATTTGATGTTGGTTCACTGTCCACGATTTGATGAAAGGTTAACATGAGAATCAATGCATTAATAGGCATTATGTTATAAAGTTATAGGCATCAAAACGTGTCATATTGCCCATATAAAAATACAAAGTACTCAATGTAACACTTCTTTTGATACAAGTCCATTCACATTTATGACTGAATAATGTTTCTGCTTCCAACAAACCAGGTTTCTAGCTAAATGCGCCAAATATAGATCTTGTACCAGCTGACCCACCCGAGTGGATCAAATGTAAGCCTGTTTTCCATCAAACCATTGCTCTTTGCTGTTCCTCATTCCCAGTTCCTGCTTCACCAAGATTCTATCTGACCACTTATGGAAAATCTATTTTCTGTGTCCACCAGCCAAACATCAAATCTAATTCTCTTGCTAATACCACGGGTGAGTCAGTACATTGAACAGAATGCATTTCATAAGACCAGATCGGGTCCCCTGGTGCTTTCCTATCTATTTCTTGAATGAAGAATCCCTTCACACCGATGCATCCGGGTTTGGACCAGGGCTGCATGTATTGCTTTGATGCTTCACTTAGCCCCAACTGCAGGCGAGAAAAAACTAATCTGATAGAGCAAAATAGTGGCAAGAGAAAAGGGGATCCGGATGCAACGGCCAGCAGGTTCTTTGAACGCATCAATCATTAACATGAGCGGTATAAACAAAAACATTTGTCACCTAGAGCACTACATCACCCCCTATGATGTTTTGAAAAGAATGTCCTTGTAAATGCTGGTTTGATATTCATGTATGAAGTAAATGGCTCAATCTGCTGCTTTACATGAATCAAGCTATTTCTTACTCGATATCAGCACAGCACAAGCCCAAGCCACCCACACTGACAACACAATAGAATGCAACCCTTTTCACTGCTACCCTTTCGCTGTGGAATCTGTGAGCAATCTGGTTCAACCAACCTCGGTTACACGAAGACAAATATATACAAATTAAAACTGTTTCACGTGGACAGGTATGGTTAGTTTTTTTTCTTCTTTGGACATTGGTGATTAATACATTAGGAGACAAACGTAATGTTTAATACGGTCACTAGTTTGTTGTAAGTGGCCCATGATTGCCTACAGTGTGTGCCAATATGTGGAGCAGCAATCTGCATCAGTGACAGCAATGGACTAGGCCTTCACAGAATGCACCTAAGCACCCGATATTGATTTTTCCTTTGCCACAAATAACAGGCAAATCGCAACGCCATGTAAAACTTCATAACCTGCTCAGCGATAGCTCGTCCACTTGATCTTTCCCTTCCCGAGAGAGCCCAAAGCAGAATAGTACAGCCTGTCACATTCGCCACCTAATTGATAGAGGGTCCTGGATGATAACAACAGAAGAGTGAAAGAGAAACACACATCAGTCATTCAGACAAAACAATGTGGCTTTCTGTCTCAAGATGTAGATGAGTAAATGGCTCCCCAACAAGACTGCCTCTCAGTAGAGGAGAGCAGGAGAAATGGGTTAATGCATTCATATCTTAGACAAGATTGATACTGACCCGCACAGTACTGGTCATGCACAAATTGAACAATGCAGCAATATCAAAATATTTGAGATAACATGAGTCATCTCCCCATCCACCCCACCAAATCTTTGATATTATTTCATGCAATAATGTATATTTATCTTGTATATATTTACCTGCCACTGTAATATTTGGCATCTTCAGGGACTCTCCCATGACAAGACATATCCATTATGCTATTAGTTAATGTTTAAATTAACTTGATTGTTTTTAGGTTGTTAGAATAAATACCATTTGGGCAATTTATTTACATGTCATCATTTAAAATATATATATAAATATATATAAATATATATAAATATATATATATATATATATATATATATATATATATATATATATATATATATATATATATATATATGTGTGTGTGTGTGTGTGTATATAAATATAAATATATATATAAATATAAATTGAAGGTACACGGCTTTTTACACGGGTAGGTTATCAACCATTCCAACCAGGAATTGACCTATTTTGGGGTCAAAGGTGAAAAGCATATTGTTGTGTGTCTAAAAGTGCTATGGGCAAGTAATATATGAAATTGACTATATCATCAAAAAGGCAGTGAAAGTACGACATCAATAGATATTGAAGCATATGTAGACCATTTGTAAAAAATCAAATTTTTACATTCATTACACTTCTAATATTTTGCTATTGCTGCTTACTATGATGATGTCTGACTTGGCAATCACTCTCTTCCTGTCATATTCCAAATGGCTACATCATTCATTTGATTTCCTAGTAATTTGTGTTACATTTGGATTTATCAAAGATGCTTCTAGAATCTGATTTCTACATGCTGGTGTGTCAGCAAGGTTGACCTATACTGGACTCCTGAGTAAGCATGTCAATAAAGGTATATTGTCGTTATTCATATCCTGGCAGATATTCATTTAAGCACTCTTATACTTTCGCTGGAAAAATTACTCATTTTGCCAGAGCAGCACAGGTGGTGGCGATACATGTACACAAACACGTATCCCTGGCAGGAGTATGGAACTGTTGATCAATCGCCATATTTTAATTTTAAATGGATCTTGGATAGGTAATAGGTACCCGTATGTTGTCTAACAATGAGGGCAGACAAGCAGCTTTATTTTTTAAAAAAGAATTTAAAATGAGAGTGGTTAACTGTTTTTGTGGAACTTTATATCTAGTTTTCTGGATAATGATCTATTGTTTTCCCTTAATGACATAATTCCAATATTTCAAAAGGTCAATAACTCTTTGGTTGCCTTCCAGTGTATTGAAATCTGCCAGATGAATGTTTTATTTCACTTAGTGGTAGTTTTATCTGAGTTTTGGCACACATTCATTAGCTTTTCCCAAACCAGACATCACATAATGGCTTTCATCCATGCCTGTTGTGCAACCCTATGCTATGTCAGTGCAAATGAATTTGGCATATTGTCTTGGGAATGAACAAAGAGGAAATGTGTGAATCCAGTAAATGGAAATGGCAGCAAATGTTGTCAGACATAAACACCTAGCCTCCCACTGATGCATACTGTCAAATCTCTAAATGGAAATCTCTCAATGCTAGTGATTTTACAGAAGGGAACACAGGTTTACTATAAATGATTGCATAGGGTCTTATTCCAATGACATTAGATGTAAATGGTATGTAGATAAAGACGGATATTCAGAAATAAATGTGAGACCTCGTCTTATTACTGATTTTATACCATAAAGACCCAATTAGAAGCTAGAGATGCTTATTCCAAACAATACCAGGAACTTGGACATTGAGCATTTTCATGATATATTTTAATATAATCAAAGTCATGTGATAAATTCTTCAATGATGTAAATTGTAACATAGAGCATAGAATCTTGAACAATGGGGTTTATATGCCCATTGGTTTCTTCTGCATTCATTGATATTCCAAAACATGTTAGAATTAATATTAGTTTGAAAAGTTGCTTTAAAAGGTTTAAGTATACAAATCGAGTGTTAGCCACTAATCATTTGTCTAGAGAAAAGATATATGTGTGGTAACACTTTAAATAATTGAGCAGTATCATACTAACACAAACATTTGGATTCTGTATTGTGTCCTACAAATCACCCCATAAAATGATGACGTTTACCATATGGTGGAGTTCTTTGAGTCACTAGAGCGATGTTGCAAAACGGTCATCACATTAAATCTATATTGGCCACTAGTATACATTCTATCACAATTTTCAAATGGATAAATGACTCAAAATTACTCGCACTAATGCCAGAAATAATATTCTCAATATCTATAATTGTGCCTTTTATGATATATGATAAATTAATTAACATGATAAACAACCTGACCCAGAGACACTTAATTAGGACCACCTTGTCTGGGGATTGGTGTCCTCAACTGTATACTAATGGTGCCCCTATACCTTGATGTATGTACCCCTATGGCTGTTTTCTTTCAAAGACATAACACATCATTGTTGTTGGCATCATTATGCATCATTTTCTTGCTCAATACTTTCTCCCTTTTTGGTCATAATGTATCACATTTCATTGTGGAAGCTGCATCTATCTGGGCACATCCCAAATGATATGAGAGCAATTACAGAATGTATGTAAATAGGTTTTTGTAAGATACAGGTAATTGGTAGGAAGATGAACAATAGTAATAAATATATTCTGCTTTTATCATCTTGGCACAGGACCAATCTTCTGCCTGGCATATCAGTGTCTGGTCTCCACACATTAGTATTATTTACTGACATGAAATCCACACAGACATTTTCTTTATCATAACTCTTATATCAATCAGACAAGAGATAAGAGTTTTGAGATTCACTTTTGATGTTTACTACTCAAAGACAGAACAATAAGTATTCTCCAGATAAAGTGAAGCTAAAACCAAGTCAGTGATGTGATTATGATGCATACCCAGTCCTATAGATTGTATGAATAGGTTAATTAAAGAGATGAATAAATTCAAATACATCAATAGATTATTTCAGGATGGATGTAGTCTCTTTATTAATAATATAACCAGATGGTTAGACAAGAATATCAACAGCAGTCATTGTTCAATTTGCATATAGATTGATTGTTTCTTGATTGTGTTTATCTTACTTAATAATAACATAACGCAAAGGAGATCAATATCGATAACCCACTATTTATATTCTTTTTACAATCTACATGTCACCAAATATATATATATATATATATATATATATATATATATATATATATATATATATATATATATATATATATATATATATATATATATATATATATATATATATATATATCGTTTCGATTAGAATACAAGCTGAAGGTTAGCTTCGTGGCCAACTTACTAGAAGTTTAAAATCAACTTTAAAATCTTTTTGACTGTTTTGTAGCCACCATGTTTAAGTTTATTTTGCAAACATGTCTCCTTAAATCCCTCCTATAAACCCAATGTGAAGATTTCATTTGTGTGAAGTTACTATTTTTCAAATATTGAAGTATGGAGTTCCTCAAGGCTCAGTCTTGGGTCCGATTCTTTTTACAATCTACATGTCACCAATTGCTGATATTATGAAATCATATGGTCTGAGTTATCATATTTATGCTGATGACACCCAACTATAGATCTCATTAAATCCTAATAATACTACTGATGTGGACTTTATCTGCGCCAACATTGAAAATTGTATATCTAGCTTACGGAAATATTTACTTGATAATAAAATGAAACTGAATAAGGGTAAAACTGAGTTTCTAATATCATCTAAAAGTAGAACCAAAAAGCCCTACTGGATAGAATTCCTATGTCTATTAGGATTGGTAACAGTGAAGTTAAAATGGCAAGGAAGGTTAAAGATTTAGGTGTGCTATTTGATAAAAACATGACATTAAAGGATTAAAGTTAATTTTATTGGCAAAAAAGGATTCTTCCATTCGAAAAAAGTTGCCTCTATTAGAAACTGTTTGAGTGAAAAATCCGCAAATATGCTAATGCATGCCTTTGTGACATCTAACCTTGATTATTGTAACTCATTACTCATTAACCTACCATCACATGAAATAAAAAAGTTGCAAAAGTTGCAAAGGTTGCAAAATTCTGCAGCTAGGGTTGTTGGACACATTAAAAAGTTTGATCATGTCAGTGCTCTCATGCGAGACCTTCATTGGTTGCTGGTGCAGGCTAGAATTCAATTTAAGATATTATTATTAACATGGAAGGCCTTAAATTGCTTGGCTCCTAAATACCTAACTGATTTGATTATACCAAAGAAAAACCCTAGGTATCTGAGGTCTAATGATAAATATGAATTAGTTGTACCCAAGACTCGGTCTAAATGGTATGGGGAAAGGGCCTTCAAATACGCTGCAACTGGTAATGATTTACCAGTTGCCCTAAAGCAATTAGATAGTTTTAACAAGTTTAAGAAGTTATTGAAAACATATTTATTTAACAAATTTTACAATGGAAAACGGTATTCAAACAAATCTTGACCTTATAGTGACCTTAAAGCGCTAAAAGCAAGCTTTGCTTGGTGTATGCGCTATAGAAATATTTTATTTATTATTATTATTATTATTATTATTATTATTATTATTATTATTATTATTATTATTATTATTATTATTATTATTATTATTATTATTATTATTATTATTATTATTATTATTATTATTATTATTATTATTATTATTATTATTATTATTATTATGATATTCTACGTTCTACTCAATTTCGCTCAATTAAAATAACAAAATTTCATTTTGCCTTTGTGTTATAAATCATTATTTTTTTTTATAGTTTCTGCGTTTCAAAAAACAATTCAATTGTGTATGTTCTGACGTGTATATCACTCAAATAAAACCCAATATGAAATTCCATCTTCAGCATGAACAGTTTACTTGTCCCAACCGAGATTCGAACCCAGGACCTTCTGCATGGGAGACAGACATCTTTCCACTGGAGCCATGTCCCACCCCCTGGCAGCACTGTACAAAATTACGTAAACATCCTCTTCAAGAATATTTTCTAAAATGAATATAAAAAATGAAAATTATCCAACCCTCATGGAAAATAGATATGATTCAATATCTGATAAGACATTTCACCCACAAATAGTTAAGAAATGCACGCTGCAGTTGTTTCATAGGAGAAGATCGAGTTAGACGGACAGTATACAAAATGATTCATGGTATATGGGTATTGATTGCAGATTATATTGTCATATCAAAGTGTCACTCACTGCATAACTCGCAGGGTAATGCACCGTCAAACGGCAGAATCTGGCTCCATAATGTAAACAGGTCATGAACTGACCTTGAAATCTGGTCCGGTTGCGCACCAAGTGTGTTTAGCACTGAGTAGAAGTGTTCGTATGTTGATATACCACATAATGATGCTCGTTAATCAAGAGTTGTAAATCAGCAATTGCGAACTGAAAATATGTTTAATTACATTAAACTTGTTTGTTTTGGTGGAATTATAGAGGAGGTTTGTCTTTCTAAAGCGGAAATCAAAAGGTTTTTCTTATCAAAGATTTGCTATCTAGGGATATTTGTCCATCTAAAACACCGCCGAGAGATGTGTGGTATAAGGAAATTACATATGCCAAAGAACTGTCTTCATTTTTTTCCATCTTCCTGAAACTGTTAGGAAATGTGTTCACCTGTACAAGTATCTGCAATTAATCAATTGATTAGCATTCCATATATTAACTGTATAAACATACATAGCACATTAGAATTGATTAATCACACGTTTACTGGCAGCCAAGCAAAACAATTAGCCAATGAGCAGATGGGACAACACTTGCCTACCCATATACAATGTTCAAATATAATAGTACTTCTTGTCTATTTGATTAAGGTACAAGATTATGAACCCAAAACAAGCAACCAATAGCAGACTGTATGTTCATCCTGGTGGCTGACGGATAGAATATGTGTATGTTTAATCAATGTCTGCTCAAGAATGTTATTGAAAATGTTATGTGTCCTGCCAAGAAACCGCTGGACAGTGCAGAAGGACATTTTATTCTGTCAAGTGACAACAGGTAGCACATGGTAGCATATGCAGTTGTGTGTAAACCTAAAATGGTATAATGTATTTGACCTTGCTACTAAGCAAAGTGTTCTTCGTGGAGATTAAAGGTGCTCTGATAAAATGCCAAAGGAAGGTGTGTTTTACATTGTACCATCATCCAAGCACACACAAGGACTATGCGTTTATTACAGGTGCCAAAAACCAACATCAAATAACAGTTTTGATTGATTAAAACTTGAAACACTTATGATAATTGATTCTGAGGAAGTAAAATATTTCTAGAGGAAAAATGTGATGTTCAGGATGAGAAAACCATTTCTAGTGGACTTTAGTAGAGTTATAGGGGTCTCCAATAGTTTCCTTCACAAGATGTGTTTGGTGGAAATTGTCCGAAAATGTCAACCTTCATAAGCCTACCTGCTTTCACATACACAATCTTCTAATAGCACAATCTTTATACCTATACTTAAAACCATTTTGACAGGACTATTTCACCTTTAGTTGGTGTTGTAATTGATGATGATTGGGCATATTAAGGTTGATGATGGAGGCTCACCCCTACATCCCTGCCACCGCCACCAGCCATCATGATGGATGTTCCACCACATATACAGTGGAGGCTACACAGCCCCATTCGAATAAAACTGACTCGTACATTTTCACCTTGGGCCTCTGATAATTACGTCCTGTGATTTAGTATGATGCCAGGCACCGCTTGTGAAAGTCCTGGTGACATCTCAGACTCCAAGTGCCGAGGCCACACCTAGCCCCAGATGCGGCGGATCCCAATACCAGTCCTGTCACAACTGTTCTCCCCTGATGAATTTCCCGCCGCTGCAAAATGCAGGTCACCATGTTTAGAGTGAGTGAAATATTTCAACGCTAACACAATGAAACCCAGGCTTTACACGGATATCCTACTCGAACCATTCAAAATAACAACAGAGTGTTTTCTAAATCCCCAAACTTTGCCTTAATGGTCTGAAAAAGGCCATCAGTCGATAATTTGCATTGGCCCCCACCTTTTTAGAGACTGTTGGCAATATAATCTAAAGCCACTCCTGAAATGAGATATAAAATGATTTTCACGCATGCGCACCTGGTTCATCAAGTCAAATTTAGTATTATCCTGGTAATATTTCTTCTGTGTTGTGTTTATGAGGTGGTAAGAAATATATGCGCGTTATAACGCACATTACATGATGTAAAGATCAACGCAGAGTAATAGATTTGAACTTTTTGTCATGTCCAAGGAGAGGAAATTGCTGGGAAGGGCAAAGCAATCTATATGGGGTCTACAGTGGGCTTCCGTGGAGAACAGGACGCCGGGGCAGCTCCTTTTATTATTAAACCGGCACCGTGTCAGCAAGTGACAAGAAGGACAGTGGAGATCCATTCAGGTCTCGCCTCCGCTCTGTCACGTGATCTTCATGATCTCGGAGTGCCGAAAGGAGAATCGTGTCACCGAGTACAACCGACAATACCCGACCTTGCCCGACATTGTACCGATGTTTACCGAATTGATCTTCTTCGGTGTTGCGAGTTGACCCTTGCGACATGCGCTCTAAAGAAGACACAACATGATGGTCGCATCACCCATAAAGATACACTCTGCAAGGAGCGTGTCATGAACCGGAATGGGAGGACCTTTTGTTGGGCAACAGTTACAGCTAGACGGTACCCGAGGGGTCAGGTCATCCACGCCCGTCTCGTTACTAGACCTGACAGATTTGTCTGAAACATGATAGATTCTAATATCCTGCGGCAATATATGTCTGGCCTGCAAATATTGAGTGAAGGTCGACTCCTTTATTCCTTTTCATATTTTTTTCTAACTTTTCTAATCTTTATTTTCTCACCGTATTGAAATGACAAAGTTCAAATACAGTATCCAATATACATTGTTAATATCTGCAACATCAATACCAAAAAAGTGTAGCCCCGTGAATTAGTCTAACAATTGACGTGTGTTCTTGTGAATTCCCACTGATATGTCCTGTGTGAACTCATTTATTTTTCTATGAAATCAATCTAACAAGTAATGTTGTGTGAAAAAAGCATAATACCAAATGACTTTGATATAAGTCAATCAACATTAACGTATGGCGAAAGATAGCAGAACAAAATAACAAAGATACTTTGGGTGCAAGAAATCAGTAGCTATACACTTCACTAATTTGTCATTCTAATCACATGACATTCATTAGGTTCTGTTCTCGGCTCTGCGAGATAAATGGGTATGGAATGTGACGTCAGCGAAATTGCCGCCTTTTGTGTACATAGGGATTAGGTCGGTTTCCCCCAGATCATTCCCCCCAAATTGCCTTTTTCGCCATTTGTGAGCACCCAGTATTAACAGTCGGACTTACACTGTGATAATGGACAAGGATTGAATTTCAATTTCAGCAGCTCATAAAAATAAGACTTGTACTCAGACCTGGCACTAAATTAAAACTTTGGTATTCAGGCGCAGAGCCACCATGGTGTGAGGTATTCATCCAAGTTTTACACTTTTCCCAACTCTCTTTGTAAACTTTGCTGCACATACCACATTTATACACTGTGCAGTTTTTACAGTTGATTCACCAATGATTCTGCAAATCTGCAGACAATTTCCTTTAAAAAACGATATCATGATGAAAACTATTTCATTGATGAAGATATAAATTACAATTTTTTATCCAATGACACAGTATAGTACTTTCAACGTAATTGGGGGAAAAAGCAATTTTCTAAATGCCCTGTCATGAAATTTATTATGAAAATAGCAAATGATAATTGGTTTTTGACCAGATTATACACTGCCCTATCACATTATGGTGGCAGCTGTTGACATAATGTGTTTGATGTGACTATCCTGGAAAGGGTGAGGGTCTTTGTTGTGTTACCCCCAAATGAAAAAGGATGACAGTCACTTTGAATGAACGTGTGTGGAATCGTTCAGGAAAAATAAAAGATATTGGTCACAAGTATTTACATATCTATAATGATCATATTTATTGTTATAAATGAGAGAAATGTCAGGGCTTTGATGATATATGTGCCTTGATATTATAAATCTGAATGATGCATTGGCAATGACAAATCAGAAGATGTTGATCCAGCTAAAATGGGGAATTATTAAATACATTAAAATTAAAGGTTGGATAACACCATATTAATGCTATATTATCCTATATCTTCCAAAAACATAAGGATCGCTGATTCTAATCATTCATTTGTTTCTAATAATATCAGAACACCCAAGTTAATTATCAAAATTGATAAATTATTCAAAACGTACCATGATATTCTGTATGGGTTTGCAGTTTTTGTTTTAACATGAGGTCGAATTGATTGTTTCTTGCATTTTTCCATACACATTGATAATTAAAAAATACTGATCTCATTTTCTATATTTTTTATTACAATATGACATAAACATTTCTTTAATATCATAAAATCATTTGTAAAATGCATTAACTTATATAATGAAACTTTCTTGATCTTCTTTAAACAGAAATGTGCGCATGTGCATTGGCTAACATAAAAGAATGTATTCAATACGTCAAAATATTGTACTTAAGATCCTTGTGATTTTTTTTTATTCAAACACATAAATCCACAGAGAATTAAAGACAGGTGATTTAATGACATTTCTGAAAAAAATTCTTTATAGTTTTGAAATTTGTGACATGACATTAAACGTTTCTTATAAACATTAATGAATTGGAATACTGTTGAAAATGAAAGTACTTTCAAGTCCTAGCTGCAGAACCCATAAAAAATACTGGTGGATAGTACAAAGGGTCATTAACATTCCAACCCACCGACCCGAGACATTACATTGTCAAATGCTGTTATGTTATTTGAATAAGATTCTGGATCTTAATACAGTTAGAGATTGTCTATTGTGATGTATTTTGATGGTCTCATATTGACTAAGATTACACTATCTCAAAATGCATCATGAATGAATAAAAAATAGATTGACCCAATGATAACCAATATTAGATAAATATCAAATTTCAAGATAGTGCACTGATCCAAGTTTATGCAGTTTATATTGCAAACGTTAGTGCATTTCTTATGTAAAATCATTTTTTAATATGAATTTCTTGTATGAATATTACAAATTCTAAAACTTAAGTTATATTGCAGCAATATGAGAGTATCTATCATATCATTGAGCAACTTGCCTCACGGTCACAAAAACCATATGTTGATAAGCATGACAAAAGTTTATCTTGTTATCTTTTAAGACATTTATACTCGTGAAACCAAAAAGAGAGCAAAAAATGCCTCGTCTTTGGAAAGTACAGAATTAATGACCTGTATGATTTATAATCGCACTTTTCTTCTCGTCAGAAAGTCATATTACGTATGCAGGAATAAATGGCTTTTCTTTTCTTTTTTTGAAAATATCTCAATAAAACCTATATTTATATTACATTGCGGTGGTGAATTTCTAGATCTGTATTTCTAAATTTCCGATCTAAATTTTTAGCAGTTTTTGTCTTTTTTTCTGAATGTTTAGATTATAGAATATTTTGACAGGTCAAGCTTGAACCTAACCTGTGCCTTGATGTTGAATGTATACTGGTTTACAACGATATAAGGCCTAGATTGACCATTTATCTTTTTGACTCATAAAAGGTGTCAATTTTACGTGTGTCCACTTATCTGATTAACCTGTCTTGAGTTTATTACTGACATAAAGGCCATGAGTCTATGTTATTTCAAGGTATTTTATTTATGATTCAATTTATATATCATTTATATAACATAACACGTTACTCGGGTCTGAAGTAATTCCAATGACGCGGGTTGAGAAATTATCCAATCACAAACCGGTGATCAAAACTATAAACAAGTTATCAAAGGGACATTGACAACAACCTGAGATTGCAACTATAGTAGTTAATATTCAAACTTACAATGATTGGTATCATTTATGCGAAATGGATCAGAACATATGTGTTTGACGGTTCTGGCTCCTTATTGTGTCTTATCTGTAAGAATTTGGTTCTGTAATCAACTTTCTTTGAAAAAGAGCAATTTGATATAATAGAAAATAAAGTAAAGTTGATATCTATGTGTAATTCAACCGCATTACCTCATTTTAATTGAAGGTAAAATATACCACACATCGCTTTAATTTCTAATTCAATTCTAAATTCCACAGAAAAGGAAGGTGAAAAAAGACTTTATTTGTTTTGCTCTTGTATCGATATATGCGGCCAATTATCAAATTTGTAGATGAAGATTGTCGCGCTTTCTCAGCGGCATATGTGATAGTGGGCAGATGACAAGGTTCCCAGTTCAGATTCCCACCACACTGTGTCCAAGCCACTGACTTCATACACAACTTGTCTGTGACACAAAGAGATTGCTCACATAAAATATTACGAAAATGCACCCAGCGCTCTGATAGCAACAAAATTTGTAGCCCCTGTCCGGCCTTGGACAACCCCTTTTGTTCCTCCCACTAGTCGTAGATTATTTTTTCTACACAGCGCAGTTTGATTAGACAAAATGCAACCCTGTCCTTTTATAGAGCACTCAAGCCGAAACAATTTTGACCAGGGAATCCGTTGAGAAGGCGGAATTCCAACAGGTTTGGTGATAGTAGATGTAGGGTAGGGGATCTGGTTTTTGCAGCGTAAGTCATGGTAATGGGCAAGGACCTTTACACTGTACTTGTCTCTACCCCAATCAAGGGGTGGGGCTTCAATATATCTCTACCCTGAGGTCAACTCCCCCACTGACCCTGGAGTGAAGGGGAGGCTTGACCAATGGTCGCTGTCCCTGTAATGAATGCATGGGGGCGCCTGAGGGGGCCATATTATAACAATATCAAATTATCCAAATAATCAATATCAATAAATCTACAAGTCAATACTTTCAATGGGGCTTTGTGAGAAAAACATCTTTTGTCTTCATGTTACCTGAAATTGGCTTTCTCATTAGAAAAGGGTGTTTAGACCATTGGCACCTGACCCACTGGGAAGGATATACACATCACCAATCTCAACTGCATCTGCATTTCTCAGATACCCGTTGTTGAAGCTCTCTGTCAAGAGGACAGATGTGACCATCTAGTATGTACTGCAGGCCTACTTGCCCCCCAGTGCCCTCTCTCATCATATCCCTTTCTTCACAGAATGATCTACATGCCCTCTCACATCTTTCACACAAAACATCTCCATGCCGTTGCTGCACCTCGCATCCTGTTATTTTTATTGTCTGTGCAAGATACATGTTGTAGTTCATTCCATTTTCAAGAAAAGGGCATTTATTTGTTGGTGTGTTTATTAAATATGACCACCGTTTAGTTGATTATTTATAGATAAAGGACAGTACCATAGGGTTAAGATTAAATGGAAAATGTGTCGCTGAGGTGTAAATGATGGGGAAAAGGAGATCCAACAGAAAAGTGGAGTGTGTACGATGAAAATAGGCCCTGATGTACAGCGGTTAGAATTGCACGGAGGGTGTATGTTTGTGGATGCGCTTGGTATACAGTGGTCAGAGTGCTGTAGAGATTGCGGTCTGCCCATGTAATCTAGGGTATCGAGGGTGAACCAAAACGTTTAGAGTGAAAGCATTAAGTGTTTACAGGGATAGACTTTCATACCCTAGGGGCAAAGAAACCCAGAGCACCAACCTGGAATGTTTTTTGTATAATGTTACATAGCACATGCATTTGTGTCCATCAATAACTTTCTATTTGGGGTTGATTATTTGGGAGGAAAAAGTAGAAAGCGACAAGATAAAAACTTAGCAGGAAAAGCGAAAATATAAATAATATGCCTGAAATATTATGGTATAGACATGAGTCACTTCGCCATAAATTAGCTCTTACACAAAGCCCTTGCTGATAACTGTAGATTATCTCGGAGTAAAAGAGGATTCAAAATTAGCAACCCAGGCTCTGCAAAAAGAGAGAATAGAAGTCACGCTTTAGACAAGATAATTTTCCCAATTTCATGGATATGTGCATGAATATCTACGATGCCTGCCCCCCTTTCATGAAAGATTAAAGAAAGTTCGTGCAGGGAACAGTCTTGTTGATTTTCTCATTATCCTAATCTGCTCACCACCACAGAAGCCAAGTTCTCTAACTAATCAGGCTTGTTGATAGGTGCACAGAATATTGATAGATTCTCTCATATTTTCTACCCTCTCCTGCCATAAATCTAAAGCCTCGTTTTCGTGGGCAATATGCAAATGAGGTTATGAATCGATAAGTAGTCGTGAAGAAATCTGCAAATGGTTTATGTGCATTGAGGGCTCCGATAAAGAAGATTATCCTAATCGCCTGAGAACTAGGCTAACACAATACTGTCATAAAGAAACTTGCTAACCTAATCCACTTGCTAAATAGGGCCTGTGAGAAGAGAATACAAACTGCCAATGCTTTTCATCACCTTTTTTGTGTTATATCTTAAACACCTAAAAACTTGATAAAAGAGTTGGTAGATATTTATTTCTTTTGTCATATTTTAATTAGCAGATAAAGGACGTGATGGCGGTGCATATATAATCATTCAATGGTGGGGGGGGGGGGCACTCTCCCTGTTTTGTGTCACATTTGTGTTTGTTTTGCAGGTCTATTGCGGTGACTGTTGTGAGGGCAGTAAATTACATATCGGAAGGAAATCAGGCGATCGACAGTGATATGGATTCAGGGAGGTGCAGTGGACAAAACAATAGTTCGGCAGGGGGAGTGTCCGGGTTGAGGGGGGCCAGCCCATATATCAGGGAGTTTTATTTCTCTCAGCCCTCCATTAGAAGACCTTCTTGTGTCATCCGCCTGGAAATAAACCACGTCGTAAATTTCAATTCTGGTGGATTACAGAAAATGTGCACGCGCATTGTGTGTAATGGTCAGTTGGGGCTGTGAAGGATGCGTGGGGTGCGTGCTGACCGACTCCGGACACACATGACAGGAATACACATCTCAGGGGGGCCAGCCCATAACCAACATGAAAGGGGGTCTTGTATCGCTGGCTGACCAACGCACCAATGTGTGAAAGGCTCAAATTTTGATGGCCTTGAGTAAATGAAAACTGGTGGACATTACAGGGGCTTGATGAGGAACAAGCCATTAGTTCAACCATCCAGTTCACATGCACCGTAGATTACGCAGTGTTGCCTGTATCCATAAATCGTGCCCGCCACACAGTCACTGGTCCCGGGGAGACCCCGGGGTGGGGCAAAGGGCCGAAGAAAGGTCAGCGTGAGAAGTGGACACCGGCCCTTACACAAGATTCAATCTCGGTACGCAGTTACATTCCTCCCCGGCTCGGGAGCTCTTGTCGCGGCAACGCGTTGCCATGGACCTGGATCGGGGCCCTCACAGCATCTCAGCTATCACTAATAACACCACCATGCCCCTTCATTTATACCCAGTCTTAAACCTACATAGCAAATAAAACTGGTTTGTGTGCTCTGACAAACACGTGCTGGACTTCCCAATGTCTTTTCTAGAATCTGTCTACTTCTTATGTTTTGCTCTTTGAGCTACCAATCACATTTTCTTAAATTACAAATTGCATCTTCTCACATGGAGGCAGAGCAAGGTCTGCTGGCTTCTGATAGGCCAACTTCTGAAGGAAAAACACCCAATCAACACTAAATCTCTAAACCTATCTACATATAAAAGTATGTTGCAGACCGTTGAATGTTGCCATAGTGACCATATATGTCTTGACATCTGACCTCATACATATGCATATTAAGACAAATACCAGAGATACTCAAGAGTGGTGTTTATCTCAAACTTTCACTAATGATAGTTATTTCCTTCTCTCTTTATTTTGATGGATTGAAATTAGGCGTCTGAACTTTGCGCCAACGTAGATCTACTCAATAATTAAAAACCATCTGCTGATCTAAACCGAAAAAAATCTAACAATAGACAGTAGACTTTGTGTGAGGTTTTTCTTTTGATGGAAAAAGTCAGGTCAGGTCAAGGCGAGTCAGTACAAGTCAGTTCAGGTTAGTTTTAATGGGCGGAGTTTTGCCACCATGTATGGCAAAGTCATCACCTGATTGGAGGACAAGAACAATGGTCAAATATGTCATCCCAATGATTTATATGAGGTATGACTTTGGTACGGTCACCTCACTTGAATCGGCTTTGTTATATACTAGTATATTGATATATACATACACATCACTATTCCTATATGTCCCTATAACACAACAACACAACCATGACCAAAGATCCATATAAAATACAATGATTATGGCTGCATTGCCCATTGACAATCAGGATGACACTATAATCACTTTATAAAAACATATAGTAGTGACCAATTACGTTAAAAAAACATTTTCACGCATAAAGATCTAAATATATAAGTAGCAGATAGAATTTTTGACTTAACAATTAAAGATATAGATTGAAATATTTAATCGTCCATAATGAAGATGATGTTTTGTGGGATTCCTGATGAGTATTCCTTGCTTCTATGCAGGTTCTCTTCAGTACATTTTCATTTACTCTGAACTAGTTTACACTTCTAAGATAGAAATAGGGTCGAGAGATGGGTCAGGTAAGCATCAGGTAAAATGTAATTGCTTTTCCTCATCAAATGAGTCATTTTTTTCAATATTACAGGAGTGCTTTTTTCCCCTGACATTAATTGGATCGCTACCTCTTTGATGTTGTGAGTTCCAACTTGTCTTGGGTGTTCTTGGCTTCTGCCTCCATTCATAATCAGAAGTAGTCTTTGCAACTTGCTTTTAGTTTTCTAAACTTGGGGATATTGAATCTACGTCTTAACGTGTGTTTTCCCCCATTTAATGAGAATGCAATGATTTATAGAGATATTGGTGAAATGTCAGGTTTTGTAATCAAGGGTCCATTTCAATGGGTTCTTTGTGACCATTTTATGCAGAAATAACTTGTTTTTCATCAATATTTATTGCATTTGTAGGATGTTTTCATAGATCAAGTAACCTATGCATATTTGATCATGACATTGGTCATCAGTGATGTGTGTTCCTGCACCAAGGGCACATAGTGAGGTTTATGAGTGCAGGCCCTTACACACACCCAGGGCACATAGTGAGGTTTATGGGTGCATGCCCTCACCCTCACAGCCACAGGAGTGGTGCTCTGCGCCACAGACTGACTAAAAGGGCACCCGGTCTCAAGCACGCATCCGGAGATTGACCTCCGAGGCAGGCAACTGACCTCCACGTGTGATTTTACGTGCTCCCACCCCGGTAATGCCAGGAGCACCCTGCCCTTTTCTTGTGATGGCTCCCCTCCCCCCTCTGTGTGAGGCTGACTGGCATTTTGTTTCAATGCCACGTGTGCCTAAAGCTGGGAATCAGAAGTTCAGGCTCAGTGGCAGTCTGAACCTTGTGCGTTGTCTGCGTGAACGCCGATCTCTGTGTGAATTGACCCCACCCCAGTTTGGGTCATCTACCTCCCCCTACCCTCCCCTGGTGTGGGCTATTTCAGAAACACACTTCACCTCCCGCACACATCAGCCTACCCCATCCCCCCTCCTCTTCCAAGCGTCTGATATCCAAGCCGAATGTATCTCTCAACCCGAGTTTGCCCGAACATATCCGAACCCCTGTGCAGCTTTCCCGCCATAAAGTCGCTCCACAGGTGTCTGTCTGTATAGGTGGAGCCACGTCCTAGCTAGGCTGAGTGGGAGAACCGGAGGGGAGCAAAGAGAGTGTATGCAAATTCCTTGACATTTTGTGTGAAACTGCTTGCAGTCCTAAGGGAAGTATTAACAGCAAAATATAATTGCCTTATCTCGCTGTTAATGGCACCTCAAAAGCCAATACCATCCATCACTTTGCTGCAAAAGGTTTGGCCCTATGAAATAACAGAAGGGAATCTTACGTACAGACAACGCATTACTTTATGGCCCCACGGTGACCGCGTGCACCAGAACAGCTCCGCACATCCAACACAAGGCCTCATTTGGGGCAAAATTCCACGCACTCTTTATTACTGGCAAATTACAAGGTGGACATTTTATGGTTCAATCGCAGAGGTTGTGATGGGGCCTTGGCGCGGGGATTGTTTGACGTTGCCCGGCGATTGTATTTGTGCTGGTTTCCTCGGGGCTTCTCAAAGCGCCAATAAAGTGCGTTGTGCAATGTGACGGGGTCCGGTGACATCCTGCCGCGCATCATAACCAACCATCACACTATTTGCTCTCAAACAAAAGCTAAACTTGGCCACCACCATGTCTTCATTCTTTCTGTCAACATCCTCCAAAATCAACTTGCCGTTCTTGCAGCTGTTATCCTTCTGGCAGGCAGCAACTGGTGTTTTCTCAGGTTAAAAAAAGCGAAGTATAACACTGCGACCTCTAGTGTACATAAGAACGGCAATGTAGAATATGGCACTTTCGTCAGTGTATGTGGTCAATGTAAACCTCAAAGTCAAATTTCACTCATAAAACTGGATTCAATTAATCACTTCCACTGCCAGATTAAACCTCTGATAGGTCCTGTCCATCTCATTCGCCATGATGAATCACGTGACAAACTTCTATCCAATCAGCGTGCTCGTGGCGGCATCTTCAAAGCCATGTCCAAGTCATCAAAACCCGAGATCACGATTTCTATGCAAATTAGCGGCCATCATTCTCGCTTGTAGAATTTAGGCGTAAAAGATTAGAGCATGCAATATCATTTCAACCAGACACTCAGACGAGGAGAGTGAAAAACGCCATAATGGACACCACAACGAGAAGGTAATTTTGTAGAAAATCTAATCCCACTAGAACTCTAACAACCCCTTTTTCACGTTTCCAAAAACAAACAACGCTCAAATATATAAAATAAGACAAGGTCGTTGATAATCATTTCTCTGACGAATTATTTTACATGAAATTTCACTCTTCGCGTGAAGACAAGCCAAGGCCAAATGAATTTCCCATATCAGATCACAAAGACACCAACAATTCCAGCGTGTTTTCCAGCATATTGCTACTATTTGTTATCTTCTTTTGAAGACCTTGTGTGTTTTGTGTTCAATGGGGCTGGTCCTATTCACCATTCCCAAAGACGTAATCAAAATCCGGGGTCAAAGTTTACTCTTTAACAATATTGTACTCAAAAAATGGCTATGACGCCACAGTACGGGAAGCAGCGCCTTCTTGCCAAATCAATACTCATTTATTCCTTTCTCCCTTCTTTAAAGCCCCCAAATACACAAATATAGTTGAACCTGTCATCAATAAAAATATTAACATTTTCTGTTTCTTTGAAAGTCCGACAAAAAGATAAACCTTGCCTAAATTAACGAAATTTGAACATTTTGCGCACCCAGATTTCAAGGAAAATTGTTTCACAAAGTATCAATAGAACCCCGAATGAAACCCTTTAAATATTTTCAATTTCAA
Source organism: Amphiduros pacificus (assembly GCA_949316495.1). NCBI lineage: Eukaryota > Metazoa > Annelida > Polychaeta > Phyllodocida > Hesionidae > Amphiduros > Amphiduros pacificus. The sequence continues at coordinate 35,517,043 of OX439002.1, forward strand.
TTCCCAGTTCAATATGAGACAGAGAAATTATTTTCGAAATATCAATGAGATAATCCGCTTGGAATTAAGATATTGACGAAATAAACACTTGTACATACTGGTCAATCTTTTTTTGATTACAAATACCTTTTGCGCACCAGATTTGTGCGCATCCATATAGAATATTGATATTTCGCCCAGGATAAACGCCATTAGGAAGGAAGGTATAAAATGATGAATCAAATATTTTGTTACTGATGTGTATTTTTCTATTCAATAGCGAATATATGTACTGCTTTTAGTTTTAAAAAAGAAGATTTTTTTTCAACAAAATTTCTCATAATTTCAACATAAATTCTCGAAGAGATTCGATTTTATTAAAATTTTGATTGTATTTCTTAACTAATTTATCAAATTCTTCAAACTGTGGAGGATTAGTGAAATCAAAAGCATATGGATGAGATCTGATCAATAATACTGAACCCCAATAATATGTATATAAACAAATATACATAAATTTATATTAATATCAATCAAGTGGCATTACAGCAAGTGACTCCTTGCTTAGATTAACTTGTTGCACTTCTTCCTTTAAATCATTGTCACTGTACAATAGATAGGCAAGGAAGCCAGTAAAACCAAGACAGAGAAGTCACTGTTGCCACAGACAGCCAAGTGCCATTTCTCACTATCCTTCTTTTGTGTGCTCCATAGGTTTGCCAGAGAGGTGTGCGACAAGGGAATCACATCACAACAGTTTTGTTCATTGGACACAAGACTCAAATGGACAAGCTCCCATCTGGTCAGGTATGAGTTCTTTTGTCTTATTAGGTGTGATTGGGGTCTGTCAGGAAATGTATGAACGTCTCAGGAAATCCGACTACATTACTAGCAAGCCTTCATTTCTTTGGCCAACTTCTCTGTTGCAGTTAATGGGTGCACCATAAACCAACCCGGTGAAATATGGCGCAAACGCCACAACACACTTGGAGACAAAGAGCGCTCCAACTTTCTGCAGCGTTTACTCCTATAGTCTCATTTATCCCTGGCTAATGGTAACATTTATCAGGCCAAGACAAAGCATTTGTGACCCCCCTTAAATGAAAAATTGAAGATCAATGTCGCGGTGGGGACAAAAAGCAGTCAGGGGCACGAAATCCAAGACGGTACCAAATGAGGGCAAAGGTCCTAAATTTTCATTTCATCAATTAATGCATTCAACAAACAATTTACAAAAGCCCAACCTCATCCATTTTCATTTCCACCAATTTACCATGTAATACATATGTAAGATTATGAATTATTATCTGCATGCAAATACACACGATGGTTCATTTTTTTCTTTTGAACTAATTCCACGAGGACCTTTTGTCGGGGAATACAATTAGCAATAATGATCAAATCATAAATTTTTATTTGTGTCGACGATCTTAAGAAATTTTCCATCCAAATTTAGCGAGATTTTGAAAACTTTTTAATTGTGTGTTGGAAGCATGGCATGAGCACCTCATTCAATTTATTTATCAATTTCTCTTTTTGTTTATTGCTTTTAAAAGCTATCACGAATTCAGAGTGGCAGAAAGAAAATCTGAAATTCTGAAAGTGCAACGGAGAAAGGGCCAAAGAGAATGGCTAGCTTTTTTATCAAGCACTACAGGTGCTTGCAGGGAGAAGAACAAAGTCAGGTTGTGTGTGGTCGCATCCCCAATTGTGAAGATAAATCCGCCTTCCTCAGCTGCCATTCAAATAATCTGTTTATCAGCTGAGAGCAATGTGTTTGTCAGTTTGTTCTAGTTTATCTGAGGCAGGTCATGTTGAGAAATGGCGGCTGGATCGATGCAGATCCGGGGCCATATGCGTGAGACCAACACAGGAATTTGCCACCGAACCAGCCTCAAAGGGATCAATAGTAAAAAGCCACCCTCTCTGTGCCATAAAGAAGCACTACTTCGCTCATTGCTTTGCACTGGAATCAAGTGATATGAGCGCCTATGCATGGTAAAAAGTACAGTCTCCTGGTCTCGCTGGTTCCTTATAAGGGGACTGAGGGATTTTCTGGAGGGCCCATTCAGAACTTGTGGTTTATCGATGTGGACAGCTCAACCACTCACCTAGCAGTGCTGCTTTCTAGGTAGAAAGGGGAGTTTTCATTACACGGCTTTTGCTAACTGATGGAGAATTTTATCTTGTTACCCCCTGAGCTTTTAGGGCCTCGGTGGGAAATGTTAGCCCAAGTTATTCGGACCATTTTACCGATGGGGGTTGATTGGTAGAAGCAAGTCTTGCAAGTTGTTTATCGTTTCTGGAGGTAGCCTCGGGAAGCACGATCCAGCTACCGGGGTTTTGACCCCACGACCTGACCCGCCGTACTATTGCGCAAATTTACAAGATCTCCTCTCGTTAACACCTAGAGCAATTTTACACTCGGCAGGCATGATTATCCCGTTATATTATTGGTCATAAATTGCAGTTTTTTGCCTTTAAGCCCGTAACCAATGAAACGCAAGGATGGGGGACGAGGGGGCTCAGCAAAGCGAGGATGGCTACACAGGCAAGACAAGAATACATATAGCAGCATCGCAGGCAACCAGATTATCATCATGAATTATGGACAAAAGTGGATGAAAACTTGATGCAGGTGACAATAGAGTCACACCCTGGTGATATAAAGAGCGTCTGAATGCAATATACATGAGTAACATGTGCACCAAACTATGATTTAAAAGTATCATCAAATTGTCACTTCCCTGACCGACACACTAGTCCATAATAGGGTTATTATAAATCTTATAGGCCTGTGTCTGATCAATGCCTGGCATATCATTTATGACAAGTCATGGATTATAGAGATATATATCTGTCAAATATGACTCCATCAGTATTTATTCAATTTTATTGTATAGTTCACAATAAATCACGGTGTTCATTTGCCCAAAATGTGTCATTTCCCTTGATTATAGGAATTATATTTCAAAGAAAAACCTCCAGTTTTTTAGATACAGGTTTGCGTGCTTTTGGTACTTTTTGACACGATATTTAGGAACCCCGCTGTGATTTCATTTCGAAGACAATTCTAAGTGAAATACTGGCTATATATCTAACTCTTATTTAAGTAATGGCAGATTTTCCCCATTGAAAATCTGACAATGATTGATGAAAATGTATAAGCAATGAAAATCCTGAACTTGGCTGACATTTCAGGAAAACAGTTTTGTATTGTTTGCGAGCCAGCCTTTTATAAAAGGTCACAATAGAAATGTTGTCTGGCTGGCTTGGTTAAAGACCTTATACTCTGACCATAACCTGGTTTAGCAGATATGATATGTGTATGAGATTTCTGCTCTGACATGAACATTTGCCAATTTTCGTAATTATCATTTCAAGGGGCTCATAGATGATCCCAGATGTAGTTCTTTTTATAAGAGTTGCAAGTCTGACCTTTCAATCATATTTGAAATAACTGGTTTCACCCCAGGTGAATCCAACATGGCGTCTATGACACAGTTGACCTACCTACTTTTTGTTTTATGATGTAGGCTCGTCAATACGTCCAGAATCTTATATTTTATGTCTTCTGTTACAGATAAATTGTACCAAGTATGACTTTGTGCTCAAATGAAAAAGGAAATAAGCAGGTCATTTTGGTCTAAATCATAATGCAGGAATTTGGGTAGAAAGAGCCAAGTAAATAACTTTGTTTAATACTTTGATCAGGATTGATAAATACGCGGTCAATGGAAGACCAAGGCCAGAAATATAGGGTTGTTTTGTTTAACCTTTGCAGTGTGATACAAGGATTCAGTAAATTTTTTCACATGAAGTCAAGTTTAAGAGTTGGGAGTAAAAAGGATCAAAAGTTCGAAAGCGGTACACAACTTACTGTACTCCCAGGGCAACAGATACAAACCCCAATTTACATTTTCTCTTAAGAGGGAATTTGCAATATTTCTTTGTGTTGTTTGATGGGATGTCAAATGCTCACATTTTACCTGTCATTTTGGTAAACAAATTACAGAGAAATCGGCAGGAGATCAATCAATGTCTTCAGTGCTAGCTGAGGGCCACTATAGAAAAGACACGTCATGTCAAACAACAAGCTCTAATTTGAAGGAAAACTACAAAGCTTGTGCTAGATCCGCTGGGAGAGCCATGGGGAACAACTTGACATTTATTATGAAACCGATCCTCTTTGTACTGGTCAGGACCAATCAGATAAAACTCCAATTCCTTAAAATGGATTCCATTAAAGATAACAAGCAAACAGAGGTCCTGATGAGAGAGAGTTGATAGCAGACAACCAATTTCCATTGTGTTGTTAGCACTCTGCCTGGCTCTCATAAGAAATCAGTATAAATCACGCAGAAAGACAAATAGTTATTGTTTTGAAATAATAAAACTGTGAGAATATAAATTAAACAGAGAGTGTGTTGGACGGACCATATGCCTTAGTCCCCACTCTCAGGTTACATCCCAGTGCCTGATGAATTGTACAGGAAAAGTGGAAATACGTGTTTAGATAGGACACTCGGTCAGTGACATCATAAATGAGATTATTAATAATACACTTTGGGCAAATAAAATATGCAAGTGGCAGGATGCATGTGTGTATATTGATATCTGAAATCATACCATAAAGTAGGCGGACTGTCACATTGGAACACACTTGGTTATTTGGGAGAGATAAAGATACACAATGGGAATGAAATTCAGCCCCATATCATGCCCATATCCACGGCTATACATCATCGTTATGTAGCAAAAACATATGTGTGATATTTCATTTTCACTGGACAAATATTGTGACAGTCTTACTGGACACACATGGTGAAGTTTTTTTTTGTGTTCTAGGTGTTTCAGGTCTTAGACTTGTAGATATGCAACAGGTTGCAAATACATAACGAGGACTGATCTATGGCCATTCAATGCAACCTCGGGTCACAGTTTATAGGGTCTTGCACTGTTTGCTCACCATACTGGTGATATCTGTGCCCCTCCAACCACCACTCAGACAAAATCAGCCATAAAAGACCGGTTGCATCACCTACTGGCCGAAAAACAAACTAGCAAGCAGGTAAAAAAAATACCATGCTGTCTGTATGTCACTCAACCCCTCAGAACCTCCCACTACCTATATTTGGAAACACTTTGATATTTTTGCCTTTTTTTCCTTTACACAACATAAAATATCATGGCATTTTCTGATAAATAACAGCCTCTAAGACACCTCTGCCTGCCCTTAGTCTTTGATTTCATTTGATAATTGAGTTAAGGCGTGCAATTTGCGTCACTCTTGCCTTTGTATCATTATGCAATAGTAGGCTCTATCAACTGCCTGTAAAAATGAAATATGCTTCCAATCTAATTTCTACACTTTTTGGCAAGCATGTCACGTCGGGCTAATAATTTTATTGTTGTCAGTCTCATCTAAGCTCCGCCTTGATTGCATTTTAACTCTTTCCAATTCGCTCTTACGGCTTCCATATTTATCCTATACTCCACATGTAAGTCTGTGGTGAAACTCCAAAAAGGTATAAAAAAACTCGCGATTATCAGTGATATAATAAATGCTTTCAATGGTGTTCAATGTGTAGGAAATAAATATCGTGATTACTAGTATTTGTTCAGAAAACTTGAACCGTACGAGTTAAAATAAAGCGAAGTGATATAATGTGTTGCATGCTAGGTAAACATTATGTAAGTGTGAAAGATATTTCCCGCCAACAACTTCGAGTTATCGACTTGTCTTGTCTAACACATTTTAGTGTCGTAACAAATAATTGTCCATCATAAATAGTTCTACACGCCTACTAACTCTCATAAGATGTTTGGGGGTTGGTAGGTCTTACTTTAAATGCAGAAATATTTTCATGCCAAACAACAAAGAGAAAAGCAAAATGTACAGCAAAATCAGGGGTAGTTTTGTTCATGACGGCAGATTTCTCAATTTCTCTAGATGCAAAGTACGGTACCACTGAAATATTTCAAATTCTATAAGAATTTGCAAAACACGATATCACATTTTCATATACTGAAGTTTGCACTCCTTTTCAGTTTGTTTAGGTAAATAGGTATGGTCTATGTGTGGCAGACAGGTTCTCTTTGGAATGAAAATGTTCCCATCTGGAGGTACGAGGCAATGCACAAAAACCTGTACCCCACACAAATATGAAATTAAAATTAGCATTTTGGAATGGGAAGATAATAGTTGAGTGCTTGGATACCTGGGCAACTGTCTGATATCATACACAAACCTTGGCATCAGGTACAAAATGTTTTTGGCTAGCTCTTTTCTCATTTCAATGCAATACTTTATTTTAGTTCATGTACATCGAAATGTCCTGAAAATGTCCAATTTGAAATTCAATGATCAATTAATATCCGTTGCAACTGTTGCAAAGATGGGCAAATATTTCTATGAAAATACAATACGTTTATGAACAAAGTGCCTTTCAGTTTTGGAATTTATAGGATGAAAATAAGCTCCCACCTTTTTTTTTAAGTGCACACGCCGGGCGTGGAAGTCCCATGCATAAAAGGACTAAACTATATGTTTGCACATGGCAGGACTGCCAAGATGATGGAATGATGACCTATCAAGCCTTATCTCGAAATAAAGGGTGGTCATATAGAGAGGTTTTGTTACATACCTAGGGAAAACAGCTTTTTCAATGTCACAGGACAGTCAGTTGCGTGATTAGTTGGGCATCCATTTTGTCTGCTGTCACACAGAAGGTTGTCCCCTCACACAACTTCTCTGTTCTTAATTTTCATATGCTACATGAAGAAATTCGATACCCACTGCTTGTCACCATAAAATAAAATCAGCAGTATCGTACAAGAACGAAGCTGTTTTACTCTCACAACCTTTTTACATACAATCATTGCTGGGTCATTAAAATAACCCTGAAAGTTAAAAAAAACAGTTTGAATTATTTTGGAAATGTTTTGAAATACTGAATATTCATAAAATGTTTCGTTCGTTTTCCAGTGCTAACTTCTTTATGTTTTAAACATGTTATAAATGTATATTCAACAGATAAAGAATTATATACCAGGTGAAATATAATTTGGAGAAATATAGTTTTGTGTGACTCAAGCTATAGTTGCATCGCAAACTGAGAAACGTACAATTGTGGCCAAGCTCATCACAAGGCGATCCCAAAGGTAAAACTGTTATTTCCCGTTTTAGGATCTCTTAGCCAAACTATGTCCACACAGAAATCGACACCAGACACGAGATGATGTGGACGTTTTTGCATAAGAATCTATTTTGATAAGATTGCAGATAGTTATCCGATCGAATCATTGCTGCTTCGATGTCAAGGCAGAGGTCAAAGTAATCAAAGGCCTCTGCTATGCTGGATTAGTTCTATATTTCTAACTATCCAATCAAATATCGCCATCCAATATATCTGTGCAGGCAGCCAGAACTTTTATCTGCAGGGCAGGTTCTTGTGCCACAATAAGGGCTGCTCTATTGACACCTGTGCTATTAATTATTACATCATAGAGTAGAGTTTACTCTTCTATGTTTGGCACTGAGTCTCGCTATCTCCATGATATATGACATTTCTTAAACAAAAAACACCAGGTTGCCGCATGTGGGCAAGATGGCGACGGGAATGCAATACGTATAGTCATGGGTAGGTTCGGGCCACTTATTGCAGATACGTGTATGGGACAAGTACCATTCTATGCTTTCAAAACTCTTTTTTTCTAACGTTTTCCAAAACCAGAGCAGAATCTCATAAACCTGTTGATGATCTTATCAGGAATATCAAAAAGCACCTAATCTTGGCTGGAGGCCAATCTTACTGAATTTGTCTGTATCCAGGTAAGAAATGTTTTACTTTGGGTCAGAAGACAAACTTACAGACTTGTTGTACATGTTTGGCAAGGAATAGAGAAGCTGTTCTTTCATCCCACATATTCGATCCGTGAAGAAATAACAGTGAACCTTTTGTGTATAATTGTGTTTCTAGTGACATTGTAGTCTGTTTTCTCATAATGTTTGCCCCTTAAATGAGCCTATTGATACAATATAAAGTTTTGCCTCCTTTACTTGTTGTTTCACGTTTAATTTTGAAGTGCCCCATGTTTCTTTAAAGCTGAAATTGGTAAAACATCAACGAAAACAGGAGTGGGGGTAAACAAAGACACTGTACCTCTTCCAGTCGATATGTGTCAAGGCTTAAATCTACCTAACATGATGTAGCCTGACTTTATCAATGCCACTGTTAGGTCAGCATCTTTGTACAAGACTTTTGCATCTAACTTGAAGATGTTTGTTGACAGTTTCCCTATACAGTTTCCACAGTCCAGCATGTGAGATGCCTACTACTGATTTACAGCTGAAGTTTGTTGTAAGATTCTGACACTAAAATGATTAGTTTGGGACGAATTTGTTCATGGGACTCTACATATGTGTTAATTCGTGTTATTTAATTTATCTCAAGTTTTAGAAACATAATCCTGTTTGGGTAAAAAGAAAGTGTAATACATTGGTGAATGTCTAATTGTAATTTTAAGGTACCAACTCACCTAAGAACCCTTCCCTCCCCAAAATAACAAAACAAAACGGCTTCTTTTCTGACACATGCCCAGATGGTTTTCAAAGTTTGTCCAGCTCTGTTACATTTCAGGTTGCATATTCAAGTGGACAGGCTTTTATGTGTAACTCCTTTTGATTGGACTTGAATGTAAACGGCATTTATACAGTATTAAATATGCAACATGTTTGTAGAATGACTCATTTTAGATGAAAATATTTTGATGTTTTTGATAGGAAAGTTATAAAGATTTCTTCATTCAATCAGCGTCCTTTCCTTATGATGATTTCATCAAGGAGAAAAATGCAAATGAAGAAGTATCTTTTCCACACAGAAAGCAAGGATGTTTTATCAATAATGGATCTGATATATAATAGCTATGAAAGTAATGAAGGACAATGAGATCGGCCTGTAGTTAGAAGATAACGGTCAACTTGAAGCATAAAATGTTCCTGAACTTCTCACCTGAAAAATGAGAGAAAAAAACAGTTGGAACGTTCCACGGGTGTAGATCGTCATGATTATTTAGATCATCTCAAAGAAAAATATATATCTTCTGAAAGTTTCATAAGCCAAGGTTAAACTGTGAAAATGTGTTTGGAGGGTGTGGCCGATTTGTGAAAAAATATAAAGCGCCACACACAAAGCCTCGCAGATGAATCTGTTTATATGTCCATATGAAGTCCATATGCTCTTCAAAAAGGCTGAAAGCACCAACAAATATCTTTGGAATATTTGTAGTGCCCTCGTGGCCAAAGTCTCTGGCTAAAACAGAGTTAATGAATTGAGAGTTTCGGAAGGAGAAGGATAGGCCAAGATGGCGGCGCACAAATCCACCATTCCCACCAGACTGCAGACACAGATATGATTCTTTGTTTTGGAATAGATGATTTGCGTTGCTTTTTCTGGGCTGTTTCTTTGCATCATTATTTCACGTCCCTCCAGAACAGACTCACTTAACACATGGTTTAAACAAAATGATAGCAATTAGTGTGTTTTCATGAATTGCCATGAGATGGATGAGCTTATATTTGTGGGCAAATCCCTCACCTGGTGTTAGCCTATATGTCATAAGATTTTCTGGCTGATTCTTCATCGTGCCGACGCCAAGCTAAATCTCATATGTGATTCATTCTATGTTTGATCATTTGTTGATGTCAAGAATTGAGTTCCATAACAAATTCCCTTCAGAATGAATAAGGGATTTCAATGAAAGAAAGACAGTCCCTAATACCCATAGCTGCTATAAATTTCGTGCTCCGACATACAGACAAGAGTTTCCATAAGACTAACGCGGTATGCCAGAGAAAAGAAAAATTGGTGGCAAAAGAAGATTAACAATGTGTCACAGGATAAATTTGCCCCTTAGTAATGGACCCAGGGTGCACTGGAAAGGCCAAGGATTTTCTTGAAAGGTTAATCTTATGCCAAATCTACAGGGATTATCACCCTATAAAGGAACTATGGATTTAGAATAGCAAATGCATCAGGCTCTTCGCAAAAAAAATCCATACGTTCTACACAGCGTCCTTGGTGCAAACGTGGTCAAACGTGTTCAATACCATACCCTCTAACAACTACGCGGTGTCTAAACTATTCACTAAATTTAATCACCATAAGATTCATATTCGAGACTGGGTTATCTTGTCTATGTTTTAGACAAAGCGCAAATATATGGAGAGAATTCATACCTCACCAGATAGCCACACTGAGTTGATGGAACAGAAAATCCAAAATGGCTGCCCCTCCTGGGGTCATCGTTTTCGTGGCGCAACATAATAGACACTCTCCAGTGTGTTTGGAGCTTTCTTCGGTTCCATTTTACCATGACAGTTGTAGAAAATGTTGCATGTTATCGTATCCACACACTTGTGCGTTCTGCCAGGCCCCATATTCCGTGTTTTAATATCTGTGAGACATTAAAAAGAAACGCTTACCCTTTGTATTGTCATAAATTGTCGACCATAAACAAGTCATTTTTATTGTGCAATAATACTCTCATTTCTGGAGCGTTACTGGCTATAACTAGGGTACCTGCCGACTGCTTGTTCACTTAATTCACTGAAAATATAATATATGACTACACTAATTAAGACGTAATCTATTTTGCCAAATCAAATAGGAAAAACATGCTTGAATCGTCACTTTTGGTGTTAGGTTTCGAACACTATGATTATTTTTGAACTCAAAATTGTTTGATGGCGTTTACATGTCACATAATTTATCTCTTGTTTATTTTAGTCTTTGTTTGAGGAATATGAAATAAAACTTTTTGTCGCTTCACAAGATTGTAAAACATGTGTATTATTTCATAAGAAACTTTTTTTATTGTTTTCACCCTGAAGTATGAACCACTGTTGCATTCTTGCACATTCCTTAAGATAAGATAAGACTAGCAAATAAAGCTTATCTATTATTATATTATCAGGTATTACATATCGAGGTTTATTATTCTGATCAGGACATAACAATATTGTAATTTTCCCAAGATAAGATAAGGTCTTGTTGATTTTTATTAGATATTTTGTACATAAACTCAAGTCAATATTCAACTGCATGTGTCATTCTTATAGTTACATGTTTGAAATACATGCTCCATATTTTCTGCGATATATTATTTTGAATTGAATCATTATGTTAGAATAAAGCAGATTTTATTCTGAAAAATAAAAGGAAACCGCAACTCTTTTGGAGAAAAAAATGCTGATATCAAGAAAATACTAATATCAAGAACTTTTAAAGAACAATTCATAAAATTGAAAAACATTCGTTTCGAGATATGAATGACTCATAAGACATGAAATACATATAATGGACGAACAGATTATTGGCAACAATAGTTAGTCAACATATCGATAACTAGCTTTCAGCTAATGTTTTTGTGTTAATTAATCGATGAAAAATAAAGTTATCTTATCTTATCTTATCTTATATTGATTCCATAGGTCTCGCATTTAATTTAACAAACTCTCAGCAGAATGACGAGAGGACGATGACCTGTGTTTTCCCTTCAGGAATATATTTTTGACCTGATTATTTTTTATATGTTTTCCTTTTTTTCGCATTTCTCAGACCTATGAAAAATGTGTTTCTTACCTGACACACATTTTTAAGAGACTACTGCTGACATTTTACAAAACAACAATCATTGTCCATTATGCTATGGTTCAATGGCTAGTAACTTTCTGTACTTGACAAAGACTGTGAGGTGAAATGTAAGATCTCGATGAGGCTCTAAAAAAATTAACCCGAGTGTTGAGTATTTTTATTTTTGAATATTTACATCATTCCTGATTCGAGAGAGACAGAAGAGGACAAGTTTACATGAAGAAGATTCCATATGACAGCAATAAATGAAAAAGTGAAATAAAATATGTAATAATGGACACGAATATGAAACTTTAAAGTTACTGATAGTAAATCTGCATGTGCAGCAAGAATCTCTTGGGCTATTTGTGCTTAAAAATGTTATTTCTCTTGAATGATAATTTACAGTTTGGAGTCAATCCCTCCTGGAAACTGCCATCAATCCAGCTGTGGTGTTGTTTTCCTGTTTTTCTGGCAGGTTTGGCAAAGTGTTGATATTTTGAGACGTTTGCAGACTTTTCTGTTGGATCAAAGGCCTACTTCAATATATCTCACGTCACGTCGTGTTTTATTTTCTCAATCAATAGTGCAACATTTTACTCGGCCCTTTTTGGGAACCCCACACTCTGTTCTCTGCGACGAATCTACACACAAAAATATCCTCGCTGCTTCGTTTCTAGTTTCGCCTCCCTCAATAGAATTTGTGTGTGTTGTTTCCCAAACGTTTGTGAAGGACCAGCTTGCAGAATAAGAAATAGGTTTATCATTAGAAGTCTTTGCAGAACAGCGCCCGGAATCGGTTTGGCCCAATGTAACAAAAGCACCTTGGAGCAAGGCAATTTTCTCTGAGAAAAGAGTAGCCGATATATGTGATGGCTTACATGGGGAAAGATGGAGGGGTTGCACAGTGTGCCCAGTCTGTTCCCCTGCACTTATTATGTTGAATCAAGGAGGCTAAATTGAGGCAAAGATTGCCTGACACACACAACGTACTGGGCAGATATTGGCGATTTGTCTAGTTCCTCTGGCACAGACAGCGAAAGCGGCTTTGATATGTTCTTGGATACACTGGGTCATTTCTTTTGTGAGTTTATTCCATCAATACCTGAGTCATTTATCCCACTCTTCCATCCCATCAATTTAGTGCCGAATTCATTACACAGGTCCCGGCGAAAAAAACCTTGCATGTGTGAAGGGTTTCTGGTATGTTTTTCTCCAGTTGTGAAGGTGTGTGCGGGGAGTGCCTTACAAAAGAGAAAACTTGCCAGAAGGATTAAGTTTCGTGTCAAAATACAGCCATCAGCGCAAGCCACAAACAGGTGATTGTTACCTTTTTGTGCGATATCCCGTCGACAAAAATAAAATAAGCAGCCCTACCGCTGACGCATTCCGGTCCTCTGTGCTGTAATCAAATCAACAAGAAATCAATAGAGTCCTGGAGAGGAAGATGGAAACCTTATTGTGGTTATATTAGTGTGTGCCAACACTTTCAAGTCCGATACCATCACTTGTCAAGTGTTATAATACTCTATCGGTGAAATTATAGTCTGTAACATCTGTAACAATACTCTATCGGTGAAATTTTAGTCTGTAACATCTGTAAAAAGTGAAAGTTTGTTGTCTAAGATTGTATGAATGTGAGAATGTTGTGTTTGTACTTTTTCGTCAAAATTCTTTTCCCTTGATCTGACCATGCAACAGCCAAAGGTCATTACATACCTATTTTACTGGCTCCTTGTTCTTTGTAGGAAGTGCATCATTGTAAATGACTTTCGTGCAAGTGCCATCATAATATTATATCAAAGGCTCACAGAGAATATCTCATGAGCAAAATCATTCTTTGTATTGTTTTGCATTGGAAATTTCATTTTTTTCTTGAAATGTGATTAAATTTCATTTTTTTGTGCAACTTAAGAATCACTATTTTCAGGATTCATTTTATTCACAGTATTATTTTTTGAAAAAAGTTATGAACTGAAAAGGGTATCAAATGGTTTGGTATTGAAAAGAAATTTATCTGCTTTGTGATGAGGTTTCCAATATGCAATTCAGATTTTATGTTTTGCAGATTTGTTATGTTATTTGACATATTCTCAGTAGCCGTTTTAGAAATAACCTATTTTCGCCTGTCACTTGAACCATGTGCAAAACCAAGTTTTCATATTCCTAAAAGGTATGTTAATTACATTCAAAATTGGACAAATGGAATTGATGTTCAGTCCTCACACTGTGTTTATGAAATGACAAAAGAGAAAAGAAGATATACACTCAAAGTCAAGCATTCAAATGACCTCAGATTTGTTACTTCTGAATATTTTGTCAAGTCTGTCAAAGGTCACCGATATGCCTTGGCTTATTGTAGACCCTGCTACCATAGGACAGTCTTTATGTAGTCTAGTTAGCAGTCAGCAAGTCCTGACCTAAGACACCCCTCTAATTGGACCTTCAGAGTCTATCTGTTTTTCCTCGCCCATTGTATCGTTATGTTTTTTGCGGGGGCCAATCGCAGGTGCCGTTCCAGGACCTTACAATGTTTTATTTTGCGGGCATGGCATAAACTCCACAGTTATGGCCCATACCTCACTTTTTCATGTGATTTACGAAACTTACACGATGGTCATAGGCGGCAAAAAGATACGGCAGCAGAAGGGCCCTTCCGGGACGCTCTGATATGTTCATTGACCAATAATGAGCAAAATTAGTGCCTTATTGTTTCAATGACTTGACATAAAAAAGCTGAGACCTCTACCCTTGGATCATAACAGGGTGGGGTGGATCTCTGTGGATATGCAAATTAATTAGCCAGTGTTAGAGAGGCAGGGGGTGTCAGAAGTCAACGCGTGGCTCCCGTACTTTTCTTTTTTATGTGACAGTTAAAAGAGCAATCAACGAGTAATATATGTAGCCATTTTTGTTGGCGGACTGAATCTCAGGAATTTTATGTCTACTATTTGAATATATTACGAGACATTGCGTCGTTTACTTGTGTTCCCGGACGAGTTGACGGTAAAAACAGGAGTTTTGTAGAGTTGTGGCCAGTTTTGTGGACAACCAGCGACGGACATGTTGGAATACCACTTCAGCCAAAGGTCCTCAGCCCTTATGGCAAAATGGCGGGAAGACAAGCCTACCGGAGATATGTTACTCATACCCGATCTGAACACACCCCCCTACCATCTGACGGGGTCATTATTCTATTATGTCAGTTATATATCAAAACATGAGTGCATACCGAGGGGGTAAACTGCGTATTATAAACGGTCAAGTGAGGAAATAAGTGGAGGGTGAGTTTGCGACTGGGGGAAACTTCTCACAAGCCTTATTGTCATTTACCAGGTGGGATCACCATCACAAACAAGGGACAGAAACAAATTGGTACCATGCACAGCATGGAACAACAGACGACATTTGTCTCCTTGCAAAACAAAGGAATTAATTTTGAAAAAGTGTAGTTAGGAATTCTGTGAGGGACAATTGTGTCCCCCTGAGATGAAGCGGATTAGGAAGACAAATGTGCAGTGTCGGATTACAAGGCTGGACGCTGTGTGCAAAAGACATGAACAATGGGACGCGCTGAGGTGATGGAAGATTTTCACCTGACTCAAGTCCACCAGGCTAATTCTTATACAGGTGGATTGAAGTAAACACAAAGCTTTGTCCACATGGTGCCATTAATATGAGCCCATCCAAGACAAGCGAGTAGGGATGTAAAGGATTTCGGTGCCTCCTCGGGGAAATGGCCTCTACAAGACAAATGGTATCTACGGAAGTGGTCTGAGGGCCAAGCCATGACAGATAACCGACGGACGTTCGTGGTCCTCCTGCGGGCCCCGGCGTTCCTCCCACCGCCCCGGCTGAGGATGAATCTGCAGTGTGATGCCAACTGCCTCCGAGGGAGGTATAACAAGGTATGCATCTATCCCACTTGGTAATATTCTACCCTAGTCCCGACCTTTTTCTTGAGATAAACAACTTGAAAAAAAAAACTCTTTCGGTATAGATTGTAAACTTTTAGGTCGTCTGACATTAACGAAAATTACACTAGAAATTGCTGCACTGCAGGAAGCCTTGTCGCTACTAAGTCCTGAGAAAAATTCCATTTGCAGATACAAGTGTTCCAACTCGAAGAAATCCCGCGTAAATTACGTCTACAAGCTCCTCATTTTGGTTGGTTTAACCACCCAATCTCCAAAACTTTGGCCTTGACAAGACTCTGACATTGGCAAGACCAAATCGAAGCGAATCAGCGTCCCTCCGTCCGTCTGCGCGCATCTTTCACGCGCCTGTCAATAGAAGATAAGTCCCTGGTTGGGCCAAATTGATGAAAGTTTCATTAAATTTATGCCCTCATAAACATCATGCATCTGAGATCTATCAAAGTGTAAACAAATTTCCATTTGCAATCGGCAAGTTGATCAAACTTTTCCACAAATCCTGCTTCGCTCTTCCCAGTTGGAGCACAATCTATCATTGTTTGTTTTTCGCCGAATTACCTCTGTCTCATGGTTCGTTTTCTCCCATTAATTGGCGATATATTACTAGTTATATAACCAGAAAAAAACAAATGGAGAATATTGAACAGCGGCGCCAGAACAGAGGGTAAAATTAACGTAGAAATAAAGACTAAGGGACAGGAGAAAGCAAGATGGCGGCGGTGGAATCTGAGACTGATGTAACCGCTTCCAAAATGGCGGACGCTATACCGTCAGCAAATTAACTGTTGCAGTAAAATGCTTCTTGTCTTTGTGGAATTCTGTTTACTATATCTAAAAGTGTGTCACTAGGAGAACAAATTCACAACATGCACTCACATAGTACTCGCGAAGACCCTTTTTCGGGTAGGCATATGATGTAACTTCACTTTCAAACTACTTTCACATCATTGGTTCGTCTTCCGCCAGTGTTCCTCCAACATCATATTCCGAATGAATGCACTAGATGTTTCAGATGCAATAAAATCACAAAATATATTCAATAATTTGTGGGATTACCATAAGGAAAAAGTTTTGTGTTTCATACGTTATAAAAAAACTGATAGAAACTTCGGAGTTCTCTTTCTGGAAGCTGAGGTTGGGAGACGTGCTAAACACAACTGAGAAAAAAGTTTTTGGTGAGAATTTGGTTTTGTGAAATTATCATCAATACGTGTCCCTGCTCTACAAACAAGACAGACAGTGATGAAAGAACAAGTTTTGTGGATGATTATTTGTAGGTTTGCGTCGGTCTTTGTTCTCCTGTGACCTCGCTCACTTAGGCCTGATATATATTTTTCTGTAACTAAGTGCTCCTCAAAGTGATTACGCCCTTAAAGCTCAAGACATTTACTTCCTATGCTCGTTTTTCTTTGTCCTTGACTAAGCGAGGCCTCCTCACAGTGAAAAATTAATGTATTAAAAATTAACACCAAACTATGTTAGAACAAAGACCCACTCATCAGCAGAATACTTTTGGTCTAAATGGAGATATATTGTGTTGTTAGCGGATGAAACATGTGTGTTCTCCATGAGAATATATCAGAGGCAAATGAGGGAATTGGAGCAATGGATATCCCAAAGCCATTTTTAATCCGTAAAGGCTTTCCTGAATTGCTTTTTTCTAAAAAGAAAATGTCATAAATTAGTATCTTATAGATGGTCTCAGTGCAAACTGTGATCAACAGATTAAAAACTTCATAAAAATACTGATATCATTTTGTGATTTATCCATGCAGAATTTATTACGGCCATACGTCATCTCTTGAGATAGAAGTTACTCTTGGCATAACATCATCCACACGAATGCATTATTTTATTTCTACCAAGACATATTTGTTTTATCCATATTTAATCTTGATATCAAGCCAGAGATTTGATCAATATAAGCTTAGAAAAAAATCTGGTTGCTGCGATTGGTTAATTTATTCCTATCAATGCAATATATGAAAAGTTATTTTTTTAAGGGGGGATGTTGACCATTCCTGACTTATTTGACAAATTAAAAAAAGTGACAAATTTCAGTTTTCATATATTCAAATCGATAAAGACCGTACGAACTAAGATGTTAGGAAGACATTTTGGTCTCATGATAATGCTTTACATATTTATTTCTTAAATGTTGTGGAAAATGTCACTTATTGGATTATAGAATATCGGTGGTCATGATGAGAGATTAAGCGGTAATAATCAATGTCACTTATGATTAACGAATGCAAATTATCACTTACTTATTATTTACACATCGACACAATGACACTAAATTGTGGAATGATGAACTTATAGTCTCTGAGAGGAGGGCAGGGATTCCCCAGACTATTATCAATATTGTGTAATTGCTTATATGTAAATCACAATCTATCAAACTTTCTGTTCTATTGCATATTTCCGTCATTTGCATGTCGTAAATTCACAACAATTGGAGATGAAGCTGTGCGTCTATTGTTTTATTCCAAATTAGTGTTTGACTTGAATAAAACATGCCTTTAACTACCAACAAAAATTGCCAGATTTTTTTCCATTAGTCCCATGCAAAACTTCTATCACATGTATTCACTAAAGTACGTCTAAATTATCTGAAATATAATTACACCAAATTTCGTTAACTAAAGTATGCAAACGGTGATGGCATTTTGGAGGGAAAGAGTCACGTGTTCTCTGTGGTCTCAGGTCGTCATGGCTCAAAGGTCACCATAGCAACCATTTTTATTCTTACTTTGTTCCAAAGAAAGAAGATGTGAACTATGTGGCTCACACACCACCCTTATTTTTTTAACTTAAAAATAACTTTGCTTCAGGAAAAGCCATGTAGCATAAATAGATACGTGGAGAAGGCAACTTTTTAGAAATTCAATTTTTACGTGAGCTTTCAATTAGCAAAATTGCATACGACATGTGCTATCCGCACGCATTTCTCACGCATAAATGTTAGCGATAATATGGCATCACATCAAATGTAAAAATAGACAAACCCAATTTTTGTCGACGACTGTGATTTTTCACATATATAATAGATATAGGACCGGGGAGATTCATTTGTTTTACTTGATGTCTTTATTGGGTGACAGGAGTGTGTTTCATTACGCTCTCATTGAACAGTAATTGGCTTTGCAGTGACAGGCCAATAATTTTACGATTGTGGTACCACTTATTTGTGGGACGGGAAATTGGGAAAGTTTATGGCAAATCCATTCCCTTAATTATATCCATATATATCATCAAAAAGAACACAAAATTATGATAGAATAATTTATGTGAACATATATAAAAGAGCAATATTCTGCTTGGGGATTAGGGTAGGGTTGCTAAAGCTATCCACCCCTGTACTCCATCCTGGACAATAGACCAGGTAATTTATGTTACTCACCCCTGTACAGTATATGGAAGGTTAGCATGTCACTCGGAGATTCTACCGATCTGCCAACTGTTCACTTATTCCAACGAACATAAATATTCACATTTTGTGTCAACATGTATCCTCTGTGCCAATAATTGCAGTTTACTTCTTTCCCATGAATAACATAGTGTGTTCATTGTATGCAATCAATAGGTCACCTGCCATTGTCGTTTCATATGACATTCGCAATTAGTATAATGCAAATATGGGCTTGATAAGTGCTAAATATTTAATTCTAATATGAAGTTTATTTGCTCACATAAAGCTAAGGTCATTGAACTTCAGTGTTTTCATACTGATATATCACAAAGTCTCTTTTAACTCTTATTTCTACATGAATGTTACAAGATAAATATTTTACTTTTGGCAGATCCACAACAAAGATAACAAGTTATTGGTTTGCTTGTGTTTTCTGCGTCGTTTCATCAAATATGTTATATGACTCAAAGCATTCTCTCATGTATCTCCCTTTGCATTTATATGTTAAATTGGTTTATTGAAGTTATTTCAGATATATGAGTATGAATTCTAGAATATAATTCCTAAATTAAATAAAATACTTTGCATTTCAAAGAAGTTTGCATATATTCAAACTCCTTAGTATGTTATATCAAGTATAATTGAACGAGTCTGTGACACAGATTAATTACTGGTAGATCACAGTGATATGATCATGTCATTAATATGGAATATAAATATCATAATTTATGAAGACATATATGGAGGTTAATATTTCTGAGCTCTTAGATATTATATGTCAATTGAAGTTTAGGGATGTGATTATTAGGCTTTGAATTCTATGGTATTGAATTTGGTCTGTCTTAGATTACTTAAAATGCATTCTGCGATGTTCACCCTTTCCACTTGCAATAGTGTATACTTCGTGATATATCCATGTTAAGCGTGTTAAGATATATCTTTGAGAGAAATCTAGAGATGAGAACCTACCACAGAGTTTGTGGTCTCGTATATCTTGTCATTTGATCTTGTGAATAGAGGTCATTCTTAACTTGACCTTATTTGTTCTGCTGGATTTGTCAAAGAAAGTACACCGCAACGGTTCAACAATGAAAAGGCAATATATGAAAGGGATATCTGTAAAACTTTAAAAATATTAACCTGAATTTATAAACACATTCTAATGTACGTTGAGTTCAGTGTTATATTACAAAAAATGCATTATTCACATTCATTAGGCTTTTATGATCAAACAGTCAACAATATTGGCTTTGTTGGTGTGTTTCTCCTAACATATTGAAAGTGGAGCGGTTAAATTGCAATAGCATATGGAAATAATGGAGAATTCAGGTCTTGGTCTTGTAAAGAGGTGACAAGTTTCCACAATGTTCATACTGCTATTGAAATTTTAAGACATAAATATCATGCAGATGTATATATGTTGTGATCCGGTGACGGCTATGTGCCACATGGGAGGGGTCTGGGTTTGGCAATGAAAGGATCTAGCCAGGGACCGAGTGCTCAGTTATGTGTGATGGGTGGGCTGGGGAGTTGGGAAGCCATTAGAGGGGGGTATATCGGTCAGTGACATAGGCGAGGATCCATCCATCTCCCACAAATATGCGACCTACTTCACTCACCGCAAACTGTGCCCCAAACCCACTTTCATCCTCACCTCTAACAACAGCATTAGGATGCCTGCCAAATATCTCTTAATGACGGCCAAAATAGCTCCCTGTTCACATCAAACGTTCCAAAGCAACAGCAACATGTGGCCCATTATAAATTCCATTCATACATACAAATATTATAGGAAATTTTTCATTTGAGCCAGAATGATTTGTTTATGACACAAAGCACAATTTCATGTCACATTTATTGCGATATGATGTTGGGTAGAGAGTGAGACTTTTTTTATAGTATTATACTATCAGGTATGGTAGAGGGGGACCTTTTATCTGATCTCGTGTTGTGAGGTAGGAATGGTGAGGCAATGTGATTGAATCTCTCCACAAGATACAGCAAGTTTCCGTGACATTTTATCCCTTGCTCCCCTCTCTCCCCTCCTAGCCCGTTGCCTGTTAGCCCTTGAAGCCTGCAGGGGCAATATAAGCTTGATAAATCGCCTGTGTTATGCAGCAGCAATTTGTCTGGTCTTATCCCTGGACTTGGCTGTATATTGTGCAAGCCGGCTTTATGGCCGACGGTCTCCGCTACCTCGCCATCTAGCGACCAAAGTACAATATTACATCATGAGAAATCACGTAACCCATACCCCATCCAAGCAAGAAGCCCACTTGCTCTAGTAAAACCATCAATTTAAGCTAGATTTGGAAGCCTGCATAGGAGCACTGTGGAGGACTGTGGCTAACCAGACTGGACTGTTGTAGGCCGACATTTTCCTTCATTTGTTTTGCATGGATTGCTTCCACTTGTATGCATGATAGCCTCAGCTAACATAGACCCTTCATTAGCGTAACGTCGCTGTTGCGTCATTTTCCCATTTATTATTGTCTACGTTTTTTTTTCTTGCACATCGCCGAATGAGTGATGACCGACCTTGCAGGCCTAAACCCAGCTGTAACGGCGAATTTGATTGGTCTACACCAGGGATCCCTTCAAGCAACTCAACTCTCTCGAAAATAGTTCCGGACAGAGAAAAAAAATCCAACTTGATAGTACTTCAAACTTAAAAGAAGGTGTTCAGTGTGGCATTATGCAGGATTTTTGGCAAAGTATGTATTAAAATCAATCTTTTTCTTTGAAGGTGTGGGCGCGCCCGAATTGGAGACACCAGAAGACCAGGCCCACGGATCGGTCCGCTTCCGTCGCAACAAGGCGGTGAGTCACATTTGCGTATCTGTCCTCTATGTAAAATCAATTCATATTTATGATGGTGGGAAAAGGTAGCTAAATAGCACGACAGGTTTATACCACAGCTTCCCATAAAAGCTGAGGTGTCGTGGCTTTACACTCTACCAACCACGTTGATAGCTCGCTTTCTAATTGTTCCAATCGCTACACCCAAACCTAGTCAGAACTGGTCACACGGGAAATTGGTTTTGTTATCTACGTAGAGAAAGCCATGCATGTATTTAGCTCAGTTCTAATCCAGGCAATCGACGTCGCAATTACAGGAGGATCCCCGGGGAAGGAGAGTAGGCGGGAGTGAGGTATGAGGTGGTCACGTGACCAGTCTAATTTGCATATACAAGAGCCCTTCTGTACCCGCCCCTTCGAATGTGCCCCCAATATCCAGGACCACCGCTGCTTTAAAGTTTTCATTAGGCGAATAGTTCGGAAAAAGTTAGAAATTACTTGTAATTTTCTGCATATGTGTCACTTTTAATAATATGCAACAGTTTATCACAAGTGTTGTTTCCCTGCACTAGTGGGAAGTGAAATTTAGTTAGAAGTTCGTGTTCATAAATTATTTTCCCATAGGACTTTATCTACCTGAACTGATGATATGATTCAGAAACAAAATATTCTTCTAAACTAGATGAGAACTTTTAAATTCATCAGAGTAGATAATTACTTATGTAAATTGACGAATGGCTAATTGCTATATGCCTATGGCAGTTTTGCATGGCCTGTATAATACAGTGTCTGGAGAAAAGCAATTTGTAAGTAACAACAAAAAGTCATTATATGAAAGTCTGAATATATAAAAGTGCAGATATATCAAGAGATGCTGTATGTACAAGAATGTGTGTCTGGACTGTCTCATATGATATACATGTCAAGTTTGATGTCTATATAGTCAAGTACACTATAATAAATCAGATAAGAAACCAACAGGTAGTCATATAGTTGGAAGCTTCTGTCTATTCCAAAGATAATCCATACCTTAGCAGAGACAACGACATGAAGTTTTAGTCTTGATACTTTCCCCAGCATTGGTTAGATTGTTTAAAGTATAAATGTTAAGAAATGGTAAAAAATCAAGTAACATATGAAAAGATAAAATATTATGAAATGTTGAATAGAGAAAAAAAAGTTCTGGAACAGAAAGGGGTTTTAATGTAATAAAAAGTGTTTAAAAAACCATGGCTTCAATATAGATATTGAAACAAAATGAAGAAGATGTCTGAGGACAATGATTTAAAGCTATATGGCTGATTAGGACAAATCAACGAGGCAAAGACAATAGGTGGCCAATTATTATGATCATAAATACTGCATGGAGAGGGGTTTTATGGTTTGTTTGTGTAGTTAATGTCTACCCACAAGTAGCTTGTATTTTATGGATGTCTGAATAGTGAATGGTCTTCTATTAGCATGCTTACTTGTCACTATATGATTCTGTCTTCGGGCGAGCATTAAAAGACACATCAAGAGCATAAAATCTGTCTACTTTATAGGCACCTGTTGGAATGTAATATGATTATTTATTACCAGGATGCCATTTCGGAAAACAAATATATGAGCATTGTGTCGGCAAAGGCAACAAGTCTTTAATAATTCAATAACAAATAAACGGTTAATGATATAATGTCCAAAAATAAACAGTAAATCATTTTATGCTTTTTATTTCTGTCATATACAACTATTATATCTATTACGCAATTTGTTGGTCATTTATAAAACTTAACGATAAGTAAGTATGATTACACCTTTACATCAAGATTTTTCATAGTATTCCATAAATAAAATACCTGATGTTTGGAAAGTTTTATGACTTATGATCATGTTGTTATATACTCTTATCAGTAATATTTGATTAAGCAAGGTACAAGATGCAATTTACTCGACACGCAATGCATTTCAATCAAGGTGACGTTAATGTATTGCCGAGACAATCACATGCTGGGGAAGTCATGCATTTATACATGAAAGGTTTCATGCCTGATTAAGTACAAGCCAAATACATGAGTACATGGGATGAGTTGATGCCATGGCCATTGTCTCTGATCTGTCACTACACACATGTCCTCCAGGGCCATATATCAATCACACACCTACCTACATTATAACTGATTAACCCCTACACTGCCATCTGCTACATCCTATCTTGATAAGTGAGAATATTGATTAGAAGTGTGAGAACCATGGAATTTATTCAAAGCAATAGGTCTTATCATTAGTTATTTGCATATAATAGTTAATGTTGACAAGATTCTTTAAAGTTTGTTCCGCCTCTGTGCTTGTATTTTTTTGTAAATGGCTAACATATGATGCGCATCGTAAAGATATAAATATGCAAATGCTGCATGTAGTAGTTGGGCGACCTGAGAGGGCCTTAGGACCACAGTTGGTGTACATGTGTATAACAGACATGTCCATGAGCGAGCTGTGTTCAACCACGCTCCATGTAAACCCAGCGGCATCTGCCATCGTCTCCACAACACTGCATGTCCTCAGACTTTGCGCATCTACCTCAGGAGAATGTCTGTGTCCCAGGTGTTATGGAAAAAGGTGTGTTTACTTTGCTACTTTGTGAGAGAAGCCAAAACTGTGCAAACCTAGCCCTCACTCTTGCCCCAGGCAAAGTCCTGACTCGTCATCGGCCTTTGATGCAGCGCCAATGTTCACTCTAGTTCTTGACTAATCTGCCTGGGTAATTTCATCTTCTCTGCGTCTCCTCGCCATCCATCATACAGACTCTTTCACAATAATCCTGTTACTAATTCCACGCCTGCAACTAAGAACTCTATTCATCAGGATCTACTCTTCCCAGTCCTAGATTTCTCAACCGTGAACCCCGGCAACAGCACATGAATACACAAGCGACTGTGGCCTTTCACGGGTTTGCAAGGAAACTAAGCAGGAGGGCATCAGATATCCTTGGATGTCCACAGATGAAGGGCATTGCGTCTGTGGTCTGTTTTCTCCTACCTAGAAGGCCAATCTATCTATATTGACAGAAAAGCTACCCCCGACATATGTGTGGACCTGATAACCCCATGATCCTACCACCTCTGGAATTTATCCTCACCACCCTGCCCTGAGCACACCATAAAATACAGGCTAAAACTGCCAGCGTATTTCACTCACTTTCTACACCAGCCAAAGAAAAACGGCTTTTCAAATTCACAGTTAGTATTCGTTGGACCCAAATCCGTGTGTTCTATGAGCTGTATGCTTTATTCATACGTTTAGAGACTGGCAAAATTAGATTAGCATGTCAAGGGAGCCAGCAGTGATCCTGGTGGCCAACTTATTCCATTTTCTGCTGCATATTTCCATTCATTTCTGGCATGTGTCATCTATGCTGAATTATAATGGAAAATACAGTAGACAATCCACATAAAACTCACACCTGCATTTACCTAATTTGGTGTGAGGGTAAATTACAATAGAGTTGTTTATGTAAACAGATAAACAAATCAATAGGAAGTTGGTACAGACCAGCAGATATGTGGCCATTTTTGTGTGGCCAAGGCTTGTCTTTGTGCATTAGCTAAAAGCAACCCTAGTGAAAATAGGTCAAATTTCGATTTTCTCCTACGATATTTGTATACAATGCATATATAATGTGCAGTCTCATGACTAAGAATGAGAGGGTGATGCAGTGAGGTCTGGGTGTCTGAGACCCCGAGGACCTGAGAGACCAAGTGGGGGCCATCTCTATTTATACGTGCTATTTATTTGTTTGGCCAGGGCAGGGGGCAGATGATGGTGCATAGAATAGCAGACCCGTGGCAAAGATCACCACCCATCCCGGCATGCGTACCCTCTGCCATGTCTCCATTCAGACCAGATACCTTTATAGCCCTGAACATTTTGGCGCTTTTCCCCCTTTCACCATGCAAATCCTCGGGTGGTCCAGATCAAACAGCTTCAAAATCTTTTTTTTTCATCGCCAAATTGATATTAATGTGAAAAAAAGATGATATAACCTAATAAATCAGGGGCAGTAAACTTAATTTTTACGGATACTTTTGTGATTTATAAAGCAAACATGAATAAAACCATATTGTGTGCGGCAGAAAAGTAAAACTTGTGGAAATATATGGAACGGAAATGCCATATTGGGCGAGCAATCTTTCACACACGCCAAGAAAGCCAATCACAGTTTTCTTTTTTGGCAAATGACTTTTGCTGTGCAATGTGTATTGTATATTTTGCTAGTTTGTGGCTTGTTTGGGTGCCAACCATTTTCATAATTCAGCGCAAATGTGGTAAATTGGATGGGCCTGCGTTTGTTTTAGTGAAGGAAATGTCAGGAACGAGGGCCAGATGGATGGGGCTGGCCCGTGGTCATTGTAGGTGTTAGGCAATGGTCAGCATCCCACACGAAACACATCAACAACCCCTTCTGAAAAATGGAGCTGCAAAGCCCACATTTCCCTTTAGGTTTTGTGCTATCTTGCTGCGCGATACTTCTAATCGTAATTGGTGGTCAGGTTGTGAGTATTGCTAGGATGTTTGGTCACCTTTTGGCCTTCAGAACACCTTTATTAGTTGTGGCTGTCAGGTCGGAGCAGGTTAGATTGGTGGGCTTTTTCCCACCAGCTGCTTGCACCCCGGCTACCAAATGACTAATGCATGACCCTCTCTGCAATTTGTTTCCCGTCCTCTAATGACAAAGAATGCAGAAGTTAAGTCAGGAAGAAAGCGGCGAGTAGGAGCGGGGGGGTTTCCGGAGACAGCAGTGTCCGCCCGCAGCATCAGCCCTGGCAGAGACAAAGCGTGCCCATGACCACTAGTGATACAGGATGATCTAGCAAATGCTCTCACTGCTGCACACTCAGAGTTATGTGCGGATGGCATGACACAAGGCCATACTCGCCCTCTACACTGGCAATATACTTGCTCGTAGACGTGATTTTGATAGGCGTAAAACGAATACATGATCTGTAAGTGTGTCTTGCAAAATGCCATATGCCACTCGTAATACGGCCATAAGCCAGCAAGTCAAGCAGCAAACATCTTTTTATTGCCACGAGTATTTTTTTCTGCTGCCTTGTGGTTTGCCATCTCTCATCCCACCCTCCTGATAATGCACTCCCCCAGTCCCTGACAGACTCTCATCATGTCACACCCCACACTCCCCATGTCGTCAAGCACACATCTGTGATCTGCCTACATGACCAAAAAACATGCATTCCTTGTCAAATGTCGTGTCTCAACAGGTGAAACAGTCGTTCTCGGATCCATACATTTCCGTAGTCAATTTTCAACACAATTCTATATTTAGCATTGGCACGTTCCAGAAATATGAACAAGGTACCTTAAAATGATTATGGTAATTTTATTTTTCTAAGAGAGAATTCGCTGCAATCATCTTTTCTCCTCAGCATTGCCTGTGTGATTATTTATTTTACAAGTGAGGATATTTCTCTTTTTTATGTATAAAACCCAAGCCCATTTCTTACCTGTTTTGCCATTTCTGTAATCTAGTAGTTTGAGCCCTAATCATGTAGGGATGAGGGAGGTATTAGTTTTCTATCACTGGGACGTTATTTCATCATCACGTCGGGTCGTACATCATGTTCACACCACCGCCTTACATAACCCCGACTAATTGTTATTTTCAGATAAAACCTTGTTAGGCACGTTGGTCAATTATTCGAGAACTGATTACATCCTGACCTTTTAACTAGACAATGGCCTTTTTGGAGAGCAAAGTTATTAGTTCCTTTTAAAATATGTATGATAATCGCCCTGTGATATCCTGAGATAATGTCAATAATGGCGATATGTAATAGGCCATTGGGGTAAAAACACACTAATTAGACCATAAATTTGACAGATATTGATAACTTCGGGCTTGGTACGCCTATAACCAAATCATAGAATTAAGACAGGTTTTTTTTCGTGCGCAGACACTGATTTATGGAGAGTTGCGTGATGGCAGGTCATCGCGAGATTATAGGGATTTAGATGCTGTCATCTCGTTCTGGATGAGACCTCTCTGATGTGACGAGAACTTCACTTATTTAATGAAAATTTCAGACTTCGTAATTGAAAGTAAACTTCGATGTTGTAAATCAAATTCTCCCGATTCGTTTCGTGTACAGATCGTTTAAATTTTGAAGAAAAATAGACGGAACTTCTGTAATTATATTTGCAGAAATTTCAGGCGAATTAAATAATAACTGTTGTTATAAATGAGCTGAAATGTTTACTTGAAGATAGTTTTTAAAAAGGCAAATCGTTCCCTAGAGTGATTGCAGAGTATTTTGACTCCTGATAAACTCTGATAATATCAAGAACATGTGCAGTTCTTTATAAATATTGGTCCAAATGAGACGAAGCCATCTTTTACAACAAGGCTCTGGTTTATGTTTGTCGTTCATGTCAGAAAATGTTTGCAGTTTGAATTGCTACCAGATAGATAATTGCAGATACTTTGATAACCAGGCAGAAATATTCTCAGAGATCAGATCTGGCAAAGCTTTATAGGACTTTCTGGGGTCATCCAAGTGCAATTTGTCTCGCATTGTTGTCCACTTTGATTTGGAATTTCCTTTGAATGTGAAATGCAACAAGTCAGGCAAACGAACTTGACTCGTTTGTTGCACACCACTTCTACCAAAAGTCTAGTTTAAAACTTGTTTGTTTCATAGATGACTTTGGTTTGGTTTGTTTTGTGTTTGGAAATGTTTGGGTTATCTCTGCCTGGCACCGGGTCCTGTGGGGTAGGGTGCGCACGCAGACAAAACCTTCTTCCACCATGTCCGCCACAAAACTATCTCTAAGTCTCACGTTATTTCTCCCAGCTTCTACTCGGCCAAGAAAAAAAACCAATTGAGAGAGAAAAAACAAAAACATAGCCAGACTGTGGCTCCCTCGCACCTTGCACATCCACCATTTTGTGACTTACCAGCCCACCATTTTGGATTCAACATGTCGTTTTATGCCAGCACGGCAACCTCGAGGACCGCCATTTTGATGACATACTCACCTTTGCCGGACAACTCTAACGTGGAAGCCGGCGTCGTGATTTCCTCCATTTCTACTCATAAGTACATACACACTATCCTCATGTAGACCGCTTTCTATTATATTGATTTTTATATTTTTATCTGAGGCCTAATTATAATTGTCTTCCTGCTGGCAGTGATGTTTTCAGGGGATAACATTTTTTCACACTCTGGTATAATTATTTAATGGTGGAGTGAATCAGATCTTAAGAGGGGACGTTTTAAATAACAAAACCACATATTTTTGACATCGCACTAAAGAGAAAAAAAATATGGGAATTGTTTTCTTCTTTTCCAGCATACATTTCCTGGACTCAATCAACAGTCTAACAAGTGGTATTTATCTCTGTAATAATTGCTAGCATGACATGACTGTTATATGGCTCCAGCAAACTTGCTTGTTAGTTTCGACGACCGACAATGACAGGGCGACAGGTAACGTCTCTGATGTCTGTCAAATTATTTTTTGCAGTTTCGGGTCTGCCCACTGATACAAAATTAAGCTGAAGCGCTGTCCCCAGTGGCCAGACCTTTACTCTTGATTTTCTCTCAAGATCACAGAGATGCACCCAATCTTGGAATGAAGCCATGTTACTCTTTTACAACGTGCAATTTGCTCTGCTTCTAACACGGCTTTGGTCATTACAATCGGTTGGTCAGAAAAGACCCCCTGATCGCCAATATAAGAATCCTTGTTGTCGTGGAGGAGGGTTCCATTTTCTATTGAACCAAGGGAATGGGCACGTATCGATTTTCTTGTGGAGAAGAAAAGAGATTATTTCCAACACGAGGCTAGAAATTTCCACGGATCTGGGGCCGCATCTCGTCCATTTTGTTGGGGACCCATAAATCTGCCAAAATACAGAACGAATCGATAAGGTTTTCAGAGGACACCTCCAAAATGCAGCTTAGAAAAATCTGCTTTTAGACCCACTGCCAGATTGCATAGTTTTAATGGCACAAAGCACGCACTTATATTTTTATTCGTGTAATATCTGCCTGAAAAATGTTTAAAATCAATACTTCACAGAATGTGAAACTGTCGAATTAATAAATTGCGTATTTTGGCATATTGCACCTGGATTTTTGTTTGAAGTGAGAAAATTGGACAGTGTGTAGGCCGACACAAATAAACACCACAGTTTGTGTGTGTGTGTGGTGTAAACAATTGAAGTGTCTAATGTCACGCAAAAAAACCATAATTCTCAAACTGATCAAAATTAGCCACATTTTGACACTTGGGGTGTGAGAGTTTTTATCATTCTCGCCAAAACGGTACCACTCCGTGTACAATTTATCCCAAATCGTCTTTGTTAGATCAGTGAGTTGTTTCCTAGACTGAAATTTATGAACATATAAGGTATCATATTCAACGCTCTGTGATCTCAAATGACTGGGGGTTTCAACGTTAGCTCTAAGTACTTCAAAGCTGTGGGCTACTTTTTACCCTTAAACAGAGAGAATGGGTGAAGGTTAGAAATGAGGGTCAAGGGTTATGAGACAATGATCCTAACATGAAACTGACACACAGACAACTAGGTATAAAAATGAAATATCAAAGTTAAAACTTATTTGGTTTAAGACTTTTACAGGCTCCCAATGTTTTTTGTTTTTTTGTTTTTTCTCGTTTTGACTTTGATACATATTAGATATCTATAAGAAAACATTTAATTGGAAACCATTATTTTTTCTCCTGTTCTAAAGATTTGAAAAGAAACAAATGGTCCTTATATATAATTGCGCGAGAAAAAAAGCATCTGGAGATTATAAGATATAAGAGAGTTGAAGCCTTAGTTTGACAATCCATAGAGCCATTGATCAATAACATCTTAAAGAAGAGAATTCTGTACTACAATTACTTGTAAGCTGTCAAGATGACAAGAAGATGTTCTCCTCATTTAATCCATTCCACTCCTCACCCACTTGTGTTTCACGACATATCTCACACAGCTTCCCCGGGAGACCCACTACAAAGACCCGTCAAACTTTCATCTGGGTCCGTGGTGACATTTTAACATTCATCTTACGATTCCCGCAGATACTTTGCGGGTGCTTTCTGCTTGATCTCGGTCGTCCGGGGTGATCGATTCTGGCGCCCGAAGAGGCAATGAAAAAGCTGACCTTACAAGGCCCGTGGCTTGTCACTGCCGTCCATGGTCATCCTGGGCCAAGATTAAACTTTTATGTTGTAAATCTTGCCTGTCCCTTTACGAGGTTTTGTGAAGCATTGATAAATAGTTAGGCCATTCTTTATCTGTGCAGCAATATAAGAAATTCATTAAACACAAGTCTGGTCGGGAAAGGTCATAGCCATGTTAGTGTTGGCTGACTCACAAACAGATAAATCCTCTATAAAACAGCAAATAAGTTGTAAAACACTTGAGCAACAGGTGAAGGATCACCTACAAGTCTTGTGTGCCGGAATGCTTGCTCATCATTTGCGATTTATTATTTGTTGAAACAGACTATGAGAGATTATATTCTACATTTCACTGGTGTGGTAGGGGTCCACAATTCCTCTCCTCTTCTGAGCACACATTTGTTTATCTTGTCTTTTTTTCCAAGCAAAATGTTTGCTCAAGGTTTTTATTGTCATGTGAACATTGGCCCTTATGTGTGCAGCTTATATTTGTTATATACACACCACTGGAACAAACTACATTTGCCAACAAAACTATTAAATACCGTCCAGTAACATTCTCCACACAAAAAAAAGGTTTTTCAGAGGATACTTTCTGTATGGGTGAATATATGTTCAAAATTTAGGTGAAACCATTTAAGTAGAATCCTTTCATGTAAGGAAGTCCTCTCCATACAAGGGGACAAGAATGTCCACTTTACACCTCTTGTGGCAATTATTGGAGCAACACCCCAGAACAGAATGCCCAGGTGCGCATGGGCAATTGCTTTTTCAGGACCATGTTATTAATTTATCAATTTTAGGTGTCAAGAATGGCAAGATTAGGTGACACTAAACACAAATCACAGAGAACTTTGAGCACTTTCAATTCTATCTCATGGGTTTAGTATTGCAGGGGACACTTATGCATATTCATCGGTACAGATATGCACTTTAATACGTTTTCAGTGGAGGGCATTTTTTTCCCGCCTGGCCTGCAGCTCCCATATGGTGTTCATTTATTGTGTTCACCATCATAAACACTGTGGTGTCATAGTGACTCTAGCATTTACCACCAAACAACATGCAACTTTACACTGCTATCATCACAGCTCACAGGCTCACCTTCAGAGCCGACCTTTTGAATCCAAGCCAAAATGAAAGGTGGGAATTTATTTTCGTTTTATTATACACTATTTAGTTCCAGTATGTGTTTCTGTTTTTGAGACCTTTCACAAAGCGCAGAGGCCACACTCTGAACTTTTCAATTTTTGTTTGCCAAAACATGCTTTCATTCACACCCAACCAAGCAGTGTTGTCACCAGACTCTTTGGCTTCACATTAGCCTGTGTGGCTATTATCTTTGTGTTATTTCACCCACATTCGTGACTACATAGAGAAAGAAGCTTTACTGATCTGGTGATCGCTATCACGTAACGCAAGCTTTTGTTGCTGGTTTTTGCCTGAAGCACATCTGAAATTAGCTGCTACGTACGTAACAAGGAGGTAGTTAATAGTATGCAGTGGAGTTCCTTGTATTTGCTTTTCTTTAAAGTCATCTACGATTACTGTACACTGCAGTAATATGTACAAGAAACTCCAGGTATGTGTGTTATTCTCTGTATGCCTTATTTTTGCCCGACAACTGTCGTTCGTAAATTCGATGTGTTGATTTGGCTAACGAAAAGCTGCAGTCGTAAACTAGGGTAAACTGGAACATACAGGGAGGCCGGGCGGTCAGTGATGATATGTATATATACAAGAATTATTTGTTTAAGCTTGGGACAAATGAGATTCTGGTACTCATTTTGAACACACGTAAACGGTTGATGATTATTTTTGGTTTTATCTTTATTATTGTTATGAGATATAACAGTGTACCAAGGGAATACGATGTTTGAGAATGATTTATAAAATTGCATAGATATTACTTTGCGTGTTCAAACTATTGGAGTAATAATTGTTAAACCCTCGAGTGGAATAATTCCATGATTCACACGAGACTTTACAACCGAGCCCAATACATTTTGTTGAACTAGCCCTTAGATGCTTCTAACAATGAAAGTTTTAAAATAATTCATGAATCTATGTGAAAAAGATGTATGACAAATAACCCCCTTGACAAAAAGATCATGATATTTTGCTCATGGATCATAACAGAGTTGAAAGTTTGAGCTGGTGATGTACACGAATTAGGAAAGCATTAGCATAGGATATTTCAGGAAACAAAGAAGACACTAGATGATGAGATAATGGACACAGCTGCCTAGGATTAAAGCTAGCAAGATACACATCATGATAGATCAGGCCCACATCTTGTGTGCACAAAACACATGAGACAGGGCTTTAATTTAGTGAGACAGGTCTGTGATAAGTGAAACATATTCAGTAAACACCCAAGTGCATATAGCAAATTAAAATGGAGTAGATTCATCAAAGTTGACAGGGTAACTTAGGCATCACTTGATGTAAAGTCAGGAGAGATTTGCCTGCCTCCACTCCCCTTCATGACCAAATTCTTAATTGTGCCTTGTCTGATAGTAAATGCGATTTGATTTCTATCTGAAGATGGGTGAAGCATGTCAGTACTCAGCCTCAATTGGGGCTGAATAATCTGAGAGACAGCACATCCTTCATTTGCCCACACAGGGCCTCAATTACATCTAGTTCAGATCGATTATCTCGACTATTGGTTCATTTCTAGTCCATAGTCACCATGGCCCCCCTTTATTCTTCCATTGAGTGAATTCTGATGAAACCTGGCGAGAAATGAACAAAACGAGTTTCGAATGCCAAACTTGCTATTTCTTTTGTCTAAAGCTGCTAAGATTCTCGTCTACATTATGCACTATAAATCTCAGGGAACAAAACTCATGTTATCGATCTAGTTCAAGCCTGACAAGGGATTGAAAACTAATGGTAAGGCTGTGTCACAACATCCCTAATAAATGTGGGAAGATTTGCAATATTAATCACAAAGGAGACAACATCTTGTACATTGAAAAGATCGAAGCTGTAGGTCCTGCGATACTGGCCCTGCCGAGGTTAAAAGGTCTACCCCCTGCTCCACCGATATGCCACATAGGGAACATCTACACGGTTCATTTTTAGCAACAATTTGAATATCAGATGTTCTATATTCCAATGCAGCATAATCTGGGAATTGCAAATAATTGTTCATGAGCCTCTGGTGTGCCATATGTTTAATGTATTTCTTGGTCAAGTGAGATATGTCTTTCAGATAATAATAAAAACGATGACCTCCAGAACCAAACCGATGAATGTCCAAGTCCCTTTCCAATATATTGATCGTGGTATGAGAGGAATTATTCAGGCAAATGAAATTCAGATAGGATTATTGTTTCCTTGAGAAATGCCATTGTGAAAGCCATCATACGTTTTTTGAAATGAAAGATGATTTCAATTTCGAGTTCAAGTTTTGAGAAAGGAAATAAAGATTGAGAAATTAGAAATTGAAATGTGGTTAATTTCCTTGGCTTTGAAAATGAAACATGAAGATTTTTACTCATTAAGTTAAAAGAAAAGATAAGGTGTCTTATACTGCCATAAAACACAAAGATGTAATCTTTCATTTTCACAGGTTGCATGTTTTCACAAAACTCGTTAAAATAACAGAAAACAATTAAGCCTCACGATTCCAACAAATTTGTTTAAATCATTTCTCATCATGAGTCAAACTAGACGGCAGATACTACATGAGAGCTTCAGTGCAATTGCACTCAGCAAAATATATAAAATAATTCTCGGTTCAGTTTTGAAAGTAAACCTCTGTTGTAAGATGGGTGAAAAAATCATGATCAGTATTTTTTTTATCATGATCAGTATTTTTTTATCATTCAAAAGTTCTTCATTCGAAATAACTTAGAATTAGCAATGGTGACTGAGATATCGAGACGGGAAACGCATCTAGTCACAGTGTAAATCAATCTGAAACTAACGCTTGCAAGATTTCAAGGTTTTTTATTTAAGAGGGGCAGCAAAGTACATTTCAGTCGGAAGTTGTTCAATTTCAATATGTGTGTTTTGTGGGTGAGAAGCAGGCATTGGGTGGTCTTATCTAGATAGGACAGCCTGCCACCTCATTTACTCAACACGTAAGGATTCGACTATTTGACAAACAAGATGGCGGACTGTGGGTGAGAAAATCTCCCCTCCTTTCCTGACTCAATATGGTCCAAATATACGAGCGTCCCTGAAGATTTGAAAACACAGCATCCTTCTAACACTGAAATTGCCACTCCAATTTCCACAGTAAATAACCTCTAGCTGGCTCCTATTTTCTAAGATGGAAAAATCTCAATTGAGTGTCTTTGCACCATTTTTATCCTCGTCTTTTATTCACAGCCTCGATATTTGCAATTGATGCCAAATCTAAATCGATTTTGTCATTCTGAAGAAAAATAACATCCTCGTACGTTCTTCCTAAAGTTTAATATACCTTTCAAGCATACAGTCCCCAAGAGGAAGCACAATTTCTGTGTGAGATATCAGGATGGCATTTTGGCCGGTGTAATTTAGGTGGGCTAACCAATATTTCCCCGTCTTTGATAGCCCCGGGAAGCCGTGGAGGTTGTCGGCAGGGACACCATTACAGGGCCAGGTGCCGCCGTAGATGACGCCGTCCCTTGAAGGCGTGTGCTTCCTGGCAACAATCTCACCCACTTTAAATCATGCATCATCCTGATCAGTCTGCAAGTTTGTTTCTCAAGGCGCAAAAAAATAAAATATTAATTCTTTATTTAAATTTCAAACACATCACGTTTTAAGTTTATCAAGTCATGAAGACCAAGTCAAGGTGGTTATCTCCGAGGGGCAAATAGGAAGAGAGAAAGAGATGAAACTGTTTAACTGTAAATAAACGCCATATCTAGGTTTTTGGTTATTAAATGTTCTTTCTATCAAACAGAATCGTAGATAAAGAGCACATAGGAAGTCATTTGTTGGGTATCACAAAATAACAAGAAATGATCACCGCTGAGATTATAAGTTCGCTTTGAAGCAACAGGTACAGTTTATCATCCTGTCTGTGGCACTCTCCAGGTTCCATCTATACTGCTTTTATAAATGATTATGTCTTTTTATTAGGTAAAATATGAAAAATATTCTCGTTTGTATTCATGTACTTTTTTGTCTCCGTTCCTATATTTTGGAGGGAGAAAAATACCATGAATTGTTGCGTATTGTATGTCAAATTGGACATGAAACATTTTGTGTTTATGCCACCTATTGGCCCGCCGTTTTGCACTGTAATTACACGTGTTTGAGTTTTTACATGAGTTGAATTAGGTAGCAGCTCCATTGCTGAGCCAGAAAATATTGTTTTAGTGTCATATTACAGAATATCATATCGACAGATAATGGCATTTTTATGCTAATAAAACATTCTGATCTTAGGTTTTTAAACCACAAAACAGGTCCTGGGTATGAATCACTGCATGTAAATAACTCTTTTTAATCAAGAGAAATGTACTCAAGGCCATTCCGCTTTTAAAAGAGATAAACTGGTAAAATGAAACTTTGATGAACTACTTCTAAATTAGAAATGTTTTGGTTCTTTAGAAGGTGTTGTTATGGCAACAAGTGGCAGAAGGTTAGGAATGGGGTGGAGAAAAAAGATGACATTTCAGGTACATAAAGTACGCCTCTCTCCAATCTATTATCTCATATTATTGTCTGTGACCCACAAAGGCGCGGATAATCTGTTTTAAGAACTCATCTGTTTATGTCTCGACGCGAATTTAATGTCACGATATTGAGTAAGGGCTGAGGAAAAACCTGGCAGCAAGATGGAAGGGGTGTCATATTTATTGTACAACAACATAGCGGGGCAGGGGATCAGGGGCTTTATGCTCATCGTCTACCCCACCTGACATCATACAAGTCACTGGTTCGTTCCTGTTGCCCCTTTACCTCCAAACTACAAGTGAAATTTCGTTATATTTTGCAAAGAAAATGGAGGAGCGACCACGGGAGAGGCTGAACGGCGAAACGGCATAAAATCAAAGATGGCGGACCTGGTCTAGGCAGAGTCGAACCATCATCGGGTTCCTGCTAGCATCGACCGGTGGTAAATCGATTTTCTCTCATTTTCTCAGGCAATATCTAGTGGTCACCTTCACCAGATGTGGCATTTCCACCCACTTTGCTCTCGCATGCAGATAGAAAACAAATGACCTGGTCGAATTCGTTAGAAATCGCCAGTAGAATATTTAGGCTGTCTGATCAGAGGCTGATGGCATTGTGGGGGACACTGAAATCTCCCCTAATATTACTAGATCAGACCGCCAAGATTTAATACCACACCATCCAAGACCGGGGATCTCTCCCTCTAGTCCTTTGTAACATGAAAAATCATGAGATGAATACCCAATTTGGGGCTCCAAATAGAAATTCGCACGTACTTTTCCAAGTGACAGGCCGCTAACGTAGAAGCTTTACTAGCATTTCAGGCCTGTATATTAGACCCACTCGCGGACTTTAGCGTCTAGTTTGTCATTTTGTCATTGTGTCGATGTACATGCCCATTGACACTTTGGCCCTCTTCATAATTATCTAGATATTTATCCTCATAACTGATAAGCAAAATTCTTTTAGCGCGTAAAGGTTAGATAATAACAGATTGGCTAGAGAAAACGGCTTCTGTCATCCTTGACCCAAATAACTGTTTTCTTCCATCTCGTTCGATTCGACGATGATTTTTTTTTATCTTGGAAGAACCACCTTATCATTTAAGTGCAGATTAAAAACTTTTTCTTTAGAGGAAAGGTATACATGCACCTTTCAAAATATTTCAAGATATTTTAAAGGACTCAAAGAGTTTAGGTTTGTCATCCGAGTAACAGTCAACAGGTTTATATTGTTTTTACCGCAACAAACGCTTGGTGAATAATTTGTATTGAGCAACACATCAAATATCCTTTGCCCTCTTTTCTTACAGTTTACGACATTATTACTTTTGAAAGATAGAATACCGTGACCGAGAAGGTCAAATATTATTAAAGAAAGTAAAAATTTCTCCTAAAAATGATTTTGCAAATTCCATTCACTGACAATTGCTTCAAAGATTAGTTTTTTTTTACAAACAATCTCGGGTTTTTAATAACGAAGAATACTCAAATCTTCCACCGAATGAGAGTTCGTAATAATAAGAGAAAAAAAGTATGCTATATTTGACGACTACCTTTCCTTTTTAAATAGATCGCTTTTTTGTTCCAAACAAATCATTTTTTTGGCAGAAAAAAATAAAACAATTGACGGGTAAATTACTTGGAGAAATGAAGCAGAAGATAGCGTGGGTAATAACTTAAAATCTTGACATATTCTAGTCAAACTTGGGTAATTGTAACTACACAATCTGGATTTTTTTCTGCATCACAGACCTGATCATGAATGGTGAAAAATCGATTAGTTTCCAGAAAATCTTCGTCAAATATTTATCCGGTAAGGTTGGTTTACCTGTTATGCCTCACCTCCCAATTCAGATTTCATACGATTGGAGGGTGTAATAAGGAAAACTGAAATTGTTAATAGAGATTTTGTTCTGATCTTTAATTGTTATTGAAGATTTATCTGGTATGGAAGTCTGTCAATTTGGTTGCCAAGTTAGTCAGTGGTGTCAAAGTTTGATGAACGAGGTAGCTATTGAAGCTTTAGTCATTCAATCTGTGGAAAGCTTATTGTATAGTCATGCACGAAGCATAAACCAATTTTAACAAGAATAGATCGATTATTTTGGAACCTATGCACCACTTGTGCTTAATATTTTCTGTCCAAAACAATGTAGGGCTCACATTAAGGCAATATTTATGGTTTGAAATAATGACAAAGCTGAACACCAGAAACCCACTATTCATACGAAGTAGGATAGTTGAATGTTTGCTTGTCGTTTAAAGATAAACTTGGTCTAACTTTGGAAATACCTCCTTGGGTATCAGGTATCGGTAACGAAAATTGCACACAACAAAGCTAAACAAACACAAATTGCTGCTTTCACTTACTTATAGCAAGATAAATGGTGAAATTTGTGATCACAAGTTGTATTTTCTGGAAACAACACTGGGGACAGGTATTAGATTGGCCGGAATAGACCACATTCCGGTGAAATTAACTACAAGAAACGAGACAGGAAGATGGTTTGTCTGTTTCACCATTTATTTCTTTGGAAGGAGCAAATCGTTTCTTTGTAATACATTTCTTTGTGCTCCACAAAAAAGGAGAACTCTTGGGAATTTCTCCATATGATTGAGACCCTGGGATTCCCATCAATTTTACTTTGGCCACATCTTGCTGGTTTATATTCATTTGCTAATATCACCCAAACCTGGTTTTGCCTTCTAAATAATTGACTTGATAGGGATGGCTAAATTAATTCTTTGGAAGTTTGATTCTGGAACTAGGAACATCTACGATTAACTCATTACCGAAACTTGATTAGTGGGCGAGAGAACCCAGAGGATTTGTAAGGAAAAGGCCTACATCCGGGAGATTACGTTTATCCAGGTGCACCATGGGGGGTCCACAGCGTCCCTAGGTCACCGGGGTGCTCTATTTTGTTGACATCGCTGACTAATCTGGGGTTGGTACATTTATTCATATTTGTGCACAACACATTACTCACATACATCCTTTAATTCCAAGCTCACTTTTTGATCATTTATTACTTTCTCTTGTCAGATCTATTGTGACCTACATTGTGACCTAGTTCTTAACCAGGAGTCAATGCGCCATGCTGGTCACTTGCCAACTTTCTGCTTTGTTTCGCCTCTTTCAATGTCAGTCTTTCTTATTTAATATTTCCTCCAGCGCCCTGATTTCCCTTTTAATATTTCCGTCATAATCGATGTAGGTCCTATTTATTAGGCAGTTGATTTATTCCACAACCTTTAATGTTAATATCGCATATCTCACTTAATTTATACAAATGTGTCTTTCTTTCATTCCATTATTTATGGTGTCATTTGACTTCCTAGCTGGTGGATATCAGTCGATCTCAAGGGGACATGTCTATAAAACAAAAGAACAATAGTCAGGATAGGGGAATTTTTAATATCGGTCCATATCAAAGAACACACAACCTATTATCAACACATACTCCAAAAGCAGGTGCTTTCGCCCAAGAGATTGCTTATGAATAGAAGCTTTAGAATATTTTGACACCAACATGCACTTCCCTAATTATTTTATTGTATCAAGCAATATAATCTCCAGAGTAACAATGGAACGGAATAGTTTTATCTCAAAATATTCATGCCATGCATCTAAGTCAACCCTTTTAGCGATATAGATCCCTTAGAGATCAAAAGATTGGCATAGGATCAATGCTAAATATAACGTCTACTCAATCATGCCCAGTTTTCATTAAAACCACTTAAGATGTTTCATTTATTTCAAAAGATTATATGAATGAGATATATAAATCAGTTGTGATATATATGTGCCACTCAGAAACATGAACGAATACAGAGACACCGAGTACTTTGAAAACCTAGGAAACTTAAATTTCAAAAACTTAATACTACTAGTTTTAATTAGTTTTAAATATCAAAAGTTGTAAGCGTTCTGGAAAATGTTCCATATCAAGTTATGTCTTGACACAAAATGCATTAAAACAGACAATTATAATCCATACATTGAGTAAACAAATAAACAGTCTAAACAAATAAAAGAGAAAATAGATATTTTGCATATATTTCACATCTTAAAAGTTGTTATCTCTCAATTAATTCGCAATATGATTGTCATTATTGCCGTATATTTATATTCAACTTTTTTATTTGTATTTAAATCAACATGACTTTCTTTATGACTTGCTTGTGAAACGAATCTGGTGAAGAGACAGTCTGCAATCACTCAGAGTTTCTGCATTAAGTTTAAATTGCGAAATTTAACACATCAAATCACATTTTTGAAATTTTTATTCACTGTTGAACACATTAAATGACTTTTTA
This sequence comes from Amphiduros pacificus, assembly GCA_949316495.1. Taxonomy (NCBI): domain Eukaryota; kingdom Metazoa; phylum Annelida; class Polychaeta; order Phyllodocida; family Hesionidae; genus Amphiduros; species Amphiduros pacificus. The sequence goes on from OX439002.1 coordinate 35,557,943, forward strand.
ATTTTCTTTATTCACCATTAATGTGGAAATACTTTACTACAATCCTCACTACATGCTCTTTAAAGAATTTTTTTTCAAAGGGACTTCAAAAGTCATATATTTCTAGGTTTTTTAAAACCTTTAAATACGATTTTCAAGCATTTTGTCCTTACATGATATAAATGTCTATATCATAAACTTTGTGATCATATTTTCATATTTGAATAATATCAAATAACCTCAACCTAAATTCATGTGCCGTTTGAAAGCAGATCAGTCTTCTGCTAAATCCAAATCATCCACTGAGCATTCATTTTCTCGAGAAACTTTGCTGAGCTAGCCAGTGATCTGGTGCAAATACCTCCTAAGATTTGTTAACTATATATCACCTTCAGATTGTGAATTTTATTTTTATTTTCTTGACGTCAGGGAGATAGCTTGAATGATATCACAGCTTCATGACCACAAATCGTTTAAACATACCCCCAATGTTTGTAAAACTGCATGTGACTTCCATGATTTCATGAAAGCTTTAATATTATTGCCCTCTTTGAAAACCTTAAGAATGGTATTTGTGATTTACAATGGTGACTTATTTCTGCGTGACATAGTTCGTGCGACCTTTGTTAGCCAATCAAAACTAGGCTAGAGCCATGAATACGAAATGAGTTCCGGTTGACCTGTTGCTGAGGAATCCTGGGTGTAGATTTAGTGTATATCCATACGTCACTGTCAAAGAGAGATTTGTCTCTCAAATCCACTCTTACAAAAACCTTTCCTGGGGGATGTGAACCATTTTATAATTTTGACCTCAACCTAAAACTTTCCTCTCCCTTTTCGCCCGAGAGTAATGTATCATCGCATTAGTTATTCATGCATTTTCGAATGAAATATTAACTTACTTTTTCATCATACCTAAACGTAATATGTTTCTTCAGACAATTTTATTAACAAATTCACTCTATGAAAGACATTACGGCACACTTAACTTAACTTAATTCAAGATATATCAGAATACTTTAAAACGTTAGTTACACCTTGAACTTTCATTTTGTTCCATATCATTTGTACAGGGATGTTTGTGGAAATGTGTTATCAATTAAATCTAGGAATGCGTGGCGCAACTGCATTGAGGAATCAACACGGTCACCACTGTTCATTGTTTAGCGTTGTCTTTGGTGTGACACAAACAAAAGTTAGTTGTTTGTAAATTGTCTATGGCATATGTATATGTTGCTTCTTTGCAAGTGTTAGGCTCGTAGATTACTGTTTGACACTTCAGCGCCAACCCAAGTCATTTGTAAACGCCTCTACCAGCTGAATTATTTACATAAAAGTGGACAGTGATTGCTGGAACTAGTCGTAAAACAAACAAACTCAGGTAACGTGTAGTTGTGTGTGTCATTTCTCATCGTCCAACTTGACCCCGGACCGTCATGCCACCTTGTGGGCGCTGCGGAATTTTTTTCTTCTAAATTTCCCTGTAGGTTCCCATAGGTAGACAAGAGAGGGATTAGTTCTGTGCGTCCAGTGATAATGAATATTATGGGTGGTCCCTTTTGAGCGGCATTTTTTCATCCCCCTTTGGTCCCCGTGGGGGTGGTCGGCATTTGTGCGCGCTGCCTCCAGGCGTGCTCTGCTCTCGGAGAAGAGCCACCGACCCGAGCTCAAAGTCCCGTCGGATCTCGCCTTGACGTGGCTCGGTCGTTTGCAGCGATATTTCAAAGTCAACCACGTCATCTTTTATCGAATGCCAATAGTAGGACAAATATGGTGGAAAACGTGCCAATTTCAATTCTTGAAAATAAACCTGTGTATATTTGATACAATAATAAGAAGGCCACAGTAAGAGGCTTATCATTAATAAAACCCCACATCTATGGTAAACTATTATGGCAATCAATCTCTATAGTCAAAGACCTTAAAGAAATACATAATTAAGAAAGGGCCTAGGAAGTCTTGATAAAAGAAGATGGATGACACCTGTGGGAGAAGTCTTTTGTTGGGAAGCATCCATATTTTTCACACAAATATAGTGGGGTTAGAATGAGTTATTTATGTGCAAAGTGCCAGTCTCTGGTGACGTACACACAAATGTCTTTTGGGTCATACACGCCTTTTTCTATGGATCCATACAATAGTTACCACCCAGCACCATCGGGAATGATCTATGAGCCTTTTAATTTTCCACCTGTTTGTGTTTTTAACTCTCCTATTCTATCACCGATATGATATAGCCCAGGGCTTAAGATTTTTGTAAAGTCATACACAAATTACACTCCAAGACAGTTCGACAATTAAAGATAAATATCTTTTTAAAAAGAATTGAAATAAGGGAGGCAAAAGAAAGTTATATGAATAAACGTTAAAGGTCTGATTGATATTGTTTGTTGGACATATATAATGAGTAAATACTGCTAAAAAAATATCTTCTTGAAATCTAATATGTAAAATATCCATTAATTTTTTAGTGCAGTGTATGGTAAATAATATTGTTTCAGGACCCAGCCAGGTTTATAGATTTAGACACAATATTTTGCATTCTGCCGCCATTTTTGTCATTGTCCAATCAGAAATCATGTAACAAAGAGTGATCCAATCAAAAGTCAAGCACGGTTTTTGAATCTGGTGATCTGAGTCAAGTCATGAATGAGGATCGAAATTATCATTATTTGTGCCAAAATTGCATTAGATGCATTAGATGTAATATATAAATATAAAATATAAAATTGCATTTTTATTTCGGCGGTAGTTAGCATGCATTGAATTCGTGCCTGCAGCATACATTTTTAATAGTGTTTGAGAACATGCTGGCGACTATGTAATATGGAACATTTAGTTAGCATTTTTTGTTTATTAATCCGTACTGTATAGAATAAACGAGATAGAACACTTATTGGTTTATCTATTTGAATGGTAGTTTCTAGTAAGATAACTTGTTTTAATAGGAATTGTTGAATGTGCATGCAATAAGAATGATAAGTCTAATGCATTGCAAACTGCTCATCCTGCAAAATGAGGGCAAATATGAAACCCATCCGAGGCAGGCTTTAGAAAAGCATAGAAATCAACGATGCGGTAGACACATCGAAGCTTTCTTGAATCCATATTAGTGCGTAAATAGTGAGATCAATATCAGTTGGTGTATTACAAAAACATATCTAGTATATACAATTGTTGCCTGCAATCTACATATATTGTTTTATTCGCAATATATAACACTATACTCACACGGTCATTATATATATTTATATATATATATATATATATATATATATATATATATATTCAATCATGCCATATGTGCCATGGTGAGAGACGTCACCAAATAAAAATTCAACTTGGTCTTTGGTCTTTCATTAGTCTTTCATTAGTTTTCCAACGTATCACATGTACACTATCTGTTGAGAAGACATTGATCATTGTGATGATTATGTGTTGTGACATTTGCCTAATTTAAGGATGTTTCATTAATGTATGACGAATAAAGTGGGACATCTGCATTTAACATATGAAGTGGTGCCACCTGACGTAAATTGAATGAATCTCAGGTGTGTGATTGTCATCAATCCATTTTGTTTTCGGTATCTAATTGCATTAAATAGCTTATATATTTTACATATTTTCGATGAAAATTGTGTGGTCCAGGTGAAACTTTAACTTAACAAATGGTCATTTAAATCTATCCATTTCAAGTTTTCTACTTGCGTGCCACCTGTCTTACTTTGTCCTCACTAATATGCACACATTTAGTCAGATATTAATGACAGGGCTTGATACCCAGTCAAACATCTGACTCTCAAACTGTCACATTCCTTTAATTCAGGAAGAGGGTAGTTGGTTGAGTAGGCGTGGCTTCCTCTCCAGTCACGTGACCACGTGTACTGGTTCACCCTGATGATACTCATTTGCATATAAATTGCTGTCACTGATTGTCATGATGTATATTCATAAGATGGGGTGTTATGGGGTGCTGACCTCCGCATTACAACTTTGTCACGGGTCCTCAAGTTGGATTTAAACGAAGTATCACAGATCCGACGGTCATTAAAGTTCGTTGATGGCGGTTGCTTTGTTCATAGAGGTGTGACAAGAAGCGATGTAGCCTGTGTCACTTACACCTTCATGCACTTTGTACAACACCATTAGCATGCCATCTCGTGTGTAAGCTTATTTTGAAAAGGGGTGTGACAGAGACAGGCGAAAAGAGCTTTACCATTGAACATAGATTCATTATAAAGCTAACATCGATGGCAGTCGTCATTACTGACCTTGATTAAGTAGCGCCCTCTATAGGCGAATGTTGCATGTCTACTCGAGGTCATCCAGGCTCAGGCGTGCCAGTCATGCAAATATCTTGATGATTAGTGCCTCAAAGTTAATCCACTTGTAACATACCTAATATCCATCGAACCACTAATCTGCCACAGGATTATCACTAACATCAAATCATCTGTAAATCCATCTGCATCTTTATTAACTGGCTTTTGCATAGAAGGAAGATTATTGAAGGGCCCGTGTTGAGAATCAAGCCTTTTGGTGAATATTGTATGGCTTTTTACAAAAAATAAATGATGTCCATCTCATATTCGTCTAATTCTTCTTCTAAATATAATTTGAAATTGTTTATTTTTTTGTATCTATTCAGCTTTGAATATTGTCTGAAACAACGAATCTCATAACAAATTACAGTGAATTATGTTTGCAAGTTATTATTTTCAATATTAAGTAACAATGTAGATGAGAAAGATAAGTCACTTTAATGAATTTATTTTTGTTGTATATGATAGTCTCACGAACAAAAAGTTTTTAAGCCGTTCCACCCAAAAAGTTTTGAAGAGAAAGCGAAGTAAGAAAAAGAGAACATGTGTTTTCTCAACAAAAGGGGCCCAACAAAAGGTAAAAAATATGTATGGCATCGTTGTAACCTGGTTTAAATCATATATCAAAGCAAAACAATGTTTCTCTGATTGTCCCTATCATGCATTTGTTTGGATGGGAGGACACTCAAGGAAATACATCTGCTAAAGGATGCAGTTTTAAACAGTGACATATGAAAAATAGGCATATTTTGTTATGTTTCCCTTTGCACGGATAATCTTGAGAAGGCAGAGCAGGAAGGCAGTGGCATTACTGCTTCCCACATCGTGTGCATGATAAAGCGCCTTTGTCACTGCATGGCCAATAATAAATTGCACTCAGTACAACTTTCCCTTTGATAGATTGCAGAAGCTTGCTGAGTAGGCCAAAAGAAAGAGGGGTGCTGTATATTTTGTATTATGCGATACTGAGCCCTGGTGATGGCTTTTCAAAAGGAACGAATTTGGTATCAAATTGCAGAACAGGTAGTGACACCTATAAATCTGGTGCCATGTGCAATGGGGAGACCCCAATTGACACTCAGGCGTTTGGCAACTTATTAGGCAAATCTGGGTGATCCAGTAATATTACTATGATAGCTTTTGCTATTGAGACAACAGTGAGGCCGATAAGGTTTCACCAAAGCTTTCCCAGTCCAGTCTGTTCAAATCAATGGCCACAGTTAGGCTCTGTATTCAAATTGCATTTTGATTTATACTCAAGGAAGTCTATTGGAAATCTTTTTGGTGTTAGTTTCTATGCTGAAACAGAAACGAGAAGCTATTGGGGCTTACCCTTGACACCTAATTGTAGAAGAATGTAAACACTAACCTAATCAAGGGTAGTTAGTGTGTCTCAATTCTCAGCTTTTATGTGTAATGAAACACATTTCGTTTGCATATGTGCGCACGCGTGATTTTGCAAGCAAATTTGAAAAGTAATCCCAAAGTAATGGGAAAAGGTGGAATGTGCTGTGATGAGTCTGTCCGTCTATTGACCAGTCAGTGGACATGAGTTTTCTCTTTTATCAAGGACTCAATTCATTCAAGGGTTGGCGTTGCTGCTTAGTTATCACACCAAATTGCTTTTCCCTTCAACAAATAGCAGAGCGTTGCAGGCCAATATTTTGGCGCGTCTCGTCGCGTCCCCAGCGGCCTAATACCTCTCTGGTAGCGAGAGATAATTGTGAGGCGCACAGACCAGCGCAAGATCAACGAATCTGCAGAAAAGGCTAATAAGAAACGGGTCCGCTTTAATGAAAACTTGTATTAGGTCACATATGAGAAAAAATCCGATTTAACTTCCTGATGTTGATTTCCCGTGCTAACCACGATTCTCTCAGTGGCCCAGGTCAAAAGGTCAAGAGCTTCTGAAGGAGCACGAGCCTCCACTATTGGTTGGCTGACGTCACGTGACTGTCACGGGGCATTCTGCGTGCCCTTTGCAGCTGACTGGGTCAGCGCACGACGGTAAACCTGGTCCAAAAAATAACACAAAAACCACAGGAAGCAAAATAAACAAGCAAGTTGGTTTTCTGTCGTGCATTATCTCCATATAACCGACAAACAACACAGCGTGAAAGTAAAATGTTCTGCACTGTGCTTGAAACCCCGGGGGAATGACCGCGCATGGCAACACTGCCAGACCCGATTCTGAACATGATCGATATGCGCACCCTTCATGTACCCGAGGGCCTTCTCCAAGCCACGTTCTAACCTCGCCATTCATTGCTCTATTTAGCTCTTCTATGCTTCACTTCCATTTGAGTTGATACAGAAGCATTGCTATTCTAGATATTGTATTAACATTTTTTGTGATCTCAGAGTGAAACTTATTTTATTAGATGCATGAAAGATCTTGGCCTTTTCCATCAAGATACTCACTGTTTTTAAAGCAAAAGCTAAATTTCTTAATTGTGAAAAATACACAGGATTGTGTAACATTCTTTGTTTATGAAGTGTCACCAAGTTTAATATCAAACTTGAGTCAGGTCACTCATGACAATAATTTACATCGACAATCGATAATGCTAATGATACTTCCAGAAAATATCGTCCTCGAACGAACACACGATATTTGTGTGGATGCTTACTATAAGATGGAGACGTACTATCTATAAAGATTGACGAATTCACCGTGGAGAGTGAACTGAACGAGAGGGCAGGGGAGCGCAAGTATTCTTACATTTCCCCATACAATCATCATATGAATACCATAGACAAATTGTCTTTGGTGTGAAAAAGATTGAAGAGAAAAAAGGGAATTCTGTCATTTTCCTCTCCAAGTGTTCTATAGAAGATTTATGCTGGTTGAGTAACTTATCTGAATTATAGTGATCTTGATTTGGCTTATAAGTCTGACCTTGAAATGACCTGGCAGGATCTAATTTGTTTCACCTGCCAGATATAGGAGAATTGTACGGATGGTAGTTTATCATTATGTCAGATTGTCCGCTACATTTCTATTGTTTGGCGTGGAGAAGGCAAAAAGCTATGTCTTGTATGCTTATAGCCTTAGGCCACACAACTGTCACCCTGTCAAGCCATCTGAAGGGCATAGCCACATCTCTTATCACCCCCAGTGCCCAGTGCTTTACTGCACTCAAGTATTTAAAGACTTTCAACAATACTTTTCATGTCAAATACTTGATTCAGGATGTGAGCCTGCACACATGGTGGCAGGAGTCCACTGCCAAGTTTCGCTGGTCTAGCATGCATCTCCATCTGCAGTATATAACATGCCTGACCCATCACAAACTATCATCTCTACGTGGAGTGTGTCCATCTCCCAGCCAAGTGCTACGTGACCTTGACCTCACAAAAACCCGATATCCCTCCGCATATGCCTGCAGGCTATAGATCCATGAGGTCTTTGAGATCCGGCCTAAGCACCATCGCAGAATAAACCACACAGAATTATTCACTATCAAGTTACCACCTCCCACTTTCAAAGTGACCTCTTCATAAGTGTCCTTTCCAAGGTAGCCATCTCAACACTTTATTATGCATTTTATCCATATCTTTGAAAATGCACATCAAACAAGTTTACGGTTTACTAGTCCTGCAAATTGCCTATAAGTCATATATGTTCTTCCAAATAATAAAGTGCTTTGAGAATACAGATTTTTTTGTTCATACGATGTCTGTTCAGAAGACGAAGCTTAAATCGGGACATTTTAGACAGGTGCAAAAACATTAATTATCTTTCCATCAGTGCACAAGTATGAATCTTCATTACATTTGAGTAATAGAGTCCCATCACTGTGCAAGACAGCCATGACCTAATTATTGTGCTCGGTACTAAAGGTCACTTTGCTGTGTTGCCAGTTTTCTTACTTCACAATGTCACGTCACAGTTTACATTGAATTATTTGACCTGGTTTTTGTTACCTCATTTATAATGATTTAAATTGAGACCAACTCGTTCGTGCAATCCGAACGAAAACTCTGCCTTTTACAAGGTTCTTTTAGTTGGAGCTATTTTAATTGGCTTTTTCCCTGGGAACAAGTGGCTGTTCTAGTTCCTGTAATCGATCTTTATTTCGCATGACTTAAGCTTTTCTGCTCGATGCTTTAGCCGATGCGTGGATTTCTTGTGTGGCCACCACACATGACCATCCCAGAGCAATATTTTCCTTCCTTTTTCTGGGTCAATCTAATATATCCTGGCCTAATGTGCTGCAGAGTGGGAGTCCCCAGCTGGGGGAGGCAGCTTGATTGAATATTCGGCCCTGCAACGGCCACAGATAGATTTGACATAAGTTTATTAGCAAATTATCAGAAGTGTAATTTTTAATTTCGGCGCTAATGATATCTGTCAGGGCAGATTGCTAGGAGGAATCTGCTTCCGTGACGAATGATGAAAGAGAAGCAAGCCTTTTATTCATATGGGTGGGTCATAAAATTCTAAAGGGTCTCGGTGCCCTTTTATATTAAAGAACTGACCTTTTTTAGGTCTCAGGGGGCTGTGTGTTTGATCCCACCCCTGACCTTACATGTTCCAATTTCTATCCTACAAATCGAACCCGTCACCCCATTCTCAACTGACCACACTTCTTGCATGGTAACCTTGCATAAAGCTCATCCAGAGTGTGGGAATGTGGTAATCTTGGGCAATCTTTTAATCTGGGAGGTGGCAAGGAGAAGGTTTATGTTTCCTGGGAGGTTCGGGTCAGGGATGGTGAAGTGGTTCAGGTGTGGTTTGGAGGCCTGGTTTGGGAGCTGCTATTCTCCACTGGGTGGATCCACAGTCACCGCAGACACCGTGTAATGTCTATCTGGGGAGAGCATCCTGATTTGGATTCTATGTCCACCACTGTCCATTAAAGCATGCATCTTTGGGGAAAATATTTCACAGGGCAGGTCATTCATCAAGGCCGGCTCAATGAGGTCCGGCCGGGGAGCAACAGTTTAGTGAGGCATTCTTCAGGTCTCCATGGGTTCCATTATGGAGCACCATCACGCAACTAGAAGCACTAATGTATTCTAATTTGCTGTTCTCCAGCCCTTGATCAAATCCTGCTTAATTGGATCAAATTGTCCCAACCTTTGCTTTACTTCCCTCTCGCACAAAGAAGAAGTCAGCTTGATTGAGCTTGCTCTGTCTCATGTATCGCCATGATCCCCGTTTAGCTGACAATGAGGACTGCATGGGACTCAGATTAAGCAGGTTAATCTCATCGTAAAGATAGCAAATAAATACAGAGACAAATATGCTATCTAAAATCAGGATCTTTTCAATCCTGTTTATGGTATGCACATAAATATGTCAGGGGTTTGCCCAGTCTTGACCGCTGGGTCATTTTGGTTCTTGTCATTCAGAGTATGAATCTCCCGAAGCAGTAAACGCTCCTCATCTAGCTCATTGCGAAGGTCTTTGGATGCCTTTGGAGCATCCTTGTCAGTGAAGATAGGCAAAGGTCATTTGCAAACGTGTGCAACATGCAACTTGTTTGGCTGGAGCATGTTTTAGTTGAAGAGGATGTGCTAGAAGTGGAGTTTTGTAGCAATGTCAGATGGCCGATAGGTGAAGTCATCTATCTCCCTGGTCCCACATGAGACGGTCAAGCCAGCCTTGACACCCAGCTCTGCATCTACGCATGGAATACACTCACCCATAAACAAACCGCCCAGCTCCCTGTCCTGATTGTAGGTGATGAAATATACACTGTAATCCCCCTACCCCTGCACTAATCCTCTCTATTTCATCCCAAACCCTCACACATTTGCATTGTAATTAGGTGGGTCAAGTGGGACAGGCTGCTATATTTTCTTCTTATTTACAGCCTCCCACTGCTCGATGTAAAGGGACACATGAAATATTACAGCCACAGACATTAATGATGCATAGAGATGTCTTTTAGCTTGTTTCCCGTGTTTCTATGAATATCAAAAAAGATATATTGGTGAATTTTATCGCAGTGAACAAGTGGGCGCTGCGAGTCGCTGAAGAGATTGCAAGAACTCGGTCAATGTGACCTACTTCTTTGAAGAAAGTACCCGGATGACACAATATTACACTGGAAAAGATAAATGACTCTAAACGCATTGAATTAGAGCAGGCAGATTAATAATAACTCTGCAACCAGTCTCAAGCTTGTACCCATTCATGATATTATCGATGACTTTATGTTCCTTTTGCTCTTTGGAAAATAAAAGCCAACAAACATGATAAGTATCCAGGTCGTGACAGAAGACATTAATTGTGAGAAATCTTGTTATCATCTCTATGCTGAAAGTGACAATGCACAAATCACACCAAATATCAGCAGATATTTCGGTTTTTGTCACTGCAGATTTATTGATCAATTTTGTGTAGATGGCTTTGGGTGGATGTCTCGGTGGACATTAGAGACGAATTAAAGCCTACTAGCTGGCCATTTATCACAAGCGTGTGATGGAAAACATTCGTTGATTTCTTTGCTCACCGTGTGTCATTTTCTTCTGCATCGTGTAACAGAGAAATTAACAACCTATGCCGAGGCCGTATTTCACGTGCTCGTTTCCACCGTTTGTCTTTTCGAATTTAACCTAATCTATTTCAAATGTATCATCACTGCGCCTCCATGATAGAAATCATCAGACATCAATATCAATTTCACAAATGTGGCTGAATCCGTGTAAACCGTGGCGTCATAGATTCTGTGCTAAATGAGGCCAAACTGACGTGTGTATTTACACTTCAACGAAATGCTCACACAAGTGAAAAATCGCCCTTCGATTTGCTGTTAATTATCTTATTTCTAAAGGAACTCTTCAACACTTCCAAATTTGCAATATTTCTTAATTGCACATATCGGTCTTGATTGGAAATGTTCGAGACGGAAAAGGACGCAAATAAACTCTGATGATGTGAGCGATAATAAGGCATCATATACCACGTGCTGTTATTTATGAACTATAGTATTTCTGCACGGACCAAAAACGAAAATACCGTAAGCTTTCCGTGACTCCGATACATCATAGAGAATTCTCGTGGAAAGCGACAAATTGAATATAAAATCGACATAAAGTTAAACGAGATAATTTGCCAGCAAGCCATAAAATAGTCATAAAATGATGGCCGAGAACAACATGTACTCGGAAGCTTATCAGCAAGGTGAACATAATGGTTTCCCCTCCAGTGAAATATGCCCATACTTGACATTGAAATATTCCTCTAATGAATTCATCAGGCTCATTTCAAAGGCAAGTTTACAGCTGTTAGAGAACACATGGTCAGTGGGGATAAAAGATTCGCGAAGGCAACAGAGGGTCAAGGTTTAGGTTACATTGCATGTCATATTTCCTCCAATCGCCTGTTAGGCAAACAGCAGGGTGCCAAGGAAACAGTTGAGGCTAGATTAAAATCGTTCATACAGATTCAATGGAACAGAATATGACAGTTGAACATCCAGGACAGAAAAATGACCCGTCATTGAGCTTTTTTTTGTTACCTGAGGACAAAAGCTCACGAAAGTAAACAATGGCGGCCATTGGGACTAGTGACCAAGGTCCCGTATGTCACTTCTCCAAACTACACATGAGAAAACATCGCAAAACATTCCATAAAATCACTTATTCATTTGCGATGGACGTGAATGCCTCATTATGACAAAAATGGAGCGTTGTCGTGGAATTCAGGTATTTGAAATGGTATTATTTTTTCATCAGCAAGAATTTAAAGTGTTATCACATTTTCATTGAAAGTTTGTCAGCTGTTCTTTGTCCCACGTTTTGTACTGTGGTCATACTGACTGTGATAAACATGGGATCTCGCGATGCACGTATGACTGTGTTGGTATCTGAAAGTGAAGTCACCTCATTGTCATTACATTATCGCATATGCTTCGCTGGCAGTGAGGATCTCTGCATTGTGTTGGTGGATTTGTGTATAGTGTTTATTTCCATTGTGACATTTTGGCAGCAGCGAGATGGTCATCGTAGAAGCGAGTGTTTTCCCCGCCCTGGGAAATGAATGGTGTTGAAACATTGTGACAGTGGTCAGTGGCTTGTCCATTTCGGACGTGGAAACCTCATAAAGAATAGCAGATAATGATGGAGATCCATTTCTGCGACGACATTGCCCCTGACTTCAGTGACATGCCCTTCCTGCACAGGAAACCATTTCACACCCCTCCCTGTCATCACAGACTGCATCCACATTGCACATACAATGTCAAAATCCAAAAAAGAAAAAAAAAACACCATTAAACCAACAGCTCTATATTTCCATCAGAAGGCTTGTCTTTGTTTTTGCATTTATTTTTCATGTCATTACCGAAAGTCTATAAAGAAAAATTGGCAATTTTCAAATTCAATCTACAGGTCTGCTGAATGGATTATTTTTCGATTTGGAACAATAAGATTTCTATGAATATGATGAATTTTTTCTGACATTTTTTGTGAGCATGTTGTCAAAATTGCAGCATCCATTTAGGCTGCACTTTCATTGCTATCTGATGGATTACAGATGAATTACAAGCCTGGAATTGGCTTGATGGAGATATAAAAACAGGCGCGTCAATTTCATCTTGTTCAGTATCACAATCACGTCTCTCCTATTCTTTGTCAAAAGAGTTCGAAAAATATAAATTTGGACACCTATTCATTCATCTGAAATCACAGACAAATAGATGGATGTGTTTGTCTCATGTATTTCATAAGAAAATATGTTTGTCATACAACTTATAAAGCCCTAGCAAATCTGGTTGTGAAAGTGAGATTGAGAGTCTGCCTGAGCACTTTAATATTTCCAAAATAGCAGACAGCAAACTTCCAGTTATATCAGACATTTAATTCATCAATTTAGCTTTGGAAATGATGGGTGTTTTTCCAGAGGGGTTTGAATACAGTTATAAATGAGGTGTTTCCACACAGTGACGTTAGTTGGTGGTCCGCAGAGTACAGTCTTGAGGCACAACAAACTAACCAAAATGGCGTCCCTCACATCCGCTCCCCAACTCCAGCGTCTGACATTTTCCCTCGTCTGCTGTCTCTGCACCAGCTGTGTTCCAATATATCTGAAGGAGCATCCCCAATACGACCTGATAAATCCATAACCTTACCCAATTTCTTGGAATAGAACAGGTTTATTGGGTACAAAGAGGGATGTAAATTAGATCTCAAACCACAGAGCATTCTGACATTTTAAGAATCAAATTCCGAACTTACTCTGTGGGATACTTGTATTTTTGTAGCTCTAGATTTTCTGGTTGTGATCTATCATTGTTCATATTGACGTGATGTATAAATTGCATGATGTTATTACCTGACTATGCAAGTCAATACCTTCCCCCCAGGTCAAACAAAAAATAAAGATCTGCTATAGAATTAGACAACAATCCATCACCCTAAACCCAATTGTAAAACCTCTGCTACCTCAATAGGTGTGTTATTTTTCCTTGCTTTCCCCATCTTCCATGCGTACTAGATTTTGACAGACGCTTTGTTTCAATTTAGCCCTGCTTTAGGCATTCCACTTTACAAGAGTGCTCAGGATTTGCCACTGAAAACACATCTCAGCTTGACATAAAACAAAAAGCATCCGTGTTCATTGTAGTGCATATGTTGTTAACCTAAACATACTGAGGGAGGTCTCATTCGGCTGGCTCACAACAGAGGTCGGCCTCAACGACTTAGCTATATGTATAATATATTATATTGAGTAATGTTTTGAAGAGTGTGAATCTCTGGGAGGTATACTCGTGTAATAATAGTCTGTGCGATAGGGTTCCAAGGCGCAGTTCCATCTTATTGAAGCCATAAATTATTATGTTGTCTGCTGCTATGCAATGCTTTATATACACCAAGCAGATCTCATTTCAGGCTGTACAAGCCATATCCTGCATGCATGCTCCCTATGTAGTCAGAACAACTTCAGATCAATTCCCCAAATGCTGAGGTTTTCTCCTGTAATTGTTCAACCATGATGGCCCCGACGTGAGCAGAATGCATATCAATATTTGCTGTTCGAAGTTCACACAGTCTTGTGTCTGGCACAAAACACAAACATTGAGAGTTCTATATGCATGTAGATTATGCCCCAACATGAACCTTTAATTGATCAAAGTCAATAATGCACCCATGTCTTGGCCTTCGCTAGTGCTTGCCTTTACTGATATGTCCTGTCCAACTCCTGTTTGCTTCTGATACAAATGTTTTAACCAAGATAGGACGTCTTGGCCAAATGAATTTGTCATGGGCACTGTCACAAAAAATTGGCACAGACTATAAAAAGTGGATTTTCTTTATCCTATAGTTAAAAGACTGGCAGGTCAAAGCAAGAGATAGTGAAGTTGAAGAAGGTGGATTGTTCTGTGTGTCCTATGTCAGGTATAGCAAGGTAGATATTTCATGAGATTGGCAGGCATGAACTTCAAAGCCCTAGGCCTGACAGGTACGAGGCCCTTTTGGGAGGAAAGCACTTTCTACTTGAGTTGTTGATGAATATGTTTATATCAAAATATTGCATCTTTAATTCCAAAAATGCAGAATCACTTTGATGGAGATGTTCAGACAATATTCCAATCAGTTATATTTTAAGGCCAAGCATCTTCAATTGAGAAACAATTTGATAACTTAATATCATCACAAAGAAAGAGGTACTGATGGGATTTATAATATTTAATATACTGCCGTTTCTTAAAAATTAAAGGAGCTTTTGACTGATTACCTTTTTGCCCGAGTGAGCACCAATAGGGAACCAAAATACAAAAGTTGAACAAAATAGAGACAAACTATCCAATGAGGTTTACAAGTAAGATATTCTATAGAACATAATTGCACATAGTTTTCCTCCCTAATAATTGCTTTCAAGTGGGTCAAAATTTCGATTCCTTCACCTGTATATCTACATCTCGATTGTGCTTTCCAAAGTGACATTATTTAATATATTCCTGAGTGATCAGACTCCAGGCTAGATTTCGTAGATTTACATTGACTCACAGTGGGATTAATTACAGAGCTGACGGGTCTAGGTAAATATTGGTTTATGAATATTGAGTTATTACCCTCAGGTTGAAAATGGGGCAGGTAAACGAAGGTGGCCTCAACATGCAATATGAGCATCTGAAAATTTCCTTGTTTCTCGGAGGTGCATATAGTCTGAAATATTAACCATAAGTTGTGTGATGATATTAATGTTATGTGTTATTTATCATTGTCAATTACTAGTTCCAGAATAGGTTCTTTTTTTCAAGGGTGTATAAATACATTAGTTATTTATAGGGCTGAGTGCCAGACATGCAACCAACTTGGGATCGATGGAGAGTTGCCCATGAAAGTATATAATGTTTCATGTTACTGCTTAGCTTGGCAGTGTATTCGTTGTCAATCAGCAAACTGTGTCAGCAACATGTTGAAGGAATGACAGTCTGATGTCTTATTGTGTGCGTCTTGTGTATATTTCAGGGTACGGTTGAGCTCCACACAAGGTGACCAAGGGTTGATACAGGAACCCTTCAGATACCCCTCTGGAATGGGGTGATCTACAAACCCACATCATATCCTACCATCAAGCTCGTTGACAGGTTGCAGATAGAAAAAACAATAACATCCATATTCAAAGGGAAACAAGTCCGCGACAGGTACGTTATCTGATTTTGAGTAGATGATTAAATCATTACATAAGTAGGTCAGCAGATGTGGAGGAAGTTTTCCCGCCAAGCACACGTGTGCTCATGCCATGTTACACAAAAAGGTGCTGTATACATGCAACGAAATCGCCATGGCCTGCATATCATAAGGGATATTTATAATTTTTTCTTTACACCACAGGAGCATGTATAAACAGCGCAACTACAGCATGAATGGTGGGTCCGTATCTTCGTTTCGTTTTCAGTTATGTCAATGCATCTTTTCAGTTATCTTTGATACTGATTATCACATGGCTTTGAGGAGAGAGTGTGCTTATATGTAACGAAGATTTGTCCATTACATGAGAGGATTGCTTATCCCTCCCTGAGTTTAAAGCAGGTGATAGGCCCTTTGATGTGAAGACGTTTAACACGGCCTCAAGTGGTATGTGAGATAATCATATCGGCGGTGAATAGGTGTCTCTTGATATTGTATGGATACATACTGAAAAGTGTTAGGTTTCTGACATTGGGAATATGTGTAGATATATATATATATATTATGAATTGTATTTGACCACTATGATTTACTGCAACAACAAAAAATCTTTTATTTTGACGTGTGGTGTATGGAACACAAAAGCAATTATTGATGCTGGAATACTGATGGTGAATGGAACTAGCCTATGCTGTGGTGTGATGCATTAGGGCTAGGCACAAAAAAACCTTTGGAGAACAACTAGAGTAGATGTATAAGTAAATGTATATGGACTACAAAGTGTTTATGTACATACATGACTCCAATGTGCTGATGTAGTGATATCATATCAACTTTATATGCCCTCAGGCTTACTATTATATGAGTTATTGGGGCTGTGAAGGATCTGTCATAGTTATATGATAGATTGGATCTTTGTTGTGGTGTAGGCTGTAGCAATTATAAGCTGGATTTTTATGTGTATTAAATACACATTCCCTCCGATCTGTGTGCATATAGCCTGATTAATACATGATCCCCTTTTCAAAGCCACAATTTCAGTCAGGATATTGTTTGATATGTGTGTATTGAACGAGAGAGGCATGTGAAAATTGCTGTGTACTATCAGGCTTTGCACAGTGTGACAGAGTTGGGATTTCTGTTAGTTTTTTAGGCTCGAGTTCTGTTTCACATCAATGTCAATTTAACCACCAAACTCTGACTGAACACAAGACTCTGCCACCTCTCAAAACACGAATTTCTGTGGCTAGCCTAAAAACTTTTATCATGTTTTCCACATCTATGGAAGTTCGATAATACTCAAACGCTAAAGAGCTGGGGATCAGTTCCTTTTTGAAATCTACACTGGAGAGGGCAGTAAGCTGTGAAACGTACATATGGCCATTTCAATAGTAACATTCCAGGCAATTTCTCTGCTACTGGTCGACGTGGAATTTCAGACCTGACTCCCATTCTTAATTCCATTCCCCACGTCACACTGAATTCTGAAGGGATCTGAAATGTCCTAATGGAGATTATATTGGATTTTGTATACATTTCTAAAAGGCTTTGGTCTTGCTGCAGGCTTTGCAGCCAAAACTTGAAAGTTCCCTCGATTTCCCCAGACTTTCCTCGGCCTCAGTATCCAGTCACAAAGCCATGCTTTTACCATGGTTTGGGCAGCAAATAGATCACATCTAAAACACGACCGAATCAGTCAGAAGCACCCAATAAAATATTAAATACCCCAGAGTGTACGTGTGTAGACCGTCGTAGGCAGTCGATGCAAGACCGATTCCCTCCCAGAACCTCAAAGTGGGAGGAAAATATGATAGCACTTATTTTAGACAAACCAGCCCATATATTTCAGTTCAACAATATTTACTTCCATAGAAATAGCTTGATTACCACAGACCCTCCAATTCCCTTTAGATACAAGCCAAATCAGACCAATGCCGGATAACAAATTGTCTCCAACAGGAAAAAATCGAAAATACCATTTATCAGGAAAAGTGACAGTTCCCAATTTCTGTAATATCTTCAAAAAGCCGGGCAAGCGAATTTTCATCAAGGCTGAATTGTTATCGGACGGGAAATTTTCCAATAAGGCTTCATCAGGCATCAGCCTGATAAATGGCAATACATTTTGTATGGACTGAATTTGATGCGAAATCCATGTAGGACGGGCGTAGTGGGACTTGAGGGTACACATGTAAATGTTGAGGATGAGGTCTGAACAAGAAATCATCTTCATCTGCTCTGTGTTTATGGATATGAATGGCCACAAGCTTTGATACAATGTATAAAATGTCCAATACATACCATGCCAGATGTGCCATCGCATAGTTAGAGGGTAAGTGGGTAAATGCCATTCTGAATTATTAACAGTACATATCCCTTATGGTGTGTGTATATATAGACATATTTTTAAAAATGGATATAATGCAATGCACATGCAGGTATCAATATCACGTACCTGAGACACCAGGTTACAAGCCTTTTCTATTTGTCCTCTGTCTGGCTTACAAAGTGTATAGATTTACAACATGCCAACTTGAACGATGATCAGAATTTATGGTGAATTTCTTTGTAACTAAACACTCTCAGGTCATGTTCAATATCAGTACTACAGGAAAAGGATGACAGTCTTTTTGGCCCCATTCATATATTAGCACACTTGATGATGACAAAGCAACAAAATGTTTTGAGTGTCACACATTTTTTTCTTGTTGAAGTTAATTTCGATGCAACAGTAGATTATCAGGGGTGGCAGCGCGACAGCATTCCAACACGTTAGTAAAATGTGGAGTGTTTAGGTGTTACTTTCCCTTAACGGTAGCAGTTACAGAGTGTTAATATTCAGGCGCTGTGCCCATAAATCTTGATACTGACCCCTGAAAATACACAAACACATTGTACATTACAAACATTTTAGTAATAATTAGTCAGCACAAAGGAATCTGATAGTGAAACAAGCATTAATTGGCCGATATGAGATGAAACAGGAGAGGATAGATTGGACTTTGGTGTGCCATTATGCAGTGTCAGTGAGCTAGTTTGCATCACAGATGCTCAAGTTAAAAGCCTCGCTTTTTGTATGATGTTTATAGGTATTTGATTGTCCTTCATAATCAAATAATGCAAACACGCAGATAACCCCCATTAACAAATTATATGTGTATTTTCACTCCTTTGGGATTTACAAATCATAAGCAAGCATGAGGCATAAATCAAGAACTCCGAGACGTCCCTGAAAATAATCCAATATGGCGGCCAGATGAGCATCATGACAACAGGTCACACAAAGTCCTTTAAATGCTTTGTCAGTATTTACAAATACAACCCTTAAACTTGATAAGATACTTTCTTATTAATTTTTTTAATATTTATACTGAATGCCTGTGACAAAAATATATGATTTGATATTTGTAAACAATAGAATATTATTTGTACCAGTAGACACAGGCAATGTGCAGAGAATAATATAATTATCAAAAGGAAAAAAATATATTCTAATCAGTTATAATATATCCACATGTATTTTATAGTCGTTACATTAGGTACATATAACTTAACTTAAACAACTTACACTGTTGTAAACTTCGAACTAAAACAGAGTTTGATGGAGTTTCTAAAACTATGAATTAAACTTAGATGAATAGAGCCAGGATACTTTCAAAATGTATCAAGTGATACTTTGCCCTACTCAATACGAAATGAAGTGTATAATCTTGTTGGGAGGCAACTGGAATATTCTCACGTAGTATGTTTAATCTGAGCAGTTTTCGTTGACCTTTTGGCGCAGGGAAATGAGAAGGATTTTGGCACGTCAAATTCAAAACAGGTTTCACTCTTTGGGCCAGGTAACAAAGGGCTCTCGGAGATAAGCTGAGAAAGAAAACTATGTGGCTGGGCCTAAATTATAGGTTGGCTTATTTTTCTGCAGGTCATGTCTCTTTGTACTAGAAATGAGGACGGACATGTCCTTCAAACGAAACATGGCATTGATATATGCCAACCTGAAAAAAATGAGAGACTTGACATTTGCGCCAAGGCAACCCAGTGAAATCAATCTGAAATTCTGTCAAAACTTCAACTCGTGAAAACTACTCCCACGACCTTGTCATTTCTATATATCAGCTGAGACGCCAAGTATTTTTGTCGGTGTATTTCTAATCACAAGTTTCATTGACAGGGTGCTGTTTGCCTGTGGGTTAAGCAGGACTGTAGTTAGGCAGGATTCCTAGTATCTTTGTGTCGACATGCCAACAAACTGTCCTCTTGTCAAACCTACACAGGTTCTGCCTGACTCTGATAAGCTTGACAAACTCACAATAATGCTGTACAGTACCATCACCCTTATATTTTACACATTTGCAAAAAATGCCCTTCTAGCTTTTTTGCCTTCAAAGGAGTCTTAGCTTGAGGTTGAAACTCTCGATCTATTTCGTTTTTTTCTGTTCAGGGATATCATAGTGTTTCAGTGTTAAATATTCTTGTGCTGAGAATTACGACCTATTTCTTTTGTATTTTTTTACTACAGGGGCTGACTTTTATAGATGACAAAAAGAAGAGAAAAGATTCTCAGAATTGTATTGCGTTATCACGATTTATTTAGAATATTTTCAACTTTTACATCCATATACAAACGATTCATGATAGAGCACTACTTACCTGCTAAGTTAGAAGCATATATATTGCTACAAAAATGTAATAAAGTTTACGTTATTCTCTCGTGAATACCCGAAGATTCACCTGCCACTAATATATAATTTCGTTAACCAAACAACATATACATATTTAAGTATTCAATGTCTTTGTACGAACATCTTTAAAATTAACTATACTCAGACAATAGTTATATATAAACGAATTATTAAATTCAAATCGAGTGTATATAGAAATAAATATCTGACACACAAGTTTGAATATATTTTGCATTGTGAAATTAAAAAAATTAAGTGGTGTATGTTGAAAACTGGGTTACATTACAACATATAAATATGTATATACATTAGTGATGTACATATGATGAGATACATGTTTATAAATAATCTTTGTAATAATTTGATAGTATAAAAAAACTGCGAGCAAGGCAGCCATGCAATAAAATAGAATCAGTTTTGAATTAATAAAACCTCTCATTAAATTTATGATATCCTGTAGACGACAAGAAGCTAGTATTGTTAATCTGACAGTGGTTTGGCAGAGCAACAGGCAAATAGGGCGATACGAATGTAAATCAACAGGGATAAGCAGCTATTATTGGCAACCATTCAAGCCAAAGAACATCCTCTTTTAGATAGTTCTACACTTACCAAATTTGCCTTGCCTTATGCATTTTGTTTATATTTAAAGTTCTAAATGAATGTACGCTATCCCTTATGAAGTTAGCAATCTTTTTGTTCCCGAAATGCAATTCATGAACATTATATCTAAACATGCGTTGTGTTTGCATGTTTTATACAGCTGTTGTTTACAGCTCCGATAAGAAAATATTTGGTACATACAAATTAAAATTGTAGGCTAGTATCATTTTACCAGAGACCGAAAAAACCAAAGTAGCTGGAGCAGAGTATTAGATGTTCTTATTGATCACAATCGAAGTCTGTGAGTGTCAAAACACAGCTTAAATCCTAATTCTACCCCCCGATCTTGAACTGGAATGTATCAGCATAATAAGCACCAAACAGCTGATTTTCATTGCTGTTTTTTTATGGATTGACTGAGAGAAATAGACCTGGTGCAATAAAACTCCAGGAAGGCGGGAAAGATATATGGGATGTGTGCCACGGCGAAATATTAGCTTCACATGTTAAGTGTCTACCTGTGTGTGTAAAAGGATGCTACTGGCATGAAGGCTTATCCTAGCATCCCAATCATCGGAATTATTACACAAACACACGACATCAGTCCATACATAGCACATGCAGGGACACCTTGGTCAATTCAAAGCTGAGCTCCAGTTCCGAGTGATCCGCACAAAATGGCGGCGGGACACGAGAATGGCTGCAAATGGTCGCATTGCGTTTTCTGCCTACATCGTATCGTAACCTTACTCAATCTGTTTGGGAGGTCAAATGGCAAGAAAATTGATTACCAGTTTATGGTCCCTACAACAACACTTTGTAGAAAACATCAGTTGGCACCAAGTCAACGTAAAACTAAGGCTCCAGTGAGAATTACTATCTCGGCGTCTCTCTGATCTTGGATGAACACCAAGAAAGATTTCTGCTTTGCCTCAATTTCTCTCCACTCTGGCCTACTTGGACCTGCTTGTTCACAATAAAATAGGCCAAACATCCCATTAATTTCCTATCTGTGTTTATGTATTTCTTGCAAACTAGAACAAGGCAAAAAAACGCCTATAGAGTGAAAGGTGAAAAGCATTCTGGCCTGATGGGCCTGAAATAAATGAGCACTGTTTCCCTGGCAGATTGCAGCAGCATTGCCTAACGAATAAATGCAACAAATACATCGATATCAATATGACCCAGACCTCCGTATATTATACACGAAAACTGGATATAATATAATATACACGGTTTTTATTGATGTGTGTCCTACATAGACAGTGTCATAACATTAATGATTTATACACTACCGTCAAAACAGAAACTCCCATTCAAGCGGGTAGGCAGATAAGAGATATTACAAGTGGGTTATCGCAAAGGTGACAGTAAAATTCTTTCATCTTTGATAAGACACACTTTGAAGTGTCAGATTCTTATTTAATTTCGAGTCAGGAGAAATTTACAACGCCATGTACAAGGTCGGAAATCAATATGAAGTGGGAGTTTTGTATCTGACCTCGCTGACATCGTGTTTGGGGATTATGAATTTTGCCAGACTTGGGAATGATTTATAATCTGAGATGTGTGACACAGATTTAGCCAAACTAGGCTACAAAGTGCGATCTGACAGGCTAATTCCAATATAACAACATTACTGCAACAGCCCTTACCCCTTGTACATGCACGCTCCAAATTATCCACATTGCAGCCACGCAAATTACTCTCCACAATCAGCACAGAAAAGTATCCTGGAAATGAGATCTATGCTGTGTGGTAAAGTGAGTAGTAGCAGAGAGTTTAAGTGTCAGAAACCACAGAACCGTTTTCAGCTGCAATGTGTTACTTGTTTGATATGATTATTAGATGTTTTATGATAACATTTGACATTTGTTTTGCTCTTTGACCCAGGTTTTCTTCCGATGTTATTTACTAGTTTTTTACATGTGCAGTAACGAATTTAATAGAATATTTTCCGCCTGTTCTCGTTACAGATTTGCCCGTAAATCGACCTATAACGACAGGAAGGAACAAATAAAAGTGAAAGCAGAAACGACAGAGATTTGAGGGTGAAACGGAACGAAAAGTACAGTGGATAATTATAATATACGGTTCTTGTGAAATTGAAATTATGAGTACGTATTACACAAACTCGTATATTACGGGGGCTCAGAACGGGAGTCCGCCGGGGGTATACCAGGCGGGATCCATGGCCAGTTATCCCGGGAGCCCATCAGACTCCGGCCCGTCCTACGATAACCCATCTCCGCCTTCCGCCATTGGCCGCTACCCCCAGTACTCCCGCCCGGACATGGGGGCTTCTCCTCCCCCTGCCCAACACGTAGCTAGCTACTATTCTCCCCAGGCCGGGTACTCACAAAAGAGAACCGAATCTGCCGATATTTTCCCCCAAAATCTACACAGAAACCCCGTACAAAATGACCTCACCGTTGACCTCTCCACTCAACAGCAAAGACATCAACATCAACAGAGGTCAGACTACAACATGGTTAGCTGTAAAATGGAAACTCAAATAAACAATAACAGCAACAGCAGTAGAAGTAGCAATAACAACAACAATAACAGCACAAGCAATGAAAACAGCAACAACAGTGACCGCCTAGCTGACAGTCCTCCCAACAACAGCAGTAACCCAAACAACAGCACCAGCGAACGTCACAACAACAACATAGTGAAATCAGACGCTGATGAGGAGTTTTCTGATCACAGCCCCAACAACTCCACAGGGGAAGGGTCGGCCCAGGAAGGGGGTGAAGGCACAGGGGGTGCCAACGTGCCCATGTACCCCTGGATGAGATCACAGTTTGGTGAGTTATCACAGTAGAAACAAATAAAAAGGAGGCTAAATTTTAATTTGATCATGTAGTCATACAACATTTGCTCAAAGCTTGGAATTGTCGGGGTGTCAAAAGCTTCTGTGGCATATCATTAATGTGCATGAAGACCATTAACAATTATATTCTAATGTCAATATTACTTCTGAATTAATAACAAATTGATAACAATAATATTGTTTCCCAGAGAAATATTGTTTGATAATTTATCCGCCTCTTATCTTCACGCATACTGTGCAATACAATTACATCAGCATTTTTACAGATAAAATAAATCAGACTGACAGATCATATTTATGCAGCATACCACATTTACAACATACTCAAAAGCTCTAACTGAAAATAATATTATAAAATTGTACATCTTATCAATGCATATCCACACCTAGTTGTAGATTTAGGGTAAATTCACGTACATAAGCAGAGATATATGAGGGCCACAGCACCACATGCATGGCACTCACAACACCCTTTTAATTCATCACATAGATATTTACAATTTGACACAATATTATTATTTTTAAAAGACATTCCTCACAGGAAGCCAGTACAGGACAAAATTATAATATAATAATCGTTTTCAAAAGAGCCGAAGTAATCAGATTTGACAATTTGATGTATCACTAAGGAATACAGCCAATTTTGTAATTCCTGAATTTTACTTCTTACAGAGTGAATGTGTAATCTTGTTTCCTTTTGCAGTTGTATATAATCCCATTTAGAATTATGAATTATTCACATGTGCCATACATCACTTTCTTCACGATATATTACATTAAGATGGAGAGTAATCTACCCTTTTGCGCTTTCAAACATGCGAATTTTCATATCACAATATTTGGTTCACCCCTTTTGAAAACTTCGCTGATGTGATGTTTATTTCTGCGTGTTGATATCACCTGTCACATAATGATTACATTTCAAAACATAAAGAAGGTGGATTTCAGGGATAATTCCCACAATAATGATATCTCTACGTTGGTTTAGGCGCTGCTGCTGGTATAATCTATACCATTGTGGAGAGGATAACATAAATATGGATTATCCGATGGCAGTGTAAATTCGTGTCACATCCCCTTCGTTAATCCAGAATGTCCTAAATCCCACAGCTTGTCTTCACTTAATCCGTATCATAATAATCCACCCCAACTCTGGATTAAACACTAGATCCACTCTTTGTAATCCCCAGAGATTCATAATTTATTCATATCTACTATGGAAGGCTAGTAATCCATTCTGGTTGAGCTAGCTAGTGCCATCGTGATCTTCACCGTTATCTCAGCTTTTGCAGTGTTAAAACTGTGCACCAGTGTTTTGACACGAAAGTCGTATGAAGATATTGCGTGTGCATAGAAAGAGGTGACAATATATGCATGTGTTTTGCCTGGCAGAATTTCAAGGTCTCAGTGACTCAGGCTTCGGGCCACAACACAACACCAAATGGCAAAACTCGCTTGCTAATTGGTGAATTTGAGAAATATATATCTTTTTTACTGCCTGGCTCGTGGCGTGATAAAAATGATATCATTGGCTGGTGGGAGGGTTTGCCGGACCATTTGTGATGAGTTATGGAGTATTACATCAAGTTAGCTGTGCCGGCCCTGAGACACCATTTGCAGCAAGGGCCTGGTCTTTAACTCTTCTCCGTTGGTAAAAAAAACCCCGCTACATGGCCAAAGTTTGCAGCCATTTTTCTTCTACAATTAGGCATCCCGTGTTGTGACATAAATCAGATCACGGCCACCGTCAGCTTGGAGGATTTACAAGTTGCGATGGCAACGGTGGTGAAACGCAGGGGGATCACACACTTTAATGGCCACAAGTTGTCGATAGTGAGAACACTTCAATAAACTAGTCAACAACAATTTAAGACGTTTGAATTTTCACAGCATATTCTTAGCGGCATTATGAGGCAGGACAGAGATTTGTGACTCTTGTGGTCTCATAAAAAATCCGATTTGTGTTTTTGCTGAATGTGTTTGTAGTTTGAATGGCAATGTAAACCACAAAGAGTACTGAGCAATCTACTCAGGGCTCAGCCTCAGAATTCACTCACAAAACAATCCCCCATTTCCCTTTTACAAAAAGACCCTTGTGATGGAAGAAGAAGGGAGGTCGATTTTAGGTCTTAGACACTAAAATCTTTGATCAGACATACTTTTAACCCAGTGACAGCTCAAGCTCGGTACTAGGCCTTCTGCAAATGACCAAATGTTTTTTATTTGATTCCTTCTTTGAACTCAATCACAAGGTTTCTTCCTTGGCTTAATTGCATTCTTTCAAGTCTTGCCATATCAAATAAAGTTCATTTGGAAAAGTGTTTAATCATTGGCGATTTTTTGTTGGGGTATAAGCAGAGCTAGGGATTTCTATGTAGACATGATGTTAAGCAGATAACTGAAGGGTAGGGCCAGACTCCACCAAGAGTGGGATTTCACGATTCTGCACAGCTGACACTAGCTTCCAGAATCGGAAACCCATCTCCAAAAGAACTGACAAGAAACTGACATTTGGGAAATGGATAAGGGACGTCTTGCCCGCTATAGATCACAGAAATAGCGGAGGATTGGGGCTAGAGTGTTTAGCTAGCATTTGCTGGGCTGGAAGGTTTGGGTAGAAAGGTCTTGAGCATTGACCCAGCTGGCAATCTGAGCAGCAGACACCCCTCTTTACAATAGGAGAGTTCTGTGACAGTGGCTGGTTTTCCGGGATTAGAAGGCAAAGCGAATTCGATTTTGTCCAAAAATTCGTTCTGCCAAATCTTGACTCCCCACTGTCTTGTGTTCTCTGATACAAGGCTATTCCGTTCGCATGGGAAATAAGGCAAATCTTCCTGCTCACCATTTGCTCTCGGCATTTGGGGCTTGCCTTTCATGATGCTAAACAGAAGCAAATAAATACATTTCTAATTATTTCCTGTGGGGAAAGATTATGCTATGTGACTAATGCATTTTTTTCTTGTCTTGACCCAAAGGAAAGTATTATTTGGTTTTGTGTTGGTCTAGTCCCCCAGTCTCTCCAGAGTTGGGGAATAATTAGATCCCTAGGTTCACTCACATATTGACTCTTTAGTTCTGTAATATGCATGGTAAAACTTGAAGACTTCTGGGTCTGCCTGGTCTGAAACACTTTTAACTGATGTTGTTGACCAGAGAAGTATATTTGCAGTGCAAATATCATTAATCTCCAGAGTGTTTTGACAACGTGACGGGAGAAAAATGTGGCTAAGCCTGCCCCATTAAAATAATGAGACTTTTCTGATATTCTGAACGGAAGTGTTGTTCATTTTGATCACGGAATTGGGGTTTCCATTTAATGGTATGCCAGTCACCGAGGACTCCGGCCATAGTTTGGGACATGCCCAGATTTCGCTACACACCAAGGCCAAGCCTTCAATTATATTAATTGCATGGAGGAATTTACAGAAAGCAGTGGCAATGTCTTGTGGCTATCTCGGCAAAGTCAGATGTCCTTCGTGATGCAGACAGTTGGCGGCCAAACTGGACATTTCCATTCCATTTCCATTCTAACCACGTCTTGTGACTGTTTCATACCAATTTGAGGAACCGGGCGCATGATTTGAAATATGTTTTGCATTGATAACACACCACGCAAGATTGAGATTTGTTGAGGGTGAGATTTCAGATATGTCCAAACTGTCTTGTTCATATTGGGAAATGGCCACCAAAGCAAATAGCGGCACATGTTTAATCTAACTGCCACAAATATTTTAATAGAACTTTTATCTAACACAACACCAAGAGTATCTATCAGTGTCAACAAACGGAACATTTAAATTTTCTCTGTGTAAGTTTTGACAGAGCAGGTATTACATGGGCCTCGACCCGTAGTCTGCTTGGTTATCTCCTTATATTTATTTCAATTTATATTGTGCAAGATCGCAGAGCCTGCCAGATGAGTTATGAGCCTGACTGTCTGCTCATAGTTCGTCAAAATAAATTCGCTTTCCTTTGTGTTAGGAAGAAGTGACACAATTTATGCTGGTGTCAAAATCGATTTCTTGGCCCTCGTGTCGTGCGCCGTAGCCCTATCTTGTTTTATATCAACCAACCAGCAACCAACTTTTCCTCCAAACACGCTTAAGCATTTTATTACTTTAAAAAAGACATCCCCGCGAAGAGAATAAACAAAAGAGTTTTTTTCTGCAATAAAGAAAAAATAGATGGCAATATGGAATATAGAAAACAAAATGCAGTGGGAAATGGGACCAAAATGTTCACACTTGACAATGGTGTAAATGAAAGAAAACATCAAGTGAAAATAGAAGTATCACGAATAAATAATCGAAAAACGTGACCAGTTCTCGATTTCATATGTTTGTATATGTATGATGGGACATTCTCGAGGGAATTGTTGACATTTATAAGCGGTGAGCATCTGTTTTGACTCTCGCGTGCGGTTCGTTTCGTCTGTGTTCTACTTTACTGGGATCGCCTCACCAAAACACGGCTGGCCGCCATGATGGATTTTAGGCCGAGATCCCCATGTCGTGATACATGGCGCTAAATCGGTGAAGGTTTTCTTCTTTCGTTTATATTCGTAGTACACACTCTGATAGGTGCATCTCAAAATGCATCGAGTGCAATAGAGCATTCAGAGGCTTTTTTTTCGATTGATAACAATATAGGTTACACTTGGAGGCGTGGAGTCAAATTAACTTGCTCGCATCTTTATCAAAATAAATATTGATCCAGATTGTGAATATAAAAAAAATATGAAAATCCTATTACATTCCCTGATAATTTAAATTTTAGATTACTCTATTATGATTCAAACTGTTAAAATTATGCAATATTGAGACATTAAGATTCCATTAGTATGTGCACTAGCCGTGATCGCTTATAATGGATTTCCTCGTTTACACCCATAAAAACACACTGATAAAGAACAAAAAATAGCACCGCAGAAAAAAAAGGGAAGTGAGTTTGCACTCAATTCCCTGTAGAAGCAGCCTACCCTACTTACAGCGAGAAATATTAGCAAACATCAGGGACAGTTATGAGTGCTATAATTTTGTGTCTGGGTTGCTGGTTCTATATATTCCCCATTATCAGTCCCCAATTACATTTCTTTCAGAGCCCTTTGACTTTTTGTGGCCTGGGTTTAGACGCTTGCAGGAACCTTTGCACCAGGAGCAATTCATTTTTTTTAGTGGAGTCAATATGGTCCGTATGTTCACAGTGAGCTGAGTGTAGTGTATCATTTCCTCCATATTAAAGTTGCATCTGGTTAGTTGATCTGATCATTAAATCCGCTTTTGAGGCTGCGATTTTTCTTCTTCTTGGGAGCCGTTTTTTGGGATTAGCGATGTGTTCATTTCAGCTGGACCACCACTCTTCTGAAATGAACGAAAGAATACTTCAGTTGATAAATGAAATCTCTGCTATTATTTACCTGCAATCTGCGGTTGTGTATATCCTGCTTAGAGACAAGAAAAATAACAAACATGCATTAATAATATGAAATATTTGCAAGTGATGACACTGAAATATGAGCATAAAAAATATATGCGCTATTTACATTGCTCCGAACTTGACCTGCTGACCCCGTGTCGATCTTTTGACCTTGACAATTTGCATTTGCACTGTATCAAGCATCTATATCACCGGGACAGCGCATTACAACATGTTTCATAACTGGCTAATGATATTAATTATCCAGTGAAGACCTTTAGGAGCGATGAGTTCAGAAGTTAGCAATGAAATATAAACGACCCTTGTGTCCTTTCTAATTCTTGTCACAGAATTCATAAAAGATTGAGCCGAACCTGGTTCATGTCACATCACAAGATGGATTTCCAAATTTACATGAAAAGAGACTTTATTGAAGAGAAGTCTCCAAAGATATAATATCAGGTGGCGCGTCACCCCGAATTTCCATTAGGGTCTTTTGTGTAAAGGTCTGCTAATTTCATGGGTATAAATTTCACAGATGCGACCTGTGTATAAATAGGGAGCACAGATTGGGCAGGTGACATATTTGGAATCTGGAGGATCTGACTGTTAATCTGGCTTGATTCGCTGCATATGAGATTTAGAAAACGTGGCTAGGACTCATTAACAGGATCTATGAAGCGAAAATGGATCTGCTTTTGTGTTCACATACAATTTCAGTTAATGAATTGCTTGCTGAATAGTAAAGGCCACCAGATGAGAGCCTACCCACTAATCTTTCTGAGCACAATCAAGTCTTATAAGGAAAGCAAAGAAAGGCAGTTAAAACAGCATCGCAAAGCAGTGTTTGTTGATAGAATCGAAGGGCATGTATGCCTCAGGTCCCTACAGTGTCTGCTACAATTCAGCACGCATCCATCACGACACGCCGGAAATCAAAATGACGCAATCGCAGTGATCAGTCTTGTTGGTGGAAGACAACTTCAGGTTTGCTGAAAAGCTTTTTGATCAGGTTACATCGATGCATCTTGTGTTTTTGTCTTGCCTGTCTCTTGCTTGCTAAGAAGTTTCGACAGGCTGGAGAGACTTTCAATACCGGTGGGAGGAGTGTTTTGATGGAAAACTCCCCGGGAAGTTGGCGTTTTCTAAAACCTTGCTGGCTTGATCTTCTCAAGGGTAACCAACCCCATGTCACGTGATGGGTCCAACAATTCCAACCTTTTCAGCCCACTCGCCATGACCTTGATGCCAGGGCCTTCCACTATTTCTCAGTCAACACCCAAGATAAGGCACATCTTGCAGAGCTCCTCTACTTACCTGAAAAGAGGATTTTTTTTGGTGTGTGTGAAAACCTGAGACAAGACACCGAATCAATCTGTGTATGTGAGGATTTGAAGCTGTGTTTTGTGGCGAAGACATCCAGTCATTTATCATGGTCACTGCTGAGTGACATGTGAATGATGAATGGGGACACATACAACCCCTATGTCAACCCATCACCTTGCTAGGGGCCACAAGGGAAACTTTATTTTTACCTGTATATTTATTTACTTTTTCGAACTTTTTTAAAGAATTATAATATTCTTTTTTTTATAATTGTATAGATTAAACATAGATTAGGGTTTAAAGATGGAAGCGCAGCTGTAGAGATAGATCCTAATTTGTTCTTTTTCCACCAGTAGAATTTTTGGCTCCCAACTGTGCCTCAGCAAAGTAATTTACCACACAAGCCAGACCGCAAGTGAAGCTGGATGAAAAATTACCTCGCAGGTCACTCGCGAGATGTCGCTGCGAGGCCTTGAGTGCCGTGTACTCGGGTCACGTAGAAAGCTTCCTGGTTTCCATGGCAACCAATTCAATCGACTGCTGGTTCATGCACGTTTTCTCGTAGCAATTACAGGATGAGCTTTGTAGGATCCACAGGGAGCGACAAGGGGACCAAGCTTGGATCCAAACCACCCAAAATGATTCGACCCAATTTCCAAACGAAATGGATCCCGAATTCTGCCGATGTTTGCCGAAGGTGAATCGGGTTAATGAAGCACTGCACTGTGGCAATGGTGAGACATGGTAAAATTTAGGAACGTGCATTTGGGTAGTAGGACTATTTCCACGTGGAATAGCCTCCATACAATTGCAATTTCAGCTGAGAGGGAGAATACAATAAATTAATTAGTGCACGATCCCGAGTGGTGGTGGTAAGATTGTGGGGGATTTAGGCAGGTCCGGTGCAGGTAGCATCAAGTCCGCCCTCAGAGGCGATAATGAGGGATGCATCATTTGGCCGACTTTGCATAATGGCCACAGGATTTGCAGGATAATGACTTGATGGTTTTCTCAGATAAAAGAAACGATGGACTTGTAGCAAAACCAAAAAAAAACTACACCATGGTCCCAGAGTGTTAAATAATTGCATGAATTTTAGCATCAACGCTTTTTTTTTTGCACGGCCTTTTATCTAAGAAGAAGGTCCTGTCTATGTTTAGTGGTGAATAATGAAAGAAGACGGAATGAACATGGCTCTTTTGGAGATAAACTGATAGAGTTCCCTTCACTAGTGTACACCATCCATCAGGGATTCACTTCTAATTTTTCCTAGAAATATCAAATATTTATTTTGAACGGGAAACAAAATTTCCCGCGCGATAGCATTGGATGTATTCCATCACCCCGCGGAATAGATCCTTCATCGTGTCAGTTCTGTTTTGGCGGACGTTGCACCTGCGAGCCCCCTGCCCATTTCCTAACATTGCGCATTTCACCGCTTGTCATATTTCAGGGTCTAACTCATCCTCGGGCCTCTTCCTACACAAACTTCAGCTCATTTGCTGATTTCAGCCTTAGGCTGTCTTTCTTTTTTTTCTGCGCATCCTCCGCGCTAGTGGATTAATGATGTGGAAGAAGGTAACATCTCGTGCATCTAGAACCCCTCCTCCAAAATGGATGAGCTCGCCTTAACTGGAAGGTTTCATCAAGTCAAATTACAATTTCTATTGTTTTGGCCACTCTTATCGTGACTAGGATCTAACCCTTTCAAAATTGGGCCTATTTTGAAATCAGGTCAATATCTGGATCCTACAAATTATGTTAGTGTTCAAGTCACCAGCATCTTTCATTCTGCCCGCGGCACTTGAATTTATTGCACTCGGCTGACCTGACCCCGAAATTCGGACAGGTCCGTGTAGACCCGACAATCCTCGGCAAACATCGGCCTAAGCTCGGCCCAAGTCGACTACGAATATCTCTCCCATCTCAGGGGTGTCATTCCTCAAACTTGCCTCTCCTTTCTTGTCACTTTAACCAAGCCCCATTTGGGAAAGCAGGGTCACCTCTTTCCTCTTCTAATACAATATATTTGAGGTCACAATATAGTGTGGAAATAGAGGGGCGAAAATGAGTTGTGTCACTCAAAGCCAACTTTGTTTGCCCAGTAAATCAGGCCAGTTTTCTCATAACGCCATGTCGATATGAGATGTCAGTGACTGCCGCTAGGGGGCCCATCAAGGGCTAGGCTAAAAAAGGGGCCAGTTTGGTCAGGCAGACAAATCGCTTGTGTCCAGATGGGGGATTTGCCAGCGTGAATGTGCTTATCTAGTCCTCCCTGATGTAGCCTCTGGACCTGATCCTCGTCCTGGTGCCCAGCTACCGAGGAAAATAACCCTCCAGCTGGGTGACCTGGTAATATTCACAAAATGTCCATGACATAGGTAGCGTCAATATAACGTGCAGTGTTGGCAAGCATGTGATGTTGTCTTTCGAGATTTTACCCATCTCAGCCTCTGTGATGATGATGATAAGCCACAGCATCCAGGATCTCCGATCTTCTGCATCCCTTAACCTGCTTAAAGGCCTCTACTGCATCTCTAACGCAAATTTCAAAGAGAATTAAACATAATCAAAGTTATCACAAGACGCTTGGGCCATGTAATACCGAATTAAAAAGAATAATGAAAACCTAAAAAAAAGAAGCGCAAGTTGCAGTTTTGTGTAGGAAACACAGGCGAGTGAAGCTTGGTAGATACATGCATGTCAATTTAAAGCTTGGAGTTAGGGGATAGGAAAGGCTATAGGGACAGCAGATAGAGGGATAGCGTGACTCACACTAGAAATACATTGCTTTGATGTCACTTAGATTGTCAGAAATAGAACGCATGGAGGCTGCCTAACATAGGGATTGGGAGGTATTTGGTTGCAATCCTGCTGAGTTTGTTCAAACAAGACTGTCTTTGATCCTTTTGAGTAAACCCCTCTCTGGCAGCCTCTCCCACTATGCCTGACCCAGAATATTTGTGACAGGCAGGAGACTAAAACATGGAGGCCATGTAGAATATAACACATCACAGCACAGAAGCAAGCTAAGCATTGGAGGCGGTGAAAGGAAGGCATTGAGCTCTCAAATAGGCTGTGAATATGTATGTTTGACAGACATTCATAGGGGTAGTTAAGGCGGGATATGTCGGCTTTGTAATGCGGCAGAGTGGCCCAGATGCCGGGCCATTCACGCCATCAATATCGTCAACACCCAGTGAAAAGCCGGCCTTTTTACCAACCTCATGTCCACTGATCTCTTGTGTAGATAGCACCAGATCTCTCCTCTACTTCTCTCCTCTCTCATGACTTTAAATACACACCAGTTTATAGTCCGATTTACCACCAATTCTTTCGGTAACATTGACCCACATCCCAGTCTGGAGTGAACGAGAGCTGCTCAGACTGTTTCGTATTTTTGCTGCAAAAAAACTCCGGTTACTTCCCCGGATGGAAAGCAATAAATTAAAAGAAAAGTAGGGTACTCTAATATGTGTTTAATGAGCGTTTAATCGTGTTGCATCATTATTTTATGTGTAAAGAGGACATTATTGGGTCGTAAAGTCGGCAGGGACTGATAGGGAAACAAATTTGTGGCGGTAACCTCTGCTATATGCGCCCATAAATCAGAGGGCAGAAAACACCAGTGCGTTGACAACAAAACGTAACTCTGCCTTTCACCACCAAAACACAAACGGGGCGCCCCCTTGTTGACATCTTGACCTCCACCACGTGCAGGACGGGCGATATGTCAAAGGTCACTGAGGGGGCACTAAACGAGGCTCAGATCCCACTGAAGGAGAATTACATAGCTGGAAAATTTGGTGCCCGTTCCTTGGAAACGGGGATTCATATTTGGCGGTCGGTATGGAGGATGGCAAGGTGCAGTCTGAGAGCACTGACCCCGGGTCAGGCCAGAGGTCACCAGCATAGCTCCCACCCACCTCAGCAACTGCGCCACCATCATGGCTGGGGGATCAAGACTGACCACTAATCTGGACGGGGGGCAAACAGGAAATCCCTTCTCCTGTTGGGATTCTATGTGGCATGAATTGATAAAATGCATGCATGCCTGGGATGAAGCCACACACGAATAGCAAAGAAGGGAACATTACTTTCCATCAGGCAAATGGAAAACCTGTCCAGCTGATATCTGATTAAAATCGCATCTGTGTGCCATATGCAAATGAGCTTACAGAACCTACCTGATAGTATCACATGAAATTGTCCTTCTCGACTTGAAAGCGAGAGAAAATCAATTTCTTTTGTTTTCTATTCTTCTCTACAGCGTGCTAATGTAGTTATGGTGAGCGGAATTGTCAATATGCAGAACCAAGCAAGATATATGCGCTTGTTATTAGGTTTAGCCCAGAGCCAATCTTAACACCTCCCCAAAGTGTCACATCCAAATGAACTGTCACGTGATAAGCGCATCTGCTAATTTATGACGTTTAAATCAGTCAGGATTCAATAAAGATTCGATATGAGATTAATCTACATACACTACACAAGTATGGATGATTTATGTCTTGGTCTCGGCGTCCACGAGATTGAATTAAAAATGCGATTGTCGTGGAGAAGTCCGGAATGGTTACTAATGGGCTGAGTGAAGAATGGCTACCTCTACATAAATGATGAAGACAATCAGTAAACCTTTGACAAATACCTTCAGCCACGTCCCCCTGATCAGAGGTCAGTCCCGTCCAAAAGTAGCCGTGGCACCCCATTAAGAAATTCTGAAATAACACCCTGCTACAACAAATTGATCCCAAATTTTACCATTAATTCACCCAAGTCAAACAATCTTTTGAAAGCCCCAGAGGACCACGTTAGACAAAGAAAGTTTGCAGGGCGAGGGGTCTGGGATTTGGTTTACCATTAAGCAGGTTGTGTACATTCTTTGGGGGGTAGCATCCCAATTGTCTTCCATGCACTGACATTATTAACCGAACCATAATCAATCTTGTTCAAGATGTCTTCAGAACGCCTGAGTAATATTAAATATTGGCGTAATTCACGATGCGGTCAGATATTCATTTAGATAGATCATTGCTTGCTTGCACTGTTTGTCCGCCAGCCTTCTTCATGTGTTCTGCATTCTTTCTAGTGTCAATTCTACCCCCAGCTACACTTAAATCACATTACCAAAGCAACGGTTTTGGCTCAAATAATTAAATGATAGCTTGATTTCATAAATGAGATGCTTTCACTTTTTATTTCCCTCAAGGCTACTTGAGTTGTTTTCACAGAAAACTTCCAGAATGTTTTATTTAGAAAGCTAAAAATGTTTTGATGTAGCGCTAAAGGAAAGGGCAGCCGAGTGAGCAGCCCAAACCCTCACCCTCATAAATATGCATGAGGTCCGAGGTTTCGGCTCATTTACATGCAAATAGCCAGTGCCCATATGTACCAATCAGAGTGCCCTTCATGCCCGCCGCTACCAGGGGTCGCCACCTCTGCCATCAGGGGTGAAATGTACAGGGTCAATTTCGAAGGGTCTTGCGGTGTACCTTTCAAAGGTCATTAGTATTAACCCTTTGCTTTCCATATCTTGCCATGAGCCTCATCATTAAGATTAAGACAAAATGGGATATCTCTCGAACATAATGAGTTAATTTGGATTTGTTATCTTTTTATTTCGTTTGTACAGGCCATTGGCTTATTATCGTTATTTTCTTGCCAAAAAATAACGATTATTTTAGTTCACGGCCTCTGTTTAAATTGGACTAAGCTATAGTATTGACTTTGTAAGTGAAAGACAAAGAGTCAACTTAGCATTTCGCCATCAAACAGTCAGCATCCTTTTGTTCAATCAACGGACCAGTAAGTTTTGTGGTAGAGAGTTTTCACTTGGCAACCACTGAGTTGGGGGCGGTCAAATCACGACAACTCTTAGACGGAGTTATTCATGAC
This sequence comes from Amphiduros pacificus, assembly GCA_949316495.1. Lineage (NCBI taxonomy): Eukaryota > Metazoa > Annelida > Polychaeta > Phyllodocida > Hesionidae > Amphiduros > Amphiduros pacificus. The sequence continues at coordinate 35,594,593 of OX439002.1, forward strand.
TAGGACTCATGAAATTATATGGAGTGGCCAGAAGAATGTGTCCACCCCGGGGTGGAGAATTCTACCCCTTCTGTCAGTCTCCCCCACCAACTATCAGCAGGGGAAGCAATTTAAATGTTTTAAAACCTAATCACCAGTCCACACATCGCTGACCATCAAAACGAAAACTAATACCCCAACCTATCAACTCATAGAAGTCAATCTTTCCCAAATGACCTCTTTCTCAAAGTCAATCTTTCAAGAGATTAATATATCTTCACTGACTAGGCAGTTCTATAGATCGTTTATTTCATATATTTTGAAGGGAGGAGTTGATATAGGAAGTGATGTCTATTGAGAGAGAGGCTGAGGCCTGAGTGCATTGTTTGGCCTGTAGAGATGAGTGTCCACGCTGGGTGTTTGCTGACCTGACCACCTATTGACACACCAACATATGTTGTACTTTTGGCTGCCAGGTGATCATCGCTGTTGCTACTTCCCTGTAGGTCATATTTGCTCCCGCTGCAAACATCACATTTCACACATTAAGCCCACAAATACTTAACATTAATACCTGCTCATTATCCCGGGGTGTAATTAAAATTCATAGGATGATATGGCAATGATGATAATGGGCAAATATTAGGGATAATGTCAAGTATGGCAGGTGATGGTGGGCAGTATTTCGGCTATGAACATCTGGCACTTACTAATAAGTGACCACCGTAGGCTCTTTGTTCTTTGCACAAAACAGGTCAGGTTCTACCACAAAGCAGGTCAGTGGGGTCCCGGCCTAGGATCACCTCAAGGTACTCACTGTCACCTTGCATCCACACAACATCGTCCCATAAATTGAATTCTTCCCACAACGACAAGATCACCACATAAAAGGTGCTATGGCACAAGCTTCTTGTGGCGCGAGCCTTTAAGATAATAGCAAGTGAGATATCTTCATTTATGTTTATGGACCTGTAGCATGCGATGCTTAATATACACACCTGCTATATTCTCAGAGTAGCTTATTTAAAACTGTTAAACTCATTTCATGTTTAATAACCGGCCCATCTAATAGCATTAGGTGTGATATCCATCAGTGCTTCATTGCCTCACGCATGACTATCACCAGGGAAATATCTCACCCCGGCTGTGTAGTTTGTCACGACGCTCTTTGATATTCTTTAAGATGTCACGTGTTTTGATTGGATTTTAGCCTCAGCCAGCTAGTTGATTATGCCATGGGAGTGCACATGTAAATGTGAAATAGATAGGGTATTAGGTAACCTGGTAGGGAGCAGGTACAATGCCGCTACTTGACATGTGGCCTGCTATTCTTGACATGTTAATACGTGAGAACCATGTCAAATAGTCTCCATCAAAGCACTTATTTCCTTAGAGCTGACATTCGCAGATGCTTGGCTCATCAGGTTTGCAGCTAACAGAGAGGTAAAAAAGCCTTTTTCAATATGTGGCAGACAATAATAATGGTACAAGTAGCTTTTAACAAGGTAATGGTGTAATAGGATTATTACTTAAGGGTATATTCACAGCAGGAGGTGTAAATTGCTTGGCACAGGTACAAAATATGCCACAAAAACATCATGGTGTTTCAAAAGCATGCCCATTTTCCTGGTATGAAAGTGTCTGAGATAAAAAGGACCTGTAATTGTGAAGGTTAGAGTGTCACCGTCTTTTCACACCCAGCATGCCACTGTAATAAAGGCTGGGTTACAGAAAGGCCATTGGTGGTACACAATTTCATAATCACAGTGCATGCCAAGAGAAGCAGACAAAACATCAATAGAGTGCTTTCTCCAATTGCCTCGGCCAGATTGTGTGAAATTGAAAACCCATGTCAGGGGAGTGAAAAGATATAATTTCTTCAAAAACTTTGCTTGGACCATGCTGTCAAACCGAGGAAATTCTAGGCAGAAATGCGGGCCTTTTAGGATTCCAGACAGGGTATCAATGGTCTTAGACCAGACTCTTGCCTGACAAAGCATTCTTAGTGGTACCATGTAACCGGTGCCCAGTATTTTATGCTCTCAGGTTTTAATCAATCATTTTAGAATATCTCAATTTTTGGTGCAAATGGATAGTGATTCTTTTGATTTATATGATAGGTGGCAGCACTTGATAATGAGATGCATTTACCAAACAATCAATCTGATATCTGCATTTCTATGTTTGGTTTATTCAAACAGATACCTATTTTACGATGCAATTACAATATAAATTAGAATAAAACGCCTTCTCACATAGTACTTGCACACCAAATTGTTATTTTATTTGAGGTATGGAAAATGTCATATTGACGTTAGATGTTTGCCGACCTATGCAACAAACTTTACACAGCCTTCCCATTAAAACAACAAAAATAACAACAATAGATACAGATATCACTATACAAAATATTTCAAATGATTTGTAAACATGTTCAGAGGGTATCCCGTTTGTGAAGAGATATCCAGAGACAGACTGTTCCATCATCATCAAGGTGTATATGGAACAAAGCGGTGGCAGAGGCGTCTCAGCAACTGGCGGGCCTAGCAAGAAGCTGAGGGCATTCTACTCTGACATACATGATGAATGAGGCTTCCCTTGCACCGCACTGCAGCTGATGGATCAGCAATACACTTTTGTTTGTACCATAAAAAACACCTGACTTGAAATTGTCCCCGGTACATCTGGGTATTTTGTATTCAATTTCTGGGCAAATTTTCGTTGGGAGATCCATCACTTTCTTGACGTCAGCGTCACGACTTGTATGGTGTGGCATACAACAAGACATTTTACTGGTAACAAAAGCAACCATCCATGGGCTTTTACCTTGGCAGTCAACGATGATTAGCCAAATTGATGAACGACTATATATCATAGAATGAAATATTGCAGAATAAAATACCCATCTGGGAAATGTCATTTTACCTTGGCCAAAGTCTCAATGAGTAAGACATTTGTTGCAATGTTAACAGGCCTGAAACTTTTAAACATGATTTTGGTGAGATGAAATTCTGCAAGATGAAGCACTCACACACTAATCAGGTTTGTTATACACAAACAATCTATATAAAACATGGTTTGCAAATAAAATTATGTTTTTCATCACATACTGCAAAATTTCCATCCCCGTCCTCTGCCTTAACCATTTCCAAAGGAATTATTTATTTACATATGATGGATCGTAAAACATCTTTTATTCATTCTCCACCAAAGTTGCCGTGTTTTTACTTAAACAAAAAACAACACAATTTATAAGCCACATACAATATATACGAATAAAATACGATTATGTATTACCTAAGGACATTTTAATTGATACAAATTCTGTGAGGTTGAAATTGTATGTTTAAATATGTATATCTTAATTTCATTTTTGTGTTTAAAGCATAACAGATACGTTCAGTTTTGACGTTTTAAACACAAAGCAATATAAACCACCATGGCCCAGCAAAGTTAGCCATATTTGTTCAAGTCTGTTTATATACATCGAATACACATAATCAAAGCATCCTGGGTACTCTTTTAGATAAAAAGAGGGTGAGAAAGACGTTGGATATGACAGAAATGTTCATTAAGTTGATACAATTATCTGAGAGTGAACACATTCGTTTGTGAGGCTATATATTATTGTGAGCCACGTGTAGAGCACACTGCAAGTCTATAAAGAAGAGTGATGAGAAGGTTAACCCTATGAGTGCGTCCGCTACTGTTCTTCTTCTCACAGTGCCAAGCCATTGTATCCCACATCGCGTTGGTGCCATGCTGGTAGCTGTGACAGCTCCCATTGCCACCCTCTTGTTACACCCAAATGGCTTCTCAGATACAGTCTGGCTGGGGAAGGTGTGGAGGTGGGGAGATGGGAGCTCAGAGGAGGTACCATGTGGACACACTAGAATGGTTACCCACCCCCTGTGAAACGAGACACACTCTGGCTATTTGCTGTTTGGTCTTTGATGTATCTGCATGGGTCGATAAGTCTTGTCCTGGTCATTACTTGCTCATGTTCACATCCTCACTCATGATGGAGTGTTTCTTCATCCTCCATTCCTACCAGCTGCCTTTCATGCACAGCTCCAGCATAGAGGCTCCTGCTAAAGTAACATGCTACCCGTACTTAGTATAATGATAAGTGTCCCTGTGTGCTTTGAGACAGATTAATGAGCATCTCATAAGTCATCGCACCCCTATCATGTGATGTGAGAGCATCTCAGCGTTGATGGATGACCTACATGTATGGAGTAGTGTGAATATTTTGTTTGCAAACATCTTCATTCACCAGCGCTCCCGTTTTTACCATTGTCAATCTTCTTTGATCTATGTTTTTAACATTCTTGTGTTCTTTATTTGCACAATAAATAAGCTTCTATTTACTATACAGGAGGAGACATAAGTGGATAAAGTAGCATTGTTTATACAAACGGTAGCATTTGTTTAATAAATAAGCATTCTTAGACTATTTCGAGCTGTCTGCTGACTACTGCACATTTCTAATTCACATGTTTAAGTTGGGTCTGCCATAATGGGCAGCTCATTGCCTTTGTATTGAGCTCAAGGAATTAAGAGATTAGAGCACTTACATGTGCTGGTGCCAGTATATCTAATGATGCTTTTGAATTTCCAATTTGTGATGTTAGGATATGACGTCATAGTTGTCTGTTTGTAGAATGGGAAACATTCACTGCCAGGGAGGAAACACATTAAAGTAACAGCTTTCCTGGACCCTGGGATTAAAGTTTGTTTTCTGAGTTTGTGAGTCATGAAATTTTAGAAGCAGCCAAATGCCGGTGGCACGAAGTAAACATTTTTGTTCAATTTAAGTAATCCAGTCAGGAGAGTGTTGATAATTTTGAGTGACGTTCAGAAATAGATAGTTCCAAGCATCCCTGACACATGTCACTTTGATTCATATAAATTACATTTTTGTTATTTTTATCTGTTTTCAAGTTATCCATCATTTATGTAAAAAAATGTGTTGGGCCCTTGGGAGCCCCAGCATGGGAGCAGTTTCTATCAGTGTTATGACAAGGGCAGATAGCTCTCAGTGTGGGTCTGACCAGATACTTGTATGGGTGCCAGAAGATATCACATGACAATTAAAGTAAGGAAACATAGAAAAAAAATAAAGCATTTGGATTGGATGTGTTGCAAGGTGACAGTTTTGACAGGGCAGCAGTGGGAAGTCTTTTTGGTGTGGTTTGGTTGGGCATATCTGGGGGCCAAATGTAAGTTGCAATTGACATGTGTGAAAGCCTTGATGGTCCGAGGTAGTCTTTGTCTTGTTATCTGGTGAAGCCAGGCGTGGGGAAGCGGCTTCTTCATCTCACCACTCCCACCCAACCTGGCCTGCACCCTGCCTTCAACCCACATTCTCTGTCCACCTTCCTCAATGTAGCTTACCCATTGCCACCACGCCCACCTTCACATACAAATGTTTTATAATCATGGCCTTGTATAGATGTAGGGGACAGACAGCCTGAGCCTCCCTCCTCAGCAGCCCTCTGACAGTTGTGGCCTGATGACCTTATCTTGCCATCACCTACACAAGGGCCGTCCCCTTATCTCTCTGTCCACATCAATATAAACGAGAGGCTTCATATTCTATCGTGACATGACGTTGTTGGGAGACTTTCTTTGTCCACTCGTGCATTCTTGGCCTCCCCTGTTTCCATGTAGGAAGCCCTTTCACTGTCACAAAGCCTCCTTTCTTCACGACAGGCCTGTGCTGACCCTACACCCACTAAATATAGCCTCAGGGCCTCATATCTATCAAAACTTCAATGTCAGAAATAGCTGGAATAGCAGTGGTGTTTAAAACATTTCACGTGATACAAACCTAGTTAGAAAAAATGAGATAATACCTTTGCCACTTTGGTCTTCCATTTTCACACCTTCCAGGTGTAGTTATATTTTCTACAACAGGTTTCTTTGATTGACGTGCCTGAGGGTCCTTTTCAAAATGACATGACGTGTTATTTTACATAACATATAGCATTATATCATCTTTTTGTGGTGACAGTGTATTTTGTTACATTGCTTGTTTATAGTTTGGAATTATCCCACATACATTTGTGATGGTATTATTATGCTGACAACAACCAACCATATCACATTTCTAACTCCTCAAGTTGGTCTTTGATGACAGAAAGTTATGGCTTGACAAGAATAAATGGGGTAATGATATAGTGAAATAATTGCAGGGAAGATATGCACTGAATTTTATGGCAACACATCCAAAGGGTTACTGGGGCAAGTAATGACATGCATGAAAAACGATATGAAAAGATAAGTGTGTGATTAGAATCTCTCGGTGTCTTTGCTCACGACTGTAAGCATGGGTAAAGTCGTTGTTTTCCTTTCTTCCATAATCAAACTTTCTCGTTCATGCTTGGTGCAGGCAATTTTGAAAATCTGTGCACGTAAACCCAAGTCAAATATAGAGTTGAAAGTTTGACAGAGTAGGTGTAAAAAGGGAGTGGAATTAGATTGTTCAGTAAATAAGGAGACTAATGATAGAAAGCATCACAGATCAGAATGGATTATCCCGCTAATTACAACATTTGCATATTGGGTTTTAAGTAATGAGACTGAGTCACCTTTGTACTTTTCATCTGTTAGGCTTGACTTTGTTTAGGGTGAGAAGTTTGGCTGGTTTCGTGTTGGAAGTAAACCACAGAAGGTGACATGATCGAATGTCCTGATAAATCGTGCCTAATTAAGACGTAATTAATCGATTTGAATGAATGTGTGTGCTACATTACTGTCAGAGTATAGAAGGCTGGTTTGCTCATTGCACCCTGTGTTCTTTGTGACCCTACCAGACCTGCAATCATATATTTTCCTTGCCCAACATGTAGCATTGTCAAGACTCTCTGTTGTTGTGATTTAACGATGATCGATTGTCTCAGAGAAAAGACACATTTTCATTAACTCGGAAGACCTTGCATGTGCACCCTGACCCAAATATTTGAGTCTGGGTAATTAATAAAATAGCTTGGATGTCTCGAGTAATAAGGATTACCGTCAGAAAAAAATAGTAAAGATAAATAATTAATGTATTTTCTAATTGCCTCTCACAATTAAGTCTCACACAGAAACTCACCTCCATTAGTTTGAGTTTTTTGTGACTGATTTTTTGCGTAAATGAAATTTAGATTGAATAAGACGTGTAGTATTCTATAGCTATTGCGAAGACTTTTGGAATGTTTCCAATTAGTAATCATTGAAAGATGAAATGTATTAATTGCTACATATTGCTTCATAGTGTTGCCAATGTGGCGATACATGATTTATGTACACATATCATCGATCTTCCAGATATGTAACATGTTGGGGAGATTTTAATGCTACTGACACATTCGTTCATTTATATATTTCACAGGTCCGGAGCGGAAAAGAGGTCGTCAGACTTACACAAGATACCAAACACTGGAACTGGAGAAAGAGTTTCATTTCAACAGATACTTAACACGACGGAGAAGAATAGAGATTGCCCACGCGCTATGCCTCACTGAGAGACAAATCAAAATCTGGTTCCAAAACCGAAGGATGAAATGGAAGAAAGAGAATAGGTCATTTGATGGAAGTATGGGAAAATCTGATCCTGATATGAAAGGTGATCCCACCATTGGTGCCACGTGACCTCTACGTCATCTGACTTGATCATGTGACCTAGGTGTTATGTTCTGATTGGATCTCAAAGACGTAGAGTATGCAGGGACATTTACAAGTGTCCACCAGGATCCCCCTCGGAGAGGAAAACAATAATTTGTTTGAAATGAAATGGTTGTTTGTTGCTTTAAGCAAACAAAACTGTTTGAGACGAGATAGCTGAACTTATTATTCATAACACAAAACCACTGAGAGTTTAGCAATACTGCCTTAGGAGTTTAGAAATTATAGTTTGTCCAGTAGATAGACTTGTCGTACAACGCACTAAACAACAATAGCCAAGGAAAAGACATGTCATCTAGTAAATAGTTATCGGTGGAGCAGGGTTAGACAGCCTCCGGGTCAAAGGTCAGAAAGTCATTGAGATGTCCATCATACTCGTCCTAAAAACATGTTTTACAAACCATGATATTTTACGGTTCAACTTTACTTGTGTAGTGATGATTATTTTTTAGGGGGGAAGACGAGGATGCCACAGACTTCATTGTGGATTCAGATCTTGTTTTGAAACAACTTTGATCTTGTTTTAAAACAACATAGAAGGGTAAATATTCTTATATTTTATATGTTTGGTCGGAATCAGAGTAGAAAGTAATATTTTATTGTAGTCTATGTAAGGTTGCATGTTTGTGAACTGCAGAAAAAAATTGAACCCTTTTTTTACAAAACGTCCAGAAATGTCTGTCCATGCATACTTAAATTATTTAATAATGGCATATATACACGACTGTCCAAACTTTGGTTGTACTCAACTATCACATGTATTATTAGTATTGTCCATATTGTTTAGAGGTGTATAATTTAAGTCTAGTGATAATATCTCTGTTGAAAATGGCGACTTGATGTACAATTCCTTCAATATTCATAGGTCAGTGTAACTTTATTTCATTGTATAAAACTTAAATGATTAATTGCAAATGTATTTTATGCAAGGTATGCGCTCATACATTACTGTAAATGGCATGTATGTGTAGTCTACATGTAAGTGTGACTCTCATAAGTTATTTTACCATGTTATTTTTCATCTGAGGCCTGTCCTTGGTTTCTTCCTATTTAATGCTACTTGTCAGCTATATGTGCAGTGAATGGCATATATTTGATGTTGTGAGAAATGGTGCCAGCAGGGTGAATGGAACTGTACTGATAGAGGTAGAAATAGCCTAGGCAGGGTAACCTATCTGTGAACCAGAACGTCTATGATATGATTTCTCTTAAATCTATATCAGACAACAGATATGCATGTCTGACAGGTATTTATGTATAAAATATTAGGGTAACAAACTAACCATGTCAGCCATTAAGTACACTTTATAATATGCAAATAAATGTAAATGACAATTCCTATATTTACAACATGTTTACAACAAGTTCATTGTTCATAGGGTGACGTTCCCTCCTGCTAGCTATTCATGTAGATATAACATTATGTAGTTTAGACTAGGTAACAGTTACTGACCCATTTTAACTTCAATATTTCATAAAGGCATTTCATTTGAAATACACAGGAACAGGGTTTGTAATTAAAAGATGTAATGATTGGAAAACAAACCTTTATGATAATAGTAAAGTAATGGTTATTAGAGATTATGCGTTTGACTCAATGTGTATGATTTATTAAAGAATATTTAGAATCCGTCTTGGAGATTTTCTATTCTTAAATCATTTGAGAAAGTAACATTGCGAATCGTGCCATTTCAATGTTTTAAGCAACAAGTGTGTTGCACACGGAGTGGTGGGTACTTTAAGGAGGTGGTTATGGGATATAAAGAGAGTTAGAAGTCTCTGATTGGCTGACCTTGATGCCGCAGGTCATCATGGAATAGCTAATAATCCGCTCATAAAACCAATGACCCTTTGCTCTAACACGTGCTTACAGATATAAAACATTTCACAAATCACACATTAAGCCCAGGCTGATTTCGTGATGAAATTCAATGCAATGAGTCGTTATTATGTAATTGGTTGGTTGATAAAGAGGCGTTGACCAATGGCAAAGGTCATAACCTTGTGACCTCCAGATGAGAAATGCTCGTGAGTGCTACGCCTGTCACCCCATATGGCGTTTTGACATAGAAAATAGCACCTAAATGAAAGGCTTGGACACAACACCCACTCTTATCATCTTGCATGGCTGGAATGCCCCTCTCATTTCCTCTTTCTTGGTCTCATAGGACGTACACCAGGAGAGGTCCCTGGAACTGCTTGGACAACTTTACAGGCCTCAAAGAATTGCAAACTTTTCTACGAAGATATTCACGTGCTACCGTGAGCGGCTTGGGGAGATGAAAAGAAGACGAGCATAATTGCCATGACACATATGTTGCTGGTTGCTATGGTAGCGGCTTGGTTGCTAGGCGATGGTGGTCATGTGCTGTTGCTGCTGGACGAAAATGGAAATGGCCGCACACCCTGTAGAACCGAGCTTGTGTATCAAGTTGGAAACTCCACAAGCCTGTTCTACAGAGTTTGCGGATATTTTGCTTTAGCTTCTAAGACTGGCTGATGTTGTGCCGCCTGGCTGATTGTTGTTGGCCTGCTGATACTGTGCATATGCTCTGCCTTCCTGCTCTCATGCTTGCAAATGTCACGTCCATCAAACAGCATGTTGGCTTCACTACTACAACCCGCCCAGGTCTGAAACCTCACCTTGCCATGGCTCGCCTCAAACTCTACTCTTGCTCTTGTGTCAATGTATGCATCCCCTGCCAACAAACAGCTATGTTGTAACACTTGTAAACATGTAAACACTTCCACAAAAACATCCACAAACATCACACCACCTGCTTGAATGAACAACTTTTTTATGACTATATTATTTGTTTAATTATTTCATGCTGTGCAATAAATATAAAATGATGAATATTCTACAAAGTGTCTTGAGAAAGGAACAGTGCATGCATTTTTTAAATAAATGTTTCATTCAACAGAGAGGAAGAGGAGATTTCGATTATATCAAGATTGCTCACAGTTTGAATGAAGCCACCATAATGACGTCAGCAAATACTTGATGTTGATTGGTTGAAAGAAGCATGACCTTCTGCATGAATTAGCTTGGCCTAGATTCTGGTGCACTCAACGAATGACGGTGAACTCCACTCCTCTCCTTGTGGACGAGTACTACTGCATCAGTGAGAAATAAACGAAATTGCAACAGAGAAACCCCACACCATCGATCAAAACTAATCACACTTAAATGGAATTATCGGACCTTGGGCCCACTTCCATTTCATGCCACCAAATAACGTCTAATGGGTTTCAAACCTTTGCTTGTCTCTCCCAGGCTCAAATATAGCGCACACAAACGAGCCAAGCCACAGGCACTATAGAATATCACACTACGGTAATAAACAGGGATCGAATTACGGATTCAATATACATTGGGGGGTTCCGGTTGTGATCTGACCGGCTGTATGAGGATTGAGTTAGGTAGGATAAGTCCCCTATTGATCACAAACGAGGGGCAAGGTAACCAAAGACTGGAGATCATCAAACATCCCCCACTGATCTTATTCTATCGGTCACAAGGTTCATGTTCTGCTGTGTTTACACTGAGCAAAGCCATATCTATGTCAGTGTCAATTTAACCTTGATTGTTGTTGGATTATGGTGATTGAATTCAAACTGAAAATGCCATTCATAAAATGTGACAACAGCCAGTTTTTTAACTCCGCTACTTGTGCTGTTTTTATTGCTGAAATAGACGCCTTTGACTGCCGAAGGAGGCACTTTAAATGTGTGCAATTTTAGTGTTCTTCCGCTCTGAAAGGTGAAAGGCGTAACTCTCAAATGGAGGAAAATTCACCCCATCTTTGCAAGCATATTGCCAAGGCTCAATCCATCATGGCTGTCATCCTCCATGTAATATATTGCGTGCGAACATTATACTGCCTCTAACTACATTCATACAAAGGGGAATTGGCCAGATTTCAAGAAAATTACATTGGGCCCAGAATATGATTAAAACCACTCTGGTAACTTAATGAAAACTCCACCCTTTTGTGACGATTTTGACAGCTTCAGAATTTATGACTTAGTGTCTGACTGGTAAATGTCATTTTGTTTCATTTGCCTAAAATCCAATTGCAGATTTGATCCTTTGACCCTTGTTTATCAGTTGGCCCATCTTGAGAGAATTCTGCTTCAAATCCCTCCAGTCCTGGCTTTATCACAAACCAGAGGATTTTACCGTGCATATAATGCTGAGTTAATGGTCCCTAAGAAAATAGTGAAGTTTCTAAAGTTCAACATTGATAGTAGTAATAGCCTCCCAGTTTGCTATTTGTGAACATGTGAGTCAAGAGTTGTCGTTATCTCTTAATTGTGAGAAAGTATTTATTAATTGTCAAAAAGGTTTAATGTTGATGCTTGCCTCCCAGTGATCTACTTGAGGTTGAGTATAATGTGCCATTTCCCTGGTTTGGAAATACATATGGGAGTGGACATCCCAGGGGCAAGGGAATGGAATATTCTCCATAAATGTCATCACCCCTTCTGTTGATTTTGTAGAAAAATTGCTAAATGGCGCGCAGGAAACCAGACCCATCTAACACATGGGGAACATTTAATGTTCAGCAAACTAGAAACAGAAATTCATTCTCAACGAGCAGGTAGTGGAATTATTTATGCGAATTTCGTTTCACGGGTTAAAGGGCTACTGCCGGTGACCACGCATCTTTGACCTTAGATTTATGAGCGTTCCCCCGAACCACCGTGGACTAATTTCAAAATAGAAATAGATCCCCAACTTTGCTAATTAAGATTGTCTTGAAGAATGATGTACCCGCGTATTTTTGAGGGATTAAAAGTAAAAAGTATGACGGAAATAGTTGATGTACGAGCGGAAGGTCAAGGGAGTCGGAGCGCGACCTGGCGGGTCAGCGCCACAGATAGCTACAGTATGGCCTCACCAAAGTTGACTAGATATCACGAGCCAAAAGTATGACCCAGCTAGACACTCAGGTCAGATATTCACTGTGTTCCTGCGCCACCCGGTCTCCCAATTCAGTATCTGTTTTCCTCCAACAGCTGTCCTTGTTTTGTAAGCACTGGGGGAGGGCCTATACCACAAACTGGGCAGATTTGGATGTGCTTTTGAAACGAAGTAACAGATCCGATGGCCGAAGCCACCAACGGAGGGTTCAGAAGCTTACACTAGTTTTTTATCATCCATCATGCCGAGTGTAAGTCTGAAATGACAGCTCAAAGAAACTCTGATAAATGTGCAGTCAAACAAACTTCACCAAGTGTGAGAGCACTGAAAGTGTGGTAGTTGTAGCACCTTGTTTCTTTCAGTGATGTCCACTCTGGGGTGAGACCCCAAACTGACCACTGGTGAAAAATGGAGCCTCCTCATGACACCTCGCACAATATATGACACCCCAGTGACCACACCGAATTATTATGTAAACAAGGGGACAAAAGAAGCGCACAACATTTGTTTTGTTGATTTGCTCATTTCAAGGGCTGGTCAGAATGCATGAAGAGAGTTCCGAATCCTGACGAGCAGGTGTTGGCCGGAAATCACCGCTAATATGAAGGATGTTCATTTCATCAACACCACAACGACATCCCTATTCAGAATATGAATAAAACGAGTATTAAGCGTCAACGTCCATTTTCAGGGTGTGAAAAAAATAAAAGGGGACCACCACAGGCAAACCATGGAGGAAGTGACCCAAAGAACATAAATGTTTGACCCCGTGTAGCTGTACCAATTGCTGGAAATACAAATCGCATATAATATTCATGTGAATGTTAATTTCAGGCTTGTTATTTTGGCCACCATGAATGTGAAGTAAACGTGCATGCAATCAGAACAGGATCAATATTTGGTATAACTATTGATTGTTCACTGACCCAAGGGAATGTAGGTGAATTGTGGTGATAAATATTAAAAGTATCCACGGTTAAAAGCATTATAACTTAGGATATATTAACGAAGTAAAACTAAACGTGTTATACAGATCAAGGTATAATTATTGATTAAATCTTACAACAAACAAGGCAATAAGTTTGTTGCATGTAATAAATGAATGCTTAGCAAATCCTCTCATCCTAAGGTACTTTCCATTATATAGAGATAATGAAAATATGAAGGTGATATTATTGGCACAAATGAAGATATTCCAATATAAATCACACAGCTGGTCATTTGGCAGAGAGTAATAATCAAAGTGTGATTCATATAGTGTGAGATAGCACCTGCACCCAGATATTATCTCTATATATTATTTCATTTTTTCCTCCATTTAAACATGTGGACAGATTTTTCTTCCTGACCCAATCTCGGTACCATAATGAAATAAATATTCGTACAAACATAGAAGGTAATATTAGACACCTTTTTCTGCTTGTTGTTTGTCAGATGGAACCATTTTTGGCATTCTCATATGCAGACATTTTGTGATTACCAAATTATGTCTGGTGTAACAGTACATTTGTTTATTGATTATTCCCTTGTTAAATGCCATGTTGGTCAGAATAATTCCCTTTTTTTACAAGAGACCTTCGTGCCTGGTGTCACATCCATTTCTTTCTAGTTATGAAATGAATCATATTACCCCTGCAGTTGACAAAATGCAATGTCTGCAAATTAGTAGAGGTGATACTGACTATAACCATTGAAATGTCATAGTCATATAATGAGAAGAGAAAAAAAGGATTTGGGCATGTTGTGTTATACATGCAATAATGAACAAAAAGACCTGTAATCCAAAAATGATTGATCAGGGATTTAGAGGCAAATCTAGGCAGTAAATAGCGGTTGGTTATGACCTAATTCTAGCCCAGTTTATTGATTTCTAAGCATTTCACACCACATGCAAGGTTTCAGCCTGTGGGCTCATGGCATTCAATGTCCTAACAATAATTGGATGTTGGATAACTTGCATGGCAAAAACTAGCACATTTTATTACAACCTTTTTTGTATCAGACAAATGGAATTCTGAAATCAATAACCTTGCTGTTTCTCCATTATCTCAATTTGCAGTCGTGTTCAATTTCTCCATAAGAAGTTGACAAGAGATAATAATATTGCAAAGAATTTGGCAGATTATTTTGAAACCTGGTTGAACACCATGGGCAAATTTGTATGCTGCTCCTTTTGCAATATGCCAATTTAAAGCACCACCCAATCCGTCATGAACAGGCACTAAATGAGATAAAGACATTTTACAAACTCGTTATTGTGGTTTTCATGAAATTTGACTCAAATCGAGCAGAAATTGACTGATTGCCATGGTGTAGTTTTGTTTTCTTTGATTGTTTGGTAATACAGGATATCTGAAACAATACCCTATGGTATAGAAGTCTCCCAGAGGAAAGCTTCACTTGGTTTGTGGAGATAAAAGCCAATTTTATCAGAATGCGACACATGGAGCTGAGGGGCCCGAGAAGTGACTGTCAGGGCATAATCATAAAGATATGCAGAGAGGAGAGAAAGGGTACATTTTCTGGCAAGTGAGTAAATGAAACCAGCCCTCGGCCTGTCGTTGCCTGACGAAGCCAGAAGCCAAGAGATGTGAAAATACCTCCATCTCAGGGTTTCCTGAGGCCACCCTTGTGTTAGAAACCCAGTATAACACTGACCTTTGGCGAAATTCGATTTCTTCAGCAGGGCTGCATGTCTGTCAAGAGAGACAGAGTAGGATCGGCCTCCAAACCAATGATGCTATAGTAATGTAGGCCAAGTCAAGTGAAAGGAGCGAAGGTCAGGACACACTAGAGCCCCCCTATCGCTTCACTGACTGGCAAAACTCTAACCTATATTGCCACTCACAGCACAGAATCATGCAAAGATTCCTGTCCATACAAGCCTCTCTTTTTATTTCCTCACAGCAATTTATTTGATCAAAATGTGTGTCAACATTTCCTGTAATCACATTTTTTGTAAACAAATAAAAGTAGGAGCAACCCTGATCAATCAGATTTTCCTCATTAAAACAAAGCAAACGAATTACATCTATATAAATACCAAATTTATTGCATCTTGATAAGTTTTAATTCTAATGTTTGTTTATTTAACAATTCGTGTTAAGTTTCATTTGAGCAAGATACAATTTTAATTTCCGCCAAACTACATTCTCGTTCAATAAGATATTCATAATTGATCACTATTTTAATGCATTTATATTAATGTTATTTTTTCTTTATAATTTGTACACAAATACACCAAATACTATTAATTACGAATAGTTTTATATGAGTTATTCTGGCGTGGAAAGGAACTCATAAATAGGTCACAGAATACTGGGACAACCGTCTCTATATTCACAGGTATATTGCTAAACCAGCCTCTGCCCTATGACTGCTTTTGAGAGTTCAATGATAAATCTGTAAAAATGATAGTTTTGCATTCCATTGCGACAGTGCCTAAATGACTGAAAAGGGTTTTATAAATTCGTGGTTAGACTTATATAAATCATTTTTGGGGTCGGTGTACATTTCTCCCTCTCTCCTGAGAAATAAAATAGTGTATTGCAAGGCATTTTATTCTTTTATACTTTCTGCCATTAAAACTGACAAACATATCATAAATGGCCCCATTTACAGTAAAAGTGGCAGACAAAATATGGCTAATTATATACACGATGTCAAATTTATCAGTTACGAGGTTTCATCAAAATAATGTGATAAACGGTACGGTTAAGAACTGGTCTGAAACCCAAATGATTGAAACGACCTTTTACAATAAACAGAGTTTTAGTTTCATTTCCCCGGCGAATCTTGTATTCTACTGCAAATTATATTGTCTTCCACATACACAAAAGCCTGGCATTCTGATGGGATTTTTTGTTGTATTTTCCATTTTTTTCTGTATTTTCAATGCACATGGCTGTTGTGGGGGATTGAGTGTTTCAGGTTTCTGGCCATGTCTACTGGTTGACGGAACAGGAGGCATGGGCCTAGTATTGGGGTTCCCATAGGACAAGAGACTGCTTTCAGCATTTCTTCACAAAGCAGCCTTTTTCTCCCGAGATTGCAACAAGACGGAAGGCAACACACAGAGAATAAATCCTTCTGGGAAGCCGTGATGAGGCCTCCCAAATGCAAGACCTCCAAACTAACAAAGACAGCCCAAGCATATGGCAAGGGTGTCTGCTGGATGCTGGCCTTAATTGAACAGATAGCATCGACTGCTCTACATCTGTGAAAGGCACTTATTTGTCTCTCATTTCTATTCTCATCAGGTGTTGCCTATGAATGTGTAGTCAATTCCATGTCGATTGCAAACTTGGGGGAAATAGGCCTAGGTAGCCCGGGAGAGAATCTCCGCCACTAACGACAGGCTACCCATTCAATACACAAATGAAAATGCAGATTGCCTTCCTAGAGCCTGGGAAAATGTGGAAATGTGGCCTCCATTTCTATTTACTTGGACAGACGATCCATCTTTCTCGGTTGAAATGCTAGTATGTTGTCGTTGGTTTGAGCAATGATAAGGGGCAGGCAGAGAGGTATATTGACTGGGACAGGACATGGGCGCCAAGGTTTGGCGTAGGCCCTTCAACTGCCCTCAAGACCTTAACATCAAGGACCTCACATCCACTATCTCTCATACTTGGCCTTATAACGAAAGCATCCAAGCCCTGTCGCTGTCTGTTACCTTCTACACAGCCAAAGAATCTTCTGAAATGAGACTATTTTTTTCTCGCTATAAAAAGCCATACAGGTCATAAGCCCCCTACTTAACTGAAGAATGCCAGCACATCCTGAAGATGAGCCACACCACATGTGGTTTTGATAAAACTTTGTTTGGGAAAAAATCAAATCCGCACTCAATTAAGTAGCATAACAAAGGAAGAGATGATATCAAGGAAGCGAGAAAAAAAACCATTGTGCTGTGGTGAATGCTGTTTTGACTATGTGAGCCAGGATTGCCTGCTATTGCCGCGCCAGTTCCTGATGAAAGCTTTTCTGTGTGTTTGTTGGGCCTGCCAGAAACCCCACCACCCAGCCAACACACGCCTTCTCCTACCTGCAGTGATGTCAATATGGAGCGAACATCCCAGTAATAATTCATGGAGCTGCCACCTAGCTTGTGGAGTGGGTTTTTATGAACAGTTTCACACCTCTTGGGTTTGATATGACCTTATATCAGCGATGATATTGGCATCATATGCCGTCAGCCCATCATACCCATTCATCATGTGTGTCCTCGTCCCATCTAATATACGACCCGCTGCTATCTTTGTACTCAATATTGTGTCACCCTGGCCTACTTCCACAATGCCTCAGCCTATCGGTGATCTTGTTTATCCCACATACCCCCGTGAAATGCCACCAGCAAAATATGAAATCATTTTACAAATAAAAAGTGCTACATCATCCTGACACCCCTAGAGTGTTTCTCATGAAATTTTGACAGTGGTCCAAATTCTGCCTGCTTGTGAAAATTACAATGCGCAGACTCTTGCGCCTGTAGTTTATAACTGCCACCATTTTCGATTTGGCAAAATATCAATCTGTAAGACAGTGTTCACACCCACCCTTGGATGTTTCAACTTGGATCCTGCTTCTCGTCTCTGCCAATTGGATCAACATATTAACCCCGGTGTTCATGCGGCAGACAGTTTCTGATCAAACACACTGCATCGAAATTAGCAGTGAAAAAAATCCCAACTTAATTATGAAACCACACAGGACTTCTATCAGATCTCCCCAGGCACATGTGTAGATTTTTAGCAAAAGTAGTCCATAAATTATATAAAAAATGGCCATGGATGGAATATAATCTGTAGTGGTCACTCTGGTCAAGCAAGGGTTAAATGTCATGCTTTTATTCCACCCATGGACACAAGGGATAAATTTGTAAACTTTGACCCTTGGCATCTTCCCTACAAATTGAATCCTTTCAGAGCAACACCTGCATATGATAGCATAAAACACGGCCATAAATATTTGCTCATCTTCAATACATCTTGGTCAGTTGCCTTATGATTGAATTCGCACTCCAATAGCGTCTCTGGGCCAAAATCAAATTTGCAAGCTCATCTGTTGTGCCACAGAACATCTGCAAGCAGCCTAGCAACCTACAATATTTGTTTTGTACTTCCCTCTTCTCTCCCTGGCAAGAACCAGGTCTCGTGTTCTAACGTTAAAAATATATGACCCAACCTGATGTAACCTAGCCAGGTTGGATATTTTAGGCAGATTTTGAACCCAAATGTGCAACCCAAAAACAACCCTACCACTAAACCTGGCCCTGACCGCAAAAAATTGCCTGCGCAGCAATATTGATCCTCTTGCCTGACCCAAACGAAATTAATAAAGCACCCCCTTATTTTTGTTCCCCTGTAAATGATTCTTCATGGAGAAAATTCCGTGACACACTTCTGTTAGTTTTTTTTTCTATGTGAATTTATCTCGGGAAGCATCGGGCTTGTTGTTCTGCTGTTTACAAGCACGAGAGTTCTGCTTTCCAATATTCGCTCCGATTTACAGGAATATTTCAGTGTTGATGTTGACAGATATATTGAAATCGAAAGCAAAAACGCAATTATGAACTCAAGAATGGTGTTTGAAAATGGATGTGTAACGCAAAAGTGTTTTACAAAGAAGCTCTTGGCCAACTTCGGCGAAGCATGTGCATTCATAAGCCAGCGCTAGTAAAAGCCTCTAGTTTCTGCCGCGTCCAGCTGATGGTACCAAGCAACCAGCAACACAGAGAAATGTAAGTACGGGTGGTCGGCTTCTATTCCTATTTTGGGTTGAAAAAAATCTTAATCTCGGGTCATTTGTGGGGAACAAAGCAGGCTGAGGGTCAGGGCTCTTGAGGGGAGGGTCGGGGATGGTTGGGGCGCGGGACTAGGTCGACGGGATGAGCTATGCGTTTGAACTGCATCAACGCTCGGTAGCACTAACTGAACTTCATATTGATCCAGCATTGCAGCTACTCTCGGAATAATTTGTTTCAGAGATGGATCTTAGATATATGTCTCTCTGTATATATATGTGTGTGTTTTCCCCTGTCAGCAATATTCTCTGTAGGTTTTAAGACTGCAAACCTTTCAGATTCCCAAGCCTGATTCTACGTGCGCCTTTCAGGAATCTTGCATCTGATCGAACTGAAAATCTAAACCCTAAAATATTTCAATTCGTATGAAATGTATATTTTACCTTCTTGTGACTATGCATGGTAAATAATATTTTATATACTCTTGTATTGATGCCTGTTTTTATCAGGTTCAAAATGAAGATTTGTCAGTGACAAAAACATTATTAAAATTCTGTAAACAAACTGAAAGAGGATGAAGGGAGCAAAGAAGCAAGAGAAATTCTTGCAAGCCATGTGTTTTGAATCTTAATTTCACTCTGAGAAAATGATTTCACTTAAGGAGGGATTTATTTTGACTGTGGTTTTGTTCCCTGTCAGCTGATCATATTAAATTTGGACTGAAACAGCAATAAATTCTACACAATGCTCTGTTCGCAATGACGAAAATTAATTGAATTTTGTTCAACCGTTAAAATTAATAAAACTTTAATATTCAAATCCCTCAAACAAATCCACATTCTGCTGGTAAACGTGAAAATATCCGATTGTGAAAATTAATAGAGGAATTTCAGCGTTCTGTCAGGGACAACAACAATGGATGATGAATATGTGTCTCTTTTCAAAACAGACGAACAATAACATTACGGATTTCCACAATAATTTTGACTATATTTACCTTTTCACAGGCTTCGCTGATATCTTGGCTGTGTTGTAAGGGACATTTGTAAGAAATATTGAGGATAGTTTCGCTATATTCGCTCATATAATTTCTGACACAGAAATCCCTCCTGCCAGAAATTCCAAGATGGCGGCGCGCAACACTTGCATCAACCCCATGCACCCGGCCGCTTGTCCAAACGAAAATTTCTTTCCGTGTCTTATCAAATTGATATAATTCATCTCGGAACCGTCATTTTAATTTCCCTTTCTCTTAGACGTGACATAATAGACGTGTGAAGAAAATCATGACAGTGGGCGAGCAAAACCGTACGAGACTTAGGGCTGGTGCGAAACTGGCGCGTAACAGACTCGGCGTCGCCATGATGCCTGGCTTGCTTTTTTTCGACCTGACTCTATCTCACAGGCAGAGTGGCTATGTTATCGTACACATTACATCTGTAATTTCATCCACCTAAACGGGTGAGTGTTAGCTTCAAATTCATGTTTACAACGTAATGTTTTTTGCAAAAGTCGGTCAGTTTTCGTTGTCTTGCCAAGGGTTTGTTTTCGGGTTGCCACACGTAAACACAGGTGATAAACAGCTGATTTATCACTTTGATTTTCTGGCGTCTATTTCAACCGACAATATGCTATGGAACATGCAACTACGATATTAAGATATTGTTCTTTACATTAGCAAGGTAAATGTGAGCATTTGTCAGCTGGTTTAGACGGTAAATGAACAAGAAAAGACGGAAAGCGGAGGACTGTTTCAGGGAGATATTGTGGCAACAGATCTAATCTTCATCTTCTAAAATGCTTGTAAAATTGTTGAAAAAAAAAACATTGAAGCAGGAATAGATGAGGATCGTGTTCTCATCCATCTTGAGGAATAAAGGTGAATTAGGCTTGTAAAGGGAAGGTAAATCCGGCTAGGAGAAGCTTGGTGCCAACGTGACAACCGTGGATTACACTTGTGACAACCAATGTACTCTAACTTTAACCAAAGCACTGGCCAAACAGACACAGTTGCTATTATATATGAAGGTCAAATATAGAATATCATATGTCCAACTACAGATATTTGAATTATTAAGCAGACCATAGATTTGTGATAAAAAGTTACACAGTGGTGATGGCTCTGTGCCAATTATGAGGGGAGCTTGAAGGGACATGATGTTGCCATGAACATTTTTTTGTTAGATTGGGTCGTTGTAGCGGCGAAAGTGAGTGTCAAAACCGACTATATTGTCTCTGACAGTCACATTAAAGTCATACAACATAATATTGGGTGGCAACAGCAGTGTTGGCCCATGGGCAGGCTTGTAGAGTCTGTTATAATGTACGAATTCGCTCCCTTTTAAACAGTATTTTCTGTTTGTAAAAACTAATTTTGTACAGGCATTTTGCACATGCAGTGGGTAAATGATATAATTCCCATAGTGGATATTTACTCCGTTCCTCACATCTATTAAAAAATATACCTTACCATTATGTCTTTGCCCTGAAAAAAATCAGCTACATATTTCGCAAATTTCTCTGAACAACATCATGTTGTAAGTACCGGTAAACTCCAATTTTAAAAGATCTTTTTGATTCTAACTTTGTAGATAAAACCTGGTAGAAGTCAGTTTGTATTCATTGACCAGCAGATGTTGAGCGTTATAACTGTTTCTGACAGCATATGTGAGCAGTGTGAGAATTTTACCACGAAATACAGGGAAATATATCAAGTTTTATGGGGTATATGGGTTATTGCGGTAACGGTCTGTAAATGTTAGTGATAAAACTCACACAGGCACTATAGCTTTCATTATCAGGCAATGCAGCATATGGCGTTCTACTATATTTCCATTGTAGATTGGTGAGAAAATACTCACCTCAAAAGTGTAATAAAAACTGGCACCAGATCTATGGGTTTTATTCATCAGCATGTCTATGAAGTCATATAATGGGATAAAATCGCATGGATAAAAGAGGTCAGAACGGCCAAATATTGGAAATATTGTGATGTGGGTGTAGATTTGATATTTTGACAGAGTCTGATTAATTCTGATAAGTTTCATCATAAGATAAGCCAGCCAAATCTTGCAAAGATATGCAAACGGTAGAAATGCCAATTGATGCGTGAGTCTGGCTTTAGATCTTGATTGTATCAATTTTATGGAAGGCAAAATGGAAAATTAAACTTGCCCTTACAAAACATTCGTTATTGGGTGTTTTTTTAGACAAAATGTTGTCGATGATTGTGTTATTTTGTCGGCAGCCCCTTGTGGGTTTCAGTGTGGACCACTACAGCTGCCTGCAATCAAAATGAATATGGCAATATCGACGGATTGCAGGTCCAAATGAGTGGGAATTACTTGTGATGGTAGAATTTGATGCATTTTCTGGGCACAAAGCCAGCTTATTCCAGTTTCATTTGCCATGGCTGTGTTGTGAGGGAAGAAGGCTTCATTTGTAAATTGCCAGGGTCTGTACGTGAGAGCCCACAGAAAAGCACCACTCTTCAGCAAGCCTTTTGATTTGCCTCACGGAACCTCTGACGTGACGAGAAAATAAATGTCCTGTTGTTTCAGTCTCTCGGTGCTAAAAGAGATGACTCTATGGAAGTTAATGAGGTTGGCCTCTTATTTGCTTGGTTAGGTGGATTTGCTTTTTTACTGAGGTACAAATTTGCCGCCTTTGGATATGTGTGGGCATTCATCAGAGGGAGCAAATGCTGTCAGCAAGACCTATGTGATCTATTGTTATGCCTTATAACTAACCTCTCCCCTGCCCTCACACTGGTCCCCCCTCCCACTTGAACCCTCCCTCTCCCCGAGGATTCCATCTCCATCTTCACAATTATCGCTGGGTCTCCCTACATCTCAAACGTGCAAACCCCACAATGTCCCTTGGCCAAAATATTTCACCTGCAATTTTCCCTCAGGGTTTTCTCCTCTCAAATATCATCATTCTCTTTTCAATTTGCATAATGATCTTCTCAGATCTCCACTGAGATCCAGAATGCAAGCTGCCATCCACACCCAATGTTAATTGTTGTATATCTAGGGAAGTACTAATTAATGTAAAAAGCATCTCACAGTAGGAGCTAGGCAGCCAGTTATGAATTGATTAATGTCCTAAGTCTTGCCCCCATCTAATCATCCTCAAATGAGACGTATCGATGTAAGAGAAACACAGTAAATCACACCAGGATCCCAAGGTTTCCTAGGTGCAAACTATTTCCAGAATCCATCTACTCAAATTTTATTTGGAGGGAAATGTCATGTTGGATATGGTATATAAAAGAGAATCGTATATTGAGCATGTTTTCCCCTCTTTCCAATTTCATCATGATCAGATTGCATTTATGGAAGCGAGAAAGTTCACATTAAATTTTTCATGAGCAAAATTCTTGTGAGGAATTTGGCTCATGTGGTTGGTATGTATTCTATAGTATGAATATTAAAGGTTGGATAGAGCATCAATCTGTGAGCATTGTGTGCTTTAGAAGAGGGGATTAAGAGGGGCAATAAATAGCTTCACATAGGTTGGTGGCAAACAGGGAGGTTAGGACCTACACAACACAGTGAAGAAATCTCCACTTCTCCCGGGAACGAAAAAAAATAGCTGCTGACGACCAGCGTGAATGGTGATTAATGTATTTCATGTTTGGCGCGGCAGTTTTGAACGTTGCCGGGGCAGAGATAGCTTGACTCATGCTATCTTCCTGTAGCCACCGTCCCAATCAAGGTCCTAACGCCATGCTCGCTGCCATGTGTTTTTTGTGTGCAAAGGGCTTTAGATTCGAAAAACCCATGGTCAGATTAGTATCGGATCGATGTGGGAGTTAGGTTGGATTGTATAGACTGTTTTGTACTGGGTCTGGCAGTGAGGGACCAGTTGGATCTAATCGCCAGGATTGCTTTCTCTCTAAGGCCCCCGATCCATTTTGCAGTCGACAGCTGCGGCTCGGCCTGTCTCTCCCCAGGCGCGGCAACTGCCAGTCTCCCATCAACCTCGCCCGGATCCCCCATCTCCTCTGTGCACCAGCCTGCAAACTACCCACTCTCCCATGCACTTCACACAGCTCCATGCTTCTCTACCTACATGCAACCATGATGGCGTTTTACTTATATCTCTTCCCGCTCCCACACCTTACCCCTGCACTTATCTGCCCCCTGTGTGCTCCCATGGCTACCCAACCTGGCCTCTTGCCCTTGCCACTCACGCCTCCCATACAGTTCTGATCCTAGAGTATATACAGTCAGCTTGTGAAATGATTTTCATTCTTGATCAGTCAAGCCAGGAGATTTCACAGACCTGTGTAGAATGAGTGTATTGTGACATCCAGTCCCACAGCAATCCCGCATTTGTGCACAGAACACACTCTGTCAAAATCAGACAAGTACCTGTCGAATTTGGTGCCCTGGCTAAAATTACTTCTTGAAGTCCGATTGCATGCCCTGTCAACTTTGTGGTATTCCCAAGACTAAATCTCCATACATACATCCTTGATTGCCAAAGATTTGGCAAGCAGAAATTATTGCATAGGTGGGTATGGACAGACCATGTTTTAGCAGAGTGAGTCCTCTTTGATCACCCAGGAGGAGGCCACTATTGAAAATAACTTTTCAAAACAGAATTCATTGTTTCCAAAGTACCTCCCTCCTTTTTCATGGAGTTTGCAAAGCTTTAATTTGGATCCCTCCTCTCTGTGTTTTCCTGGGGTGACCAATGTGACCATAACAGACACCTTTTCATTGACATGACAAGGACTGGTTTGACATGTCATTTTGTAATATATGTGCCCTCTGGCTAGTGTATATTATGCTTGTCTGAACCTTGGCAAACTTCCATAAAAAGTGTTGATTTCACACCAGAATTAAGATGTGTTGAGCAACATTTTCCTCGCCGGTAAATTTTGTCCGTACAAGAGGGTATCACTTAAAAACAATTGACCCTTCTCTTTAAGTGCTTCACAGTTCCTTAAATAAGAACATAACACTATAATGACCATCATATCTCCTTGTTATGTTTTGTTTTATGGCTCTCAATTGGACAGGGGCGATATTGATATTTTTGCTCCACTGGCACCCCATGAAGCACATAAAAATTAATGTTCAGTTGACCATCAAACCCTTTGTGAGCTAAGATTCTTTCATAATGGCATGTCCCATAGAAAAGTAAGGGCCTTTTTGCCCAAACCAGTGTAGAAATTAACTTTACATGACCTTTGGCAGTAAGAACATCATCATTAACTGTTATGTGACTGTTTTGTGTGTAAATTAAGGTGCTTTACTTTTCAATGAGCTGCTGAGACAAGATATATAGCATTCTGGGGCTATGGGAGGCACGTGCAAAGAAGATAAGTGTAAAACACTAAAACACCCACTGAAAGATGATATGATGACAGATATGCGCTTCCTGAAATTGACACACCTCCCCCAAAGTGGGTGAAATATGTAAACAAATTACATGGCCTTTACATGAGCATGGCATATTAGTCAGGGAGATAGTAGAGATGCTTGTTTATGTTTAGGAGGCGCGCGCGACCCACTGCTAGTAATTAGAGTGAGAGCGAGGTTAATGTATGCAGGAGTGACCCAGTTGTGAGTGCGTTCTGCTCATGTGACACCCTACTTGTCAGTTATTGGCACGTCGTGGTCACGTGGTATGATTGGGGGTCGATATTATTTGGTCAATCTTGTCTGCATGTTATAGAAGGCAGGCAAGCCACAAATCATTGACAGAATTACTGGAATTATGAGTTCTTACTACGGGAATATTCTCCCGGCAAACTTGCCAAACAGTGGGACTCCGGAACATTACATGAACCATGAGGGAAAGTATGAAGGAAATTTCTACGGCGGTTCGCAAACCATGGGTTTTGACAGTGATACACAACATGCGGGCTTTCCGCGATTTCCTCCCTTCGATAGGCTGGACATCCGACCCATAACCTCAGCTGCCAAAGCGGGCTATAACTCCCCCAGCCAGCCTTACCAGGCTTCGTCACTTTCCGGTTTTAATATACAACCCCCACAGAATGGACAGTATACCCAAGATGAGTTGGGCAACTGTAAAACACTGGACGGACCACTTGTAAACAGCTCCCATGTCAGTAGCAGTCAGCCAGGGATGGTATCCCACTTCGGTACCAACAATCTTGGCCAAGTTGTCAATGGTGTTCAGCCCCAAAACATCCCGATCTACCCCTGGATGAGACCAATGAATGGCGGTAAGTTGCAATTTATCTATTTTTCAACTTTTTTCAGTCAAAAGTAATGTTTATTTTGGCAAGAAAGTAGTTGTTTCTAGCGGGCGGCTTGAACGCTCCGAGAAGCGCATCGCACATAGTAAATACAGGGAGGCTTCCGTGTCTGTGTGCGTGGCAGGCACTCAGTGACCGCTGCCCACTTTACAAGCTGACCAGTCCACGCTACCCATTCACCATACCAAATACATCTCCCTGTCTTAGTCTGCCCGACGCCTAAGCTCTCTGATTTTCCACATGTATGTGGTACATTCACGGGCAGCAGTATCATCAAGATTCTGGTAGCTGGTATAAAGTGGTATAATAGTAAACACGTGGTTTTGTTTCTGTGTGATGTTTATGTAATGACGTAGAGTCATAAACTTGACAGCAGAGCTGCTGCTTGGCCATTAAGGCCAACAGAGCCCACATACTGCACCATTTGTCAAGACAAGGCCATAACCATTTACCTTATAAGATATGGGATAAAGACATGAAGGGGTCAGGGACAAGCAGAGCCCATACACCACCTAAGGTGACCCCCAGTCAGGGTGGGGTACTATGGGGCACAGCGCATGAGATATGAGATGATCATATGTACACTACGCGCCTGTGTGTAGTCATCAAGTTTTCACAAACTTTAATGTCTACCTCTTACTAAAGTGGCCTGTAGGTCATTAAACACAAGCCGATGATGACTGCATACTACTACTGTACTACACTTTATACTGTGAATCACCACTGAACATTTAATGAGTCATTAGATACAACCCTGGAGCTTCTTTTCTATCTGTGCTCCCTCATTACCATAGTAACAACATTTCTCTTGCTTCCTCACTTGAAAGTCTAAACTCCCCTGTTCTGATTTACAAATATGCTTGTCCAAATGGTCATGTTGCAATATGCTTTGAACAAAGATATAACAAGTAAAGGTTAAGATCAACAATCATTCTTGCAGTTTGTCGACCCAATCATTGTTATTGCAATCTGGCAATATTAATGACTTTATGGCCCTGTCCAGTTATTGAGTTAGGACCAGTAGGCTCAGTTGGGCGTCAAGACAGGGTCATCAATTGTAAAAGGGGCTCCCTACACTTTGAACATGCCCGATCACGATTACTAATACTCATCTAGCACCCACTCTGATATCATCCAATCAAATGCTACCCATTTTAATCATCAAACTGACCATAATTATAAATGCTGATTCGGGAAAGAATCATAAATATTCAGTGACATGACTGGTCAGTGTGAGTGGTGGTCATTCTGTGTGGAGGAGCCCCAAGCCCACAGAGCATGGGTAGATAAATGTTTACCTGGTCTGCTGACCACTAAATCCCATACCTAGACTCTTTCTGTCCACAGACACCTTTCATTGTATGCAGTCATGTCTGCTTTCAACCATTAAAATATCAGCTCTTTAAGATTCTTGTCTCTTCCAAAGTATAAAGCGTCTGATACCAAAAGGCATCTTATCATATGGGTTTATTCTAAAGTATTCAGAACAAAGAGTCATGTAAATCCAATAGGTCATATGATCAGCAGTTTATATTATATCTGTAAAAACATGAACATATTACAGATATAGTTCTCCCATCATGTATCTATTGCTCCAGATGACATTAACAACAAAATGAATAATGAGATTAATGACCTTTTTTGGGCTTCAGCTTCAAAGGCTATAAAATGTCTGTGTTTGCTTTTATCTACATCTTTGTTACTCTATGACACCCAGTAGATTTCACTATGTCCTCTTTGACCTAACATCAAGCTACATCCCAAAGGCTTTTTTGATAGCTCATTGTAATGCAAAGTAGTTCTGATACAGTGATTATATTGTAAACCAGATAATGGCAAAGGAAGTACTTAAACTACTCTCATATGTGATTTACTAATATATGCAAGTGTAATTAATAATTGCAGAATTTCCATGTATTTATTCGGATTTAATTTATTAATAATCTCTGTAGTTCACAGCACTGCTGCTCAAACGTATCAAATGTAAAGCATTTGCATTGTGCAGATAATCAAACACACTCCGCTTTTAGCATAATGATGATGGCATGCATTTGCTGGTTTCTATGCAAATCTGGTTAACAGCATCTCAAGAGCTTTTGGATAGTTTATGCACATTTGCCCTTCATTCCTCTTGCTTTCTCCCCTATACGCCTTCTGCAAGAGTAACATGACAGAAAATTAATGCATTTCCACTGGGGTCATCGAGAGCGACATAACTCAAGCAATGCATTAGTAACTGTAGCATGCACTTTACCCTACCCTTTCTAGAGCATTTTGACCAGAGCCAAGCTCACCACCCAGTGAAGTACATACCTATATAACATCAGAGGATGTCATAAGGTCATTGATTCATGTTCTAAAATGCTTTTCAAGATGTAAAGACATACGTTACATATTGATCAAGATTTCAAGCAAAGACATGGCACTGAAAGGGCATGGGGTCTGCTGGTAAAGCCTTCACTGACCAGTGAGCCAGGGTTACTGCTTATTAGGAGCCTTTTAGATAAATGTGTCCATTACTGTCATTACACTTACACAAATGATACACTGGGTTTTCTTTCTGCCCTGGGGCAGCTAGAAAAGACCTTTCAGGCTACTTATCAAGTATATAATAACCTACATGACAGACGAGGGGACAGTTGCACAACACTTTTTGATTGTGTCCGTTATATATGTCATAGAAACAGAGTACTTTTAAAACATGAACCTTGCAGGCAAGGTCAAATCAAATTACACATATGCAAAGAGGTGAGCATGGTGGTTTGGCTGATGAAGAAAAGGGGGAAGTAGTATGTGGTGGTAGTAGGGGCGCACATTAGGCACATAGCGTTCATTACAGGGCAAATTGAACATGGGATGTGCGGTGCATCTTCTTGCTGGTTAATGGCCCTGATGGCGTGGGTCCCCACTCAGTACACTCAGTGCACTGCCACACTGACCACTGGCTACTCAGCTGCCCAAGCCGGCCCTCTCACCATTGTCTATTCAATGCGGGACGTCACCACTGACCACTGGCAATCAGTCATGACTGGCCTAATTAAGTTCGCCAGGGGACAGCACAACTAGCAGGCCAAGATTAATCGGTCTACCATACAGCCCAATTGTTTTCTATATTTCTATTGATATCTCAGGTTACTCATGTCCTTGTATAAGTAATGTTAGTAACACCTTTGTATCAGCTATACCTTCATACATCCTATATATGGGTTCTGTCAGATTGAAGATATCAGGACCTCAAAGGCTTTATCTGGTGAACAGAATGTATTTTATTTTATTCAAAACAATTCCCCCGAGGGCAATCTGTTCACACAGGCATGAATTGGAATTTAATCCATATTGATATGACATTCATATTAGAGGTTTGACTGACCTGAATTAGCAAATGCTGAAAAACCAAATCAGCTAGAAAATCAGATTCGAGGACATTGGCCAGCAACGTAATTCCGATGACAATAGAGAGATTAGGAAACTGACATAGATGATAAAATGACCTTTTGTGGTAATGAGAGTGACTGAGTGACATCATCGACGGCTGTAGCTGAGGGGCAGATGGAGATGTGGTAAAGTTGCTTGGTGTGGAGGACAATGTAAGCAAGTGTGGCTGAATTCTGTGAAAATACTTGCTCACTTGTCATGGTCAATATTTCAAAAAAGGGCCCAAGGCCAACCGAGTGTCCTTCTTGACGCCCTAATACAATAAAATGTAGCTCTATCGATTGTAGACTCCAATATGTTACTTGCACATGAGCCTAGGCCAGTGTAATTTTTGCAATTCAATCAATATTCATCTTTTACAATCTGCCTCATAGCAGACCGCTTATAATGGACCTTCTCTGCCACTTTGTTTGATTATTATTATGATCCACCTGCATAGCAATTTCTATCAAGTTTTTATTGAAACTTATGTCTAGACTGAAAAACTTGTTTTTTTCTTTTCAGAGTATGGATTTGAGCAGAAAAGAACGCGGCAAACATATACGAGATATCAGACGCTGGAGTTAGAGAAAGAGTTCCACTACAATAGGTATTTAACGAGAAGGAGACGGATTGAGATCGCGCATGCGCTAGGCCTAACAGAGAGGCAGATCAAGATTTGGTTCCAGAATAGAAGGATGAAGTGGAAGAAAGAGAACAATGTAGCCAAGCTGACAGGACCAAATGGAGAGAGTGTTGGAGGCTCAAAGCCAGCAGACAGCACAGGAAGTGGCTCTGAGTCAACAGGAGTGGAGTCATCATCATCACCTGTAGGAAGCCCCTCATCAGCAGCATCCCCCACCTCGACCCCCACACACAACACAAGCAGTAGTGACGTCATGTCGCCGGTGACTATGACGTCACCAGACCACATACCCGGGTCAGGGGGGACCATCAGGCCAGGAGTCACCATGGACTCAAACGCTTGACTGATATCCAAAAAACTGTGTCCAGCCAAGCCTGCAAATATGCCGTATTTAAAAAAACATTAAAAGTTACTTGCGGGCTGAGTCCAATGCAAACTTGTCTACATTTTTCAACAGATGGAAATCGTGTCTCATTTATATCCCATGCAAAAAAATGTCCATTTTCTCAAGTTGTGACTCACAGGGTGTCTCAGCATCCTGTAATTTATGCATACTCATTTTCAGCTCCATATAAGGCAGCATGTCCATTCCTATGAGCTCATTTATTCAATTGACAGACCAAATCCTATCCGGAGTCCATTTAAAACATCTTTACTTCCATCTGTAGAAAAATGTTGTCAAGTTTGGCGGAAAGTGTACAAAAATATTGGGAACAAATAGCAAATATTATCAGCATATGTATTATATATATATTTGCCACTCTAATTTATACTGCTGTACATTTTATATGCTACAAACACAATAGATAA
The DNA here is from genome assembly GCA_949316495.1 of Amphiduros pacificus. Classification (NCBI taxonomy): domain Eukaryota; kingdom Metazoa; phylum Annelida; class Polychaeta; order Phyllodocida; family Hesionidae; genus Amphiduros; species Amphiduros pacificus. The sequence continues at coordinate 35,626,025 of OX439002.1, forward strand.
TAAACAGATATTTACCTATTTTCTTATTTGATCAGAGTGATCACGGAGACTGTATTATATGTGCGTTTATACACAGGGAAAAGGTAAATATGTGTTTATTTTGTGATAAGATGCCTTGAAACAGTAGATCTCAACCACAGGTGATTCTGGGCCCCAAGTCTATTTTATATATGACATATATATATATACATTTCCTGTAGGCTGGGAATGTTTCTGGACAGGAAGAAGGGCTAAATTGAAATCCATGGGATATGATGTGCCCTTAGCAGGGCAGTCACTAAATTCAAACAATACACGTAATATACATTGGCATTAAAAACATCGTACTGAATAAACTATCAAATTTCAAACACATTTATCCACCTTTGATTAGATATGACTTTACACATATTTAATTGAAAATCAAAATATAAATAGTCTGTTATAAAATTGCATCACGACTTGAGTCAAACTATAAAAACATAAACATTCTGAAATATTTAAGTGAATCACCCAATCTTAGGACAGTGTTTTGCTCTTATGGAGTGTAACAAGGAGGCAGGTTCCTCAGAACTGTTTGTTGACTATTCTATTAAGGGGGACCTTCATTTAACAGGATAAAAACACAAATAACATGAAACTGAAAAGTAATTACCTTGTAAAAACCTGAAACAAAATTACATCAACAAACCCATCTCATATTTTTGTAACTTTCCGTAATGCTATAATGAGATATTAATCTAATAATGAATTACTCAGGGGGAAACTTACAGACAAGAATCACTTTTGTGTGTGAAACAAAACTCTAATAGCTTTGTAATATAAATGTTTTTGTCGTTCAAATGAGAGAAATAATTGGACACTTTTGGTGATCTACCTCACTCGTGTATTTGACTGTATAGTTCTAGTGATAGTATGCTGACTATTATTATATATGTGAACAAGTTGTATAGAATTATTTGAAAGTGCTAACTTAAGAATCCACAAAACTATTATTGGTGTTTTGTAATATATTTTGTGTTGGAGATAATACGGGTACAGAAGCGATCTCTAATACTGACTGTCATGGAACATCAGAAGACTATATCTTTTCCGGAACAGTGTTTGAGTTTCATACTGTATACTCAGCTAAACTAAGAGCATAATATTTGAACCTTTAATGAGCTAATGGGTTTTTCAATTAAGGTTTGATACCCGGCTTGCTCAGTGGAAATGAATTTCAAATTGCAAATTGATATATGTCAACAATAAAGGAAGCTGCCAGTGCCCGAGTCGGGTCTCTATGAAGATATAGGTGGTTAGCCTCATCACTCGGTTGCCATAGCAACCACTGTCCTCATTTCCGTGAAATACTTGAAATCGATACCAGATGCAGAACGTGCTGATTTCAACTCGTCTGCCATTTGTAGATATCATACAGAGTGCTATGCTAGTTTCAAACTCTGTAACTAATTTCAGCAATGAAGATTTTCAAGATTCCCCCATTGTAAAATGCCTGTGCTTTGTATCCTCAGATATTTGGAGACTCCAATGCTCAGTTCAGGCGTGCTGGTGTAGAAATAGATTTGTGAAAGTGGCTCACAGATGCAAGAATGCTATTAGCGCTGTACAACGCTACCGTAGAATCTGCAATATGAATGCATATTTAATTACTTGGTGAAATGACCTTGTTTACCCAATCGTCTTTAAAAGACACTCGATACCAAAGATTCAGTATAGTAGAAAATGATGTTAGAGCACGAAAATCAAAGTTGGTTTTGATTAGGTTTTCCAGTTGAAATTGCCAATTGTAGCTGATCGGTTGTGGTGATGTGGTGATGTCCATTTCATAGTTAGACAATGTTGCTCGTGTGTTTTCTCAACATTCTGTAATTTCACGCAAAATTTCCATATACATATATGGAAGTTTTTCAACCTTCTGAAAGCTGTTGTAGTCCCGATTTATGTAGCTAATACAGATAGGTCATTGACATTAATCAAATTTGCACCAAAGTATGTATGTATGATTGTATTATACTTGATTTGCTTAATATATTATAATTATCATTAAAAACACTGTAATTTTCAATTGCTCACAAACGGCCCTTTGAATTTGTTTACTTTGCTTTATACAAACAATGCAAAATAGGCACAGAGATGATCATACTCTATATTTGTATTTTACACATGTAATATGGTATTGATGCCAATGGAATATGTATATACTAGTAGTTTATTGTTGGCATTTATATACACATTTACATGATATATTGGAGGTTTACCTTAAAAATATCCACCATTCTGAGTTGCAGTGAACTCCATAGATATTGTAATATTTGGGTCCATGTTATTATATCAGCTACAGGAAGCCATCATAATTATAAAATACAAATGATGCAGTGTGGATGGTAGTCCTATTTCTGATATAGCCAGGCAGATACATAAGTAAAACATATGGCCCAAGTATTTACACAATGTCCAAGGTGTCAATGAGTAGTGTGATGATTGAGTTTAAATGTGATATGGTAGGAGAAAAACGTTGTTGAGCAAAGTGAGTACATGGTCAAGGCAGGGTGGTCTTATATATTATACGTGTTGTCGATTGCTTTAATTTGTCTCCTGCAGCTCAGAGTGGTGTTTAGATCCATGTGATCACATTATGATCCTTTCTCCATTCAAATTGTTATTTCCCCACATTCAAATAATCAATAGCGATCTGCCCATTGTCTGTGCTAATCTTTTCATGTATATTTGTTTTAAAGAAACTCTCCAATATTTGTTTTTCCTCAGAGTGCATTTTGGGAATCATTTAATCGGAAACAGTTTACTTATTTATGTTTAATCATTAGTTACAGAATATACATCTCCAAATTTATTTTCTGCGAAACTGTATTGTGCAAGTTATCTGTGTTTTCCACATATGATTCCATTATATACATATGCATATTTCAGTTTTGTTGATCTAAAAAAACATGTGACCTCAAGGTGCCAGTAATTTTCATTATAAAGAATATCATATTTTCTTATCTTCAAAAGTATGTACTATTCTGGGATTATATTAGGAGTACATCGCTCGTTTATATTTATGTCAAGCAAAAGGATATACCTCATGTGCTTATTATGTTGTTGTTGTTTTCTCTTCATGAAATCCATATTTTGTTTATAACTATAAAACTAGAAACAACTATTTATCATTGTAGTTGCAATATTAACATAGGACAACACTTTGGTCCTGGTAGCAGATGTAACAGTGACAAAAATACTCAAAGTAAAATGTGTGAATGTATAAGGTAAATGATTCTCAATAGATCTGTATTTCCTTTCATTGAAATAGAAAAAGGATTTGTACATTACACATAATGTCCATTTCTATCTGTAATGACATCTCTGCTCATTAAGCTAAAAACTGATATCCTAATGTTTACATGTGTGCTCTGAAATGCGTCCTGGATATGGTGCAATAAAATTATATATTATGAAGTGGGATGTATTGAACTAGTATTACAACATTCAGGGATATATCAAATGTTTTGATATAAACATTTTGTATTTAGAATGTCTCAAACGAGCTAATATATTGAAGCATTGCGAAGTTTTGAGACAAAGAGAGCAGTTTTATTGTTTGACATATTTTCTTTAATTTACACCAAAATATTGAACTTTGAGCTGCCATTATGTCAGTGGCGAAGCGAAGTTTATCCTTACTGAAATAAAATTGATATTGAAATAAGAACATTCCTGTCTGTTTTTCCTCTTCTGTATTAAAATGGACTCTCAAAATATATCAATTGCAATGTTTATATGACGTTCCATAAGATCGTATATCATAGGGGGCTACCTTTATAATAGTTAATTAACAAGTAGAACCTAAATACCAACCTAGCAGGGGGTTCCCAAATGAATTTCTGATTTGTAGTATTTGAAATAGTACATTTACAGGTAGCTTGGTAGGGATATTGGCAGCCTTTTCGAGAGAGCCATAAAGTTTTATGTGTTTGTGAACAAAAAGAGCTTGCCTTGACCCTCACACTAATCAAGAAAAGCAGTATTAAGAGTTGTCAGTGGAGCTGTGGCTTCTGAAGGTGCCGCCTTATTGAGGCAGCAAAGGGCTACACAAAGGGTGTGCCATGGAGTGTGGAGGTGTTCACAACAGTTTGGTGTGTGTAGCCTGACAAGTAATATTGGAATGCCCACAGAAGCAGCTTAGGCTGGTATGAATACTTGAATGATCTTTCCCTACCCTCACAGTCTGAAATACAAAAACACATTGATCTATTAGAGGCAAATAAGGAAAGCTCTGGACAATATGAAGAGTCCAGTGTACCGAGTGACACTCGGGTCCACTTGTGTCTGTCACAGAGAATCCTCTGTGTCTTTCTGTGTGGTTCCCACATTAGGACCTTATTGGGTGTTTGCCACCCACTCAGCAAGATACCCCTGAGAAAGTGTTTTATCATTAAAAGGCCAAGAGCAATATTGGGGGTTTTATTCTTGACAGCACAACTTGATGTTCTTATTATATCTCATTGCCAATATATATTTGCATTGGCAAAATTCAAAACACAAATCAACATCATTAAAAAGAGATCACATACGGGAGGGTTTGCCAGGAACATGGTCTTTGCCTAAAGCCTTCCATTTCCAATACAAAATTGGCTGGGTCACTGGAACATATTTTTATTGTTGTTAAGGTTACAAATACATTCCTCTTCATTTGATGAATGATTCGAAGTCCTTTCAAATATTAACTGGTTAAATTCATCCATTGGCATGGTCCAGCATATACACAGCAACAGACCTATGGAGGACCAGGCCTGCACCACTATCTGTTCTGTCATGTTTATACACACTACAGTGTATCCGCCTGTCCATACCCGTAATGCATCTTCATTCCTTGAAGGGGCTTGCGAATAATTCAACAATGCAAGCTTGTATATTTTGAAAGTGTTTTTCAGGTTTCAACTGAAGTGTTATCTGTAATTACATAAGGGGTGTAGTCCATAGTTTGTAGATGGTTTTTGTCATGCTACATTCTATTCTATCATAACATCAATTTAGAATTTTACTCTCGCAATAACTTTTTGCAACAGCGCAGGGACAAATGCAATTAGTTTGCTATCAATGACATTTGTGGTGCCCTCAATTTGGTTCAGTTTACTCCTTTACCCCCGTGGCCTGTGAGCGCCAAGTCCACAAGTTCTCCTTTGTCCCACAAATTGCTAAATTATTTTATAAGGCTGGCTATCCTGTTTGTGTAGGTACTTTGCAATCACAGGAGGCTGCAAATATAACACTTTTTCTTTCACCCCTAACCCAAAAACCTCTTGAAAGGAGACAGATTCCTCTATCATTTCACCATCGTGTTACTCTCTTTGCAAAAAGGGCAAATGTCACTGGTAGAGTGTGAAGAGGTACCAAGCCTTACCCAGGGTTTGATAGGTTCTTATTCTAAATTTCAACTAGCACGCACAGTAATCTATTGTGCTTTATTTTCTCAGCATCACAGATCTGGGATGTAGGGGTTCTCACTGATTATATACTGACAACGGTGACAATTTATTACCTGCAATAGCACTTTGTACAGGTCAAAGAAATAAGCAATTTGTAGACTTGTGAAAGGTGTATGATAGCATAGGTAGACATCTGTTCCAATGACACGAGACCCTACACCGGTATTAGGGCAAGCTTAATTGTTGCAACAGCTGACATTATACTTACGACATTACACCTTAAAACCTCAAAATGTTACTATAATGGACATGTTGGCAATAAAACAGTGAAAAACATTTACGTAGGCATACATCAGAGCAAACATCACTGACAGTTATTCTTTTCGCGATTCATGTTGTCCCAAAATGAAAAGTGAGAAACATACAGGTATTAATGTACATCGTAATAAATTATTCAAATTCTCTTCTATTTAAATGAAATCTCAATAAATCTAATTTTCTTACAGTTTTCAAGGTCACGCATAATTTGTCACATCCAATCAAATAGATACAGATTTATGTGGTCTCTGGAGACCTTAGATGAGACACACTCTGGCACTGGTCAGTGGCATTGCAGGACCCCCAGCAGGGGTACGAGTCCCATGGGGTGATGGCCAGTCATAGTCGGGCACAACTCTCCACCATTGTCCGCCACTATCACAATCAGAAATATGGCTGGGGCCAGGGTAGACACCGGGAGGAAGCGATACTCATTTACCGGCAAAATGGGAAAAAATGGAAAAAGAGAGAAAATTGCAGGAATGGGTCTTTTTCATTGACATATTTGTATTTTTTTTAGTCTTTGTCATTATTAAAGTGACTGTACGATTGAAAGAATGTGTAAATTTTCATTATATTACATAATAGTTATTGATAACAACTTGGAAAATATTCTACATGCGGAAGAAATAGTAAGGTTTTACTTTTATTGATACCAACTTCAGGTGATGCGCTGCAATTTGAGGTTGCTTGTCTTGACTTGATGTTGTTGTGCACAGCTGTTGTCTTCAACGCTCTGAATAATTTATCCACACTGTACTGCAGCGCCCTCTAACAAGAAATTTGAAGTTTCCCGGGGGAATACTGAGCAAATAACCAAGCAATAATTGTCCATTCCAGATTTTATTAAAGACGTTCATCTCATTAGATAAATATAATGCAAGTTAACTACAGGTTTAAGTATCTATGGATCTAAATAAGATCATTAATATGACCCTATCAACTATGTACCTGTTCACCCTTTCCCTTTGTCAATATCATTGCCAGGAAATCTCAAAATTGGCCAAAGAAAATAAATATTTCGCATGAACTATAATGGGATTTGTTGATTTGTTGACATATGTGTGTGTTTATATAACGCACTTACCTATTGAAGTGATCGTCATTTTTAATTGTGATATGGTATTTATAAACATGGGTGGGATAGAGTGAATCAATTGGGTGATTTAAGGCAGATATATAATATTCTTGAAAATATCTACATTATTTAGGACCACTTTGCAGGTACATTTTAAATCAACTCATGAGTGATGGTATGGGTCTATTATATTTTATATATTAGCAATGAAGAATATCCCTAACTTCAGTGTGTTAATTGAGTGCATATATTTATACGATCAAAGCAGAAAGTCATTCAGGTGATTATTATTAGATTAAAATATACAACAGCAAATAGATTAAATGTGTTAACTTATTAACCTATGGCCAAGAGTGATCATGTGTCATAATTATATGTGTCACATTTACAGCATCATATCATACTAATACATCAATGTCAACTTTCTTAACTAGGTCACTGAAGCCATTAAATGTCAGTGTTTGTAAACATGGTGCTATACTTGTTTACTGCAACAGTTATCAAATTATTGTACATGTTTATACCCAGCCTTGAGTACTGACCCTTTGGAGCACAATTGATTAATATGGAAAATCGATTCTTCGTGGCATTTGCAGGCTTGAAATGAACCAACATCTTTCTTCACGCACTTCATTAATGTATTTCTTCTTCGATGAACATATCCTATTTATATCGAGGGGCATCCCAAACAAAGCTTAATTCCAGTTAAGGAATGCTCCTAAATCTTAAGTTTTGTTTGGGAGCCGATACTTCTTGAGAAGATTACCAGGTTTACTCAAGTGGAGAACGCTAATTCGGGCTGAGATCAATCTAATTTCACCCCAGTGGGCCAACATTCGGCAGTTTCTATGCATCCGGAAGTGTCATTGACCGCTGAGATCTGGGCTGTTTTTATGCCAACCTTCACCCAATGATCATCAAGCATCTCGTATTTGTAGCAAACTGTCCTCAGTGACCCTACTATGAGCACTGCTTCAACCAGGATCCCCCTCATCTAACATTAGATAACTAGGTCACTCAGCCCATAAACAGTTCCAAGTAATGTTTTGCCACACGGCTTGCTTGTTTGCCGTTGCTAGATTGCCCAAAGAAGTGTGAACATGTAAACACAATGAAAAAATATGTGTAGCCATAGGATGTGTTTGCTTTGGTCTTTCACTCTTTGACATTATGTTATTTGTTATATTGATTAACGCAATATTTTGCAGGATTTTCACAGGAATCCTGTTGGAGTGCACATAGCTGTTCACACCTCTCTAACACTAAACCCTCAGCACGACTCAGTGGTGGCGGGTGAAGTATCTATATTAGATTGGATGCTCTCCACAAAATATGAATACCGACATGAGATCATTGACCCTATCTCTGCTCTAAGTTGATTCACAAATACAGCCAATCCATCATATATTGCTGGTTTGGAACATATGCAGAGAAATCGCTTGGGATTATCTTTCCTTAATCTCATGGCCTGATGAAGGTGGCATCTAATGATATTCATGCTGTATTCTCAGTTTACACCTAGGAATTTTACAGATGGGATCAGAAAGAGTAGGTCAGCGGAGAAAAGATCATGATCTTTGAACATCCATTAGCGATGAACCATGCTATGCCTACCACAAGGATCATCCTGAATTTGACGCCTCTACCTGTTATACCTATGCACTATGTAGGTTCACTTGAATCTTCATGACTTCGCTATGTATCAATTACTTTCATAGTCAAACGTGCGCCTTTGCTTTTAATTCTATTAAGTGAAGTGTCATGACTGTGGCTTTTTGCTCAAACAATACTAATAATGGTTTGGTGACTCAGACTAAGTAAATGACATAAACAATCCCCATCAGGGCCCCAAAGGTTAAAGCGGCTTTAGAGCGGATGGAGTGTGGAGGCCCTGAGGGGAACTAATAAGTAGTGAGTTAAGATAGAGGTTACGGGGATCCTCTATGTTTGATCTTAGGAAGAGAAAGACACAGGAATGGGTTGCACCAGCCCAAGGCCCGATGAAGATTGAGAAAAGATGGATGGCTGGCTGCTGCTGCACTGTGTTGCTTGATACCAATGTCATTACCTGAGTTATTACAAGGCTCTTTGATCTAACTGACAACGTCTTTACAGTCAGGTCATTGCTAATGTTAGACACACTTTGATCAAATGTCGGAACATGTTTTACTGTTTTCATCTACTATTTAGTGTAAAGGGAAACAGAGAAATAAACAAGTCACCGAGGATGTAGCTCAAATTGTATCAGATTCCTCATACAATTATAATGAAACAGTCATAATAATACCGTCAATGAAAACAAAAACACTTAAAAAGTAAGGAGAATATTGAATACATGTAACAGCTCTGAATATGAATGCAAATATGACTGATCGTGAAATATTGATAGAATTTAGACTTTCAATGTATATTTGTATATTTAAAGTGTGTATATTTGGAAGGTTTGGACTCAGACATTCAGTACAATTACATTTGTTTAAAAAAAAAAAAAATCAATAAATCTTAAATTTGATAAAAGTTTAAAATTAGGTTATTGAAGGGGTTTACTGAAGGGGTTTTGAAAACCTTTTGAATTTTGGCATTTCTGTTTTGTTTTGTTTTTTGTTATTCTTTTGAAAAAGTGAAATGAATAAGATTTGCGAGGAAAATGTCTATATAATTTGATGATTAACGTTATCTGTAATTTCGGTTTGTAATGAAAAGCGAATATAATTTTCCAAACCTAGATTTGACCTCTGCCTGATTGAACTGTTTCTGTGTGACAATCTATCATAAAATGTAAATCTAGTTCTTATGTTTGTCAAAACCTTCGTTGGTCTGCATGGGTAATCTTTTATTTAATATTGATATCATATCTATTCTCAGTTTATCTTTTGGAAATATGAGGACGAAAATATGTGATGTTTTCATAGATGTTGATGACTCATATTTCTTCACCAATAGATGTCGCTTACACAGGAAGTGACCACCATATTGACTCTGCCTTTGCAGAGGATTATATGAATGTAGACCACCTGTGTGCATCACAGGAAAGAGTGTCTCGAGGTACCAGACTTATCTTCCTCTCTTATGTCATGTCATAAATGCCAAGGATATTGTAAATTTAATAGACGTGTTATTATTGTTCACAATTCTCATTCTGCAATATATTTCCCACATAAAACACAAAAGGTGTAGAAACATCAGGAATGCAAAAGGACATGTGTACTTTGAGTCATATTGCAGTTTTAAGCTCGTGTATGCCTGTCAGCGTTCCTGCGTATGTTGAAATCTATTATATTAAAAATATTATATTTACATGTGGAATATATAAATATGATATTCTCAAAAGCATTAGTTGAAAGCTCATTCAATATAGAATGATGGCATGAATGTTACAAACTACAAATTAAACATGTCTTTTAATTATTATCTTTAAATGTATTGAATGATTCATAACCATCGACACCTGCTCACATGCCTTAGTTGCATTAAAAGGTGTTAAGGCTTTTTTTACCAAAGGCCGTTGAGCAGTTTTAACAGAAATCGGCATTGATTAATCCTAGTAAAAAAATGCATCACATTTACAATAATGACAAATATTTAGAACCTTCTTTGATCCTATCAATTTCCTTAAAATATTCACTATATATTCAATTACTTTTTTATGTATCGAGTTCTTATTTTATGTATCGAATATTCTATTGAATACAGATGTGTAATTTTTATGACTTTTATATCAAAGCAGATTTTTTTATCTAGTCCGTCACAAGAAAAAAGACTTAATGATCCATCTAAAATGTTTGAAAAGATACAAATATATCATTTCACATAGAATGGTATTTGAGGATGTCTTATGACGGTGGCATATATGCCTAACATAACATATATTTATCTGTTGTGTCTGATAACCCACTCAGATAAAATCGCAAAAGCATCTACACAGGTGAAATCGCAATAGAAGTAGAATGTCACCACTATCTGTTAATTGCCAGCCCCTTATGATGATTAAATGTTTAAGCGCCAAATAATGATCCAGTGTTGTCTGTGTTCCCATAACTGAACTCATTAGAGAGATGCTATTCTTTCAGCTTTGCCTTGTCATGCTCTTTGTCAGACTTGAAAAAGCTTTGTGTCAAAATATAATACTGTTTATTGTCATATGAGAATGAAAAACTGCCTGGAGAGCGTTTTCATGTATGTGTGTAGAGATATCGAATGGTAAAGATATAATTAACACTTTCAAATGAAGTAGAATTATAATATTTGTAAACTCTCGTTGAAATAAAACGCCTTTTTCTTCCTAAATGTGACAAACTGGTTACAGCAGAAATTAAAGTTATATTTTAACTAATCAAAAATATTTGTACTCATCTTATATTTCGACAATTGCGGCTATTTAAAGGAATAGCTGTTATTGAATACGTGTGTCACTTTTATTTGGTTTATTTTTCTTAAAGTTCCTCTATTTATAAACCAGTATATCAGAATATCCAGTAGGAAGAAATTAAATCTGTTCTGAACCATAGTTCACCATTTTAGCTTTGAGTTTTGAATTGTGTTTTATATTTAGCTCTTTTGTAAAGATCAGTTATTTATCAACCAGTCAGATCCAAATGCCAGTCATTGTCCGGGCCCTTCAGAGTAAAAGTAAATGCCATTTGGTAAGTCATGAATAAGATCAAAGCCTAAGATTGATGATAGGGTTGCCACAATCACACATGACCAATGGCATCTATGGGTATACCCATTGGTGGTCAAGGCTGGATATCAGTGTTCCTTAACATGGGGTGGCCACGATGGGGGTGGGGGTATCTAGCCCTGGGGTTTCACACTAGGTGTCTCTTCGTGTCTCCTTTGTGGGGTGGACAGTGTCCCCCTCTCATTGGTCAGATTGAGCTAACCACCCCCGAGCATGGGGTCAGGGGTGAGATGTGAATTAGAAATTTGCATGCTGGTTCTAATGCCATCTTACAATGCAACGTGGTAGCCTAATGCATGTAATTAGAACTCCACTCATTTGTTAATGTCACCCTTCGTTTCTTAGTGTTCAATGAAACTAGAATAATTCATTTTGAAATAGCTTGAAAGCCAGAATTATGAACAAAGTATAGGCGACAACATGATCAATCTTTTTTCTTTCTACAAAATTCAAAAGATTATAGCTTACATTCAAACCATGTAGAATCGAAAAGTCCGTTTGTGGTGCCATGAAACTGAATCATCAGGCGTTTAAACTTATTTCGTTGATTTTCATTACATAAAAAAATGAATATGTTTTGTGATTTGTTTACCTTATTTCAATCCCATTTCTGTTTCATGTCTCAAAAGCTGTGTTTGTAAATTTAATAACTAGGTTTTTTGTGGTATTTGTCCTTATCCGTGCATGAATTTGTTGGAAAATATCAAAGCGTGTTGAGGGAGCCAGATTTTGTATACATCGAACATAAAAATTCAAAGAAATAGCCAGAGGCTTTTCAAAACACGAAATGGTCAATTTTGGAAATAAACAATATTTTGAAAAGATACAACAACTTTTTTTTTAGCATGAGGGGGGCAAATTTGCTATCACCAATTGAATAATGCCTGCGTGGGTTTACAAGCCATCCATTTTCCAACAGATCCCAGCAAGACCTATTGAGGAGGAAATTATGTATATATTTTATTCATAGGTGAATTTTGAACACCCTTCATAACTCACCAAGATTAATATAGTTCTTGTTTGCGTGTGTAAGCTTGGAGAAAACACAAACGCAGATAATTACTGAAACGAAAATATTTGAGCGTTTCGAATGTGCTAATTGTACCTCCTTTCTGGCGTCAAATCATTCTTCCATCAATTGTAATTATATCCAAAATAAGTTTCTGAAATAAGTCAAATAATTGTTGAAATTCCAATTTTCACAAACATTTTACTTGAATTAAATAGTTGAAAAACTGAAAATAAAAAGTAGACTGAACCCGGATACCTGCATGACACCTTTGAAATATTTCTGACAATGTTTCATGAGTGGAAATGAGTTATCTGATATGTGTGAACACATGTGAAAATGCGAGAACAAAAGTAGAAATGTGGCCTTGTAATTTATAGGTATATGGGTAGGAAGCAGATATAAAGCTGCAGCATCTGGAGATATAGATATATACGAGAGGTGAAATTCAGCTGAGGTTCAGAGGCGTGGTACTATCACTCAGGTGCCTGCTCTTCCCATTGTGAACAGAATAGATAATTGCAAACCTTTTAAATGATAAAAGCTTTTCTTTTTGGACTAAGGAAGTACAACACATTTATTAGCCTTTTGTTCAATTGCAGCGGAACCGTTTTATCTCATTTTTTTGAATGATTTTGACCAATTCTTCCTCCATATGTGAGAAGCCTCAGAAGATAAATGGCGTCCCCTGATGAATGGATGCAAAGGTAGGGCTCAATTCTGTGTGAAATTATGCAGAGATGTTCGTGTTTTGTCCGTTGTTATACTGGTCAGTGAAAATAGCCTAAAGCAGGACCTCCCTGGAGCCGCATTTTGCAGTGACCACTTGTTCAGTGTATACGTACGCTGCGTCACACACCGACCCATATGTATCGATCCGCTGTGCAAAGTAATCCCACGGGACGTGACGGGGATCCAAGCGTCTGTGCCTATCATTATCTTCACCTGAACCAAAAAATAAACCTCTGATCTACCTCAATTTGGACTGATTGTGCTCTACATGAAAGAAATAGAATGATCAAACACAGCACTTTCGGCCACTGAATAAAATCAGGCAGGACCCTCAGACCTGTAGCGCCAATCTCCCACCGTCCAGGAGGTCATTTAGGGGCTATTTTTCGTTATTGGTAAATAATTCTGAGCACTGTGACATCTTTTCCATGGGAAGTTAGCGAGAAATGGAAAGAATGGCATATCAAGTTTTGCTCATTCGTACAAAATGGGTGTTGGGTTTCTTATAATTGGTGATAAATTCCGGAAATAGGAGTTTAGGTGCAAGGTGCAATATTGCAAATTTAAGCTAAATTTGCATCGCGCCCCCAGCAAAGCAATCTTCTTGGCAATGATATGTTCGAAATGAAATGGCACGAAAGTGTTTGGCGGTGGTTCATTACATTAATGGAAGGATAGGTGGCGTTATTTAGATCATTAGTAGCAGGTGCGAAAGCAAGCCTAGAGAGATTCAGACGGGACAATGAGCGCTGGTTCTAACCACAATGTCTGTGTTCCCCATAGTGATATTATTGACCAGATACTGTCCCTGGTGCCATACACTAACACTTTTCAACATGCATCGCATGCAGCTTGTCATGCCACACAATCAAATGATTATCTTCCTTTTTTCTTTTCTTTTCTTTTTTTGTATTGATATCCTTTTAATTCTTTATTCTAACAACTTTTAATGAAATTGCTTGTTCACAAACTTGGTGGGAAGATCAGCTTTAAAAAAATACATTGATTTATTCATCACAATAGGAATTCGGTTGGTTCAGTGACAGTAAAGGGTTAAGCCAGCGTCTGTCCTTGGAGGGTTATGATCATATTGAAAACACAGGCCATCCATTTCTGGGGCTTACTTAAAATCTGACATTCTGTGATTTTCCTGATTTGTCCGCGTCATTTGTTTCCTCTGAAATCTATCATTTGTTTGACACGAGATGGACAAATTGCAGAAGCTGACACAAAATCAATTTCAAGCTAACTTCACTTAAACAATGTGCTCAAAACGCACTTTTTCGTTCTCGCCTTTTTTGGCAATTATCTACTTTTGCTAAAGGAAAGCATTAAAAGTATCTGGGAAATGTATTTGAATGAGGAGAAAATTGTTTTCAGGGAAAGATAATGCCATTCTCGTATAAACCTGTTTGGTAGGTGCAAGTGCTTGATTGGTAGAAATTGGTAAAGTGACTTTTTTATGTTCACGCCTTTTAAGAGAATAAAAGCGCACGAGGACGTTTCCGTTTCTGGCCAGGAAATGCTTCTTCCCAGCGTGTTACCTTGTCAGAGTTTGGTAGCAGCGCCAAGCAGGTGGGTCTTGGGTAGTTGAGGCATAGATCAGTGCCAACCAAGGGGCGGGACACCATTGGAAAACGCCCAATATTCCACCGTGAGATCTACTTTTGGAAGCTGTCGTGTTCTGCTGTCCACATGTGCGCCACGAGCGCTAGGAAATAGCCTCACAGAAAAACGCTTCAAAAATAGCTAGCTTTGGCAAAAGTTGTTGTGCTGGTGTGACATTTCTTATTGATCAGTGTTCGATTTCTGCAGGAGAGTAAGCCCAGTTGGTGCATAGAGGGCCCTAACTTCCATTATGATAGCGAGGCTTTCAATCGAACAATAACACTTGGGTGGTGATGGAGATATTGTTTTTCTACTGATGAAGGGAATGAATATGGATTGATAGACTTGTCACAATATATGATTGCACAAAATACATTGCATTATCTTGACAGGCTGGAAATGGATGAAAGGAAGGAAAAAAGGGGGAAAACCATGACCCCCAATAGACCAACTAAAAGCCCCTGATAGCCGCGAATCATGATAGACTTTTGGGTTGATGTTAAAAATAGATTATTGTTAATCTGAATCTCTAGAGCAACACAACACTGAGATTATGTAACTCTTTTGGTGAGATAATTCCCAATATGGCAGGAGATATTAGATACAAGCCATTATTCATGTGGGAGATAGCACTTCTGACACAGCTATCGGTGGTTTATTTCAGATAAACCTCCAGGTCCTCATGTGCACCGTCCAGGGAGTCCATAACAAGTACAAAATTCTATGAAAATCAATACACAATTTCTGTAATCAAATCATGGCTTTTGTATAGGGTTTTATGATATCAAATAACAGGCTCTCCCTAAAATGAAAGCCAGTCCTTTTGAACTACTCGCACATCCCCCCAAGCATGGGATGTACCCCAAATATGGAAAGGGGTTTCATTTTTTCATGAATTATTAATGGAAATGAAGGTAGACAATGATTAAGAAATATTTGAATAAATTTACATAGATGCTATCATTGTTTTTAAATCAAGGAAAGATCTGGTTGGGGAATTAGGCACAGACTAGCAGTGAAATATGGATGGTGCTGATTTTTATGTCTGAATAATTGAATCAGAATTTATTTTGACCAATTATTTTGGGATCAAAAACAGGTTTTAATTAGTTGTCAAAATGAAGCACACACAGGCAAGCTATTTATTGTCACCTCTGAATAATTTGGATGGATGGTGCCATTAAGTGCTTCCTTGCATTTTAACCACCTTAATAAGCTTTTAATATTTTATTTTGTATGGATTGTGTATCAATGATCAATCAATTTCACACCCTGTTACAAAGTAGTGTAGATTTCAAGCTTGATTATAACTTATACCGGGAGATATAGACTGCATTTCACTTCGTTGCCTCTTACTCTTAAACGGAACCGCTATTTTTTGTTTTTTCAATTATACTTGGCTTGTAAAGGAAATTAGGGGAAGTGTTTGAAGTCAAAGGCTTGCTGAAGCAAAAATGAAACAAGGAGAATAAGAATGGACAGTAACACCTCTTCGTAGAAACTAACGGGTTTCAAAATGTTGGATTTTTTAAGTTTATTATTATAATGTAGATACTTGTTGGGGTCCAGCTATGATTACATATATTTGTATTCATTTCACCAAATTAAAATTTCATAGTCTCTTTAATTGTGTGCAAAAAGAAAAAAAGAATATATATTCTTGTTAAGATTCATTTTGAAAAGGTGAATTCACTTCATAGTATAATATTTTCTGTGTTTTCACCAGAATATGTTATATTGTTCAATCCCAAATACCGCCAGGTGGCTTAAAGTTGTGGGGGATTATTTTACAAATTTCAAAATTTCATTCAAACTTGTTTTTAGTTCTAGCCCAGTTGGCATTATTTACATAGGGTCTCGAGGTGCTTGGAACCTCCACTGCTAAAAATGTTCTGCACTTTTTTCAAAACTAATTACGGTTTAAAAAATCTTCACTCCAGACATGCAATTTAGGAAAGGTTGAAGTTGACGAAGAATAACTCTACAGTGGATTGCGCAAGTTTTTCACGCTATCATAGTGAATTAGAAGTTACACCTCAATGTGTTGCCAACATAATAACAAAGACTGCGTTCAATTGACTATGTGTTTATTGTCTCTTTTACAAGAATATGTATAATACACCATAACAAAGATGTTTTTTTCTCCAAATTTGAGATTGATGTTATAATTTGAAAGATATATAACCTTTATTCTTTACAAAGCACTTCAAATTCGAAGTTATCTTTTATATCTTCCTTCAATGGCTAAGATATGGATCATTGAAAAAAAACATACACATATTTAAGAAAAGCTATCTGACGGATTACACTGGACCATGTCTAATGAGTTAGATTTTAAATGTATTTCATTGAGATAAGGGTATACAATTTCAATTCTAACTTCCCGTGTCATCCAGCGCTCATATAACAAAATCAATTTGTTGCTGAATGATTCAAATAAATCCGTGACAAAAAAAAGTTTTTAAAATGTAAAGACCAAACATAATTGACAGGAAATTAATATTGTCCATCTAAATCTTTTTGAAAAAGTTGGCGAAGTAGCTAATAGTGTGTTAGTGAGGATTTGATTGTAAGAAGGGTGATGTATCTGAGATGTTGAGCACGTGTGGAGACAATAGTGAAGGTCAGGTCCACAACTTTGTGAACACCCTCGTAGTGTTAAAGCTTTCTCTTCACCCGTCCTCGACCCACACTAATAATCATGCCTGTGTCATTCACGTGCTTTTGTCCCTCCTAAATGCCCCAGTTGCAGCAGTATCCCATCAAACTGACCATAAATCTGCCATCCCTTCCCCTCTCACTGTCTGTCTCTTCCTTTCTCCTTTATGAACACTGCCTGTGTCATCATGGTACTTCGGGGTCACTCCACTAAGTGCCTATACAACCAGCCTTACAAAAAACAGGCTCTATTATTATAATAACACCCTATGTTCAATTTCTACAGCGATACCCTGTCCAGCTTCACCCATGACCTTTCTCCCCGACCCATCTCGACGCGCTGTGGGTCATCACAACCCTGTAGGCCACCCCTAAAATTCCCCTCCCTAACTTTGTCCCATACCGCCCCCTCCCATCTCAGACTTCCCCTGGTCTATTCCGGGGGTCAAGTATCCGTCACCAGATAGAGGATCAGTCCTATAGACTGACACTATTATTTTGTTCACATCTTCTTTATGGCGTGAGGCCTTTCATCTTGGCCTCCTACCGGGAGAATTTGTGCTACATGGCCTACCCCTGCCTTCACCAAGTAATTTGATAGCAAAGTTTTCAGACAGTGATAAATCAGGCATTGTGAGCTCGCACAAACCATTGCTAGAATAACTTTTATTGCTGATCCATACTTCTCATTTATTTATGAGATTGGTCTCGGGTATTTTAACATGGCCTGACTAATTAAACCCGTGAAGTATTCACAAAAGTGTTCCCAAGACCAGGAGATGACCATTCCCACGTAAATATGTAGAACGAAATGAATGTGCAATCTCACATGATCACAGGAAGCTTTTTTTTTGTTTTTATTTTTGTTTTTTTTTGTTGGTTTTTGTATGTTTGTTTTGGGTTTTTTTAGGCTTTTGTTTTGTTTTGTCTATATTTCAAGCTTCATTGTCGCAATATTGCTAACAGCGGTTCAGATTTTCAGACTTTTTGTGTTGTGAGTGGTTTGTTGGGAATTTGTATATAAATTATTATCATCCTTTATCTGTATGTTTATGTCTATCAAATGAGTACAATTTTCTATTATATTTTATATTTTACTCTCCTAAATGATATTGCCAATTGAAGGTTTTACGAAAATAAAACTATTCTAAATATTTGTAATATGAGGGGTATGTAACAAAGCTATATTTTATCGTCATTTATTTTTATGTTTATATATGTCAGACGAGTGCAATGTCATATATCCCATTGCCATCAAAGATAGAACAGACCCATTAGGTCAATCAGCCATTTTGAATTGTAACCTGTTCTATTTCTTATCATCGGAATCTTTTTAACCTTCTGTAGTGAATATAAGGCGTCTCCATTTACAAAGTAATCCGGTTTGCTAGATATGAACATAATATAAAAGCAAATACCCTGTATGACAGGGTCTATGATAAAAGGCAAGGGTGATATGTGTGGAGGACTTGTCGCAGATGTGTACTTAAGCCATGACTAATATGTTCCATATCTGTGTCTTGTTAGCCAGGGTATGAGCGATTGTTTGAAGGGCCCTCTTAAGTGACCCCCTCCCCCAGTAACCCGGCGTGATCCTAGGTCAGACGTTAATCCACCACAAACACACCATTCCCTTATCACTGACCTGGGTAAGCCAAATGCAAAGAAAGGATTTTGTCTGAATCACAGATATTACAAAATCTTTGCTAAAATAGTTATGAAATTTTCAGAAAAAAAAAACTTGTTAGCACTTAAGAAATTACTATTCATTGAGTGTTGATTGTTTGCCGCCCATGATATTGTGAAGGCACTGGCTCGTACCCTGGGGAGGAAACCCATTCTGCATGGTCCAACCAAAGAGCTTCGATCCGCTGACCAAACTGCAAGATCCGGGTCAGAGAATTCCACACAGGGCAGTGTCATTGATGACCAGGTCCATTTCCCCTTGTCAGTGTCATTGAAATCGAAGCCAATGACCAGCCCAGCGTCCAAAAATGATCACCCCCTCCCGTGGCCAAACAATTGACATGTGTTTGCAATAAGTACAAGAGCTTTGTTAAGGCTGGAGGTCTGCATATCTTGTAAAAGGCATAACCATAGCTTCATCAATCATGAGTTATTCACAAATTAGAAGAATAGTTCTTAGGAGTTTCATTTCATTATTTTTTTCGTTTGTTTAGACACGAAAAAGCAATTTGCCATTTCAGGGAATTCACACACGACTGGATGACAATATGCATTGTCATGTTCGAATATTTGTTATATGATTCGTTTACACGCTTCAAGTTATCAAATACCCAAATCAGGCTCGAAAAAAATAAACTAAGCTATCAAACTGTCTGAAATATGATGATAAATCTATCTTTAACATCGTGCCTTGGACATTATCTTGAATGGATTTCAACTTGGTACATTTGTTTGCTGTCTCCAAAGTAAGGACAATAATAAATGCAGTTGCAAAGACTTTTCTGTGATTTCAGTGCAAGATAGAGTGGACATCGTCATCCATCAATTTCTTTGAATATTTTTCTGTGTGAAAATTTATCCCATCTTTCTGCCATTGTTTTCTTTTCTCTTCGGCATCCTCCCTTGTACCATCATTTGTTTGCATTGGTTTTCAGATATCTTCTAACAATCTTTCAAAAACTTGCATGACAAAGTTGAAGGTTTTGTGAGCTCATCCCATTTTCAGGGTTCCTTTGTCCCATGCATCATTTGAATTCCTTGTTGTTGTGTAGGAATTGATTAAGCAGAAACTTCACTATCTGCTCCAAATTAGTTAGTCTTGACACCTGCCCTCTACTAACATATCGTGTTTTTGTTGCATTTCCCACCAAAACGAGATCATGATGTGACAGATACTGGTGGCGTTTCTGACAGATACAAATATATTTCCCCTGCCCAAACTGCTGGTTTGGCCTATCTTTACACGCACAATGCTGTGAAAATGACATATGCTAAGCTTCACTTTGCCACTGGGCACTGAGAAGGTTTACTGGACATAAGTGGCCATGGGGCACAGCTTGGGCTTTCATGTAGTAACACCTCACAGTGTTGGCAAGATCTTCCATCGTTTATGTTAATTTGTAATTAATATTAGCCCCTGGTGAAATGCTTTAAGGGTTCTCATTTTGGGTTGAGCGAATATGAGTTATATACATTCATGTGAAGTTTGGTTAGAATCAGAGTAATATTGAGCATATACATCCATTTCCTTAACTTAAAATTTTTTTTTTTACCTTAACAATAAAGGTGCCAGAAAATGAAAGGCGTTTATTCTATATTCTTAATTGAATTCATGAATGATAACTTGTAACTTTTGAATAAAATATGCGCTAATTTTGATGGTGTAGTGTTGAAAAGTGTTTATCTTTAAGAAGGTCTATTGGGGAGGGGGGAGCCTGACTAAAGCCTGGTCGGCCATCTTTGACCTGGGTCACATGCACGCTCACTTGGTCTCTGATTGGTCAGTCGGATATGTGCCTTATCTAGCGCGTGACCACGGGCAAGGTCATCGACATCAATTTCATCTAGCTTGGATGCCCAGCGTGAAGTCTATGGTAGATGGACTTGGTGAGAGAAATCAAGCGAAAGAAAACATGACTGTCCAACTGCAATCAAATAAAAACTAAGCACGAACTCTGACCCAAAATGCATAAAATTTACAAGTCATTGTGGATACAACGAAAGGAAATAACCGTAGCTTAATTCCGTAGCCGCAAACTCTGATAAGATATTGACAACCATTAATAACAAAAACAATTTTGTCATGATTTTCTCATTTTTCCTTTCTGGTTCCCAATGGAAATGAGATATAATTTGTGCCATTAAGCATAACCTCAAGGCAAGCTGGAATGGCCAGGACTTAGAGAGGAGAGCACGAATTGATCGTGTAAGATATTGGATGTAACAAAGACAGAATGACACGAGATTCTTGGAGTAGAAAGCTGTAATCAAGCAGTTAAGGGACTCGAAATTCATTCCATTTGTGGCATGTGATAGCTGAAAACACCTGCATGCTCTAATTCCCTGTGTCTTCGGGCAACAGAGAGGGATTGTGGGACATCGAAATGTGATTTGAGTCCCGGACTGGGAATGAAATTGGTGCTGAAAAAGACACCAGCATGTAGAGCTTTGTCATGTTCATTTCAAGTCTCGTGGAAGGTGTAATTTCAAGCAGTGGCAATTACGCCCCCGGTGAGTGGGACAAGCTCCAGCCCATCAGCAGCATCTTTGCCAGCAATTGCAGGCAGTGTAAGGGGTTGCCCTACTTCCCCTTGCTCTTTGAGGCCATGTGGAGAAGTCGTGAAATATTAATACCATTTTAATAGAGTGAGCCTGTAGGGATGTTAAGGCGTCATCAATTTGAGCGATGACAATGGTGGTGGCCACCAGTAATGATCCTCTCACCCCGTCCCCTCAGTCCTCCTCGGCAACCACCTAAATCATCCGGCTCTCTCTCTCAAAACACAACCACTTCAATCTCGCCACTACAAACATATCGCATTGCATTTCTTTATGTCGTTTTCCGTTTTCTTTTCAAAGAAAATTCAGGAGATGCATCGCGCGCCTTTCACGAGGAAAGAAATGAACGTCATTTTTCATGCAAGGAAAGGGCCTTCAGACGTCATTTGGTTTGGCGTGCTGGGCATATGAAAACGTCTGTATTTTGCAACGTTTACTGGACTGTTTAGCCCTGGGGCATTTCGTTAAGTTGTTGATGGTGCAGAGGTAGAGAGATGGGATACGACGGGGCCTGGGGAAAGGACAGGGAAGTTGCATATGGCTGAGGTGCCTGGCATCATCACTCAGCGCCCTTCAGACAGCCTCCCTCCCCTCCCCTCTCCCCACCTCTCCCCCTGCATGCCCGCTAAGTAATGCGACCTCGCCCTGCCAGATCCTGAATATTGAAGCTACATCACTCGGGTCAGTCCGTGTAGCATGAAAGCCACAGCGCTCAACCAGCAAGCAAGTTGTAATTTACATGGAAGTGATAATTCAGCACCACAATTCTTGGTGAGGCGTGGTTGAGTCTCTTCCGCACCTTTCCATTTGTGTGGGGCCCCTGTCAGTAGCAAACAACACCAATAAATCCCAGCTTGCCAACACTAGCCACTCAATCACACCCCCGGTGGACTGGTTTGATCTCACACAGTTCAAATTAGAAAGAAATATCTGCGAAATATGACATTGTAATTGACACGGTATAATTTCTGAGATCAAAGGACATAGTCCTTGGCTCCACCCCTCTGAGACCATAATGACCTCGCCGACTACCTGTCCTCGCCTCCAATCAGTGCCCTGAGTCACGTGCTTCCAAATACATCACAACTTAGCTCACAAATTACAAAACACCACACCACTAATTGCAAAATATGACATTTGAAATCTAACATTTTGGAAGATAGAACATGGTCCAGTCATTAATTCTTGTCGGAAAAGTTCGTTTCTGCAAAAGCAGTCATTATTTTGGACATTTTAACTCACCATATCACAGCAAAGGCAGAACGGGTACTCACCTGTGTAAACTAGTATTATCTACTTACCTCCACTCATATGTATATTTTCGCACATTTTAAAAAGTCAAAAATGTATTTTTTTCCAAGAAATGTAATTAAACCTTAATGCAGGAAATGACTAAAGCATAAAACAGATTTATAAATTCTTTTTTCCTTTTTTAAAGGTATTAACTATTTTGTTATTGATCACAAGCTATATGTATGTACAATTCGACACAAATCACTTTCTGTGGCAACATTAATATCAAAAGCACCTCCACTAATTCAGATATACATAAATAAAAATAATGGAATCATGAATAGCTTATTAGGTCTTATTGGTGCCTTTTCCTTTCATCATCAAATTATATTCATTTTAACACCTTCCTTGTTAATCAATCAATTGTTTTCTCAGCATGTCTGTTACACCAAACACCCAAAAAACAAGAAGTCTTTTTTTCGCAAACTTTGGTTGAAGGCTTCTATCATGGTAAGGGATCCAAACATCATTCCATATTTAGATATTGAAGGGATGCAGTTCCTCTCATGTGTGAGCATGCGCAGTGGGAGGTAGGTCGAGTGTCATCACCTGAAAGTAGAGAATAATGGTCGTACAATTATGAAGGCTGGCAAGGCACGTGATTTATGCTCCCTTGATGGGTATAGTCATTAGACAATACTTTTATTGCGTTTTTATCGCATCCCACTTGTATGGGCCGACTAAACATGTAATGAGAATTTGTACTTGGTGTTTTTAGGTAGCAGCATACACTTGTGGTGCGCGAATATGGAAGCTGTGATTAGTGCGATGAATGATAAGCTCATGTAAGAAGGCTCAAATGTGAGTCTGCAAGGCTCTCAACGACCATAAAATAACTTTAGCGTATCAATCAGGCTTGCTTTCTAAAAACATGCTATTGTCAGGGTTAAATCCCCATTCTTGCTTGGTGGCAGCGTGAGCTTTGTTGGGCCGTAGTTACGTGGTCGGGGTCTGCTCTGGGGGACCGTTAGCCTTCCTCCCAGGACGCTCGTTGTGTCCTCCGCCCTGCACCATCAGGTACGCAGGCCTTTCTCCACAAGTCTCAGCTCAAACTCCCAACCTCCCTCAATCTCCAACCAAACTCTCGTCAAACCTCACCAAACTCTCATCAGCGGCTTCCCTGCCTCTCCTAACTACTCTCATCTGAGATATCTTCGCTCTCCACAGAAAAGTCCCCCCTTCTTCAGCTTCTCTCCTTAATTAAGACGCGTCAATAAGCCAGCTGAATTAATTGAAAATCTTCTCTTCTCACAAGGGGAGAAAAAGAAAAAGCTGCAAAAATTAATTTACAGCCTTGAATGGTGAGCAGTTTTTTTGTTGGGTTCTATTTTTTCTGGGCCTTTGAAGTGTGAAAAGTGTTGCTTGGTGGCTTCTCTTCATGCTTGAGGGTTATAAATGGGAATGACACAAGTTTGAAGGTGGCAGAAAAAATAACACTGAGCTAGGGTTCTAGAGACACGGGTTAAGTTTAGAGTGTCTGTCTGTTTTATTTAGTGCTTGTCCTGAGGGTGGAGATCAAGGTGTAATAAGTACCTATAGATATAATCAGGTTGGTTTAGGTGTGGGGTTTTTACTGCAGGCTTCAGCCGGGCCGGGATGCCAGACACTGCATGATGTACGGGGTACACAGGGCGTTCTGCCCAGCCAGCTTCGCAGTCCCGTGTGGAAGAAAAACTTGTGAAAAAGACACGGTATCCCTGCACAACCAGGCAGTAATTCTCACCACCGTGACAGTGCTACAGTTTATGATGAAAAGTCACGGAACACTTTCCCCCAAGCTGTACAGTCTGCATGTAGGCTATGTCTGGAAGGAAGATAAAACCTTTGCTTGTTTTGAAAGCTTAATTTCCACCACTTGCAATGTAGCTACCCATATTATAAGCAATGTGCATGCCCCATGGTATCTAAATAACGTGTCACTTATTGTATTTCATATCATCAGCAATAGTGAAGTACAGATGTGCAGATGTCAGACAACACTCAGCATGAAAGCTGCCCCTGGATCAAGATGGGGCCTCTCAGATTGACCCTAGCATTTGACGGGGAGAAAGGGCCTTTGTAGCCGATAGGGTTATTGAGAGGTATACCATAACACTATGGCCAAAGTGAAGGTAATAGCCTGCAGGTCAAACACCTTTCCCCTTTGTTAGCACCTTGTTCCAGGTCAGCCAACCTGGGAAGATACCTTCTATGCCATGTATAATAGCAAGAAACTTTCCCATCTATATCCCAGTAGAGTTGTCATCAACATAATGCTATGCTTGGTGCCATGCATTTAATTCTTATTATTACATTCTATGACCCTTTTATCGTATTTAAAAAGGCTTTAATAAGTCAATTGAGAGGTTATAAGGAGGCAATTGTATTCAGCACAATGTAAGCCAACTCAAGAGATTTTCTGTGACAAAGAATGAGCTTAAATATGGTCCTAGATTTTAGCATAGTCGTAAATCGTGGACATGTCTAAAACTTTGCCGGCAAGTAAGGTTTGTGGCTGCAGTTTGGCCGCATAATGTCAGATTGTTGGCGGAATCCCGAGCTTGGAGCGCGGCAGCACCGCCCAATGGCTCATTAAAAACAACCCTAGCTCTCCCTTCAAACTGAGGAGCATCGCCAATACTTGGCAGCCAGAAAAAAAAGCCAACCTGAAGAAGCCCTAAAGTCAACGCTTATTTATGACCGATAGGAAATTTTAATGCAGAAAGCTGAACTAGGAACAGATTGCAACAGCTTGTGCAAGCCTATCGGACTTATTGCGCCCAGAAAAAGGCGCTCTGTAAAATAGGCGGGTGTGGCTGTGCATCTGACAACACTATTGTTATAAGGTTATCACAGAACGTATAACGTGCCCGGCACTCAGCATCATCAACTCTGCTCAGGTAAGCAAATGCTCATAGCAATTTTGGCCAGATCTTTTCATGTTAGCTTTGCTTCGTTATTAGTGAATACAGGGTGAAGGTTTCAGTGAATGAGATTCTGTTTGGAGTTTATCGTACTAGTAGACATCATATCATGGTATTTTTTCTTACCAACACGTTCACCATGCTGTAGCCAAGAAACTGACGAATGGAAGGCAAGGTGAGCAAGAGGCCCGGGTGAACCCGGGAGTAACTGCATTATCGCTCAGCACAAGTTGCGCTTTTTTCACGTCATAAATTGTTTTGCTTATATTAGTTAAGGCGGCAGTAATGGCATGGTGAGTGTTCTCCATGGGTCGTAGGCCACTGATAGCAGCTTCGTCACAAGGCTTGTTGTGAAAACGTCAAAAAGAGTCCCGACCCGCCACACTTGGTTTGCCCATAAAACTGTAATAAAAACCCATGGCCGTGCATTTTGGCATAAATCAGTCTATATTGACTAGGCCTGGATATATGAGGGGGTTGGATGACTGGCTGGTGGCCTCGCCTGCCCTAGTATGTGCTCTATAGCTTCATTACCACAAACCAGCTTGGAACACCACCAAGTTGCCACACAAACATCGAATTTTCATTAGGGAGAAAATGCAGCAGGCACCGAGGCAAGTTGTGAGCCCGAGTCAGCGGCAATCGCTCAAGTGGCACAAGCTTCCATAATATCGGGACGTACCTCATTTTGGGGGAGATCTGTTACATGAATATTTAAATGTAGTAGGAGGCTTGCTAGAAGTGCTGATGCTGATGTCTAGTGAAATCGCAACGCCACCACAGCGGTGGCAGGAAAGTTTGTGCAACCTTCCCAGCCACGACGCGGCCACACGGCACAACTGGCGATTTATCGGCCGCTAAAATTATTCCTTGTGCTGATCACTGAACGTACTGGTCAATTGTGACTTACTCTCCGCCATTTTTTCTTGACAGACTGCCCGGGCCGTGAACCTGAGGGGGCAAGCTACCTCCACCAGTGGCCGTCAACGAATTCTCTCCACACCGAGAGGTAAGCATAACTTTCTCCATTGCAAACTTGCCATTCCAATCTAAACTTGAAAGCTAATGACTACATTTACGAGTGCGGTTGATAAATGTTGCAATGAATTATTATGGGGAGGGGAGGGGGGCAAGTGTTTGGGGTCAGTGTAGAGGGTGAAGTCCGCCATTTTCCTCAGTGGTTAGTTATGGAGGTCAGGGGAGGTAATGTACCCTAGACCACAACACTGCTCCTGGATTTGCTTTGCCATATAATGGGAGCACACACGTGCTTCTCTGATAACGATCAAATGAAACATACACCATCATCATCCATCAAGGAATTTTTTCTTTTTTCATTTAAGAAAAAATGTTTGAGTCGTAAACTGGCGCAAAGCAGCAGCGTTATGTCTTTTATAAAGTAGAAGTGTTTTGTTTCTCTTTGATGTCAACAAAATATCAGAGTTGTGGTTGATAACGGGCTATCTCTGCTGATAAGATCTACATTGACCTCAATAATTTGCTCCACTCCTCTGTCTTAGGATAAAGTTATTTGACATAATTACATGCTTTTAATTTCATCAAGCAATTTATATCACTGTTTGCAATTTCCATTAGCAGTAAAAGAAATCAAACATCAGATGTAGATATTAATTAAAACTAAGACAGTACAGTTGACATGTTAAATATCGATGCATTGTATGCATGGGACTAATTCAATGTTTCCAAACACTTCCAATAAACCTCTTATCACATTGCCATTCATTAATACATCACAGCAGTCAAATCACCTTCTTTCATCCATTTTATTAATGACAGAATTTATTCCCAGTACAAAAAGCCACTGTCTTCCTCACCCGGTTCATTCCAATTTTGTTCATTGCTTCTAGATTAATTGCATACAATCTAGATAGCCCAGCAGATTGTGCAACTGGTGAGATAAAATTGATGTGATGTGTGAAGAGCAATGGAAGTCTTTGGCTCTATGAAGTGGTAATGTGATAATTTATGGAAGTGTAAGGCTATACAAAGTGATATGTAGTGTGGATGGACCATCAGGGCTCTTTAGCACTCCATAGTGTGATAAAGTGGGCTTTATATTGATAGAGAATTCCATGGTAAATGTCCTCAGATGTTAAAAGGGACTGCAATCATGCACATTGTCTCTCAGACACTCCTCATCTAGATATCTACCTACCTAAGAGCCCCACACAAGCACTTTCCACTGTGTCTGAAACACCAAATCTGGTTGGTAGACAGGGCTATACAATATACATTATGATGACTAAAATATATGGGCTGTCAGCAGTGCTTTGAATCAACCTACCACCTCCCACTTTTAGCAGGAAAATTGCCAAGCAGTTATCCAAGTCAATTTTCTATGCTGTCTGGCACAAATCAATAGTATGTGTAGGTACCAGATATATCATATTAGTAGCTGATTATGATTGGTAATCTTGTCATCAGCTGTAGTGATGTCCTACTAAACAATAGGCAACAACTGGGCCACACAAAATTGAAATTTGCAGCTTTTATTGATGTGGGCATTGTGAGTGGTGCCTGAGCACATTCTCATTCTGCAGATAAGGCAGTATCAGGCTTGGCAATCAAGGGACAGGCCCAGAAATGGCCATAAACAACTGTATAAAATCCAGCAGAAACGTGAGCTGAAATGCAAGCCTAGTCTGCTATTGATCATGGATGGGACCCACACCCAGGGTTTCTATTAGCATATCATAATGACAAAACTCATCGCAACTATCCTCAGAGGGACTCACAGTGAAAAATGATATCTCCTGACCTATGTCCTAATCCCTGCAAACTGGCTTTTGAAAGTCTCTTGAGTCATGTTTGGTTTGCTAGATTTCGATTATGATTTCAATGACAAATTTCTATGTTTTTTAAGGGGTGTGGAATTCATAAAACTTCAGATCCATGACATAAGAATTGTGAGACATGCACATTTATATGTGGAATCAACAGAGACCAATTAGCGCAGACGACGTGTGGTCTTTTGTCGTGTTTCAAGAGCAATTAGTCTCAATTATGGGCGATTATTGTGTTTAAAGGGGCCATTGTCAGAAGATTGTCCCGAAATGAGAAAATTCCCATCAGGTCCTTCTTGAATGGAGGTCATGTGATATAGGAGAGTGAATACAGAAGATAATTATCTATGTGGTCAGCAAGTGTGTCGGATGGATGCACATGGCTTGGCCTGGCCTGGCCTGACTCTATAAAAGAAGAAAGTGATTATTGTTTGCTTCCAGAGCATACACATGAGTGGGAGTAAGATAACTTGAAATGCTGAAGATGTAGCGTGGAGAGGTTTTTGACCAAGCAGGCCCAGTGTCTGTCTGTATGCTAAGTACAGTTTCTCTCCATGCTAAACAGCCTGCTACTCTACCGCAGAACACGCTGCCTACTGCAAACTAGCAATGCCAGGCCATCATGTGTTTCCACACGTATTCCTACCCCAGTCCCAGAGAGTGCAGCAGTGGCAAGACTACATCGTTTGTGGTGTATCTCCGCACTGCACTCAGTTGAGTTGTGAGCCATACTCGACCCAGTTTGACCCAAAACACAAGCCAATGGCGGGAGCTTTGGATACTGACAGCTCCTGTCTCCAGTGTTTATGCCAGCCTGTAGCATCTGTGGGGCATCCCATACTTAAACCTGGGGTAGAGTTGGCTGCCTAAGTTTGCTATATACCCCTACATGCCAAAATCCACTATTTGTGCAGTGAAGATTCTTCTTAAATATGGGAGAATCTTAACCAAAATGACCAGAATTGTATGCTTCAGCCATGCAAGTTGTGGTTGGCGACAAGCAGCAAGATGGGGGCCATGACAGCTCGTGTGTGCTAACATAGACGACAGTTTAGATATTTTGACACCAAAATATCACATCCAGACCCCTGATGGTCCCTCTATAGACCCACCACACTTCATTTTACTGAATTATGTTGAATTATGTGAAATTGTAAGCACAATATCTATCTGTATGTATTTAACCTTGTGTTATGTGTTGGGGCCTGTGATTGGCCGCGCGCCAGTCACGTGGCCCCAGACTGCTCCATATATGGGTTAATGTTTCTTTAGGGTTGTAAAAGCGGTCGGTTGATCGGCGCACTCATAATTCATCGTACACAAGCGGACTTCCGACGCTCCAACTCCAGTTGGCACTAAATCACGGCCTCCAAATGAGCTCGTATTTTGTGAACTCTCTAACGACTTGCTATAACCAAGGCGTCGGAGATGGCGGAGGGGGAGACGCTGGAAGGGACTACCCCCAGACTGGGTCTCCATACCGGGCCTACTCTAACCCCTCATATCCGTACGGATCACCCAGTCCCAACACGGGGCAAAATGGCGACTACTACATGACCCATAGACTAAGTCACCCTCCACTTGGACGGGACACTGTCAGTCCTCCTAACAACGTCATGGGAACAGAAAGTACAGGCACAACGCCGACGTCAAACACCAATGTGACGGACTATAGCACCACGTCTCGGTACAGAGCGGGCAGTAACAACAGCACAAACAGTAGTGAGTTGAGTCCCATAGATTCCTCGCCGCAACCTCCGCAGCAGACCGCCAACAACACACCAATCTCCGCCAACACGACGAGCTCCTCTACCGTGCCCAGCCCAGACAGCTCCCAGTCTCCTCCGGCGTCAAACAACCAAAGCCAGAGCCAAACGTCAACAGAGTCTGGATCCCCGCCCCCAGGACAGAACAACTCTGCCGAGTCTCCCACCGCCAACCAGCCCCATATCTACCCCTGGATGAGGAGAATGCACGTTGGCCATGGTAAAAACCTTCTGCCATTTTCTCTGCTAACGCTAGTCTGTGGGAACCGCATGGTACCTTGTTATACTCGCTACTCCCCCTAACGTTTAACACCTGCAACCTGACGCAATAGCTTTTTTCTTGCATGTTTTACAGTTAGTTTTTACACAGCCCATCACGTTTACTACCACTAGGTGTTACAGTGCTTAGCTTTATTGCTCTTTAATGACCATTACCCCCAATAAGGGGGCAATAAATGACCATAACCATTGACTCCCCCGCACGATAACTTATGCTTCCCTGCATGGCTGCTCACTATTTTTTTTCATCCTAAGATTATTTATCGCCATTAACTCTATTTGTAGATAAACATAGCCACGTGTGTGTAGTTGTTGGTAGCTGTAACATGTATATTAATCAATGTCATGATAACTGACCTACTTTCACACTGACCACATTATTGCATTAAGGCAATTAAGGTTATGGCTCCTGCTAGCATCTGAATTCACCCATCCCTGCTCACGACTTTGCCCAGCCTCAGCTCTGCGTTTTCACACCAATCGTTTTCTAATAGCCCCATCAATTTCAATTGCGTAAACCCAAAGGAGCTGGAAAATCCTCCTGGATGTATGACAGATTTCATGTGGAAATCTACATGACAAAATGGGCCCCATGTTCCTAACCCTATCTCCTTCTCAGCACAGAGCACGTTAACATTTTGCATAGCGACTGCCTTCCAGCAAAGAAACTCAGCGGGAGTAATCTACTTTCGCCCTCCATTATTTCTACTCTTTTTCATAAGCCTATTCATCAAGATATGGAAATTTCGCAATCTTTTTGGCATTTATTCCAACTCATGACACTAATAGCAAAACAGTACACTCATTCAACTAATGTTATTTCAAATTATTGTTCCTCATTTAATTTGCCCTTTTTCTGCATGTTTCTTTCAGGGAGTAATCCTGTTTCTCATAATTTAATTTAGAGAGAAGTGTGATGCTCTATTGTTGTCAAGTGCTGAGTGTTGTTAGAAGAAAGTGTGTGAAATATGGCTGTGGTCCTACCTGTGTTTTATTTCCATTAGACTTTCTTTGAGGACAGACACTTCTGACTCTGGTCAACACCTGAAACACAATTAAGTTAATAGATTGTTAGAATATAATACTCACACATTATCCTTATTTTTTTGTTATTGAATTAAATTTAATTCAGGTTTTTATTAACTTTAAAGACAGTTTGGTTTTTAATTCTTTTTGTTAAGTTTTTACTCTTAAAACAATTCTTGATAACATTTAACTTAAGAAGTTTTTTAAAACCTTTCTTTTAGTATATCAGAGTCAAAGCATAAGAAACCATGACAACACAATGAAGCCTACATCATAAATCTACCTATTTAGGCCATGTCAAGTGTACAGCACAAAAGAGCCCAATCCTATAGAAGAGAAGCTATTTATTGTATAAAATATTGAATATGGGAAGCACAGCTGGCCACCTGAATCCAACAGCAATACACACGATGCCCTAATAATTGCCAAATAGAATTTCATTATGGCTCTTAGTACAGTTGGGTCACGTTGTTCACTGACCTCAGCAACTGACACCATGTTTATATCTGACCATCTTGTCGCACCTGTATGGGTAAGTGAGCTGGGTGTCATTGACTTATCCATCAGACATGCATCATTCCTAATTTTCCCCAAGGTTAGACCCAGCAATATCTTAACCAAGGGAATAATAACGTGCTCCAAGGTAATTGAGTTAATCTAATCTATTATAGATCAGTTTAAATTAAACTCAAATCTATAAAAAGATGTTACTTCACTTTTAGCAGTATATTTACTTTAACATATATGGATAGAACAATATTATATTATTGTGGAAATAAGTATACAGCCGACCTACCGTGTTTATTAAAAATACAATACAATACAAAGCTATGTCCATAGTGATATGCGGACAAAATCGTGATTAAATTGCTCCAGACCTATTCCCTGATGTGTCGTTTTTGCACAATATCTAGACACAACCAAATGAATGCAGTGAGGATTATTGAACCATCCTCTTTGATAATTAATTCACATGATCATCAAATCTCATTTCTTCTATATTTGGACTATGAACTCTACATATGTTTTGAGTATGACAGATATTTACAATATAACTTTCATTTTGTTTTTCAACACAATATCTCAATCGTTTTCAATTTATTGGTTAAAAAGCATATTAGCATATTTCATTATGCTTTAATCAAATCAATAAATGGTATGGTCCTGTATGTGTGCTGCACACAAAACCCAGATGAAATGACATTTAGTTTTAACCAGAATGAACGTCATGAATAATTCTTTGTGCCAATGGGATTCTTTTCCATTACTATTTGAAAAAGTCAAACTTTTTCAGACATTAATGATGAAATATAACACATAGGCTTTAAATGGCTGCCACAGTGCTGGAAGTTAGATGCTGATCTATCGTCACAATGTCAAGAAAAGTCTAGCATACGTTCTGCTGCTATGTTTTATACCATTGGTATAATACCTCAAAATCGTGTTTAAGCAAAAGCAATATCGTGTGTGACACTGGGGCTAAAGGGATGAACTGAAAAGTCAGGCATAAAATGAACGCAGCCTTGGCCAGTGACACTACAGATGGATCGCACCAATATCTCCCTCACTACTAAAACATTTGTTGGCTCGTTTGGTGAAAAGGGTCCACTAGGGGTCAGTGTAAGCGACTGTAGAGTTGACCTAGAGTGCCCTGGTGCCTCAGCCGGGTCTCCAACAGGTCCATAGGGAGGGCTTATTGGGAAGCATTTATTTCACATTGCAATAATGTGCAGGCAGAGAGAGGTGGTGGGAGGCTTGAATTGTTCTCTTCTACCTGTATCAGCACCATCATTTCCCAGGCACACACTATCAATCTGCCCCGGTTTCCCAGGATAATAAATGTTAATATTTGACAAGTGTGTTATAATGATAGTGGGTAGAAGGGTGTAGGAGTAGATATTTGTTTGCATTGCTTGATCAGACGAATCCCCCTGTCACTGATGCCCACATATTGTTTAGACAAGACCGTTGCAGATTGCACATAATTAATGATGGAAATGACCAGTTGACCTGACCTATTGGTAGTGGTGGTCACGCTACATCTTTGTATAGCATCAGAGTCGACGGTCAGCGAGGTGCATTTGACCACTGTCCACTGGTAAAGTGGCCCCCAGCAGCAACAACCCCAGAGTCCCCCCATTACTGGTCACACCCATCACACTATTGAGCCTCATTGAACACCACCCTCCAAGCTATACACAAGTGCTGAGCCCATTCCTTGCCATAAAACCTAACCACCTGTATTCACGCCCTTATCTACAACCTTTAGTTTTTTTCACCTCAATTTAAGTTCTACCACTTTTCGTCAACAGCAAATGTTTCCAGCTGAACAAATTGCATTGTCGAATATTGTCATCTTAAAATACGTCTGTTTTCCATACTGCTTGGTTTAGTAATAAACCAAGCAGTATACTTTTTTTTAGTAATAAATAGAAGTCCTATATATATTTGTATATTCCTGACATAAAGATATCAGAATATACTAATCAATATAAAATATGATATTTTCCAGTTGTTTTTGCTGTGTGATCGCTTTCCATTTAATATCACGTTAGAAATCGCTGTGAAAAGTTATAAAAATATACAAACAAATTTACAAATTATTACGGATGTTAATCATTATTAACAAAGCCATTTGACAAATAACTGTCATCATGAATTATGTTTTATCTAGTAGTAAAGATGAATTATTTTTTCAAAATTACATATACAATTGGTTTTCTTTTTTATGATAAATATGTAATTTATCACTGCATGTACATGGACATATATGCCATGAAAACAATACCCAGAACTAGGCAAGTAATTAATATTTAGTTTGGTTTTATCAATTTGTCAATCACAGTCACATCCGCGAAGCCAGATTTTCCTGATAAATCATGAAGTAAATGAGTATTACATGAAACATACTCCTGTCCACAAACCAAGCAAATACTTAACAAATCTCCATACAGCCAATGAACCTGCTGAAAAGAAAACATCGGCGTACTTTGGTTAAATAAACCTTTTATGGGCTTTTATAGAAGATGATTTTATAGCTTTGCCTACAAAACGACAGAGTGCTCTGCCTACATCTGGCTGTCGGAAGTAGTTTTTTTTTTCTTACATAACGTAGCGGAGGTTTGGCTTGGCTTCGGGGAGGTTTGGCTTGGTTGCACCGAGCGCCCCGGTTCACAGACTGGGATTGCAATTTGAAACGATTGTTGGGGATAGTATGCTTGATGAGATATTATTCATTTCTATTGAGACATTTGCACAATGTTTTCTTTAGCAGGATGATGAATCTCTTGATCGATCCACTAAATCGTTTAAATAGTTCTTATCATTTTCACGTTTACTCAATTTATGCAGTTGCTGCATGATTTGAAATGAAACGATTTAAAATGTCATCTTGATTTGAAAGAAAGTCAGATGCATGATGTTTAATTTCATCCATGCAATATTACGGAATGAGAGAACCAGGCTTTACATAGAATTCAAAAACAGTTTAATTAACAATGAGGTTCAGGAAGTATTCCGATACAGAGAGAACAATGGAAACAGCATTGACAGTTCTCTACTGAAAATTAATTCCGAGAAATATCTATATTTGCCAATGATTATCTCTGAAGCAAGTAAAAGCATATATAACTTTCAGTTTGTGACATGCAGGTTTCACTATGGTGATGGCCTGTGTAGTAGGTTTGATGGAGAACAATGGTGTGTGTGTGCCCAATGAGGCTGCAGAATGAACAATGGGCTAAGTTTGTGTATGTTTGTTGATCCCAGAGTGTGGCCACTTCCGACCCTGAGCAGCTAGCATCCTGTTGTGTTTGTCGTGGTCTGTCAGTGCCAATGATGGACTACTGGCCCCATGTCTGATCCCTGATGTCCCCCTGGCCACCGCACCGTCCCCCACTACCACAACATTCTGCCAACTACTGATCACATTTAGCCACAATTGCTGGTGTTGACTAAGGCCTTCCTTTTAGGCATGGCTGGTATGTGGTGGATCTCAACCAAGTAAGGTCCCCTGTAATTTGTACAGGGTCAAGGCACCTTACACCTATGCAGTGTACCTGAAATTACACTGCCAAAACGAGAGGTTTCCCCAAAGCTTACAAGCTTATTGGCTGAAAACATCTGCAGACTCCTCCTTCCTAACTTTGAAAACTTGCAGGCTTTTTGATTATGATGAAGCTTGTTTCGTTCTCCACCAAGGCAAAGCAGCTGCAGAAAACACTAAAGGTCACTCTATCAAATTGCTTTTCTCATCAGCAGAGCAACTCAATCAACTTTCCATGCAGGTCATGCCCTGAATATAAATAGATGCTTCCCCTCATTACTGGTCAGGAGCGGATATTTATATGCATATGAAATGTGATCTCCCCAGAATGAAACTGATCAGTAAGGATGATAATGAGCGCAGACATGTCCGCATTCCTTGACGGACCAAATACAAGACAAGCGCTGCCCTTTAATTGATATCTGAATTGACAGTTGATATTTCTTGTAATCACACAGAAAAGCTGAGAGAGCAGGGTACCACCATATGGTATCATATTAGGCCTTCAAGCTCAAAGACATGATTACATTACCCAAAGGGTGGACACTATTGACAACTCAATATATAAAAGAAGTCAAATATTAAACCTACTAAAATAAAGAGTGATTAGAAATAATGTGTATTGTTGGATTATGTAAAACAGGCATAATTAAAAGAGAATGTCTGTGAATCTCCAAACTTCTGCAAAATGTTTGGCAAATTTCTGACTAACCAAAGCAGCAGTTACAAGTAATCACATCAAAATTACCTCACCAGCACTATGTTATTGTGATCACACAGTATTACACTGAAAGAAATATCTTTGTTTCATTCAAATCCACAACCGCTAGTGACTTAAGCATCGTTTTGTGAGAGAATTCTGGATTATTTCTCTGGATTATAGTTGACATATTATGTAGACTCAACCTTGTTCAGATCCCTTGATCAATTATCAATATGTTCAAGTCTTATTGATTCTCACTGTGAATCGTAATCGAACTTGCAGCAGTCCTTTTAGGCCTGGTCAGTTAGGCTTGAAGTCTGCGGAGATAGGAGTGGGGACATTTGTAGGCTCTCTACCCTCATCCGAGGACGCAATATTGTGCTTAATTGTAGCACATATTGCTTTGCCACCAGTGTCCATTTATGTGAGGCCTCCTGACTCGGTCCCCCATTCCCTTGATCCTCAACTCCATCAACACTATTATGTTCTCATGGTGCGAGTCTGGAATACCGAGAAGCGCACCAAGCCTCCCCTCCTCCCCTCCCACACTGATCAATACATGGCCAATTTTCTGTAAATGAGACTGGCCACCAGTAAAATCCAGAGCACAGCACTCCAGTCGTAATGGAAATCGAATCACCACATTATTTTCTGGTGGTTTTTCTAATCATGTCGTTCAAACATGGCGATTTCCAGGCTGATAAATATAAATGCTTAGTCTAAATATGATTTAGAGAAATAAACTTCTTTCTTTTTCTCTGTACTTTATATTCATAGGGAGTACATCACAACAATTGATCTGACCAGAATCTGGATTTACACTGTCGTTTGTGGCTAACCACTGTATTGACGGGGGAAAAGGCAATTTTCACTTTGCCTCATACACCAACTTTACACAAATATGTGTCTCAATACTCAGTATATTCTGTGTTTCCAAACTGATCCCCCTTGCTTCACATTTAGGATATCCTCAATATGATTATATTTAAACAATATGACACCTCTTTGCTCACGTCTTTGCTCAATAGAAGTGTGGTTATGGCCATCTGCTGTCAAGTTATATTTGATGAAAAATAATAAAGGTATGACAGCGAAGTCCGCTGATCAATGACACCTATACATGCCATCATTTTAAGAGTAATTTGCATTACAAAGCTCCTCTTCCTTCCTTAATAAGAATATAATTACATGTTGGAGATGATTGCTTGGTGGGCAGGTGGTTTGGTCAGTTTTGGTAGGTCATCCTGGCACCAAGCTACCACTATAAAACAACACTTGATTCTGATAAAGTCCACTTCAAATCAGGGTTGTAAATCAACACCACCTAGAGGTTCACTAATAAGCACATATGCAGTGGACAGAGCTGCTGGTTGCAGACCTTCCCAGACCTAATAAGACCCCCGGGCAAATACCTAAGTTGTAAAAAACTCATTTCAAGAAATTCATTGATGCACAGGGTTTTTTTTCATTCTTCTCTCAACCTTCCACACAGACAGCGATCATTACTTCCCAGTGCCCACCCAGCTAGCTCAATAAACTTATCTTAACGCTTTAATGAGCTGGCTTATCATAACTAAGGTATTGTAATTTCAAAGTCATGGATTAAACGTTGTCACGGCCATAATATTTGAATCCAGCTATCTATTCTTGCTGTCGCCGTCCACACATTGTGTCATAATGCTTTCCAGCTAGCAGATTTGTTATGTGAGGTGTTATTGTGTTTATTTATGATGACAGAGGTTTATCACCAGCTGCAAAGCCACAAGTGCTACCCCTGCCTGTTCTGCATGCCACAGACTCTGCAATTATCACACAAAGCCTGTCGCTTTCACTTTATCCATTTAATACCACTCACTGTACGTGTTCTTGTTCCCATCTCTCTTCCCTCACCAATATCACCCCTGCTCGTGTGCGCACTCCTTTGGCTTACTACCTCTGCTATTGTTGCGTTAACACACTGACACGGGCACTGAATGGGTTATGGATGAAGATATATAGGTCACGTGACTGTGGGGAAATGGATTATGGTTGATGCTCACGTGACAGATGTGTCACCCCATCAGGCATGCCCGAGCGGTGTTCTAGTCTTACTTGTGCCTACATGATATTGGATGATGGGGCAATTGAGTCCCATGTCTTGAGGGGCTCTCCACTAGGCTTTGTGACGACTACATTGTGCCCAGGTGATTAAACATATCTTTGTGATGTGGGCCGCACCAACAGAAGACAATGTCAACACATTAGCTCAGCAGCAATGACAACAGGATCATTTTGTTCTGCTATCTCTGTTTGCCATTAAGATTGTATCATCCCCGTTTATGTCATTTATCACCAGTGCAAGAAACAATCTGGGTGTTTCGTCTGAGATTTTGTCAGCTAATGAATGCATTGTATGTATTGCTCTCCCATCATCAGCTGGAAAGACACTTCTAATTGAGACCCTTTTGTGTGACTTATATGTTTGTTCTTTTCCTCTGGGAAAAAATAAAAACAAACTTCATAACATGAATAAACACTGCGACATTTTTCTTTAAAGCTCTATGACCCTTTTGAAGCTGAAGAGCTACACATCTGTCATGGACAAAAACTTAAACTTTTTTTCAAATTGACTTGTTGACGTGTGTATTATTTAGTGGGTATATAGGAGGCAAAGGTTGTATCACTGATGAGCAGGGCAATGCATCCTGGCAGGAAGGCAATGCCTCACACCAAGCCAGCATCTCTTCATGCTGCCCATCCTCCTTATACTCAAAGCCACTGCCCTCGTTTGCTCTTTGTCCTTTTAACTTTACTTTGAAGAAAGAGGCATCTGTTTTCTTAGCCTGACTTCTGAGACAGGGGATTGAAAAACGAAGCTGTCCACTGGCTTGCTCAAAGATGCAATTTTATTTGTTGGCCTGTCCATCCATCTAGCCTGTCAGGGGGAAGATGAAGTGGTGGTCTCAGAGATGACTATTTTCTGGTGGTTCTGTGTAGCAAGGTTAGATGGTCAGTGGTCCTGTCTGTCACCTAGCGGAAAGTAGCATCTAGGTCCTGACAAGACAAGACTGATCAGACGCCACCATCACACTCGTGCTCTCTATATTCTCTCTTTTCTATCTCCAGGAAATGGAGAGTTCCCCCAAAACACCTGCAGTGTCACTAAAGGCTTTTGTCTTCAGCTGCAGACAGTGCCTGCCCTCAAAAACACTTGGCTTTGTCGTGGCATTTTTACCAGTTTCACATTACACAATACTCATAGCCCCTCTATCATCCCTGTCATAACTTGAGGGATCACCAGACCTCGCTAACCAAGACCTTTTCACTGACATGATAGTGTTGCCTGTGAGACACCAGCTTCCTATAGAATGTTCATAAAGGACAAATTTGGCATGTAAAGTCCTTTATCCTTTGATGGAAGCTGGGCAAATCCTTCATGGATCAGAGAGGAAGCCAAATAACTATAAAAAGCTCTGTTTGACAAAAGGGAAATTGTGGTAGGGTCACAAAATGTATTGCAATGGCCTTTCATAGCATTCTACATAAAACGGGTGTTTCGCGTGGAACCTGCTATCTGTATTGATTGTAACCAACCTTCCTACAATACCGCATTGTGTACAATCACTTTAGCAGGACCCAATCGTTTTGTGACACATTTAATCCAGAATAATCAGGCTTGAAAGTGTTACACAAACTACAGCATGCATTCCCAATATTAGATGGTTAAAGCAATGCTCACCATGTTCACCCAGGCAGCCATAAGTTCCTAAAGCATGAGTCCTTGTGACATAATATTCTAATGGTAGACGGGTGTTAATTGCTCTTTTGTGCAATGATTGGTCAAATAATTATTTTTCAATTGATAATGATATAGTATTTAATATGAATGAACAGACAATTTCAATTTTAATTTAATGTAACATTCGAGATGATAATAAAAACAGGTCTTCAATATTTCAAAGCATCAGAGAGAGAGAGAAATTTTCACACCTGACTAATATATTTGTGTGTGTGGTTTATAATGTATTTACAGATGGTGTAAATGGCGTGGAAAGTAAAAGAACAAGGACTTCATACACGCGGCATCAAACGCTGGAATTGGAGAAAGAGTTTCATTTTAATCGCTACCTGACGCGACGGAGGCGAATTGAAATTGCCCATGCCCTGAATCTCACAGAAAGACAGATCAAAATCTGGTTTCAAAACAGGAGAATGAAATGGAAAAAAGAACACAAACTGGCACATCTGGCAAAGTCACAGGCACAAAAGTTAGAGGGTGTGCCACCACAGGATATGGATAGAAAATCGTGAGAAGCGGGTCTTTTACATACAAAAACACTAACAACTTCCATAATATCAATGGTTCATACCGTGTACTTTCTTGTTACAGTTGTGCTGTTGTAGTGATCCCTGACCTTTTCTCGTAGGTCAAGGTCCTTACAGACCACGCCTATGTTGGAGGCCAGGGTGGTAGTCACACTAGACCTCAAGTCAAAGGTCTTTTATGAAAAATGAAATAAATGAAGCCATAGGAGGGAAAACATACACGTTGGACCTGACACAGTGCTGACCCAGACTTTTACCCAAACCTGAAATCCTGGGTAATCACGTGACTTTCGTAAAAGGCCAGTGCTTCAGAACTCTGTCTTCACCTTATTGCTATATAACATTTAAGAGTAACAGACTAACTTTCTTTGATGACATCACTTGATGTCAGTATTGCTATAACTTGTGACACCATCTGGTGATGTTTTTTGTGTATGAATGGCATAGAATCGGGAAGGGTACAACCAATTTATAGGGTAACCTTTGCATCAGTATGCACCACTTGCCAGATGTAATAAAAATCTTCCATATTTATGGCATGAAACAGTGAGAGGCCAGTTAAATCATTTAAGTAAAATGTGCATCCATATAACCAATACTTTCAAGCATGATAATTGTAGACCATCATGGGTTAGACGTGTTAAAATACATGTTTGTTTTTTTGTTGTCTTTGTTTATTTTTTGTCTGAAAAACATACTCATTGGTCAGATGTTTATACAGCAGTACTAGGTCCCTTTATGTTACAATTTTAATAATCACAATTCACTCACTATACGGCATAATACCCGAAAAGGTACCTGAAAAAGATTACATAGGTTTATGGATGCACACTTTCTCTTATGTGATTGTATTTAAAGCTGGTTATATTTTGCACATAAGGTACACTATTCGCTTTTTATGGAAATAATGTTCACAAATGTAGAGCCAATCAGATATGTTCATAGTTTGTGCATTTCTTTCTGTGGATGTTCCTGTTATTTTATGACACTTTTTCTAAACCAAATCTGATGAGTATTGATTGTGAGATTCAACATGGAAACCCACAAGAATTATTTTCTAATAAGGTAAGGGTAAGATTCTATGAAAGGGTAATATATTAAGCGGATGCAAAACTTTTAAAGGTTGAATCCACCTGGAAATGATGTATATAATGATATCTATTTGAGGGGAGAACTGCTTTGTAATGATTTGACAGTCATGTAAATGACTATAAAAGTGCGAGTCCTTCCCTTTAGGGGGGACTATAATGGTTAGGTTGCAGGGTATAAACCGTTTATATTGGAGTGCTTTCAAGTTCTCTCTACAAAATGACGTCATATGTGCACAAAATGTGATGACGTCAGCACATGTTGCAGAAGGGAACAGGGTAGAATATGAAGAAAATGACAATGATGGTCAATTTCTAAAATTAACTTTTTTGAGAGTAGTTGGCTACCAGGGTAAATAGCAAACCGATGTTTCAATGATATTTAATAGTTTCTAGACATTGATGAGTGATTACAGAAACCAGTAACATGTAAAGTAGTTTTTTTTTCTCTTTCATTTGGAAATTGATTCCCAGCAAATGTTCAAGTGTGATATATGTACTAACAAACACGTCCGACAATATTTTATACCTAAATCAGTTAGCCAATCCCACCCAAACTTTATAGGAGAAAGAAATATACCAGAAAGTAGGGTAACATCAATAGAAGGTGTAAGAGAACACCATATGGGCATTATTCTAAAGATGCACAGGAACCTGGTCCAATTCTGGACCCTTATAACAACAATAGGGTAATAACTAATAACTACGGTTAAAAGGGTAAATTTATTCCAATGAAGTTATTCGTAATGAGTGAATTGTAGTATGTTTCTAGCCTATAATATAGTTTTCTATTGTATTTATTAACATATTACTGGAACTTTTGGCGTCTTAGATGTGCTTTGAAATTTAAATTTATTTTCTGGGTACCTCACAGGCATGTTACCAAATACATGTAAACATGTCTGTAGTGTCCATGCCGTCTATAAAATATTAATAAAAATGTTGAATTGTTC
The DNA here is from genome assembly GCA_949316495.1 of Amphiduros pacificus. Taxonomy (NCBI): domain Eukaryota; kingdom Metazoa; phylum Annelida; class Polychaeta; order Phyllodocida; family Hesionidae; genus Amphiduros; species Amphiduros pacificus. The sequence goes on from OX439002.1 coordinate 35,668,927, forward strand.
ACAAGTGTCCAGTTTATATTAGAGGGTAATACTAAAAAATACTACTTATTTGAAGGCATACAGAGTAAACACGTATTCTACTAATTGTTAACTCAATACTAATTTGAAACTAACCTTTTATTGCATACATTTGAGGAGCAAGGAGGTGTGTCATGTTTTCCTCTTGTGGCTTTTTACAAGTATAATGATATCGTGAATGTCAACTATTTTTACATCTATTTCAAAAATACATATATGAAACATTATGTATGTTTCTTGAAAGGGTAAAACATTCACTTGTATATCTCAATAATGGTCAAGGCTTCTCTTGACATGTTGCCCATGTTGAAATCATGTATATTAAGTCAAGCGCTCATTGTATAATATTTTATAAGACTGCCTCATACTCAAATATGTCAACAAAACAAATTTGACACATTGTGTGCATTAAAAGTGAAATCCCAAATGTATAACATGGTGTAACAGAGAAAAGAGAACCCTTTATTATTTGAGACGATAAAAGCTGGCAGTTTATTTTGTCTGTCATTCTTTTGTCATACAGAGGCAAAGAGAGGACTATTTAATATAAATGAATAGGGTAATATAAACAAATATTCTGTGTATGTGTAAGTCAAGTGAATGTACAATATTGTATATTATTGGTCTCCATAAATGAAAATGATATTATTCATCTTTATGCGTTATATTGCCACTGGGACGTCATCTTGTCCATTGCCATTGATATATTTTCTGTAAATATCGCATAAAGCATAATTATTGACAATCATTTCTGTCAATTTTAACTTATTGAAAATCATTTATAACATTTATAACTTATTGAAAACAAAAACATGTATTTAAGTCACTAATTTTAAATGTATAGCAATTGCCAAGGTTTATGCAAATTGTTGAAAGGCTATTTGTGTATATGACGTCACAGTGGCACGTTACGACCTAGGTGAAAACTGCAGAGCTTCTATAAATAGAATTCTTGAGTATCTTCATTATGCTATTACTATGCTGAAATCTACAGCTGATAATCTGTCCCAGAATATTTGGTACTACAGTGAGTGACACACAAAGTCTCTACCACTACACACCTGTACACGTTGGTGAACCCGAACTGTGCACCCATGGGTGTGCTGCATACACTCCTGCATTTAAATTATATATATACATACCTGGCTATACACCGTCTTTGTACCATACACCAGTTTCTATAGTACTTCACAATTTCTACTAGGAGAATGGTTTGTAAAGTTAGAAAACAGACAGTAAATATTATATATATTGAATGATGTATATCTTTGTGACTGAATGAAGTGACACGTATTGCTATTTATATGAGGTATTTGTGATTGTGTCGTATTCGAGTGAGAGAGAAATACATCAATGTGTTTATGATATACCATTGAACTATTGTGATTATATGATCAAATATATAACTCATATTGGAAGTATGTTGAAGTTATTTATTTCTTTCTAGGAGCACTGTGTATATGATATTATAATATTAATGAAATTGACTTGTAACTATGTGAACGTAATTCAGTGACCTTGTTTGCTGACCTAATTTTTGTACTTGGATCAGTGGTGGCGCCATCTATTGGTGACATTTAGATGCCCTGTATATAGACAACAGCTAGCTTCCTCAAAATGTATTCAGTTGTACAAAGTTTACAATAAATCAGTAATGAAATGTACTATGTTTGATGCCTCATTTTTTACTACTCATTCAGCGATGAAGCATACATCAAGTGCTGAATCACTATAAAGAATCTTAATCATATCCAACAACACTACTATAACATATTATCCTGAATGTTAATGTTTGAACCTGACCTAATGTTATCTCTTCAATTATGTTCATAAGTAAATTCAATATAATGAATAATTTATCTGCAATGGTTACTGCAACGTGTGTCATTATGTTATATGTCACTTTAATCCTAAACTACGATATGATTATCTATTTGGAATATCAAATATTTGAATATAAGTCAGTGCGCTCATGTTGAGTGTTATCATAGACAGAGTATGCATGTACACTTATATACTTTAAAAGAACTTCGCAAAACCCCCGAATAATAGTATTGTTTATTTTAAATTTGAAAACAGCTCTTTAAAAAAATAACAGTGTACCTGGCCGCTCTAAACTTAAAGCTAACTGACAAGAGGAATGTATGCACTGTTCTCCAGTTGTCAAATAATATTCATATGAACAGAGAAAACTTGCTCTATCCAAAACTTTGTGGCAGTTTCCCAGTGCGCTGCTATTCTGGCCAACAACTTGATATTTCAGTGCCGTGTGAAGCTACGCATTATTGTAGCGATGACAGATATTTTATCTGCTGCTGATGGGGTGGTATGTTCCAGCAGATAGACAGATAAGACAACAGTCTTACATATAAATCTTGCTGCCTAATGTTTATCAAGAAGCTGAGACGAATATAGCCTCTATCATAATGGATCCCAGATACATCGAAAGAATATATTTTCCTTGATATATAATAAACATAATTTTCACAAATGGTTCTTAAATCAAAATTTAGAATGCATTTTCTGCATAAGAAATGTTAACCGCTTTAATTATTTCATCTGTTGTATATATTTTTAAATATAAACATCATCATTGTCAGACACGAAACTGTTTGCTGTGACATTATGATAGATCAATAAACAAAGGATCGATTCTATGTCGCAGTGCATATAATGTTTAATAAGGTGTAGATTTCGCTTTGCCTTTGCCTTTAAATGTTCAGTTGAATGTCGTTTTTAGTGAAGTATAAGATGACATTCCAAGGTAGATGACAGATGACCAGTGGAATAGAAGGTGTGTAATTTTGTTCTGTAAAATATACCAGCATGTTCACCTATTTTCACGTCCAGCAAGTCCAAAAATCTCTTCCTCAGAACTACCTTTGAATGCTTCAGACATCAAGGTTTTTCAGCTTAATGACTTCTCAATAAATACCAGGAAATTTTATATGTGATATACCATTTAAAATATCTCTAATCTATGCATTTAATATTCTTAATTGTAAATTATGCAATAGCTACATTTGAACAAAACAGATATCCTCTCTTTATAATTGTTTATACTGGATAATAATTGGTGCGCCACTGTCTGGTGAATCATTAAATCCTGCCTAAATCAACTATGAAAACAAACATTTTATTGGACAAAAACTTACAATTGATTTGCATAAAACCGCCCTATAGGTTATAAATCTCTTAGTTGACACGTGTCCCCGTTGGCACAGGGCAAGCAAGATTGCATAACAAAGAGATAATTGCATTTTAATGGAGTATACCTTGTTTTTATGCATTAGAGATGGCACAACCTTAATCAGTAATGACACTATGTGATGCAATATGGCTGACCTAACGTCATATTTCTTCCCTAAAGTCACGCCCTACTCGGTGGCGTCATCAACCCCGGCTTCACCTCGGCTTCCGGGGTTATGCAAGATCATAATCATTTGACACTATATTATCACATGGGCATCAAACCATGACCACAAGTTTTGTAACAGGAGTTTCCATTGGTTGATCTGTGAGAAGTTATGACTTGACACAACCCATCTATTATAATTTCACCGCGGGCTAGCAGTATATCATAGACAATTCTACATAATGTATTCATAATCTGTACTTAACTGAATTGTTAATTATAGTGGTTTATTTGCAACAAAATTACGTAATACCAGCAGTGCCACCTAGCGGTGAAATATTGAAGACGAGAGTTTCTCAATCCTCAGTGAAGGCTCAGCACAGTTCTCTGCCTATGAAATTCACTGTGCATCATTTGTGTTGAGTTCTTTTGTATCAAAGGGAGAAGAGCAAGCTATGATAGATGGTACTGATCAAAAGTCTTTGTTCAGAGATCAAAATGTTTTCATTTATTTACACCCTATCCTTTGTCATGACAGCAATAATAGACGTCACATATTATTGCTATATGTAAGTATATTTGAATGCCTTTAAGGTTATATCTGAAGTGATATTGTTACCACAGCCAAGGCAATTGATTAACAACAGCTGAACTGATTAATTTAGCGGATTCTAGTCTGCTTATCAGAATGTCCAGACCTTTTCCCTTATCCTGTGCAGATGTTAGTAATACTTGGACCTTTATGTAGAGACGTATACAGTTATACATCAACCTACTCACTAAGGTACACGAAGGTCGACCAGAGATTGTTTTCCTGACAGAGAGATGGAAACATTTTTTTGCAACATAGCGTATATGTTTTAAATATCAAACCTGGAGCTTAAAATCAGAGCTTATCTGTTGGAAATGAGTGGAACATGGATAAGATTATTATGACTATGATTTCTATTTGGGTAGTATCTTTTTGAGTACTTTAATTCCACCTATATAACCTTAGTAGCAGTATAGTTTTGATTTGTATATTGTTTTTTGATTCGTATTTTTTTTCCTTTTTTTTTAATGCAAGTTTGTTTCCCAAACAGTGTTAAAAAAATATAAGATCGATAACGATATTTTTCCTTACCTTGTTAATGGAAATAACTTTTGATTTATCGCCAAAGGGAAATATTTACAGGAATTGGGTTGACCTGTGAAAAATGACACCATATATGTGTTTTCACATGTTGTGAAATATCTATGGACTGCATACATTGCAGCTGATGTGGTGTTTTATGGCCACGAGAAATGTATTATGGTAATAAAGGTTATTGGACATGAAATATCATTTAGATATGGCGATAGGATATCAGCAGTGAAGGCGTTTGATTTAATATGACATCCATGGGGACCCGTCAAACTCCATAGGAGGTTGTGTTTTATGATCCCACTCTGGCTGTGGATTTCAGTGACAGCTGAGTGTAGATTATCGTCTTGTGGGACACCATATGGGTGTGAGATAAAACAAGTATTTTGTGACACACTCTGGCGGTGCAGCACATCAGCACATTGTGACCTCCATCTAGAACTCTGTGAGAATATAACGTCCGATGCGTTCACTCCATAACACATGAACTAGTGGAAGCAAGAATGAAGATATTTCAGCAGACCTTTACTGAGCTGAACACAATTAAAAACAATCGCACAGCGGATTTATTGAGAAACAAAACTAAAGAATGCTCAAAATTTGTAAATTGCATTATGATTACAAATGTTGAAATCACAATTTAAAAAGTTCTATTTCCTAAACCAACGATGAATTGTCAAACGAAAATGATATTTTGAAAGCTTTTTCCTAGCGCACACAAGATTTTTTTAAACATACAAGCTAGTTTGTTTTCTGCTTAAACTCCTGACCTTGGATAGCTATTCTAGGTCCATTAACGCCGTAACTAATTGCGGGTTACCATATACATCCTGATCATGTGACCATATCTCGCCTCTAATTGGTTTCCTCTGCGTCGGCCTGTCTTTGATCACAAGATTTTACACTAAACTTGATTTTAAATCGAATTTAATATCAAGTTTAAAACTGACTGCGGTTAAGAAAACATTTCAATAATGTTTTGATGAAAGTCTGACTAAATTTATTTTGAGGTTGGTTTTCTGCTTGGAAACCTTATTCAGTTATCGATCTCGATAAGTTGGAAAGAGATAATGTAATAAGATGTCAATGATTTTTGAAGTTTTGATAATTTTTTCACAAATTTCAAAATAAAATGAAAGAAAATCATTTCCACACAATGTCGTATTCACTTTTGTAGAGAAAATATTCTCCACAACGTGCATTACACAAAAAGATTGATCCCTTTTTCCTTGTTTTGGACTAAAATCATCGTGTAATTTGCCTGGTATGATATCGCGTAATTATAAGTTCTAAACTAAGGTAGTATAACTTTCCTTAACAAGTTGTTAACTGACTTGCAAAGTTTAAGACAGGTTTTCATTTAGAAAATAAAGCCAAATCAACAAAGGTTTCCAACAGTGAAAAATGAAAAATGAATGCGTGAGGTGAATGGTAAATGTTATATTTTCTATTTTTCGAAATATTAAAAGGCGTGAAAGGTGAAGAGACCCTATTTGCTATATACCTAGATAGTGAGAAAACTTTTTTGAATAAAACTAGCTATGTTATTGCAAAACAGAGATAATTTGAGAAAATTATTTTGGTTAGATGAGGGAAATCGTGAATTTTTTTTCTTAAAAAAAACGTTAGAAAGTATCTGTGTTCGTTTCTGATGTTTTCAGATGGGTCATTGGTTTTATGTTTTCATTTCACGAATTACAAATATTTTTATTCGTGAAATGGATATTTCAACTAAAATGAAAGGTTTAAATAGCAATTTAATGTTAGTAAATATCCTTGGCTGAATTGGTTATCAGGTAAACAGTCAATATCCAGAGGCTATGAATATGAATAGTTAAAGGCTATCGTATGTGATAAAAGTAAACATGATTAGGACAAAAGCTAACAAATCTGAACTAACTTTGGATCCAAAATTCGATAAACAAAGGCACCTTTAATCCCGATAAAATCACAGTGTCAGTACCTATAGTGACTCAAAACCTGAGTGAAAGTGTGAAGGAACTTCTAAAGAACATTTTCTCCGGTTTTTGGCCCAAAACAGTTTTGGGCTATATGCCTAGAAGGCACAAGAAAACCCCCTTGTCTTCTGTGGTGTAAAGGAACGCTAGCGACACATCGCGGACAAAACTAGTTTTTCCTAACCTACTTACACCACGTGACCTAGATCCGTGAGTAGCCTTCAAAGCGCATGCCCCACCCCACCGAGAAAAAAATCAGCTTGTGAAAGAGCGCGAGATTTTGAGTTACAACCTCGGCCATAAAGTTTACGATTTCGCTATTTGTTAGCCTGCCCTTGGACCAAATCCAACGAAAAGTTCTAACAAATCTGGATCAATATCAAACGTAGAAATTGACATCTTACCTGGCAGTTGTGTATGTTTTCTTTCTCGAGAGGCGCTGAGTCAAATGACACAAGTGGGTGGGAGAGGCGCACACAAACGCTCAACCATAAATATGCATAAGTAAATAATTTTAATCAATCATTCCCTTGGGATATATCTCTCTCAATATGGGCGCACGGACCAATGGCGGCCTCGCGGAGGCCATAAATGTTGGAGCCTGTCTGATATATGGTTTTGTACTGTATGGCCGCGTGACTTTAGTGCGGGCATTAACCGAGTTTTGTCCCAATAACGCCACAGCGGTGGCCATTGGACCGGGCTAATCTTATAGGCCTCCCCCTGCCCACAAACAACCCACTTCTATGGGCCCTGACCACTACTAAACAACTACTAACACATTGACCTTGTCCACACAAAGTAGACCCTAAAACATCCACCATTTCGGTTCCACTGAACTATTCCTTTTTGCCACTGCAAATGAAGGAATATTACATGTTTTGGAAATAGTAATTGGTGAGCAGAGGTGACCTTTGTGGACAAAATGTCAAGGTCCTGCACATAAACTAATAACAAAGATATTAGATCCTTTTCAAAAACATGAATGTATGCAAACGTCACAACTGTCTCATCGTAATAATCACATAATGTATCCCAGTTCCAAGAAAAAGGCATTTACTTTATATTTATGGCATTTTGGAGTTTTTTTTTATCTCAAGCAAGGAAATCTTTCATTCTCTTTCTATGGGACTGTCAATGGTAATAAAGAGGCAATTCATTTTGCAAAATCCAAGCTAGGAGTTCTACTCTAACCCAGTAATAAATATAGCCTTGAAATTTGCAAGCTGAAACATTAATTTTCGAATTAGACATATTTTATGACAACGAAAAATGAATCTATGTCTTTTCTTTTTAGAAACTAAATATGTTCTCTCTCAGTGTTGTCTGATATTTTATGGGTTGAAAGCAATATCTCTTTTAATATGATATATAAATAATTGGTGACCACAAATTATAATTTCGTTTCTGAAATACCAAATAAAATCCTGTTTGGGTCAAATTATTTTTTTCAAAATTGAAGTAAACGTTGTCACAATTAATTATTTTTTAAATATCCCTACATATGGGACTGTTCTGGCTAACTCCTGAGATCAATTGTTTTATAATAAGGGCATTTAACACATCTAATTTGTATTTTTTTAAAGTTTGCAATTTGATAAACTCTCTCATACAAATCATCTACTGTCACGAATTGTTACATTTCAGCATTGTCCTCGGTTAATGATCAACATCTAACGATGTCTAGTCCCTTATTATGACCAATCCCTCACATGAATCACAGGGTGTCCCAACATTTATTTTATGGCTGTTCTTATTCACCTACGAATTTAGTTTTAGTTCAAACATACGACATGTGACATCCAGTAAACATAAAAAACATTCGATACGAACCAAACCCTTCCAATATAAAGCCTCAAAATAAAATAATAAAATCACAATCAATATCCAATGATATTTGTATGTAACATCACAGTAATGTACAATATTTGTAAATATTCGATATAACAATGGATACCAGAAATCAATAACAATTCAATAAATTCAGTCAAAATTTTGAATTAAAAAATGTCACTCGTGATTTACAATATAAACAGATTTATTGGGTTATATAACGATTGATCAGATCAATCCAAAAGTGCAGTTTGAGAGTAAGAGTGATCCTGATGTGTTCATTCGTTTGCAGGTAGTGTGGATGAAGGACACATATTCCGAGGACACTGATAACTCAATAGTCATGGTCCCCTGCATAACAATTGAAACGTCACCGAACTTAACTTCGTAACCCCAATACTATATGGGTCATTCCTCATCAAATTATGTTGAATATCAAGACCCGGATGTTTGATGAGGCAGGAACACGACATCATGCCCCCCACCCACCTTCCACAAGAAAAAATAAATAAATTGATACAAAAAAATACAACACTATTATTAGTATGACATATGTGTCATGTCATTCTAATTGTTTCGTTTTTTGTGTGTAAATTGATATATCTATCACCTAAGTTATGCAACAGTTCCACTTTAGATGGAGAGAGAGAGAGATATTGAGAGGGAGAAAGAGAAAAAAAGGATAATAGACACATTGGAGTGGCATAAGGCCCGGCGGTGTGAAGGAGGTAGTGGTTACGTCTTTGATGTGCGGGTAGTTGGTCGTTCTCTTCACGAGACACCTGTTCCAGAGATGTTTACATAATGTCTGGACGAGAATAATAACACAACGCTCTGATATGCACAGCCCCATGCAACTTTCACATGGCAATAAGTGCTGCTATCTTGTTGTCAAACACTTTTATTTGATATAGAATGATAAGCTCAAAATGAACAACGTCACTTCACATCAAGATGGACCGGGTCCACTCCAGATCAAAGCAAAACGTTCAACGCAATCTGGCCTCTTGTCAAGGGTTGTGTCAGTCCTACTAAATTACTATTTTATCTCATTCATAGATACTGCAAAACACGAATGTAGAAAAACAAATCTTGCATGGACACGAACTTAAGCATAACACGAACTGTTATTTTTCAAAATTTAATATTGACCACACGAGGTATTCAAGTAATGTGTATCCTGCACTTTCACTTAAACCTTTTTTTCAGGAAGTGGTCGAGTTAATCATCGATCAAAATTGATTATGTGGCTAGAATGCGGTATGGAACAGATTGCAGCCCGTGGCGCGAGTGACAGGTTATGAAATTTTGCAGAAAATCTGTTGATACATGTCAATGTGGAAGATGGTAATTCAAACAAACCTCAAATGTTCATAAGTTATTAAAACCGCAACAGATTTACTGCAGACTTGACAATGACATCTCCTCTTCGTTAAATTATGTTATGTCACGTGAAGTGTTTGAAAAGATAGATGTTTAACGATAGTCGGAACAAATGAGTCTAAAATGAAAATAATATCAAGCCAAATGCTCAACAATGGATGTTTTGACTGAAAAAATGCCCTTAACTCTTATTCCAGGTTGCACTTTAATTTTGTTCTGAATTCATTTCAAACAAATACCAGAAAGTCAATGTCAAAGAGAAATCACAGAGAAAGCTTAGGTCCGTTGCAAGGGGCAAAATACGAACTTCTTAAAGAAAAATAAACTTGATGTTAGGGAGACACTAAACGATCATAAGTGAACTGAAAATGACGGATCTAGCCTTTTCAATTCTGTTATGGCAAGAAATTGCTCCAAATCCTTTTCATTGCCTCTTCAGAAGGTCTTCAGATTACTATCCTCAATCACCAACATTTGACATAAAATCTGAAAGAAGCTAAAACACCACTTTGCTCTTTTCATGCCCCACACTTTCATATTACACGGAATCTATAACATGTGAGTTTTTGTCATGACAGTAAGGGAAACAGATCACGATCATCCATTTCTAACCTAGGCCAGGATCTTGGGGCAAGGCCGTCATGGTATGAATGATAGCGAGCGATATAATTGATCGTCGCTAGGAACGTTGGCGCGATTTAATTGCTGCAGTGTGTTTCCCTCGCAGCGACCTGTCGTGATTTCGGGGACGAGGACGATTTGTTCATAATTTTGAGATGCGGCTAAGATTCCGTGCGTGACTCGTCCGTTTTAAGGGGACACATGTCCAGTTCAGACCGCAAATGAAAATCGATGACCACAACAATTGACAAGCTCCAAGACGAAGGAGGTCTGCTTGAAAACAGCCTCGGAAATCCTCAGCCATATTTACACCAAGTATTTGCCACAAACGCGATATAAATAATGAATCTTATCCAATTTAGTAGTTGTTGTTACCATTACAACAATTCCTAACTTTCTTTTTGAATTGTATGTTGCTATCATCTCTTAAAATGTTCTGACAACTCAACAAAACTTTCTAGTTGCTGCGTGACCTCATGCAAACTTTACCGAAACTTTTTGTTTGATTTCTTTTCCCTCAATGTCCCCTGCTTCTCTTAGATTGTATCCTATCAATTGACTTGCCTACTTGCTTATCACAATTATGTCGGTACAATGGGTTCATGCTATTTGAAGGATACAGATACTTGAATATTTCTCTACAGCAAAGTTGCTGATGTTTTTTTTTTTTCATTTCTTTTCTCACCTTCTACAAAGATGTCTGTGTTCAGAATGGGAATGGGAAATGTACAGGACGAATTGGACTATATCTCACACAAAGGCTTTTACAGCTTACAAAACAGCCTTGATAGTCTTGCCTGAAACGGTCAAATATTTCTTTAGAAACAGACCTTCTATCCTTACATTCCGGCTGCAAATACAGACTTCACAACTTTGATATCAAACACATCGGAGTCCTCTAGACTGGTATCCTTAACTGGTGTAGGTATGCGTTTTATCAAATATTTTGCAACAAAACTTGTAAAACCAGTACTGGATGAACCCCATGATCTGATACTTTATAGTAAGGAGCAAAATATCACTGAAAATGGGCAGTTTTTAGGGGCAGGCATGTCCTGAGAAGCTGAGCGGCTTAACATGACTCATAAAGAAGGTTTAATAAGGACCTGGTTTCTCGTGGTAAATCGACATTGATATTAATCCAGGATCAACATACCGACCTTAGAAAAAATCTTACTTTGCTAATGGGACCTCTGCTTTCCTGTGTTTTGTGTGTTTGGGGAAATGTGATTTCCTGACCTACTTATGCACCTCTGGAGTGCCGTTTTGGCAATAGGAGCAGATGTTGTACATTTCTAGCACGTCTATTTCTCTCACCTGTGCTCAGTTATCATCCCTGACTGTGGTCAAAACGTGTGAAACGAGATACTAAGCTAAGCCCCCATCTCTCCAGTGTATAAGTGGCGAGATGAGGCAGATCTCGCGCTCCACGAGAGTTCACCGGGTGCAGCTGCCGCCGACATGCACCTACACTTTGTCAATTTCATGCTGCATATCAGAAAATGAAAACAGCACTGACTCTAAATCAAAATTACTTCACAGGTCACTTTCCATCTATTCCTCCATTTTCACCTCATATTTTATTAAGGAACAATTGAAAATCTCTCTTAGAATGTTGAGAGGGCCAACTTCTCTTCTGGGTGTACTGGGGCGTTTGCAAGTAATAGAATGTGCCTTGTCGGTTGCGTGTGTGTGCTCACTGACTGTGTAATACATGGAGCAAAAGCTTGACACCATCAGTGAGTCATTTTTTTACCAAGAGCGCATAACCTCTCATAAACACCAACTAATTTAGGACTGAGGGTCCAAGTTGATCCATGTAAAACTCTTTTCAAGTTCCAGAGAGGTCCCCAGAAGAGTTGACCTTAGGCTACCTCAGTGAAAGGCAAAAAGACTGATATGCCTGCCACAAACCTGCAGGCACTCTGTGATGATGGATCCCGGAGAGGCAGAGCTTCTTGGATCCTCAAGCATCCAGAAACCACAACAGAATGGACCTTCTTGCGCATTCCTGTGGAGAGTGTAACAACAAGCGCTTATACTGCCTCGTCCTTTCATGGCGGAACAAGCGGGATTCCCTCAAGGACCAGACAGTCCCTGTGATCAGCCAAGGCTCAAGATAGTGGGCCTCATTAGCCAAATCCCAGGTGAATTAATGCCCATATCAGGGATGGCAAACTGAGATTATCCCTTTGCTTAGCATTCATCTAAATACTTGAGAATATGGCCATTCCGTGACTAAACTTGTTCAGGGGGATCTTGTGCTCGCCACATGAAGGCTGCCCCCAGCTCACCACATTGGCCATGATGTCTCAGCCCCTCAGAAGGCTTATCACGAGAAACCATCCACTCTCACAAGTTTAATAATGAATATACAAAGTGGCCCGGCAAAAACTCACCATATGAATCTTGCATACGCAATCCATGAGAGCACGATACATTGCATGAAACAAACAAATAAACAACCGCGCCGGAGCTGTAATTGTGGCTGGACAGGAAATTGTTAGCATTATCATAGGTGACAGATTTTACTATGGATCCAAAATACAGTGAGCGACTGATGTCATCTATGCCTGCATGCAATACAGTATTTCCCTTGTCTTTCTTGTTGACTTCCTACACGCTTTGTAATTGCCTTGGACATTCATCGCTCACTGGAGGGTTCTTTTGACCCAGTTGTGCTCAAATTCATTATTTATGCTGCCAGGGCTTTATCCCACATTACTTTACTTTCCCTTTACTTTAACAAACCAAATACATAAGATTGCCACCAAGGTTATATCTAGTCATGAATAAAGAATATGACTATCGGCAAGTCTGTGACCTTAGAGAGGTCACTATCACTAGAGAGACGCAGATTAAAAGACTTGGCTATTATCCCCAGACCAGGCAATAGACGTTGTACAGAACTTTGTAAATACTTCAGAATATACCAGTCACAGCAGTCACAGTTTACATGTGCATATCATAGGACGGTTATTCTTGATGCAATAAAAAGCATCAATGGTCTCAGTGTAATGTGTTTGCAGAAAGAAAAATGTGTTGACCCATATCTCTCGCTTCTCATAAACTGTATTAGTTTAATTAAAACGATCACTTTATATAACTGATATTGTGACATACCATTTCAAAGTATGTTTTGACTAGTGGTTAGACTCTGGGAAATCAATACATCTGAGGGTAGAATAGAGTCAGTTGGCACGAGTTGGCCTAGCACTTGGTGTATCAGCACAGGGAGGTCTTTGAGGGCCTCTTTGGCGGGATTGTGTAAGCCTGAGAGGGCCTTGGTAGGCTGTGCAGGCAGAGAAGAAATCGATTCATCTGTAATGACACAATATTGATTTAGTGGTCGCTTTCTTGAAGCAAAAGCTGTGTCTTAGTCACACCCTTGTGACGCTGGGTCCAGCAGTTGGCCACCAAACTGACAGCTTTCTCTCCCTGAAAATGATCCCCCAATGATCAGCTGCCAGCTCTACAAGCACATCTCTGTGTGAAGATAGGTGCTCTATGTCTTCCCTTATCTTGCCCACTTATAACAACTCTTATTATAACAATGCAGGGGAGTGCCACCAGACAGCAGCAGAAAAGATCCATCACTTTTTCTGTCCAACTTACCATGGCTGATTTCAATTATTGATAAACTAAGCTGCCTTTAGAACGGTTTGGACATGTAAACATAAGTGTAGCTATCTATAAAAACAGCTCATAAAGACACCCAGATTTGCGAGAGAATGCTTTTCACTTCTATTTGTGCAACAATGCAGCTTTGCTGATATGCTGACTGCTGAGGAGATTTATAGGAGAATATACTCAGATAAGTTTCAATGGTGACTGGCAGTTCACAGAAATATCCTATATTATCCAGCATATCAGACACACGTGATTACTGTGCAAATGAATCCCAATAATCTACTTACTATCTTTTTATTTTTTTTTATTTTTAAAGCAGAAAGAGTCTATTTAAGATCATCGGATTTGAAACAACCATAAATCATGCAATCTACCAGAAACACTAGAATCTACAGCGGTCCACTTATGTGCAATATTCACTAGATTTGACACTCATCTCTTTGTCTGGGCCTTATCACTTCATCAGGCAATATGGAGAGGTGTTTGGTGATAAGGTGCTGTCACAAGTGTGAGGTGGTCTGACTTTTGGGTCACCCTGTGTCAACAAGATGAAAAAGATGCTATTGATAAGTTTCCACTCCAACCCTGGCCAACTTCCGTGCATGCTTCCAAGTGTCCTCATGGTTGTGTTTGCTACTGAATTAATAACTGGTCATGTTTAAATCTTTATTTACATACATGTGATATGCTATGATACATTTACGTCACAAAGAAAAAAATAATACTCACATCATTACTCACACAGAAACGAACAAGCCCTCAACGTTGTCCCTTGCCCGGTGCTGAGACACTGGACATAGGATTCGAAGTATTTATGATTGACTTGTTAGGAGAGGAAACAGATTGTAACTGGCTGAGAGAGAAGAGGTTCAAGAAGTGGTCACCACATGATAATGGTCTGAGCCTCAGGTGAAAGGTCAAGGTTAAATGTCAACGGTTTAAAATATTGGTTTTTAAAAGCAAGCACTTAAAGAGCAAGTGATTTCATAAAGTAATGCTTAGGTTTTAATTTAAATACTGAAATTATGATGTTTTACGTCCCTTCTCAGTATATGTATATAACATATTGGTAAATTAGTAAAGTTGTACTTGATCAATTTGAAAAGATGTGCAGAATTGAGGGGAAAGAAATATATTTTTTGTTACAATTCATTGAAGAATTACTTGTGAAAATGAATAAAATGTTTTTTTCGTACATGGTACAAAGGATTTTCAAACCACACTTGGCAATATATAAATAATGTGAATGATATGATGCGTCTAAGGAAAATACATTCGTTCCTGTTTGGTAGGAACCTCTAAACGCCTTTCAAAATAAAAGATAAAAGTTTTTCAAAATTTCATGTAATAGTGGTGGAAATAGGGGAATATTGTATAAGATACAAGTATCGATATGTTGTCATTTTTAAATGAATATTATAATTTTGTTAAAATAATGTTTTTACTAAAATCTATCCCTCATGTTTTGGAAACTGAACAATCCCTTTCCTATGCTGGAGTTAAAGGTTCGGCAGGACTAAATGTTAAAATAGATCATTAAAATCAATACCTCATATCTTATGAGGTATTGTTAAAATGTAATCTGAGTAGCAGAATATGTTGATCTGAATGAACATCACGTAGTTTTCTATTCATGTTGAAAGTGATTTCTTTCTCAGATACTTTACAAGAGAAAAATGGCAATTGGTGAAACGTTTGCTTTTTTGGTTTCAAAAATAAGATTACAATCCATTATTGCCTACGCCTACACATGTTTTCCTCTCATGGGTAGGTGTAAATTGGTCTGTCTGAATGTTCTGTCTTGGATCAAATTCAAAAGTTTCTGCTATATTCACCTTCCCTACTTTGAAGGAAATTGTTGTTTTATTTTGTTGTGGTTTTATTTCACTCTCTGTCTTTATTGCATTTTTGGAAAATTCTAGGTTTGTCTGCATTATTCGTTAGAATATGGATTAAACTTGGAAACTAATTTTGAAATATTTGATATTACATTTGTTACATGTGATTCAGCAAATTTTTTGGTCAAGCGAGGGTATATACTACATAGCGTGCCTGGGGGTAGTAGCAGTTTATACAAGCAAGGTGAACACAGAGAATATTGCTTATTGGCCTCGGTCAAGGGTATCCCCTGATGGTTGGTGAAGCTAGGAGCCACCAAATGAGGGTCTGTCATGACCTCCATACCGGGCTGTGACCGGGCCAAGCTCGGCCAAGCTCTCTGTCATGACCCCTTCTGCTTCACTTTCATCAATTTCCATCAGGCCCCTTCTTGCCTGTCACTGAGTCGCTTGCTCATTTCTTGGCGCTCATTCCTGGCCTCATCCTTTGTGGTCAAGTGAAATGGACATGGTGGCAACTCAATTTTCTTGTGTTTGTTGACCGCAAATTGCTGTGAGCAAGTGGTGTGTCTTGGGACTAGTGGCTGAACGAAGCACAGAAGATTCTGCAAGCCACCATATATGTGCCAAAATCACACATGTAAGCACCACCATTGGTCTCACTAATTCATCCAGATTTGGCTGTCTATTTCTAGTAATATGTTTGTTGAAGTATATTATTAGTAGATCATGATAATTTGCTTTCTCTAGGGGGTACGTTTTTTTCTGCTTCTCTTTTTTGTCCAGAATTTGGATTGTGTTTTGACATTATTATTTTTATCGTATTTGCTTTATTTTACATGGAAGCACATCCTTTAAATTGAGATCGATAATCATCAATACTGCCTTGCTGCACCGAGAAAATTATTCTAATGATTCAAAATGGTTTAATTGCAAGAAACGAAATTTCAAATTGCATTTTTGTGGGTTGAATACGAATCTGATCGATGTGGTGTGGGGAAATCTTTTGATGAATAAGCGCAAGGGGTTTTTAATTAGCTATAAGATAACAGAAAATGCAGCAACAAAGCCATTGAAAAAACATCGGAAATGATTTGTAAACCCGATTACAAAACATCTATATACAATGACAAAAATAACAAAAAAAGGTTTGAATATTATGAATATTATGAACATATTTCCTCTCATGGTGTAAATTGTATATAATATATATAAAAGATAGCAAATGATGATTAAGTGATATATGATTAACAGGGGAATTATGACATATGGATATATATATATATATATATATATATATATATATATATATATATATATATATATATATATATATATATATATATATATATATATATATATATATATATATATATATATATATATATATATATATATATATATATATATATATATATATATATATATATATATATATGTATGTATAAGTTGTCAATGGAACTCATGTGAAACTATAATTAAAGATATAACTGTCACCCTCCCATATCTCTGGCATTGTCATTGGTTACTTCTCTCATAACGTATCATGATATAAACACCAAGTAATGTGGCTCCTGCTCAGGTTCCTTTTGAGCAGAGTTGTAAGGATATAGATTACATGTAGATTATGACACTGATACCTGAGAGGTATGCAGGTGAAAATAGTCTCAGAGCCTTTGAAAGGTGTTGTGATTTATGGGAAATGGCCTGGATTGATGCCAGAACCCTTCACAGTAGACGCCCAGGTGTTAGTTTCATGCTAAAGCTACCTGTGTTAATAGACATCCTGCATGTTATGTGGTGTCATCTAGCTAGTGTAGTTATATTCATCTTTCTCATTTATCTGTCAACCTTTTGTGTCATTTCTACGTTTTTTGTGTAGCATTTCATGAGAGTTATCTTGAATATCAATTTTCGTATGTTTCTTTGAAATGTATTGTTATTTATAACTAACATATCTCAGTCATTCATATGGTTCAAATTGCCATACTTTACGATGCTTTTTGCAACCTAATAGTCAAGAAATTAATGTTTTTAGTTAATGAGAAACGGGAGATTCGCTTGTTATTTTTCTGTTGAGTGATGGTGTAGCACTGCATCACCCAAGTTGGGAGGAACAATCAGAATTCATCTCATTCACATTCAGGGGCTGGGTTTGATTGCTTTGTCATGTCATAATTCCCTGTAAATCAACACAAATCACAGATGACAGGGCCTATGTTCATCACAGTGTGGGATAAGTTTGCTTATTGCAAGCTTATAGGGACCGTGGTTACTATCTGGCTCTAGCTTCTTCCGGGAGTCCGAGTGGTCATTTTCAGAGTGTCCTGAGGGCCTGACCCTTAGCTTATCAGAGGTCCCGGGCAGTGGCTGGAGACCCCGTGACACAGCCCAGATAGGCTTCCCTCTCCGGTCTGGACGGGGCCTCATCACACACCCGGATCCACCCCAGACTCACTGACTGATCCGCGCTGGAAATGGCCCTCGCCGTGATAGATTACACACAGATGTCCACTCGCCCATGTAATGGAATATTTCAAAATGTTCATATCTGACCAGAAAACAAGCACCAAACCAGAACCGATTGCTTACTCTTGACCATACAGACATGATGTCCGGAATATCAAAACAAACTGCCAATAATAGGTTCAGCTCAGCATGACATGAATTGTGATGAATCGCGCACATGATTGGGTTTGTGATTGATAAATGTCAGCAACACAAGCTGCTAATCAATATCAATACATGCTTATTTCATGACCAGATTCATTGCCATGATATATGAGTGGAGACCCTAGCTGACCTTCTTTCTTTTGTTTGTTTTATGATCAATAAAAGAAGCATGGAAAGGGCCTTAGACTTTCAACTCGTGTTCAGGCACCAGCTGTGACTTTGTCCTTTTTTGTGGAAGTATCAGCTTACATCTTTGAGTTAATGTATCGTTTATTGTGTTGACCTTTTACAGTTATTTTCTGCTGTAATTTGTCATGCCTAAAAATATTAGAACTGCCTGGATCACCTGGGTTTGGGATGATCTGATGGTTGCAGGGAAATGGCATGTTTCAATACAATATCTGCTCATGGCAATCCCTAGGGTGAGGCAGGATGTGCATTCTCATAACCGGAATGGGATTTGGATACTGGAGTCATTATGTGTGCAGATCACATACCAGTCATTGATTAACTGAAATTATACAGAGGTCAGCGCATTTCAGGAAGGAGCCCATAGGAGTACATAGTAGCTGACCGAGGGTCATTCTGGGTCAGGAGTATATTGGGAGGTTAAACCTGACCCAGCACCTCAGGTCCCAGCCTTCTGTATTTCAAGTCAATAGTGCCTAATTCCTTTATATACTATATAAACCTTTGTTTTATTTACATCATAGCTAAAAAATTGATCATGTACTATATGGAGATGTTTGTGTTATATGTAAGTCTGATATAGGTTTGAAGATGATATTTAGAGTGTCTGTCCTCCAGTGTCTTGCCAGATATTAGCTCATACACTGAAAGAGGACATCTGGTTTTTGTAGGCTGACTTAGCAGCCCATCGCCTAGTAATCACGCCTAGTCAGCATCTTGCACTTTGTGTCCTGAAATATTTATGCGCAAGAACTGTGCACAGTTTTTCGGGGCGAGGGATTGTGAAATGACCCACTTTGCCAGAATTGCTCCCAGTTCGGGGTTAATGAAATCAACGACTGCAGATCCATCATGTGGGGTTGAGGCCATGACGTCATAATGAGCACGCTTGTAGCTCGCACCCCTGGCGTCTCACTAAGAGGTCGGCAAATCCCAGAATCCTTGTCGTATGCGACCTGACCTAATTAGTTGACGGTTTGGTCATGTGACCGGCAGCAGAAGAATGAGGAATGTGATCCATTTGATGCTGCCACCGGCCATTGCTGCTTTGCTACGCCATAACAATATGTCATGTGACCTACTTCCTCCTAATTGACCAATTAAATTGTCCTCAGTCTTTTACCTATCCGAGCACATTACCTGTGCATTTTCTCACTCCTGTTTTTTATGGAGACACCCCATAAAATGGTTGTCCAGCTTAACATCCAAGGGCATTTCTTTTTACTGATTCTGTTTTATGACCATTTATGGCTTTATTGTCTTTTTATTTTTTGAAAAAAAACGTTTGCCCCCTTGAATATTTTTTAGGACTGTATTTCATTATTGCTATAGATAGAATTTTGAAAAGTTTAAATATTTTCATTATCCTATATTATTGTAATTTTATAATAACCTATCTTTAAGAGTTAAGAATACTTTTTTTCTGTCCAATTCAACCTTTAAAAAGTTTTATTATGAAGATGGATATGGTATTGGATAATGAAAATGCAGTTTTTGTTTGGTAACCGTGCCATCTGGTTTGATATATACAGCATGAAATTATGGGAGACAAGTTGTATTTCTGCAAAGGCGGTATTGTCTTGTTGTTGTCATCTTTCATAGTTTTATGACAAATGATCATGACTCTAGTGACAAATGAGTTTTGTACATCAGGCGAGGCGAACATATTAAGTGGTCTGCCTATCTTGAGAAAAACGTTGCTGAAATTGATGACACACGATGGGGGACAACATGATGTGAAATGTGCACCAGGATATGGTCATGCTCCATGCAGTGTTACATCATTATTACATGGCCATGGCAACATAATAAGACTACAGGAAACGGCGTTCCAAGACTAGCGGAAGTAGTGTCTCACGTGACCCTCAGAAAGAATGCTGGATCATTTTCGTGAAAGACTGCCATTGAAAGCGTCTATTTCAACACTCACCATGACTGCGTCTGCCAGTAAACAAAAGCGGTTTCTGTTAATATTCGTCTTCAAAGTCCCCGAGCTTGTGTTTCACAATAAATTACATATCGCAGAAGAGTATAAATCTATTTGCAATTTTGAGCATTGGCGTCAATGGGGAAATCCTCACGAGTACACGAATGTAACCAACAATTAGAATCATTGATTATGTTTTAAATTAAAATTCTCAAAATTGGGCTCATTATGACCCATCATTCTTACATAATTAGATCAATCAGAATATAGAATCTGTTCCCTTTTTCAATTATTGAATTAAAATTATTATGTAACTTTTGATCATTTCTAAGTATGACAAATCCGTGATGATATGTAATTTACACCACGCAATATGGCTGACATTTCGTGTAAGACTTGAATTATTAAATTCTCCACAAAAAAAGATTTAATGAAATATAACATGATCTGTCACCTGTTCACAATATGCAATGTGAGGAAAAGTGCAAACATGCCTTACATGCCTTAGCCGATTAACTATGATAGGCGTAAAATGCTACGTGTTGCCTCAACCCAAAAATGACCTTTTACTATTAACTTGGCCGGGCTCCATTGGAATGTTAACTAACAGTTTGGTAACACGAAGTCCATTGTGTGTGATGAGGACTTGACTTGCTCCTGACCCTCCTCCTATATATTATCTTTTCTTTCTTTTTCTGTTTATACGCTTTTATTCACTGAGAGCAGTCTTCATATTACTGTGTAATATTCTTTCACCTTTTGCGCATAAGTATTATAATATGATTATATCCTGAGATATTTAGGTAAAACAGTGACTTTGATACACATGGAATAAGAAATCTTATCATGAACAAACACAATTTCGGTTGATAATAACGTTATCGGTTACTTTGTGCACTTCTGGACTCCTTTAAAAAGGTGTAACAAGAGACACACGATAAGATCAAAAGGTTCTACCGGATTGTTAAGAACAGGTATGGGATCAAGTGACAGGTGAGTTGGTATGAAGTGGATACAAAACCCAAACAACATATGTCACTGCTCCTAAGTCACCAGCCATGAAAATAACACTGAAACTATTATGTGCCCTGCACTGGGTCGCTATTAATGTTGTCTGGAGCATGCTCATGGATCTAATGTAGCATCAGTGTTCACATCATAATAGAACTGTATAATTATGATATTGAACAATTTAGATAATAGCATATATAAAAGCATATATATGTATAAATAATGAATTAATATAAGTGATAATGCACTATGCTAACATATATCAAGTCTCCACCGCATACTTGCTAGAGTATGATTACATCTGCGTGTGAGGTGCATATTTAGTATTTTGAAAAATATAATGATAAACGGAAAAGTGGTGAATTTATATAGATTAGATTAAATTATATTCTATGATGTTATAGCATATCGCCTGATTATCAAAGAAGCTATCTTGTCAAAGAGAAGAATTAATGGGTTGTATACTTACATAATAGTGTTCACATTGTTCATGAATTCCTACTTGTAGCAAGATCCCATTGATTAGAAATTGCAGTACATTAGAAAAGTGAGGGGTCACGCCCTTGAATAATTGTAGTTTTCTTTGTATTAATAATGTGAATTTAGCTGTGTTGGGTAGAAGGAATTGAGGGTAGATGCCCTTGGATAATAATATTCCCTCTTTTCTTTAATATCATTCACTTGTGACCCACATTCCATTGCCCCAATTTCCCATCATTCAATATTGTCATCCCCAACCCCCTCGTTCCACTCTCTGATCTGCTTTATTTCTTCCCATGCAGTGATGACAAATGATCTTGTTCTCTGGATTACATCCAGAGCACATCCCTTAGAAGTAACACAATTTTGTTGTTTATGTTCCCATAGCATTTTCACATGTTCCTGTCATCCCAAAACGTTTCTGTTGTGATGTGTAATTGCACAGTCCTGTTCATGTCCTGAAGGACTTGGAGGGCTTCATCACCATCACTTTCTGATGATATCCTGTAATTTCATGGTGAAATATAAAGAATTTATTTCTGTAGGATCTTATCTTCTATTAATTGGATGTCTATCCTTAAATTTTGAAGCTGACACATTTATCATAAATAAGATTTTGTTTGGGCAATACAATATTATTCATCAAGTTTTTTTAAATGTCTGGAACATATCACAACCAAATCAAACTCTTATTATTTCAAAGTATGTTGATTAAGACAAGCCAGGAATAATCTATATGTGACCTCGAGAAAGGAACTTTTGGTCAATTTTAAATCCCGTAGGGCAATGGTATTTGACATAGGTCAGAATTATTGTGGTAGCAATAGATACAATCTGTGGATTCATAATACAAAAGGTGTGAGAAAGGTCACTTGATTATCGGCCATAAAATGCCGTCTGTCACACTGGTTTTACACTTTGCTTCTATCTTTATCCGCCTTGTTCACACGTCAAACAATATGGTCGTCATGGCACCTAGCGTTATGTGATTTAACGCGTGCGCAGTTCGCCTGAAACCCTGATGCAGCGTCTGTGAGCAGACGGCATTTTTCTGGATGAGAATATGGCAGGATTTGTAATTATGTTTTCCAGTCAGGTTCACATGCAGTTGGTACCTTATTGAAAGGCGAGCTTGCAATTTGTTCAAACAAGGGCGAAGGGCAGCAGCGGGAACTCGTCCATAATGGAGCAAGGTGCAGCTTTCTATAGGGAGGTGACAACTAACAATGCAACAGGGAACTCTGAGATCACATGGGACAAAATGGCGAGCGCTTACTTATTGCTCTCATTAATGCGACCTTGTAATCAACCACCAATCCCAGCAACCGTAAGACAACCATAAGAGATATGAAGATCATTCCAATCACATCATTTCAATCTTCTTCCACTTCATACAACTCACATGTATTCTTGTTATATGTCACGTATATGTTTATATCCATGGTGAATCCAGTGTATGAATCAAATTATTCTTGCAATATTATAATTAATGAATCTGGTGCTTTAATAAAGCTGTATATTATGCTACACGGTTTATCCATCATCACATCTGACAGGAATAATAAATATGATGAATAATTTAATACTTAATCACAATTACTGACCAAAGTGAGATTAATAATATCTAGCGACTGTTATGATACACTGGCAGTCATTTACTATGGATCGCTTCTTTTCTAGTATCTCCATTTTGTACAAATTGTTCTTCACTGATAAAACTTATTTTGATTAGAGACCAATTAATGATATCAATATATTTCATAATGTGACTTCACAAGATACAAAGTTTTAAGATATTACTATTTTTTTTTAATCAATACAAAATGGTTACACTTTCTATCATCTGGTTTGCCTTTTTATTATAATCATGAGTGATAATTTTTTCTTGTTTCACCATGCCAGATGCGGTAAAGTGACCAGAGAAGGCTGATAAAAGAAACAATCATGTTCTGTTCATTAAAGTCTTTTATTTGTCTGTCCAGATTTGTATTTACCCAGCAAGCATCTAAGAAATCCCATCAGCAAACCACACAGGTATTGATATTATCCCTAATCACCTGTAATAAGATCAAGAGCCCTGAGCTCATTTAATGTCTTGTGGTTTTGTACAGAATTGATTTACAACTGGGCTGGTGTGAGATACTGTTTAAATATTGATACAGCCATCGTGGAACGATAACGAGATAGCACTGCATTTTAAATCGAGGTTGTAAATTTCTCTTGTGTTGCTGTTGATTTTTTACAGTTGTTCCCAGAGAGATGGATCTAGGTTAATTACACCCTATTTGGGGATTTGTTTTGAAACCTAGTGTAATTTGTAAACACGACAGGATGCTCCATATCTGACTTTGAAAATAAGCAGTTAGAATATGTCTCTCTTTCTGGATATGTTTTATCTATTTCTATATATTCCATAAACCAGCAGTTTTAAGCAACACAAGACTGCTTTACTTATAATTTAGATGTATTGCACTAAAATCAAGAATACCTAAGACAGAAATTGAATAATATACTTGTACTTTAAGTGTCTTATACTTTACTCACATATTCCAGTGAACATATTTAGTTCCTACAACTATGTTTCGCCTAAGTTACCAGTAATCGATGATAAAGGTTTCTTGGATATTTTTTAAAAGGGGAAATCATCATCAAATAATATTCTCTTATGGTCTATATGCTTACAATCAACAACTATTTTATTCATTAATGCTGTGTAACCTAATGTGTCCTATACTGAATACTTGTAACATGGAATTTAAAGATTTTAATGACTCAATCACTCTTTAGTTTTGAAGCATCTTTTTCATCTACTGATATTCATGATACAGGACAGATCCAGTACTGAGATGTATGAGACTCAATGTAATATGGAAGCGATAAAGCGATAAACATTTCCTCCCACAAAAGAGCTGCATAATGTATATTTTCTACAATTCCACTTTGACTTTCTGTGTCAAACACGAGCCATATCAGCAGGTCGGCTAATGTTCATCATAAAAGCCATACACACAACCTTTGTCCCCTGAGCAGGAGCTATTCTCTGAAGATGCCCTTTTTATTCAACAATCTGATAAAACATGATGACCTCGGTGTAGACGAGGCTGAATATCAAACAGCTAGAGATAAAACAGGCGGGTCACATAGACTTTGTGATAGTCATCAGGATATTGATAATAATATTGATATTGTGGTTGTTTGGATTGTGAACCTGAAGTGGAACATGGTTTTGATGTAACACATCGTCTCTTTCATTTTTGTTTTTACTAAATCCCTATTTTTATTCAAATTTGGAGTCATGCATATATGATATGCCCATAATAATAAATTCAATCAAGTAGTCGGTCACTTGCTTGATATATGTAATCATCTGATCATATATATATATATATATATATATATATATATATATATATATATATATATATATATATATATAATATAGTACAAGTATATATATAGAGAGAGGGGAATTCTGATTAAAGATTTAGAAATATTTGTGTTCTTGGGGTTATAATGTAACGTTTAATTAAAGTTTAATCCAAATGACAGGGATATCTTCCAAAATTATGATCTAGTTATAAATCTAGATGATTTATTATCAAGATTAAATGATATGAAGATAATATTTCTCACTTTCCAAATTCGAAATTAAAAGAAAAAGATCAAAATGTTTATATTAATCATTTTTTAATCTTAATTATGGATGATGAAAATTACGAATATTAAGAAATACAATTCGCTCAAAAAAGGTTTATTACTGTATTATTTCGGAATTTAGAGCAATATTTTAACTGTTCTAAAGTTGTTCTAAGTTAGATTCACTGCAACATCCTCCTTTAAAATATTAATGAAGTGACGATTGAATGAATTGGCTGGGAAATCATCACAATTAGCTTTCTTCCTGATACATCTAATACCCCAGAAGAGCATGTGACGTTAATATTAATATCATTCTAAGATCCAGCATCCTTTGCGCAGCCTCCATGCCCTTGCACCTGTTGCACTTCCTTGGAAGTGCCAAGAAGCGGCTCGGTGAAGTTTTTGAAGTTGACGCATGAAGTGCTTTTGACCATATCCGGGATGCTAGGAGTGCAGACAATTTACAATGGCAACAGTAACACTGTGGCTGTGCCCCAACGTGCCCAGGCGCTAACCTCTGCTAATCAGAGCTTCAGTGTTGTGCCACTACACGCAATTCCCTCAAAGTTCATTATTTTGTTTTATGGTCTCATGCGGGGTTGCAGAGTAGGCAATAAAAGTCGCCCGCCACACATTATTCGCCCTGCCTCTGAATATTATTTCTTGTTTACGCAGAAAACACGTCATCCTGTTCACATGGCCCTGCCTCCTTGCATATCATTTCCTAATATTCAAATTTTCACCCAAAATCATCAAAGGAAATGTCATCTGTATTCTCTTCCACTGAATGACCTGCCCTAAACACCACATCCATTCAATGGAATTTTCTCCTATTCTGGATTCACAAAACGATGAGAAAAAGGTTTCCCCACAGTGGTAAACTTGTGTGAAGGAACAAAGGAGAGGCTGTCATGTCCACCATGATGGGTCAAGCGTCCAGCACCGGATGACCGCGAACTGACAACTTTTTGTCCTCCTCAGTACCATCACCCCAGAGACAGCCCCCATAGACAACAAAAGGTACGTTCTTACCAACTCCTCCATTTGACAGTCCTTGCTAAAACTCACACCGGTGAGCTGGTGTTTGATCTTTGGACAGGAGAAAAAATGGCGATTGGTGTACACACATGAGTAAGGTGATTAATTGTAAAGAAAGATGCAGACATACTCACATGCGAGGTACAGAAGGGGGCATTCTGCCAATGGTAACTCCTCTGTGGCGCTCACCAAACTACTGCCTACTCTCTCTACGCTCACCCGGATATTTCCACGCTACCGACATATATTCATTAGCTGAAAAACATTCTATGTCCTTACGGGACCTTAAAAAGACCGACTCGCCCGATGGTCGCCGAAAAATTCGCTGCAAAACAGCAAAATCGAGGCATTATTTCACATTGATTGAGTTTTATGGTTTTGAAACTAGCGCCATGATTGGTTCAGAGAGACCACGTGACCAAAAAGTGCAAAAAATTACGACTTGTGTCGGACGTTATAGCCCTGTAAATCATAAAATAATTGCTCCTAGAGAGCAGTTAAGGATAAGACTGCTACGCCAGATACACAGCACGACCCAAACGCCAACGAATTTTGTTGAGAAAACAGGGATTGTACCATTCTATGCAGGTTTTATGTGGATTTTGATGGAAGTTTAGTTGGAATACCAGTCGGAAGCGAGGAGTATGAAGCGGCAGGGATGTTGGTTACCATGGCGTTTGATACACAAGCGCTGTGTCCGGGAAACTTGGCCAAGATGGAGCAAGCATGGCGGATATTAATGGGAGAATTCCCTTGTTACACAAGGCCACAGGCTTTGCCATGATCTCTCAACTTCCACTGAGTAGCTCTGCCTCTGTCTCGCTGTAATTAGCGCTGCCTCTTGCCTCGCATTGTCGCCCACTGCACAGAGATGGTAGGTCTACTTTTAATTTTCTATTGATCAGTTTATTGGTAAATTCATTTGCGTCATTTCACCAGGGGAGGGTGTTTAGGGTGTCACTCAAACAGGATCCTCCCTTGCCACGTGCACGTATTATGCCGCCAGCTCTGTTTTTTCTCCACTTATCATGTTGTAAAAAAAGTAACAGTAAATAGAGAGGTAGTTGAGTGACTTGCCTGACCTGACCCAGAATTGAAGGGAATCCCTCCCAGGCGTACACATGCCAATCACAAATGCAAATAGCCACAGAGAAAAACTTTCATCATCACGCAGGCACCAATAGCTCAAGCAATGAGTTAGAATCGTCAGAGCCACTTTGAGCATTAATATTTACAGGTCAGGTTGGGTCAGCATCGATCCTTGTTGACCTACTCACAGACTTTGTTTGCAAACTAAACATAACGTGGAATACAAGCTGCGCCACCAACGGAACAAACCGCATCTAAAGCAGATATCATAACTAGTTTATGTCGTGACCCTTTGGCACACTAACCTAGATTCCCTCTATACCTTAGCGTCACCTTAAAGCATGACTTACAGCACGTATTAAGCCACTGGTACGTATGAGTAGTTTTGAGCAAAAAATCAATGATTTTGACAAATGATGTGGTGAAATTATTTTCTTCCCATTTGACATATTATTATTCCATGCAGACTTCTCAAATTTGTTTTGCATTGTTGAGCATAATGCCCTGCTCTAGTTGAACAGTCAGATTGGGTCTAATATTAATAATCGTGTTGGCGTGGACTACAAAAGAACTAATTGTTCTGTCCAGCCATGTGCTATGATGGCCTCACACATTTTTTTCATCTCCATTCTAGACAATTCTCCAGGGAACTATTTATAGACCACATGTGAATTGAGTATTCATCGCGCATCAGTTCTGCCAGGTGATCCCTGAAAACTCACGCAAGAACCACCCTTTTGGAAAATCAATAATTCCAAATGTGGGTCACATGTTCATGTTGGTAATTACTTTTTTACTTTGTTGATCAATATTAGATCTATGTTTTCATTTCCATTTTTTTTTGTCACACCACCCTCTGAAAGGTCAATTGTGTGTTTGTGAAACTGAGAAATTACATGAGTATGCTCGGCCTTCTGTGTCAGGTAAACACTGTTTTCTGTTTTTCCATAATGGCCAACTGTCCTTATCAATCAACCTATATTCTTTTGACAGTATTCTGGGTATAACTGAAAAGGGTTATACCATAATGTGGGTTTTCTCTGACCCTTTTGAAGTGAGTAATATGTGGCTGTTTTGGGTTGCGTGACAGAGAGAAAGTATTGATATTTCCATATCTAGGTTACCTTGCCCTCATAACCTTTACCTCCTCAGGTGCAAACAATCCTGTTATTGACCTCAGGTCACATTTTTGAATATTACTTTGGCGATATTAACATGACACCAATCATAACATTGTTTCCCTGCGTCATCCTGGCTGGGCTCTGTCATTTTATTCTTTATTAATCAACCCAATGCTCTTGTTTTACATCAGTTTTGTCTGAACCATTGTTGTGAAGAGAAATATTAACGTTTATATCTTTATTCCACTCAGTGAGAAACTATGGTACGAATATAGTGAAAATCAGAAGAGTAACTGGTAACTCTTACTCTTCTTTAAAATCACAACCCCAAAACTAAAAGATTTCTTTAATTGAATCGAATTGTAATTAGTGTACATAAGTTCAGAATATATATAATTTTAAAAAGATCGGAGAAATGTTTTAAAAGATTTTCCATTCCAAGTTCACTTCTTTGAAGAGAATCGGTCAACTGAGGTCAGTTAGAGAACCACATTGTTTAACATCGTAGGATTCACTAATTTCATCTTGTTTTGGACAGGATAACTTGTTTTCGTATCATTAAAAGTAATTTTGTACACCAGTGTTTCAAAATCAAAACATTTTGATAAAATTGTTTTTTTGGGAGGACGATAAGAATCACTCTTTGAAACCATGTTATATTTGCAGTATGTCAAGCTGAGTACATTGTAAATATATACACTGCTTAAAACTTGTATAAAATCAATTGAAATTATTTGTACTGTAATGTTGTTTCGTAATATTCTTCATAGTTAATTAATCAGAAATAAATATACATGTAAAATGTTGGGTTTGTTTCTTTCAACATTCGTTTAAATTAATAATACTTCAAAAATAAGATATAAGATTTTCAATTATATTAAAATATTTTTGTATCACACTTGAGCAAATAACAAGCACTGAAATTATGTATTAATAAAAAGCGTAAAAAGTAAAAGAAAGAAATATACTGAAACTTCTCAAGTACGCCAAATAAGTGGTGAAAACTAGAAACTTGAAAACTAGTACATTTTCGGCCAGCTTGCTTTGTATGTGAGGTCTTTCAGGCAAGGGCGGGAATATTGAGCTCTGTGGCATTTCCACCACCGACAATAGGATTCATTATTAATTCTATAGGAAGCAAGTAATTAACTTTGGGGTGTCATGTTTAATTTTGCAGTCTGTCCAAAGAGTGAGAGAGGAGCAAGGGACTGGTGGGATTGGATGCGTGTTAGTAAACTCTGGTTGCCGTGGACTCCTTCCATTACAAAATGGATGTCTCCAGTTTGGGGCACAAATGTTCACTCCAGCTTTCAATGGAAATTCGATTTATTCCCATTGTGATTTATGGTGGTCTTAATAAAACTTTATTAAATCAATCTATTACAAACCAGAAATGTGTGAAGCTCAACGCGTTTTTCTCTAAATTAATAGAGACTCACATGTCTAGTAAATCAAAACCTTATAATGATTTTATTATTTCTTAAATCTCGTTCGGTAAAAAAAGTCCTTAACGTTAAGTATTTTGAGGGATTTACTTAAATTAGGTAAGTGGTTGCAGTTATAAACGGAGTTTGGAAAGTGAAATGATTGTGGTTTGAGTGGCTAGATGGGATTCGCTTTTGACCCTGGCGGTGGTGATCAAGCTGGGTTGAGTCATACTGATAGGGTTAGATATTTTGACAGGGTGAAATGGACACTGCAATGGATTGCTAACACTATATAGATATACCCCATCCATCTCATCATTACCTTTACGAAGAGAAAAAAAGCATTTTGGAGCTTCTCGTGTAAGCCCACCGAGGGCGCCTTGTGCAGTTTATGTGGGATCCAACCCAGAGCGCCACGGTCGTCAGTTGACGT
The DNA here is from genome assembly GCA_949316495.1 of Amphiduros pacificus. Taxonomy (NCBI): domain Eukaryota; kingdom Metazoa; phylum Annelida; class Polychaeta; order Phyllodocida; family Hesionidae; genus Amphiduros; species Amphiduros pacificus. Next base: position 35,699,713 of record OX439002.1, read on the forward strand.
AACTTGAGGCAACAGGGTGGGGGAGCGACAAGCGCTCTGACGTTAAAAATAGACAGGCATGGCGGCCACATCAGAAACCTGTACTCCACTTGATGCAATAGTTCTATTTTACCAGGAATGTCATCAATGTGACAAGGCCTCTCTCTTGTGTGGGCACCTAAGCTGGGGTAATTGACCACGCGACTTGACAATTGACAAGAAAATTACCGAATTGTGACCCATTTTGAGAGCATTCCTCTGTCGATGGCTGTTCCCACCAAACAGAAAGCCAAAAAGATATATACCAGACTCTGGAGCCCGGGGAAATCAGAATGCCATCTCTCAGAATCCAGCATATAGTCGTCATATAATTTACAATAATTCTCTGACCTTTACCCGGGGGTGCTTACTGCATTCTCTCACACAAATCTGTCCTTAAATATGACATGTAATAACACGATGAAAAAAAACTTGAAGAGGGAACCGACGCCCAGTTCGTTTGATGGAAAAAAGTGCTGATTTTTTTAGGATGCAGTCTACTGGTAGTGCAACCCTTTGCTTCCAAGATTTGACATGACCTTGACGAGATGGGAAATGGTTTGTTACCAGCCTCCCTGGGTGCGCTCTATATTGTGCCAAGCTGTCGAGTATCACACGTCATTCTGACAAAAATATAATTACAGAAAATGATTTTAAAACACCCAATTGTTGGCATGAGGCTGTCAAAACTGTCAGAAAACAAGAGATCCGCTTCAAACCCTTGAGCAAAACAAGTGCTCGGCACAAGAAATGTGTTACCCCTGCCACATTTCGATTTGGAACAAATACCAGAACAAAATATCATGCATTAAATAAACCAGCTCCTTTAGAATCTGTCTTTCATTCTTTCATCGCTCTGATCCATTGCCGTCCATAAAAAAAATGTGGTCTGAATATTCTGTTAGTCAATTGAAATATGATTTATTTCCAACATGTCGGATAGCGAAATCGCTATCTTGTATTGCCGACTCAATTAAAGATAAAAGTTGTTCAACAAGTGAGCAACCTTTGACATAAATACATATTCCCATATATTCCGTTTAAAACAATAAAATGTAGTCATTTATATGCAATAGTTTAGAGAGAGTCATAATTTGTAAGTAGAGAGCAATAGATCTTGCAAAGGGGGAGGTGTTATGTGAAATAGACACGGCAGGCGGACATCTTGATTTTACTCCTCATTTCGGGTAAGTTCTCCTCGTATTTTTGATGCAATTTGATCTTTTCGCTTACATTTTGAGAGCGGAGGGTGTCTAAGTCGATAGAATTGTGCCGTGTTCACCCTATCTGCCGATTATTTCTGGCCATTCCGGTGAGGAAGGCTAATTTTGGAGGTAGTTTTGCTGTGTCGGTGTCCGCCATGACGGAATGAGGCTCGGCAGTGTCTGGCAATGTCTGCCGGCCATTCTCCGCAAAATTATCTTCCAAAACTTGGTCAATTTACTCCTCTTGAGTGGCATTTCGATTTAAGACATTAACGCTGAAAGTATTTTTTCAAATATGAAGTGATTTCAGCAAATTTTCCATACGAAAGACTGGGACAGATAATTATTCGTGTTGTGATATAAATCATCCCACCTGACCCCAAAATGACATCTTGCCAAAGACATAAAACAGCGACCTAGAAAACTACATGGCTGCTGGATTATAGCCTGTCATGGGATGTGTTCTGGACATATTTCCATTTGGAAAAAGGCATGACTGTCATTTTATGAGCAAAGAAAAATAAAATTAGCAGAAGGATATTTTTCAGGGAAAACACACAAAAAATCTCCCGGAGGGATAATTGAAATGGAAGTTGGCTTGAGTGTTGCACCAAACAGAAAAGGTTGCTGTAAAAGCTGAGAAGAAAACTTCGTAAATTCTTTCCTGAATGTTACATCCGATTTTCAATACAAATTAAATGGATGCGTATTGGGTAGTGTGACTGGAGCCAAAATTTTGATGAATTTCTTTCCCTTAAAAATAAGAGTGCGTGCCCCAGAGATGTGATGCAAATATCGACGGGAGCTGTGGAAATTGCTTATCACGGAGCCCATTTTGAGCGTTCCCTCTGATTTGTAAAAACAGTGTTCTGTAGTTGAGCCTTTGCTGTTTTCCGGCTTTAATCATGGTGGGGTCCTTTCATCTTGTAGTTCTGTAGAGAACTGGAATCGTTTTTGATCGATTCTGCACGCGCCAGCAGCATGTACTTTGCCACTGTGGGTCTTCGATCCAGCACGTATTGAATCTGTGCAGTGCGCCTCCTTCTCAACTACTGCAACCTTCAATCGAAATATAACCTTATCTTTCTTTATAAGCAATCAATAATGCCAAATTCCACTGGGTACGTCTGTAAGAGTTTCATATATTTATATGCAAACATCTTACCTGCTTTTAGTAATGTTTGATAACTTGTTGTCTTGTGTAAGTTCCTACTTGAGAATTGTGTCAGATTACAGCCCGTTATTTACTGAGTACACACTTGTGTTTTTACACAAAATTATATCTTTGTCCTGGGTGTTCTTATCTGTTCTTGTTATATTTATTATCAGTATATATCTACACAACGTTATTTGTATTACTAATCCGGATATAATGTATTGTGACAGAGAACGCGTTTGAAACAGATGATGTTTTCCTCTTACGCAAAGTTATGGAAACCATACCTCTGGAAAGCCAGAACTGAAACAATTTTCACGTTTTTGCTACCCGTTTTTTAAAAAGAATTTTGATTAAGACATCAAGATAAACATCACAGCTTTCTATTATTGCCTATCCTGTGAATTTATAGCCCTGATTTAGACCGCAAAATGTATGAATATTTTGACATACTTTAGGCCAGCTGAATCGTTGGCGGCCATCTTGGATTCCGTCGGCCATTTTGTCTAGCGTGTTATTCTTGCAATAATTCTTCTTTATGGGACCGCCTAACCACTTTATCTTCGCACAGTAGTGTTCGTGTGATGTATACCCACTTGGCTTCTTTGCCATAAATACCTTTTATTTATAGAGATGGCGGAGTTTGATCAGATTTTCTAGTCTTGCCGCCTTAAAGAACACAATAGTTGCATAACGGATCGTAACACACAAACAATTTGTTCGAAATTACTTTCTCCAAAGAATGATACAACATCCAAACTATTTTTTCATACAATGTAAAATTGTTGCGATTCGAATGGATGGTAAAAACTGATTTTCAGGATTGATTTGAAAGACAAACAGATTTCAATGTTTTCAGGATGCTACAGAAAATCATGTGCCATCGTTCCAACATTTTTATTTCGAATTAAAGAAATAATATAATATCTAAATCGTTGTTATTTAAAGTACAACTACGGATAAATTTCATGAAATCAATTTTACTGTTTAGACTTATTCCAGATACAAATATTATTGAAATGAAGTTACGAAATTGATTCCTCGAAATTTTAGTTTTTGCGCACTTCATTCAACTTGTTGCCGCCTTCACATTTTGTAACAGACATATATTTGTTTGATTGCATTTGATAGTTTTGGTTATCTGTGTTATAACTTATAAAACAAAATATATATATAATTGTAAGTATGCCAGTGTGCATTTCATTTGAGTACAATGAAAAAGGAATACATGTTGTGCGATCGGCAACAATACTGAAAAAAAGTTAACTCCTGAAAATTGAGTCGCAATAAAAGAACGATAACATTTCATTAACTTCACATTATGATTCTGTTAATAATCCAAAGGAATTTGAAACATTTTCATTAAGGTGGAAAGGGTGTTTATTGTGTGGTGTGGATTATTCAGGAAGTATTTATCGATCCAAAAGTCTTTCTCAAGAGGATCACACTTGCGGACTGCCTTCAAATATGAGGGTTTCTTTTTTCAATTTATCCATCGATGATATGTTTTGTATCTCTATTGAAAGAAGTCCACAATATCGTATTATGGTTTTCTTGCAAGTAGTTTAATATAGCAGAATCAGAGGAGAGGATCTACATTTTATACCAACCAATCGATCATTTTCCCGCTTCAGGCTCTATTGATCTAATGCAAATATCTCAAAATTTTGACAATCTAAAACTAGAAAGAGATTTTGGTGATATTTTGTGGCAAATTTATTGTTTTTCTGCAGATGAAGGCGTTGGTATTGTGCCTGACGTGATATTCTCACTTATTGCAATCTATTACAGGGGCAGAGGAGCCGCCATCTTGAAACCCATTTTCTGGGTCGAGCCCTATGAAATATGAGGTAAATAGACGCCATTTTTTTATCACACTCCATAGTGTCTTTTAGTGCATCAATGGTGGTAGATTGTTATGTAGTAAAGATTTAGCAGATTTAAGTGTTTGACAGGGAAATTTGATGTGCTTTGTGTACTTTTCTAAGCCTTTTAAATGCAAATGAGGCATTTTGTAGAGATTATGGAAAGGGCACATTTGATAAGTTCTATTATCACAGCTGTCTTAGGAAGGGGAATCTCCACATTGTTGGGCCTGGATTCCGATTGTGGGTGCAATGACCTTGCCATGTTCGCTAAAACACCTGAAATGGAATCAGACTTATTGGAGCATCGCACAGAACTGTTTAATAATTCCAGTCAAGCACTGGGAGGAAATTGTGGATTTCTCTCGCGTTCATTCTGACATTGACATCCTCTGTGTCTAGTCTGTGAAAGAATTCTCGGATGAAGGCCAAACCCCCACTTTCGGAAACTGACATTTTGAGTGAAATCCCACTGGGTGTCTATTGACCAGAATTTGCTTAAAACCTGTCTCATTTCTGAAAGGCTTTTCGTTTAAACACATCTATGGTCGGGGACATTCCTTCTTTTCAGCCTGTCTCAGTGTGTGCTTCACTATCTACAAAAAGACATTCTCTGACCTAATCCAGCATTCTGAAGCTTGTCGTATTCCCAGCTTGGCCAGAGTTGGACATATTGAAACCCACAGAAAGGGTGACGCCCGGCTGAAATGCGGGAGGCATTGTGGCCAGAGTGAAAAGAACACCCCCATGAAAGCAACACTTGCAGTGAAGGCACAGCAGTGCTTTCTTTTCTTTGGGATTTCCGCCCAAATCTCAGCAACATAGCAGCATATTCAGAGAGCTTGAATGGTGGATCCTTTCTGCCTGAGTGTTCTTTATCCCTGGGTGATCTACCTCATATCTATGCTGATTGGGATCAGTTTGTCCTGACTCCTGACAGAGGCCGGCTTTATCTACCTCTGTCCAGGCCGGACCTGTCCTGCTCCCGTGGGATTTCAGCTGTCGACCCCCAGTCCTTCCAAAACCTCGGCCAAAACTCGCATAATCTCCCCTTTCCTGATTCCACGATTTCCTCGTCATCCAAACATCCCCGCAAATCCATTTTCGTCAATTTACAAACGGACAAGTTTGAAGTCTTTTTAATTTTCATGTGAAGTGTGCACGACAGTGGATTTGCACCAACATAGAGTGCGCTTTATCCGTAGGCCTCTCTATTCATGACAACCATGACACACAAAAACATGGAAATGTACAGTCTGTCAAAAGTATTTTAACTTACTCTGCAAGTTGCCCTCTCCATGGAATTCAACCCCGTGTTATAGAGTAGGAATATAACTGGTTTTGAAAGAAATTCGCAAGGTGCTATAGAAATTGTGTGGGCTTTTATCCTGGCAACAGGAATTATTTTTTTGGTGGTAGAATGACATTGTGCTTGTGTGGAACTTATTAAGTGTCCCCAAAGTGTTTTGTTGCACCCAGAATGGTTTGTTGGGAAGCAGTAGAAAAGAGAATTAACACATTGGTGATGGACATGACAAGGCATTCAATGTAGGTATCTATTTATGGCGTATTGTTGACTGAGAGTGATCCAAGCAATCCATTTCCCTATGTTCTTCATGCCAGCATTCATATCAGTAATGTACAAGGTCTCTTTCATGTAGACATAGACAGTTGCACCGCAATGCCTCACACAATAAGTATGACATGCAATGGACATGACTGATAGGGCGATAGTGTGGGTCTATTCTATGCATGTACAGTATGTAATGTACAATGCATCAAGGATGGTGATGTGAGCTTGTCAGTTTGAGGTGTCTCTTACTCATACAGCGTGTGTAAAGAGGGTCTTCATTCTTGTGTGGCCGAGAAATGGCATTGTCTAATCACACTTTGACACATTTGATGATGAAAAACAAGGCTTTCCCATTACTAATCACCATCCCAACAACTTTACTATTAATTTTTACTAAGGGATACTCTGGCCAACTGTCAAGTATTTCACATTAGCCGCAATGCATGTGGTCTCAGGAGAGACATACAATTTACATGGTGTGGTCAGGTACGCATATTTTAGCAGGCTTGATGAACGAATTTCACTTGCAGTTTGTACAATTCTCTCTTCTCATCAGTGTCATCATATTTCTTGTGAAGAAAGAGATTACCCCAAGTCAATTTCGGCTGCTAATCTGTGTACTTATTATCTTATGTGCGTCTTGTGGATTGAGGCTGCAATCCATCTCACGCTGGACATAATCATATTAATACAATTGGCATCAACTGATTTCCAGGCGCGTATTTTTGATGAAGCAACTTAGCAAGCAGATTCTGCCATTTCATTTAGTTTCCATTAATTATATACTCCTGCCAAAGCTTGCCAGAGAACAAACGCATCGGGAATCTGACAAGCACAGAACACAAAATTGCTTTTCGTCAATTTCGAGTTGAGAGAGAAATTCAATTAATTTGATAGGCAGGCAGAAGGCCTAAATTGAGTATATTTTTTTTCCAGTGTGCTCCCTTTTCATTATCTGGTTTGTGTTGTGAATTTGTCAATGCAGTCTCGGGTGGAATTCGATTTGGTTTTTCTCCCACTGACGATGCATATATTCAGTGTCAAAGAGATGCGGGCTTGGGACTGAAAACTCCCTGGCCCATGTAATTAAGTTTCCCTTGCGTATCTCATTTTATTTGACTGCAAAAATATCAAATCCTGGACAAGACTAGCACGATAGTCCAGCAGCTGCCATCTCAGGGGATTGACAATCGGAATTAAGTTTCAGACTATTATGAAGATTTGAGGCTCAATAATTAGGAAAGAAAAAAAATACAAAGATACATTGGCGAATTGAGTGACTTGTCAGAACCGCCATAGCCTCTATATGTGAGAATTCATCACAGTTGTGGCTGGGATAAATTGCTGTTTTCCGTGTTCGATGTCAGCCATATCGTATCATATTTTCTTACAAGGTGTCAGGGCTGACGTTTAGCTTTTTGCGCCATCTCATCGCTCGACAAAAAACATTAAAAATAGATGAAAAGAGGTGCGTTTTTAAAACCCGAGCCAAGATGGCGGAAGGTCGATTTCGCTTGTCAGGGCAAGAAATATGGAGGCGTGTTGAATAATGAAATTCGATCAAATGTGGAATCCACCCAGAAACAAAACATTGGATCGGCGAGCACACAGATTTCATCCCATGTCTATTTCTTTTCTCCATTTATCCATAGCAATATGAAAAATGATTACCTTTGTGTCATATTGCCACCGATATCGCGATAGATGGATTTGCTTCTGTTTGCAGAAGGACTTTGCCCTGTCACAAACTTGTTTAGGATTTCAGCAAAAAAATAAACCCGTGCTCGTCAAACGGGTACACAAAGAAATCGCTATCCTGTATATTTACACAGAGGACGGGTTGTCTGTTTGTCTGTCACAGGGAATTAGCATTTGCCATGTTGGCGAAGTGGAGCAGTTTCTATCTAAGCTGAAAGCCGACGCAGGTGGCTGTGTTTTGGACCGAGTCCCATGTTGTCGGTGTCCCATGAAAATTGCATAGGTTGTAGCGGGAAGGAGGGGTCTTGTCGGTGCTATCGGGACCTGCTATCAGAGTCAGGCTGGGCTGGATCACAGACACCCGGGATATATCTTTGCAAGACACCCGGTCAGTGGCAAACTCTCAGATCCCCAAAGCAAGCCCGGCCTCTCTCAAACTATCCCACTGTTTTCCAAATTACATGTCGACTCCTTTGGGGCCTGGCCTCAAGTTTTTTTGGAAGAACGTGGGAAGAGGTGGCTTAGATTTCTTGCTTTTCAAGGATGGTACTTGTCTCTCTGGATCCTGTGAACTTTTAACTTTCAAGTTAAATGCCAACCTGGTGAAGTCCAAAATGACAGACTCCCTGTCTCGATGGCTCAAAGTGTAGGTAACTTTTTGTGCAAAACACGTTCCATTTGCCTGAAATGTCGAAAATCCACACCGACATGCCTACTTGCAAATATGAAAAACATGCCTGGGCTGTGTTTAGGGTAAAATCCGACAAATTTACATGGTAAAATCCGATGAAATCTAAAGTATCCTTCAAACAAGGATGAGAATTTTGCACTGAACTCTTTATTCCCGAATGAGACGTTTGAAATAGTAGTCAACAAGACCAAATGAGCAGGAAATAGACATAGGGTGTGAAGGTACTTTTCTCTGGGTTCCTTTGATCACTTGTCCCTGGCGAAATCGCAGGTCATTTACACCCCGGATCAAATGAGCATCGCCAAATTGAAACACACAAAGGGGGGCGCTGAATTTAAAATCATTTGCAAATAGACCATAGGTGCAATAAAAGTCTGGCTGAGGTGGAAACAGAAACAGGTTAATGTTCTCCAGTGAACTAATTAACATTGACCTTTTATGCCGGCTACATTCCCATGCTACAATGTGTTGCATTCGTCCCCACTCTCACACGTAGGGTCCAAATTCCACCCATCTACGGGTTCACACCTTGGTTCAATGTTACACTGGTACCTTTGTTCATTCGACAAACCCCGGGGTTGTCACCAGCCTGCGCTTCATTGTTTCAAATCACACCAAACAAATTACGTTCCAAGATCCCCACCTTTGTCTATGGAGGAAACCAACTTTGGTCATTTTGATTTACATACCTGGCTGGAAAACACACACGTAAAATACCAGTCTCGAGGGAACTGCAGTATTTCGTAAGTAGGACATTTTGTTTAGTGATGATAGCAGCTTTTTTTAGGGTTGTTATATAATACCACCTTGTTAGTGTCAGAATAAAAAGGTCAGTGTGAAATGTGCAGAACAGAATGACTGACACATGTTACAGGAAAAAATGTTTGATTGACAGTAACGTTAATTGGTTGTGTGTTTGTATTAAGCTCCAGCTTGGATCTTGACAGCGTATTATTTTGATCCTCGAAGCAGATAAGGTAATAAAAAGCTCAAAAAGATAGGAAACATTCAGATGTCAAAAGCAAGTGGTAAAACACGTGGGCCAGCTGCAAACTATGTTGTACTTCTTGTGGCAAAGTGATGAAAATTTTGTCAAACAACACCAAATTCAGTTCCCATTTAAAAAAAGAGCAAAGTGACTGCTATTTGAACCTGTTATTACATTTGCTGCGATTATGGGTTTTAATCTTCAATCATGAAGCAGTTAGCTGTTTATGTATATTGAATAGGATTCTGGGCTATCACATTTCCTAAACAGATTGCTTTTCTTATTCACAGATTTCTATAATGAGAAAGCACCTGCACGGGCTCATTTTAGAAAATAATATGTTTATATCATATTTGATATCACATTTGACTGAAACAAAAAACAAAACAATTTCCACCCATTCTTTATTTCTTTATATTTTATTTATTCTTTTTACATCAATAAAATAAGATTACATCTCCATGGCTTTATATTTCCTTAGTTGGGTGAAATATCTGTCTTCTCCTCTCAAGCCATAAATAGCGGCACTTTGTACAAGCTTCTAACGCGGTGTACTCTTTAATATCAATCAAAGTCTCTTTAAAAGATTGTTACATAAGCGGTTGGTGCTTAAATGTGCGTAGGTTACATCACTTTACCGTTAAGTGTTTAGTGTTGGGCCATTCAGGGTCGCTATCTAAAAAGTCAGTGTTTTAGCCGCAAGCACATGATTTGTCTGTGTGGTAAAATGTCTAGTTGGAAGCTTTAAAAATTGTATATAATGTTCAACATCTTGTTTAAAATGTTCAGTGTTTTGATACAAGCACTGTTCCTTTTAGTCCTCTTAACTTTCTCGTGTAGTTTTTGTATCTTACTGTTTTTGACTTCAGTGATGTGTCCTTTCCACCATATATATATATATATATATATATATATATATATATATATATATATATATATACAATTTGTATTAAATTGTCTTTACCTTGAAGCCATGTGCTATAGATGTGTCTTCATCATGTTTACAAGTGTATAGTTCTAAAGAGTATTTCTTTTATGATGGTGTATTTGGGTCACTGAAGCCCTGGTCCTGGTTGTGATTTATGATTTGAGGAGGCTATATGGTCAAGGCATGATAACATTGTAGCTCATTTCGGTCTCATCTTTTGTTGCCATTATACTTATTCTGTTGTGGCTTCCCCAGGAAATACCTCCAACCTGTTCAATATGGATTGGCTTACGATTCACCCATGATAGTGAAATTACCAGGAATTCACCACGGATTTCCACTTCACTCTGTTCTATTATCGGGATTTACAAGGGATTAACATTGAATGCAACAGTCGTGTAGGACACACATTGAGCATAATCCATAGGACACATTTACAGGTTGCAATGGTCAGAGCAGTTCATTTGAGCTGGCACTTTCAGCTGGGAAAATTGACTTGAGGAAACAGACCGGCCAAGGGGTAAGCCTAACAAACTATATTGTCAATACCACTACAGAAAGGGCCAACCATGACCTATTGTAGTTGCAAGCCATTAGCCACACTTGTGCCGAGATAAATTCCTTAATTGAATTTGCCTATGTGAAACTGAACTTCAATATAACAGGATTATTGAATCCAACAAACAGGTGCGTTTGTCATAAACTTTGTTCAGAGGCAAACAGTCAACATTTTGTTAATTTAGATATGACATAACACACAGACAGGCAATTGCATCTGGGCAATAAAGTCAACTCTCCCACTGAGGGCCTTAAAAGAACACAACATCTAGGTGAGGTCCAAAATGAGTGCAGCATAATTGAGTTCATTCAATCAAGTAGGCAATTTTGGATATGAAACATGTCCAGAGCTTTCACGGGTTGGAACAGGCTGGGTCAGGTACAAAGTATAAATGTATATACGGTCGTAAATCTTTGTGTTGGTATCTTTATGAAAGCGAGACCATCGACCAGGTAAAGGTGCAAAGGAACAACAGAATAGCACAAAACTGTCATGGGATTATTTACACAGGCACATAATAATGTGTGTTGTAAATTGTATCATACGCTAAGATGAAAGGCAACGCATACTTTTCTAGCTGAATTGCACACGAAGCTAACCCACTTATGAAGTCCTCGACAGGAGGTAATAAATTTTTGTCTATCTCTGTTGAAATGATATGGTTGTAACCACGTTAAGAGCTCCAAAACTAGGTTGGAATACGGCCGTGTTCACAATCTTTTTAATGAATTGATATCGAAGTCGTTCGGAAAACACGGAGATTTAATATGAATAGCCATGTTTCCGTTTATTTGGATGTAAGGCTTCGGGAGGTGATCATCGTAGTTCCATTGCCACCGCACTTCGGCCATCTAGCACGTTCCAGCCTGAAAAGACAAGACATAAAACAAGGTTAGCAATGTCATAAAACTGGCTGTATGTGCATGATATACACAGGTTTGATAGCTAGGAGTCGTTCATATTTTAATATCTTGTGTTTTATTCTTTTTCTTGAGAGCTACGAGCCAAAATCTGCTTTTCAATATGATAAAATCAGTTATATACAATATTTCTGAATATAGATTAGACATTGGCATATTCATGTACACAAAGTGAGATATATTTGCACTGTTGTAGTAGGTCACATAGGTTGTAAAATGGCATGTTGGTATCACAGCAGGGAGGCAACCAAGCATGGGGCCTGATTCAAGTAATCAGTCTGAACAGGGTCTTATGGGGTGTCGACATTGTGTAAGGTTTGCAGAATGCATGTATGATTTAAACTAAGATAGATTGTGTTAAGATGGTTCTGGTAGTGAATAATAGATGCCAACAAACCTGGCAGGGGGTCAAGGCAGGTAAGCAGATATGACGTGTATTAGTTTTGGAGATATGTATACATGAGTGGACAGAGGACAAGTGACAGTTGTGTTGTCCATCAGGGCCCCAATGAGAGGGTATACACAGTTCTACAGTTTGGGCCCCTCAAGGGGGTAGACATGTGTATCACTGTCTGGGTTATATTGGGCAAAGGGTCATGCACTGCACATCGTGAGCGATAAATTATCAGCAATGTTTGTAGTTATTAGTACACCGTAGGGGGGGTTAGCAGAGATGGAATGTCCTCAGTGTCTTGTGTCTCAGTCAGCATTACAGTCCAGGGCGGACAGGACTTGTGTCCACAGTTAAACTACTTTATTCATGGACCTTACAGTGGCACTCAGAGGAGACAGAAGTGCAATTGAATGTATGAGGATCTATTCCATGACCTTTGGCGCCAGTAGATGAAAGCTAGCAGGAGTTCCCATCATCAAGGGGATGACTTTCCCCCGCCAGTGTGGTCTTCAGACCTCACAGCCAACGCTCACTCGTCATGCAATGATTTTGAGTCCAGGTATATGTAGTGTTCATTTCAGGTAGACTTCTTGTGTGTGTGGTTTCTGGGTATGGTTAGCATCTGTTTGTGGAGCCTGACAGCACCCGTGGATACCTTCATATGAAATGTAATAGAGAAGGAGAAAAGGTCTGACAGGGGTGGCTAGAGTGTAGACATCCGGGGTATGGAGGGGAGGGTGTACATGGCAGAAGCAGCAGAAGCCATGATTGCATTGCCAGACATGCTGGGAGGGCATGTGTATAGGGGGCATGGTAGCTATGGCGGTTTCTGGGAGGGGCTTGATGTGTTGAGGGGCTGACCTAGTTGGCCTCCTGCTGGCCCTGGGGATAGCCTCGGGGAAAGTCCGTTGGAAACGATGCTTCCCGGTACAGTGCTGCCACCTATGCTACAAGCAGCCCCTGTCTGTGATAGGCATGTGGGAGACCTTTTCACTGCAGAGCAAGTTTACATTCCTACTTTGGCTTGGTATCATTACTCAACCATTCAAGCCTTGCTCATCCTGCACTAAGCTGGTAGCAATGCTCAGATAGGGTGGGCATGCCAGCGTGTCTCTATACTCAAACCACAAAGATATTTGCCTGTGACCTTCTGTCTTTAATACAATAACAAAATTAAAGGGCGTTTGCATGCAGCAACAAAGCACTTCAAGCAACCCCAAATCACAGACCTTTTATTATTTGATAGTCAGCAAAATAATGAATAATACTTTCAAGATTGGAAAACAAAAAGAAGCTTACAAAAACACCTGGGTTTTTCAAGCATGATCAATCACCTACGCAAATAAAGAACAGAACAGAAGAAAAGATTTGAGAAATGTCCAAAAGTTGTTGTTAGTGCATTGGACAGTGATGTGCTACACTAGCGATGTAGATGCACATAAACTGGTTTGCCAATAGGGCTGATATCGTGGCGTGATTATTACTCAGGTGACCAGTATAAACCCCGCATCTATGCCAGAAGTGAATACGAGGCACATGAATTGCTTATGATGGCTTTGCATGTGATGGAAACATTGCCCCCACCTCATGGTGTGACTTTATTATTCCTTCCTCCCCTTTTATCGCTATTTTAGGAGCTAACTTGTTGGCTTTTCTCTGCCGCAGCAAGACTCTGAACACATTTACCAATCATTTATATGGCTCCCAATCGTTAAGTGTGCACAAGGAACAAATATTCGTTTGTTTTTATCAAACATGATTTCTTCTGGGCCTGGGAGCGTCTAAACGTGGCCAATGATTTATGCATTCGTCGGAACCACAAATGCAATCAGCATGCTATCTGAACCGAAATCGACAACAAAATTTTGATTTCCACAACGGATTCATGATGGCGTCGCTGTTCCCGTGAGCCCCAGTCTGTATGCAAATATGACTTCATTAAAGATTCGCGGTCCACAACCGTGCTCACTAGAGGGTTACAAGGGGGAAGAAAATGGGACCCCCTGAGTACCAGAGGCTGCCTTAGAGAGGCCTTCTCCCGGATGACCCTGGCAGACCTGTCGGTACGTGCTGGAACACCTCAGCCATATGGCACCCTCGCCCTTCTGCTCGCTGAAATATATACACATACCTGTGTGTCCACAGACCGTTCTTACAAATTACAATGGGGGAAGGGAGAGAGAGTTTGTGGTGAATGATTAGTATGTGATTTCTATGCCTGTTATTGGACCAGGTCGGAGAGGAAAGCCTGCTGCATGCGGACTGCTGATGTAGGTCTCAGCTGGTTAGGTGTAAACCACACCCTGACCGCTATGTGTGAATACTTCCTCCACTCTCTATAAACCCGGTGCTGCCTGCCTGCCTTCCTGCCTTCCTCAATGCATGGCGGGGTTCTCTTTGATCTGTTAATTTACCTACAAGACCTGGAGCCGCACAAAACGCTTGTTTGCAATCAGTGGGGCCGGTTTCATTAAACAAGCCCACAATCCCAGAAGGTCCTCACACGAAATTCAAATGACTTCCCGTGTCCTTTAGAGAACGACACGGAATGTCAATTTATCAAGCAACTCGTCCTGGATTAGATGCAAGAAATTTGCATTTGTTCACAACCATATCATGAATTCCATTGAATGTCTTATCGGTTGTTTGGATTGAGCATTTTAGGGGGTCGCAGATATATATTCATGAAGTCATGAAGATTACATTGATCTGTGGTTCCTCTGTACAAGTCAAAATTAAATCTATGAGCTGCAGTGATCAATACTGCACAGGTCAGCAGCTAATATTGGTATGTTGATATTGCGCAGAGCCCCAACACAGGCATTATGCAGGACCTTGTCACGGCCACATATTGAGGGCCTTCTGAGGTCAACTATATTGACCATGTTCCCCCTCAGGACATACATGTGTTATGCCAATAGAGTCGGGCTATAAATATATATCATACCATTTATTTGGAACTAATAATCAATTGATGTAACAACTTAGTCAAATGTTTGCCAAAATCATGAATAATAAAACAGTTCTGTCAGGTTAGGTATCAATAAATAGCATTATAATAGTTCGTATGTATAGGGGATGTGTATGGTTTCACAGTGTTTGTTTGTTATTGATTGTGATGTTCTTGTGTTTATGTGTTGCCATATTGTGTGTGAGCGTTTTATCACTCCATTAGATCTCACCATCCATTGACCTATGAACCTTGACCTCTAATGGCTAGAAGGGCGTGAAAGGGTCATTAGCATACAGCCGCCATCTTTGATTTTTATGGCCATTATCATAAAACAATTGATAAGCTGAATGCCTGTCAACAGCTTTTTAACTGTGATATATGTGATATATTCCTTGAACAAGGAACTAAATTCGTTTTTGGTACATAAGATAAATAAACACTTGTAATAAATACAATCAATTATCAAACATCATCGTTCTGTTTCTAGCTTTTCGATATAAATGTTTTCCTCATTTGTTCTTGTTTTTTTTTCTTTACGATCAATAATTACATTTTGTTCTGTGATGTTTCAAATCATTAGCATGTGTTGATATTTATATGCATCTATAAAAATGATACACACTAAAACATCTTATGAAAAAGTTGGACATTTCAACTACCAAATTGGAATCAACATTATTTAATTAAATAGAAACTTCTTTTTGACTGGTGTCTATTTTATATGGATAGTACAATAAACAGTTATTTCGCCATTACGATTACCCTGTAGATCCGAATTTGTGTGATAATTACAACAAATTCGAATCTGCGGTGTGTGGTGTAGTGAACGGACGCACATCTTGCCATCATCGCTTGCCTGGACACAACTATTCACATCGGAACCTTCATCCGTGACTCTGAGGAACCAACAACTCTACATGACCAAATATATTATAAAATTAAGGGTTTGTTAAAGGTTTAGATCAATGTTTTTTTTCTATATCGTTGCATGTTAGACATCTTGATCCATATAAAAAAATATCAATCTTTTTTATTCGTGTAAATATTCTAAGTTGGTAAAGTTAAGACCCAACAAAACCTTTGGCAGATTTTTGTAATTGTAAATATTGTTGCAATTTTACATCTTTATGAAAATTAGGCTACATAACATCTATCGATGTATTGAATTTACACTTTTTTCTGATAAGTAAATTAAAACTAAAATTAAACTTTCAATTGATCTCTGCAAACTTGTATGTTGTTCTATGTTACCATTTTTTGTGAAAATTATACTTTATAAAATATCTATCAATGCATTGAATACACGTTTTCTTTGTTCTAAATAGAAAAATCCATCAAAACCTGCAGTAGATCTTTGTGAAAACAAATTTGTGTCTGGTAGTGGGTCACATTATCATTGGCATTAAATCAACTACGATTTCATTTGTTTTTGTTAAATATTCTTTACACTAAAAATCGTGTAACGTAAAATAAAAATTAAAAAACGCTCTTGTTTCTTTTTAATCTCATTGTGTTAGATTACCCTAACACCGAACCAACAAAAAGATTACTCATGTTTGTTTTAACAAGCCATTCATTTCCAACGAATTAGACTCTAAATCCTTTGTTTGGTTTTACTTTTAACCTCGGCATCCTCCAGTAAAATTCCTCATTCATCTTGACTTCAAATTTCCTCTAATTAACCTCTATTGGGACGAAACAGGTATAGAGTTACCGTCAGTGTGGGCAATTTTAATTTGCCATATGTAAATGAGCTCATTAATGCAAGGTGCTCTCCATATAATAACAGACCAACACCTGACTCATGTCATTATACTTTGATGTCATCGCAGGCCTGTGTCAGTTTCATCTTTAAGCCTTTTGTCAGTTTTCATCTCAAAGTTGTGTTAAAAAACGAGGCAGATTATAGGTTTTGGCTGATTCTGTAATTTTGTGTTTTGCCTTAGAGCCATGTATCTGTTTTGAGGTGACGAACTGTGCATAGCTTTACACTGTAATTCAGTATCTGTCTCATGCCACCATCATCATCGCTCAGTTCTCTCTATTATTTAGTCTAAATTATATGACTTTTTTCCACTTAAATGTCTGAAACATTTGTTTTCCCATAAACATATATTGTTATAAAGACTTTAATGGACAAATTGCTCTTCTCTATTGCAATATGAAGCTGACTACAAAGGAAATCTCGATGATTTTTAGTAGTTATTGGCTAATAAATTTGGCCAAAATATGGCAGTCAAAACAGTTGACTTTTTGCAGAGGGATTTTCTTGATATAATGACTTGTCACTCATCTTGGGTGGGCATTTGTCACGCCTGAGTGAGCATGAATCAATCCCTAAAACTTGATATCCTATCCCTGATGAACAGATGTTTGATAGGTGACAGCAAAAAAGCGCCTTATTTCTCCTTGAAGTGTCCTCTATCTCTGCTGTGACGTGCAGAGTTCGCAGAGAGACGCTGTGAATGACAGCTAGAGGGCGCTCTCAGCGACACCTAGCGGAAATCTCGCCAGCAACCTCTATTCACTGACACAGCGGAAGAAAAACAATCCCGCTGCAAAATGATCAATTCTCTGACCTAGTTCTACCCATTTTGTGAAAACAACATGTGATTCGTCCTAGATGAGATATCAACAGAAAAATGAGCAAAAATCTGCACGCAATACCCCTATAGTTTCAAGAAAACCGGATATTAAAAGGTGTTATTTTGTTAATTAAGTTATTTGTGGGTGCCTGGTATGCAGCAAGATCCTGGTTAGCAGGTATTTGCATGCCTTGGTGGGCGTGATGGATTCCGGGGGCCTCTGAAGGGTTTAGGGTAGCCAATAACATGGTATTCGGTACGTAGATACTGATCAGAACAACAAAGAGACCATATAGGCTTTGAAGTAGTAGTTTTAGTGGTGAGTTGTTAGTCTTGTCCGGAGTTCACTAGTACCCCCAGGGTGTGGCCAGTTGCCACTGCCTGACCTTGGTCTCAACTGAGATCAATCACATGGCCAAGGTGAAATTGACAGGGGCTCTCACGGATGATACATTGTTTCATTTCTTAAGCACATTTCCTACCGCGTTGCGCCCCCAATTGGCCAAGGTCGGACCAATCATGACCAGGCTGCCCCGACCACGACATCCAACCTCTGACCTCTACATCAGCCTTGAAAGCCGGGCGCACAAAATTAGGAAAAACGAATAATTTCATTTTGGCAGGCCTTGTAATTCAGCTTCAGTTGCTGCGAGCTGAAGGCGAGCCTGCAAGTTGGGGTCAGGGCTGTACCCAAGGCCTTACATTAATCATAATTGTAAAGTAACCTCTCTCCTATCAGTCGTTCATGAGGCTACCTTGTAGTATGCCCCATCTTCACTCTACCCTTGACCAATCTCTCTAATTACTTGCAAAGTTTCCATTAAAATGGCAATCCTTTAAACTTCATTTCACAGTTTGTCTGTTTCACCTCATTTTGTGTTACCCTAGTGACCTCTGGCGATCATTTGGAGACACCCGTCTGACATAATCAAGGTCCTCACTCAGAAAATTGTCGAAATGATCACACTCATTCATGTAGAAGATGAAAAATGCGTGATATTTCCGGGAATTTACATGATGAACCAAAGCATGTAATTTTTATTGCATTATGTTTTAATTCACCATGTCATTTTGATGAATGTTACAAATTAAAATGATCTAGGGAAATAACACGAGACGATTAAATGTAATATCACAAAATGCAATTCCATATCACAATATCCCAGGACACTGAATTCAAGAAGTACTTTGTTTAATTTTTGTTTAAGTGATATGGATGATTGACAGATTTTAGCACCACACAATTATTCTATTGAGTCTCATTGAAGATGGTTATAGGTCACAAATTAGATGTTTTAATCCTTATCATTATGACAATGTTGGTATAGAATTTATTAATACACAATACATGTTTTCAGATTCCCAACCACATGAGAATGTTGACATGTTTATACATAGTTATTGGCAGTTCACATGAAAATTACAAAAAAGTGTCTTTCAATTATCAATTCCATTAGCAGAGTAATGGCATGCCAACACGAATTGGGAGGAATCGATGGGCATTATAAAGAAGAGGTACAATTTTCATCCTCCCTGGCACGTGCTCTGCCTTGTCAATTACGATATTCAAAACCACAATAGATATCACATAGTGCAACAGTTGGATTGATAAAAATAAGACATTTGATAACTCTCATTTCCTTCTTCCGATAGTTCTCTCTTTGATAGCTCAAGACCAGGCTTGTATAATTCCTTTAGATATTAGTCGACGTTAGCTTATATGTGTGAACAGTATAATCAAGAATAGTATTTTGGTATAACCTTGGAGTATAATTATACTCCAAGGTCCAACAAGTAAAAGAATATAAACAAACAATATCCATCTAGAGAATCTCCTGACTCAATGGCCATTATGAAATATACACACAAACACAATATATAATAGGAAGTTAGTTCATGACGAGATGTCTTTCCTGATATCAAGGGTCCAGTAATTGATATGTCAAAGCACTCCATTCAGATGGGGTGAGTTAACCTTATGTTTGGATAAACATTAACAATGATGAATAATACGTTTTCAGCATCCAATATGGACTCTCTTCAATATACATGATCATGCATAAATCATTGCAAAAATCTTTTCAATTAAGGAGCAGTCTACACCATACAGAGTGGCACTATATTAACTAATCAAGGATAATTGGTCCATTTTGCCTGGGCTGAGGAGTTTGTGTCTCTCATCTAGAACAAATCTGCTGCCATTTATATTAAGTGATATGTGCATCTTGCATTTATTCAGTCACTTAATAATTCAACAAGGTATTAGACGCCTACTTGTTATATTTTCTTGATAGAAACTATCAAAATTCATCAGCACTTATCAAACGTTTCATATAAGGTGTGAGACATTCATGTTGCGGTCAGGTAAAGAAAAAATATATGTAAGTAATAAATAATTATTATTATTTAGAAACATAAAATTGCTCAAATTTATCCAACATCCAATTTTATACATTATCCTGTAATTAGATAATAGGTGTTTATTTGCATGGCAGCATGTGTCCTGATCTACATTTGATAGAAATAAGAGTACACTTCCATTTACATCGCTATAATTGCGCAGTTTTGTACAAGAGCTGTATCGTGCACATGGGACTATATGTACAGAAACATATTGTTTTGTGTATAGTAGATACACATACAGGCCTCCTAGATTGGCAAACAAAGATGGAGTGAGAGAAGGAGGCTGACAAGTGGCCTGGCCCCCTATATGCCATCAATAAGGAATCAAGGATACTAAATCTCCGGCTATACATTGTCCATCATAGGCAGGGGCAGATTATGCTGTAGATCCAGACAGGATTCTGCACCTTCATGCTGCCTTCCGTTGCCTCTCTGTCCAGATTTCCTGCCCAAAGTCCACACTGCAGTATCGCTCAGACCATTGTTCCATTTTAATTACTTTCATTATGAGTTAATCTGGGGATATTAAAGCTGCACTGGAGGGTATTTGGTACCGAGGTCAAGCTGGAAGCTGGTTTGGAGCCAGGGGATTCATCCAGACTGACTTCACAGGGCAAGGATCAGGGCCAGGATTTCACAATGATTACTTCCACATATGAGGGGTGTCCACTCTAATTTGATCAGACTCGAGATAATAGAATTTGACAGCAAGACAATCCAGTGGATGAGCTCGTTCCTTGAGGAACGTGGACGCCCCCCAAATGCCTTGTAAAGTGGTGGATTGTTTTCCCCAGAATAACCCACAAAAAGCGTATCTGTATTCATTACAATGGCACCTCGTAGGACTTATTAGAATGAGAATGCAAACCCCCCAGGAACAAGTGTCAGCAGACAGAGTCAGAAAGGACTCCACAGATTTACAAGTGCGTGTATAATAAGTCCCTGGCCTGGCTTTCTTCTCGCCAGATGTAGGTTTCATTGGGAACACACATGCATAAAACGCTCTCTGAGAAGGGCATTGTTTGTGAGCGAGTCCCAACTGCTGTTGTCTTGTTTCTCTCTCAGTGGTACACAGGAAGTGCGTTGATTGTGATGTCTTTGGTGGCTGATTCGTTTGTTCTGTGACTGGTCAGTGACAAGATACTGATGCGACAACCACACTTGTCCATTTGTCCAGATGTTGACGTTAATTTGACACGAATAGGTCCAAGCCTAGTTGTCACTTTTAGACCTTCGTGAGATCACCGGAAAAAGCCGATGATGACCGAAGCCAGGCGCAAATTGACTCGCTCCCCCAAATTGACAACATCCCCACGAAATTGACTTTCTCATCAGCGGGGTGGACAAAGTGGTCTGAAATGAACACCGTGGGTTCCTAAGACCACTCCATTGCAATGCCCCATCAGTGAAGGCATGAGAAATAAATTAGAGTCTTGATGAGGTCGGAGGGAAGCTAAGAATAGGCAAAATGAAGAAACTCACCGCTCAGTTTAGACTCTTTGTGAACCCACGTGGGATTCTGATCAAAATTACACCGAAATTCCTACAACTTTGACCAGCGAATCACTCATCCCTAATTGACAGAAAATAAAATTTTGGAAGCATGGGTAGGTTTTTAACGAAGCTTTTGCGGCGGTCGTGTCTCTAATGGGGGCGAATAAATGTTTGCAAATGAAGATGCACACGTTCTTCGTTCAGGCTGATTTGGCTGATATTTTTTCAGTGACTCGTGCAAGTTAAGCATGTGAAGGATTTTTTTGCTTCATCTTCATTGTTTTTCACTTGGTTTGGCGCCGTTCCCCACGGTAAATACACTCCACTTTTCCGGTCCCCTTTGTGGGCATTTTAAAAGTGTATAATTTTATTTGCCGTGGGCAAGGTGCGACCATTGAGTCGGGTCGATTCATCATAGGATGGCACGGCTCAGCACAGAACGATGCTTGCAGATATTACCACGTGTAATTAAGATGGATGGAGATTAATGGAGGGATCCCTAGGCATTACAGGTCCCTCCAATATGTACCCAAATGTCACCTACACAAGGGTCAGCCACCCTTACCCTATCACATTCTATAGCCACATACAAGCAACTTTGTCACCTGTTGCCAAGCTTTTTATCATCCTCATTTTTTATGTTATTCATTTTTTTTCGTTTGATGTATTCATTAGTTCTGCTTTTCCATCTACCACTCTACCGAGTTACAATAACGTCAGCCACATTTACTCCTAATAACCGATTTTAATTAGAATGGCTCTAGATCTGCTTCTATATCTAATTACTATTGGGTAATCTATCTTCGGGAAAAAACCTTTTGTGAAATGAAATGTATCATTTATTTTAGCAGGTTTCTTTTGCATCTTTAAAAAAATCACTTTCATCCCTTTTATTCAGTTGAACTCGATATTCTCGAAGAAAATAAATCTTCTGATTATGTGGACATGACAGTATATTTCATAAATTATGCATGGATGTTTACTCTCTTCTGGTTACAATAACTCTAATTTTGGTTTGGATATTCAGTTAGCAGTTTATATTCTTATATTCGCTTTGTTTTGTCTTAGAGAGAACTATCTTATCGCCATTGTTATTATGAATAACGGGGCCAAATTGATTGATGCTTTTAGGATATTTCCAGAAAAACAAATGTATTCTTTCTTTCTCATCTTTTCATGCCTCTAGAAGTTGAAACCGCATTGTCATGTCTACATTAACGGCCTTTACACCGTGGAACATCCATCAATTACTCGATAGCTGAGTGGTAAAAGGGAGTAAAACAGATCCTTATTTGATGTAGTGACTCAATGGTCACGTCATGCAAAAACAATACACAAAACTTCCTCTAACTTTGTCACTTTTATCATGGAACTACAGAAAATACATATTTTATTTCATTTGAATGCTATCGAAGTGAGCATCAATTTCTTTGGATATCTTTGTTCACAAAAGAATTTTATGGAATGATATTTCAATATTATTCACAGATTTCTGTTTAACAAGTATGTGAGTTTACAGTTATGAAAAGACAGTTTAGACCATACCCGAAATACAACAGACAGATACATTTAATTTATTTTCATTATGATTCAAATCCTTTTCAAATGTCATGTCTCTAATACATCCATCCACTAATTTTATTTTGGACAGTTTTATCAAATGTCACATTTAACTCCAGCATTTAAAGATAAATCTGTACTACCCCTTGGCCTTCTGTTAAATGCATTATCACATTCACTGAAATGTATATCATGTCAAATGTCTTAATTTTGACCTTGGTCCATATGGACTGTTATTATCAGATTCAATGGTGATTTCAAAAATAGCGCATATGAATTCCATTAGTTTCGCTTCATAGAGGTCGCCACTAGGTGTGAGGGTTAAAGAGTGCACAGTGGGTATCACGGGGTTCACATACACACAGGACTTGTGTAATCAAAATCTCAACTTGTATCCAAATAACTTGAATGATTTAAAGACAATTTGTGTATATCTGAATCAGCAATAAATATAAAAACACAACACACCAACAATGAAACTTAAAAAAACTAATTTTCGTTTCAAACATTTTTGGACAAAATTTGTTCATGGATAAAGAAACATGATACGAAACTGCTGAGATTTTATAACAAATATCTTATTTCAAGAGACTTTTGATAACACAAAAACTCTAGCTATACTTCCGATTAGTTATATGGGTTAGTGACGCCCACTTTAAATCGTCACACTTCTATCGCTCCCATCTGGGAACAAATGGTTGTTTTAAGGCAACAACACAGACTCGTGCATTAGTTCGTGACTCAAAGTGTTATTCATATTAACATATAGCAGTGAAGGTTCATTGATTTTTGGCATCTTTTTGCTTTTGTCTGTAATATAAAACAAGCAGTAAATTGATGGTACAAGGCAAGCTGAGGTCACACAAAATAAACTTTCATCAGTTATCCATTATGAAAGGAAAGGTCAGATAGTTGGTGTGCTGCTATGGTGTAACCGGACTACATATCTGAAACATTATATCTGCTCTAACAGATTGGCTCAATTTTCCTCTTCCACTTCCTGGAGTAAAACATTAATCCATTAACAGTGAAACACTATCTGTGAAACATTCATATTTACATCACTGATGACTTTTAAAACGCCATATCGATTGTCGCTTAGGAGTTGGTGGCGAAACAGTATGTGATTTATGCCTGGGTAGACTTGCTATTTACAAATACTACGTCTTAGGGCAGAGAAAATGGATACGCTACTTCATTAATGTTTACATTACGTGAATCAATATTATCTTTGTGAGGGATGATTTATTGTGTCAAAACTACATTATATGTTAATGGAAAAATTACACCCGCTACGTGTATTGGGGATTAATATTTGATGAGCGTTCATAAATCATAATCTTCCAGAGAGCACACATTTTGGAATCGTTCTTCTCCCTGCTCTCTAGTGTTTGTCATATCCCAAACCGACCAGGCGTGGACATTTTTAAGTGATGAGATTTTCTATAGCAGGTTTAGTTGTATGGAACATTCCACAGATTGGACTCTGAGGTCACAGATTGGCCAAACTGACACTCTGGGCATCGGTTTGTACAAAGTGACCGCAGAAAGTCCCGGGGAGCGGTGACTTTCACTCTATAGTGTTTATTTATCCAGGGGCTATTTATTTACCTGTGTATTACATGTATTTTTTTTTCTCAAAAATATTTGTCCATTTATCTTTAAAATGAATTTACACATATTGAGGTTGCGAAAATAGAAATATTCATTGATGATATAAAACATTCATTAGATGCTGAAATAGAGAAAGATAAGAAATGATAACCCCTTGATACGCGTGTGTGCGAACATCAAGCCCATCTGAGCAAAAATGACAGAAATGGGTCACCTTCGCACGTGCATTAGGTGATCACAATTAGGCTTTATATGCACGTGACATATATGATAATTTCTATGATGGATGACCTAGATAGAGCGGGCCAGGACGGTACGGTGTGTCACAAATCTCACAATAAGATATGTCCAGTTGGAGATGAACCAGAAATGACCTACAATGGCCCCTATAGAACCCTATCTATCCACCCTGTCATTATCGCTCCAAATATTGAAACTGTCAACAAGGAACATGGCATCGTAAGGGTGCATGTAATCACCCACGCACCGCTAGCATATTTTTCCGTTTACTTTGGCTCTCTATACATTTTGTGAGGATATTGATTCAGGCACCATGGAAGGTCAGTAGGATAATGAGAGGAGAAGAATTGGCCAGCACACGCGGCTGTTGTATGTCACGCCGTGTGATCGGATCTTGGGCATCTGTCAGTGCCACGGTCATATGATGCGGGTATCAAAGTAGATACCACAAACGCATCTCTGCAGGCAACCAGTCTGTGATCATCTTTACCAACATATTGGTTTCATACCAGAGATGAACATCTTGTCATTGATATATTATAGATATGCTATATTCATTAAATGTTTAATGTAAAGTTAATGAATATATATCTCCGCATTGATTTGATAGTTTGATATCTGTTCTTCATGAGGGGTCTTTTTACTTTCGAATGGGAACAGTGTCTTGTATTTACAGAACAAAGATGGATGTCCATTCCATTTGTCAACTGTGGTACTTATCAATACCTCATAAGTATCTTATGGGGTATTGTACTTATGTATTCAACATATAGCTCAGAGGCTTGTAAGTTGTAATCATGCCTTTCCCGGCTATACGCTAATTGTTACAGTAGCATATAATGAGTTCTTGTATGTTTATTTTTGCTGACAAAGGAGGTCATGTTTATGTCCTTTTGATGTTTGTTTATTGTTCGCACTGCCATCTGGCGGCGCATAGGCGACAGTGGTCACCAGCTGGCTCAGAGATGTGCAAATGAACACTAATTTGTTCTTAACGAAATCACACAGATTATGATGAGAAGGTTTGTGTGTGAGAGATGAGGTGGTTGAGTATAAGTATCTTTGGGAGTCTCCCTACTCAGGGTGTCAGCGAGAGCATGTGTTCATGTCTGCATATAATGGATGATGCCGAGCAGGTTATAAAATATTTACAGGTGCGTGGCAGTTTGTCGGAGGCGCCGTGTCAGTATCAAGGCCCTTTTGGGCTGATGCCGGATGTAGTAGGCCTGTTGTCGGCAGGTGGCGCTGCCTTCACTGACTCCCCGAGACCTCCACATAGACAGATCCAACTTACCTTCCAAGCTTGTAATTATAATCTACATCAAAGTGCAGCAAACTCAAAGGAGTTTGCGGGCCAGTCCATTATCACCTTTGAGCAGGGGTGAGCAGATGGCAAAGGGTTAACAATTGTCTGCAGATAATTATGATTCAGCACAGGAACTGCAGGAAGAAGTACACACATGAAGCAATCAGAGAAATGTTGGGGATGTGTGCATTCTCTTTGTGGAAAGTACAAAGCCCTTTGAGGCTAAATTTCGTTACCTTTCTTCCGATTAACATTATCAGTAAAGATTTGGACTCAATCTGATTTTCGATTCATTTTCGATTCATTTAAAAAAAAGATTTGCTCTTATTTTCATATATTTTATTGTATATCTCAGCTGATTTTTGGTTTGATGAAAGAAACGAAGAAGTTAACTAAAATGTAACAAGCAATTCTCCACAAATATGCATCCAAGTGAAGCCAGACAAGCATAAAACATAGCCAGTGACACACTAAACACAGCCTCATAATGGTTTAGCAGACAAAAAATGAACAGCTATGATATTTATGAGTACATTATCAAAGTCTGGCGCATATTGGTCTGTTAAGTGACTATTATAGCAGGGTCGAGGTCAACCAACAGCATTTCCACGCCAGTTATAAAAGCCTTGACCAATAGGGGGGCTTTGACAGGTTTAGGTTCCCTTCTGACACCAATGATGAAAACAGCCATACTCAACACCCTTTTTCCCCAACAATCTATTTGATCCTCGTCTGTTAAAAGCTTTTTTCCATGGCGAGCAAATTTCCTGTCTAGCTCAACAGGACTATGCTGGGACATAAAACTGGTCTTTCAATGTGGCCCACAGTGACACAATATTTCAAGTGAAGCTCTCCTTACTAAAATTGAAGCCTTCTAAAAAATACTGGTTAAAAAGTTTATGAAAGACATAAAAATGGAAATAAAAACTGTCACTTTGCTCCAATAAGGTTTAGGTTGTAAAGTTCAGTCAGTGCTTGATGAGATTCGCGTGGTTCAATCGATAACAGGATTTCAACTTCATATTGCCCGTCTTAGACCGACTGAGTTCCAAAATTGGGAGAAACGAATGTTTGTGATGTCAACAAGAATGTTTATCAAATCTAACTCTTTTTTACTTGATAAAAGTATCCATTGATTTTTTTCTCTGCCAAATCGGTTTCGGTGAAATATTGTTTGATGCAGAGCATCAAATAAAGACAAGAAATAATATCAATGTTGACATCCAGTAATGCAATGCCAGATATGCAAATCAAGGTTATCAGAATGAATATATTTGCAGTTCATCAAACTTGCAGATTGGAATACACATGATATCGGGCATCAATCACTGATTTTGTTTAATATCAGCATATCCTGTATCTGGGGTATCACACACCCCGATGCCATACTTATAATTGAAATCTTTGAAGTCTGTTATGATGTATGCATATATCTAAGAGAATCAAATCACAGGATGAAATACCTGCAGAGCAATGTTTTGGACCATGTACATCAAACTAAAAGTGGAGGTTGAAAAGTCATAGGTCAGGCTACCATCTGGTGACCTTCACAGGAAAAGTGTGGGCTAAATGCCTGATAGAACTGCCTTCATGTGTGTATCCACTGCCCCAAGCACAAACCCACGCCTCTTGGTGGCGATAATCATATGTTGGCATACCTCGTGTGATTACAAATAATGATATCCATACCCTCCATGTCATGTCCCTCGAAACAATGGCTTGCAGTTTGTCTTTTGAGAAGGGTCGGTTATCTTAGCATGTTAATGATGTGAGTGGATTCATACAAGCCCATAATTTGAACTATGTCGGGCATTTGCCTAAACTAATGACATCAACTGAAATGTATCATTGCATCCCAATGCATTATACACATGTACCTGTGAGGGAATTATTTTTTTCTTTTCCATTTTACAAAAATCCAGTTACAGAATTGATTTTGGGGCATTAGGAACCTTTGAGAAAGCAACTTTATATCCGCAAACATTTTGAGACTAATGACACAGTTTTATTGGCAGCATGTATTTATCTGTGCTGCCATAAGACGACTTTTGTTGGATCTTTTGAGTCGAAGGAGACATTCTGACAATGCGAAAGGTTGAGGGGTTTGGAGTGGGTGGGGCTGATCTGTCAGGGAAGAAGGGCCTTCTCTTTCCATGTGGCTGCCCCTGTGCCAACTGAGGGGATCCTTCACCGTACACCATCTGTACACTGGACCAAGATTCACACGCTGCCCAGGATCAGATTACCAAGTTTTGATGAGGATATAGACCAGTGCTGTGGGCAAAGAGGTTTGGACCCTTCACATACATATGGGTTAGTCAGTTTCAGCGTTGGGAGTCTGACCCCTTATCTTAGGTTGAAGCACATCATACTGAGAACTTAGTCAGTTTCACACTAGGAAATCTACCCCAACTGGGGTGCTGTAAATTTCCTCTGGACACCCACTCTTCAGAGCTCATTGTCTACCAGTGAGTGTACAATGCAGGGTCATTTACAGACAAAGTTCTTCCTTGTGGCTCTGCCAGGGTTGGGGGTCTCGCCAATACACCTTAATCACCAAACTTTCATCTAAACCTCATCAGTTCCGCCTGGGACCTGCCATCAAACCCCCAATCTTGCAACCACACAATGCACCATCCACTCACTCGATAAAAAACACAGTTTTTCCCCTATGAAGAATTTGAAAGGTATAAAAACCAACATGCCAATTTAAATGACCTTTCGAGATATCATGATGACTTTTTCAAGGAGCACAATAGCACCTTTTGTGAAATTTCGTTAGATTCAAACCACCAAAGAGCTTTTTATAGAAGTCCATTCAGGAGGAATTTTTACATATTCATATCTTTTCAAAGATTTCAAATTCTAAATCTCTTTGAAATGGCAATCTATCATCTAGAATGACGTTTCCTACAAATGCTTTTCAATAAACGTTTGAGTTTTGTTGAAGAAACTGTGCATTTTGATATTGTAGCTCTTCATCGAACAAAATCAAATGAATTACGCCATTAAAATAATGTCAAGTGTGTCAAACTTGATTTGATTTTTTCTTCTTTCATTTGGGATATCTTCATTTGTTACGTTGCACAATAAAAAGCAATGGCCCTAGTGAAGTGCGCTTGTTGTGGTTGGGGAAACGTGTTCAATATCGATGTCAGAGTGACCTAGTTTACGCGAGTAGCAGCCTCTATTTCAATATTGTTAGTATTGCCCTGTGAACTGCTAACCTAGTTTCGGCGGAAGCACCCACCGCAGGGCATATCAGATGCGATAGGTAGGGCACACGGATTCCCCCCTGACCCAGCTGTCTTACCCCGCATAGATGTAGAGCTTCGGGTCAATTTTCGAACTCCCCAATTCCGTATCGTGTTATTGTGAGGCAACGGTCGGATTATAGAGCGAAAATGTGTTCATTTTTCCCCCATGCATGCAACATATTTCGTTGTGAAATATTGGCAGTTGGCACGCAGAGTTATTGACAAAATCCACCTCGTAGTCTAACGGTGGCAAGTACAAATATCTAAATGGTGATTTTCATCAGTCATGAAGAACCCACACAGAACAAAAATTGATGAGTTCTTTTATTAAAGTGATAGCATCTAAAAACTTTCGATACCACCCTGTGTATCAAGTACCGTCAGGAACGGCGGATCTTATAAACATGATTATTGCAAAGATAACAACAATAAAATCTAACTCATCTGTTTCTCGTTCAATACGTGCATGCAACTAATCTAAATGATATATGAAGAAAATATTGACACAAGATCGCCAGTACATTTATTATATTTGATGATATGGCATGTACAAATTGTTTTTTTTTCTTTTTTTTTCATTATAAACATTTCTGAGTGATGTAATTTGTCTCCAATGCACTTTACTTTTTTCTATGAAGAGTTTCAGAGGTCACCCCAATTAATTTCACTGCACATTTCTCCCATTTTATCTCCTATTTCACAGCGATTGGTTCCTAAAAGCAATAAATGCCCTTTTGTTATTTTTGATAATTAAAACCTGAGGTTTTCTGCCACAAAAAAGCGATGATTTACGACAAGTGTGGATGAGCGCTTTAACCCGCGCCTCCCGCGTTAGAAATGGACTCCCCCGTGAATCGTTCTCATCTCATTTCCTCGTCAAATGTTCTGAAAATTTTATGTGGCCCTAAGAGCATTCTGTTGTCAAGTCCCCACACTCTTTACAGTGAGTGGCCAAATCGATTGGAAACGTCAGCAGCATGCGCCAAAACATTACCAGTTCTCTTGATAAAGTCGCGTGCATCCACCAGCACATTAACTTTTGTCTCGTTTGGGCAATAAAATTTGCACCTCTCCGTATTCCAACAGGCTCAATTTGACACTGATTTTTGGCACAGACTGATATCTTTTGCAAAGTCAACAAGCATTAAAAAAAGTGTCTGTAAATGATATTTTCTCACTGAACAGGAAATATGATTTTATTTTCATTTGACCATTGTAAACTCAACATTTTAGTCACGTGATTTATTCACAGAAAAAAAAAAGATTTATGGCTCTTTGTTTAAAACTTCAAAATATGATACTTTGTGGGTGTCATCGAATGAGAGCAGGTGTCAATTCAAATCTGTCTACTCTCTTGTTCTGTCTGGGCCTAATTAAAAGTTCTGAAAGTAACAGAAATATGAAGAAAATATTAGCAACAAATGATAAGATGAAAGCTGCAGCTTTTAAAAAAAACTTTATGTAATTGATTACAATGAAATATCATTATGAGTATAAGGTAAATAGAAATAAAACCTAAAGAAGACATAGAATTAAATGCAAACATATTTGTTTTAGTACTATTGAAATGTATAAACACCAATTTATTTCCAAATCCAAATGAGATAAAAATTACTGAATCACATTTTGTTCTATGCTGATAATTATTTCGTTTTAATTTAATGAGAATAATTATTTAAAACATCGTTTATAATCTTTATCTCTTTAATTACATGCTAAGTGAAATTGCTCATATCACACGTTTTTAAAAGCCATATTCCAATAACAATGGAAAAATCATTACAAATATTTTAATGTTGGAAATTGGTATAGATTTAAGATATTCAAATGCAATCGCCTTTTTTTATCTGTATTCAAGATATTTTGTTCATTCTAACTTTGTATCGTTATCGCTATATGTTTCCAATACATAAATCTTTTCTAAGACTTTTGTGGCCCGTGTCAGTGTTCATGCCTCTCCCGTGGAGAAGTCAATATCAAGGGGTGTCAATAATGAGCAGTTTTGTGCCTGAGGCAACTTGCAATGATGAGGCCCTCTCGGCCGATCTCTGTGTCTGAGGCCTGGGACCTCTGTGTGGATCCACTGGGCCCTTCCGGACTAATATCTGCAGGATGGCACGGGATGGCAGATAATTATAGCGGCGTCCCACACACGTCTTACCGCGTCTCAAGATTGATTCTTGGTTCGCATGATAGCGTCCCAACATTAATTGTAAGGAATCGATCACAGTGTTCGGTGGTAATTAGCCAAATCGTCCGAACTGATTAATGGGGAAACACTGATCGGCCAGCCTCATATGACAAATATAATATCTGAGAGACGGTCCTGTGAGACCCCTGCCCTCACCTTGGTTGTGACAAGGAAAAAGCTGGAATCTCAATCTGCAAGACAGATGGCCTAGCCAGTAGAGTCCTCCAACCTACATCTTCCAAGACTCTCTTTTGCTGGAACCACAATTCCCAGCGATCAGCTGAGATAATCGTCTAAGTTCAGCATAATATCGCCTCTGGCCTTGTTTTCAGTGCTATTTGAGTCCCCGAGGTGTGGCGAAAGTCGAACGCATTTAGCTGGGCCTGACAGGACAACCCAATTCTCTTTGCTATCAAAATAAATGGGATCTCACAGAGATTTCCAAATCTTCGTTTGCACTCTCACACTCGGAATAATGGTACCGATGACTAAATTTGATTTGGAGGTGAATGACCAAGGTTGGAAATCAATCTCGTTTACTCTACACGTTCAATTCGCCACCTAAAGGGCAAAACCAGTATGGTTTTCTTGTGAAGTAGAAAGATCGTTTCTTTTTCACAAAGATCTTTATTCCAAAATGGAAATTAAAACGCTGTGACAGTGAATTCGCGCCCCATTTCTCCTCCCTCGCTGATTAGTCCATCATTGACCCTTGACCTTTAGCATCATATTCTCATTTCTGGGTCATGGGTCGTGACCTCTGTAGCATGATGGCGCGCTAGTTCACGGTCCTTGATGTATGAGTCGCATATATCGTGGTCTAGTTTGAAACTGACAGGAAACACTTGTAACAAAATGGTTTGCAGATAATAAACCGCCAAGTCATCTCCCAAAACATATTTTCCTGTCAAATAATCATTACATTGAAGCTTTATGGGGAAACAATGGATATTCAATCACCACCAGAGCTTGATGGTTTTATTATTTTGACGATAAACTCACAATTTATGGGATGTCATGGTCAGGATAGGTTGTGTTCTATTAAATAGACTGTTCACTTTCCCGACTATACACTATGGGATTCCTGAAAAAGTGGTCATACCAAAACAAAATAAAACAATATTTGCAAACAGGATATAGATGTGCACAGAATTGATTGAAAACGGTTAGGATTTGTTTTCCATCGAAATATCAGAAAAGCATCTTTGTTTTTGCCGCCTCAGGGGTTCAGGGGACCACAATATTACAAGCGATGATCCACTGAGACAGATTATTGTGAAAAACAACAGCGAATCCATCACTAACTGACGTGTTATTTGTCAGGAGAATGTGGAATCCCACCAGTGCCCCTTATTACACACCCCCACTGCGCATGCTCGGCAAACTTTTTCTTGTAACTTTGAGAGTGTGAGGTATAAAGAAAACATGTGTTTTGTTTTTGGCTTTCCTGGGGGCTTATTCCCACGTGGTTTTTAATCCAAACTCAACAGGGAAATGAATTGCAGTCTGAAATTCGATTATTTAATTATGTGGAAATCTACATGAAATAGCAACGACACGAGAGCAATTGACATTTTCACCGAGCACCCATAACATCAATGCGTGGAGGATTGGGAAATACAATTTTCTCGCCACCACTTTCGCTAGATATTCAATAAATACAATCAGGCTCACTAATTTGAGAAGCGAGGCGTAATTCCTTGTGATAGAATGAAAAATTCGATTGCACTTAATTGGAAGTTTTGGCAGTTGGAAGATGGATCAATCAAACGAAGGTCGCCACTACCTCAACAGCTTATGAATGATAGTTTCTGTTTTCTTATCAATTCCAGAACCCCTAACCTACAACGTGTTGTTTCTACAATTTGCAGCAATTTCAGATATGAAACTTATCGCAGAGTTATGTAAGATCTATGATGTACTCCAAAACCTTGCAAATTATTCATTTAAGTTCACCAAAACACCCAATACTAAGTGAATACCACATACCCTCTCTAATGATCAACCTATTCAAGACTTAAAAACAGCGAAAATTGGGTGTTTATTGAGAAACGCATATGTAAACAAAGAATCTCGCTCCATCGATTCCATCTTTTGCAGCGTAGGTGGCGCCACCGTCGTCCTTTGGCCGCCATATTCAAAACCTATTTTCCTGGTCACCAGTGTGAGGCTGGTCCACACAAAGGTTCTTTTGTGTCCCTTATCTTTATCATTTCAGACCTTAAAGTCAAATTAACGTCCTCACACTATAATCTACTCCTCTTATTAACAGATATGTTCAATTCGTGTTGAATATGTACAGTTTGTGGTAGTTAATTGGAAAATTCGAAACTTGATAATAATAAATATATACTAGGCAGCAACATTATATTTACTCAAATATGTGATAAAAAAAAACTGAATTCCCTTCTGCGTGAAGGTGATTATAGCTCAATATGATCAGCACTTTCCGATACTGACCCACAGACAAAGGGAGATCGTAGATAGTTCGGTGGATGTCCCTTGTTTCTTTTCACAAAGGTCCTTCGTTGACAAAATAGGCAAGGGTTGATGGGTAAACGAAATTTCGCCATTAGCTATGGCCACACGGGGATATGTGGCCTCATGTGCACAGCCCCGATAAAATCTCCCCTTTGCACACAAAATTCGTGCATCTTTTGACCAATGATTGATATTATTTGGCTTTTATCAGAAAGCATTATGGGCGAAGCACACTAGATTACAAATGAACTTGGTTGGCTGTTCCTGTCCTTCTGCTGTGCCCAATACCATGTTAATTGCATATGTCAATTTCCATGTCCATTTCATACAGATCACAAGGAACACTGACCCTTGTCGCTGGGGAATCAGATTAATCACATTTCTCCATCATCTTGCTTGGCTTTCTGCAGTGGGACAGCTTCAATTTGCCCCCAGACCCAACCTGCTCAATGCAGCACTGTTTTGTGTCTCACTGCCACGTTGACAAGCTGGGACAGCACATTTCATCACCACTGTTTATTACATCTCGTTTGAGCTTTCATTCTAGTATGTGATTTTTCTGCAGTTTCTATGAAAGAGGACCCCGAGTGCCCTCGATGGAAAGAACTCTCTCCATGATTGCACTTCAATTTTGAGTGAATCGTGCCTGGGTGTTAAAGTAAAGGCTTTGGCACATCCATGGTGTTAGACCTCTATTCAGTGGTAACTGCGTGTAGATAACCCCTATTTTAAAGGCATGAAATTACTCTGACCTTAAAACAACCTTTACACAGAGCAGAGCACTTAAGAGCAATTTCAGCCTCTTCCCCACAATTTACAGACTTTTTATGTAGTTTTTTCAGCTGTTTCGCCTATCTGGCCTATAGCTTACTTTGTATGTTGCTGATCAATTTCAATATTTGTTTGTCCTATCAGTAGCAGGTGCCATAGCCACATTAAAATTTCATCTTTCTTTTTGTTGTGGCCACCTGAAATGTCAAATGCTTTGCTTATCAAAGGCAAGGTAAGGGAATACAGCCTTACTCCTAAATAAACCACCAATCACTTCTCTTTCATGACTCCACTATACACAAAACCTTGATGTGTAGATTTGTCTTTCTGTGCATCCTGTTACTGGTATGCATTTTGTTGTTCATATCTGGAACTCCTCAGATGGCCGTGGATAAAGAACCAGTGACCTTTGACCACAATGAAAAGACCACTCGTGCCTTCTGGACCAACACTGGAATTTCAATTTCTCCCAATGCTTTTTAAGCAAAATGAATATCATCCTCAATAGACATTTATTTAGATCAAAGTGGCCATACACAAGAATATAATACAAAACCATGTTGGCCCATTTGGCTATGGCAACCATACAAAATTCGTTTAGGGTGCAGGTATATAATTTCAATAGGATGTAGTATGCATGGTTCACAAGCTTTTCAGGACAGTTTGCTCTGTTAACTGTTGTGATTAAGTGCCCTAGATTTTTTTATAGTCATGGATATGGTCCCAAATATACTCATCTGCTTTAGCTTTTTCAATGCCAGTGTTGAAAATGTTTGAAAAAAAACATGTTAGTATGTCAACAACACAGTTGCCATTTACAAGTTTACATATACGAAGAGTTAATGTGTTATTCTACTGAATTGTCACCCCAGAAAAATGAGTTTTTATACAAGTATCCACCGTATTTTGATATAACATATTTTTTGTATATATTTGACTATGTACTGATAACTAATATTAGCACATACATCTTGTTGTTGTATCAAATAATATGGCCTTGAAAATCTTTCTTTAAAGCTTTGAAACACGAATATGTCCTCAACAAAGGTGACGTCCCCAGGTTAAAATACTAACCATTTCCTAACATTCGTCGATACTAATAGCATTCTTTATCATTTGTTCATTAAAAGTATGAAAACCTCATATCTGGCCTTTATCTTGATGTATACTTCACAGAACAATTAGATGATTTCGACGTGAAGCATTTAATCGTTGTATAAGTTTTGGGCTTCTGGTAGCAGGGTGACAGTGACCTCAGGTCATCCCATTTATACAATGACACATTCTCCAAATAAAAACTTCTGCTCTCCGCTCCTTAGCGTATGTTCACTTGAATAGAATCTAACCTAGCATGTATTATATATAACAATAAACAGCATAACATGGAGGAATAGATATTTGTCACATATGGAGAAACGCCACATATCCAGCTTTATATATTCGCAGTACACAGACCTTTTCAGTTTATCATACTAATACTGTGAACTTTGAATCATGGAATCCTTTAAGACAATTATTTTATGGGCACAATTAATTAGTTTCTTAATAATTATTAAACAAGAATGGACTTTTTACTTGTTTAGAGTGATTACTGGTATTCGGATTTTGTTGCTAAATGATTGAAAACCATTGTTTTTGCACTTTCATCAGAAACAAATTATAAGGTTGCAAATTACAATAGTTTGATTAAGCAGCATGTTTTGGGTAACGCTTAATGTTGTTCCAATGAAAGCAATAATTGAAAGTTGAAAACCTGGAAAATGTTTAACCACATAGAAAACTTGCGATTTGCCAGCGTGAACAAGAGCAGGTGGCACTGGTGGAAATAATTTTCTTTACTTTATTCTCCTCCTCTGGTGGGAACAGAATTGTGCTCTATCTGATCGCTTGTTAGATGCAAATGTAGGAACCAAGTACATTTCGAGCTGAAGAGAAGCCCACGATCGATTTTATGATAAGTACATAATCCAAATTGCGCAAACTTGTCCTCAGTTGACTTGTGTTCCGGTGCGACCAATCGACTTTTTTCAGTCACTATTTCTATTTGTTTTTTCATCCCACAAAACAATTAGTAATGCCAATGATACAGTTTGTGTTAAATGAAACATCATGTTAATAGAGTCCCAAAACCTACAAATAAGGCAGGGCTATATTTGCATAATTTGAAATAGATTTTATAAGCGGGTATAGATTTTATTGGTGGAGAAGAACTTGTATTCAAGACAAGAATAGTTCAAATTTATCATTTAATATATTGCTTTGTCATTAATTACCTCATTGTTTATTACAATATTTTGACACAAGAATCTTCTTTGTTGTATCTGATTTCTAATTCAAGAAAACAATGTTATTGTCACAAATCATGCATTTCCTTTGTAGTTCAGAATTTGTTTTCGATTTTTAGTTATTCATTCCAAAAGGGAGTATATACTTTGCATATTTTGCACCAACAAAATAGGGACCTTTCTACAGGATTGTACTTCTAAATTGGCATTCAGTCTTGGCATATATTAAGATGCAAATTAGACTTGGCATAATATTCTGGAATGTCGAGGGGAATCTTACCCTTAACCTTGATAGGTCGGAATGTCCCTAGTTGTTGACCACTCTAATATATATATATATTTATATACACACACCATAACTGACTTGTTCTGGAATCTTGCCCATTTGCAGCTATATTTCATGTTATGCTGATAAATATATAAATATATATACTCTGCCTATATAGATAAATATGGTTTTTGTTACTGTGTGAAAGACATGTAGATCTCTGATGTTAGGTAACTTTGTGAATTTCCCAGTGAGCAAGAGTCTGTAGTTAAAGAGAACCACACAAACCCGTGTCCACAGGGTAACCCACCAAAGCCCAGGGGCTTGCACAATGCTTCACACACCATACCTCTCAAGCATCCCTTATTAGGGTTGCTATGGCAACTGTTTTAAAGTTAGAGGACTTTTTCCCTGGTCACATCACCTCAAAGCGCAGGTGACTGGACCATATTGGCGCGCGTGACACGCCAGCCTCCAAAAGGCACAGAGACACTTTGAAACTTTGCAATTATTGAGACCTCCCAGACCTCAAAGCTTAAAACTTTTGGTAGTAAAATTGATGAGCATTTTGCTGGTGAGGGCTCAGCAGATACTGACAGACAGTATGTATTGAGTCCACAGTAATCAATCTGAAAGCGACAAAAAGCTTCGGAAATGCAAGCCAGAAAGGCCTTTCTATGACAAAGTGGATGCTGTCAAAAACTGACCACTGCCAGAAAGCACATTCCCCTTTTGTTAACCTCATCCCAGGCAGGAAGGACCCTCTATCTCCTACTATAGTGACAAATCAACCAATTACAATGCTTCAGAGCTTATAAAATGACCAACAAAGAAAGAGTCCTCTGTCTGTAGTGTTTGTCTTTAGTTTCATTGCTGCAATATCATTGGTTGCTTTAGGCCTGGTGTATATATTGTTATGTAAGGAAGTAAGATATGAGATAAGTAAATGGGGATAGAATGGTGGGCACCAGATGTGAATAAAGAGCCAATTAATGCTGGATGATGAGAGGACTCAGTGTCTCTTGCTCTGATGGGTGAGAAGTGATGCAAGGCTGGGAGCAGTAAATGTTTGCAGGCAGGAAAACTGTGTGATTCATCATGAGTTATGAGGCGTTACCATGACGCCAAGCCCTCACAGCAAAGTTACGTAACTCACCGGTGGCCAACACATGCCAACTGCTCAACCATCCACGTTTTGTTTTAACGAATACACCCAACAGCCAGACAAAATATCAGAGTGTAGCAGATGAAATAGTCAACAAGTAACGAATGTTCATGACTTGATGCCCAATTTTTGTGCT
Organism: Amphiduros pacificus; assembly: GCA_949316495.1. Classification (NCBI taxonomy): domain Eukaryota; kingdom Metazoa; phylum Annelida; class Polychaeta; order Phyllodocida; family Hesionidae; genus Amphiduros; species Amphiduros pacificus. The sequence continues at coordinate 35,738,417 of OX439002.1, forward strand.
AAATGTCAAAATTGCTGGTTTGTGTTGCTGAGATATGGATTAGGGAGAAAGTTTAGGTCTGCCCTAGGGAGCGGTCCAAATGGCCACTTAGTGGGGGGTCGATGGGAAGGTCAGTCTATATTTAGTTCCTTCTCTGTCTGCTCTGGCCAGGGATGTATGTGTAATAGACAGAGGGATGGGTATATTTTGCCCCCTCTCTTACCATAGCGTGTCCCTCCCAGCATTACTCATACCCCTTCAAAACAAACTACCTGGTATCACAACAAATGAGAGAAAAGCACCTCTGAACTTAGTGTTACTTTGTGACTTTGGCCCTAATGCAGGATCTGCCAGGGATCGATGGAAAGTAATTAGTGGCTGACCCAGAGGTTGGCCAGTTATGCAGAATACATTTGGCTTGCAATCAGTACCGGAGAGGGAGCCTGGGGTCGCGCCTGTCAGCCCTACTCACGCGCATTGGGGGCGTTCACTCCAGCCCAACCATAGTGCAGTTCGATAGCGAGTCTGCGCACTGCAGGCCTAAGAGGAAATTGCGTTTTCTATCAATTGTCATATCTGATTGCGGTGCCAAATGGAATGAAAGCAAAAGGCTTGGACTCAGATCAAGATGATTCATCGTGTGAAATAAATGCTGGCGTGACGGAGCTGCAAGGAGGCATTTTTACACCAGCATCCCAGTAACTAGGACTCGGAGGATACTTGGCTGCCAGGCCGTGTTGACATGTGGCATTTTATTGTTTCCCACGTGCTTACATCGCATAGGAACTCCACGTGCTGAGAAAGGATTCCATCGATTTGTACCCAACACCACCTAAATATGTGTTTACGCATTTAGGTGGCTACCTGTGAGACCGCGTGAGCTGATATATTCACGGTTATACATGCTTTTCTAGCAAGTTTTGTTGGTATAGAGACTCGGAGTTGTATAGCTCCACCATCAAAACAGACAACTGTCAGTCTTGCCAATGAGGTCGAAGGTCACAGCTCCAGGCTCCTATTGGACGGCGCGAGTCATGTGATATGTAAATATCTACATATAGGGAGGGACTATTCGAGTCAAAGACGACAAGTAGTGAGAAAAATTATTTCCAACCAATTCGGCCAAAATTAATGACCATGAGTTCGTTTTTGATGAACTCTACTCCCTTTGCGGAGCCTAAATTTCCACCAAGTGAGGAATATTCACATAGTAACTATATGCCAAACCAAAACACAGAGGATTTCTACCGCAGTCCAGCACCGAACTATGGCTATAATGCTGAACACCAGAGGAGATACACACAGGAAAACTATACACCAACAAGCGTGAACTATGGATGTGTGACTGCAAATACGGGTATGACAATGGATGGACATTCTGTAAACCACAGCTCGACACAGTCACATAACTACAGAACACCTCCACCGCCACCCCATTCTGACAGTCCGAACAGCGTCCCCTCCCCTACCCCCTCCAACCCAAGCTCCGGGTCCGGGGCAGCCCCTCCGGGATCATCGCCCAACAGCAACCAGTCCAGCAATCCGGTCATCTATCCCTGGATGAAGAGGGTGCACGTCGGTACACAAGGTAAGATTCTGTTGCAAAAAAAATTCTACTACTTTAAGTTTTCTCTGCCTAGTATTATTATGATGGTTTCCAGTGATGGTCATAATTCACTGGTAAAGTAGGTGAGCTAGCCGTCCACTGATTACTCTTAATGGCCATTATACTGGTCGTAATGGTCACTACGCGTGCCACACTCAACCACTACAAATTGTAAACAAAAAACCTATAACACCTCACCATATTAGAGTACCACCATTGCACCCATAAACATAACACTTCCAGCTGACCATTGTTTTATTCATATTCATAAGATGAGTTTGAAAGTGGGGCAGCAGTTGTTGGTCAGGGGTATGTTTACAGCGGTGGCAGCGGACAGGAGCTGCTGTTTTTCTGTGCCACTACCAGTGCACTATACTCCTCACGCCATCAACTATTGATGTGCTAACCTACTTTTAGTAGTAGAGAGCCTCACTACCCACTCCAACTGCCAGGGGGCGCTTTGGGGGATCTTAACTAACTCACTATAAGTTGGAGATGGAGTTTTACAGAAAAGCAGTTAGCAGATCTGTAGGATGATGGAAATGGACAGGGGGAGTGTGGGTGGGTCAGCACTCTGTTACTTGTGTAGGACTATAATGAAAACCATCTCACCACTCTGCATGAAATCATATTTTCACTCCAATTGGCTTGTGACAGTTAAGATAAATGAGTGTCCGGTAAAAGGACTGCGGCCAACGGTTGAGTACCCTTCTATCCCCACTAGCCTTCCGTCAGCCCACCAAATCACCCTTCAGCACGTTATACACTTTGCTAATTTCCATCACCAACTGTGCTGAATACTGACCATTGTTTTTGGGTTGTATTTTTGCAGGAGGAGCAAATGGGTCATTCAACGGGGACAGCAAGAGGACCAGAACGGCATACACAAGGCACCAGATTCTGGAGCTGGAAAAAGAGTTTCACTTCAATAGATATCTCACCAGGAGGAGACGGATAGAAATCGCTCATTCTCTGTGTCTGACCGAGAGACAAATAAAAATATGGTTTCAAAACAGAAGAATGAAATGGAAAAAGGACAATAAGTTGCCCAACACTAAGAACCGGTTGTCAGACCCCAGTTCCACATCCCCCGGTAGCCCAGGAGATCTGACATCTCAGGGAATGCTTGATACAACAGAGCTACCGGAAGACATGCCTTCATAATACTCACCATTATCCACACTATATCACTATACATATATTAAAAAAAAAACTCTACCAAAACTTGTTCAAGTCTACACATTTACATTTGCAGCAGGACGTTTCTGTCACAATGCCAGCTTGCCCTATCTATATGTTCTCTTACTTGACTCTGTCCTCGGAGGCTGGATGGTGTCCCCCACACCAGGGGGCCCTACCTTCGAGGGTCTCACCCTGTGAAAGGGTTGTTCTCAGTATAAAAACGTTATATGGAAAATGCGGGTTTTAGGGTTTAGCTGGTTTTGCCTTGACTGCCAACAATGGTATATACTCAGCACATAAAGTCCTTTTTGTAAAATATACATGTAACTCTAGCTGTACTTAATTGCTTCTTGCTTGTAAAATTGCCCAGCTATTTATGAAGAGACCTCTATACAGAGGATATATTATATACATACATATAAATACACGTAAAACGGTATATGGACCAGAGCAATTACTTTATGATTTAGGACGGTCTGGGGCCATAGTATTGTTGTGAACATTTGTACATTTGAATTTTCACAAAATTATCAAAATCGGGTTGTAAAGATTTCAGCAGTTTTAACCTATTTTCGTAGAAACGTGGACAGATTAGCTTGTGGGTGTTAATATATTAAGAAAACTTGAAATTTAGTTAATTTGATGTATAGTTGATTAAGATAAAAAAAAAACAGTGTATTCTGAGCAATGTCGAACTTAAATTACACCCCTTATAAAGAGAGGACATATTTATTGTTAAGTGTAAGATGTTTGCTCTATAACAGTGGTCTATTATTATATATAGGTTATCACTGTTCACCCATGATGCAAGATATTAAACTATTGGTATACACCAAACTATGACACAAACCCAAGGTGCTATGTATACCGTTACTTCCTTTGCAATAATTGAATATTGTTTTAAAGAAATACAGGGAAATATGATTCAAAGAATTCCGTAAAATGATAGTCTCAAAAAGGTGTGTCTATGTGGATGTTTTTGTCTTTTAATATTCAATAATAAATGATAATTTGAAGGAGACTTTAAATTCAGTTTTTATGATTTTGGCTTTGGAGCTGAGTTAGAGAATTGCCCTGAGGTACAGGCACACACAAATTGTAACTAGGTTTGGTGTTTATTCATAAAGGTCCATGCCTTGTTTGCAGAGGCCTCTTAGGGATTCCCCATATTAACCTTGTTTGATGAAAAATTTAGCTCCCCCTGCGCACATAAACACGGTATGGTGGTAGGGTGGCCCTTGGGAGGAAGATTTACATCAACGTTCTGACCCCTGATCCCAGCCCGACACATGGACAAACTCCAAACCTAATGACTGCACCACCTAGAAGCAATATTCTATTAGATTAGATCAGGAGAGGCGAAGGGCTGGGGCCCACAGTTTCTAGTAGTGTACAGGGTTGATGGGGTAGGCTAGGGACGCAGCAGGGGGTTAATACAGGGGTCATTTATCACACAAACCCAAATTGCATTACACCTTCGTCATTATTCTTCCCCTAAAAATGATTCCCTCAATTGAGTGGCAGGCATTGGGGGTTTTGACCGAGGCATGCTTCTCTGGCCTTGCTCCCCGGTCTGCTTGGACATGACCAGACCCAAATTAAAACTTTCGCCCCACAATCACACGTCGATGTGACCTTTGTTCAATTTCTGCCACTTGCTCTTTTGTCTAGTCTTCAGCTGGAGGGTATATTTCTCAATTGTTATAGATCAGGCCTCGGAGTAATCTGACAATTGGGCCCTCGCTGTTTAGCTAGCTGTCTTGTGGCCATTGTAAATGTTGCAGCACAATAGAATTATATAGTTATATTAGATAACAATATTATAAAATGAATAAATCCTGAATCACATCCAGTCAGAAGGTCATTAAAATCCTAACAGTTAAATCTAGTGCTATAACATGTTTATTTGAAGCAAACCTGAATAGATGTTCAAGAGAGAATGAATTTAGAAATGAGTCATATTCTGCTAAATATATCTTATATGTTGACAATATGTTGAAGATATGTGTGCCAATTGGGTCAATTTGAAAAAAAGTATTGATGAAATTCTCCCATGCATGACTTTTTCCCCTGTCACCAATACAATACTCTGTGAATAGTACACGTATGTTGATAATATCAAAATGTACCATATCACAGATTTTATCATCAATATATTTGAATATAGAACATCAAAATGAAATATCAAATGGAATTTTCAATAAAACCCAACACCACAGGTGTTGGCTTATTGGCCACTTTCAGTGAATTCTAAAATGCTTGCTATGTGGCACAATTTCTCTTTTTATCAGTTGCTTGTTAGCTTATCTTTGCAACCATGTTCCCTGCAGTTTTAGCCTCCGCAACAATAATTAACACAAGGTTTTATGCCTGCAAAATGCTCATAAAATTTGAAACTTGAGCAGCGCTCAGCCATAAAGACTGTCTGCCTCTCCAATGCTTGCCACTACCCATTTGGAAAGACCCAGACATCATAAATTTCCCAAGACAAAAAAACAACCGACTTTACTGCAGATGATGGCCAAGCACCGTTATGCAAGGTCACCGTGGGGCTTACACTGAGGGCAGATTGTGACAAGGGCTGGGTTCAGGGTCCATCATAATTTCATTCTGAGGGATTTGGGGATAAAGTGAGCTGGGAGAGGATAAAGTGGTGGGGGATTTGGTGAGGTGGTTGGGCTATGGGACAGGGGCATATGGTTATCAGTCAGTTCTCGCCAGGCAGATATGACAGTAATTGTGAACCCCCTCAAATAGCCACGTGCCAGTCTATAAATTATGATGGGGTCTTCAAACGCAGGGCTTTTCCTCTGCCACAAGCCAGGCCCTGGGGTTGTAGAGAATACAACACTGCAAGGGATACAAAGAAAACTGCATGGCATGGCGATGACCGTGACATTGGGTATCTGTGCATTGTGATGAAACTTTGGGTGTTTTTTGTTAATAGTATGGGGTGTCAGGTCCAGAAAGGGGTAGCTAGATGGGGTTGAAAAGGACAAATGGCTTATGATGGGGTCCCTTATGATGGACAATGGAATATGTCTTTGAAAAGCTTGTGCTTGGAATCACATCACCTAGTGTTGTGTTTCAGAGAAGGCCATCATTCTCTGCCTCTTACCCTACTCTATCCCTGCTCAAGCCCATTTATCCCAGCTTCTCCGTGCTGCAAGGTGCAATGCTAGGTTAGTCAGGGTGGCCGTGATAGCCAATAGAGTTGTCAGGAGGCCACTTTGCCGAGGCCTTGTGACCACATCTTCCATCTCTATCCACTCTCTGAAGCCACCTAACCACCCTAATACACTCCCTCAAACTAACCAATCATCCACTCTGTCTTACCTACTTCCATTCCTCAACACCGTTCTTATATTCTTTACCCTTTATACAGATGTGGCTATGTGATGGTGGCTATCTTTATGTTAACACAATATAAATGGGGCGAATTTCAAGTGTCTATGGCAGTTAAAAGGAAAGCTGAAAATGAAGATGTCTCTAGTGTGTTTGTAAGGAGGCTGACGGTAAACATGAGTGTGAGCTCCATGTCCTGGTTGTCCAGTGTGTGACACACATGGCCTCGTCTTATTACCCTCATTGATCGAAGCTGGAGGCAGCAAATGACCACTTATTAGCAGAGTCATCTTGTGAGGATCCCAGATTGATCACCATGTATTCTGGCTAATCCCATATCATTCTTCATAAATATGCCACCTAATGGACATTGACGGCACACCAGTAATATATTCTAATGAATCTAGTTTCTTTTGACATTATCTTGCATTTTCCAAGAATTCTGTGAGAATGATAATATGTGCTGGAAAATTAGATAAAAGGTAAATAATGCATCTAATATAAAATTTTAATATAAAATGTTAACAACAAACAATAACCTTGGGAAAATATTCAACATTAACTATTGATATAAAAAGCCAATGTAGTATTTTTCTAGAGGAGAAATAAAGTCTTTTTGGTGGGGCACCGCAAGAAGCCTATAAGATTTTTATTTATCCAAGGTTTTAATAAGATTGGCCATTAGGACCATAGAGTTGAGTGCAGATTCTTAAGCATGCAAAGCCAATGTCTGAACACACTGCTGTGCAGGAGGCAGCAGACATGACGTGCTAAGCCTCAAGCCTTGGCCTCACACAGAGAAAACTCCAACCATAAAATCCACTCTATAAAAAAGCAAATATCAGACAAATCAATGCGCTTCCAGACAGCTGAGTGGTGAAACAGTGGGCATGTTACCATAACCACCTGATGCTTCCCTGCTAATATGGTCTGGGCTTTTTTTCTATTCTTTTTTTTACATAGTAGCACATAAAAACAAGCCATTTATAGATTTATTCATAATCTGCTTTTGGTGTCTTGCACAAACAAAACAAACATCTGGCCAAGTATTATAGTAGTACCTTTTAAAGTTACTACTTCCAAAAAAACCGATTTACTTATAAATTGAAATGTTTTGCACCCAAAAAAATACACCAGAAATTGTAGGTCAATGTTCTGTGAAAATTGCATTTGAAAAAGGCAACTTCGTCATTTTTAATGGATGTCCTCATTTCATGTGCGTGCTTACTGCACCATCCTGCGATCGTAGTGGTTATCATGTCTGCACGCTGCTGCCCACGTTAATTATAATCAAGGTCATGTATAGCTACATGCCAAATAATGCCATGGATATTGCATTTTGCTAGTAAAGATATATAACCTGGTGAAGACCTAGTCAAATATACCTTAATTAAACACTTTTTATGTTAGTTTGGCAGATAAAGACCATAAAAATTAATTAATGGTAGTATATTTGTCAAATAAAGTGCTACCTGTGTGCAATGCTTGGGTATAAGCCAATACATACCTGCATGGCAGTATTAACCTGGCCAAGATTTGACCCAGTGAGGAGAAGTCGTACCCACTGTTGTCATATAAACCCTTATTGTTTGTAGGCCATGATGCATATAACAACAAAGAAATATAAATCAACATCTTATCATATTTCAAAAATGAAATGATACATAATATATCATTCTGTTCTCAAATTATATATTTAGGTTTTAATAACGGAACAGCTCAGGGTCAACAGATATCAGGTGAGTTCATTAGTGTGCTTCCGGTAACAGTTGTCCTTGTGAATATTTGCCCCCTGGAAAACAGTCAGTGCCAAGGACACCTTTTTACAAAGCACGAACTGGAGTAAAACTGCCTAGAGGCCAAATGTACCTACTATGAATGTACCCGATAGCTGATATATAGATAATGATAGATTAAACGTTAGCTTGTAACTGCTGAAATAGTAATCTGGAAATTTCTCCATGCGTTTAATTTGTATATGAATTTTATTTTTTGATAATCTAGAATAAAAACATACATTGCATTCTATCGAAGAATTCCGAAATGTTTAGCCACTTGATTGTTTCTAACCCTTATGAACCTTTTTGTGCCCTGAGGATCCAGTTAGGTTATTCAGTGCCAAAATAAAGAAAAATGCTCACATAATGTTCGTTCATTACTAAAACCAATTAACTTTAATTTGTGAGTGAATTCGCCCCATTAGTTAAATGGTTGAATCATATTCAAGTTTATATATTGGGGGGGAGGCTGAGTTGACCTCAAATGACCACGTCTCTCGGCAGCTCTTAGGGTTCAATACAATATATAGATTTCTTCAGGTTGATTTACTATCTCAATACCTGTTAAAATAGTTTCATCAAATTTGTGAGATTACACAAATCATTTCTTTGCATGATAGAACATGAATCATTAAACGCTTATAGCCAACATGCTCTAAAGGGATCTGTTGCTACAAGTAACATCTAACCATCGTTTTTATCAATGGTATCAATGATATACCAGGTGAAATGTAATGTATCGGGATAGAAAGATACTTGATGACAAACTCAGAAAGGTCCAAAAGCATGGCGGTATGCATGACACAAAAGCGTGCCGGAGGTAACAGAATGAAGTATTTAATTGAGATAAAGTGTTTCAAGCTGGGAGGCAAGAAAGTTGACTGATGCTTCTTGCCGATTGGCGAATGTACATCGGACTGTGAAGGAACATCCTGTAAAATAGACAAGGTCAAATGTCAATGCGCCTCACAGCAATCCACTTTAATGAACCGAATTACACACAGGTTGATGCTCCGCACAAGAAAACAGACCCCACCTAAAGAAGTGTGGTCCGGTGTACACAAACTGTGCTCTTCACATATGACTTCTAGCAGTCTGTGTTTTAGTACCTCCTTTTAACTCCAGTACAGTTTAAACGTGATTACATAATATCTATGAGCAAAAGTGTTACACTTTAAATATATGCTTTAGGCAACCTACATTTATAATAGGAGTTATTTTTAAATTATTTGTACTCCATAAATAACATCATTGATACGCTCAATTCAATACAAACATTCTGAATAATTCAAATGCCCAGCATCAATGCAAGCAAGATATTAATTTATTCACCTTTTTATAAAAGCCATAGGAATCTATGTCATGCTGTCAGTATTGCTGATACTGACACAGGAGTCTTTAAGTGGGTGCGCGCGCATGTCGTATCCGTGCAATTCTAATGGGCATATTAATCTATTTTTCATCAATATCCTGCGAGGTCCATTTCAATAGTTGTATAGTGGCACTGAATCTGGTGTTGCTCAGCTAGAAAATTCAATTGAAGTTCAAGCGAGCGTGAGGGAGCAGCGGTCAATATGCGGCGGCCCCTGGGTCAAAGGTGGTGGTCATCGCTGCAAAGGAATTCCTTCAATCAATTCACAAACGTTTTGGGTCCCCCTCGGCCAATGCTAACCCGACACTGGGCAGACTTTGAACAATTAGCAGATCCAGCTGTTTGGCAGAGTGGAGTGGACACTAACTTGTACTGGGTCTCACATTTTATTCACACGTTTCAGGTTTAGAATTGCGACCTTTTAGCGCTCGGTCTGTGACCTGACATGACCTCAGCTCAGCAGACGACATTTTATGTCCACGTTGACTCTGTCCACAAACCGTCTTTCCTATATCACAGAGATTTCTAAATCAAATCTCGCATCATTTCTCACACTCACGAGAATACCTCTTATAGAGGTTTGGGCTAAATGTTGTAAGTTAGTAAGTTAATTAGACATTAATGGTGGGGCAGTCAGATGAGGGTCATAAACGGACCTCGGAAAGCAATAAAGTGCACGAAATCCCTACATTGTAAAGATGAATCTTTCCGTGACAAGTTATCATTATTTTCCAATAAATACCACCTAATTGTTTCACACCTTGCTCTGAGCAAACAACATAATGCGAAAATCTATAAATATCCCTGAAATCTGGTCTATTATTTGGTCTATCGTATAATAAACCATTGTCCTTAAACCAGTGAGATAACAAATATATTCAACAATGATTTGACATAGAACCTTACTAAGAATGCTCTGTTGTGCGCATTCTGCTTGTTTGGTCCTCTCTTTCGATACTGAAGGACACAAACCTTACAGGAAACTATTGGAATTGTATGACATTGATATGCATTCATGATAAAATGGATTTTTAATCTTCAACTGACTCATAATGCTTCAAAGTTGTATGGCCATTCAAAGTAAGTATAATCACTCATACTTTTGAATTTGAATTCACTATGTGGAAGTAGTAAGATCTAGAGTTTCACCTGACATTAGTGAGCCTGGATTGTGCCTATGTGGATTTCATGGGGTGAGTTCACTTGTGGTCAACACTCAATATAACACTGATTGATAACTTCTCTCTCCACCCATTTTCCACTCTTTCCTATACCAACAAATCGAAACCCTCATCCAAAGGTCATGTGAGAGTTTTAAGTATTCGCCATGTTCTGTTACTCATGTGCTGTATATATGGTGCGCTGTCAAGCGAGAAATGATTAAATGGAAAGACTAAATTCTAGATGTAATGATTTCAAAATTATCATTGACTGCTTTAGAAATTTATTGAAGAAACTGTTTTGTCAAAAGATGTGGGACTTTATCCTTATAACATTTCATATTCTGACAAAAGAGAAACATCTTATTTCAAGCATAAAGAGATGTGTTTTTCTCAAAGAGACTTTGTGTGGATTGTTTGTAGACTTTGGGGATTAGGTGAGGCCAATAGGTGCCATAACAGAACGGTTTGAGAAAAGATGATAGCAAAGTACTAAGTATCATCTGTATGAAGCTTGATTATGCTCTTCCTTTCCTGTCCCAACAAGGCACACCGGCATAAAATAACTGGCATAAAATCATCCACCAACCCATAATCACTAAGCCACAGGGAGTTTTTCGATAGTTCCATTATATAATATAACAAATATCTTATATTACCCAAAATGTTATCTTCCATTTTATCTTATATCTATATGAATACTCTATGTATATAAATTATTAAGACATACAAGTGTATCAATATAAACATATATAATCAAATGTAAGTTTTTGTACTTATAATTGATTATATCATAAAAAACGATGAAATAGATATATACTATATTGAAATAACCAACAACACATATCTCTCATATATAAGTTTGAGATGTCGATGGTTAATACCTTGTCGAGGGTATGTTTTGGTTCTCTGAAGTGGGGAATAGAAAGTTGCCCTTAGGCAATCCGCTGTCCTGTCACTTATCTTAGTCTTCTATCTGGAGATCTTCCTGTCCTAATCCCTGTCAGGATATGGGCCACACAAGAGATTTGTAGCTTTGTGGCTATACCCTCTGCCATGCTCTACCCCTCAGAGGACAAAGTGCGCATCCCCCTGTATATAGCTACATTTCTTCTCATCATATCTGTGCTTTGCATAGAAAAGATACAATGATTATATTTAGAGTCTTCGCTTAAGGTTACTTTGTTTGAGCAACATGAAGTTAACTACAAACGGTACCTTCATTCATTTGCAGAAGCAACATATATTGTATATTCTTGATCAGATCAAAGAGGTAGTCAAAGAGACTACCAAGGGAGCGATCATCAGATACTCAAGAGAACTGGTCGATCTTCTACATTTGATATTGTGTTCACACAACACAAAAAAACTGAAATAGTTTTGAGCACTTTATTCTCGTGTCATATGTATGCATGCAATGATGTTTTGTGTATTGGGAGTGTATCGCCAGCATATTATTTTAACCGTTCCCTTCGGGATATAATGATCGGTCGCTTATCCGCTTTTTAAATGGCAATAAATGCAGTCTTAACAGCAGTTAAATTGAGAAAAGCTGTGTCCCTATCATGAATGAAGATGGATGGAATAAGAAGGTGCAGCTCTTCTCAGGCTTTAGATCCTTTAAAAGCTCCTTTATTTCTGACTGTTTGCATGCTCACTTTGATCACGGATATAACCGTACAAGTCAGAACTGCAGCGTGATCGTGCTGTAAAAACGAACGCCAAATGTCAATATCGATAATACACTATCATGGTCTTGATTTAATCTGGATATTTCATGTGATATTTGGTAATATTTCCTGTGATATTTGGTAATATTTCCTGTGATATTAGTGATATGTGGTAATATTCCATGTGATATTAGGTGATATGTCCTGTGATATTTGGTTTTGTGTCCTGTGATATTTTTGGATATCTCATGTGATATTTGTTGATATTTCATGTTATATTTGTTGATATTTCATGTGGTGTATGTATCTGGATAAGTCATGGGATATTTTTGGTTTATCGCATTTCAAATACAATTTATCAACCGTTGCTTTCAATTTCCTTCAATAAACAATGCCATTTCAAAACTCTACCCTTCCAACCTGTTTCTGCTAGAATATTGCAATCATGTACATAAACAAAACACCTGTTAGGTTTTGTTTCATTTATTCCTGGTGTAAATTGGCCTTGAACACTATTAAATAGAGCACTGGCTTTATGCATGTAGTAAATGAATAACATAACGGCCATCAGACTTGTTTATATAAAAATTGCAAAAGAGATAACATCGTCACCTGCAGTAAATTTTTCATGCACTTCAAATATTGACATATCATATTACTTCCCATGTGATGGTCTGAGGGTGGGTTTTGGTATAATATTTAGATGGTTCAGGACATGTAACCGTCACGCACGACAGACAAATATAATGGAGATATTTGAGATTGTTATCATGATTGTGAGGAGACGAGCAGTTCTGAATATTACATTATGTTAGTCAACTGCCAATCTATGCTCACCATTGTCTGACCCTGATGGTATACAATAGAATATGAATTTTATGAGACATTGCATAAAAAATATTGTTATGATAACAAATTGAAATTATCAAGACTCAACAGAACCATTGGGCAGAAAAAATACACTTCTTGTTATTAAATTAGAAACGTAAAGCAAATTACACATGACATGTAAAACGTATGCCAGTAGTCGGTGAAAAATGTCAGTGTATATAGACAGTATAATTCTAGAATATCCATATAATCAGGAAAAAATATACCAATATATCATTCTAGTTATGTCATTCTGATATTAAACTTAGGGAATATGAATTACTCCTGATATATGACACTCCACTTATGTTACTCATAAAATTAGTTTTAAAAAAGGTAGAAAAAAGTTTACATCGTCCCTTTGTTTTGCTCGTATATTAGAGCCTGAGTATTACAAAAGTATTGAACATGGTCTATAGCTGTATGCTTATGTAATGTGTGAAGGCATTATATGTGGGGTTTTCACATCTCATTTATTATTTACAGCACAAATCAATGGTTCGCACATCTTCATTGTCATATGGAACACTGTGTTGCAAATGATGTGTATATTGTCATATTTGTGGAAGTAGATCTTCGTATTAGTGATGTATAGATGGGAAATTGAATTGTTGGCCACAATACAAATGTCCACTGATGATTGTCACACACAATTCAATTATGTGGCAAAAAGCATATTTCACAGTTCTGACCGTGTTTGTTATGTTCCATTGGTGGGCCTACCTAATGACTAGCCAAATGGGCATTAGGAGGACCATAACACTTGGAATGGGCTGGTTTATCTTACCGTTTATCGCTCCCCAAATATCGCCCCCAGAGTGACCGCCCTCACACTCAGCCTTTCTGTTATTTATGTGCTAGATGTCTCCCTGTCTTTCGGGGACCGTTATTTATTTAGTCGATCTAGGCCCTTGTTATGGGGTTTATTTATGACGATGTTTAATGGAGGATTTATAGGGTGGCTTCTTTTTGCAAAGTCTCATAATTCTTGTTGTCCTCAGACCCCTGCCAGTTCTTGCTGGAACCCTACATTATCTGAACTCTACCTTGCTGCAAGGCATTAAGAGGCAGCGTCGCTTATATTTTCATATCTCATTATTATTCATAATTACCGTCATTTTATGAACACAATTTCTTTAAAGGAAATGGATATTGTTGAAGTATTGTTTCAGAAGAAAGAAAGGACATCTTTTTGTAAAAAGAGCAGATATAGATGGCAGCACTGTATCGCCAAACAGAATATATTAAATAAAGGACGAAGGGCGAGAATAAAGGTATCAGTTGTGAAGAAGATTTAAAAGATTTCAGTAACACTGTATCATCTAAAGGATTTTCAAAGATGACTTAGATTTTCAAAGATGACTTTGTTGCAAAAGATTGTAAATATTTTGAATTGAATGCAATAAATCATTTATTTATCCTTTTTCTAAGCTGAATTATTAGATAAAGCGATTGAGCCTGCAATTCGCTGGGGTGTGCATTCATTCATTAGTGAATAGTAACTAGTCTTCCTACTACATAGTTCCTCCATAAATGCGTCAATACCCTCCCTTCCCTCTAATGCCTACTCCTTGCCGAACAGCCCGCCAATTACGGAAGTATCCCCCTTTGATATGCAAATCAGAGTGCGGAGAGCTCATTGTTTGTTATGTCTAATTGATCTATGGCTGGAATGTCAGAAAATGCACCCTCTAAAATCTGTAACCAATGCTTTCTGTTGCACTCAAACAAAACATCCTTGCCAATTGTAGAAGCCTGTATGATTTTCCAGCGCTGGAAAAAGCATTTAATTACAGTTTTAGTGCTGACATGGTTTGATTAATGTATTCCTGCAGTTACAAATAAGCAGCTCAAATTGCGAATTTCATTTTCTAATGCAGTACCTTGCATAACAGAGGTTGTGGACCCTGGAAAAAATCTTCAAGTCAAAACAAATATTAGTTTTAATGAGCAGTAATTACTTTGATGAAAAAAAGCAGGGTGACATTAAAAAATTACTTCCATTAAAAGGGTCTGGGCATTTCCTTTTATCTAAACATCTTCATGAGAAGATATAAGTATTGATTTTAGAAAACCGTGTCATGAAATTAAAGTTTACATTTTTCAATTTCTTTTTACTTTTCAATACATCTTGCTTGTCGCCTCAGCCCTTTTTTATTTAATTTAAAAAATCGTTCACACAGGTTGTTTTTTGCAAGACTCTCTGGGAAAATGATATAAACCTTATCGAGCCGAGATATTGGAAGTAAGTATCCCCTGCTGACATGCAGAATATGATTTGTATGACTCTTGATGAAGGAGATGTGTATATAATGAGGGATATGACTATGCAATCAAGCTGCATGTATACTCATCATTATAGCAAATTGGCAACACCAGTTCTACAAAGTTCCTAAGTGGATAATAGCTTTGATAATGGGCTGAGGATTTTATGGGCAATGAAGGTCCCATAAAGGTGTTAGGGATCTGCTCAACTGCCATATATCACACTTTAGATCCCACCAATGCCAAAGCGTTGCTGCTTCCACTAATGAATATGTTTGAACAAAAATAACACCTTGAGTTTGTTGCCGACTCTGGAGACACTTCCACGGCATGGTCTCGCCTTAAAGCATTTATCCTCTTAGGTCTCACCTATAACATAGAGTGGGATGGCTGGCTGCAAGTCTGCAAGACATGTATGCTTGTCAGGTTTTACCAGCAACAAATGAAGGTTGACAGCAAAGAAAAAGGAATAGATTACACATACCTTTTGGCAGACAAAGATGGAGAACAAAAAAGTAGAAAAAGTGAGAAAGTAATTAAAAGTGCCCTAAGAGGTCAGAAGGGTCATAAGCAATCTTTAGTCCTGGAAAGTTTAGGAAGTAACTCCATTGTGTTTCTCCCCCCAGTAGAGTTTTCTTTTTATAAACAAACTTCGGGATGTAATTAGGATGTTTTAAATGTTGCCATATGACATATCATGCAATTTATCATCAGAATGTTTTGTGGAAAATAGAAATAGAAGAAACATAGTTATTTGAATCAAACATTTTTTAATATATATATGTGACCACTGAAAGGAATCGAATCTGAAGAAAGCTCAAATAATTAGTTCATGTGCTGAACTGCTATGATTTTAGAAAATCATTAGATTATTCAATTGTTGCAATGTGTTTCATCTTGCTAGAAGTGCAGGTGTTCAAGGAAATGTATGGCTTCTTATTCAGTCTACTTGTTCAATTAAGGGCTTCCTGCTGCGCAAGTGAAAAAAAGACAGCCAGTGAGCAGAACACGTGTCATGAGTCAACCAGTAGTTTTTTTGGGTTTTGTATAGTCCCGAGGCTACTGAGGCTGTCTTGTAGATGTCATGTTTACAAATCTGAGTTAGCATTTTTTTTATCGAATTTCCAAAAGGTTTTGATGTTTTAGTATCAATTGAAGCAAGCCATTCTACATTGCGAA
Organism: Amphiduros pacificus; assembly: GCA_949316495.1. Lineage (NCBI taxonomy): Eukaryota > Metazoa > Annelida > Polychaeta > Phyllodocida > Hesionidae > Amphiduros > Amphiduros pacificus. The sequence goes on from OX439002.1 coordinate 35,754,823, forward strand.
TGTTTGTCACGATGAAACATTTAACAAATTGTCAGGCTCATGAGCCAACAGTGGAACGTTTTCTCAGTCGATTTTGTCTATTTAGTCATTCATGACATTGCTCATAATTAATTGATGAGTTCAGAATTAACACATTTTAACGTTGGAGATTTCATTTTCTTTAGACAAAGCGTCCCTAGCATGCCTCATTAAATCCTGGCGAATTAAAACTTAGAAAATGTCAACCTTTGAGTAGATTTACATTTCCTGAATATTAATCAAAGTGGAAATACTTGGGTGGTTAAGACAGCAAAATGTCAGGCAAGATTAATATGATTTGTCAGATAAGGCACCCCAAGAACACGAAAAACAAATTGAGATCTCATCCCATTACCAAGTCATCCCTTGATTTAAGTTTGTCTTTTTGGGGAAAAGACTGGATTATACAGAAGGTTTTATTACAAAATCAACAAAGAAATCTGAAATTTATAATGTTATTTTTCTTTTTTTTCCTTTTTTTTTCTGAGACAAATAGACGAAGATCAGCATAATCATGATATCAGTATAAGATAAAATTTACCAGATTTCAATCTGAAAACAAGATGTTTATATTACTTTATAGTTTAGAGGACAGATAGATTTTGTCAGAATTGATCATATTTCTGATAAACAATATCCTGATGATAATGTTTGCCATCAGAAGATTTGCCATTAGGCGGTAAGAGCATATGTGTATGATCAACATGTCACCTTGCTCAAATATATCTTTTTTGTTTCCATTTTGGAATCACATATTTATCATGGCACAAATAGTACTCATAACTCCTATATACTAATATATGACATTTAGATTTGTCATTCTACCTACAACATCAATAATATAGTGGTATGATTTGATGAAAATATCTTGGGTTGAGATAAGAAAAAGGTACCGCCATAAATCAACTACATATGAAAATGACAGATCATTTCTGACCCCAGGAAGGATTATACATGATGGGGTGACCAACATATGATCCCTGCTCACCTTTGACCCCGAAGTAACTTATCTTCATCCCACACTGTGTAAATGTTTAAAGCTTACTGGTAACAAACTATATATTCACTTTATATATCCATCTGATCATTTTTTTCCATATTCAAATTTGCAAACTATGGCACGTATATGATAGCGAATATTTATCTTAAGAATAGATATGATAATTATACCAGTAACGCACAAGATGAATGTCAACATTTTTATCAACATAGAGGGCGCTACAAACATTATCTGTTGTTAATCACACTCGGCGTGGCAAGCAGTTGCATGTTGTATGGTCAAAGCTAATTGAAAGAGCTTGCAACTGTTGCCATAGACATTATATATCTTGAAAAAACACAGAACACTTGTTCCACGCGGCAAAGGTTGTGAATATGCAACAGAGTATGACTATTTGAAGTTCTATTATAGTGGTTTGTGCTTTCATTGTGGTTGTAATATTGCTATGCCTACTCAGAGGAATATGTGAACAAGGCCACGTCATATGCCCTGCATTGTGTCAGTTGATACAGCGCGCCTTTATACCTGGAATGAAGCAATCCCTACATGCTTAATAGTCAGATCGCGTGACCCTGCGGAACACCCACCCCCATGCATGTTTCTGAAGCCCCACGCGCGCCTGCACAACTGCTTCACTCTCTGTAGCAGCAGCAGCTGATGTCTTTGCTTTTATCACTGACCTGATTTGCTGCTGACTGTTACATTCCACTAGATCAAACGCATCATCAGTGGGCACGTGATTTGAAATAAACCGGAAGTTCGGGGTTATCCAGGGCTGCTCGTTCAAGGTTAGGGTGATGTGACCCACGTACACCAGGCTGACCTACATTTGCTTTGACATTATGCCAACTTATTCTCTTAATGAGGATACCTGATACCAATAATAGTGCATTCCCCTTACTACCTCCACACTGGTGGTAAGCCAGAATAGTATTTCACGATTATTATGTGTTCATTGATCAAAGCTTCACTCATGTATGCAGCTTGATTAATATGAATATTTGTGTTATCATATATTATGCATGAGGCGTGATTCTTGTAATTAAGTCCATTAAACACCCCTTAAAGAGATAACACAATTCCAATCTGTGCAGAATATTATATGCAGAGAGAAACGTAAACAATTATCTCACATAATTAAGAGATTAAGATTTTATATAGATTTGACATTTAAATGGATCATGCATATATTGTTTTCTGAGAAAAAGTAATTGAGAAAATGTTGGCCAAATTAGAGTTTAAATAATATGTAGATATTCTCATTTGTCTCATCACAAGTTATTTAAGAGAGGAGCATATCTGCCTACAGCTCATTTATAGTTCCCACTATTGGATCTGCAGATAAGCAAATGTTATTGAAAATCCCTCTGACAATTTGCGATATAGATTTCTGCAAACGAAGTGATATCATCAGTAATATGTACATATTGAATGTGTTTTGAATGTAGATGGAAGCATTTATTTTGTATGGCATTGATGATTAAATGGAACTAAATATAGTCTGGAGGATTGCCTCTCATGCACCACATTACCATCTTCATTTTGTTAGATTATATGCCATATTATAGAAATATATGAAAAATAAGATTGGAATATTTTGGTTGAGTCTTCCTAATCTCTTTTGATGCTTGTCATTAGTTTGTATCAGGTCTAGGTAACACCATAGTATCCGCATATAAGCAATGGGCAAATTGGCACTTCGATTGACTGGCTGCAATGCTGTCCTAACAGTTAACTTGTATTGCCTATTTTCACAATGCTTTCTGTTTCAAGGACACATTTCCGGTCTGATGGCAACTAGCTGGATTATATATTACTGTGAACAAATAAGAATAATTCATGTGGGATGCTGAGTTTGTCAGGTGATGTATATTTGATGCTGTGTGTGATCAGATCAAAATGATGTATTCTGTATCATAGTGGGAAAGCAGTGAAGAAAGATCAAAGGGGTCGCGCTTTCAACCCAGTTCCTCTATACATCTAGTGTTGTGTCTTACCAGCTGCCATAGTCACTTTCCATAGGAAAGCTTTTGACAATAGACACCTTCAGAGCAGGAAGACAACAACTGACAAATCACGACATATAGCGATCAGGGGTGTGTGCAAGGCGTGGTGATATGACCACGTATGCTGATTGCTGTGTGGCACCACACCTGTTCCAAGGTGTGCAGCACAATCAGCACCACCCCACAGCTCTGGTACTGGAGGTGTGAATAGCTCAAACAAATAAGTGTATCTTATTGTATAACGCATATCTATACACTCCTACAAATCAGGTACAAGGGATCTCATGCTATATTGTAATTAGAAATATTTCAGCAATATGAAATATGACTACATTTTAAGGGTTCAGTCGGGCCCATGATTTGTATTAATGCTGATTATTTTGATATTTGGAGTGGACGGATGTAACTTGATAATCGCACATTGTATCATTGTCCATGCAGAACGACAGAGCTTTATCTGTACCTACACAACGACTTTTTTATCGTAGAATTTATGTCATCGTCCTCGTTTGTACATATTATATCATTGGGATCATGAATTGTACATATGTACTCTGCTTGAATGATTTCCATTATGATATGATATTATCAAGCCAGTAATCTCTTATATAAGCTTTGCAAATCAAACGTTTGACATGATATTAAATTAATATTAAACGATATTAAAGTATCAAACTTATAATATATATATATATATATATATATATATATATATATATATATATATATATATATATATATATATATATATATATATATATATATATATATATATATATATATATATATATATATATATATTATAAGTTTGATATATATATATATATAATATATATATATATATATATATATATATATATATTATAAGTTTGATACATGTTGTACATGTTGTCTGTTTCAAACATTGAGTGTTGATATTTGCGTTGTGGTCTGTTTTCACTGAACTATTTGTATATATATATATATATATCTTCACATGATCTCATTTCTACAAGTAACTTGTGTGGATCTCTTAGTAGTGTTATTTATATGGCATGGTTGCTACCTACTTAGTGAGTGGTCAGCGGTACAGAGGGAATGCTCTCCACCTCCCTCCCAGGTCCTGTCAGTGCGAACGTATCCATCATACTTGGACGTGCTCCAACACTGACCAAAGCTACTCTGACCTTTAACCCTTGGGCTAGGGGTCACGCAGGGTTCTATTGTTGTCCAACCCTAAGCCAAGTGGACACAACTGGACAACAACTGTCCCCACTACCGTCTGGTTTTCAGAGACAATAGGACCTTCTGGACACAAAAGGTCTGAGCAGGGCCTTCCAGGAGAACCTACTTCCCGGGTATTCATTGAGGGTCATTTATAATCAGCAAGAAATATGACAAACATTGTTATATTCTAGCATTTAAATCGAGAATTTAACTGTAGGTTTCCTTTACCCCTCGGTCATTCTTGTAATCCAAAACCCATACAGGCGGCCCATTATCACCGTCAAAGCCTTCATCTCTAAGTATTTGGTCACTTTAGATTATCTTTGTAACACTAAGAGACTTTCTATTTGCATTCCCTTCAAAATCAAGAGCTGGGCTTTACAAAATACATGAACTTGCTAACATATTACAAAAGGAAGCAAGTATAATTGGCCAACAATAGGCAGACAATAATGAAATGATGACTGAGCATATATCATTGTAAAAATGAAGATTAATTATGTCTTCACGTGATGATAGAATGTGAAAAAGTGGAGACAAAAACTATTGGTTGCCTTCAATTAGTTTCTGTTGTTGCTATGGCTATTAAACAATGACTGCAGACCAACAGACGTGTGACAAATATAAATGATCACAATACCCTACTTGAATGGATGGGAACAGAAAATTGTTCAATTAATCTTATTGAAATATATTTTTTGATGTTTGAATAGTTAAATTTCCCTCTCTACATATATGACGCCTTGTAACAAATCAAGTTGTTTGATTTTATTCATATCTTTCACAACATAGAATCAAATATTTTAAAACTTTTCAAGAGTTTTTCTTCGGTCGGTTTACGGCCAAAATCATGTTTTTGTATGTCCAAGAAGAAACCATAAAAAAAATACGAAATAACCAAAAGTAATAAAACAAGAGGCGTTGAGAGTTAAAATACAGTCTTTGACACAGTGTTTCTTCACAAGAAACGCGTTTTAGCTGGCACGAAGATTCCAAAAAGAAAGCATAGATCTTAAGTGAAGATGAGCCTCGCTTTGACGTCTGTCTCACACAACACAAATTACCAATAAATATTCAAGAAGCAATGAATATATTCTGAGTGAAGGTTGTGTTATGCAGAGGCAGGTAAAAGGGGGTGATAAAGGATAACACTGAGTAAGATGATATGTGAGATGAAAAGAAAAAGTCATCAGATCTCAGCCCTGGATCTATTGACGGGGATTGAGACTGACAGGCTGTCACAAAGTTTAGAAAGCTTTCACATGGAGACCCCCATTGTCCATGTACTTGCTTGTTGAAGGTTGTTTATGCATGGTGCCTATTGGATCCAATAAGTTGCTCTTTACCTCATTTTAACCTTTGGTCCTTTGGCGCAGAAGCAATTGAGTTTGCTGGGCAGATTACCTGGCTATGTTCTTGCTCTCTGTCTCCTCTGATGGGGCCAAGCTGACATATTGCCTGCCCACCCCAGGGCTCACACCACACAGCCCCAAGTTTTTCTCCAGTCAGGAACAAATCATTGCCTGTCCTGCACCAGAATTACATGTCACCGATGAGGTCACTTTAATTAAATGCCTGCAGCACACAAGGAGACTTGACTTTAAATGAAGAAAAATAGATGTAGTTTTGTGACCAAGGTGAGGGCCTTCCAGGTCTATCTTGTCTCCCACCCTGGAATTCAATATACCATTACACTCCACCATCCCTTAATATAGCCAATTATGACGATTCTAAATGATTAACAACCTGCCCGTTTTGTTATTAACGAGCACAGGCAACAAATTAGTTTCTGCAAATTCTGAGAAGAAAAAAAAACTCCACTTTTGTTAAGGCAGAAAAAAAGAAACTACCGAATCCTAATCCCTGAGCGAATCAATCGTGCTGCCATCTGCCGGAGGATTACCTTTATCTATTTAAAGGTGTGTGTTTAATTAGAGTGGCATCTCTGCTTTGATCTTTGGGGAGATGCTACAATTAGGCATTATGGGCGGACTTGTCCCAAGCATTAGCCAGCTTCAGCATCAGAACTATCACAGCGCCACCTATGCTGTAATATTTTGTGGTTCCTTCACTTTAAAATAAAAACATTATAAAGAAAACCATTCAGGTGTGTTTTGTTTCATTGGGTATAAACCCCCAAACGATAAACGTTGTTTCTTAATGATTGGAATGGTACAAATAACCTTTTGTAGAGTCTTCTTGAATGATATCCCCATATTAAAATTGTAGAAGATTATCTAATCAGGTCAGATTTATATGTAGCCATATCATCTCTTTTTGGGATGATGATTAAATGAAGCTAACCTAGTTCGGTGGTATTCATAAAAGGGTTGTCACTATTTGTGCAGCCGTCTTTGAAGTTGATCAAACTTGGCAGGTGGTCTTAGATTTTAATGACTTCTCTCTTACATATATCTATTAAGGAATTGGTATCAAGTATATAATTATGTTGACAAATGAGCATCTTAGTGTCATTGGAAGAAAGACAGAACACTTCAAGCTATCAATCTTGTAGTTAGACTTGGTAAACATAAAAAGTGGAGAGCGTGCAATATGTCTTGTGGGAGACTCTTGATCTTGCCATTGGAGAAAGCACAAGAGTTTCATGTTTTTCCATCACGTAGTTGAGCAAAGTAGTATGTCACTCAAACTGTCATGTTTAAAGCCTTTTTTATTTTGTCAAAAACTCTGATGATTCTTGGTGGGAAATCATCTTTTTTACAAATTCAAGGAACCCGGATGTAAGGCAGACGATCATTAAGTACCACAGGCAAATAGTAGTATCCACTTCTTTCTGATCTTTTTATGCCTTTGATTTTTTCACCAATATCTTACATTATTGAAGGAAACATATTGCTATGTTTTGTGTGAGCAGTTGTCTCAGAATATAAAAGGCATATAGCAGAGTGCAACGTTCTTTACGGTTCCTTTTCAAAAACAATCCTCGTCTGCACAGACAGTTGCCCGGATTCTTCAAAACATGGAGTCCAGTTGCCAGCTCATCTTCGTGCTCTGGATGGCCTGTGCAGCCTGTTTAGGTTTTTGCCCTTAGGCTTCTCTGATAATCACCATTTTGCCGCTAGTTCGCGCTATTACATAATAAGCGAATGGATATTACACACAACAGCGCCACGTTCCCTACCGGAATGTACCGAAACTAAACTTTATTTTTTTCCCTCTTGGGCCACTGCTTTCAACAAGTGATTGCATGAAAATGAATGTCTTTTTAGTTGGACCCCCGGTCGGCGAATGAATACAGATAAGATTTGATATGCCCATGATGAGACTATTGCTCATCGTTTCTAATTGTACAATCTCTCTTGATATAAAGTAATGCATTTTAAAAGCTTGCGATTATGTGTTTGACTTCATTCAACGAGAGTGACACTCAATAAAAGAAGAAAAAAGTGTAGACGATGACAAAATAATCAAGTGATAAATAATTCAATGCTAAAAAGCAGTTTCTTGATTAAGTCTGGGGGTTACGTGTTATGGAACTTTGCCTAACAATTACGTCACTACAAAAAAGCAGACGACAACTGGCAAAATGAGCGTGACTCTCTTTCGTGATTTCGTGAAAACCAGTCTTCTTTTTGGGCAAACCTCCCTAAAAACGTGATTGAATGGAATGTTCGGAAGTCACGTGGGTTTAAGAAAATAGCAGATTGTTGGTGTAAGTGGGAAGCTGGGATAATGAGCCTGCGTGATAGAAGCATCTACCTTTTACTTTGTGGACTTGGCTCTTGCATCGAACATTCATTGGACGAGAGAAAGTAATCCTATCATATTTTCATGCATCAGACACCACATTTGGAACTACCTCAAAGCACACTCAAGCAGTATTGATATATTTCACACCAGTTAATTTAGTCTGAACACTCAACCGTGGGAGCCAACGTCTGCCTCGATAATCAGGCTCCAAAGTTTAAGAAAAATCTATTCTTTGGTTCTCTTTTTCTCTGCACAAAAATATATAAAATCGCATTGTGCAATTGTACATCATATTAATTTTCAGCAGTTATAAATTTTTCACCAACTTTATAGTTCTGCAAGAAATTCAAAGATGTCGTCCATCATAAGATCTGTCAGTGGTATTTCCCACTTCATACATATCTTCAGAGACAAAAAGAGACAGAAAAGGAAAGAAACTGACAACATATTTGTATCATTGATGCATTGCCAGGAAATATACATGCCCAGAAAAAAGAAATAGAAAACTTATATCTCATTTATTTATATTTTGATCTGAATGTCATTTTTCACAGCAAGTCACTGATTTTCAAATAAAAGTGAAAATAAAAACAAACTTTGATGTTCAGCTACAATAACTGACGCAAATATCTCGAAGTAGATCTTTTTAAAATAAAACGTATCACAATAAAATATATTAAAATTTGTTTAATTGTTTATAACTGATATGAATAGACAGATCATTGATTAATGTCAAACAATACCTTACAATAAGGTATCGATGATAACTATATAAACCACCGTTTATGAAGAGTAGCAAATTTACAACACAATGATAAGTGCGTTTGTTGAAGTCCCATCCCTTTACACACGGGTTATTTATCATAATTTGCATCGCGCGCCAGATTAAACGTTGAATGACACCACAAATACTTAAAAAATATACGCACTATGCGCATGCCCAAATCATGTAACATTGTTAAAAATTAGCGAAAATGAATGAGCAAGGTGATTTGATATAGGCTTGTGCATACCTAGATGGTTGCATTGATTATGCTCTGAATAAAATGTCACAATGGTTGGAATTATGTTTTCACTTTAATCTAACTCTGTTCAAATATGTTACTCTCATTTATGTCCGTTACGGGACCATGATGCATTGGTCTTGAAAATTAAAACTAAACAAAAAGAAAATTTTGAATGACATTTTATTCTCAAAAGCAGATGGCCAAATGTAAAAATTCTCATTTCTTTTGATGAAAATCTATTTGAATTGCGAATAAGATGGATTTCAGTCTCATCATTAATATGTTGTCTGCCTAATGAAGAATGGAGGTGAATCATCACACATGAATTCCCTTGATTCCATGCTTAAATTTGCAAAATATAAAATGGCCCTCTCACACCAGGTGTTTTATCCTGATATAAACTGATATACCTTTCTGGTTTAATCAAAATCAATAGAAGCCCCACGTGTGCGATTTTGTATATATGAACTTTAGCATATGCTTCATATAGAAGGACCTTTATGAAATTATATTAGAGAATTTGTTCTACACATCTCATGAGATTTCCATTTTCGGGCAACAAAGATTAATGGTTCTCTGTGGTCTTGTGTGGAAATTTTATCCAAGCGTAGAAAAATATTGACATTCGGGCCATACTCATTTGCCTGCATTTTCCTCACGTAAAAAGTGTTCACTTCAATTGTGCAATGTCCTGGCCGAGATCACTCGTATCGGGAACAAAAGGGGTGAAATTGTACTTTCAACACTCTTGAAAGAAACGATTAAAACGATCTACAAAAGGGCCAAGTAAACGAAAGGAAATTTGAGCTAATCACAAATTCATTTGTGTTGCAATGTTCAGAAGTGAGGAAAGGCAAAAAGAATTACAATTGCTTTGCAGAAACAGTAATTGGAAATTTGATTTTTGTAATTGTTGAAAGTGTACAAGATCAGTTGAGAACTAAGTGATGGATTGTTCTGGCATAAATGAAATTTGCAAGTTTAAAATGGTCTGTTTTGAAGTAATTTTCTTTCCCCCCAACACTAAAGTTCTGGTAGTTTGGGAAGTCACTTGTCGAAATATGCATACGCTTGGCAACATAATATTGTTGCCTTGTGAAATGTTCAAAATAGATATCTATTTCCAAAAACGTGTTGATCTCTGTAATGAAATAGTTCTTTTTAGAGAAGCGTAATTTCTTGTGGTTTCTTTTCCGATCTTTGCGCTATTTGGCAGTGTAGAAAAGTTCAGCTCTGTTGGTTTCTGGCGTGCCCTTCTGGGATAGGATCAAGATTTCAAAACACATGTCACATGAGGCAGGTTGGGCTGATAAACAATCTTCTGAGTAGAGAATGTGGGACTGACCGTTTTGATCCCTGCCCCACCCCTTGCTGGAAATGTTGCCCCTACTTGAGCCACAATGTTGACGCCATTGAACTATTAATAGTTCATGTTGTGTCCATCCCATTGACATGGAAACTGACAGCCAATCAGAAGCACCTGACCATTTCAATCACTCAGTGAAAATCTAGGCACTTTGAAGAATGCCAAATGTACAAGTCATGTGACCTTGTCACTTTGAAAGCTTTCATTTTCTTGAAATCTCACCGATAAATTGTACGTGTTCAGATTGAGTATCTGAACTCAAATAAATATTTCATTGACTCTAAAAAGGTTTCTTGAAACAAGCCATTTCCAAACATTTCGTTAAGGGAGGTCATCTTTATGTGGTTATTTTGCAAAGTACATGGTTAAAGTCTTTGAAAATAAGTACGCACTTCTTGAAAAGGGATGTCTAATCTGAATGAGTCAAATCCAAACTCCTTTGAAGTATTTTTTTCCAAGAAAGTAGATCCCAATTACATGAACCAGTGGCTTTGTGCACAATACGTGATTAAACCGCAACAAAGTAGTTAAATTGTCGTTGTTAGCTTGATAACAATAACAAAAGTAGCGTTTCTGTTTGTTCAGATTTATATTTAAAAAGGCGCTCAAGATAAAAAAAATCGTGGATAAATAATCAAGTAAGAGCAGGTTAATAGTTCCATGTGGATATTTCCTATCCTACATCAAAGAGACTTTGGTGTATCATTTTACCTGGATTTCTTCATTTATACCACCCCGTGCCTGCAAAACATGTCATTCATATCCACGTACTGTAGGTCAAATTTTTATTGATATTGACAAAACATTTCATGGGAATAAACAATAACACGTGGAGCAAACCACATCAACAGCAGGTTAGAAAATTAACCAGGAGCTTGGAGTGGAAAGGAATGTTCGCTACCTGTCACCTGAGTTTCACTGTATGGAAACTAAACAGATAAGAAGCGGATTGAAGACAGAAAAAGCGCTGATTATCTCAGTGTCTGTTCCGTTTTCTCTAGGCCTTTTTATTCAACCCGATTGGGGAAACACAAAAGACGAATCTGGACACTGCAATTTCTTTGTGCTATCTTTTTACACCAACGATAGCTGTGTATCTGTGTGTTTTGACACTTGCCAGTTCCCTCTTTCAGTCCTCGGTCGACAACTGCCTTCTGATCTATGTGCTATTAATATGTGCGAGCCGACCCGCTTTCAGAGAAAAGGCAGGCTTGCCAAAAAGGCTCACGGGGGTATCGTAAAAAAGGAGGTAGCGACCCCAGTTGGTGAGAAGCCTCATGATTGTTGCATTGCACTCTTGCTTGATTCGCTTAAGAGCTGGGTAATAGTTTGATGTAATTTTATGCTTGCCCTTATTTAATTATCGTCCTCATCCGCTGTGTTCAATCTCCTAATACCAGAGGTGCCAAAAAAAAACCTCTCCCCATCGTGAACAAAATATGTCTTCACCAGGGATTATCTTGTAGTTTTTGCATTAGTAAAGAAGTCATGTTCGGCCAAACCGCAAACTAGCATTAATGAAATACTCTTGCCTGAATATATTCATCACTCCGGCACAATTATCACACACTTTTCGTTACCTAAAAACATAATATCTACTGCTTTAGTGTTTTAACTATGAATCCCGTTTTGCAAAGGTTGTTTGATATCTAAACAGCTTGAAACTAGATACAGCAATCGCATATACTTAAAAGAAACTCCCAGAATGCTGTCTTTGTGAGTGGTCTAAATCATTACATAAAATGAAATGTAATCAATTTCGGCAAATTATTGAAAACAAATTGCCATTATTCATCATCATATGGGAAAATGTATCGCTTGAATGATATTGCACTTATCATTCTTCGATCTATTTCACCAAAGTTGTCATGACAACAATTGAGTTGAATTTCACACTCAAATGAGGTTCTCCAGGTTCTCCTCTCTGTGAAGGCTGCATTTTGAACCAAAATGTCATTTATAATTTTCATGCCTGTTAGTTCCAGAAAACACGCCCATATCTTCTTTTTTCTCTTGGAGCAAGAGGGTTTTCTGTGAAATTATGATTTATGGAATAGTTTGAATGCGTTGCTAGCAAAGCATTTTGGATGAGCAGAATGATGTGTTCTAGACCTGCCATATAGAACCTTTTCATCATTAATTTACATTACTTTCCAACACTTGACTCAGAGCGGGGCCACAAGCTGTTGCCTTTGGTAGGCAGAAAAAAGAGGTGTCAGGTCAACTAGAGTCATCTGCCAAGTGACTACTGTTTCTCTGCCGGGCCCAAAAAATTAGACTTTGCCCCCAGCTTACGGCTGCGATTGGTGGATTGGGAACATAAAAAAGTGGTGGGGTATGCAATGGGAGGAGACTGCGAGGAGACCATGCTAGTTTTGCCCATTAGTTGCTATCTTGTTACCCCTTATTTCGTCGTTTGGACCTTGGATGGCCCAAGAAAATAAATCTTGTCTGACCTTGGCAGGCTGGAGGTAGTGTAGCAAGCCGGGGATGCATGTCAAACGGCCCCCACCACCAAAGCCCATAAACATTATTTATTGTTTGTCACTATAAAACTTGGGGCCAAGTGATATACTGCGCGTCCTCCCGACCCACTACAAGTTGATTTTTATTTCTCTTCAGATGTTTTTTCCTGCAACACAATTGGCCTCTCAGCGTCACGTGACCCTAAAATGGTTTTGAAATTTATCTTTTTTGGACAGAAATGGGCAATTTGGCGAAGTGGGGAGGACTTTTATGCCAGAAACAGTTTCCTGTGTCGGACATCCCTGGACGGTACCGACAAGAAGAGAAGATTTTGGTGCATGGCCGAGGAAAAATTGCCTGCATGCCGGTCTGATCAGACCCTGGCTGCTCCGAACGGGGATCAACTTCCGCGCACCCAAGCACTGGATCCTACCCCAGATATTTCACTTCAACACAGAAGCCTCCAGCCCCAAGCTTTTGTTTATAATGTAAGTTTCTATATTTTGTACTGGGTGCTCTCTGTCATTAGTTTATGTTAACACGCATGGTTTGTTGGAAAACTCTCTTCCCAAGCTTGCATTTATTTGGGGCATGAAAATGGCGAGCAGACAAAGTAGTAAACGTCCGCCATTTTGGCGAGGGTTAAAATGTTGTTTTTTTTTCTTACACATGAACTCTTTGTTTATCCAAGATCTTATTTTGGTTGACACGTCATCACCATAACACTTAGAAACACATGAAAATTGTCTTTCATAAAATTTAAATCTTTTATTATCAAAGGCTGATGCAATAAATTCACAAGATAACTAACCTTTTGGTCACTTTTCCCGTTTTTCCCGGTGTCAAGTTTGAGAACGTGGTTGTTTCCGAAGTAAATTCATCTCAATCCTGATTCAACTACACAGCAATCACCATGCCATAAAGCAATCGCCATTTACAGTCGTGAAACAATTTAGAATGCTAAACAAACAATAAATGAAAAACGATTCCTTCTTCCTGTGTCTTCTTCATTTTGTTTTAACATTCCACATGCTTGAATATGTCCATAAACAATTATTCTAAATTCCATTTTTGACGATAAAGCCTGTCCCAACATGTCTACATCATGAGTCGTTTGTTGACTTGTGATTTTGTAACGAACACTAATGTTTTAGACGCTACTTTTTGCCCAAATTACTTGTTCCAGGCCATGCGTTTTATGGCCGTATCATAAAATTCGTTGGAACCATGGCTGACAAAGGAAACCCGATGCCTTGCCTTTACTGGTGAAATAAAAATATCTCTTTACAGTTTAAATAGCCACTCACTAACGAGAAACGAAGTTTACACTTCTGCCTTGGAATAAAACACACATTTTCATTATTTGACCAATTATTGCCCAATGTCTGGGATGATTTTTGCCGGGACGCCAAGTGTCCGCCATCTTGGTTTTTTTTCAAATTTAATGGCCTTTCATTTTATCTGAGCTACACACAGAATAAGTACTTCTTAATCGATACAATTTCAATGATCATGAATCATTTAACATGTGCTCGAATTGCAACCGATCTGGATCAGTGATTTAGTCCTCAATGAAATGTTTAATGAACAAAATATGAACTCACGTGTATGTCTTGGCTGAGCTCCATGTTGAGTTGCATTTCATTCTATTTATAGCAATATCATGCTTATCAGTAACTTGAAACTGATTTCATGGCATTTCAAAGAAATCAAGATGGAGGTTAACATGTTTTCTTGCGATTCTGAAGTCCCTAGATTGTGCGAGAAACGTTTCAGTAGCGTTATTTTTTTAGCAGGTAAGCGGTTGTTTTGTGTTTGTTATGTATGCTTTTGTGAGTACGTGGTAAATATGTATCTCAAATTTAATGTTCCACGGCATAAACAAATACATGTCTAAAATATGTATGTAATTAGTTTAATTGATCTGGGGGGATACCAACACATGGCATTTAATGCCACTGTCACTGAATATTATGCTCTGAACGTAGTGCTATATACGACCAAAAGACTGAGGCTCTCCAAAAAGATAAACTGATTTCTCTGATAACATAAGCTCATGTTTTGTTTGTCTTTCGGTGCCATATTTGATTTTATATTAACAATCCTAGCAGGGATTTTATAGATTAATGCTGGATAATCTATAAGGCTAGATATTAGTCTATGTTTGGCAAATGAACCTGAGCTATCAGAGGTTTGGAGCACTTGCAGTGATATAAAACACGTCCAAATTTCATAAAATGGCTTCATGTTTTTTTACAATAACACTGTTATTTGCAATTGATCTATTTATAGAGACTACTGTTTGTCTCTTCGATTCAAGTACAGTTCGCCAAGGTTGATGCAATGAAGTGGTTGCATGCAGACTCTGAAATGACAGGAATAGTTGTCAGACATGTGTGACACCAGGAGACCTGTTTTCCTCAAATAGTAAACCGGTACATGTAACGATTGCTATGCATAAACGAAACACACTTGTTGACATCTTATAAAGTTG
This sequence comes from Amphiduros pacificus, assembly GCA_949316495.1. Lineage (NCBI taxonomy): Eukaryota > Metazoa > Annelida > Polychaeta > Phyllodocida > Hesionidae > Amphiduros > Amphiduros pacificus. Next base: position 35,770,097 of record OX439002.1, read on the forward strand.
GCAACTTTATCACCTATTCTGTGACGCTTGTGAGTGAATACAATCAAGCTTTTGATCAGAAAGTGGTCAGGTGTCAAAATTGGAGTTGGAAAGTGCACCGATTGCTAAACAAACTTGGCTAAGCAGAGTAAACAATTATGACTGTTTGTCTGCATTCTAACCAGTATATGAATAGTACATCACGTTTTAGTTGATGAGAATATTATGCCTTCACATCTTTATGGAATTATAAATGATCTTGTGGAAGAAACAAAACACACGCAAAAAATCTCCCCCAATCTGCAGCATAATATTCTCTTATTCTGGCCGAAATGATAAAGGGAATCCCACGAGTAAACATAAGACATGTTCCTGTGAATATTGACATTAAATATTGATATTTGAAGTTTATAAGAAGATTCTCAAAGTAGAAAATTGCTTGTTTGTGTGATTGACATTGCTGGGTGGCTGTCTGTGAACGCCATTTTCTTCTTGCCCCCACTGTCAAATATTCTCTATTTACCCCGCCTGGAGAGTCAACAAAATCAACTTCTCTGACATTTTTCGTTTGTAGACTAGTTTTTTGCTCTATTTTCTGAAATCTTTGTGAAATTTAGCCGGCGCTATCTGATCTGGAAAATGTTTGAAAATGGACGGCTGCAATCCCTTGGTGACGCCATTTTGGAAATCGACACTGAAGCAGTGATGTGCGCGCGCCGACCTGAAATTGACATCTCAGGGAATGATGTTGCGCTGCTGACCGAACAGCTTTCAATAACGAATGTTAGGCCCGATATCATCTAAATCCATTTAAAATCTAATTACGCCAAAATCAAGTTTGATCAAAGGGAGCTCTTGCTCGTCCGTTCCTGGCAACATTTCAAGGTCAAATCCGACAAGAACAATTTCATTTGAATCCCACTTCCTATCGCACATTTTTGCTTCTATCTAAAATGAGTCCATAACCCCAGGTCTCCAATCCTGTGCGCCATCTAGTTTCATCGCAATTATTACGTATCATTATTTTTCTGATAGCAAATCCCAAGGCAGCTCAAGCAACAAATAGGAATGATGCAGGCCAAAATTCTGGCTGACAACAGTGCCTTGTAAGTCACTCGCTCATTTGCTTCAGAAGATTACAATTCCTTGGGCCCACAAACCCTTCAAGATTATGGTTCCCCAAATCAAATTATGTTCTCATCTAAATAATTTAGTCTTCACAATTTGACTTTTTTCCTTTTTATTTGTTCCACAGCGAGCCCAACAGCGATCGTCCAAGTATAAAGATGCATTGGTGGGGGGAGGGGGAAGTTTGATGTGAGCAGTAGATGTTCCACAGCTAAAATTTTGATCATTTTTTACATTTTTCTCTCGGTAACTTAGAAGCTTTACTGGGTCTCTGTTTTCACCAAAATGTTGCTGGCAGCCCATCTGAACCTTCAAAAACTAATAGAAATGTCTGAGCCCGCAGCTGGTGTGTTGGACCTTCGTGAGCTCAGGTTATGACCTCACAACTTCAAACTTGCCAACTCCAGTCTTTAACACCACACTCTGCCTTACTTTATTTTCCATTTTTTTTTCTCAGTGATGTGACCAGATCGGTGATCGGACCTGTGAGGTGATAAGGCATGCATGCGGCATTCCCCATGCTTATGCTTTGATATGTGTGACAAGCGATATGTGTGACAAACGTGCTGCTTTCTGCAGATGCGAGTCTGTCTCGTTACCAAGGAAGTGTTCATTTCACCATTGTGTCATTTTCCAAACCTCTTTCCAAGACTTTAAGCTGATCATCGTGGATCGAAGACTCAGCCAGGGAGATCCAAATTCCCACCCGCCCTGACCCCAGCTCTGCCATAATTTTCATGTTATCATGAGTTCCATCACAATTTTGAAGGGTCCCAATTAAATTTGTGAGCTGGGCTGTTCTTGAAGCCCATGTCGATTCCATTCCACCTTGCCAGTTCCAGTTAAGGGAGTGAGCACCAAATCTGGCCAAAATGACAGGCATTCTGTAGCCTAGATAAATATCTTTCATTTCGTACGTCAACTGGATTAATAATATCACAACACGCTCGGTGCAAGATAATTTGCTTCAATTCAACTCGTGAGCTCACCAAGGGAATTTTGAATATTAAAATGTCGAGAGCGATATCGAGGCAAATCAATTATAGTGGCTCTAAAAGCTAGAAGGAAAGGCTTTTGGTTCCTGAAGATTTTTGCAGTTGCCTAGAACTGAGAGCTTTGAAAATCCCTTGGGACAGCAATTATGCTTCCAACTTATGAATTCTTATGCTGATATTATTAACCATATTTCTGGCGGGAAGTGGTTTCTGTTGAAATTGTTATCACCCAGCAGGCATAGAGTGAAAATGTCACAATCTTCGGGCTCAGTGCGGCGCAGGTTGTTAATACGATTTGCTTGATTCGCCCCAAGAATCTGGCAAGGCAAAGGAGATTTGGAGAAAGCTGGTGGCTCTGAGAAAAGGATGGCTTAGCGGTAGAGCAGCGAAATAGACATTGAAGTGACAAAAACTGCAAGATGTGAGTGACAGGGCGAGTGACGTGCAGGAAAGCGGCCAACTTGGCTTGTCCTTTGTAATCAGATGGTGAGCGCCCTCTCCTGCCACCATCTGGGAGTAGGCCCTAACAACTGTCTTTCCGGATGAGCTGAACTCCACATTTATCACACAGTCTCAGGCACTTTCACCCCTTTGAAATCGGGTATTAATTTAGTAGGACACGGAAAGTTTAGTATTCTCATTGTTTTTCTATGGAGAGGGGATGAAGTTGGGGCAGGATATGAACTAGGAGATTACAGGAATTAGAGTAGTCAATCGTACGTGATCCCTCAATTTGGGCTGGGTGCGCTTGTAGCTGGTGTGCTGGTCCCGATAAGGCACTGCAAGATTACCTCCACTTCCTTCTCACAGCCCCCATCAATCAGATCCAAACACTCCATATTTCTAAGCCACAATTCCAATATTCTATGGGTGGGATCTTGCATTCTGGGTGCGTTTCTTTATGTGAGTCGTGTACGGACTGTGGCAGTTGTCTCACTTCAGACATACACTTCAGATCTGGCTTGACAGACCCACTCAAGCCGTGGCACCAATCCTTGCAAGCTACTCACAGAAAAGCTTAACTGTGTAAATGTCCAACTGCTAAGACCACCTTTGTGGCTCGCGAGAGGGGGACTTTGTCCATTGTTACACCCATTTCTGCCGATAATTGCCCCAAATCATTGTACACCTAGGCAATTTAATCTGAGGCCTCAATCTTGTATATCTTCATCTTTCACAATTGGAGACAGATTTCTGCACCTATAAGAAAAACACACAACCACTGCCACTTGGTATTTCTGGCCAAATGTCACATTCATGTCACTGGCCAAACTTCTGTGTCGATTGCAAAGTGTTTATTTCAAAAGCAAAAGGGCTCCCAATACAACCACTCCAATTCTTGCCTTTCACAGTGGAATTTACAAGGGCGTTGTGGATTTCTCTCAAGTTGGTTGCCTTTCTGGGCTGACCCAAGACATTAATAACGGTAGAAATTGACTTTTTGCTCCGTGCCTGAGGTACTGATTTCATAGGGGCAATCGATCCGTCAAACACAGTTTTCAAACGAAGCAGGAAGGCCTTTCTGATAGAGGGCCACGCCTTTGTGAAGATGTCAAAGTAGCCGTCCTTTCAGGGTTTAAAAGAAAATGTTGACTTGTCTCTGGGAGAAGAGGAAATGAACCCCCACAATGGTCAGATCCTTTTGAAAGTCATCCTCCCTTTGATCCCAGGCTCTGGCTTGGTATATAGAGAGGCCCAGCCGAGAATGCACAGTTCCTCACTAGGTGGTGAAATTAAGCTTGAAGAGTAGCTTGCATGATTTAAGCTAGCACAGAAACTGACCTGGATGTGTACATTTCCTAAAGAGATGTTCATTTTACAGACTGGGTCCTATCTGTGTGCGTCAAAACGTGAGAAGAGTATATAAAACTCAGCCTGCCTGCTACAGTCTGGTCAAAAGCCCCTCCAATACCCCAAGCTCACCGCTGCAAAATTAGAGGATTCCAACTTGAATTAAGAAATCATCAGATTCATGTAGAAACCCGTGAATCTGCAGCACATCAGATTGTTAGAAATACCCGGCAGATTAGACACTGCTCTTCTCTGAATAAGTATGGAAATCACCTAGTGTCTCGGCGGACTCAGCAACAAGATTGTTATGCCATAGACCGTCTTTGATTTTTTTCATCTAAGCCTGACAAGGGATAGAACCCTTTGGAGCAATGGTAATGTCCTATGAAATTTTCATTTTGCGCTGTTACTCGCAAGAGGGAGTGGTGTTTTTAGTGCGGTTCATGTGTAGTGGGACGTGAAGGGCCTACTTATGATGTATAACGGCATTTGCTGTTTATCTTGTATCTCTGTAACATGCAGAACAGAACGGTGGCAGACCCTCCCTGTTTGGTGAGACAATATTGTCTATTATAGGCCGCCCGCTTTAGTGTTGATATTGATTCCTCGGGTCGTTTTGGGAGGTCGGATGTGGGGTAGGTCTGTAGGGAAAGGCCTGTTTTCGCACACGTTGAGAACACGGGGCTGTGAGCATTACAAATTCCTCCCCTTGTCTCGGGGGGCCGGAGTTGAGCGTGTTTGTGTTGAGGGAGAAAGTCTCCCTATTTCACTGACATGATACGCATCACAACAAGCCCTCATCAACAATTGATCCTCTCTGAGCCTCTGAAACCTGTGCCCATTTCTAAAAATGAGTTCTTGTTTCCACTGACATGTTGATCGAGGTTTTATATACAGGTTTTGGCGGATCGAACCACAGTGTAGCGATAGAGTGTGCAGTTTCTTTCCTCGATCCAAATCTCAGGCATGCGCTAAACACCATAAGTGTTAAATTCAACACATAAAAATTTAACGAAATTATCACAACTGCTTACAGCAGTGATAAAGGTGTTACTTTTCTAGCATTATCCCCCATTTAGCTGTTGGCCTTTTCTATGCTAATGTTTAGATTGCGTTTTCATCCGTGCCTTTTTATAGTCGCGTTGTTGGCAACGTGACAAGGGCGTACATCTATCGTGATCACGAAGTCAACTTGAGAGATTTTATATTTTCTTCTCTATACTCCTCATTGCTATGACCTGTTTCTGTTCTATCTTTTCTCTAACACCATATATGTATTTACATATGTATATATCTGCTGTAATCAGCTCTGTTTCCTCCTGTGGTATTGCCTGCTTTAATTTATCTTCTTTTCGCAAACCACCGCATTACCAGGGGTCGACCCCGACTCATGAATATTGCGGTGTTTGGCGTGCGGACCCCTGAACACGCACCAAGCCCCAATACACACACCTTTCTGAGTCCCCGACACAAACCCCCAGTTTCATTAATGAAAATCCTTTCATGCTGCCTGCTTCAGATAGAAAACACGAAACCAATTATCTCTACTTGGAGTCGTTTTATTAAACAACAAACACCTTGCACATTTCAAAAGGCATAGAGCAATTAGATGAGCTTCTGTGACTGCAATGCATCACTTGCAAAATTGTCCATTTCCATTCACTCCCCGCTTAAATTTTCCGCTCAGATCGCTCCACGCTTTTGAAGCAACGCCACCGCTCTCTTTATGAATATTGACAAAACAAAATTCGTCTGTTTGAGGATATAAATAGTTCTAATTTTCGTGTGTGGGTTTTTTTTCATGGGGGACAGATTGATATTAAGTTTGCCACAATTTGTGATTCAGAAAGCGAGGTATCTCATCAGCGCTTCTCTTGATCTGGATCTGTTCAATGAGCCTCCGCAGATGTATAATCCTTCTCTGTCTTCACCTCCTTACATTTCTCACTCTCACTGCCTCCCAACCAGACAAGTTATCTAATTTCACAAGTTCCTTTCTGCAGCAAAAGCGCTTGTTAGATTTATTATATTCACACAATCTATAAACGGAAGCTGATGAAGACAAGATTGCTTTAGAAAATTGATATCAAAAGCAGAGAGTACGATAATTGTTATTTTTAGATCAACTAGATAGAGATGGCTGAATTAGCTTGAAATCAAACTATGTCTGCAAACAAATAACTTAATCTAATCACAATTATGATCATCAGGCAAGTTTAAAGCTTGTACTCATACTCCAAATAGCCTTATATGTATATTTTAGTTTTTATGCTTCTGTATATCATACAATGAGAAATGCATTCTTATTTTTGGGTCATGAAGGAGGTTGGACAAGAAAAAAATGCTTTTAATTTAAAAAGTAGTTAAAAAGATAACTTTTAAAATGAGAGGATCTATGGATAAATCCAAAAATGGCACTTAGCGTATTGGATCATCACACCAAGGTGTTTAGCTATTCCTTTTTTGTGAAAAGCCTAAGATGATTTGCTTTTTTTGTTTGCCTAATATGGGAGATGGGGGTGTGTGTGATGCGAGGCAGCAGTGCATGTGATGATTTCCCCCGCGCTGTCTGCTTCATACCTGTAGCTACCTGAGTGTGAAATAGGGGCCAGAGTAAATATCACGTAATGATGTCACGTAACACCTTGGCCTTGATGGGAGCAATCAACAGCACACTCGGTGTGCCACATCGATCGCCTCCGCCACCTTATATGGGCCCAGCTCCCGCCACACCTCTTACTTTGCGGCAAAAGCCCTTTACCATGATGTGTTGGATCCATTAATATTTCACTTGCGAGATTGGACTGCAGGTGTCAGCGAGTGCGATCCCATTTCGACCGACCAGAGAAATTTATCAGTGCGATTTCTGTGTGATCCGTTTCCAGAGGAGCTTCCCCGGCTTTGCCAAGCCCTGTAAACAAAGAGGAGGAAGACGCAGATAAAAGCGATACCAGCCTATAATTGTGTCCGGAAAATTAATAACTGATCCCTTCACACCAGCGGCACCTGTACCGTTCCGACCTGCCAGATCCGACCCCTTTGCATGTGACAAAATACTAGTAGATTTCACATGAGTGGCATTTCTGTGTGATGCATCATGGCGAAACAGACATGCGCTGCAAACTGGAAATACGGTATTTTCTCTTGCTTTGACAAGACACACTCCGCTCTGATAATTTTGGTAATTCTATTTCCTAGAGAAATTCGATCAGGGAATGTCATGGAATGCCACAAATGGCGAAATTTATCACAGAATTATCAAGCGGGGTCTAAATAAACTAGTTCTATCTCTTAGGCTGGCAAACAATTCTGTCTAACAATGTCTATCCCATCAGCTCATTTTTCGCTCAGTATCTCATCTTTTTGTCATTCTCTTCTTTTTATGGCACTCTTTCTGCTTTCTGCAAGCTCCTACATCTTCATATTTCTTCCCAGAGAGATGTTTTCTTATGTGTAACTACTGATTTTTCTATTTGTTTATTGCAAAATTTCCCCTGATTGCCATTCCAGACAGATACTTTCCTGTCACGTGACTAATGACATAACTATTGCGCGCTTATAACACCGAGTAATCACATATTTCTAGAGTCTATCATTGTTCAATTTGTTCTGCAATTTGTAATCCGCCCTTCCCCGAAGTTGAACAATTTTTTTTTCTTGCAGTGACAAATAGGTTATTCAAAGCTTTTAATTTGCTGTAACATTCTATCAACTGTCGCCTATTATGAAAGGTTATGTACCGTTTACCCCCTGGGGACTCAAGCACTACCTTAAAGAATAATTATACGTAACCTTTTCATCAACCCTACGAAAATAAATCAATTTGTATTTAGCGATACAATAAGATAGCGTAATAGGTACAGGTGATGTCAACATAATAGCATATAATTGCCAATTTGCTTCTTGTCCCATAGTTACTGATAAACCGGGGACTTACTGTATTGGCTTTTATGTAATTTAGTGTCAAACTGGGTGAATTAACTTTGAAATGATCATAAATTTCTGATGACCTTCACAGATCAAAGGTTTTAGCTTGTTGAGATAGTAATAAAATTTTAATTGTTTTGATAACATCTATTTTATTGGATTTGTCCGTGTTAGTGATTAAATGTCGGAGTGTCTTATTACGAGCACATAAACACAAAATGGAACTTATGTGTTTGGATATTCCCGCAAAGGATTTGGTTATAATGACCCTACTATGTTATACTCGTAGTTTAAATAAGTATTGGTTTATGCGTGTATCAAATTTCCCAAAGTCTGAAAGGGTAGCGTCAACTGTTCCTCTTGCTTGTCATTTCTGATAGTGGCACATCAACTTCCAAGCATATGTTTCTTTCAAATATTAAATATATTATTATCGTCCATGCAAGACTTCTCCCGAATAAAGCTAATTCTGAAATGGTTGAATCACTAGTGTTACAGATTTCAATTATGATACAAGCTTTGATAATATCGTGCAGTTGGAAAAAGCAGGAAACTGAAACCGTAGGACATTACAGATTTAATTGGACCAACACGAAAGTGGAGGTACTTGAAGATTCTATCAATAACTGCAGAATGATATTCCAATATTGATCCAAGAAATCAATGAAGTTGTTCAATTACACAGATATAATTAGCTTCGCTGTATAAATCCCTGGTTTAGAAGAGGTTTCTCATAATATTCTGATTCTGTCCGATTATTGATGTCTTCCCAGGATGACCTCTGACCTACTTCAGGGTGTTCATTAGTCGGCCATCTTGTTATCTCGCGCTTTCTCGTGATAATCACGCACATCTTGGTCCGAGTGTGGTTTTTGGGTCAATGTGACCGACTTTCTCCTCATTACCAGTTATTTATGAATGCTAGACTCATATATCTTTGCTTGCTGAGTTCTGTATCACCAACACCTCACTGGTATACAGTCTGATTTTATCGCCTTAGGCCTTCTCCACTTTCCTTCGGTTGTTACTACCTCAAAAGAAAATCTAAATTATGTATTATATTCAGAGTGAAGAAATTTGATCAAATATTTTGTGTTGAAAAAACCTACCTCAAAATGTATCACATTTCATATTAGAGGTATGATAGATAACCTTGCAGTTTAAATATTTGAACTGTATTGTTCATGTAGAAATCGATTTTCATGCAAAATATTACACCTCTGTCACACCATTTTGATTATTTTCCTTACATCTGAACTTCAAAAAATAAATCATAAAAAGAGACAAACTACACTGAAGTTGCTTAGTGACAAATAGTATGTAAAAAGAATTATTCACATTGTGCAAGTACCATAAGTACTTGCAGTCAAGACCCGGTCCCTACCTGCTCCATTAGCCAACAGTCTTTAACATCCTTGACAGAGTTAACAGTCATTTAAGCAACGATTCCAAAATGTCTTTCTCCTGTTCATAAAGTACGTAGATGTCGTCTGCCCATTGTTTATTTCTGTGAATTTCGGGAGTAACATAGTTGTAAAAGGATAGTTGTAAAAGGATGGACTCTATTTTTTCACATTCACTAACAAATAAGAGTTTCAATTTCGTTTGTAAAACTTCTTATGAATGAATTTGTACGTAAATAACTTTGTTTTGCTTATTTTAGCTTAGAGTAGTATTACTCTACTTGTGTAAATACTCTTTCTCCCTTCCAGGCTGTAGTTATTACTAGTTTATATACAAAAAGTTGGAAAATTCTTGGCGCGAAGTTCACTTCCATTTAAAACAACTCCAGAGCAATCTATATGCTGAGTGTTTAGATATTGGATCTATTGAGAGAAAAAGAATTTGAGACGAAGCAATTAGATAATGAAATTGAAGTGTGTGTGGTCATGTATTGCGTGAACTCCTCATGAACCATATGTCCACTTGGGACCATTAATTATGCAGATATACCCACCCCCGCTACTCAGCTCTATGCATTTAGAATATAAACTACAAACATCTGACAACATTTGTTTGTGCAAAGCTGTGTTATCAAGGCGTTTGGTTTTTTTGTAGAGTAATGCTATGTTCAAATAGTGAAACATGAGAAAATAACACACAATAAGTGAAACGATGTTGTTACAAGTTACTGTTTTGTTCTATAAATTAGAGTGAACTAGTTTAGCAGTTTTCGTATGAACTTTCTCAGGGGAGAGTGTCATTCGAATGAAAACTGGAAATGAACGTTTAGAAAATGAAACGTCAAATACCTGTCTTTGATCAAAGGCATGAGTATGGACCGTTAGCTTTGATCCAAGCCAGATCCTTTTGGGAACTGACAAGGCCTTTTGTTCTTTCTGGACAGAATGGATCAACATTTTTAATGAAAATAGATTACAAAAGTGACCCCTCAAAACAAACCTGTCATGCTATCGGCAGAGGTTGTTTCAAGCTGAAATTGTGATATGTCATTCAAACTGGGTGTCTGCTTTCAACCATAATAACGAGAAATGTCAACTTTTCTCAATATCAAAAAAGGCATCGATTAATTTGCATACTGTAATTACATGGTGCAGACTTCAGGAGAAGCCGTCTGTTTACATGAAAATCGTTCAAATTCCAACCAAATTGACACTAAATATGCACGTAAATCTTATCTAACAAACCAACGTTATCATCGGGATTGTCTAACACAGATGTTTTTGGGGAAGTAATGAAAATTAGTGAACAGCTGCAAGAGACAAATCTGAAATGAGTAAGGCAAACTGCAAATTAATTTGCTCAAATAAAAAGTTTAGTTTTAATTGTTTGTTTCTAGTTAAACTTCATTTATCTAACAACCTAAAACAGGAAGTCAAATTTAATTATTTACATTAATTGCTACCCAACACACAACTAATTTGACATTTACTTTTAACAAAGAAATTTAAAATAAGGCTTTTTGTCATTGGTGACAATTTTGGCTTGCTTCATGTAAATCAAGTTTTCACTACACTAAATTAATTCTTCAATAAAATTTATTCCATCACATATACTTTATTTGTTTAATAAAAAAAACTAATGAAATAATCCAATATTAATCCATTTGTGAATTTCCAACTCTTGGGTATATTTTTTATTCAAAATCATAGTTCAGTTGTTTGTATGCAAATAGAAATAGGTTTGGAGTTGGAGACAGGAATGCATTGGTGTCTGCGATATTACTTAATCGAAATGTTGGACATGTGTGTTCATGTCATCCATGGCATTCAGTCAACATCAACATGAGTGATGGTCTCAAAATCAACAATCTCGTGGGAATTGTTTGTAGGGTATGTTACATAACATATTTCACTTAGTTTGCATTTGATATGCAGCAGATATTGGCTGTCTTGTACTGACTGCCACCAGGGAGGGATGCTTGTCTTCGCGAGAACTGGCTCTCCTAACTTAGAATATTTGTGTTTAAATATGATAAGGTCCAAAGTCACCTTAGAGGTTGGTGTCAACAAAGGGCGCTGTTTGATCGCGAAAACAACTCAGAAATATACATCAGATGATATATGCACTGAGACCTGTGCTGTCAGTCAAACAGACAGGTGTCCATGGAAGATTTGACGTTAGAGGGCGTGACGATCGCCCTGCTTGGAGTATCCACAACAAAGGCTGTCCCTCTTGCCTTCTCCTTGCCTGTATCTCTGTACCATCCTTGTGTCTCTCGGTCTTTGTTCTCGTGCTGAAACCAAATGAAAAATGTCTTTTCTACTTTCAATCCCCTCTGTGCTTAAAAGGCCCACTTGGAGAAGCTTTCTTTTGTCATGTCATTGTCAATGCATGGCTTCTGCTTTCAAGGTTGGTCATTCAGAGAGGCGTATCACATAGGAACCCCGTGCAGAAAAGCCAAGAAAACCCTCAAAGGCCAAAGCATTCTCGGTTGGAATTTAGATCGAGGGAAACATGCCGTGAGAAAATGTATAAAGGCTTATCCCGAAATCCGACAGATACTTATCGGGTGTCTGATTCTATTTTCCTCTTTTCTGTTTAACAGAAGATCCAGAGAGAGAAGATCATCCCAGTAGAGCGGCACACTTCAAAGAGATGCTTTCTTAAGAGACCGGGCCGATTTCCTACCAAACCCACCACCATGGAGGCGATTGAAAACGACAACGTCTCTCCAGTGTGACCTGACCTCGTCCACAGAAATCGACTTGATTCAGAAACATACAATGTCCTTCACATTCGTTTCAAATCATACCAAAGGTCCGATTTTATCCTTTCTTTGCACTCTTCAGTTCTTAGTCCACATTAGATGGAAGTCCATCTGTAATTGTGAAAAGTTATTTACAGATATCTGATGTAATGTTATTATTACACACAAAGGTGACAGGAAATGCACATCGTACATCTTTGAGAAAAAATATTTATTTGAATTTTTACATGCATTTTACCACACGCGATAAAATCCAGAAATTGATATTTGATCACAAACATCCTATTTTTAACAAATTCAATTCAATGTGTTATTTTTTACACTATGGCTGGAATTCCAACTATAAATATTGAGTTTATTTGTAAAATTCAGCAAGCTTGAAATACGTGTTCAGTTCAGAAGATTTAATGTTTTGTAATGTTTTATTATTAGTTATTGCATGATTTTTTACTGTTATGTTTTAAGATGAATATCAGTTTTAAAACTCCCATGCAAATGATAGTATATTAAACGTTTTCATCGAAACACGCAACACACGCAAGAATTGGTATATTTATGTTTCCATCATAAAGGGCATCCTTTGTATCGATTAGTAATTAAAATTTATCTCTTGTAAAATTATTTGTTGTCAAGCAGAAAATTTAATGATATGTCTATAACCTGAAGCTCCAAATGTGATCGTCATGTTTCTCTGATCTTCGGCTTTGCTTCACAAGTAATTAAAGTTATCAGCTCTATTTTGTTTAAGTGAGAAATATGATAAGATATAATCAACTGCCTTGTACTCTGGTGTGGATTTCAAGGAAATCTCTCAGATAAAAGGCCTTTGAAATAAACCGCAAACGATTAAAGTCTGTGGCAAGTTGGTAAAGATGTGCATCTAGGATCTCATCAAAGTGGACTAGGCCAGATTAGCGAGGCAGGGCAGCGCAAATACCTCCCACAAAATTACACAAAGTTTTACTCAAGATATTGACACACAAGAGACAACCTGAGAGGGCAATCAAAATATCCAAACCCTCCTGAGATGTTCTAAAAAAAATCTAAACAAAATCCCGTTTCCTCAGAAGCCGTCTTGTGTGTCCCCGCGATAATCCCCCAGCGTGGACGAGCCTGTGTGGTGAAGATGGGGAAGGATTTTTTTCTCTTTCTCTCTCTCAGTGTTGGGAACGTGATGTGAGGACTTGTCAATGTGCCTGTGCTCGGTCACCTGGTAGATCCAAGAAGAAAATCCGCAGACTTAATCAAATCCATATGGAGATGTAGATAAAGCATCTCATGTCCCATCAAACGAGCTGATCTGACAATTGCAGAGAGATCTGGACGAATCAAAGCGATCGCATTCCACGGCTTAGATTAAACACAACTTGATGCTTTGCCATCTAAAGTGTAGCAAACAAGTGCAAGAGAAAGCAAAATTGGCAGCTCGCTGATTTTGTAGAGGAAAAAAAACTAACGAAATAGAGGCACTGTGAGGTGTTTTTTTTTACTCACAATTACAGTTTGCGTGACAAGACTGTGAAAAATCAATATGCTCTGTATTTTTAATTTAGACTTTGCCCAAATGAGATATGGAAACGTGGATGTCATGTTTATGTGTCTAGCATAATAGCTGCTAGTTTTGTCTAAATAGACCCTGAATTTCGTTTGCAAAAGGATAGCCTTCTACCGGAAATAATAATAGGTTGCAGACCCGTGCCAAATTGGGTGGCCCTGTCTGCACGCACATTGCGCACACTACGCACACAAAAGTAGATTGTTATTTTTTTCTCACTCTATGATTTGAATATTTATGTACAGCAATGTTTTCTATGGTTATATATTTTATAAGACTACACGGTAACCCCTTCATGGAGAGCCTCAGTTGAGGTTAGCCGGGTGTCATGAGGTACCAACCTCCGACCTACGCCAAAACAGCCTCGGATCGGGTTCCCGTACCGGGGCCACACAGCTGTTAATTACGAAATAGACTGGGATCAATTTCTCTCTGTATCAGCTATAATATCAGTGACTGACAATCAAAACCCATCCCTTATCGTCCTGCCTATCATACACACCGTGACAAGATACACACATTGTGATAATCAACTGAAATATGCCATGGGAAATTGAGAGGCGGGAATCTCCACCAATTTTCAACCTTTCACTTCCTGACCTTTATTGCCAAGCAACTTAGAAACGAATTTTCCCCAAAGCGTCACACTTTTCATATGTTTGAAACACCCATTTGTAAGTTAAATACACCAAAAGTGCAGCTCTCTGTCCTAACTATTAATTTGGCCTAAAAGCAACAAAAGATGGCGCTGAATAGTAAAATAATGTAAATCTAGCCCAGGGCAATGGAAATACTCTGCTGCTGTGAAACGTCCACGCGAACACTTTAATTTCTACGAAAATTGTGGATAATTAAATGAAATGGAATGGAATTACAAACCAACTTTTGTCCCCCTATTTTCACAGATGCAGAATATAAACAAAGGAACTTCAGGATGAATGGAATTAATCTAAATCAGATTAAATTCAAAATTAAAGTAGATATGACAAAGGAAAAACAAAAAAAAATCTTTTCAATGATATACACTTATTGTTTTCACAAATAAAAATGACTTTCACGTGCAAAGAAAGAAATTCCATTAAAATTTAGATTGTTTAATAAATGTCTAATTTATTACTGTTGTATTAGACGAAAAGAAAATATTTGAAGGAGACGAAGCTTTGTTTGTCTATGAAAGACTAATGTAATGAAATTGGATTTCGTTTTCATTCCTGTCTGCTGTTGTTGATTACAACTTCAATGGAAATTGACATTATTCACTTCCAACAGCCTGTGTTTTAGAGTGAGGGCAAAAAATAACCCACAGAAATGGAGGTGGGAAAAAGGATGCGATGAAACCTCACCATGCGGTATTAGTGGGCTGGGGATTCCATGTTTCTGTCCGTTCTCCATTGGTGTCATGTGACTTATTGCCCTTGATCAAAGTATTAGAGGTCGCATGTCTCGTTCTTTCCCTGTCACAATTCAC
Organism: Amphiduros pacificus; assembly: GCA_949316495.1. Taxonomy (NCBI): domain Eukaryota; kingdom Metazoa; phylum Annelida; class Polychaeta; order Phyllodocida; family Hesionidae; genus Amphiduros; species Amphiduros pacificus. The sequence continues at coordinate 35,785,111 of OX439002.1, forward strand.
AACCTTTGATTTGAGAAAGTTTACACCAGCAAATAATACAGCAACCTTAAGGCTACACAAACAGACACCTGCTCCCAAGGCAAAAAAAATACTCTGTGTGAAAAAAAACAGCCAGCAAAATAAGACGGTGGAGTTGTTTTCTAGGTGCCACATTTGGCCCATTTCCTGTCCTTGCAAATTGTAAATGTAGAACAAATTTGTGCGAGCATTGAAGCCCTGGCAGTCAATTTTATGACCTAGGTTGGTGACACAAAATCGACTTAGGGTTGGGTTAGAGCGGAAGGCACAAAGAGTGTTTTCAAGTTCACTGAAAGCTGCTGCTGCAGGTCACAATTGACATGATATTTTAGGAAAAAGAATTAAGGCTCAGCTTGAAAAGGTGTTGCGTGCAAAGTGTATTGTTTTCTTTGATGTTATTATGGAGGGTCTCTGTGCAGGGTCGTAATGAGATACAAGCGAAGGGGATCCTAGGGATCCAAAAACTTCCATGTCAGCAAACTAAATTACTGCAGGGTGAGAAAGGGATCAGGGTTACCCTCCCGAGGGTGTAGCATTCTGACAATATCCAAAATAACACTGATTGGATCCCTGCCTGCAGTGCTAGCACTACCAGGTCATGCCCTGGGGGATGCCAACGAGAATGGACATGCTAGCCACATGCGGCGAGGACTGACGAATGTCAAGTTTGCCATGCGAGATGCATGTCCGTTTCAGGTCGTCCATGTCAGTTTCCAGATCAATTTCGGGAAGGTTTGGCAGGTTTGTTGGTTGTTGGCTCCACCGTGCCTCGGCTGGGCTTTGGTCAAGGCAACTCTATCCCCGGCCGGCCCTCTATCCTCAGACTTGGAGGCCAGATCCGCCCAGGCAAACACACGCCTCCTGACAACTGGAATGTAACTTTGACCCTCACAAACCCACATTTTCCCAGGTTAGAACCAAACTGCAAGGTCACTGCTATAATGAATATAACATCTGGACGTGCGAAATGCTAAATGCATATAAGAATCCAGGTTTCAATTATACCATTTAAATCATATTTTATATGCTATCTTGATAAATAATAGCCAAGGAAAAAAAGATCAATTCGAGTTATTTTAAACTGTAATCATAGAAACATAATCAGAGAGATATATATGTAGAAATCAAAGTACAAAGAGAATTAGATATATAAATATCTGTGAAATTAAGAACACATGCATACAAACAGAAAGTTTGGTGTCTCATTTCTCTGTTAGTGAAGATCCAAGAAACAGATTTGACATATTGTCACACTGCTGTGGGCTGACTGATGTGCTCGAGGTTTACAAAGTTTGCATTGATTAAATATACAGCACGATAAGAGCATAATTGGGTCTGTGCTGTACACCCCTTTGGTGCCCTGCAACACCCTCCAGGCTCCAGCTCAAGCATCCCCCTAGCGGCAAAACTGAGAAGATACATGCACAGAAATACACACGATTGGATTTCAGGAAAGGCTGTGGGGGGCTTAATATGTAAAATGTGTAGTTAGGTTTTGTGACGATTTCCAGATCTGGAATGTGGTTGCTATCTGGGCGAATCTCACGCTATTTGATGGCGCATCTAGAGGGCGCTGACTCGAGGCTAAGATTAGAGATGGGGGGAGGGGGACATGGCAAGACCAGGGTCCACTCACAGTGGGATCAATACCACACCCACAGTGCACAAATCCCACCTATTTCTTGTGGCTTACAAGCACAACAGATCTAGATAGTGGCAATGAAACCATCAGTTGACAATCATGGAGTGGGAGTTGTTCTCATGTTGTGGTCGATGGCAAGTCCACTCTGTGGGATTAAATATAATTCAAACACCGAGATGACCACAATTAATATATCCCTCATTGAATCCATGCATAAACACAGAAAGCATTATAAATGGGCAGATTCATTAATTCAAATCAAGAGATGAGATACAGCTTGCAAAACGACAAAATTAAAAGTGACGCTCATGATGAGAAAGATCAGTTTTATAGGTTTCATACTGTTCTTAACGACCATTCAGCGTCGACATAGCAAACAAATATCCCGCCCCCTCTTTTCGTTGGTCGACACAAAAGTTCATGACATTGATTCATATTTTTTCCGTTTTGGCGCGCTTACTCTCAGTAGCAGACGACATTTTCATAAAAGATAAGGTGTAGAGTTCGGAGGTCATGTAGATGTGCGTGCAACAGTTACGCTGTCAGCGTAGCACCTTTTTCCACAACAAACACTACTAATTCCCTCTCGTCATGACCTCAATTAGACGAAATCTGCGGCAAACTACAATGCATGACAAAGCTATATAGAGTTGCGTATCTAATAAGCTTCGGGGGGCATGACCCCCTCTATGAAATATAATTTAGGACGCCGCCATATTGGATGATTTGTCCATGCTTTTAGTGTGCGGCTGGTTTGTTGTCAGTCTATTCTGAGTCACTGTTACGATTACACCGTACCATTAGCAGAGAAACTATATGTAAGACACGTCTGGTGTAGATTTGGAGTTTATTAATACACAATTCATACCAATAGATGGATTACTTGGTGCCATGGATCAATTTCGTTTTTTTGTAAAATATCTTTTTTGCGCAGGCCGCACGTTTCCTTTGCGCAGCTGGTTAATTGGCGCGCTACTTGAGCGCATTTGGTTTGTATATACAGCACTGGGTTGATCGTGTAAAAATATTGTTACTTCCACATATTCTGTGACTAATAGATAGCGATGCAAGCCGGAAATCACAGACGAGATTTGAAATTGATATGCCATATTGTATGCAATCACGAGGGGCCAATATCGGTGCTATTATCAGGGCTATTTTGACCGGGCGCGGCGCTCCAAGCAAGTCGAAGTATCAATTGGGATGCGGTTGCCTTTGAGCTAGGCAAAACCAAAGGGGACCCCCACTCATTAGTTCCAGAAGAATCGATATCTTACATTTGAATAATTCACCCCGTACCTTTTGTTAGTGGTAGTTGCCTTGGAAACCGCCAAAAAAGGACACGGATTGTGATACAAAAATTGTTGACTAGTTTCTTTGAAGTTGATTTTGTAAGAACGCTCCCAGATTAAGATTGACAGGCATACGATGTCATTTGAAAAAGAACCAACATTTGCCATTCTTAGTGGATGGAAATTAAACATGAATGCCCTTTGCCTTTAATTTCAATTGTGACAAGAGAATTGTGGCCCAAGCGCTGGCAATTTGCGGAGATTTTGTTGACTTTTCAATGCATCTCAAATCAAGATAGCAGTTGGCCTATCAACCCTCTATTTACATTTTCCCTGTCAAAAGGCGCCTGTTTTATCGCAAAGAAAGGACACCACTTTGCTTGGCATACTACGTGGAATTCCAATTGCAAACTACAAGAGCCAAATGTGCACAAATGTTATTCCTATATAATTATCATTTTCTCCATTCACACTACCTGTATGGTGCAAACATCAGCTAACCTGTTGACTGGCATGAACAGAAACATTCCGTTCAGATAAAGATGTTTTTTTGGTTTTTTGTTTTGTTTTTGTTTTTGTTTCATCAAATAAAAAGAGGTTTTACCAATTACGTTTAATCTCAATGATTTTATACTGTCAACAAGAAAATAAAATGCTACATTTTGCATACCTGTACAGTTAAATATATTTATTTCTTTGATATCGGCCTTGGTGTGTAATCCATGGCACGAGAGGGGTCAGGCAGCACATAGTATGGCCCACGGCTTCTCATGCCCCAAAATGCTATCACATAATGGGTGCAGGCACCATATAGTGCCAAAATTACCACCAGGCTAACTTAGCAACTGTTTGTCCATTGTTCACACCACAGCCACTCGCTTCTCATTGACAGATCGGATTCTCCGATTTTCTCTGCATCAAACAGCTCTTCCTTTGTACCCCAAGCCTTCTAGTCGCCATTTGAAAATTACATTTTGGGAATTGGGCGTGGGTTTTGTGAATGAAACCTCCTCAGTTTCTGACCATGTAAACACACCCATGGTCTGCCAGATTGTAGGCCCCGATGCTACCCTGTCAGGGTGATTTCCTATAGGAATAGAAATATGTTGAATGTGCAGGCTTCAGAATATATCATTAATTACAACATCTGATAGGAAATTCACTTGGGATTTGCATTTACAACATGCCCTTTTGCATTTAATGTTCGCCATCTTTGTCATCTGTATTTGCTTTGTCTTGTAAATACATGAGAGACCCTGGCATCAAATTAAAACAAATCCACTATCATATAAGCATATATGACTTCATCCATGTCTGTTTTATCCATCTTGTTTATTTCCCCGTTATCGTGTATTAGAAATAATCAGGAAACTATCAAATTGGAATTAATTTTTGTTGTGGTTGATACTTTTCGATGAAATGCAAATATTTGAGAGGTTTATAGACCATTTGGAACAATATCCTAAAGTAGAATATGTGAGAAATTTTCTATCGGTTTGCAGCTCAGAAATAGACTGCTTTCGCTTGTACTATCAGCAACCCTTTGAAATTGGTCCAAATGTCTGGAACCTGCCACGCGATTTCGCAATTAATAAACGAATTAATCTAGAATTTCGATAAAATTAGCCCAGGCATATAACGCCGTGTGTTGGGGAATTGACGGAGTCGGGTGCCACAATTTACACACTAACTACTGGACTATATCTGATTTTTTGGAACAATTATATTGACACGAATTAGATGAGCCATAAAATAGAAGCGAAATCATATCTATACAGCATTCAGGGAACAGTGTAAATATTAGGATGTGTTGTTGAGATATTGCACTACGTTTTTGTGCGCGTTGAAGAAAAGTAAAATTGGCAAATAAACTATCACACTAGAAGATTTTGATCAAATGAGATGGCTGTCGTGTTGTGTAAATATTTTATAGAATTTAACAATTAAATTTAGAAGTGATTACTTTAGAAGTACGAATAAATCAAGAATCCGAATGCAGAAGTCAGATTTAATGCATGTTTTAATAAACTCTTGACATTCGTTAGTTGGATTTATGGCGTTAATTACGACGAATTAGATTACATCTGAAATGTGCACTTATTGTGTTGTGATCCTTACTTAGAAATAAATACAGAAATACTTCAAATGACTGTTTGCATATAGCGTGGAATCTGCGTGTTCCTTAAGAGTGTCAGTGTGGCCAGTTAGGCTGTCTATCTATCTTGTGTCTTGCTGTGGGTATCGCGCCGGCTTAATGGATCTGTTCGTGATGGGGATCTCAACAGCAATAAATTTCATTGACCCACATTTCATAAGCAAAGCCATTTCCATATTCTGTGTATTGTTGATACGGCCACTGCACCAGAAAGCAGCACCGCTTGCACAGGACAGCCGGAAAGCAAAGCTTTTATGCACAAAAGGGGCTTTTAGCACTTATGCCTATCAAAGCTGATGAAAATAGAAACAAATAATAAACCAAAGCAGTCATATTTGTGGGAGTACATTATTCTTTGGGACTTCTTGAAAGGCAGAAACTCTATTCAGGAAATTTAGGGGATTAGTATCTTTTGAAAGCTTTATTGGTTGGCAGCGTTTGGAAGGGTTTTCTGTGAATGTTTCTGTAGTCGGATGTGGCCGTCTCTACCTCAGAGACTGCGAGAGAAAAAGCTGTCCAATTGTTGTCAACTTATTTGCCATATTGGTGTGGACCATTTCACAAAGAATAAAACGACACAAAATACACTAGCCCGACCTGGGACCTGCGGCCGACTGGTGGCTGGTTAAAAATTCATGAAGTCATTATGGTTTTGGCCAGAGCTGTCATGCCACTGCAGAGAGCTGTCAAGACTCGCCTGACTTTGGCGAAAATCCATTGCTTCTAATCGGGTTAGCGTCTTTTGTTTGGGGCCTCGGCGTGGGCCGTGAGAAGGGGAGGTGCGCAAATTTCCCTCGTGTCTCGGGGTCTGTGCATTACGACAGCGCTTCCTCGACTGGACGGGAAAATTCCCAGAGAAATTGACGACTCATACCTTGTCCATTCCAGGCATGTCCATTTCCCTGTGTTTGATTTCGACCCCCTGAGTGTACAAGCTCCCCCGCACCCCATGCACTCCCTCACCCTCCCCTAAGCCCGTCAACTGCTACATGTTCTCCCGGACCAACCAAAATCCCATCGGATTGAAGACGTAAATTTCTGCAGCTATTAGCCCGTGTTTAGCTTTGAATTGTGTTTGGCGGAGTCTGTTGAGATTTGGGAGGGGCAGCTCTGAACAAATGGATGTTGAGTCTCCCATGAACACCACAATTAACGAACAGTCCCATCTGTGACCTCCGCCAACCACCTCCAAACCTTGCCCCATAATAGATATTTACCAAAGGGTATCGATCTGTCATTAAGAAACAGGGATATTTCCAGCGTTTGAATTATGGAACGATATGAGAAATCATCCAGTCTGCACCACGTGTAAAGCACCACTGTTATTTGGAAGTGAATCGATCTCAGCGCTTTTGATCTCTTTTTTTTTCATCATGTGTACTTGTAATATAGCAGAGTCTGATACAGTTGGTAATCAAAGGCGGTAATGTAGAGCTAGGGAGGCAGACGAGGCGTCCTCTATACTTGTTGTATGGGCGTTCGATCCTCTCTATATTATTGGTGTAAAACACGCATGGGTTTCTTAGTGCAACGCTGCAATCGCCCTGGAGTGTCGATCTTCTCTCCCTTGAAACGCCAACATGGAGTCCGTTTGAAACGAAACGAAATATGTCACAAATTGTGTTCAAAACGCTGCCTAAATATACATAGAGTGTAACTAGTGGCTGTTTTAGAGTTCTTGGTGATTCTAGCCACGTTTAACGCTGGTGTGAATGAAGCACGGCCGTATGGAAATGAGTGCTACTTGAGTGCTCGTACTAAAGACCAACTCAAGCACAAGTAAAAGACTGTCAGGCGGTTTAACGACTTAATTTTGAACCAAGCTCATTTGAATTTTTCCCATTTGTTTCTGTTACTTTTCCATTTCCTCAACAGAATGTAAGCGACTTTTTTTCCTGTCAAGTGATATGCCTCTAGGAATATGAACTTGTCTTGACCCCCTACCGTCAGATTGTGAAATCTAGCCTCAGACCCCAAGCTTTTATTTTGTCATTTGTCTCGGTTTCGGTGTTATGCTATCTATATTTCATGTAATAAAAGTATTAACATTGCATCAATTACTATTACCATGTACTGGCTCTGAAATATTCAAGTGAGTGAGACTTTATGGGCCCCCATTTTGTCCTACCATAAACGGGGCAATAATCCTTAGTGTAATATCCTATAATCATTATTTTCTAGTTAGTCAATCTCATTATTTACCCAACATCACTTGTCGCACACGTGCGGGGAAGTCATTCTCAGTTTCAAACAAAATGCATTAACTATATTAGATAAAACGTCTTTTGTTCAAATTTTAAATTGAAACAATGAATTATTTACCTTTCAATATGATACAAAAGATGAATTTCTTTCCCTTCTAGATTGTAATTAACAAATCAACGAATATTCATCATCCATTTCTTTCTTTTATTTTTGTCCGTTTTAATATCGAATATGAATCTTTTTCATTGTTCCTCCTGCTATTGCCAATATTTTAGGGTATAGCTACGCATGTTCACTTACCATTCATAATAAGGAGACATAAACATTTGGGGCATACTTACATGTCAATATAAGACCGGTCCAGACCAGGTCAACTTACAAACCAAATCAATAAATGTTGGTTTTAATGAATGGGAATAAAATATGTGAGATATAGATAAATCTATTCAAATATGTAGTGGAATCAATATATTCATTCCAAAACTGACACAATAATCCAGATTAGAATTAAGCAAATAAAGGTCTCTGTTCTTTACATAGTTATTATGACTGTGTGGCAGATATAATCACAAAGGTTAATAATAAATTGTGTAGTTAATCGGCGAAGCTTATAAAAAAAACCACATAACAACACGATTCAGGTCAACTTTTGAAAAATTCCAAGCATAAATTTTCATGACCTCATATGACCTTCCTATTACTAAAATATTGTGCCATAAGGAAATGACAGACACGTGTATGCATGTTTATGACAGATATTTATTACCAATATAAATACAATGTGTACTGATATCTATATCTGACATTTGAGAACAATGTAAGTGTCATGAATCCAACTTTAAATATCTACATATTTGATCATATACATTACAAATATAATACAATATCAATTTGTTCGGCACAACTTACAGGCATCAGCTGTTACTCATAAAAAAGGCATTTCTTTTGTTCATGAATTTGAATAATGACATGTACACTTTCGAAATTGCTGAAAGGCTAAAGATGCTGAAAGGTTAAAGAACATGAAACTTCATCACACTCAGAAACAATATTCCCTTTTATTTGTACTCAACAACAAACAGAAATATGTTGAATTGTATCGAAACCAGTACAAAACCATATGTGACAACATTCACACTTCTTTGTTACTGCTACTGAAAAGACAGACAATAATATTTACAAATATAGTTATTTCGGCACATTGTTCAAGGCCCAATGTCACTTTACCTATTGTACATAAATCATGCGTATTCTTACATGGAGGTCATATTCTTATACAGAGACTACAGATTCACATAAATGAATGGTTTTTTTTCAACATAATATAAAAATAATCATCCTTACCTCGATGAAATATTGATAATTCAAAGAGTTTAATTCTGAAAATATAACATAAATTGGCGACATATTTTCCATAATAACAGGACTCTTTCGAGAATTTTATATACCATATACCATATTATCGTTAAGTTAATTGTATGATCACATTTGCTGATGATCATAAGAAATGACAAAGATGCACAGCTTATATTCGTACACAAGGAATCATCTCTAAATGATTTATATTTAATTTTTCCAACTCAATATTTTTGACAATAGGTATGTTTATATATTAGGGTTAAAATAAATAAAAAACGTGAGGTTTATTTTCAAATTGTGGATCAATTTTGTTTGTGTTTTGGCCTTATTCACGTTACAAAGGTGAACATTTGAGCCTTTTTTGAGATACAAGAATCTCTAAAGGTGTTTTAAGCAATATTCCAAACATTGCACATTTTAAATTTGTTCCATCGTTAGTATTTATAGTCCATGAATAATGCATAAATCAAACCTGAACAAGTAGACTAGTATTTACGGTTTATAACATGAATCATTTGACCCTGGGATAAAAATATCATACGCCATCTATTTATACACATGTGTCTGGAGATTTATAGTCTTGTGTCAGATGTAGAGAATTTATTATGCGTGGTACAGGTTAACATATGTATTGGCAAAATAAAAACATAACATTAAGGTTTGTAAGTAGGTCAAAGCAGCCATTAGCAAGGTCATATTTCACTTTGAGTGTGATATATTACCAGGCCCAACAGAATAGCGCTCAGCTGACTGACCCATTTACTACCATCAACATCTACACGCTTGCTCCATCGATAAATTCCCCTCATGTGTGAAAATTCACAAATCCACTAGACCCAATAACGATTTAGCAAAGAGTTCTCTCATCAAATGTTACACATTGGGTGATTTTTATTCATGGCTCGCACGCATACAAGTGTTTAGATGTATATTTTATCAGCCGGTCTGAGTGGGGGAGGGGGGATTGCTTGGTAACGTGTTGCTAGTGTAGTGTCCATAAATGAGGCATGCTCAGGTATCTCTGCGCATTTTTACCGTCTGCCATCTGACCCCGGCTTCTCTCTTTAAGTCCCCCAGCAAATAAACTCTACTTTTAGCATAAATCCACTGGTGATTTAATTTTGGAAGAAGCACTTTGTGCAACTGCTGACAGTGAGCAAAATGTGTTAGATTTTCATTAAGTTGTCCCTACGGCAGCTGCTCAAATGCGCTTCGCAAGCGAGACTGCTTCCCTCGCTGCGATGACCCGTGTACACTTCCATTCATAATTTACTTCATCACCATCGTACATCTCACATAATGGAATTTACAAGCCAGTCACATTGGCCCAGCCCTACTGCTGCAACAGCACAGTATAACTCTCCAACCGCTGACTACAGCCCTTTTTTCGGCGTCTTGTCATCACCGCCTTATAATAATGAGCTCACAGAAAATGGATGGCTTCAAAAATCAGAAATGAATGCAAAAAACGCATCCTGTCCAGGCATCAGGCGAAATGGGCTGGTTCCGTAGCAAGCCAAAACGGCCTTGATGGATTACCATATGTTAACTGAATGATTCCAATTAAAATGTAACTATTTTTTCTTGTAAATTCAAAGAGAGCAGCGTTAAATCAATAAAACATTCTACAAGAAAGCTTCTCTAGTGTTCTTTTTACATGCGATAAATAGAGTTGTAATCTATGAAATGTATAGATAAGATTAAGCTATTTGGGCACAGCGAGAAGTGATGAATGGGCTGAGAGGAGGGAACTGGGTGAGCAGTCAGCATGGTGCTGATATGTGAAATATCGTTAATAAGCGGCAGTAATTTTACATTTCAGTGGCCGTTTGATGAATATACGTGTTGGTAGTAAATTTAGAGTGAGGTCATTTATTTTGTTGTAGATGGGTTTGGAGTGGCTGGCGGGGGATGGGTCGATGGGCCGAGGCAAGGAGAGGGAGGGAAGGAGAGAAGCCGGACAGGCCGAGGGGAGGCGGCAGGAACACCGCTACCACTGCCCCACATCCACCCAATATATACGTGACAATTTTGACAAGTAAGTGATGATATTGATTTCTAGTTGATTTCTTGTGAGGCACCGGGGCCCGTGTCGAACCAGGATTTTGCTCCTGACAGAGGAAAGAGAAGGAGAGAAGGAGAGACAGAGAGAGCACCAGGTCGGGATACCGAGGAGTGCCACCTCTCGGGCGACTAATCAATATCCTTCTATTCTGTGGGTGTCGGAATTATCCGGCTAACGAATATCGCAGCTTCCCCGTGCCGAGCTGATTCCGTCATCACTTCTTCTCCCGGCACCCTTGTCCATTTCACTAGGACACCTCACCTGGGCTGGTTGCCAGCAGAAAAAAAGACAACACAGGTAGATGCCAGTGCCCAAGAGAGAGCGTTCTGGAGAAGGACATGTTCTTGGATTCTTGAGGAAGGTGCCCTGCGTTGCACAGAGCAGTGACCCTGGCTTGTCAGTCAGCCAACAGCCTACGTAGACACAACGTGAGCAGCAGCCGCCATTTTCCCTCTTCTGGACCAGACTGAGTGCCGCCATTTTGGCATGGCGCTCTGTTGATAGCACATTCAAAATATACCTGTAGAATCGAGCTTCTGTGTTGTCAAATTCAAACACAAACCCGGGTCTACAGGGTATATGCAGAATGTGCAGAAACGACCGAATCTTGGCATCAATCCACGTCCCGGACGAGACTCAGCGATAATCAACATCGGGAAAAACGACAACATTGAAACAGACACCACTAGCGTGACATGACAGCGCATCAAATCATTGCCTGATTATTAACATTTTGTGCGGCAATGCCAGGACAATGCCGGCCTCACAGGAACTTCAAAAAGCAGCTAAAACACAGAAGCCATGCTATCAGACCTGCCTCATGCATTTCTGGTGATTTTCCCACTACTAATAGCGACAAACAAGCACCTGCTTTCATCTCTGCATAAATAATGCCGTCCTTAGTTCACCGCCATTTTGTATCTATTTCTCTTTGTCTGTAGTTCTTCACGTTTCTGTCTTAGTTACGTTCTTTCTTAGAATATTAGTAGAATTTTATCATTTATTTAGTAGATGTACATCTTTGTAGTTGAATCGTGTAATATCATACGCCTGCATTCTACATGGAATTTGCTCTAAATTGAAATTAGGTGAATATTATGTGACCCAGGATGGTGACCACGGGTTATGCTGGGGGGCAACGAAATTTCTCCTCATTTGGCCTTTCTGTAAATTTTCAGACATGTTCTACTGATATTAGCTGGTCAGGTATGGCTCTAGGCATGTTTTGTGAGAAAATTGCGTCCAGATAGTACATGATTATGCATTAATATTGAGTGATTGTGTCCCTAGCAAGACCAGACTCTGTGCTTCGAGCATTTACGCTCACACAGTTTGGACATTAGCATGCGCGATTAGGTGCCAATTTCGGCAACGAAATGTACTCTAGGATATATTTCCACTCAGTCTTTATTGCGTTTAATAGTTTTTTAATGAAGACTTCATCGTGTATAGCAAATTTGGATCCACAGAGCGTGTTATTGTTGGTGAAAGCAACGCACTAACGACAAGCATTATATTCAAGCAAGGCGCGCGTTTCGGCGGCCATGTTGAATCGTCGACAGAGTTCACATCAAAATAGACCGATGTCTTCTGTTGACGATATGGTTAGGTTAGTAAACCAATAGAAATTCACAGCAGCCAACACACACCAAGCAAACAAAATATGATATTTCTAAAACATTTAGAACTCTGTCAAGGCGCCGGTTTCAGAGGAAAATAAACAAAAATCTTACCCCGATTCACAAGAGTGGTATATCAGCAGAAAGACACCCTAGACATTCTGTCTATGAGTCGGCCACAAAAAATTGAACGGCTGCCAGGAGCATAGTCGACTGGCTTGCTTAATAACTATTGCGCGTCTGGGTTTGTTCAAATGGTTTCAGTAATAGGTCAAGATGAGATGAGACAATTCCTGCTCATATATGGCACTACATATCAGGCTAAGTTTCAGGCCTAAAAATCTCATTGGAATTTTTGCGCCCAAACCCCAAGTTTAATTGCTGCGCGCCGTACAGCAAAGAGCTCCATGAAAATTTAACTACCTTGTCAGCTTTAATTGACTATGGATCAACATTCCGCTGGTGTTCCCTGAGCTTCAAACTCGACGAGGTCATCACCTGGCCAGTGGAGATTTATGAAATGTTAAAGAAGCCAAAAAATGTTGTTGTTCACGCGAGAAGTAAGGATTTGACAGAAGAAAGATGAATGTAATGTGCCGCTATAAGTCCACAGGGCGGGTTCACATATCACATGAACTAAAGTGAGCAGTCAAGTCAGAAACATCCACCATGTGAAACGCATTAGAGTCTGAGGGTTTGACGATGAATATTTTGGATATGATCCCCTTATTGCTTGATGGGAAGAAGGTCATGGGTGCAGGAGGTCACGGCTTGTCAAGGTCCGGCCCTTCGGGGGAAAGATGGCATCGAATCCAGGGATAATCTTCTTGTTGTCCCCAAGATTTTCCAACTGTTGGGCCCCTGAAAAGAGATTTTAAAAAGCAGCATCACAGACATGTGCTCGGTGTAAATCAAAGCTTTATGAACATTCGGACAGTTTCTGACAGATTTTCATATCATTTGATGTTTTCCCCATCTCCGCTTCAAACTCAGGTCGCGGTCTTCCGAGGGCACGATTGGCACAAACAGCAAAGCGTTTCCTGTGTCTGATTATTTCTCTGCAGGCCAAAAATGCAAGTAAAATAGGTAGAAAATGAGAGTCGTGGGAGCCTCGTGGTTTCTGATGAGGCTAATGGTGAAACTGACAAAGAAATCATTGAAATTAATCAGGGAATCCATTTCCAATGTAAGAAGCGGGCAGATGAAGTGAACGAGCTGTCAGTGCAATACAAAATTAGAGATGAAACGTGAAATCACAAGACGACACCCAAAGTGCGTGGTTCACAAATGATGTGACAACCAACCTTGCCGACGTGATGAGCCTAAAATACTGGTAATTTGTGTAGAGATGGTGCTCCTAATGAGAGAGTGCAGGACTAACATGCAGGCTGCAAGGTGCTTCTCTCTCTCTTCTCACACTGCACCATCGCTAAGTAGAATCATGATGCATCCAGGTGACGTGAGCAGAAACCATCAAATCCTAAAGCAGATGCAACAATAAAAGGTTGCATTAGCAATTCGTCTTGAGAGAAGAACCCAGGCAAATGCAGAAAGGTATACAGGAGAAATTTGCTGCAAAGAGGTAGACAAAGAGGTAGCATGTGCCAAAAGTTGCACGCCAGCCAAACCGTGTTTGTATCAATGGGACGAAACCAACACGCGAAATCCACACGATAAACCCCCTACAAAACATCATCAAGTTTAAATAGAAGTGAGATAGATTTATCTGGTGAGAAAAGTCCCAGGTTAGCACTGAGATATGCCAGAAACGCGATGGAAACTAAGCGAGATGCTCTATATTCGCTTACTGATACTGACACATGTCAATTTCTGTTCACCTGCCAGTGGCCCCCGGCCAGCTAAAGGTCACGTTTTGGCCAAGTGACCTTCCAAAATTTCTTCCCTCCCAAAGTCATCTCTAAACTTATAACATTCTCAACAGAAGCTGCAAATACTATTGTGAAGAGCAATATAAAGCCATTTCCATTATATTGAACCGCAGAATGGCTTTAGTTTGTGTGTTTTCGTTAAAACCGTCGAGTAGCCCGGGGGAGAATATTTGTCCAGCACTCTGCTGCATAATTGGGGCCATAAAATGAACAAAGCCGCCCAAAACACAATGTATATTATACGCATAGTGAGCGGTGGTGCTATTTCGCCTATGTACCACACTTGACATATATTCTGACACAGTTGTGGCACATTTTGATGGCACTTTGGCTTGGTTGAGCGCCGCTGTGCGTGTTTTACTCGGCCAGAATAGCAGTGTTCCTCTGACACCATTCACCACAATTTCAACACTAACCACACACATCTTGTTGATAATCTGACACACAAGAATGATGGAAAACATGCCCATTTTTTTTTTACTCCACATCTCTTTTTCCAGTGCAAATACAGAAGCTCCAACAGAAGGGGAGAAAAAAACTTGAAATGAAGAGCGATTTAGAAGGGTGTGTGGTGGAGAGGTTATGTCACAAGTGTGAGGTCACAGGCAACATCAATAACCATCAGACTCTTCTTGCTTATTTATACACGACAGGTTATTTGGGTGAAAGTAAACATAAGCTGGGATTCCTGCAGGTCTTGTTACTCCTGGGCGGTGTTGTTTCTGATCATCGGGTATGATTAGACCTACCTGTATCGCTATGCTACAAATATCAAAGAACTCGTTTCTATTAACTACTACCCACACAGCAAAATTAGTGCCAACATATAAATTACTTCCTCAAGCACAATGGGACAAGGACACACCTTCAAGAAATAAGAAAGAAAGGTCCTTACTCTTAAGTCAGACTATCTTGTCTCACTAGATCACATTTATCATAATTTTCAACATTTGAACCCTAACAGTAAGGTCATCGTTTCTTTATTCTTAAGAAATTAACTTCAGGAAAGTCTAAAACTGTAAAATGCTATTTCAAACTACCGACAGCTGCTGGACATCGAAGAAGATTCAGTCATATTTATAGTGATTACTATTTCTAACAAAAATTCTCTTTACAGTTAAAGCTCAGTTCTCTCCACCTGAATCAAACGAATTTTTCATTTGTATTTAGCCTAGATACATAATAAAATAGTATAAAGAGCATTATTCTTTAACATATTCATGACAGTTGTAAATTATTATTTTGATACACTCAATTTTAGTTTTAATCGAACGAGAGCAAACATAGTTTTGATAATACACGTAATTTGAATACAATTACATCATCACAAAAAGTAAACAAAAGTTGAATGGTTATATTGTAAGACCCTCGATGGTAATGATTTTCTAATGATACTTTAATGACATTTAGCAAGATTTTGCTGTTGGTTTGCACTTTGGTATCTGAGTGGTTTGGATTGTAACATTTATAGGTCAACGAAATCAGACAATGTCTTCGTCAGCTTGAATATGCCTGAATAGCATTACAGCATGATAAATTTCACAGAAATCGATTTTTCACAGAAAACTATATCAAGTGAGATGATAACAGCTGAGAAAGGTTTTATATCTTTGTCTGCTACGTAAGCCCTGTAAAGGTGATATACAGTTTGTTTGAATAGTATAGAGTCAGTTGTCATGTTTGTGTAACGAGTGGTGAGCTAGGGGGCCTTGTGTGATTTCTACTCTCTAAACTGATTCCGGCCATCCTCAAGAGGTAAACGGAAAAAGCATCTATTGCATCAGAGAAACTTATTTGTCTGAGTAATTTGTAGCAGATCTGTCATTAAGACCCAGGTCCTTTTCGTGTGATCCTGTTGCCCACAAGCTGTTGGTAGTTTATCTGTTGGAGTTCTGGGGACCTCGCCTTGACCGTTCCTTATGCAAGAGTTAATTGGTTGAGGGACCAAGCTGTGGCAGACAGGCCTCACATCACATAGATACAGTCGCTAGCAATCCCCGCATGGATTACACTATCTTCACAATATATCTGTGTTCTGAGAAGTCAGTATGCATCTCCGTCCCCAGCTTAGATGCTCTCTTTAGGATGGCGAGAGCTGCTCATATGTGCTCATTTCGTTTGTGCTGCCAAAACTCAATCAAAAGAGCCAAAGCCGGTGGGAGCGGCACTTTCTCTTGTTCAATTTACACAGCATTAACATTTTGATTGAATTTCCTCCTCCACAACTCCTGAGATATTATCTGGCTGGCAAAAAATTCAATATTCTCATAAATGGAGCAAGAGTTCATTATCAGATATGTTCGATCCGGGGTCAGGAGAGAGTACTATTCCGCCCTCCCCCCCTTTTCTTTCTCCCCCAGATTGTGGTCGGTTCGGTCACCGGCCGATCCTTTAGAAAACCTCCGGACTTATTGAAGGGACTATTGGAGGGGAAAGATAAACTCCACAGTGTCATGACCAAGGCTGGGATTGCAGCTGCTCAGCGTCGCACCATCCACAGCCTTATTTAATACAATAACCCCTGATGTTTTTGTTCTGCTTTCCATCAAACAGAATATTTCATAGAGCAATTTGGATCAGAATATATTCTATGACAGGGAAATAATGAGCTCAGGCGTAGATTTTATTGATGTCAAATGAGTGGAGATAGGCTTATCACAATATCTATACTATGTAGTAACGGTAGGAAAAAAATGCCGTTTCGTTTCCAGCAGGGTGCTGTAAACAAATCCACGTGCTTCCGTTTCATTCCCTGGTTAAGCCATCCACTCAATCTAACCACCTTTTTATCCCTGCTTTTTTTTCTTGCCAGCAGTTTTACCGGTCTCGTGAGTGCGTGTTGAATTGAGTGTAGTATCTGTTGGGTGTTCATTGAACAGGGCAGCAGAGAGAGTCAGTCATGTGTTATCGCTTCTACAACCCCCAGTGTGGTGGATGCCTCACTACCTTCCAACAGGCCCTCTCATTGAAAATTATGTCCACAATATTTCATAATATATGTCAAAGCAGCCTCGTAGCGGCAAACAGGTTGTTCTTTACATGATAAATGTAGCGGTACTTGTGATATTTATTTTACGGTCATTAAGGGAGGGACATATTGCCTGCTAAAGAGGACTAAACACTGGTAAATGGGGACCTTGTGACCTGAGGTCACCAAATGTGCGACTATAACCATTACTGAAACATTACCAGCGCGCCGGGGGTTAAACACCATGTTGTCTTCATAAATCAGAAAAACACAGACAGTGACCCCATTTCGAGTGTAATTCGCAATATTTCATCGTCAACTATAATGGGAATTGGTCCAGTGGTTGTGTTTACAAACAAAACCATGTGACTACTGCCAACATGGAAGCAACACTTCCGGGAATGTTAGAAACCAGGAAACGACACGGATGTGGAAGGGTAAAACTGCAAAATAACATGACAACAAAATAACAAACGGCTAATTGTAGAATAAACAGAGAAGGTTTAAGAAAATAAACATGTTTTTTTTTTGCAGGAATAGATGGAAAGTAGAAGTTCACATGCAAAAAACTAGGTGCAAAGGGAGAGGGAATTATGATTGGTTAAACATATATCTCACAACTCATTCAACTCAATAGGGATCATGTTCATTTTTGTCCAATCAAGGCAGGACAAATAGCTTTGCAAAAAAAAAATTCTTTATACAAAAAACAATGGGCAGATAATTTATCAAACCACAATGATGACTCATCCTCAACGAAAATTTGATTTCAGAATATAATAATCTCAACCGCTAGGGGGCATGACTATTTGTGGGCTTAGTGGTCAAGTGAGGAGTGAAATGATTTCAAATTATTTGCTGTCAGGTTTGCTGTGTGAGGTTTGGATTGATCAATGTCTGAGTGTAATGAGACTGTCATGTTGGCTACATTGGGGATGTGGCTCAGGCGTGGAGTGGCCACTGAGTGGTCAGTGTTGGTCACCAGGCCCTGCCCACACCCCTCTCTTATCTCAGCCTGGACTAATCCCATAGGACCTTTGGCGATAATCAGCTAAGACAATCCCCAAGCCTCACACCAAATATCCAGCCTCCTAAAGAGTGGTGATGAGAAAGTCCCAGTGGCCTCACGCACAAATGTACACAAGACTCCTACCTTCTCAGAATGATGAGTCAATTTGTTTTAAGCAAGTCCCACAGCAAAAATGGCTACATCCAAATAATTGTTTCCCCACTTGACCTGTGTAAAGTCTCAGTTGAGTTTGATATTGCTCTATTACACACTGTGCTTGATGCCTTCAGCACCTGTGAAGTTTATCGGTTGTATTCGGCATTGCCCAATGGGTCATCCATAAACTCTGCTCGGGAAGTCAGAGAGTGATAGCTGCAGTCATATGTGGGGTATTTTTCAAGACAAAAACTGACAGATCCTTGACTGTGAATCTGATCAAAAGTCAGGTATGTTAGATAATTTACTAAAAATGACCAGATTTGCTCTAGATTTCAATCTTGAAGTAAATAAATCATTTGGTTGTCAAAGATAACATATACACATCCTTCCAAGTTTACACCACAGCTGACCAATCAGAGGCGTGTTTGCCACATCACGGAGGTTAGTTGGAGGCACATGAGTTTGGAGAATGCTGTTATCTGTGTTTTATCTTCCAGTGGGACAAGGTTACGCCATACCAGTTGTCCTGAACTCACATGGTTCTCATTTAGGGGCAGTTCTCAGACGACAGACATCGGTCAGCCTGTCGCCATATGTGCACTCTTTATTGTTTTACCCCATAAACAAAGGTGAGCCTGTCTCCTGATTGGTCCATTTGTAAGGGGGTTTGATATAAACATTTTTAACCCCATTGATCTGGATATCTTCAAATAAAGAGCATCTGGTCGTGAAATGGACATAAAATGAACAAGTATTTCCCCTCCAGGCTGTCAGGTCCTCCAATGAGAATACAGACAAAGAATTTGTCAATCAGAGGACTTTGTCCATTGGAGAGACTTTAGTGGTCAGGTGCCCCATCCAAGATGAGTATGAAAGGCATGACAACCCTCCATTGTGCCCTTTGCAAGGTCCAAACTCTCACCTTGGACACGGCTTACTACGCTGTTTGCCATCTAAAGCCAACTTTTCAAACATTTTGACAGCACTATAAAAGGGCAATGTATGGTGACTCCCTTCCAGTAGACTCGTCCTGTTGTAGCCACTTGGCTGTGGGGCTCTTATTGTTTCAATGCAGCGAATAGGCTGTTTGTCTCAGTGGCATGGCCCATCAAATTCTCAAGGCTCCGCGGAGACCTCTTACTAATTACTGGCCCCCAGTATATTGACCCATCTCTCCTTGAGGACCACTTGTATTGAACCACTAGCACAAACCAAAGAAATATCACACAGAACATATTCCAATGGACAAGCGACAGCAGTACATTAGGTTCATAATTCGATACACCCAAGCTAAAAATTAGTTTTATCGAATTCCTGGCTTGGCAATGATGTCAGAGCGACATGAGGTCAATTTTACGCCTTACAACATTGCAAGAGGCGCTTGGCCCTTCTTCACATAGGCATTTTTGTTAGTGTTGCCAAATGGAAAAATAAATGCATTAGCTAAGTGGAAGCTCCCCAACTTAGATCACCATTACTTCTATTAGCCTCACTCAATATAACTCCATCGTTTCTGCCTACAATCCCATTATAACAATGCTTATATATTTTTCAAGACATTGTTTCACTTGGGACAATGTGGCAGAAGAAGTGAATGGAATCTAATTTGTTACATATCTTATGTTACCATGTGTTGGCCATAAATAACATCATACTTATGCCGCAACCATGCAAAAAGGTTTTCTGACATCTTGCGCTATCATCATTTTTTTAGATACTTACTTTCCAATGATTGGTAAATTGGCAACCAATAATTGGTAAATTGGCAACCAATAATTGGTAAATTGGCAACTAATTTAGTTTCGCTATATGAGATTGTTTTTAAAAGTTGATCTAATGCTAAAACATTCAAAAAGCATATGTTATGACAACTAGTTAACGTTTGGTTAATTATGCGGAATACAGATATGCAAACAAATTCTTTTTTTTCTTCAAAAATGTAAATATGTTTTGTTTACTTTTAATTTTAGATAATGCTTAAAAGATATAGGATCAGTTCTACTTTTTTATGTAAAGCTCGCATTAACGGGTGACGATAGAGGGCGCTTTTAAAGGACCATACTGTCAGCTGTGCTGTTTGAAGTGGTAGGATATGCAGGATTGTTTTGGCTTGGTCAGCTGGACTTGCCTTTCCCTTGTCATGTAGCTTAGAGAAAACAGCCCTTCAAATGTCAGGATAGAAGGGTTAAGTTAACATGCCGAACTCTACAGACCTGTCCAACCGAAATATGCCACAATTATGAGCTGTGATCCCCAGGTTCATAAGGCCAAAGAAGGCCTTGTTTTGTGGATCCTGGACCTGTCTTGAGTAAATATGCCACAATACACGCTACAGATGTGAGGTGGAGTGGGCACAAGACAAGCTTAACATTTGGCAGTTGTGTGAGCCTGAGGGCATATTGGAGCTGGACATGAAGCACTTCCCTCATACCCATCACAAATGTGCGCCATTTTATCTGGAGATTGTAAGAGTCCAAACACCCTTGTCCATCCCACCATGTCTATTTCACGTGAAAGGGGTCAGCATCGACCTCCTGTCTCAAATCACATTAAAATATCAATATACGTGAAAGCCTGTGATGGATCAATCCCACTGAGAGGCTTTATGCAAATGGCATTATTTTGTGGCAAAGCAATCTTGTTGTTCAATTTTTGCCAATAATCAACAATGGTGGACTATTGGGGACCCCCTAGATACTGACAATGAAATCACACCATGCCACTGGACAGCATTTCCAACTTCTCGGTACAAACATGTGCATGGATGGAGTTGTGAGAAATGAAATTCGTTGGAGATTCTCCATTGTGGACACTGGAGGTCTTAATGCAATACCATTGTCCTGGCCACAATCGTGATAAGTGACAGAATAGGACGCTGTGTCGTAGCTTTCCAGGGTCCTGATTGACAGTTGGATCGAGTGTTCAATATCTCCATCTTTTGTGCGATAAGGTCAGCGCCTTCAGCCTGTAAAGCGCATTTTCTGACACCGATATAATACCAGGGCCATGTTACATTAGATTACAAGAGTGTAATATCTTGATAATTTCATAAGACCAACGGGCAAGCAATGAAACATGAAATGCATGTTTGAAGTGTTTTGTTAACATGATGAATGAGTTGTAGGCTGTCATGCACCGTGCTTGAGGACTGAACCTCAAGAGGTACTGTTGGGTACCAGATTTATATATATATATCATATTTACAAATGAGAGAAATATATAATTCATTTGCTGTATGTTTTATCTGAATTGGTCAACGACACCGCTCCACATACAAATGGATAAACACGTGAATTAATAAGTCGCATATAATTTATTAAATTTCATTTGGTTACAATATGATTTATATAGATTTTATGTATATTCATACATGAAGTCATTAATTATTGATAACTTGTGTTTTACAGAGTCAATAATCCGTTGATCTCTATGAATAAACAATAACAAAAATCACTGGCACAATTGATTAAGCGTGATTTATTTAAGTCATTATTGAAATGTCAAATCCAAAGAATTGCACCTAAGCAAGAAGAAGAAGTTTTAATTAGATACAGAGGTTTGACGGATTAAGAAGGAGGGAAATGTTGGCATAGTTTGACATTGAGTGGCTGGTATAAGGTGGCAGTGGCCAGTTTGTGACCTTTGTGTGGATTGGCTGCGGTCAGTCAGACATCACACACAAACATACACAACATGACTGGCAACTGCTGCCGCCATGAACCCCTCTCTGAAACTGACATCACCAACATCCACCTTGAAATCAACACCCCGGATCCGCCCCTTCTGGCCATCGTGTCTACAGACCCCTCCACAGAGGGCCTCCAAGGATGGCTTACACGCAACACATACAGACTAAATCCACCCAACACCAAACCCCATGGGAGGATCAAGCTTTAGTTTAATATGCGCAAACCCACAGGAAAAAACTTGTCTGAAGACTTTTGACATCTTGTGTCCTTTTCACTTCTTTGAGCATAAGTTTATGTATGCCCTTTGTCTCTGCTTCCCTTGTTTGCAGACGTCTGCTGTCTGTCTTCTACCCCCAGAAAGGAACTGCTGACAAAAAACAGGAAAAAGACATTGACAAGCTCTCCTCCAGTCTTTAATATTATAAATCATAACTCTCTTCCCGTTTCATATGTCTCTGATATCTTATGCATGTTTTATGTGGGATCCTTGCTTAATTGGGATCAAAATCTGATGAGCACACCATGAGCTGCACAACTTGCCTGAGGAAACTCCCCCCAAGCAAAAACTCATGCAAAATTAATAACCATCCTGCCAGGTTTCCTTCCTACTAGAAACCCGAGGTGAGTATGATTTTTTTCACCAAAACTTCGGAATGTGAGTTTTCTTTGAAGTTTATTAGACAACATGGGTGGCTGTGTTAATTGGGTTTTTGTGATGCGAGCCTGTTTGAACATAATGGTGTATCAGGTTTCTCTGGTTGTCATGGGGACCACGTCGGCCATATTGGACGTATAAGATGTTATCCCATCAGACCCTCTCAGCTGGGAGATCCCATGAGCCTGACCACTCACTCGCCACAACCACTCATCAACCTACAAACAGGTAAATAACACTCATTTCTTCATATTCTCACTTAAAATACTTAATTGCCGCTGAGTTTTACTTACTTTCAATAACACAATCCAACAAAATGTGTCACTTTGGTGAGCTTGTCCGCCATTGGATAACTTAGTTTTGCTGGGCTCCGCAGGGAAATCGTAATATCCTTTTGAACTAGTTTAGCGCAAACGGCGCGCAGATTTGATTTTGTGATGTGCTGGAAAGTGGTTCGGTGGGCTATGGGACTGACAGTTGGGATATATGACAGTGAGGTTATTGTTTCTATTGTTGTCTGGGGGTTATATAAAATGGCTTTGTTGTCTTATTGAGGGGGCCATATAGTGTAGAGTGAGGCAAGCGTATGAGAGAGAGGGGTGGTTGATGAGTTTGAGGGTGGTCCAGTGTTGTTACTACCAACAACATAAGTGGTCATTTGAATGTGAATCCAAAAGTTGCCCACTCAGAGGTTGGCCTGTCAGAACAACCATTTGTCTTCCACACCAGCAGGTAATATATTTCTGTCTATATCGGCCTATCTAGTCTCACATGAAATCTTGTTAGCAACACGATTAATTACAGGCAGGTCAATTTGAATGGGTGTCGGGGCTTGGCACTTAATGCACTCTCAGAGCAAGGGACTGGCTGTCCATCTTCCTTCGGGACTTGATCTGTGCATTCCGCAAGGCTGAGGGGTCAGTTCCCTTTCCACGGCTATGATTTATCTCCACCAGAGGTGCTACACGTGTTTTACCGTGACAAATATATATGTGGTATTATAGTCAGTCAACTTGACCCCCTCAGACTTGTGTGTGTTCGCTTATTGCGAGGCATCAGAGTGACTATTAGTGACGCATTTGGGATTTGTAGAGAGTCAGTGAGCGGTGATTGGGGATACGGATGGACGGGGGAAATTGGCGCTGATTTATGGTGAAAGCGACATAGGGGGCAAGGGTGAAGCTATAACGGAGGTAAGTGACCATTTATTCTTACCTAAAAACTCCACACATCAAATTGGGTTTGATACAGCTGAGAGTATGAACACGTGCCCATGTTTATCTTGGCACTGTGTCATCTTTTTGTATTGCCTATTGTAATGTTTCTACTTTGTTTTGTCAGCGTGAGATGCTAGGGGTTAAATTTACTAGGGATGAGGGAAGATGTCATGGAGGTTTTCTACCATGTCAACGCGAGCAGTGAAATTGATGGAGGGGGGAAGTGAAAACTTACGCACTCTGTTGGCGATACGGTTACCCTCAAGTGCTGATACACTCTTGTCGATTACTCAAACTTGGCCGTTTTCTGGAAATCGATCAGTAATATATCACCTTTTGTTCTCAGACATATGGAATTGTGTACATACGTGTACCGGATGCTAAACACCTACCTGTGGTCGCTGTACACCTGTTGGGATTCTCTGTCACTATAAAGGTGAAAAGAACTCATTTAGAGGCCAATAAAACTCATGCAAGAGGAAATGCCACCTCCATCAATTTCTTTCTCTTTGAAGCTTTCACTATAGGAGGAAGCACATTTGAGTTGGTTCGGTAGTTGATTATTTGCTACTGGAGGTTGAGTGTGGAGATTGATTTTTCTCAGTCAGGTGCATCCAACTCTCTGACCCTGTCATGTTAGCTGGCAGAAAAAAAAGAAATACACTTTTACATAATGATCAGCTTTGTCAGATTTTTATGGTGCAAACAAAATCATTTGAAGCCCCCAGGCTGCCTGGAGGTTTTGCTTCTCTGAGCTGTGCTCATGTCAGTCTCTGCATGATGTGTGGTTCTCAGATGGGGGGAGAAGGGATGCACAGTTTTACTATGTGTACAAACATAAGTGTTAGGCCCCTGAGCGTGTCAGGTCTGTGGGCAAAACACTAACAAATTATTTGCCTAAAAAACAAACAAGTTGCCACTTTGGGCATTAAGAAACATGACTGATCACTGAAGAAGAGGCTGAGCAGTAGTCAAAGAGGTCTCTTGTCTGGTGTTTACCTTAAACCTGAACCCAACAACACCCAAAACAAATCTAACGGACCTTTACTTAGTGGCTTTAAACATTAAACAACAAGATTGGTGTGTCTGTTTCTATACTTCTCATAAAATGTACATTAAGAAAAAAATAGGAAAACAGTCCAAACTGGCCAGATGGTTAGTGAGACAGGTCTGTTGCTCATCAACATCTTCTTACAAATCCCCATTCTCAGGTCTCTCACTAAATAGACTGAAATTGACAGCCGTCAAAGCAACGGTTTATGCCTGCTCCAACCAGGATTGGGATTTTGAAATGACTTGCAGAATTCCCAGCATGACACTGTGGTTGCCAATTTGCAGAGAAAAAGTGTGAAATGGGCAACTTTAGCTCCTTTCTGACTGTGCTAACGATGCTGCCTTCCCTCTTGTCAATTACATCTTTTATTGTCAGATTTCACTGCCACCAATTTCATCTGTCGTCCTCAGTGAAACATACCGTCTGGACCTCTTCTCCCATATTTCTTCAATTCAAACACATTTATTGGGCTTTTCAAAAATTCTGTCAGATCGCTCGGTAATATCAGAAGAAATTAGAGAGCGAAAGAGTCCGCATTCAGATTCCTCGTCCTCTGTAAAAATGGGGTGCGTGACGAAAATTCAAAAAAACTTTCCCTCCAATATTTGAAAGCACACTTCCCAAATACAAGAACCTTCTTGATATTTCATGACAGCGAGATGTGGTGAATGCATGGCTATAAATTTAATCCGAAGATAAAAGTAAATTCGGCATCCAAATCTTTTCCCCTGAAACCTCTTATTTAAACAGACGGTGGAAATATTGGAAGGGAATGGGCTTTTTATATTATTAAATTGTCACATCCAGATGAGAGTTGAAATGCAAAGAGAAATGTACTGATTGAAAACGATCCTTTCCCGGGATGAAATAGATAAGCTAACAGAAGAAATCTGTCAGTGCAATTTCTGCGTAATTTTAGGGAAGTTAGCTATCTTTTAAGAAGCACGTGTTTGATAAGATCGCCAAGTCTGTTGGCCTTTTTCAGGAGATATTCTGACTTTATGAGGGTCTATAAAATGTGGTATGCCAGACAAATATGATGATCTGGGGCTTGGCTTGACATGTGTTACTTTGCATTGGGAAATTCATTTGTTTTGTGATGAAAAGGAGACTGTTTAGCCGCACGTGCTGGCGTGTCCTTTTCACCCTTAGGTCTCCACACTCTGGCTAGTTCTATTTACCACATGTTTCTCAATGCCAAACCTTGAATTAACCTATTTCCTCTTATCTTTTATGGCCAATTTCAACATAATTCACATAAATATATATATTCAAAAAGACACACAGGAAATGATATTTTGTGATCTTAATATGGGTTCAAATATAAAAAGATCCAGGTTTAATCCATTGTTTTTTATGTCTCAATTGAGTTGATTGGTCCTCCACAGAATAATAGGCAGGATCTAGAGGTTAAGGCAGGATTTCACACTAATTTAAGCTGGTGGTGGGGCTGATGCCATGATTCATCAATTCCCAAACCCTCACAGCCTGCAAAGTAATAAAGACTGTAGAAGCTGGCCAGTGTGATCTCTGGAAGATCTGCCCCACCCTGATGACCAGAGCTAGATACCAGTCACATCCCATCCTCCTCATCAGTGGCAGGCAATGCATTTCAGATGTGAGCGTATGTCTCCATCAGTTGGATTGCACTAAACGGCATAGTAGTAAATACCGCCTAAATATTGGATGGGATTCAAACAGTGTTTTCATAAATTTGTCATCAGCTATTATCATAATTGGGATCAATTAATGAAATGGGATTGATCACCATAAACAAATACCTAACTGTGTATGTTAGAAATGCTTTCCGTTTGTATACATGTACATTGATGGTCCCCACTGTTGTATGTCATAGTAGAGCATTGGTGTCATTGTCCCATAGAAAGTAGGTGAGGGACAGATTCAAGTGGTGTGACCAATAACAGGTCTGTCCATGTTTTATTAATTCATATTCCATCCTGCCTTATATGGGACCTGTTACTCACCTGAATGATTCATAGAAGACAGGTCATCATTCTAATACATTGACCACACACACAGTCTGGCTGTGATGATTTTATACAATAGAATTTTGTTCTGTTGATCTCTATAGATTTAATATGTATGTCGATTGATTGTATTTATCCCAGAAAGGACATTTTACTTACAAAAATATTTAACTTTTCCACATGTAAAATTCAGAACAATTTAATTTTTTTGAATGCAAGATCAGTACTGAGTGAATTCCATTATATATTTGTCATAACAAGCAAATACTTATTCATTCTAAAACTCTGTCTTTTTTAAATGTTTTTAGGATTCATATTTATCAATAGTCATAGATTTATAAATTCTGATATATCAGTGTTGGTACTGTGTTTACAGAACTTAAGTTTTTATAAGTGCGATCCAAGGTGATATTTTCGTTTAATATTAATTCCCCCATCTCGTACAATCTCCTTTGAATTACACGCTCAATTGTTTAAATATTGCTCTAAGTGTTCCTATTTCCTGGTGATTACAAAGCATTGAACAAAACAAACTTCCACAAGCCGTGTGGATGTACTTTATAATGTCAGTTATAGTGGGCCTTTTCGCCCCCCATCTTGTTGTGAGTACATACATATTCTCAGATAGAGGGCAGGGTGTTCGACCCTCAACCCCATGCTGCCCAGTTTATACACCTCGAGGCATGCCCCTCAAATGTAGCAGATTGCACCGGGGAAGCCCAGCTTTCCTTAAAAAGTTGGAGACTTTGGTTGGTTCAGGCATGTACCCTGGCAGCAGTGTCAGTTCTGACACAAGCGAAGCATCCAGCTGTACTATAAGCTATACCCTCGAGCCACTACTGAGTTACATTAATGAGCAATCATTAGTGGATTTTTTCATGACAACATAACATGTCTTTTACTTCCTTTTTATTTTGTTCATCTCGTGCATGCAACATATAATTTTCATGTGCAAGAAAATATAATGCTTTTTCCATGATGGCCTTATTATCATAAAAGAGATGTTGTCATTCACTCTTCCTGTGCCCCCCATCTTGTCTCAATGACAAAGATGTAACGCAGGTGTCACTTTCACATCCAATTTGAAACTGACCATCACGGCAGTCTTAAATCTCTTTGAATGTCCATTTCCCATGAGTGTCATAAGGAAACGATCGCCTTGGGATGTTTGGCTTTTGCAGTGCCATATATGTTTAGGATCCCAACAAAAGCCAGTGTCACCCAGTGATTCGCTCTTACTTTGTATCTTATTCATTCTCACTTGTTTGTCACTCAAATGTGACCCAAAAGATGGATCAGCTATTATCGCAAACGAAACGAAATTAATGGGGAGGTTTTTATATATTGTTGTTGGCAACAAACGCCACGGATTTATCGATCTTTAATTCACTTTTCAAAGTTGTAATTTTAATGTTTGGTCACGTTCTGTGTTGTGAATCGATAATGTAAGTATCTTGGCGAGGGAAGTGCAGCTGCATACCTTTCAATGGTCTGCTGCTTATTATGTGGTCAATTTCAATGTGTGTCTTTCACACTATTGTCCACTCTTCACATACCGTCAGTCATTTCCCCTTCAAGATCCCGGATGAAGATAAAAAGTACCTATATAGATGGGAATATCTGACCACTTGGTCCCTTTTCCTTCCCTCCAAGACCCAACAAGGGAATCGCCCCATTTTCTCCAAACGAAAACATTTGAATAGGAATCAATTTCTAACAGAACTTCCCTTGATGGTGTTTATTGAATGTACACGGTGGAAGAATAGGGTGTGTGGTGAGGTTTGTGGCTAGGGAGGCAGCCTTTATTCCATGTCAGCACGAGAAATGGGACTTTGGGTGCTCAGTTTGGTCTTACAATGGCGCAGATGCGGGTGCAGATAGTGGTCCTCCCCAGTGCATTTCTCCCATTTATCGGGCACCGTTCACGCGCCTCTGGTCAGGCGAATCAGCGGCGATTCGGACACTGAGATACCGAAGGGATTTGCATCAAAGTCCCGGCGGACCAAGGGGGATCAGATCAGCGTACGGACACCGACGCTGTGCCTGGCTACAGGCAATAGAGTCCCGGTCAGAATGTTCTCTCCCTGGAGTGTTCCTAGAGCTTGACATAACCAGAACCTGCACTCCCCCAGCCCCTCCCGAGAATCAGCTTGTCAGTATCAGCAACTGGCTTGATCAAGGCCCCTTAGTCCAAACGTGCACATTGGACCATAACAATGGCTGCCCTAGGTTTATTTCGGGGGGTTTCAGATAAGGGTCTGTCTGGTCCGGCCGTCATCACCCTGTCCTGGGGCAGAGACAACTATTCCCTCCCCCCAACAGAGATGATCCCGGCGTGACTAACAGCCACGACACGTCTCAATCTTGTCACCGGTAATCACCCAGAGGAAGGCCAAATCCTCTCACGAGTTTCTGTGATTTCCAACAGACAAAAAAAAGTGCACAGATTTTGAACGTCAAGAAATGTGATTACCAAAATGCAGTTGCAATCAGCAAGTTCACTCCCTAAAGAGCCTTTCTCCGGAGTTTATCCTAACAGGGGAAAAGACGCACTTTTGAGACATTAAAATTTATGCTCCCAATTAAAACAAATTTGAGAACTTATGATCGATGTGAAGTCAACTCTGATAAAATCTCAAAATTCGTTATTTGCCCAAAGTGACGCAAATTGAATAATCAATAGTGTAAGTTTCTCCAATTAAGCCCAGGTTTTGCAGGTTGAAATCAACATCAGTGAAATCTACTCCTTGCTATTTGTTCTTTCCAAGCAATCAGTACAAATCACAAAAGCTAAAGCCACTAATTAATTATTCCAAGAATAATTCCTCCTGCTGTTTTTTGTGGCTGTGATTCACCAACAATGGGCCCAGCACCACATTTGGAGAATTCTGGAGGGATGGCGCTTTCTTTAAATAACTCATCGATAACTTAATTAGAGCTTAATTCAAAATAATTACCACCAAATCAAGAGGATCTGCCAGAGAAATAACTACCTGCGGCTGGGATAGCCAGCCCCAGGATAACCTCTGACCTTTTTTATTCTTAACTCATACCTACTTGTCAAAACTGAGGAGGATCTGATATTTCAGAACATGAAATTCTCTGTCATAGTTTGTAGAGTGATAAATCATAGGATAACAAGGCAAAAATCAGGGCATCATTTGTGGAAACACTATTGGTTCAAATTACCATGATTTATTAACTTCTTATTGCTGCCCGGTCCACACCATTATATGGCCGTTAATCTTTACTCTTTGATTCTATAAATAGATTCACATATATCTACTCACTCATCATTCATTTTTAATTTGTCCCGTACATTTTAGAAATAGATTTATATAATTTGTACGCATCATTTGAACGAAGTGGACTATTTTTTTCGCATTCGTTGTTATAAAAAAGACAAAATAAGATTTAAAAGTAGGTTAAATTGGAAGTAAAGGAAGCTGTCATTTTGGGGTGAAAGGTGAGGGTTTTTTCCAAGCACCCCTTGTTGTGAGCAAGGCAGGAGGTGAGGCTCCATGTGACCTGGAGTTCAGAGCCCTCTGAGCAGGCTACCCTACCCCTCCCTTCTCGGGTACGCCGGAATACCCTACCCCCGCCCAGACTGCTGCTGTGGGGTTGGGTGTATCAGGCCGAATATAAAAATTGAATCCAGAGGGAAGATGGGAGGGAAGGAAGCGAAGGTCTGCATGGGGAGAATCTCTCCCAGGCGCAGCGTGAAATGTACATGGTGCTGATTTCTCCCCCTCTGTCCCATCAATCAAGCCTCTGACAGCTTGTCAGTTTTTGTCATTCAATTCAACAGTTGGAGGTTTGCAGTCAGCCTCGCAAGTCATACTGTCTTTGCTTCATTATTACTGTTTAACCTACCAAAGTAGGTCTCACTAAATCGGCCATCATCAAATTTGCACTTTTGAACCTTTCCAAATTTTATCTATTTCAAAAAAAGTTTGTTTTCGATATTTTGTTTGTCAGTAGATGACAAAAAGCATGTATTTCCATCCTTTGTACGTTAAAAAATAGTGTAAGATAGCGCCATGTGCACATGTTTATCACGTAAACTTTCCCCGGGGAAGCATGCTAGGGGCCCATGGTGAGAGGAAGCTTGAATTTGGCAGAGAAAACGAAACCCAAGTAGACGACTTGCGTCGCGAAGTCTCCCCCAATAATCTCAGCCAGAAGGAAGGTATCTAAACTGCTAGATTGGGACTGAAATATACATGTGAATCATACAAAAGGCCACAACTTAATGCAACTTCTAAAGAAATACTATAAGGTCACACATAGGCCAGTTTAATTTCGTTAGATTCCAACTTTTTTTTTGTTGCCTCAAGTAAACAAAACAGGAAAAGTTTTAATTCAACTGTCAATCGAATTGTTTGATATTAATGCTATGCTGTCTAATTATATCACAACCAAACGAAATAAGTTTATTTTACCACGATTTCTATTGCATTTTATTTACTGATCATTCACAATCAAAGTGCTGATTCAAAAGTGATTGACATTGATTGACATTAGTAAACAACAAGTTGAAATATTCTGAGTATTGTTGGCAAATGCTCCTTACAAAGTTTAGACCACCGTTGAGTATTTGACTGACAAGGAATGAAGTTGGAATGAAAGGAAAATTAACACATGTTCATTTCCAAGTGTTTGGCGTTGGTTTTCCTTCGTCAAATCGACCTGACCGGCAGTTCTCAACCTGTTTCTGGCCCCTCAAAAAAAGCAAGTGCCTAAGATAAGACCCTTTTGCTGTGATGACAGGCCCTTGTCAATGTCTTCCTGACTTGCATCGCCCTTGTTTGCAGGAAGAACTCCCTCTGTTGTCAGCAGATCATACAAAGTGCCAGCAACCTCCTATTCACCCTTGAAATTTCACATCATTGCTTAATAATTGAAAACACCTATTTAGCACTGTCTAAGAATTTGAAGGTTTTGCATATTCGCCCCAAGCCTCTGATTTTTTTTCGTTTACACCGTAGAATCTGCTAGATCTTTTGTTGAAGTGTCTATATATTCATGACTTCAGAACCTGGCCTAAACCCGTTTCAAAAGGCGGTCTTAATAGCGTTTGTAATATTTGTGTGCGATGTCTTTGCCTGTTGTTGGTTGGTCGACAAGCATTCTGAACCATGGGTCACATATAGACCAATAGTGAATACGTCCGTGTCAATCATTTATAATGAAATTCGGGAGTCACCATATTTCTGCAAACAGTTTTGCTGGGTTAAGGATGGAGAGGGGTTGCCAGGCTTAAGCTAGGTCATGACCCTTTCTTTTACCCTCCCCCCACCTCATCCTATCAGAGCCTCATCCCTGCCCTTATTCCCCCCCCCCCCATACAACCACTCTATTGATTTTTCCTTGAGCCTCTTCGTTCTTGCTTCTTCTCATTTCTTTCAATGAATTTCTACGTGCCACGCAGCACATGAGATGAAATTTTCCAGTCGGCTGGACTGTGCACAATACGTCCAGTGGCGATTCGCTCATGTCCAGACCTGGCTTAATTAGGGTATCCACTATGCGACTCCCACATTGCCTGACTATTTCATTCACACACTCCGCTATCCTGGTGTGTAAGCCCCATATTGAGCATGAATCCATTCATTTATACCACCATAGTTTGACAGATCCACATGTCTGTAGTCTGTTTGTGAGTAAACCTCTTTTTTACCTGAAATAATGTTGTTGGTGCTTTTTGACCAATACGTGAGGGGCATAGTACGTGTCAGCCAGGAGATGCTCTATAAAGGAATATAACAGCACTTAACTGGTGAGAATTATGAATCTTCTTTTATGTATTTATTGCCTGATGAGAATAAAACCAAAAAGAAATGGTTAATAGAGGACAAGTGTATATACCATATATATTCAGTAATTATTTAAAAACGGGAAGGTCACAAGGCTATAATTAGTACACAATGTCAGTGCTTTCTCTGACTTTGCTCAAGTATGTATTACATAATGTTTCTGGAGTTAATATATGTTACAGAGCGGTCAACATACACATTACTGAGGGCCAACATTACACAACTGTTGCCTCAATGTCACATGTTTAAAAAACTGTTCCAGGCAGAGTGTATCTTCACCCTTTTTATCCATTATGATCCACTGGCATAGTGCATATTCCATTAAAGGTCCATAACCTGTTTTCATATTGGTAGACAGGCATTGAAAGGCTTAGTCGAGATAAATGGGTGTGTGACATGACATGGAGTCCTGTGGAAAGAAACACCTTGTTCGGTTCAGTCTGATATGCAGCACGTTGATGTATTTGATTTTGAAGGCAATCGAGTCAGGGTGGTTGTGTAAGATATCCATACATCAAGCCTGTCTGCTGGCACTCTCCAGATACACTAGTTCCATAAGTGTGTGCTGAGCAGTAGCACAGGGGGGATCACTCAGAGGGCTTGATCCTAAAAGCTGCGACAAGACGATACTACACCATGTAATGGCTTACACTGTGTTACAGCACCCAGACTTGTTCACTCTCTGAGGCAGAAAATCGCAGGCACAAAATTACCACACAAGATGAATCTGCATTTTGAGTCACTTCATTTGTAGTACATTTATCTGTGATCAATCATCCTCTTGATGTCTTTCCTGGGCTTCTTGCAGCCTCTCCCATGGTGGACTTGCTTGGTCTTACACAAGGTTAGCAAGCCACAGGAACAAGCTGTAACAGAGCTGATTTGTAGCAAATTGTACACCAGTGACGGTGATGAGACTTTTGCAATGTGTTTTGTGAGCATCTCTGAGATGCTATTTCAACCATGATGGATGTGTAAATTTAACCTTGGTTGTGGCTTTCTCACCTCCTTCTCTCTGCCTCTCCATACAGCACTTTGGGGTCAGCCCACCTACAACATACAGAGCAAACCACAGTATCAGTAATATAAAATACCTTTTTACAAAACATCTACATTGACTTACTGATGAAGACAGAAGTCATCTCAAGCAAATTTAATACATCTAAAATCATCTCAGTTCATCTTGATAGAATTCCCACAACAAAAGCTGAGATCAAAGGTATAGGAGATAGGATCAAAACAACTATTGCAGATCTGTGAAGAGTGTATCACCTTTGCTACCGCAACAAACTCAATTATTTACAAATGACATTTTAAAAATTGATAGGCTGTAAGCTAAACTGACACCCAGTATTACACGGGACTGACAGGTGAGAGCACATTAACTTGCAATCAACTAATGAATGTGTGTAATATGTTTTATGCATATGTCACAAATTGCCCTAGGTTAAGGCACCTAACACTATTTTGCACTCTGACAACTGGAGGGGTTAACAGAGTTATAAAAACACAGGTTATGTTTGCAGGGTTGAGTTTATCACAAACAGGAGGGACATGCTGGGGCTGGGATGTCACTCTGCCAATAATGGGGGGCCTGCCAGCTCATCAATCATTTTGCCCCAATTATATCTCCCTGCTATGAATATTGCATACAATCGTGTGCTATATACTAGCCCTACATTTCTTTCATGAAATGAAACACCAACAATGCCAATTTCTGCTTATTTCCGATCTCATTATAGTGTTAATTATAATGAAGAAAACTCCACAAAACTTTCATGCAAGTTTGGCAGGCCGCTGATTTGTTGTAATGAAATCTGTCAACACAACCAAAAGATTGTAAAATGAGAAATCTCATGACACCACAAACGAAATGTTTCTTGCTAAACACATGAAATATACATTACTTCTTCCACAAATCTCGATTTGTAAAACAACATTTTGTGGCCAAATGCCAACACAAAATCAATGAAGGGTGTGATGTTAGTTTAATATAAAACTGAATGAAACATAACAGGATTCAGATGATATATTCGAACAATAAGGCATTTTTACCCATCTTTTTTCATCAAATAAAAATCTTGGAGTGAGTTGAAAAAACCTTTCTATACTTAGTGCCAATGGGGGAAGGATATAGGTCATTATGTACAGAAAACTGCAGGTGACCTATAACTTGAAGGTTAGAGTCAGGAAACAGTGAAGCTTATACAAAGTTTAGAGGCCACTTGATCTCAAATCCGTGTCAGTTCCCATGGCATATAATCCTCCTAATCCATGCTATGATAGACTCCAGGGCACAGCATGATTTTATTTTTGAAATTTGATTGGGGTGAGAAGGGTGGAGGGGGTAAGGGTAAGGCCTTCATTCGATATTAGTTCCGCTAAGCGTGAAGACGTCAAGGCAGAATTGCCACAGATTTCAGGATATCAGAGAAACAGCAAACAGACAGAGCAGCCAGGGGAGAATTTCAAAAATCTCCCTCTCAGTGGGCCTTCCTGCCATCCACTGGTTGTCTCATTTCATGCTCTGATGTGCACAGTTTTCTCCTGCGTGTATCTACCAACATGTCAATCCTCTCCCGAGATGATGCTCAAGTCAACGTGAAGGCAACTACTGACCTATTTCTCCCCTGCTGAGGGGGACCTACCCACATCTAATCTGTGCCCTTTTGTAAACTTCAACACAGCGAATTCCCTTATGATTGTGCTCAGGTATGTTAATTGGGTCAGATATAGATAATACATAGCATCTTAGTAAAGCAACCATGTGCGCATTGGCACAAAATAGTAAATTCTCAAACATGAAAGTATAGACCTATAACTCCAGATGTATCCGTAGTAGGTCCCATATTATTACTCATTTAGAAATGATAAAATGTACGATTTTGATTAAAATGTTTTTTGAACTTTACATTCATTATCACGTCTGCAATGTATATGGAATTTTCAGGTTTTACTCATCATTCTGGTTAGAAATTTATGTTATTGTCAAGTCGATATACATATATTGCTCCCGATGTTAGTCTCAGCCTAGAACTTCCGGTTTTGGAATCTCGCGTTGGTTTTGTATTCATCCAATAAAAGTAATTTGTTTTTTTAAATCCCATTTCATCCAGAAACCAGATATTGATGGTATTCAAACATAAACGCAACAAAAAATCGATTACATGTATTTTTTAGAACATTTCGTTGGTTTGATTTTAAATTAAACTACAATCGTGGCTGTCCAAAAAAGCCTATTTCGTAAGCATGCATAGTTATCAAGCAGTATATTTATCGACAGATCTACAGATTTATATTTACATTTCGATGTGCAGACAGTGTGGGACATGCTGGCATTTATCCTGCAATTTATTGACATATGTAGGCAGGAGACAGCATACAATATAAACATGAGGCTCCCATTTATGCGGGCACGTCTCTGCGACAGATGGACTGCTATGCTCATTTCATGGGTCTGGATGTGTCATGCATTTGCATGTTGATTCCTGGAGACTGATGTTGATTTGGGGATCGTGGTCCTGCAACAGAGTTAGTCATTTGAGCCAGAATAACAGACCCCCTGGCTCCAGAAGACTGCAGTGATGCCCTTCACAGCCAAATGAATGAAGACGTACAATGTCATCTCCTTGCATAACTTTCAAGTGTTTGCTAGCTCTCTTTGATATCGAGTGGATTTCGATTGCAGCTACTTTGGACCTCAAGGCGTCTAGGACTCAACCAGAGGTCCTTAACAAGCTCTGAAAGTACTTGTGGTAAGGTATCGTAATTCAAGAATAGAAATCAATACCACACACTCATCTCTGACTAGATACAAACTATAGAATCACAACCACACAGCCCCTTTAACGATATTATAACGCATAATTGAGTGATACATCTGCAAATGCGTGATTCTCAACATAGAGGTTTTTTTACATCCCCATCATGACATTGGGATGTGTGTAAAACAATGTAACCCAGTTTTGAGGATACGTGTTGTCATGCGATACTCTGCCATTGCTATGCATGCAGCTATCTTGAGCAGGTGTGAATAACACTTGTTTTTGCTATTCACTGTCACCCTAATCAATTGAAGCCTATATGCCATTAATCATAATATGACCAACTTTTTATTATCTGTAATTCCACACATCATTGATTTTATGCAAGTATATCATCTGTAAAACTTATATTTAGATTATGTAGTGTTTTTGGTCAAACTAATAGAAAAAGGATGTATAAATCGTGAATACATGCTTCATTTATTAGAAGTCTCATTGTCTAATCTATTGATATGTTGTAATAGCAGATGTAACACCATTTATTGCGATATCAACATGACATTGGCATTTTCAATGTTTAGTAAATGTTGCTCATAGTTGAGAGTTTATGTCCAGGAGACCTTTCATCTAAACTTAAAGGAGTACAAAAGGGCTTTTAGGTGCTTTACTTTGTAAGATATGCGATAGACCTGTGCTCTATGTGATACAGAGATAGCAATTTATTATTGCATAATCGAACTAAGAGACAGAGCTATTATTGTACACCCTGCAGAGCTATTTGTTACCTTGCCAAAGTGGGAAGATTTATGGCATGTGGTTGTAAATACCAACAGCCTTGGTGCCATAAAATGCACTCAGTTGCTCGTTGCAACACTTAATACTGCAGAGCATATTTGATTTCTGTTTAAACCTGTCCATT
Organism: Amphiduros pacificus; assembly: GCA_949316495.1. Taxonomy (NCBI): domain Eukaryota; kingdom Metazoa; phylum Annelida; class Polychaeta; order Phyllodocida; family Hesionidae; genus Amphiduros; species Amphiduros pacificus. The sequence continues at coordinate 35,822,593 of OX439002.1, forward strand.
TAGCAAGAGTGCATTTATTAATATTTTATTGGAACTGTTATTTCCAACACATTATTTTGCTGAGGATATTTCTGTATAGAAACAAGGTCTGGGTGGGTAATTACTACACATTACCTGTTGTGGGTTGAGGATGCTAACTATGACACATCCCTGCCCTCAAATGACTATGCAATAGGGGTAGATGTGTCCTCTGATACGGGTGTCCAATTTACTCCACTAACAATAATCACCACTTATGACACATTTATGGCCTTGCAGTCCACAGCTTTGATTGTGCTCGATTTGAACCATCCTTTATGTTCTCACATCCTTTATTCTTGTTTCTACTTTAGCGCCTGGGACTTAGAATGATGTAACAGCAATTTATAGATTGTCTTTGATTTCGTGTGACATATATATCAATGCAATAAAATGCAAGTATGTTATGAAAGGCACATGCAATCAGTAAAACACATTGGTATTGTGCATAATTTGGATTGCAAGTATAACTGAGCATTATTCTCTTCAGAAGAAGTATTTGGTAACATTTCTGAAGGGTGATTATACATTTCAACAACCCATTTTTAAAGTAAATATAATTATTAATGACAGAATTTATAGGGAACTATACTTTTAGTGGCAGATGCCAACGAGGGTTCTATGACAGATGTTGAGGTTTCACTAGAATATACCTTCACCCAGTTTGCACTTATAACATGCAAATGACAGCATTTAATGCTGGGTTAGCATCCCAACCACACCATGTGACAGGGGTTGAGATACCTTTACAATACAAACAATGCTTAGGAGATGTGCATTTCACATGAATGGACAGCAGGAATTAGCATCTATGTGGTCTGACCTTCATCACAAAGCCCATCTAATTCACTGTGTACCTCCCTAAGAACTCACATTTGGCCAGCTATTTCTAGCTCCTTTGAGAGTGTTTGAAATCGCCATTTGATCAATCATTCAAATAATTTTATATTAGATTTAATTGTATTGGAAACTGAGAGACCCTGGCGATCACCTAATCATTGCATTTCAATACAAATATGATTAGACCATTCAGGGCATGATGGATGACCAGTCTTACTCATCTGTCACAATTTCAGACTAACCATTGATATTTACTCGTTTATGTGGACCCCTTTATTCACTGTGACCACCAATTCGTTATTCATAGGGCGCATCATATTATAACGTTGCTACTCTTACGGACAGTACTGATTTATTTACTACAAATTTAATATTTACATTTGGTTATTTAATCTCCTTGTGTGATATAACCTTTGATCTGTTTCCATTTAAACATATGTGGTACATTAGAATTCTTTATTTTATTTCTATACTGATATAAATTGTAAAATATTTTTTGTAAATATTTAGGATACCAGGATTTTGCCTATCAAAGTTTTATAATATTTATTAGTCTTATTATAAGGAAAAACAGTAAGTATGAAGGAAAGATAGAAATAATGGTGTATCTTCTTACGAGACCCTTCACACTGCTTACAAGTGTAGCACAATGTGAGGACTATTTACATTGAGAGGGCTACATCATATATTATATTTACACAATCATATAAGATATTACATGGTGTGGGGGAAAAGGGTAGTATTCATGTACTAGAAGTCCAGTTGTTGAGGAGGGGTGGATGTGACCTGTGTTAGGTGTCACTGTTAGAGCGAACTGTGACACTCCAATGATAGAGTGCACCATCACGTCAATACTTCCACTACTGCATTCTACTTTCACAAAACTGACAACATCACCATGTTGATTTCCACTAGATTTCATGAGTGCACAAAGCAGCGAAGGGCCGGATTTCCATTAGCAATATTATAACAGGGAGATGGAGGCTTCAATTAGACATTCCGCCCGTTTTATGTAGCAATTCGGCCTGATATCGATCCGCCCAGATTGGCCAACCTTTCTGGCGTGTCAATTCAGCCAGCAAGGTTACTAGGTCACCAGTGAGCTTTTGAACGAAATATCTGGTAATGGAATACAGTGTTAACATTTTTATAGGATAAACTCGTATGTCAGTACTTACATTAGTCCTGGAGTAACTCAGTAATTTCCTGAGATTTCTGAAAATCAATGTTTAATTGACAACACATACGTACTCCATGACCTTTCTAAATCCAATATGGCCGCCAAATCACCAAAATGGCCTCCACGTAAACAAACCTGATTGAAGCGTACTATGTTGGAGAAATTATTGCAGAAACGGTTACAATTGTATCATAAATTGTGGCATTATATTTGGCACAACCATATGTACTATTAACATCTACAAATACTACTAAGATAGGAAAAAATCGATTGATTTATATACATCATCTTTATGGAAACTCCCAAATTCTTTCACACAAAAAAAATAAAGTGGTAAAACAAACTTGTGGTGACGATTGATACATGTCTCAAGTTCTCCACTCTGAGGAATAATTCTGAGCCTAGAAACGTAGACTGCTCTATGTTAAAGATTTCATATTTTTCTTGGTAGTATTACACTTTTATATCTGAAACATATATGCACGTGTATGACAAAGATATCATTTGAAGGAACGTCTAATGGTTTATATTCGAATGAGGAGATGAAGTACCAAAAATAATATTTAGAAGTATCATACTTAAGAAAACAAACTTCCCAATTCAACACAAGATTGATAATGTGACAGACAGTGACACAATGAGACCGAGTATATAGCCACCTCTTCGCCACAAGACATGTAAAATCACACAGTCAGACACAGGTCATGACAAGTTTGGTTAGAAAATCTATAATCTACTTCAGTGGAGACTTGAATTTGCCTCTTAAAAAGAGATGGCATCTTGCAGATTTCAATATGCCTGTCTCGTTGTGATTGTTCAAACCAGCAATTTTGTAGCCACTAATATTTTAGTGGATAGCTCAGCCTGGCAGGCCCAGACAGCAGGCTGGGAGATGGTTTTTGGGGCTTTAAAATGATCAAAATTGGCCTAGGAGATCAGAAACCTACATACCTTAAGGGTGCCCATGAAGTGTTGGTACAGTGGAGACGAAAAACCATGTCGATTTGGAGAAAGGATGCAATGTACACAAGAAAATGTACATGAAACCAACAAAGGCAGACAGACCAGGAGTAGGATCGTGTTGCCTCCACGTTGGGCAATGTAATTTTAGCGTTCTTGGGCGCCAGGCCTCCCTAACTTCGTGCTTGGATTTTTTATAATGTTTTTTTATTGATTGCCGAGAGGGCCAGGAGGTCTAGCAGTTTGCTGCGCATGTTCTCCCAGCCAAAGGGAAGATTTAAAAAATCTCTTCACATGAAGACATGCGGAAGATGAATCACTTTCCCATATTTTAGCAATGCATATCAATAGGGGTACACGGGCCCAGCATACTGACGTGTTAACATACATATCACGTCCGCTAGAGCAAATATTATACACAGGTTTGCCATAGTTTGGCCTAACACTGGCTTGTCTGCCTTGACCTGGCTTTTGTGAAGGTCGGGACCCTGACTGCTTCCTAATGCCTTGAAATATCGCCCACTGCTCGGCATTGTACACAGGGTGTTCATAATGTTCGCTCTCTAGTTAAAAAAATCTCAAAGTATATTTTAGAGATAGAAATATGGAAGATGTATTTTTGAATATTTTGAACGCATGGATCGCGAGGTTGGAGTGTTTGTAATGCAATTCAACGTATCAGACAATTACTGAACTGAACAAAATAAGATTTAATTAGTAAGAAATTATCATCTTTAACCCATAAAATATATCAAAAATAAATTGACCATCAAAACACAGAATTGGACGGTTCTTTTCTGGACATGAGATATGAAGGTTTAAAGATGTTGGCGATAAAATGGTTAGTAGTTTGTTTTTGGTCATCAATCATGGCGTCCCTCGCCCGGACACTGGTCATTGGTTTGAAACGAAACTTCACCATTATTGGTAGGAATGTAGTATTTTATGTTCATGAATGTCAGGTTATCGTATTATCCATTTACTGGTCATTATTTAAAATATCTAGGTGAATTTTTAAATGTTATATCGAGTAGTTTTCCATCGTCAGTGTCATTCTGTACATCCTGGGCCTTGACCTGCTTTTGTGACCCATTTAAATATAAGACCAATCGAAATATACGAAATATCGGATTTCTACCTATTATATGTTGCATCTTCGTGACATCAAATATAAAAAGAATTAAAATTTTACATAATTATTTGAAAAAAAAAACTCTTACTGTTGTTTCAAAGAAGGATAAAAAAAATACAGTAATCATCACGATAAATAAAGGATGAATTGACATATTTTCTCCTTTTGGAAGATAATATGGAGATATCTTCATGGAAACGCAGTGCATATAAAAACAATGAAGTAACCAATTTTCCCATTTTGGATGATAATATCCAGATATCTTATGGAAACTCTGTGCAGGTTGAGATTGAGTTGTCAATTTCTGGTGAAGCCCTCTGGGACAATGATAAGCATTCCCGTGTGAGTTCTGGTCAGTGTGGTCATTATCATAAGTAATCACATTAGTGGCTGTGATTTCATCAGCAAGTGCTGACCACCCTTCTCCTGTGCAACAATGGAAGGCAATATCTCCATGAAGTATACACGAATGACAAATGGGCAAATAACACTAGTTCTAATGTTTCCATTCTAGGGAAGGATAGCAATTGTGTGCACCTTTCCAGAGAAAAGGTCTTAGTGACCTTCTGATTTGAGGTCGTTCGCATCCTCAGCTGCATTGATATCCAGGGCCTTTGAAATGGGGCAAGAAATGAGCAAACATCAGCTCTTTGGGGCCAATTGCATGTTTTGTCAGAGCAAAACCAATGTCTTTGGCCCAACTTCCATTTTCCCAATACATGATATCATGCTGAATTAAACGTCAACATAAAAGAAGAAAAACTTGTTTTGGGAATATTTCATTAGTGGTCCTCGTGTGGCAAAGATTACATGGACATGTCACATAACTAAAAACGAAGCTCTGTAGTTTTAATCAAATCCTTGGCTCGCTTGCTTTGCAGCAATTGGTCCACGTATTTCGGTTGACATGAAAGCACGAATGTAGACATCTGAAGGGAGCATGAAAGGCTTGTCCCAGAACATTGGGCACAGGGTGGGCCAAGCAATCACTTACTGCACAGGTTCTGCAGCAGACTCAGCTGATCACCGCTTCTTTTGAAGCACAAAATGTAATTGTTAATATGCGTTTAATTATTGGATGGGTTGCTTCAGTTGTTGATTATTCAGCCCATGCTAAGCTGGGCTGTAATTGGGTTTGCAGGCAGAGTTTAAAGATTGGATTAGGGGCTGTCAGATCTCATTAAATAAGAAAGGCATGAGTGAGAGCAGTGTGTGGATATATTCTCCTTTACTGTCAGTCAAGTTCCATATACAATCACAATATGGATTCACGATGATTAAACAGAATAATTTATCCCTGCCTAGCCATGATTTCATCTTGGTTGACATGACCTAACCCTTCCCCGCCATATGTCTTTATCTCTTTCCAAATTACATAAAATATCCTTGCAAGTAACATCAAATAAATACTCAATATAAATGTACATTTATATAGGTCTTGTATCAGAAAATGTACACTTGTGAAATGACTAATTGTTTCTGTTGTACAGAAGTCACCAATGTAAGTGATCTATATTTCATTTTACAGAATTACAAATATAATCAAAATCACAAAAGGTACAGGGTGTTTATTAAACTAAAAAACGAAACTATGAGTGATAATGGGTGGTTATGAGTACACACAATAATGCTCCACGCAGGAAGTGGGTACTGGTGGATTTGTCCACATGGGGTCGCCACGGTCGACCAGTCTCGTTGTCAATTGGCATTGCTTTGCCAATGAATCATGTCTGTATTTCCCCCATATTGGATTAGCAGAAGCGTGATCACCACAAGCGGCGCTCTCTCAGTATTATGACGAATTCAATTATTGAATTGTTTTGCATGGGCATCGGCACATGTTATGGTTTTGAGGTTGCAATAGCCCAGGAATCGCCTTAACCTTTTAAACCAATTATAAATAAAGTAAATAGCCTTGCATTTGTATTGATTTTTTAATCAGTAGGAATTCTGCCATTTGTTTGAATCTAAAATAAAATCCAGACGGCTGGTAATGTTAACAAACACAGGTCTAAAATGAAGATGAAAATCAGCATAAATTTGCATGTATTATAGTGTGTATGAAAATGTGTGGAAAAACTCTTGTTGGTTAAGTTACACCAGTTAGAAGAATGTGAATGACAGAAATAATCAAATTAATAATTCTAATCTAAAACGTCTTTTGCATTCTAACAATGATAGACAAACTATAAATTGTAAAACTATACATTACTTGAATTTAGTAATAACAAAAAATATACATGTTCATTTCTGGATACTATTATATTTAGTATGAACACACACACGAATATATATATATATATATATATATATATATATATATATATATATATATATATATATATATATATATATATATATATATATATTGTTGGTAGGTGTGTGTATATATATATATTTTAAAGGTGTAAGAAGTGTATACTTCACAAGGAAGTGTTATGTCCCACAGTCTAACTGAACAGCACAAAAGAACCCATAATTTGAGCACCTGATCTGATATTTACAGGAAAAGGTTCACCATAGCGTTGGTTCTTAACAATACAAACATAGGTCAGGTTAATTTGGTACACTTTAATTAAAATGATTTCAAGTGTAAGGTGTAATTGAACTTTAGGGGTATTTCTGTATTTCTAATTGAATATTTATCATAAAGTCAATCAGATTGTTAGCACTTCCAACGTTTGTGGTCGGTGAAAAACTTAGAGAACATAGTGTAAAAAGAATAATTACTTTTTTTTCTCCATAAAGACGCATGTCTTTCTCAATAATTAGCTGGTGGATGATATATAAAAAGCCTTTGGTGGCCCCAAAAGGTTGTGTTTACAGAACCTTTCTGTGATATTTGTGACCTCTCTGCAGGCTTTGAGTTGTAGTTTTGCATTCAACTTCAGAGAAAGCTTGGGAGAATGCCAAAAGGTGGGGAGTGCTGTGAAATCACACACCTAGCCAGAAAGCCTTGTTGTTTGCAACTATATCCCCCTGGCCCTGCATGCAGTTCAGTTTGTAGTTCAGGCAACAAAAATTGCACGAGGCACAAAGCATGGGTCATGTACTTTGTTGACCCCTGACTTCTAATTGGCCTCTTCTTCTAGAGTATGGTCTAACCTTCCCTCCAGCATGTGAGCCCCTTGTGTCATTCACAAATCTAATGTTAATATAAACTTATATCTCACTTTTTATCTTCATCACAATTATAATGTGTTTTAGATATATGAACTAAATAACAGTGCACATGTAGGTGTTCATACTCTTGTCAAATATTTTCAATCTTGTCTGTGTTTTATAGATCATAAATGTGTATACATGGTAGGATATATCCAAAAAGGACAACAAAAGTCGTCTGCAGATGTATTTATTTTTTGGTGTATGTCAGCACGTCAGACGCCACGTTTTGTCTGTTATCTGCCTCGTTTGACGAGATCCAAATCCCCGAACGCTGACAATTATGTAATAAGCCTTCTACAGGAAAACTACCTCCACATGATACAACCATTCCGGTATGTTGGCAAGCCTGTGATGTTGGCCGACTTCACACAACATGGCCTTGCTCAATTTTGATTAATTGACCACCAGTCTCGTAATCTGGTCCGAGTCCACTGGGGTTGCATTTCAAATATGAATTTTGTTTGTTGACAAGGATAGACTTTGGAGCCCCCAAAGTAAGCACAATTCTGAGTAACCCCATCACGCGTCTTCTCAATAGGCTTAGTAGGCCCGGCAGCAAACGATCTGGTTAGCAGATCCCATAGGCCCCACCATACAAACATGTGATTAAAACAAGTCCCTACTAGAACTTCAAACCAGATTGGAGACAAATTACTCAGGATATCCCTGGCCGTGCCACGGAGTCAGGTCTCCCACCAAATGAAGCAATAGCTAACATTAGCCCTCCCCCACTTTGTGCCCAGAAAGTCAATAAAAATGTCTTTTCCATCGACTTCTAAATGCTGCGGACTCAAAGGAATGGTTCTCTAGCTCCGAATTAGATCATTGATTATCGCATTTGACCATGGAAACTAAATCAATGGTGGGTTTCTTTTCAGATTTGACACGGACTGGCCCAAGAAAAATAGCCCCCACTGTCCGGCACGTGGTCAATACCGGACAAACTCATTATAAAACCATCTCAAAGGTAATACAATAATGCCTCTACTCTTAAATCCCTTATCCAAGATAATCTCTCAGATTAAGCCAGATCAAGGAAGCATAAAAAGTAGGATTTGTACCAACCTTAGCCTGGGTAAAAGGTAAAATCCAAAATGTACGTTTAGATCCATTGAAATCTATTAGACAACTAAAGGTCTGAGTGTCGTGCTTTACTAGAATTTTACTTGAAATTGAAATCACGTGAAAGCCTATAGATTTTATTGCTTTGTTACTTAATTGCTTTACAATGTATCATGGTATTGGACCAGAACAGCTTTCACTGTAATATATCATTAGCATAGTCTAATGAAGGGTTAATAGCCCCCCTCATAAGGCCCCCTATTGTTATATATACCCTCAGTAAACGTCTGAGGTGAACTTTTACATTATGTACATATATTTACATAACAAGATTGAAATTGAAATCGTGCTATACCGTGCTTACCTAAACTGTGATAAATGGTAACAGAGTATTAAGTGTTTTTTATCCTTGACACCATTGAGTTTCGTTCTGGGCAAGATGTGCTGTTTTTATGTAGAAATACTGGTAGGCAATGGTAGGAGTGAAAAAAAAACATTCCCTGTGGTTCATATCAACATATTTTCTGTTTTACTGATAACATTTGACTTTTGGGAACCATAAATGCTTCCTTGTGACTTCTGGGTTTTATCATTGGAGAGAAATGAAAATAAAGAGTCACCTAAGGTCTGCTCCGTGGCAGAGGTTGCTATAAAAACTTGCCTTCATTGATTGCATCTGTCACCCAGTGTTTTATAAACACGATTTGATTGGCTATAAAAAATGAGGTCTACTTTATCATGCAAACAATAAGAAAAAAACAGATGGGGGCGTGTTTTTATTGCAGAGAGTGTAACTCGGAACAGATATTGCAGAAAAGATAATCTTGTCGAGATCATGTCCTCGGAGGGGCCTGGATTACATTCTTAAATAATCGCCCTTTTCTCTGCTTTCTTGGTCAAGATGAGGTAATTCTTGTTCCATTTGTTTCATTAAACTGCAATTACATCCTTTTCCACCATCATTTATACATTAGCATTAGCCTATCTTCTTTACTTAGCCAAATTTGGCGACTCCATGGAATCAATTACCGCGACCCCTGGTGTGGAGAAAGGATCTTGTTTGGTTTGTGTGAGTTCTCATCATTTGCGCGATCAAGCGTTGTTCTCACACCATTACGAGAAGTGAATGGTCATTTTGGTCACAGCCAGGTTTAAATTGGTTCAACCTTACTCGCTTTCTTTGACTCTGATTGAGACAATGTTGTAAAAAAAGATGAAAGGGCCAGCCAGGAGGATTTACAACTCATCCTCAAAGGTGATTGAAATAGCAGCTATAACAATTAGGATATATTATGAAATCATTAGGATGACAGACATAATCGGTGTGATCATGGCTGCCTTTATGGCCACTTCTCGTGATCTATGCCATCAAATTGCTATTTCATGTTCCATAACAATCTGTTGCTGATCATTGCCTCAAAGTGAATTCCTTCAGTCAATGCACACTCATATATTTGCCAGGCTTTTCTTTTATCCATATTGGGAACTGAATTCCAATATTTGATCAAGAAAGTAACCAATACATCCACAAGTAATAATTAATTCATAAATCTAAAAAAAACACTGCCATTTTTGTTAAACATAATTAATAGCTTATGAATGTGTCTGTGTAAATTGCATATATATGTATATATAAGCAGGGATAGATGAAAAATTATGTTCATATTATTTTATTTGAATATCTAAATATCGATAAGTGTCTATCTAAAATGAAGATGATCAGTTGGTGTGATGTGATCAAATAATGGGCGTGCTCCTCACGAAGCAGAACCCGAATCAGGCAGGTTAGTGGCATATGTTGTATTATGTTAGACCTCTTCCATCCCAAGTGCTCACTAGATAAATGCTTATCTCCACTTAACACATCCCTATCATCATCCTCTGTTTTTTTCAAGGCTGGGGTCGGCCCTCTGTCAGCTGCTATGTGACCCCTGTAATCATTGTGATGACTGGTATGACCGGGTGAGGGCGCTATAAGCGGGGGAAACACAGGGGTGGGAGGGGATTGGTGTGACAGGCAAACTTATGGCAGGTAGAAGTGCCCTCCGCATACTTATCGTGGATTTGTTGGCCTGATTTCAGGGGTGTGTGAGGTGAGGTGGTATCACAATAGGAGGGTAGATGTGGCCCTTGTGCCACCCCTCCCATGCCAGCAACCATGTGGCTGCCTTCTTTTTGCCTTCTCCGCTGCAATCAGAGAGGCGTGCGAATGAAACCTGTCAGAACAGTCGTGCACGAGGCTTGCTTTTCTCATTTCACCGGGGAGGCAATGCAAGGCGATATTTCCTTGGCCGCGGTGAAGGGGAAGGTTGGTACAGCTGGTGGGGGCCGTGATGTTTTGTGTTTAGCCCACAGTCTCAGTGACATGTGGGGTAGCCACAGAATCACAAGGCACAGACACGCACCGGTGTAAGGGGAGCATCCCTCCCTGCAGTACTCCCACCCAAGCCAGACATACCCCTAGGCCTAATGACTTACATTCCTGGTGTGATTGGGTCACTCTGTGGGATCATCTCCTCCTCTCACCCCCCTTTAGTATGTAAAAACTTTGGGAACTGGTCCTGCCATTGCCAACTCGTGTGCTTGACCATTTATACTGTTTGGAATTATGTATATATTTATGCTCATGCAGATCTTTGCAAACACAGCCAAAGAGAAAACTTCCTAACTTGATATACATTGTGCTCAGGTGGTCACTGGGAGAAGATCGAGGCACAAAAACATTACTTCAAAAACTTCTGCGTGCAGGCTGGGTGTATGACTAATAAATGTCCCATTATTCATTGTTGCGTGATTATAATTTAAAGGTCCCTTGAAATCTGCAGGTGGAAGACATACATTTACAGGGCCGAATTCCAGGAAAGGAAATAATGTATTGATTAAATGTACATCAGTGAATTTAATAGAGTGAGATAATAGAGTGAGATAATAGAGTGAGACAAAATATTATTTCATTTCTCTTCTTTTCACAGATAAGATTCTGGGCCACATTTATGGGATATTATACATAAGCTTATCAAATTATAAAGTTTTTAGATTTTTATTTTGTGGTGGAAATGATGTCAGGTTAGGCTAAATGCAAATATTCCCATGCTCTATTAAGATTTTCCAAGCAATCATGCTTTTCAAAAAATCTGTATTTGTAATGGGAGGCACCATGTACCGCCACCAGATTACTTGTATGACCCAGTGGTACGAGGCATACATACTCGATACGAGATCCTTCCAGGGATGAGAGGGGTGGTTAAGTTGTGTTGTTGTGTGAAACAACATGCACCCTACCCCAGCTGTATCCACATTTAGCCTCATTTATGCCTTGCAGTTCAAACAGCTGCTCTAAGTAGATATGCTTTGTTTTTGAAATATGCTCCTACTTTGCCTCACCACCCTGAAATGTGATCAAAGTTTGATAAACATTCTGCATCTTCCTCTTGGTCCATACAAACTTCAGCCCATCTCAGAACTCAACACATGGTTTAGCTATCTACTAGCGGCCATAACAAGCCTTAGCAAAGAAAACTGCTTTTCACATGAGGTTATCAATAGCATCAATATGACTAGTCTCGTTGGTAGCACCAATTCTACAAGCGCATGCTTATGTTGTATTGGTATCATGTCAGCACATATCATAACAATATCGGTGTTCAAAAGAAAATCTTATAATATACTGGTAAGATCAATCTGTCTTGGAACCAAGCAGAGTTGACCTTTTGTAGAAAGGCATGTGTTGTTGTATCTTCTGTCACATAATATTTCTGCCAAGTGAAATAATCCTTCATATCAGTGATAAAAGAAGACTTTTACACAGGGTTGGTGTGGCCATCACTTTCTTTATTACATAAAAAGTACTTTAGTCAAGTATATTCACATTTAAGTGCATATATTCTCATTACTGCGTTTTATATCTCAATTTCAGTTTAAAAAACACCTGGGCGAGGTTGGTTATGATGCTATAAGGAATAAACTAAGCTAATTCAATCGATTGATGATTTGACCTACTGGATTCGTACACAGATCGATATTATTATTTCTGGTAGATTCTCTGTGAAGAGAGTTCAAAGTCTGATTGGCAAGTTCATTTAACCCTTCAGTTGCCATTGCTGTACACAATTCTCTACGTGAACCTTTTATTTCTTATATTTAAGGACAAAATGCTCACTTTGTTTAAGAGAACTACAGGATTTATTAATGATCTTTTCTCGTCATTTATCATTTGCATTAAGAAAATATGGTGAGCAGTAGAAAATAAACAGAGCTTTGATTTAACAGCATGACGGTTAAACATTAGCTGTCATGCAGGGTCTTTGATGGACCTGATGAAACGTGACAACGGTTCGATCCTCTGATCCATTTCGTGGATCGATTTCATATCCACATTGGCCACACAAACAGACCCCCACGCCAAGCTAAGAGATTGCCATTAATAGATTTCTTCAGTGCCCCCACAATAAAAATTGCCCTTCTTTAATGCAGCTGAGCCTTTGTTTAGGCAGCCACCGTGGATGGTCTTTGTTGAAGATAATCAATGTGATATTGTAAATGTGAACTTTTTCTTTCCTGCTCTTTCCTGTTGTTGCTTTTAAGATAAGAAAACACATCTCCATTTCTTTGAAATCAATCTTCATTTTCTGCTCTTGATGCATACGGTTGTAAACATTTGTTAAAACAAATTCCAGAAAAATGATTTAAATCACTTTGCATAGGAAACGCACGGTTTCCATGTTAAAGCATTATATAATGTAATAAAAAACTGACAAGAAATGCTTTCAACATAATGAGGTGTTTGGTAATTAAGCCAATTTGGCTGCCAGTTTGGACGTTGCACTTGTGACGTGTCTCGTGTGCGGAATCATAGCAGTCACATATCAAGAACGCCGCCAATAATGGCACCAGATTATATTGATGATGGAGACTGGTCCAATATCTGCACTTTAATGGCCACTCCTTCTCCCAGACCACTTTTTCTCGCCTCATCACCTTCAGCAGACAACAATGCCAAAGGCTGCTGACCACACAGTGTGCCAGCTTGCATGCCTCCTAGTTTCTCCTGCATTTTTAATGATATTAAGTGGTGTGTGTTGAATATGAAATGAACATGTCAATCCAATACTCAGCTACATGCCATGCTAGAGTGAGCACGCTTCTCTGTCTGAACCATGACCTCTTCTTAACCATGTGGAAACACAAAAACAAACTCACGAATAACTTCACATGACCCCACAGAAAATGTGTTCATTTTCTTGCCTGAACAAAAAACTTGAACCAAATTACTTTGTAAACCTAATGTGACACTTTAAAAATTTACATTCGAATAAGTTATCAGTATTTGTATAAAAAATGATCAATTTCTTGCCAATATAAGCATGAACAAAAACTTGAGCGAAATTACTTTGTAAACTTAAAGTGACACTTCAACATTTACATTTGATTAAGTAATCAATATTTGTCTTTAAATTGTAAATTGTATTTAATAATTAACAATTGAAATAGGTTTTAATTTAATGATATCGCATTTGATTTTTCAAATATTAAATCTTTACAAAGGTATTTAAATGGTGATTTGATTTCATGATATGAACGCAAATTAAAATGTCACTTACAGTTCAAGAAACATGAAGCTTAATATGTCAAAAACAGAATTTAATAAATTGAATTTTTATTACAGAAATATTCAGACATCCGTTTTCACAATACCATTTCTGACAAAGTCATTGTTGTAGTTGGATAGAAAATATGCACAATGGCTTGAATATATTCGTTATTTACATTAAAAGTTGTTATGGTGTTGAAATATAAATATATCACACGAAACGTCACAGAAAAGCAGTAAAGATGAACATTAAATGAATGCAATTTCTGTAAGCAACAATGAATTTAAAATGGTTTACTCTTTGAACGAAAGCTGCGATACGACTGCTTTCAAGTTGCCAAGGAACTTTGTCTGTTGGTTTGAAAATCCTTTCTCTTTGGTTTCCTTTATTGCTACCTGCAAATATAAAAGTAGCAGACGTTTGTTATATCACTCTTGACACTGAACACATGGTGGGTGGTTTTGTTGTGGTGACCTAGATATCCGCCATCTTGTATTAGGTCAAGGGGAAGGTCGTTTGCAGTGGAACCAAAACATAACCCAATCACATGGTGGAGTCGTACAAATACGCAATATCAGAACTATTATTTATGCATATAAGAAATCCAGAATACATTCACATTTCATTTCATGCAGTTAAGTTATGCTTCAGTGCATGAACCATAATATTTCGATTGCGGCTTCTATCAAGCCCACATTCAAAACGTTTGCTTTTTGCCGCGAGGAAATCCAATATGGCGGCGGGGTCATTAATGCCACTCCATGGACAAACTATGAAAGACCAGCTCTCTAATGGCCTTTTATGGCTCTCAATTTCAATAGTTGATTACATCTTACTTTCAATGGAACCTTGGTATAAAATGGACAAGGTAGATCCGGGCTAAATGGCTGATAAACAGGGAGGAATTCCGTTGAATAACTGCCTGGTTTTATTGTTCCCATCCACTCCCGGCACACCTCACAAACTCTATACCTATGGAATCAAACTATCTCTTCATTTGCATTTCTATGACTCTGGAAGTGTCTCTAAAGATGTCAAAATCCGATTGACTGAGCCAATTCTGCCAAATGTGATAATTGTGGTTACAAAAAGGATGCACCCCTCCAACCTGGTAATTTAGTACTTTCTTTGACTTTATATCCCTTTCTTGGATAGTTTTAGAATATTTCCTTTTGTAATGATGTGGGAGACCATTATGACAGCAAGACTGTTAGACCACACCAGAAAGTCCTAATGATATGATTGACAAAGATATTTATTCGTTTAAAATTAAGACATCTGTTTTGTGAGTTTACTCAAACATTCAGATAGATCTCTGTAGTTTTAGGCTACAAGAAACTGAAATGATCTTGAACAGAAACGTTTTATTCCTTCAAAAACAATATAAAATATATTAACTTGACAGTTATGTGAGGCTCTAACTATTTTAAATATCGTCAAGTCTCCTTATATTTGTAAAGAGTATAAACTAATATAAAACCGGATAAATCTAACTACACTTTGCTAGTTTTAGTGAAAGTACCTTTCATTCTGTAAACGAAAGGATCTAATTCTGGCAACATATCAGGTTTATCATTTTTTTTCTAATCACTATCTATTGCTTCTTAGTTTTTGTTTATCTTCTATATCTAAATCATGTGTAACTGCCCTAGCATGAAAATTTACAGAGGGAAATTGACAATGTGTCAACAAGAATCAAATCATACTGTATCATGGCTTAACTTGGATAACTGTAAACGAATTTCATGCATGAAACATGGACTAAATAGTGAATAAATGAATGAAAACCCTCTTGCCATCACACACTATCGTATGGTTAATGTTTTGGTGGAGAGATATGACAGGTAGTCAGAATATAATTAACCCTACATAGTTAACAAGGGTCAGAGAGTGTCATGTTGTGTTGTGTGGATTTGTACCTAATGCCCTGTGAGGGGAGTGGGTGGTTCATACAAAGGTGGTAGTTCAGGCTTATGGGAGGTCACTGCAAAGCCCCACCCCTTCCCTTGTCTTTCCCTCCAGTGGTTCCTCTCGCCCTGGATCTGTCACGAACAACACACACATCTTGCTTCCTTTTGCATGCACACCATCTAATATAATTCTTTTGGCAATGGCCTTTCACATCATAAAGACCTTTCTGCTTTGATACCAAGCTACCGAGAACCATGAATTGACCAGCAATCCTCTGTAGTATTGGATAGCCTTAAGCCAAAATATGACACTCTTGAATCCATCTTGTGATTGGAAATATTACATTACTCATTTGCCTCTTTGAAAGCATATAATTGTTCCTATTATATTCTAATGGACTATCACTGTCTATTGAAATAGTATCGTCTTGGTTTCCATGAAAATATATATGTATTTCCATTTCTATCACCAGAGGGAGTAGGATCGCATGTTTTGCACGTGAAGCCAATTACTGATAGTCATATTGGACTTGGTGTGAGGGCAGGGACCGGTGGTTACTCATTTGGCAAGAAAGGTGCCATTGATTAAAATGTCTCATTAAAGGCCAGTGGCCAGATATTGACACCTACTATAAGCATGCAAATATTAGGCATGATAGGCAGGTTAGCCTTACTATGCCATGGTGGAAATGTGAAGTGATTATTAGACTGCACTCTCAGCACTATCTCCCACACACAGAGCCCTCTGACATCATTGTCCTCCAAGTGTAATCAAGTCACCAGAAGGTCACCTTTGAAACAGAATAACTGTGCCTGTGCATATTACTTCCCATTCTGTTATCATGTGAAAGACGAATGCAGGCTGGTGTATGTGTGTGTGTGTGTGTGTGTGTGTGTGTGTGGGTGAAAGAAAAGAAATATTAATCCATTGAATGAAGATTGCTTCTAGATTAAATGCTTATTCCAGGAAGATTTTCATTCTGTACCCTTAGATTTAATTACTGGAGAAGGATTAAGAAAATGGATACATTCGTGATAAAAAAACTTATCTCAAATAGAATGTAATGAGATGAATTAAATAGCTTGAATCATAAGAGAAATAAGTTCAACACATTAAGTTTAATACATTATCAAAATTGTGCAGCAAAACAAGTCATATTGTCATTGAAAACACATATAATGGGGATGAATTTGTATAATTACCATTCACATATTAAAGAAGAGACATTTAGTGCACATTGCAATATTACACATTGTTATGCAAAAATAGAGAGTAATACAAATGAATGTAGGTATATGCATAACAGATGAGAGAGGTTTGGTGGTTTTATGATACATCTATGGCAATGTATTAGGTATCAGGGTTCTCAGGAAGAAGTGAGAAGTTGTGGTCAGTTTCGTTTTGAAATCGATGATATGTGTGTTTGTACTGGCACTCACCTTGGGGAAGTCACACTCCCATCCTGCCCCGCTTACCTTGTTTTACTTGCAAATTAATCGAACTGAATAAAACGAACCCAATTGAGAAAAGTACAATCCCCGAACAAAGGTCCTTTGAGTCGGTTCTGCTTGCCGAGGGTGGCCAACTGTTATTACAGTGTCCTGGCAGGGGCAATAAAACTCCCAAAATAGGCTAATGTGCCACTTCGCCAATAGGGCTCGTTCTCCGTGATTTATACTACGCCTCATATAATAGCCGCCAATTTCCACCACACACCTTGCTGATGCTATGTTGCTTTTTTTCTTTATAGATCCCCGTAAACATCTTGTGTGGGGGCTGGCTCGTCCATTGGACCATCGGGTCAGCACAGATCACATGACCTCAGCAGGAACCTGATGAGAAAAGTCATATACATTTATTGCTATGATGGCCCGCCCTTGTCAGAACGAAATAAACTTTGGTAATCGAGAGATGCAGAAAGGTTTCTATCAAGAGCAGTCCTACCCTGCTGCAGGATTTTATCAGAACAATAATGCCTATAACTATGAAGGTCCTGGTCAGATGCCTGGTTATGGCCACCCCCAGGACTACAGGGCCTCTTGTATCATGCAGGGGGCTCAGAACATGCAAACAAACTGTGCACCTGTGGACTATAGTCAGGGATACAATAACGCCTGTATGCAGAATATCAGTAACATCCCTGGCTCGGGCCCTCCTCATCCGGGGGTAGGCACGCAGGGCCCGCTCAGTCTCAAGGACCCCGGACCTCCTCACATGGGACAGCAACACCCTGCTCAGGGCACCGAAATCTTCCCGTGGATGAAGGAATCCCGCCAGAATACTAAGCAGAGGCAACAGATCACTCCTACTCCAGGTAAGAACTTATATAAAATATAAAAAAACACACATAATTTCCAAAGACCTCTTTGACCATGTGAACCCTACAGGACTAAACAAACTAGTGAACATGTTGGGAAAGGTTTGGTAAAGTTTATGGCATGTTATATAAGGTTATATCTGCTTAGTGTGCTGATTGAGACATGTCTTCATGGCCCATTAATACACTAATGACACCTGGATTATCAGGTCCCTATTAACATTGCATAACTCAGCCTGCTTCATCAGGTTACACTTGACCTCTTACTGTTATCCACATGGCATAGATGACGACATATTTCTACCTTCTGCGCAAGTAAGTCCCTATCTTCATACTGCTTTTTTTATTCTCAGTGGCTTGGATTGAACAATATTAGTTTTGTAAGTATAATAACTCACAATTGTAAGTGACACACAGTTACCATCAAAGATCATTTATAATTTCAAAACAGCCTAAAAAACTAGTAACAAAAATGAAAGATCTAGAAGTAAGGGAGTCAATCCGAGAAAACAAACCCAGCTATTAATATCTGCTTCTGATTATCAGTTAGCATTCACCATCCATACAAACTCTGCACATTTCCTTTTTCCCTACAATGGTATTTGAAAGCTCCCATTTATCTTGTCCTCTAGGTGTGAATGCAGAGTGGTTCCACAATTTTACACAATAATTTCTTGTGCAATTTTGTGTCAACTCTCGATCCATAATTTTACAATCAAAGCACTGGAATCTACAGATAAACAGACATAAAATCCATTAAAAGTGCTTGGCCCCTTTTAGTGAATTACCAGTAATCTCTGAAAGAGGAAAACTAGGAGCTTACTGTCATAAAATGATCATTTGGAATATCTAATATTTAAAAAGCTCACTGACGTTTATTTCATTTGCAAATGATTTGCTTGTCAAATGTGACACAAGTTGTATGTTTATGGTTGATTCCATTTTGTTGCTTATTTCTCTCTGTGGATGGTGATTGACATCTCTCGCCTGCTAGTTACTCTATGTAATGAATCTCTTTATACAGCAGTGATTACTTTCTGCCTCTGATACTTATCATCTATCATTGCTTAACTACAATTGATCACATTTCCACACAAAATCAAATATCTTTTGTCTCATGAAAGAGTCATGTCAGAGTGAAATAATAAAAATTACGACTGTCTTCTATTTTGTTATCATATACGATCTCACTGTTATCAACTGAAAGCCATAAAAAAGCCTTCAATAATTTATTCTATTAAAGGAAAATTTGATTTCTTTGCGTTTCTGATATTCTTCAGCCATGTTAGATTTTTAATCTAACACCATTTAACAAAATTATCTCACATTGGAAAAGTAGAAATTACAATACTACTTCCATTTATTCATTATACATGTGTTTCATTATCATAAAGTAGAAATCAGGATTCTGCCTCTATGTTTGATTAAAAAGAGATTTTGTCTTTTTCTGAATGGTTTCAATCTTATTGATTCCTTAATTAAAATTGTTTTAATGATCACAATGAAAATGCGCAGTTTTAAGGATAAACTTGCAGCTGCTGAAGTGCGAGGTAGAATGAGCTTAGATTTCACTATTCAGGTGGTGATCTCTTGCCAGGTGTGGACTGGTCATTATACAAGCACTAGACCTGCAGCCAGCATCTCACCCCCCTCTGGGGTATTTGGGTTACCCCTGGGTGTCATTTGTAGAAAAAGGATTCTCTGTGTGCTCCTCCTGCTTGATTTCAGATGCTCATTTCAATGAGTTAGTCTGCTCAGTGTTACGTATATTCTCTTAGTGTGGTGTGCTGTCTGTCGTCTGAATCACAATATGTTTGTTGTAGATCACACAGCCTCCAAAATTTGAATTTTCTGTCAGCAGAGACAAAGCAAATATATGAGCTTTGAAGAAAAAGATAAGAAAAAGAGAAATATATAGAGGTTGGCACTTTGTGTGATTTTTCGGTTATAATTAACATAACAGTTACATGATTTAACAGCTGAGATTGTGGACAAAGAGATTCTAACACTTTCTGTTTCAAATCGGGTCGTACCATATCTGTTATGTAAGAAAGTGTGGTTTTGAACATTCAAATCTTCTCCGATTTCTATGCAGAGTGTAAGCAAGACATTCCTGTCTGACACTCAGGTCTGAGGTACAGATGTGGGTATTTGTGTGCTCTCTGTCTGCACACCTAACACTGTCTCACAAAATGCAGGAAAAACCAACAAAAGCTCCTCTCAAAATACTGGAAGGTCCACAAACATCCCAGGTCTGCCATTTGGAGGTGCAGAAAAGCAAGCCTCTTATATTTATATTACGAAATACCAGGGGACAAGTTCTACACCTCTTCCTAGTCATAAATTCTGCCTGCCGGACATAGACAGCAAACGGCTACAGTTTTATTGCCCTCCAAACGTCCATATTAACAATGCAACCAAATTTGCCGGCCCTCTCAAAATCTCAGCCTTTCTTTGAGGACGTATGGCGTATCCTAGTGAAGGGCCATAAAACCACGGGAGTTGCGTAAAGTCATTGTAAGGTCCTCAGGCGATCATTTCATCTCAAGTTTGGCGGAGCTGCAGCAAATACTTGAAAAACCCCCTATTTAAGAGGTCAGGATGGGACAATTTCCAGATTGTGAATTTCACAGAATATTTGAACCGCAAAGCACTCAGAGTGTACAGTCTTTTTGTACCGTCCTCAGTGGGCATATTTCTTGAGTGCGGCACTAGAGCTACCATTATCGAGGCAATCATTTCCTATATCATAAATAAAATGATTTCACTCGTTGGCTTTTGAAATCCAAAATGGTATCATCGCATTAAAAAATAACTCATTGTATACCATGAAATAAGAAATGCTTTATATTCCTGTCCACAACTTCATGTTTATCAAGATCAAAGTTATTAATTTGTAAATAATAGCCTTTCTGATCTGATAAATTACTATTAATAGATGGTGGTCAGTTGCAACCACACACTCACGATGACCCCCCTTATGTACAATATTTAATTTACACAAGGCATGTATAAATATGATGAACATAGCCATCTTATCTGTCAGAACCAATCTCATAAAATATTCAGGCAATAATGAGTGTTTCACGCTAGTGTACCCTGTTCTACACCAGTGTTCCTAACCTTTGTACCTTAACCTGATCCAGCAATTAGAGCAAAGCTAAATTATTTCATCTTAGCAGCAATATTCAGTAAGAATCAATACTGATCCTGAATGCAAAGTCTCTGAGCAATAAAAGGAGAAGCAGGTAAACAGGGCGGCAACATCAAAGCTAAATTACCTGTAGGAAGGGGGTCATCCGCTTATGTAATTTACACCTCATGATACTTGCCAAAAGGAAATGTTGGTTTGATAATTTGACATGTATCTTGCCATGTCAACATGACAGCATGTCATAGTAGGAAGATCTTGTTTGATGCCTGCAGCGACAAATCTGTGTAAGAATCATCATCACTACTTGCATTACATTCGTGCAATATCAAAAATGCCATCATTGCATTACATGACATGAAAACACTGGATGGTGTCAATCTTTGAAGTTGTTTCTTCCTTTTACCGGAACAAACCAGCGTATTTTATCTTGTTGTCATCTCTGTATGACCATTATATGATCTGCCTTGAAACATGACAACTTGTAACTCCATTCCATGTATGTTGCCTTCTGAGTGTGATATACAACATATAACCGGTCTACCATATACATTCAAAGTCGTGTACGCCTGTTTGCTGACATCAGACAGCTGATATGGCCAGAATGCCATCTTATAACGTAGCACACGAGGAGCCTCTGTCTTACAGAGATGCTCACCGGTTTAGTGGGACAAAGTGGTGATGATATGGTCAATAATGTATCAGCAAGGTCCCATCTGGGGCGGCAGTTGAACAAGGCAGCCCATTGGGCCCACACTCGCGCCCCACTGTCGCGCTTCTTGTCGTCGTCAGCTGCAGCCATCAGCTGGCGCCTATACACAGTTAGGGACCTCTCCATCCCCGCTGTAGCAGATCTGTAGCCGGCAAAGGTCATTTGGTCAAGCTGACGTTTCTATGTGCCTGTGTTCAACCGAATCTTGGGCATTACCTCGCAGACATGATATCAAAAGGCAAACCTAAAAAGTGCAAGCCAGACATGAAAAGCTGCCTGCCATCCCAGGGCCCACTTTGCCCTATTACAAAAAATCTACAAGAGGGCACCTTTGGAGTGCGTTTTCAGTCCCCATCACCTTTTTTGTGTGAATCATTTATACTGAAGATATCAGTGTTATTAGATATAACAAGAGTAGACACACACCATACAAATACAAATATCACGCCAATGTAGAAACTAGCTTTGTGGCGTTATTGACACAGAGAGTCTTGTAACAGGCACATGAACAGCAAAGGACCTGGAGGCTAGGGTGATACGCTAGGACCTTGCTTCACACCTTCAGACCTCGCCCACATTACAAAGGTGCATACTGCCATAATGCTGTACACGATGAGCACAACTGGGTTAGGTGGCTGTCCTACAAGCTGTCACAGTCATTTAGGCGCTCACACAATATAGCAGTGTTGAGGGGCCCTGGTGTCAGGCACTTTGCTGACACAACACTGACAACAGACTTGAGCAAGGCTAAGCAGGGATGACATACCCTGACATAACACTAGCTGATGTGGTGTTACGTGTCCAAAATGTCCATATCTATAGCACATTATGGGGTAAAATACACTCTCAAACTTTGAACTGAATGATATGTTTTCTCTATCCTCAACCAATACAAATACTCTCAGGTCACTTTTCAAGGAAAATAGATAAAGCCTATAGAAAAGTTACTCACTGACGAACTGTGAATGCCTTAACGGATACTTCTGTGTTTGATCCGATTTCTAATGGAATAGATGAAAGCATACAAAGGTGTCTTAGATCACAAATGTTTGACCTATATTCACGTTGTCATGACAACAGAGTACGGTGTCACAGCTTCACCTGGGGCTCCTGGGACTGTGTCATGTTTTCACTTAATATCGCCACACAATGTGATAGTACAGGTAAGATCTGTGCACCTTTTTCCAAACTAATTTCATCAGACATTTTTCCCGTGTCTTGAGACAATCTTGACCCCGACACCACACTGATGCCATTTCCTGGATATGGCAGGTCACGTGGTTCAAAGAGAGTCCACCTTATGTGCCTGTTTTGTCATTAATTTATTTTTAATAATTAAATATTCAATGCAAGTATTAAATACATTTAAGAAAATAATCTTAACTTTCAACCTTTTATGGCTTTGTGGAAGATCGTCAATGATAAATAGGAATATAAACCATATGAAAATGAAAAATAGGAATATATACAATATTCAGTTATTCTAAGAGGCTTGTGATACACGATATTTATATATGCGGAGATAATGATTCCAGTGCGCATTGATATTGCGTACAGATCTCACCTGCAGTAGGAGATAAAGTCAATACGCAGTAGGGTTTATGGAGTACATGGTGCCCTGCGTAACAGAGTACATAGTGCCCTGCGTATCACCCCTCCACACTATCACTTGCAGCATCCAACAAAGCCACAAAAACAAACCTATGCCATTAATATATAATATCGTCTTTTCCTCTGTCATATGGATAAGTTATGCATATATATATATATATATATATATATATATATATATATATATATATATATATATATATATATATATATATATATATATATATATATATATATATATAAAACACATCACGAGAGCGAACCTGAGAGAGAACTACTATAACAAAGCTTCCCTGCATGAACTGATGTTATTGCAGATTTGCACTCATGTTGCCATTGATATTGAAACAGGAGTAGCAGTGTTTTTTAATTTGCATCTTGCATTTGCATAGGTTTAAAAATTCTCGTAAAACAATATTAAATTTAAACATTTTAGTATATGATGAATATCTACATCATATTTGAACTTTAACCTGAAAGTATATAGATAATATAGAAAATATTGTGTTTATATTACCATGATGAATACCCCTTCAACATCCAGAATAAATCTACAAAATGGCTCAACAAACCATACTGCTTATACATTGATTGTATAATACATAAAGATTGACCTTTCTTTGTTTGGCAACACAAAGTAAGTCATCCAGTTCCATCTGACTGCTGAAGAAGTCCCCACCAATTATATAAAGAGAGTCATATCAGCCAGTCTAATAGAACCGTTTGTACTCTGGAGACAAAAGCAAATCAATGCGCTAGGTGCAAACTTTGCTCTTTATATTATGACTTATCTATACAATATAAACATTTAGAAAGAAAGCATTTTGGAAAGTAGTTTGGAATGTGTCCATAAATTTGCTATTTCTATATGAACATGCTCCCAGCAGAAAAAAGATATTGGATTAAATAATAAAATGAAACATTATGATAGATAGATTGATGTCCATGGGTACTGCAATATGGTTGCACCAGCTTTGGAGGTTGGTACTATTTTACTAAACACAGATAACTGTCTACCCTTCTAGTCTGTATCCAATCAATAGGACAATAAAAACATGAGACACCAGCTATTTATAGGTAGATGAAATAAACACGAGATGTCCATTTTGGCCACAAATTGCCTGAGCTATGCAGACAGATCCCACAATGTTATTATGGGTCTGTATTCATGTAAATTGCTTTAGCAAATAAGGCTTAGATAAAAACTTAAAAGTGCATTTTGGCAAGCATCAATAACTTACGCGGAAGCCTGCTGTGCTAGCAAGAAAACTAATTTGTAAATGTACCATTCATTAAGATTGCTACTTACTGACTGAAGTTTGCAACCCTTTTTATTCCTGATAGTTTATTAATAATCTGAACATTGTATCTGTTCTTATCATCCCACATATTATATTTATTAAGTCAAAATAACCCAAGGTCACTACTGAAACAAAACATTCTAATAGCATGCTCTACTAATACGCAAAACATACTAATACTTGCAGCCCATTAGTCTCTATACAAAAAGGTTAGGATTATATGGAGTTTCTGTCTGAGTGGACTAAGATAGCTCAAATCTCATTGTGAGTAATACCTCTCAAAGACAATCTTGTTGGCATTACCAAAGACTCTTTAATGAGATAGTGCTTGGATATTGCTAAACAACGAACTGTATATGAAGATCAAAATGGCAAATGATTTAATATAATGTATTGTATTTTGCAGCCAATATTGAAAATGGTGATGGACCATCCAAGCGAGCTCGGACAGCTTATACAAGTGCCCAACTGGTGGAACTGGAGAAGGAGTTCCACTTCAACCGGTATCTATGTCGGCCTCGCCGGATAGAAATGGCAGCCATGTTGAACCTGACGGAGAGGCAGATCAAAATATGGTTCCAGAATAGACGGATGAAGTATAAAAAGGATCAAAAGTCCAAGGGAATAATAGAAAAGATGGAGTTACCAGCTGGAGGAGAGAGAAGAGAAAGCGGAGAGAGTGATAGTATAGATATGTACAGGGAGCAAGGAGATTATGGAGATAGCGGAGATTACAGGGACCACGGAGAGTACCCTCCCCAGAATGGAGGCCAAGCCCCTCCCCCACCCCATGGCTATCCTACCGAGATACCTCTAGGAAGTAACACATCCGCCGAGGGCCCACCCACGCCAACCTCATCAGGTTCCCACTTGTCCCCAGGCACTCATCTAAGTCACCCCCACTCAGCGCCCCCTACAGGACGAGGGCAGGGCCCTCAGACCAGCATGCCCTCCTCATCCCATCCACAGTTGCAGCAGCCACACTCCATGGTATCCACGATGCCTTCGTCCACTGGTCCAGCCATGCACCCAGCTCCTCCAGGCCACCAGATTCGCCCTCAGCAGGCCATGCAGTCTCCACCCTTGGGCCAGAGTCCTCCAGTGTTGTCTCACCGCCAAAGCCCTCAGACTGGTGGCCAGTGTGGAAGTCCAATGCCAGTGCCCTCCAGATCACCTCTAAACCACACCCCACCCTTACCAGGAAGTGCCCCATACTCCCATATTATCAATGGTCAGGGTCAGGGTATGATGCTTCCTATCTCCATAGCCCCCAATATGTACTCTCATATGGAAACTTCCAGAGCTCAGGGACAGCATTATAATCCAGCCAAACCACTGGCATACATGTAGCGCAACGGTCTCACGAGATAGCAGCTCAATCACAAGTTATTTATTTCTGATATTGCTCATGTCATGGCGGTATTGAGTAGATGTAATATTTTTACACCATGGTAATGTGAATATCTTGTCGAAGATAGGAACTAGTTCAATCCTACATGGTCCAATTAAAACTCGGATACAAGAATACAGGATATCAGAGAAGTCACTATTTTATTATGTCCCCTGTTATGTGATGTGATCTATTTATACTAAAGTAACCATGATTACCTCATAAATGCATAATCTAATATATTTATACGAAAACATGAAGGCCAAAAGTTCAAACCAACACTATAATGTTGTGGTGTATAACATAAAATCAATTGATATATAAAACAAAAATGGACATATATGACATTACTGCCATCAATTCTATAAGAGGTATGGCAAACACTTGTCTTGGGAATGGATCTTCTTCAAAGCCTCACAACAGATGGAATGTGATCTAGCTTCAGGATCAGATTCCCAAAGTATTATAAATTTATTCAAAGATAATAATGCCAGACTACACTACATCCCTACACCAATGTCTTATGATGTGGATATGACTTACTGATAGCATCAACCATCAGGTGTTCTCTGCCGCGCTTGCCATTAGATGATGTTAAAAGCTTGAAGTCTCACTAGGTGTCTCACATAGAAATATACAGACAGATACATTACCATAATTGCCTGCATGTAACTTGCATCTGATACCCCGGAGAACTGCATGACGGTCCGCATGTTATGCTGTGTTCACTCATATTTATGGTGACTTTATTATGGACATAAATAGCTAAAGATATGGCAGCACTTGCTGAATTCGTTCATAGGAATTCATACTCTATTAATGTATTGCTAGTGCGCATATAAGACCTTAAAGGATGGAATATACAGGGTGAGATCCCATCTCCAACAAACTTTCCCTCCATATACTGGAAATGTAGACATTTATTGTGGGATATCTTCAAAATATCAATTGACACTTTATTCAACTCGGTGCATATTTCTGATGACAAAATGACCTTTTATGAGCCTATCTAACTTTCACAATGACATCAGTATTGATAGTAACATTGACAAAAACATTTTCATATTTTGCTCATGAGTCTCAGGGGATAAGATTTTAACATTGTCTTCTCCACTTGTTTATATACCAGCTGCTATATATGTATGTGTGTATGTGTATGTCATGTATAAATATGAAAGGTAGAAAGATCTCTATTTGTGAATAAATGTTTAAGTAGGTAGTACCTAAATACAGGAAGTTAACTTATTTCAGGTACTTTTGACTACCGTATTATTTTGACAGTATATTATATGAATTTTGACAATTGAATGTTATGTTGTTAATGGCACTTGTTAGATATTAGATTTGCAATGTAGAATATGTCGGACCATATGATTCTCAAGTAAGTGCCAGAATTGAGATGTAATCGATGTAGAAAGATAACTTGCCACTTTTCGTATTCTCATAATGTCACTTATGAAATATCAGGGAAATCCACAGAAGATTTATTTATTATTATTATTATTATTATTTCACAGTTCTATGTGTGTATATACCATTCGTTGGATATCATAGGATATGTGGTTTAGCTAGTAGCTATCACACATGGAGAGAAAATATATAACACTAAACCTTTATACTGCCTTATGACTTGATTGTTATCAGGATTTGAAAAATCTTATCTCAGGTATGACATGTATATTGACCAACACTCTATCGTTAAGACAATGTGATGAATCAAAATGTCATAATATTTTATACTTGTCAATGATTTACATTGTTTTCCTTTTATATGCTCTTACAATAGGAATGTGTTGTATGGTACTTCGCACCACTGCCTTTCCCTTCTATGGTTTGTTGTATGAATTCATATAAGAAAGTGCAGTTGGAATTTATGATGGATTGTCTGACAGATATTGAAGGTTAAGAGAATGCTGGTATGTCCAAGAATATGTCAGATATTAAACAAATGAATTAAAACTCAAAATTTGTGATATGATCTGCTCAGTCCCTGAATGATGTCCCTGTTATATTATGTTACTTGCATAAATATAAACAATAGAACTGTCAAAAAGCTATTCAAGGTATCTTAGTTTAATCGTAAATAATTATCCAGGACCAGGTGAGGCCTATTCAGAGGGAAGCCTTTATAAATTGATAACCATTTTATGTAAAGAAAATAACTTTAGAAGTGTTATGGAACTGCTAAGGATTTCTAAGGTGATTTCAATGTGTGAAAATTGGTAATCTCATCTGCTCATTTGTAAATCGATCAGCTTACTATGTAATCATTGTAGTTTAGCGTTTGCTTGTGACAATATGTGATATTAAGATCTGATAAGGAGAATCTTAGGTAGTCACGAGAAAATCTCATCAGGCGGGATAGCTGCTCACACTTAGAGGTAGACATCAACTCAAGTCCCTTTCAAAATCAAAATGATTCATTATTACATGTCCCATTCACCAATCTCATTCTATTGCATTTTGTTCATGATTTACACGCAGAGAGACAGAGAGTTTATTTTGTAAAAATGTTCAGTTTTATCATAGTTAGGAAAGATAATAAATAACTGTTTTTACAAAACAGGGTCCTTTAAGAGTTGTTGTAAAAGATTCAATTTTTGTTTTACTTCAAATTCACATTGGTACTTTGTTATGTAAGATAACTGTTTCCGTGGTGCATCTTTTATTCGTGCGCAGATTTTTATACAGGTCACAAATGTTAGATATAATAACTATAATTTCGTCGTGTGCCAGTCAATATGCAAATTAGTAATTAATGGCGGCTCACACATGCGCACTGGTTTGCGTGTGCCAGAGGTTGAAAGTGGACCTCATGTATTCATGGTTCTCACCTGCCTGTGCTATAAAGCTAATTATCGGTCCTATCTTCACCTGTCTGTTACCATGGCAACACAGGGGTCAATAGTAAGCTTTCTACCGCTAAACCATATAATTTGTGATTTGTAAAACTACTTGTAAATAGTAAAAAAAAGTATTATGTCAAATAATCTGAAAAAAGCTGTCTTACTGTTTGTAGCGCCGATTTTGAAAGGGCAGATCTTACAATTCCATTTTTTAAAATAATGATGATCAGAACAAAACCGTAATTTATACAAAGGTGAGAACACAGAGTTTTGAACTTCGAGCTATTTTAGCAGAGTTCGTTACTCTTGTAATAGTGTCAATGACGTAGCCAAAATACAGAAATTAGATTGAAACTGATAACACGTTGTCTTTTTGTTATTTCATAGTTCATTTCACAAGTTCATCTCCTGTCTGATGTCAGTTGCACAGGAATAACTCCTCCCAGTTTTCTCTCTGAATACATTTCCCCCATCCCCGACACGTGTTTCAATACAATATCTGTAACAATGTAACTTCCCCAATATTGAACCTGTCCGTCAATACTTCAAGCATTTACAATTATCCAAGAAATTATGCTTATATGGACAGACCACATTGGTTTTTGTCAATGGCATTATAATGTGAGATGAGGATAATTGTTAAAGAGCTCTGCCGTATAGATAACCACGATGGCGTTTTGATTCCGTGTCTGTGGGCCCCGCAGTTCACGCTTGTCACTCGCTCTGCTGACGATATAACATCTTAATTGTGTGATAAGCATTTTTATTCACAAAATGGAAATTATATTCAGCAGAAATGACATGGATATAATGCTTATGTCGGGCTGAAACAATTAGCTTCTATAAAAAAACTATGCGATCTGATGTGGAAACATGACATTGTGCAAAACTATAACGTAACGCGTTTTGTCCTTGTCATATTTTTTTAGCTGATGTGACCTTACATTAGAAGGAAAAAACTTTTTTTTTTGGGGGGGGGAGATATTTTATCACTTTCTAAATAGCAGCACAAGCCAGTGTCTGTGATAGTTTCATTTCAATATTTGTTTTCTTTTGTGTCAGTCCACCAAATATTCTCATTTAATGTTGAAATTGCAGCTCCACAATAACACAACACACAGCTGGCGTGATTATTTTTATTTGGCAATATCAAAGCCACTACTTTGCCCTGATTTGTTTCATCCGCTTCCTGCTGATACTTACGAGGACAATGAATAATTTACACTTCATATCGGCACATATTTCCCTTTTATCAAAACCACATAAATGTATTCCTTGTTATGTGTCTCTTTAATCGTTGCCCTCAGTATGTTTCTATATGTACAAAACAACTAGCTACGATTATCCATGTATCCACATATTACTCCCTCCACACATCCTTTTTCCATCTTCAAAATGTGCCTACATATTATCTCAATGCTTAATAGAACACTATATGTTACATGTATCAATACCTCAGTGTTTTCTTCAACACATCCATATTTATCAATAAGAATTCAGAATGATCTTTCTTCATTTCATCCACACAGATCAAAGTATAAAACTGCATTTAGAATTATTTATGACTGTGGTCAAAGACCATAAAGTAGCAAGTACACGCTCATCGATATATACCTATAATATATCTGTAATCTGGAATAGTTTACATCATCGCCATCAACTTAATCTAAGAATAGAATTATCCCTTCATTGAAACCTATAATATCTTCTCTTCATACACTGAGGAACATATTGGTATCTATAGATAGATTAATCATTGAACTGATTATGTTGCAGTAATAATATCTAGTTATAAACACAGAACAAACTTTTGATTTTGGTCATAAATTGATTAGAATGAATCATAAATATACTAAAACACCATTGTTGTGTTTATTTTTAATATTAATCGAAATATGATCATATATCAGAACACTTTTTGTTATATTCCAAAATGTATCACCTACTACTGTGACTTTGTCATCAATAACAAAGTTTGTGTAAATATATGGTATATTTCAACCCTGGACATCCCTATTTGGAAGACACTTTGGTTTTGGTTTGTTTTTGCCCGGAGCAAAGCTGTCATCAAAACCTTGATCCTTTTCATTTGCAATTTAACATCAACATGGGATAGAGTAGCCTGTGGCAAATATTAAATACGTGCCAATATCAAAACCAACAACTACACACATTCTGCAAGACTCGCGTAGCTGCATTTTCCACAAACATTTAAAGCAATTTTAGCCATCAATAAAGTTCTTGTTTTGTTTCAGTTGCCTCAATGTCTATCATGAATATGTCCCAGGAAAATATTAAATAGATTATTTTCATAATAAAAATAATGTTGTATGATAGGATATACCAGTTTTGAATATATTGAATATTTATGAATATATTTTTTTAATCACGACAGAGAATTTGGTACCTCCTCAGAATAAAATGAGCCTGAGGGGGTTAAAATGCACCTTTTCAGGGATAGTAGTTGAGGTTTCTTTCCATTTGATAAAGAATGCCATTATTATAAATCCTGACATAACTTCTGTCAATCCCGGGGCCCTTTTCAGACTCTTATCGCTAATTTATAGGGGCCAATAAAACTTTATGACCGTCTTCTCACAGACAAATCCGGGTCTAAACCTGTCATTATTGCAAAAAGTAGCACAAACCCAAATTTCTTATGATGAGAGATATCAGCAATTTAGAGAAGAGGGATGAAACCGCTGATGACAACCAGACTATTAGAGAGAATTAGTAAGTTCCTTAAAGATCATGATTTTATTAAGTCTTGTACATATTTTATTAAGTCTTGTACATATTTTTAGCATTCTGGTTTATGTAAATTTTCCATTCAAGAAGACATAAGATGATGAGTAACAGATACTTGGGGATAATTTTGTCTGGTACCAGTCTCGTCTGCAGCATAATATTATGAATACTGAGTCAACACTTTTATATCTTCATTTGAGTATTTACCCGCTACTTTCCACGATTGCTTTTTTAAGGAATTAAAAATGCGGAGATTAATCTAAAATGTTAGATTCTGTCATGGTCTTGCATTTTATTGCAATATATATATGTAGTCCCAAGCAGCAAGTAAGCAGATATATGCATCGTATGCGCCATTATCTAAACTGTTCAAAAAAGTTTATCCCACACAATCTAATGAGAACAATTCCTTATAAAATCCAATATTGCGGATAATTATGAATCTGACTACCTTAACTCTGAGTTATGAGCGAAATGAGAAGAAGTAAAATGAGAAAAATCAGATTCTTAAATGCAGAATGAATAATTAATGAGCGCATAGAACAATACGCACCAGACTGGCTCCACGAGGTGTATGTTTCTACAAGGGATCGTGACGTTACTGCATTTGTCCGGCTTGTAGGGGAAGGCGATGCTAGCAAAATCTCATAGAAACATTTTCACGTATTTGCAATGTGGCGTCCAAAATGCTTGCGCCATAAGTGGGGGCCATCCGACGATGGTTAAATATTTACTGCGTCTAGAAAATGAAATGTCACTATTCCACAATGAAATTGCCCATCAGGAAAAAGACAAGGGCAAGAAATACACACGGGGAATGGAGGCAGGTCTTAGGTCTAAATGACCTCAGATGTCCTCAAGGGAGCAACAGTCAACTCATGGGTCGTTTATTTTTTTACAGCCGTGCTATTTTTGTTGTGATGGACAACTTGAAATGTAGGTTACATTTGTTTTAGAGCAATAAAAGGGGTGAATAGACGTCAAGTTGATAGAAGAAATATCAGAGTCAAAAAAGCACGAACTCTCTGCAGTTAGCTGTTGGTGGATTATTTTTATATCATTTTTAAGGAAAGCATACATGCTCAGCTTGCACATTTTCTTCCAGGATTAGGCCAATTTTTTATCCTAAGTATTTAAGGACTGATCTATCATGGCTGATATCATGACTTAGACAGATCTATCAATGTGGGAGACACCATACAACAGAGGTTAATCTAACATCTATATGGTGTATAGAATGGGATTAAATCGGAAATTGATTTAAATGAGTTGATATATTCTAATACATGTGCTGATTACAACAGAGGAATATGCATTAGTATTTATTAAAAATGACGTGTTTTATTTTAGTTTCTTCACTTCATAGCGTGACTGAAGTTTAATAATTAAATAATTGTTTCATGTATTACATAAAAAAATACCGTGAGTACTTAATATATGATTGTATGAAAGCATTGCTGTGAAAAGTAGTATCGAGGAACTATTAATATCTGATTATTTCTGCTACAAGTACAAAATTAGTGTCATTAAAACAAACAAAAAATATTATACACGCATAGATTCAAAGCATATGGACAAGTATGAGATTGATTGGATCCCAAGCTATACAAAATAGCATCGAGGATGCACTAATATCTATTTTTCTGCTACTCGTATAAAATTAGTATCATTATAACATTAAGGAAAATGTTATACATCCATAAATTCAAAGCATCTGGGCAGATATGAGGTTGATTGGATCCCAAGCGGGGTGGGGCCGGTTCCGGCCTTGTGGCTGGGAACTTGCCAGAAGGGTGGGAACAAAGGGATGTGTGCATCCTACACCGGACGAAATGTGAAACTTACAAGCTGGCCAGGTTATGTAAACTGTTAATTTGATTGGACACATCTTATCTGTCAGTTATGTGAGGTTAAATTCAGCACAAAGATGGCACATTTCTTTCATGAGTTATGTTCAGGAATCGTAAAGGGTCCTAAACATGCCCACAAGACCAGACACGAAATCCAGCAAATTGAACCAAGGTGTGCTCATCTTCAAAGCCACCCAAGATCAAATTGAGTAATTCAAAATTTCCAAAGCTTTTATAATCTCAACTTCATCTCATTTGCATTGGATAAAATAGATTTCAATTTGCCAACTAAATTCACGTCAATCATCAAGGAAAAGCCTTTGGACTGCATTTTTGTGAGTCAAAGGTCCTCACAGATTCCTTTCATGGGGTCTGACCCATGTGGAATTCTGCACGAATAATTAGCCTTGCTCATATAAAGCGACTAGTTCCATATGAGCGCATCACAGTCCAGATCAAGATGTAAAAAGTCCGAGTTTTGTCAAAGAAGCTGATTTTTGTACTCTCATCTCTTGAGATGCCTTTTTGACAAGTTCATTTGGCAGTTCATCCATCCGCAAAGGTTTTCTTCGTCCATAACAGGTGTGGCCCTTTGATAGTCTCTAGCAAGGTTAACCTGTTTTTCTTGCAAGTGAGCATGAATCATTCCTGCCTGTTTTATTTTGCAATTAATTCCCTTAAAACATTTAATATCATCAATTATTTATTTTAGAAATAAAAAATTTCAATATTTAACATGTAAAAGGTCCGTTAGCCCAGAGACAATGATAAATTATTAAGTATTCCTAAATAGTTTGTATATGCACCATGCAAAGAGTTAAAATCTGTCTCAAAGACTTAAGCATTCTTTAACAATAAAGATACTTGAAGGTGAGCTAATATGTCCATATCGAGAGCCTGATAAAAAGCCGGGGCGGATCGGTTCTAAACTCTCAACAAAACCTTCTCCAAATGGCGTTTGAACTCATTAGAACGGACACAAATTCCACCGAAGTATTCTTCTATTATGTGAATTCTTGATGGTTGTGAATTTACATTCAGTGAAAAGCTTCCCCATACCCCGGGGACACTGTGCTTTTTATTGCTCCCTGACAGCGCTTCCTTGTAAAAGAGAAGGAATTTCTGAAGATTTTTGCAGTCTTGTTTTATCTAACAGTTGTAAAATGACAAGCCAGTAAAGCTCCAAAGACTCGAGCTTGTCATTGTTGCTAATTTTACTGTGATCTGAAGCCTGCGAGGAATTCGCTGAATTATAATTGTCACTTTGTGAAATAAGCAATGCTTTTTGCACGTGCATGCTTGTTTTCCTTGGTGCATCTCATCCCTGATATGAGTGCATCGCCTCGGGCCAAAATGACGGTGTCTATTGCACAATGAAACAACAACAATATCAAGCAATCCTTTTTGTTCTGTTGCCTTGGAGACTAAATGCATGGGCAATAAAACAGGTGGGTGCTTCTATATAAAAACAGGTCAGATACCCCCAGGCTGTCAGGCTCTGGAAGATAAGCGGGGAAGTCCACTTTCTGTGGGTAATGAGTACAGAGGTGTGGAAATATTTTATGGCTGTCCTGCTTCAGAGGACATGGGCTAGAACTTCCGGCAGGGAGGACTGTGGGATGAAATATGGCATTTTTCTGCCTTGAATCAGAAGAGTCAGGTGGTACCCCAGTAAACAACCGGGAGATCAATTTGGCTCTGCATTGTTTCATACCCAACACATCCTTCTTCTTTTTGGCAGATTTATGTTATTTCTAAAAGGAGGCAAAGATGCTCTAAACCACACCAAAGCATACACCAGGACATACTTAATGACTCTTTGAGAAAAAGAAGAGAAATTGTTTAACTTCAACTACAAGTGCAGCACTATTCATTTACAAGGGAAAAACCAAACCAGACATTAAGTGTTTAATTTTTGAAATTCAAATCTGCGAAGCTTGCAAGATACGTTAATTATTAATAACCCTGAGTTCCATTTCTTGTCAAAGTTGTCAGCAAGTGAAATTTCTTGCTTCCTGGTATGCCAGGCACATTAAAACGTTTTGGTAATTAAACTCAACATTGGACGTGGAACTCCTCAGAAAGTGAACACTGAATTCCTGCCCGAGCCGTCTCACGCTACATTTGTGTGATTGTTTTTGACAGTTGAGCACAGCACCAACAAATCTTGATGCAATTTTCATAAATTTAGACCAATCTCCAAATTTGGTGATTGCATTAAATCTTTATTAGTTTTATAGTTTAAGTAGCTTTCGCCCATGAAGATATTTCTCTGGAACAATTATCTGAATTATGCTTTTATATTTATTGTTCTCAAATAAAAATATAAAATCCGTCTTGCTCAGTGTTACAATCTGCATACATATAGATATATGTACATAAAGAGAGGATGAGACAGTATAAAGACTGATATCAAGAAGCGACATGGAACTTTGGTTCCCAAGGTTTGCGAGCACTTTGAGACCTGAGGACAAATCAGGAGTTTTCTTGGTGTGTTTTGGGTACCCCAAGACATCATCTAGTACAAACCTATACCCTGATTACATAGATGCGTGAGGTTGCCTGCTATCTTCCCCAGCTCAGCCTTACCATTCTAGGCAACCATATCATGACATAGACAGATCTGTGTTGCTGACTACCTCACACGTCTGTGAACCTTGCCTTGTCTTTTCCTGGCTATATGCTTTATGAGCTTTGTCAAGGAACAATGTCTACTGTATGGCATGGTGTACAGGCACCCACTAAATATGACACTATCTTGAGGTTTGGTGTCATGTTGTGATGTCAAACAAAAATGGCACAGGGAATACTCGGTATTACGTTAAATAAGAGGGTAACACATATCTTATGTCCTGTGACAGGAAATGTTATAGCTAGTATAAAGTAAATGAGGAGAGATTCGTGTCAGCGCTAATGAGATATATCACTGGATTGCAGCTTTATGTTTTTGTGTCTTCATGCACTGCTCACTAACCCGAGGACATCTGTGCCTATCTTGTACAAACTATATGTAAATAGACAAGAGCATTTGGGTTCATTTTAAGGAACACGACCCAATTCAGATATGAAATAAACAGCTACTGCAATTTGATCTTATATTTACAAAGCGTGCATGATATTTCCCCACGGTTGGGTCACCTTGCAACAGGAAGGTGGTAAAGCTGCATGCCCTGTCTTTATGTTGACTATTCTGCATGGCCTGATATAAACCTTTTGTCATTCTTGTCAATGCTCAAAGTGTATAGCTTCCCCCACAGAGTGTGGGTGTTTATACCTGTTTCGTGCGGATCCAATGCCTCTTATACAAGAGATAGGTTTCATTCACACAACAGAAGGAATAAATTATGCACTTTGTGTCCGTTTAATTTTCCGCTATAATTTAATGTCCAGTGGATTTATTGATTAATTAAATATGCGAGCAATAGAGTGGAATATGAATAAGTGAAGATGATCGTTGACCCGGAACAGATTAGCCCGGTTTACGATCTGTGCTGTATATTAAATATTAACAATTTTAACACGTATCTGTCCAAGTCTGTGACAGGTGATATATCAACGGAAATGATTAAGAATATGTTTTATCATGTTTCAGATATGTTTTTTAAAAGTGTCAATGTGTATGAGATTGACGCGAATAGGTGAGGGTGTGGTGGTTCTAGGGTTAGTGTGGTCATCTACAGAAATGTGAGGTCCTGCCACAAGGTGTGGCGGTGTGAGAGCGCAGACAGCCTGCAGCAAGGTCACCCATAGAAGGGCCCTAATAACACACAGGGACAGCTAGGTCCGGCCGGAAATCGTAACAGACAACATACACCGCACCACATGACCACCTGTGTCTGTTTCTGAGGCCAAATTGACAAGTAATCGCATTTTCTTGGTGAGCACCAAAAAGCGGTGTAGAGGCTTGATGACGGGAGCCTGACAAGGCGAGGACCTGTGGCCAGTCCTATCCAATATGAGACATGCCAAGGGCTTTGTGCTGCCGCACACCGCTTCTACTGCCAGTCCGCCAAGCCTAAATAATTCATAATAACAACAATATCACATAGCGCGCTCACAATCAAATGTACAGGATCATGTTCCCCATGAAAATGTTCAAGCTTGGCAATGCTGTTTACAGTTTCTAAGCACGATTTTTTATCAATCACACCCGTTTAGATCATCCCTGTGTACCAGTGGATTACATATCATCTAAAGTTACACATAATATAAAGAAGATTCATTCCAATCAGCCCTGTGCACAAGCTGAAGAAGGCCATCAGAGACAGTGATAATGTCAGAGACAATGACAGAGACAGTGACAGAGACAGCGACAGAGACAGATACTGA
The DNA here is from genome assembly GCA_949316495.1 of Amphiduros pacificus. NCBI lineage: Eukaryota > Metazoa > Annelida > Polychaeta > Phyllodocida > Hesionidae > Amphiduros > Amphiduros pacificus. The sequence continues at coordinate 35,860,707 of OX439002.1, forward strand.
GACTGTTAGAGGGATGGAGACTGTGACAGAGACAGTGACAGTGACAGAGACCAAAGACAGAGACAGAGACCAAATACAGAGATAGAGGGAGTGGCAGAGGGAGTGAAGGAGAGAAAGAGACAGAGATAGAGAGACCATAGCAGAATAAATGCGAGTAATGCAGACGCCATCACGTTTTACTCATTCCTCTCTTTCCCTGGCCACAAATTGCTGCATAATAATATGGGCAATTTTCTCTGTGTCTTCCTGCATTTACAGCCCAACATTTCCTAGCCCACAGTCCTGCCCACTCTTGTTGCTTTGATGAGAGCCTCTTTTTCACCCAGGCACGATGTGCCACCAATATCACTCCTCCTCAACACAGCTTACTTTTTTTCAACTCTTTTGACTTTTTCTGTTTTTACTTTTGCCTTTCCAAACTTATTTTGGTATTGAACTTTCAAGATTTTGCAACATGATGAAACAGAAAGAAATTTCTTTAATTCTTGAATAGTTTGAATTGTCCGCATTAAGATATATAATTAAATGCAGATGCTTACTGGAGTTTTTGTTATGTCTCATGATTTTAATAAAATGATATGAATAAATCACAACGATAGAAAGACATTATGTTAAAAGGAAACAACGTATATCGAGCCTGGTTAAAATGACCTTGGAAGAAGCCATACTTTGCCACTCAGAACGAGGCTGCCAGAATGTGTTTATATCCACTGTTGCTAGCAGTTTGTTGTGTTGATTTACCCACAAAAGATCACAGTCCTCTACTCATAAACCTGCATCCCCTGGATCCAACCAACTTCCACACCAAAGCCCTGGCCTTTCAAACGTCCCTCTTTTATTTGGATACCCACGGCCACCACAAATACCTAGCATTTGTTCTGTATTATCAAAATAAATTGTAGCAGGGCGACAGATTTCCCAGCTGATTTGCCTGATCTGAGACGGAAATTTACTGAGGCTGAGGCAAAAGGCTGCAATAATTTAGCTGTCATTTATACATTCTCTACCTGGTGCAGTTGTCACGCGAATTCTGACAACCACCCATTTCACCATCTCCTACTCTTAGGCTTCAAAACACTCGATGATGTCAAGAAAGCTCACCGGTTGACCATGTACTCCCAGACCATAAAGCATAGCATGTTTCGAGCAATTCCTCACATATCAGTCTTCTAGTTGGAGACACCAGTAATCATTTCAATAAAACCTGTTCTAAACCTTATTTGTGATATCTCTTCATGAAAAAATCATTGCACTTGACTTGTTTTAAGACATGAAGAAAAGTATGAAAATGATCAGAATTTTTGAATTCTCCCAAGGCATGACAGACCCCGTGTGTGTGTATGTGTCTGTGTATGTGTGTGTGTGTGTGATGCATGCTGTTGGTCATGGCCATTTGTGACATGTCAGCCACAGTACATTCTAATCTTGGTTGTGGACAAGCAGTGGAGCACTGACCTTCACACACTGTCCACGCCATGCTACATAGCATGTCTCTCTATGGCAACAAACCCTTCACAGTCAATATTCATTAGGTTCGATATCAAGACACGCCCTGCATCATGGGCTTAATAATAACGATGAGTGACACAGTTATTTCATGAAAAATCACATTAGGTATTAATTTACTTCTTTCACAAAAGTACTACTACATAGTTGTTATTACAGTTCTCTGACGATTTCAATTATTGCAGAATAAACGATTAAAAGATATCACATTAACTCTGATGTATTTCTCTTATCTCGTATGTAAAGGGCCTTAATGTTTTTTGGATGGGGTGTTTGTTAATAAGAGATGATAGCTGCCAATTGTGATTACATGCACGTGATCGAGACAGTCCGATCCCAGGGTAACTACCACCCTGTTTCTGAGGCATCCAGGCAAACACAAAAGACTACATCGCCCCCACCCTTTCTCTCTCTCTCTCTCCCTTCTTCCATCTCTACTGATTCCTTCAGATGTTGACATGAATAAAATTGACATGAATTGTTACAAGAAATCCACAAGCATGAGATCACTGGCGTTTGCAATGTACTTCTGGCACTCCCCGTGCACCTATCATGATTTCATCTCATTTTTTTCCTGATGTTGGAGTAATTATAAAAACTACCCAGAGCACGCGAACTAAACAAATAAAGCATCATCGGGTCTTATAAAAATCAATTTCATATTTGTGCACATAATCAATACCCTGTTTTTTCAATACACTATCACGGCATTATTGTCATTTTTATCATGCTTGCTGTGTACATTGAGAGCTTGGGCCATTGTCAATTCTAAAATCATACCAGCTTGTTCATTTCCCAAACCTATGGTTGTGGATCAATTTCTATTTGTGTTTTATACGAGCAGAGAGGAAACAATTTAGGAAACACTAAAATTAACCGCTGGAAATTGAAGAGTGAAGCTTTTATATTATAGAAATGCTGAAATTTTCATATCCCATTGCTCATGGTAGTGAAATTAAATGAAAAATTGGCGAACCCTAACCGCTTGGTTTAGGTTGCAAGTAAATTATGTGAAATGAAAATTACAGGTTATGCTTATGGTGGAGGGAAAAAGGATGTAGCATTTTCACCTGCTCAGAGACAGGAAGGTGATTCAGAGAAAATGCTCCCCTGGCTGAGGGCCAACCCACAACTGACTGCAGTTCTGCCTGCCAGCCCACCATAGCCTTGCTTAAACCAATACCAAAGATATCTGTTATGGTCTATTGATGTAGCAAGACTAGGACAAAGGGGTAAAATAAAGGCTGGAAATGACACATTATCGTAGCAAGACTAGGCTGGAGGCCATCATAGTATCAGAATGGGTCAGATTATCTTGATGCAAGACTAGGCAGTAGGTGGATAATAAGATAATGAATCATATGGCAAGACTAGGTTGGCAAGTGGAAACAAGGCTTGGTGGGATACAGCCCAGAAATAAATAGAATGCCCGGGGGGCATGGAGCTTTTTACGGAGAACAGGTCGAAGCCTGTGGATATCGAAATCACGACATGCTAAGACAACAAAGGATTAAATAGTGCTTATAGATTGGGTCCCTCTTACAGCCCGCAGTTCCTGCCTTTAAGCAAATAGAAACCGGCTCCCAACAAGACCAGTCTGGCATGTGTAGATAGATATGATTGGTATTAGGATACTGTGCGTGGCCTCCAGAACAATGCACCTTGTGTGTTTGCCACATCCCTGATGGATGAACGTGAAATTTATCACACCAATACCTTTGTGTGTTGTCCATTTTATGGGGATGAAATGAGCGTTTTTTTGGTGAATGCATATTGTGTATGAAGATAAATCAGTGGACATCAAACACACGACCCTGTATGCATAGCCTCGGCAACCAGTACATGCCACCTGAATAAAGTAGACCCATGTTATATTGAAATCCTCATGGTTTGCCATCAGTCAGAGCCCAAACTGAGCATGGATGCGGATTTTTGGTGGCCTAGATTGATGAGATGTTTGGTCCCCAGTGAGGGCTGGGTGGGCAACCTGTAGCGCCTAGTGCCGATTCCCCTTCCTCACTCACATACCTCATGATGAAGTAGACAAGTCATACATCTCATAACATGTTTAACACAGGCAAAACAAGTACTACTGATAGACTAGGCCTGTTCAGCCCCCTATCCGTGTGTAATAGTTTAGCCGCTAGCCCCCCATGCCAAAGCGGTCCACATCTTCATTCTGCAAATGACAAATTAAACGGTTTCATGACGGATCACCTCGCGCTGGCGGTTGTAGTACTACTAAGCGTAAACCACGTGGGTTTGTTTTGGTTTCACTTCAACACTCTGGCTTGCATTGTAAAGCTAAAAACATTGCCAATAAAGATGACAAGATGCCTCATTTAATGCTTTCATTGAATGTCAAATGGTGTGGTAACTTTTGCTCGATTTGTTTCTTTGTCAAGATAAACACTTTTCTTTTCGTTGCATTTAACACAGTTTGTGTTTTGCAGGCCTGTTACCTCTTGATTAAGACTTTGAGGATTATTACACTGAGTCACCGAAACACAATTTATGAGGAAAATATTTCCATGAAATTGGTGTAGTTTTCTTATTTGATTACATGACAATGTGTAATTGCGACTGTCAATCATTCTATGTGAAATTGAAATAAGGAAATGTACATAATGTTTGGAGACTATCTTGTCTCATTCATGATATGGAATATGATTGACAAGTGTAGATATTATGAGATCTTATCAAACCAAAATAAAGAGTATTGAAAATGGCTTTTTTACCAATCAATATATTTGATGTCAATGGCAGTTATCTATTAGATATTTCCAATAGAATGTGGTTTGTTATGATATTAAGCCCTAGCATTAATGAGCAGTCTAGCTCAGGCTCAGATCTGTTTCCATTCATATCGCTGTGTCATATCACTGCCATGACAACAGCCGTTTTATATCATGTGTGGTGGATAGGCAAGGCACCTACTAACATTGATTTCATATTACACTGCATGTTCCATATAAAAGTCCAAAGCACAATTTGCGATCAATTCATTAACTGAGCGTGGCTGTGTGGTGGTGGCCAAATGAATGACAGAGAAAACTACCACACAGAAATTGAACCACATGATGATGATGATGATAACGACATGGAAAGTAGGGGCCGTGGTAAATATTAGCTCACAACTGTAAATTTCAATGACATGTTGGAAAGAGGCCAGGTCAAGTTCTGTGTGTGTTTTTTCCACATCCAGAACAGAAATCAAAGTGTTAACGTTCGATACGTTCCCATGGATATAAACGCTAATAGGATGGAGTTAGTTGATATAACTGAATGGTGCGGTATTTACACGGGATATTCAATAAAAAGACTGGGTGGGATTAACGATTATATCATGGGTGATTACTTACAAATATAGCATGCAAGATGTGTATCATGATGCAAAATGTAGTTATCCCCTGTCCTATTGTCTGGACATAAAACACATTAAACAACATACACACACCACTATAAAACAAAACAAACAGACATTAAATATTGAAACGCGGCTGTCAATCAAACCATTGCTAGGGAGAGCTCCCCTCAAGCATAATATCAGAAAATCTGGCAGTTTCCCATGAAACAAAAATGTACTTTTCTGTAATATAACATCAGTTACCTTCTCAATTTTCACACACAACTTCAACACGATGATTACAACTGACAGAGTAAATTAACACTCCAACATTGAACCAAGACATTTTTACAGATTTATTGGTCTAAAGTGAGTTTTTGTCCTCAACAAAATGAGTTTCCATTCGGTGTTGTAGCCATGCTTTATTTCCTCAATGTACAGAGTTTTTTTTAAAAGGCAGCATTTCTGCTCCTCTCAACATAGATTATCTTCTCCCTTTGATATTCAATTATCTAAATATAGAAGAAAACAAGCGGACAAGAGTCTCATTACATTTCATTGGGAAAGCGTTAATTTCAGCATATTCTTTGTGGCAGGTCAACACCATTAGACAAATTAATGTTCAAGCAGAGAAAGCCTCAAGGCCAAAATGGCTGACCCTGTCATGTGAAATCTACTACAGTCTATTTGCCCAGGGTTGCCTCCAGAAAATCGTTGTTTATTTCACCTAACTCGTGTCAAATCTAGTTTTAAATACGTTTGGACATCATTACTCACAGAAATTGGTGGAAATCTTGAAAAATATGTTGTCCTGCGTTCAATTTCGTTTGAAAGTGTTGACATAATTCAGCTTATAGTTACGAATACACAGCAGAACACTCAATATTTTACCCATTAATCAAAATATTTTCGCATAATATGTCATTGTTCTCCAATGCTCTGTACACATATTCTAGAGATATTAACGTTTCCAATATATACATAGTGAAAAATATATCTGCAGTTGTAAGTTCGTGTCAAAAGAAATGACATGATTTCATTGTTGTTCTTCTGTGACAAGGTTCACGCCGAGTACATTTCACCCTTGCCATAGGAAAATATGTCCATATCATACTATAAATGTGTGAAATTATAACCAGACCGATATAGAAATGCACACACTTGGTGCATGTATCATTTCTGTGTACTTTTCTGGGGCAGATGTCAGGGGGTTATGGTTTGGTTGACATGGTAACCACGACCATGACTGGGCAGAATAATGACACCTTTTGTCAGTTTCTGCCTTAAGGTAACTAGGTCACCCAATTCAACCCGGGGCTACATAAACGAAATTGATTATATTTACAACTTGTCTCACACTTTTTCGGTGTCCATAGTACAATAATAATCGAATCTTCATCTTGTTATGATGTTTGAGAAATTTGTGCAAAATGATTCATACACTGCATCAAGATACCGCTTAATTTTGCACCTGTAAGTCTTTGTCATAAAGGTGTTCAATACAGTACAGCGTCACATTTGTGAATAAACACAACCAAACTTAACGAATATTTCATCTTAGTAACTTATCTGGTTTATTTAAAGTCATAAATTTTCTTTTAAAAATATAAATGATCCTTGCAACATATAAGATACATCACTAAATTTGCCTATTCTGCAAAAAATAACGTTAACAGTATAAATATCATGCATCTGTATTGAACCAGATCCACTGGATTTTAAAATCATGTTTGTAAATATCACATATCCTTGATTTTGACTACGACGTATTCATTATATTGAAATGATCACCTTAATTTTAAAGTAGACTTATTTATAAACTTGAAATGTTCACTTTAATTATAAAGTAAACATAATGACGACAAAGAAATAATTCATCCCAGAAAAATCATGAGATTTTGTTTGTGAATTGGCATGATAAGCAAATCATAATAAGAACAATCTGACATATATTGGCTGCGATGTATACAAATGGGGCTCAATGATCTGACATTTCAAAACTGTCATATTTTATAAAGATCTGATATGACCTAATTGTGCCAATGACTAAAATATCTCATCATAATCTTCCAAATAATGTACATAATACATGTGCAAATGAATTTATATTTGGTTGTTTCCAATATATATATGTCTATGGCGTTGTGTACTTGCCAAAAAATATTCCTCTTTTTGGTTTGTTGATCAATAATTTTGTATTTTCTATTTACTTTGTTGATTCCATTTTCTTCTCACCACACATTTGGTTGAAGGGCATGCATTTTTTCCCAAGGATAACAACACAGCCTTTATTGAATATGTCAATGTCTTATCTGTTATTCCACAGGGAATACATCCAGATCACTTCCCAATTCCACTTCAGAATGTAACAACACAATACGGCTATCTCAGAAAATAGTATTCCCCTAGGTAGGAAGTCAATACTAAAAAGAAATCAGATATGTTTTATTTCTTTGTTCTGAATTCAAAAGAGCAAAAGGTATAAAACTCCCGAGTGTGGATTTTTAAAGTTTTCTAGATTTGAAAATGTCAGTTGAGATGCTAATGAGGTCCATGCCAGGGGAAGCTGTGAAGCAGTGCCCATACTATTATGTCATATGTTATAATGCCAACCAATTCCACACTGATAGCTCTTGTCCAAATGTCTCTGAAGAAAATTTATGATCCCCTTGATGCCTGATTGCATAATGTTCTGCCCCTTGGTGAGCTTTTGTGGTGGTATCTTTGCTCTCAGATATCATTAGCCTGGGGTAATAGTGGCTATCCCCCATGATATAACGGGGCGTGTTTAACACTTTTGGGGGGGGAGAGCCCATTCAAATCATGTATGAGGGTCTTCAGCTTTTCTCCCAATGGCGAAAATATGTATTGGTTACGATAATCTGCAATTTTTTCTCCAAGTGGTAATACTCATGACTTCCATCATATATAGTTGTATAATAATATCTATATCTGTTTCAATACAAGGTGGTGTTCAACCAGATGTGCTGTGGTTGGTTTGTGCTGTGCCTGTGCTAGTGTATATGTTTCATTGTGCAGCTGGCACAGGCCCAGTAAACTGTCAATCAAACCAAACTGGTGTCTTTGTTGTTAGTATCATTTTATCACCAGACAGGCAATGAGTAGTGTTTACATCCCATGTCATCATAAAACAACCTTCACAAGCCACATACTTTATGATCCTACCCAAGGTTTCCTGTCATGATGCATACCATACAAGAGCATTTTCTTGTATTTTCTGAAGTGTACTTGTACATTGCAGTTTCCTTGGCGACGTTGCCATGACAACGAAACAATGGGGGTTGATGTTATGACCTGGTGCAGGCATCATGCTATGGCAGCTGTTGATGCTGGGCGTGTTTCAGCATCATAGTATCTTGGTAGCTGGGTGATGGCAGCGAGGATGCGCGGGATGACTCAATGGAGAAGGGCTTCAGGATGGGGACCATGCCCTCGTCATGCTGGAGACATAACGTGTCTGTTGCGTTGTTTGACGGCTTGTTACGTGTGACGTCTACTCTGTGTGTGCTCGTCCCGTCACGTCATCCTGTCAAAGCCTCTGTCAGCTTCCTCTCATCTCAACAAGACCTACAATACACAAAAAAATTATGTTTTAATCATCAAGCCAGGCACCAAAGTCATTCAGACCCTTCACTTAATATCATCAATGACAAGTGGCTTCCCATTCACAGATCCAGTCTCTTGTCATCTGTGTCTACTTCACATTGATGCATGTGATCACTTCATATATATACTGATCTAAACCTCCCAGTATGATGAACTGTATGAGCCTGACACTTATAACGTACAATCTATAACGGAAATATAAAAACAACAAGGAAGAAAAGTTCTTGTGAAGTTACACAGTTGATGTGTACTACCCACAAGATCTCCATTTGGCTTTTGGCACAACATTAAAGAAAAAAACAATTCTCACATATCATATCTTAGTAACCCGAGCTTTCTGACTAGAATATGGCACAAGCCACCACACCCATGCTGTGGATCACAAGCGATTACAATATTAAATTATTGCAAGTGCTCTTAGAGTATTCAACACTGTGTATTTTCATTCAAGATTAGAAAGTGAAATTGGCAAACCTTAGATTTAACTAAAATTACAAATCTAGTTCCGGTATTCTCTTGAATATTTTGATTTTATGATTGTTGTTAGATTTATATCTTCCTGTGTCATCTGCAAATATTTGGCAGGATTATAGGAATGGTTGAATGTACAGCAGTCTGCTTGACTGCCAGTACGTGTGGATTAGGATTAGAGAAAATATCCATGTTACTATCATAAGTAAAGTAACCCTGAGGGGGACTGGTGTGTTTGTAATGTAATGGATTTCAATAGTAGACCTTTTAATAGATTGCATGTCTATTGCATGGAAAGTTAGCCTCGTGGTGCCTCTCTTTTTGCTACATTTTGCATGTTCATTTCGGATGCCATCCACGGAGAGAGGGAATTTGAAATCCAAAACAACTTGGGGGAATTATGTCAAATTTCACATGGCAGATGTTGATTTAGCCTACAGCCTTGTGGTTGTGGATTTCAAGCACAATTTACACATTGTATCATGCAACAGCATGTACACTTCGGCCATCATTGAAGGCAATGAGGCCTGCAATGTAAACTATACCACTGTTAAACAGTAAAATCATGAAAAGCCTCTGATCTTTAAGGAGAGTTTTAATTTAACACCCTGCCTGCCAAATAAGATTATTATACATCTTATTTCTTAGAGTTAATTCGATCTAAATCAAATAAAAAATCATATTCTTTGACAACAAAGCATAATGAAATAAATAATATTTTGTAGAGTTAAATAGTTTTAGCAACAAAGCAAAAGCCTTTATTAGATGGCTGAGAACAAATCTAAATGATGAGAGCGAGATCGGTTTGAGTTTTGATGCAATTCACTGTGGAATTGGTCTCATATCGTGTCGCTGTCAACAGTGTCTTTGAAACGACGATGACTCTGAAATGAACATCTGTGTTCATGTCCATTTCAATGTAGGTCTCCTAAACGCCATACACCTAATTGCAAATGACGTCACATTGTCACAATCTCCATGGAAACAGCTCCTTTGGTTTCATAATTGTCTAATAATTTCCTCACATTATCTCTCATGAAATTGGACGTGTGTGTTGTTTTAGTTTACATTTTGGTGTAGCTATCGTATGTAGTGGTGAGTGTCGTGTGACAGGTCGCGGTCTGATGCAGGGTCCTTCTCTGTGTCCACTGGGACCTAGCGGCCGGGGTGATCTCTGCCCGCTGACTGACATCTCCCCATTCACCAACTCACCACCTCCTACTCTTCTGTCAAACATTATTCAACTAATCAGCACTCCCCAAGTCATTTGCATAACGCCACATTTTCCACACAACAAAAGCTGCCTGCAGTCTTGTGTAGTTCCTGTTATCTATATACATATAGTGCCTATGCAGAGATGCTGCTATTCCATAGCAATGATCAGTAAGGGGTGATTTTTCACATTGAGAGTACTGGTCTGTACTTGGCTGAAGACAGCAGGGATCGGAGAGGAGAGACACGGCTCCAGTACTACATACAGGGCCTGCTATCAAGCCGTCTGGGACCTCTGCTGGGAATACACTGGGGGTCAACACTCACACCCCAACATGAACCTTCATCTCTAGCCCCGCCATCCTAAAACCAAGCGCTACTCTGTCTGGGGTAACACATCAAGAAAACACACACAAAACAACACATGCAGAAACCAACACGAGCAGGTTCCTTGATATCATTGAAGGACATCATTTCGCATGAGGCCAGCAACCGAAAACCTGGGATAACTCTTAGAAACTTGGGATTAATTCTGAAACCATGGATTATTTCTGGAATATGATAGTAATAACACACTCCACAAGGTTTGGAATTTTAGAATCATTCACTCAACATAACATTTTCTATTTGTACAAATTCAATTTGTTTTGATCCATTATGGATATGAGAGATCATAACTGATTAAATATAGGTGTAAATGTGTGAACAGTAACAAATGATTTATGGCCCCCTCCACTAATGACATACAGGAACGTATGGGTGGTATGAAGGGTGCAGAGATGGGCCATTAGGTTTGTAGTGTACCCTACTTGGGACACAGGAGTTCTCACTAAACAGGCATAAATGATGATAGACTGTCACAGTACAGTCCAAACCAGCTGGTTTACATTGTCTGACATTGATGTGATATTGAAGCGATATTCACCTTATCATTGTGACCCTTGTAATACAATTATGACCGCCATTACCATGATAACAGCTCATAAAGTGTGATTTGCTGCTGTATTCTGGCTTTTCGGCCGACTTAAGTGACCTTAGACAGTATTAAATGGGTCTCTGGGAGCCCATTTCTAGTGACCTCTGCCCTCACTATCTGTCCCGACACCAGACTAAAACACAATATTTGGCCTAGCAAAGCTAAAAGAAATGGACAGATGGAATCATGTCACATCCTGCCAGAAGTGTCAAAGATTACAACTGAAGCCAAACATTTGTAGAATATGTTGTAAGGTGCTCAGACTTCATGGAGACAAATGACAGCCAAAGGTTGTCAGGCAGCACACACAGCAACTGATTTGCATATGGCAAAAAGTCTACAACTCTGTGCAAATATTGAAGCTCATCTTGGAGGAGAACTTGTCTTTTACCAAACATCACTGTGTAAACAGTGTCGGTAGATATAGATGAAAGCATTGCACCATTCCACTTGAGTTTGGAGGTAGGGCTAAATTGTTCAAGGTCTGAATCTAGGTGGTAGCTTTCTCCTTGTTTGACAAAGTAATGGACATCAGTAGGGTATGTAGCTGCAGCAATTCACAATGTTTTTCTATGTCATGTTCAAAGACTCTAGATAAATAGGCATCTTCTCCCTATCACCTTGGATTTGACATGTGTTTAGATAAAAAAAGGAAAATACCAATTGATCAGATACATTGGTCTTCTATGCATGTTATGCAGAATACACCCTATCTTATTTCATAGTTTTATTCATCATGTTTAATGATATATGAATTATAAAATGTCCATGTACATCCATGTAATCGAGGGCATGCGCCATCAGTCTAAAAGCCCCATATTATGCAATATACACGCATAAAGCTAAACATTTATTTCAGTTGGCATTACAATATGGCCTCAAAATATACAAAGCTTTGTATACTGTGTCCGCACAGACAATGGGTAAGAATGTGAATACAAGTTCTGGCCTGCCTCAAACTATGAGTCTCTTTCCACAGATTGAAAAGGCGGTTATGTAAGATGTCTTTATTATACAGTGCAAAGTGTGATAGAACTTTTAGACGTCAAAAGTGAAGAATATTCATGAGCATTTAGCGCTTCAAAATACCAAAAATGGGCATTGAGAGTTAGTATCTAAATTTGAGAGAAAATTTGCTTGCACTATCTATTTCTATGTACGATGACCGGTATGTTTGTATTTCTGCAAAATATAGATTTTATTTCTGTAAATCCTTCATGAGAATTTAACTGTTCTTTGTGTATAAATAAGCAATGACAGTAATACTATGATTGTTTAATTGTACAGTTAGTTCCGCTCATCCTGAAATAGAAACTGCGATCCATCAACAATTTATATCAAGATCTAAGTCATGTTTCATTGAAACATGATTCAGGCTGTGCCAAAGTGTTTGCCAAATATTGTTATTGTTGGCTGCTCTTGGAGCATCAACTAGCATGTCCTCTGTTTCATGCTGTGCATTGTTTCCTTCGGAATTGACATGCAAAATGTGGACATGTGTTTTATAAAACTAAAACTTAAATTGACATGTAATGGACTTGATTTGAATCAACCATACTTCGCATGTCCCTCAGATATCTTGTCATTTGTGAAACAGAATACTTTCTGTCAGTTCTCCAACTCATGTGATAAAGTGTGTAAATGATTTGTTCATATACATAATGTATGGAGAGGTGATATTGTTAAGAGTCAGTGGTCATATATCCTGCCACACTGCCATAAATCATGACCTATCTATACATATTCTGCAATTGTGATGGACATTGAGAGGCTATTGTCTTTTAACATTCACATATACAAGCCATTCCAATCATGTGTATGGAAGATATTTCTCTTGATTCGTCAATGTCAACTTTCTCATTGCAACTAATAGAAAGTCATCACTGATTCTGCTCATACCTTTGACATATTTATGAGATATTTTTGGTATTGTTCAAGAGCAGCTCCATCAGATGCTAGGTCAGTAATTCACCTATAGATGCATTTGTCACGGGTTTATATGGAAATGTCACAAGTTTGCAACCTGTCACAGCTACACTATTTGCATCAATCAAGCCACAGAGTTTGGTGGCAGACATCAACAAAAAGCATCCTTCAGAAACAATACAAGTGGAGCGGTTCTTCATTCTGGCCATTGTGCAGGGAATACACTGTGTGTGCAGCACAATATTTGTGTAACTGGTATCACTGGGACCTGGTTGGTGGCTGTATTCTGTTGTCTATTCCCTGTAGCCTGCCCCTCAAAGAAGAAGCCCATCAGATGCCAGTCTACATCAGACAGCCAGTAGAAATTTCAATAATTGACGTGTTTATCTATGGTGGGCCTACACCTAAGTAGCAAGCCCTCAAATTGGGAGGCTCCTCTCATCGAAATAGACACGCTGATAGATATCATTACATTTGTGATACATTTTTAATATTTCATGTTTACTCGTGCCACATCATGGGATCCCTGACAGGGAATATACTGATCAAAATTTCATGTGCTTGTCATCCCTAGAGGTATTTATTAGCATAGGGCTGTGTGGCTGCTTTCTTGCCTAACTATTGCTAAACAAGGCACAATTACTGGCAGAGGGCCTCTGCTCAGAGTGGCATTACAACCAGATTGGGTATCTACAGATGATCAAAGGATCAGGCAAGGTAATGGCCCCACAAGCAACAAGGTAAACACAAGATGGGGGAAAGGTCCCTACAGTAGCCAGCATTTGGATAAATTGAATACCTCATATAAATAGTGGGGACTGGATGTTGGCCCAGGCACAAACCAGCCAGGAGCACTCGCTGGAGGTAAGGCATCTACCTGTTTGATCTCTTGTCTCTGCTCAAATTTACAACACGTTTAGTGGTTGTATATCCAGTAAAAACGGCGCCGGTAGCTGTATATCAGTGCCTGTCCTGTGGATGTAGTTGTGTACTGTTTTATTCTCTTCACTTCGGCCATGTTGATTTCTGACCCACATATAGGAAATAGAAGAGAAGATGTCTCTGGTTGTCACATCTTTGTTGACTGTAACAACTGAAAAAGGTTGGTGGAAATCGACTCATTGAAATGGATGTCAATAGAAACATACCTGGATAGTGATAATAGTGGCATATAATCCATATCAGTAAGAGGACTCTCAATCGATCTTGGCTCTTTAAAGTTCCTGTGTGGTTTTATAAAGGAGATGTAGCTATACTAATGTGTGCTGCTACTTGTCTAGTGAGGTAGTGATGTCAGTCTGGGTTGGAGCTCTCTACTGTACAGCCAGCCAAACTACTGACCCAGCCTTGACAAGGGAAGATAGATGTCCTCGCAAATTAATACATGTCACTTTTACAACTTGTAGCTGGCTGGCACACAGAATGTTTCTTTCATCATGTCGCTATCACACCGGCCGCGGATGATGGATTCATTCTCAGCATGTCAATTGCTCGCGCAAGATGCTCCATTTCAAGGCGGCAACCTTTCCTCTCAATTTGGCCCCCTAAAGCACCACTATTTACCACTACCCTGTGGTACAAAGTGGCTACCTCAGTGTGCTGTGCCTGTACAACCTTTGCTAAATGAGTGATGTTTTTTATGGGACCAATAGCTTTAACGTATTGCATGATTGGTGGGTATCATTACCGACTCTGACACCAGAATGAAATATAAGCAAATCATTGACTATAATTACAAGTGGTAAATGTTTATGAGATCAGAAGTTGATGTGTACAGGCATAGAACATTACTTTTTGCTCTATGGTGTAAACTCACCACACACATTCATTGTGACTAACTTATCACCATTCCTTTACATTCGGTGCTCAATAAAAACCTTTTTGTCATTTCTTTCAGGGGGTGACATTTTTGCGCTGAAAGGCAAGTTTCCTCACCGAGTGCATTTCAACGCGGGATAAAGAGGCGAAGCTGGGAGCAGGCAACTGACTACTACTGGGGAAATAGCCTACAGCGGATTGGCCCTGCCAAGTCACGTGACCAGATGCGATGGTCGAGTTTCGTTATCAAAACCATTTCTCAGACCGGACTTTTTAATGCCAAAGCCTGTCACTTGAATGGACCGGGCAAAATATTGTGAAACTTGTGCAAATGTCTCCTTCAATGTGAGCGTGGTGCAAAGAGCGGAATACGATGGAAGGAGGGGAGGTGAGCTTCCTGCGAGCGGCCTCGGAGCCGTGCATTCCCGAGTTTATGACTGACATTCCCCATATCAATGAAACATTTCATAGATCATCAATCATCACCGGAGAAGCGACTGTGCCACCACCTTACTGCCAGCCACTCAATGGCTCACACCAGCTCCACAACACGGACATAACTCACGGAGTAGGAGGAGGCAACAACCGGCCCAAAAACACACAGCCTCACTCAGCTGTCAAGGTGCCCGAGTACCCATGGATGAAGGAGAAAAAACCCTCCCGAAAACCAGCACCTCTACCGTCAGTCTCCCCCATCGGTACGTACTTCACTGCTCTTTAATCTCGCTGTGATATTTACTAAATTGTCAAAGTGTAGACACCCTTCTGTGGTGGTGAAGTGTGTGGGGGGGTCAACATGAGGCGTGTCAAGTACCCAGAAGGAATGGGGGGGTTGTTTATCTTGGGCAAGAAGTATTTTGACGTTAGGAGTTGACCCCCACTGCCAAGCAGTATCTCGACTCGTGTATCTCTGCTCGCGAGTCTTCCTCACAGGAATCAAACATGGCCATCACTAACACGCAGTTTTTCTCTTCCTCCCTCTTTCCCTCTTAATACCCTGGATCTTCAGTAAATATTCTTTTATTAAACATTGTTTCTTGTGCATGAAAGTATATTTTTTCATTGTGGGTGTTCTTTCTTCACCCCATGGTGAGGACAAAAGCACCCCCTCCATGCTGTAGCCCCCCTTGCTCTATCTAACACCCCTACAAGTAGGAGATGAACGGGGTAAGTGACAGACACGGGGCACCAGTAATTGCTGACTTTGGCCTCATGGCATGCCCCCACTCTCCCATCTACTAAATCACTTTAATAAGCTAAAGCAAGCGGCCAGAAGACGTAGTCAGTGAGGGGCCAGTGGGAAGAGTCCGAGCAGGCGGGTAGTAGTGGCCGTAGTAGGAGCACCGATGAGTGAACATATTCATCGATCTAACATCTTGTTGAAATGATGGATCTGTTTCCCAGCCACGGGCTCCCGACACCCACCAGCTTGCCACCGTGCACTCACCAATAAAACACACCAAAAACATCAACCCCCACATGGTCGGACACCGTCCCGTCAAATATCGTTGCTGGAACGTGGTGATACCATGGTGTGTCACCACGATACAGCAGATTTATGTCCGTATACAGCCCTGCAAATGTTAGAAGGCGCTATCTATAATAGTGATGTAACGTACTGGAATTAATGATAGCCGATTAGCATCTCGGGGTGTGAATTTCAATAACAAATCCCAAATCATTGAAATTTGCACAGAGTGTAAATAGACCCCCCTGAAAGGCGCACGTCCCTCATTTCAATGTGAATAGTCCCTCACTGCGAGAGGTTTTATTCCCGTTTTAGACTGTATCTATTTCTGCTGTTATTCACCTGTTTTCAATATTACCCTTTCAGTCTGGGTGTCTAATGTCTTGTAGCTGCAAACAAAATTGCCCCATAAATGATTCATAAGCTGTCCGGACCTACTGAAGACGGTCTGATCACTGCGGTCACCTATCAAAATATGGGTCTTGTTGAGGGCAACATTATACAAGTTATTTCCTGGCTCAGCTCCCTAGTTGCTCAAAAACAAGGCCCGTGTCTCTTTCCATTTGTCCCCGGTTAAAGGAAACGCAGGCCATGTTGGTACGAAGGCACGGTGGATACGCAGGCTCTCGTCATGGGGGACTTAGCGCAGATAATGATGTAGCAAGACTCACAAACGAGCCAAGCCGAGCCTTCGTGCCACAACCACCGGCCACCTGTCGCTTCCTATTGTCTTGGCTTTCTTTGATCCACGCCGCCCTCAAGCAACTTCATGGGTCACCATCAAATGATCAACAGCAAATCTCAGATTTTATTACAAAATTAATTCCCTTGATTATTATAATGAAAGGCCCTTTCATTTTTACCTGTAACCTAATCTCACGTTTTAAACTGTACTTCTTTTAAGCAAGCACGTTTTTATTTTTCAATGATTATAATTTTTAAATTTTTTTTCCAGAGTTTTCGGACACGGGAGGGAATGGATCAAACAACCCCCGTAGACTAAGGACGGCCTACACTAATACACAACTCTTGGAGCTTGAGAAAGAGTTCCACTTTAACAAGTACCTGTGCCGTCCACGTCGCATCGAGATAGCAGCCTCCCTGGACCTGACCGAGAGGCAGGTGAAGGTGTGGTTCCAGAACAGAAGGATGAAATATAAGAGACAGTCCCATGGCAAAGGAGGAGATATTTTGGGTGACGAGGGCAAAATGTCCTCGCCGAGCCCAGCCGTGGACTCCACCACAAGTTCCGAGGACGGCAACGATCACCTGGATAACAAGGCAGATGATGAAAAGATATCATCTAGTGATAAGAATGATGCTGATACGAGTGAGTGTGGATCATCCAAGCCTGGCACTCCTTGTCTGGTGAGTTCTGCTGGAAGTATACAAGGAGAAACTCTCTCCACTGTGGACGAGAAGGAGAACAGAAAACCTCTTCACAGTGCAGTAGTAGTGGGCGGAAATAAGAAAGGGGGTGAAGTGAAAAGAGATGTGAAAGACATGGAGACAAGTTGTGATCTGAGAAAGGACAAGGAGGCGGTGACCAGTATCTGTATGAGTGGTCCTGATGCTGATGGGTCACTTGAAGCGATGAAGATAGACCAGGCCGGGGACCAGGTGAAGTTAGACTCGGTCAGTAGACCTTGTGACAATGCTACAAGGGCCGGGGATACCGTGATCCCTGGAGGGGCAGGGCAGGGGTGTGGACGTGAAGATAGGGTGACTGCAGATAGCCAGTCTCCACCACAAGGTGGGAGGCCGAGAACCCCAGAAATGTTGACAGTTGACACTAGAGGGCACGGGTCAAGACCTGTGACGTCAGTGGATGGTTCACCCCCGACCGCGTACCACCCATCTCCAAGGCAACCCCTCCCTACTACAACCCTTCATATGAATAGTGGCTCTGGTTTCTCCACATCTCCGCTCTCTCCCCCCAATGCCAGCGTGCCTCCCCCTCTCAGGCCACCCTCAATCATGTATCGTGCCCTACCCCGGGGACAACATCACCCTCGGGCGGCACCTCAGCGCCAGCACACTTCCTATCCTACCCCAGACAGCAATGTTTCAGCGCCACCCCAACATCTCAGCACCTCTCCCCAACCCCTGTCGGCGATCGCCACGCCACCTAACAGTCTAAGTAACTTCAATGGAGGTGTATATCCGGATGGAGGTAGATCCGGTTTAGGCTGCGCTGCTTCGTCGGGCCTACAGTCCATGACAGCTACAACGCAGGCAGTGCAGCATGCTTCAGTGCCCCTGCACCACCAGACAGGGAGCTACGCAGGCAGGCCAAGCCGTGCAGGCAGTGGACAATGTGTGGGCTATGGTGACCAGTCTTACATGCAGCCTAGCAACGGCATCAACAATGGTGGTAGTCATGGCAACCAGGCAAGTTATGGCAGCCCTCCCGCCATGCACTATACAGCCAGCATCCAGACTCACGCTATGACTGGGAATCAGAACAATACACAACCCCAGCAATCTTACCCCCCACCCCAGGCCCAGCAGCCACACCCTTACTACAACTACGGCATGCATGCCAACACGGGGAGCAGAGTGGGTGGAACGGAGGCGTACACCCCTTACTCCGACACCCCCATGACGTCATCAGACTTTAACAATGGTGCTGCTACGTCACCCCACACTAATAACAATGTCTTCTATCCTGCTCAGTCTAATTTCGGCAACTCGGGTAATTCTCAAGTCAACTCATGTGATAATTCTTACAACTACTCATGCTACCCTAACTTACAAGAGGACAACTCATTGCCTTCGGACTTTTCCATGTTCAATGATTTTTGTAACCCCCAGTTTTATCCAATCTCCCAATAGCATTGACAGCCGCCCATGGGCACTTATCTTTAGGCAGCCTTCAGATCTCTGATAACACAAGGTAGTTGTAACTTTACATGGCAAAATGTTATGTGATGGTTTGAAAAGATGAAAGAAATTACTCCCTCGTGCAACACAACAACCCTTGTCGGTTTCATTATTTACTCAATGCCCATAAACTGATTAATTTATTTTCCAAGTTTTTAGCCATGTACAAGAATGTTTCATGATCAGGCGGTGGTAATTAGGCGTATGGTTGAGGCAGAGACCCCGGCTGATCAGCTCAGACACGAAGGCTAAGATGGGCTTTATTAAAACTCGGCTGCACATGAGGGGCCCAAGATTACCATCACACAAACTCAACCTGTCTAAACCACCTAGCTGGTGAATATATCACATCAGTCACGAAATACTGCTCCACAGCAAACCAGCCACCTTATTTTACCTAATTATATTTCTCTTATTTCATTGATTTTTAAATCAAAATGAGGTAAAAAGTCTGTAATTTTAACAACAAAATAATTACAAAAGCCTCGTATTCATGGCGTATGAAATGACTTATTTATGATCACGTAGTGTGACCAGAAATTATGACTAAATTTTCAAAGCATTTCCGGTTCCGAAATGGGTTAAGTTTGGAAAGATTTAATATACATCCTTAGTTTCAAACATGCGGGCATTGAACATCCAATTAAATTGTTAATATTTCACATTGATATTATTCTGACTGGCGGTAAACTACAAATGTGAATATCATTATTTATTATGCATGCGGTCTATCATTGTTATCGGTATTGTATATGATTGGTTTTGAATTAATGAAACGTCAGCTGCCCTCTATCTTTTGGGGGTCACTAATTCAAGAGCTTCATTTTTATTATATATGTTTTCATTATCATAAATGTATTCTGAGTTGTTAAAAAATAATATTTAGTAAGTTTAGTAATATTTGAGAATAACAAATATAGATTTATATAATACTCTTGTTGTGAATTTTGAGCTTCAAACAGATGCGTATGTTTTATTTACCAGATCATATATTGTACATATTTTACTTATTTATTGGTGATATGAAGTTTTTTTAATTGGTGATGTCGTTGGTGTAGTACAAAAATATGTAGAATATATTCTGTTTATGTATGTAAATTGTATTGCCATGGCAATAAGGTCAGACATATTGGTGGCCTAATTTGTTGCGAAAACCATAATTTGTTTTTTGGGATATAATGGATTATCATTTATTATGTGTTAAACATCTGAAATAATGATATAATTTGATGCTGTCAAAAATAGTTACATTTAGATATTAAGTTGGTTCCTCAAGAAAAAAATGATGGAATTGATTTTGTTAATGAACTCAGTCAAACTCGATCTCTCAGACATATAAACATATACAGCGCCATTTCAATGGAGACAACATTATTATACAGCATAATTAATAGAAGTTTATTCTATTCAAACTTTGCAACATACCAAATTATATGGGATTTTTTTGAGCTTCACAATTCATAATCCATTCCAAGTGTGTTGTAATTTTGGGGAGTAAAAATGGGGGTATGGTTATAATGTGCTTATTTATACATGGTATCCTGTCACTAACATTTGTAGATGATTGACAGGTGGCCTACCAAATATGGTAATGGCAAAGTTCATTGTCCGTGCATCACAGGGTATGAAGTTACCAACTCCAAGTTGACCAAATTTGACTTGCATAATATTTACAAACAAACGAACATTTACTTATGAAAATATTGCATTGTATATTGTGTCACGAAGATATATTATCTGCCCAAAATTGTAAATGGCATTTGTATTTGATAATTGTATATTTTATTCTTTGTCAATTGGCCTTAGATACTTACACATATTATCACTGCATAATATTATCTCCCTTCTTGGGGTGACTTGGTGCTTTGAGAGTAAATACACAACTGTACATAGATCTCTGTTCAGCCAAAACAAAGATATAATGCTGTACCATTAATCACATTAAGTATTGATAAACCACTATTTGTTATTACCTGCTACTGTATTGATCCACAATTGCCTATAAACTATATGGAAGCTGTGATTCTTTTTGTCTTGATGTGTGGTTCCTATTGAGTAATAATGATAAGTGTTCATTGTCAATTCTAAGGGGGAGATCATGAAATGCACACCATGTATGGGGAGGTGTCTTGTAAGATGTCAGCACTTTGGGATGTCAATTACCCTGTTGTTGACCCATCCTAGGTCCCATGTCCCTGTAATGGCTCGTGGTGTAGGGCTATCTTTGTACATAGACCTGACAAACGTTTTTGGGACTAAATAGACAAGCAAGTATGATTTCTCTTCCTTTTGTAATTTATTGAAATAAATATAAATATTTTCCATTGGATTTGGTTTCTTTGCCTTTGCTTGGTGGTTGGTGATCATAGTACAGGAAAGGGCGGCTGACCAAACAGTGTTGGTTTCTTAGGGAACAAGCTCTCTAATTAATTTCTGACTTAAAAATGGGCTGGAAGCACTGGAGATGGTGTAGCGTTTCAGGCCGAGACTGACATTGGCGTACGATCATGCCTATTTATTCAATTTGTAGAAGCTGAGTAGGTTGGGTAGGGTTGGTTGTTCCGGCGTGGCGCCGTGAACCATTAGTCCATACTTGACATGCCGGCCAGGAGGCAGCCAAGGCCCGTAGAAAAACTGGCCGTGCTCGGAGCCCGGAGCCCGGCTGAGATGACAGAGCAAACACAACACTGGGACAGTACCAAGACACGGCGAGACAGCGTGGAAGCCGGCCCCTACACTGAACACACACTATCCACAACCCCGGAGTAAGCCTCCTGTGCTCCTTTGTGATGTACACAGTAATATTGAGTATAAGCTGGCTCCATATATGTAATACTATCGCACACAGACATGGCAGGAGGGAGAAAAAAAAACTTTCACATTGACCACAACTGTTCAGGCCGTGTGTCTTTGCCTTGCACAGACACGACGATGTGTTGTGGGGCAGTTGAAACCTCAACACCGTCTCTCAAATATATTGTGACTAACACCATTTCCCACTTTTGTCATTGACCAAAACACTGCAAACTTTACACAGCCAAGTCCTTTGTGAGGGGGTAAAATGGAATGCGAAGTCCAATTTAGATGCGATAATGAAAAGCAAGTCATTTAGGCGCATGACAAAGAAAGTCAGGCTGGTGAAGAAAATACCCTTTAGGAGATATATGAAACACCTAGTGATCGTCAGAAGATATGCAGTGTGGCACGATAAACATTGCTTGTTTGTTGACGATAACTGTTTACTGTGTTGGCAAGATGTTTTCTGCCTTGTCAATATCTTAATTCTGTTTGATTTCCTCATACAGGCAGCATCAGAAACTGGAGACTATATTGACCCTGGTCCCATTATATCAGGCAAAAAGGCCTGTCAATAGCAAGGGAGGTCTGTGAGAAAATTGCCAATATATTGGCAGATATGATGGTGCTTGTTTGCACTTGACTTTTTCCACATGAAACAGACCAGTGCTAGAGACCTGACCTAGAAGTGTCAGTGAGGTGGCCCAATTTCAGCCCCATTTCCCAACACTCTCTGTTTTCCACCAAGCTAACAGAAAAATCAATGATCAGAGCAGGGCTTGGTGCCTGATCTGAAACGTTCAAAGTGACATCACCAACTCCCCATTTCCCTTATATAATTGTGGCCTGTTTTAAGACCAAGAAATCTGTAATAAAAGACTGCACTGGCACACTAAGAATCTTTGCCTCAGGATCGTTAAAACCTGCATGCCACAGTCACCAGCTGTGTGCCAATGGTGACCTTGGGTGAGTGGAAAGCACTTAAAAGCTCTCTATTCTTGCCAAATCCCAGATTGACCCATCTTCCAAGGACCCCATAAATGATACACACAGATTTCAAGATTTCATTGTAAACTTCCATATTTGAACGTGTTTAAAAAGAAAATAAACAATTATATGCTTCTATTGACAAAATGAACCAAAATATGGGGAGGCATGGAAAGTCAACAGCGGTGTATTGAAATGTACTTCTCACCACAATATATATTTCCATGGTTTGCACGGGACTGGCAAGCTGACAATATTCTTGACACATATCATTCATAGAAGGTGTATGAAGTAATAAATATGCCCAAACTTGGCCGTGGTCGGTTCCATGTGGACAGCTTTGCACAATCAGTGTGTGTGATAGAAAATATAGAGGACCAACAGAAATCAGCGCATCCACTGGCCGTTTCTGACAGTGGCAAAGCGTAAAGTGAGTCCCGGGCATTATGCCTGGAATTAATCAAGAACTCTTCATCCTCTGCCATATTTGCATCCGTTAAAAAGCAATTGAACCCTTCCCAGCACCGATACACACCTGATTACCATGTTTTTGGAGAGATATATTGAGACGTGTTGCTATAAATGAAGAATAAAAACTCCACAATTTTTGCTACAGTACATCCCGCGCCTCTGATGAATTCCAACATGGCCGCCCGTACAGCCAGAATGAAATATTGCCAAATTGATGAGTGATTGCTTGCAACCCTCGCGCCCTAACTCTTTGTTCTCTGAGTCATGAACTATTTGTATATCATTTAAAATATTGCTAATGGTTTTTAGGAACTGAATGAAAAGGAAATGCGTTAAAAATGCGTTAAGTTTTCGTAAATATTGGCTCCGCAGTCTTAATGGGCAAAATGGCGGACGTAACGCAGAAGCCGTTCTTGTTTCTGCCTCGCAAAAACCGACACCATGGATGGTCGGCAAATGTGTTTATGTGTTACCGAGGTACACCGAGAATCATACAATTATCCAGGCATGTGTTCTGATAAGATTTGTGATTTTATATGCCTGTTTATAACACAAACAATGGTCTGGAATGGGTACATCGCAGGGAAGGAAAGAAGAGTTACTAACACAACGCGATGCCAGTGTTTGAGCTATTGACAACATTCGGCGCTGGGCCTGAGGAGAAGTGAATATACCTGGCCAGATAGTCATCACATTCCCCCATCTACGTGCTCAACGCGATAACGTGGACTACCTCCAGATTCTCCTACTGCTAATTAATTACAGATGGCGTATGTATGTGGGTCAGATCACTGTCAGCTTCATCAGCCTGTCTGACCCGTGACACACATCCCAGATACAATCATTCATAAAAATATACATTCGCTTGCCAGGAATAATAACTTGATTATCTTTCATGTATATATGATTTTATGAGCCATCAATTAGTGCCCGTTACAGAATCAATAGGTAATTCCAGAACAAACTTATGAAATGTC
Source organism: Amphiduros pacificus (assembly GCA_949316495.1). Taxonomy (NCBI): domain Eukaryota; kingdom Metazoa; phylum Annelida; class Polychaeta; order Phyllodocida; family Hesionidae; genus Amphiduros; species Amphiduros pacificus. The sequence continues at coordinate 35,885,171 of OX439002.1, forward strand.
TGTCTCTCTTGCACCTCATAAATCCAATATAATAATTTATTCTGCAATTTGATTTGAAAGTGATGAACTCGGATTTATTATATTTTAACAGGCTAAATAAAGAATGATGACATTTTGTGTTGCAAGTAGGTGTGTTTTTATCCCTCTCATCACGCCACTTGATGTGTGATTTATCTACACCAAGACAGCATAAATCATAGTCGCAAAATTTTCCGCGCAGTGAAAGATTCTCTACCAAATATTTGGCGACTGTTCTCTCGGGAGAGTTGCCTTTTACATGCTAGGGTGCAAACCACCTATTTATCTTCACAACTACATTCTGTGAGAAGGAGAGCAAAGCATTAGTGTTTTATAGACAATAAGCCTGGTTTGTCCCTATTAAAGTGCAATATACAAGAGAAGAAGAGGAGAAAAAAAGGGTGCAAATAATCACACAGTGGGGATAGTATTGTTTTCAATTTATTTCAATCTAACCACTCATTGGGAGTTCATTTGGAGATAAAACATTTTAAATTGATTTTATTTGCTGATTGAGCAGTTGCGGAAAGACTGCTTGTATGGTTTTAATTTCTCTGGTAGTGAGGGGGTAATCCTGGGAGATAATAGCTTTGTGTGCTGGCTGCCATCCCCCGATGGTTATCTACAGGGTCTCTACACATCCATATAAATCAGGCCAGATCACTGGGCAGCCCAGCCTAACATGTGCTTTTGGTTAGGACACTCTCAAGGTGGTTGCCTTCTCAATGATGTTTTTCTATGGGCTTTTTAGTGGCAGCAATTTTGCTGTGCAAGTACATCAGTGGAAGGCCAAACGTCCCAGTGGTGTTTCTTTATTCAAGATTTTTCTGATAGCGCCCAAGATAAAAGCGGCCAGACTTGACTAAGGACAATCAAGACAAGCGCCTCTTTTCATTAAAAAGACCATCTCTGATAACAGATTGAGTAACTGGTTTGGGCGTTTGAATGGGCAGTGTTTTGTAAAGGTAACTGAACCATCTGAGTTTCTGTTCAGTATACATTGTGCTGGGGGTAAACGTGTTTTTTTTACCTGGCCAGGTAGCGTGGAATCCCGCTGGGAAGCTGTCATAATAACAATGCCACATATGCCACAGCTGGACCAAGCCACAAACACCGATACCAACCAGCTAAAGCAAGCAACTTTGGGCATAAAATCTCACTAAAGTCACTTCATTTGGATGTGAAAATGTTATCTGATCTGAGTATGCTTCGGAAATCTGCTTGACAAAGTCCCTCAAGGTAACAGACTGCTTTGTCTTGTCCAATTGCCCGAGCGTTGTCTTTTGTTTGGGCTGACAGAGAAACCTGGCTAATTTTACGGTAATTTGAAATTCAAAATAAACTTCAAACAATTGTCTCATCAAAACTGTAATATGAGCCAGAGTCCACCAACCTTTTATCATTTCTACTTAAAACTATAGCAAACGTTTATTTTAAAATTATAAGCATGATCCTGTTTTGTTTGTTGGAGAAAAATTCTAACCCCAGTCGATTTTGGTGAAAATTGTGGGAAAATATGAGAAGTTGAAAGACAAAAAGTCAAATAAGAGTAGAAGAGAATAATGGTGACATCGGGGTGAGAGAAAATTGGTGTGAAATCAGACAAGGGTTGGGGGCAATGTGGGGCTGAGAATTCCCAGGTGACCAAGTGAGGTTCAAAGGGTGGCCTATCCACCACAGGTAGGTCTGTTTCCCATGCGATGTCCAGTGCCCACTGGGCAACACACACAGTGTCCAGGCTCGATAAGTCTACTGTCAATTTACAGACCCAGTCAAGTGCCCCTGCTAAGACGCTCAACATACAGATTTCCACGATGCAACAAGCACTTTTGAATCTATAAGCCAAAAAGTAAAGAAGTGCGATTCTCGGCGAGAACATCACACCCGCTTTTAATATCTAAACTGTCCGTCTACATAGAACAGGAGTGTTGAAGTAATAATCTGTTCCATAACAAGATATGCATATCCCTTGATAGGTATTATCAAACAGCCTGTGGGGAGAACTTAAGTCAGTGCTTATGTAAGATGTGCCGCTGCTGATAGCATATATGTCCTACCGCCTTGATGTCCCTGGGTGAACTGGAAGGCTAGGTACAGATCGTGTAAGAGATATACACACCAGACCCAAGTATGGGGTGAAATGGCAAGGTGTGCCAAGCCCAGACACAACCACCTTGCCCGGTGGAGACTAGGAACACTGCTGCCAAAACATCTTGCGACGATCCATTCTACCCCGCCCCGACGACGTCGAGAGACAAGATTTAATAATTCAATAAAATCTTCCGTGAGTCCACCAATTAGGGTGGCGATGATTTGTGTAGGCATATCGAGCGGGCGGCTGAATGAAAGAGGGAGCTATTTGACAATAAATGGGCGGTGGTGCAGGTAGCAGCTTACTTGTGGGTAGCACGGTGGAAGCAGCGACAACGTGAGGCAGAGGGGAGAAAGGCAGCAAGCGCTACTCACGGCGGTAACGTGAAGAAAAGGAGAGCTACGAGTAGAAGGGGCCGCCCCGGCCTGAACGTCACCACTGTACACCCGCACCGGCTAATTTAAATGCTAGCCCCACTCTGTGCCTCCAACACTAGGCATGGCCACAAAGCCAAAGCGAATTAGCAAGACACGTTCAAGCCGGACTCACTCACACTTTACCTGAACATTGTGATCATCATCATCATCATCCCTTTGCATCTTTTGCTGCCTCAGCCGACACACGTATCTCCATGGTGACGCTGGCCACGCAGGGACACTGTCACAGCGCGACCTGGACTCACCTACCTCGAGAAAAGTGCGCCAAACTCCCAGAAAACAACACTAATGTCTTGGTCTGTGTTCTAACGGAGCTACAAAAGCCACACCAACTCACAAAAAGTAATTGGGAATACTTTGTCGAGCCATCCATCACGGGGCCCGTGAACATGCTGTACAGCAACATGGCGATGCTCATTGGTTGAGAGAAACCACGTGACCAATTTAACCCTCATAATCCTGTCAAGTGCGACGTGTAATTTACCTTCATTTATTTCAGATTTATCTCCACATCGACAGCTAATTTGCGAGGGAGCATTGACAGTCAGGACAGTGAAGCATTGTAAATTATGAATTCGAACAGTGATTACACGATATGTAACTTGGATAGTCACACGTACAGCACAAATTTTGTTGGGGAGAGTATAGGTTCAGGCTACAGTTACTCTAACGTAAACAATGGTATGCCTGATAGTGGACAACTAGGATATGGTGCCTCAGCCTCCTTACAGCAAGCTGGAGCAGTGGAACTGTCACATTCTACTGGTCACCAAGCCGGACATCATGTATACCACCACGGCAACACATCAGTACTTACCCCGACAACCCCACCACCCCCGGGCCCCTACGGGATGCACCCGGGCACATGTGGGCCACAGACTGGTTATGACTATTATACTCCCCATCATAGCGTGATTACCAATGGGGGAGTGGACGTTGCCAATTCTACCTCTGTGTATTCCTACCCCGACCACCCGGCCGGACACGGGCACCAACCCCCGGGCTTACCCCCAGTCTCCTCCGCTGCCTACGGGGTCCAAAATTCGGGCCCAAACTCCGGGTCGCAAGCCTCGGATCAGGGGCCAGTCACCACATATAAATGGATGACAGTGAAAAGGGGCAATGCCGCCAAGACAGGTAAACATTTAGTAGTGTAGAATAACTGTATCGATAATATCTGTGTGTCGCACCTTTGTTTTCTGTTGTCGTCTTGTCTCCAACCACTTGCAAGTGCAGATAGGTTCTCCGTTTGGAAATGGACGTGGGTTTTACCTGTATGTTGTGATGAAGTAAGGGGAAGGTGGGTTTACCTGGGTGGTGGTGATGCAGCGGGGCAGGTGAGTACCTCAGCAGCCGTACCACACCACCGAGACACCGTGACAAACTACAGGGGACAATTACTCTCCCCACTTACCCCTGCACGGTCCGCCCAGGGGAGGATGGCCACTGTTTTTTTATTGCCATTTAATAATATGGGCGATTACCCACGCTTAGGTATGGCTGTTGTGTGTATAGGGGGTCTGTGGTAGTACTACTACTACATCTGTTTGTTGTGGATGTTTTATTGCAATGAATGGCCGGGTCACACTGTCTGCAATAAATTGTCACGCGTCTTGTTCCATATCGCACGAGACCTGGTCAGAATGAGAACTGAGATGACCACTTACTGACCGGTAAATTATCGCGATAGTCTTGCACACGTAACAAGCCATAATGTACGCCATGTGTTGCCAGCAAAGAAGGGTGTGAGGGAGCAAGAACACTGGGTGCACAGTTTCGCCATCCGGTGTGAAAAAGAAGCAATATTTCATCTGTTGGATCTGCTTAGGTAGCGAGTATGGGATAGCCACCCTCAGAATTCGGGAGGGGTAAGGGGTTGGTTTTATTCGTTTTTATAAAATATCGGTCATTCTGAGTAGCTCAGAAGGCACCGTGGCAGACTCAACAATCAAGTGACCACTTGTCAAGGCACTGTGCTAATTTCTTCATTTGCCAAAGGAAATTTGATCACGCCTGCTTGTCCACTATTTCATCAGAGCACCTCTCTCATGACGGTGCAGTCCCGCCAGCAGCACACTGCTTTGTTTTTATGAGATTTTATATTTAATCTTATAGGAGTGGGTAGGATACCTGAGAGGAGGGATGTCATGCGGACGGCGTGGAGGCTGTCAGGCCGGGGGTGGTCAGTTTTTGCAGGGGATACCCCCACCATGGTTGAGGCACGCGTGTGGAAAAAGCCAGAGTGGAGCCTCTCCTATTTGCCGATAGTCGGCAGCTTGATCTAGGAGGGTACAGACACCCAGGCCATAAGAGAAGGGGCCGCATACAGATATATTGGGTGACTCTAGAGTGAGAGAGAGAGATGGGGTTCTATGCTGGGTCCTGCAGGGTCACACAGAAACAAGTTAAGGGGGGAGAGGCTAGCAATGGGGACGAGGAGACTGGTTTCTGATTGCTGATGTCTTTGCAGCAAAAGCTAAGCCATCGACCTGCAGGACCTGGCGGAGACACTGAGTCGCTCCTGAGCAGGACCCAGTCAGTCTCGTACAGCCAGCTCAGCTTACAACTGCAGGACAATGAGTCACTAGGCACTATGAGTGTTGGCGACATGACAAACATGATCCTGCATCTGGCAATGACAGGATACCACTCCAATGTCACATCTCTCCTTATGGCCCCAACCACATACTGGAAATACTACTCATTCATAACCCCAATTGTGCCCACTGAAAAACATGTCACTGCAATTGCTCTGCAGACAAATCTCCTGTAGTGATAATGTAGTGTGGCCCTTCTGCACATGTTCTGTATATGTTAGGGCACAAACACTAGACAGGTTCAGATACAGGCATCTCTGATATTATTGTGGCTAGAGTTGTACTTTGAAATATGCATTCGTCCTATTGTGTTGATATAAATATATATATATATATATATATATATATATATATATATATATATATATATATATATATATATATATATATATATATATATATATAAAGAAAGGAACAACAACTTCACTTTATTACAAACCAAATATTCATAAACGTTATTTATGAAAGAAATTTATTAAAAAATTAGAGATATATTAATTCCTACACAAGCATGTTGCTTTTATTTCTGTATTGTCAGCCACAATGCATAACAGTTATTTGATTAAATTTGATTGAAGAGACCTTAGTTATAACTCTATTTAATGTTTGTTGACATGAAACTGATTTCCTTTTGACATAATGTTTGTATATTTATGTGAAATTTTGATGTTGTAATTGTTCCTGGGCCAAACAAAATTTACAATGATGGTAGAGTATAGCCTTTTCACATACAACAAAAAAAGAGACATAACATAACAATACTACTATTATACCTTTGCCCATACTATCATGGGCTCAGGATAATGTGCTGGTCTTTGAGCAGTGACTTTATTATCTCATACCTTGTTAAAGTCATATAACATGTCATTAAGGCAAATGGTGATTTATGGTGACAAAGCTAAAAATATCACTAGTAATAGCTGCGTATTAAGCAGACACATAAATCAAATATGGTGTAAGTAGAAAAGGTACATGACATGAAACTAAAGCATAGACGTTAATTGGGGCTGACCTCATTACAGGAGACTGCGGGCGAGGTTTTTATGTGTTCCCCTGGGCATAGTATGAGGTCGCGGTGGCAGAGATTTATGACAAAAACTAACCCCAAACCATACTAGTCACAATTTTTCTGACACTGTCAACTTTTTCACTATTTTATATTGTGATAATGACAGATTGGCTTTGTTCAAGTGAGAAAAAAATGTTACAGGTTTTTGCATACCCACCTCGTGAAAAAAGTCTTCATACGTGATAAAATCACGATGTGAAAAAAATGCCATCTTCACCTGTATATAGATATGAATAGAATACATCAATTGTACATTGCATCAGTGCCTAAAAACATTTCTATAAAGATGGTATCTTTCCTGAGTTCAGATGGGTTCACTTGTTAAGCTTCTTTCGCTTTGAACTTGCAAAGATGAGCACCGATCTTTGAATTTGGTTTGATCATTTGGGTCATTCAGGTGTGGTACACATATTGATGTTGTTTTGGAGATGACTTTCTGAGCTCTTTGGTGAGTTCTTACTCCTTTTCCCCATATCGTCTTTCAATTACCAACCTTATGATCTGTTAGCTACCATGTCTCTATAGAGTGTATGACTATTATAATGGATCAAGTCTTTACATAATTCCATTTTCCCCTTCAATGTCTCAGTGCACCATGTGAATCATTATTCCACATTTGTTTGACTTTGTCACAGTTTTCATCATAAATAATCATCTACAGCAATCTCTGCATGCCATATGCTCTTTTCTCTTTTCACATTTTCTTTTCTTTCAATTCATAAAATGATTTAATAGACATCTTCTGGAATATAAATGCTTTTCTGCTTTAACAGATTTTGAGAATTTATAATATTAAATACCTACTGAATTTATTAATGTAAATGGGGTCAACAAAATTAGCCAAAAGTATCAGGTTTGCTTTGTGCTTCTGCTGACTGACAGTTATCCTTTAGTCAAACACAAGATATCATCTTCTATGAGAAAATGCGAGATTATGTCCTCAACTGCAGGTGGTGTATTTTCTTTTATGCTTTATTTATAATTTTTATCCTCTTTGACTGGAAAACACAGGAATCCTAATCTGTCTGTCTTCTAAATCACACAAATGCGGTGAGACGACTTTTCAGTAAGCCCACAAAAATTTGAACAACAATGAGATGACGGTATGTTATGATAACTGGAGTAGAATATGATTTATAACCCCCATTCCCCACAACTCCAGCCATAGAAATCCTTTTATTTCCGTCACAAAGTTGTGATTGTTGCCTCAGAGATAGTTGCGTGAATGTTGCAGGCATGTGGTATCTTCTTTCAGAGAGAAGATTCTGGTGTGTAGGAGAAGTTACTCCAGTGGTTGTGACATGACTTCCCATTCTGCCTACAAGTCATTATGACTAAACGATGAGGTGGAAACATTTACCCTCCATATGCCTTCACATTGAAGATTGAACAATAAAAGTGCCACCACCGTCAACTATTATGACAAATTGTATGTGGAGTTATAATAGATGACATTCTGTCTTCTCACCTTTGTTGTTTTCTTCAAGTATCATCTGTTCATTTATGATTTATGGGTTCAGGCAGACGAAACTGGAGGTCGAGGCACTTTTATTCTTCTGCAACTGCTTGTCATTTTCAATTGATAGATTCAAGAGGCATTGTTATCTGATCAGTGGTGAACATGATTTCTTGATAGTTTTCTAAAAGTAGTATTTTACAGTTTATCACCCACCACGTGATGCGAGTACACAAGATAAAAGTGTGTAGCAAAAATGAAAAGCGAGTCAAATAATTTATTTGCTCCCAGAGTAAAATAGACATAAGCGGCTGTTTGTTTCAAATAAAAGAGAATTTTTTGTCTCCAATGTTTGGTTTATTGCATTGAATTGCCTATAAAGCCTGAAAACGATTTGTAACAGTTGTTATGTAAGAGAAACAACCTCTTCAACAACGTCATTCAAAATAAAATCAAAACCACTCCAGAAATATTTATTGCTCCGAGTGATTAGTTTGAGCTCATATAATTTTGTGTAAGCTTGCATATGCCTCTCAACATCTGTGAAGGGCATTTCCTATAGGGACAATATGGCCTTGTCCTCATCACCAAACTCATATTGACTGCTATATTTGGCCACAAATCGCTGTGGAATCACATAACTGACCGCAGAGCTTGGCATCTTGTCCATTGCACTCCACAAGATGGCATTTTTTCCGCAAGTGCACTGCATCACTCCACTATGTCCAACGATAGCTCTCCAATGCAATTTACAGGTTACAAATATAATCAACCAGAATAACTTTTAGTTTAGATTTTACATAATCACATATCAATTACATATTGTGTTTTGAACGTATTTGTTGCACATTGCATCAGGTATATCATATTATATTCTCTGAGGTTTATTTCCTGGCATAGCAAGAGTTGTGTTTTGTAATATTGGATTTTATATGAGCCTAATGATATGGCCATTTTTGGGACATAGGATCACGTCCATGGTGATGATGATGGTGATGTCGTTCACATGGACAGTGGCCCCTCACCAAAGTAGCTCACACCTCCAAGCCATACACAAGCTTTTGTTGTTATATCCAGATACCCCCAGGTGATATTGAGAGCATGTAAGTAACAACCTGTGGCTTGTGACATACTGATGATGGCTGCATGTTTTCAAAGGCTTTTACATATCTTTATCGATAACGTATATCATATAACATCTGTTTGGATAAAATAAGTTATGCACAAGAGAGATTACTATTAATATGGGGTGTGTACTGCTGCATTATTGTTTATTTATACGTGTTGATTGATTTTTGCAGCCACAATGAGAGCAAATTTACATTGTATTGGTGAAAGTGAAATATTGATTAGCCCAGGTAAAGCGGCTCAGGGGAGAACTGCAACATGCTGACCACTGATACAAGCCTGTGCAAATAGTGAGTGGTCAGTTGTACACACGGTGAGTGGTCAGTGTGCTGCCGGAGATGGTGGACATCCTAAGGTGTGTCAATTTGAGACTGGGCCATGACAGCTTGTCTGCACAATTTAATTAAGGCCTAGCTGTCATGTGGCAGGACTAGCTGTCAGTGTGAGCACAATCACCTCTTACCTGTGCCTACCTGCACACATATTCATCTCTCAATCAATTGACATTCCCAACCTTCAAGTGCTTTAGAAACACTGTGTGCCAAATCAAATATGGGACACAGGATTTTAACAAACATTGAAAGTCGTTTAAGGTCTTTTAGATGTATTTAGTCAAAAGGGAGATATAACTCTTCGTCTGCCTTGATTAGATTTATCTATGTAAATGTTGTTTGCCCTGTTTGAAATAATATATTTCAAGTAATAAAGTGTGCATTCATCTTTTCTAATTGTCCATGCATTTCCAAAAACACATTTTATTCTATAAAATCAAATCTGGATTATCTGGTTGAAATGTATAAATTCAATTGTAGGAATTGAATTAGGATTACATACCTAGTTCAATATCAAACTATAGCTTTATATCTTCATGGCCCTCAATGATTATTATTGAAACTGCCTATTATATAGTTAGGTTTAGTTGTTAGGTTTAACATATGACATGTGTGAAGCCCACACAAAGGTGGTAGTTGTATGAGGTGTAAACTGGCCTAGAGGTAGTGGGTCAGTTTGATGGTCAGTGGTGATGGTCAGTATACTGTAGACATTATACTGTCTTTCTCATCTTCCATACTACTATCACCATGTTATTGTTGTGGATTAGTTATAATATAGCCCTTGTTATTTTCATTTGCTGATTTTTACTTGATATAATATTTTTAGATAATTAAATCTGAATTGCAACTTCCACCTACATTCCCTGATCATGTAATCAGCTTGTATACATGGTTGAAAATGCATAAGACAGGACAAAACCAATTGCCATGCTAGCACTCAAATAAAGTATAATGGGTGTTTGTTTAAGCCCCGTATTCAATCGATGTTTTGCAAATGGCTTTTCCTTTCATGGTTATCCATGGACAGTTTATATTGTGTTTTAAAACACTTTAACAGTTTCGTGATTGTCTCACAATATCAATGTCTCCATGCATGTCAATACTGTGTGTGCATTGGTTGGCACATCTGTCTCGCATACATGTCAACTACACACTGTATTGTGTGTACGTCTTCTGTAGACCATTTCCCATATGGCCTTTCATCTGTACTTAATAATCAAACTAAAAAATCCCCTCTTTTCTACAGAGGTGGTGTTCTGTGAGAAATGTCATAATACAGACAAGATAACGAAAACCATGGCTTCCGTGTATATGTACACATGCATATACTTTATCCAAATCAGGAACGTTAAAGATTAAGTAGCAATATTATCTAATGATGGCATATGATACATATGTATTCATGTATGTATGCGTGATAGAGGCACCAGAATGCTGTATCTATCACAGGTTATCTTTGTCCTAGCTACTTTGATGTGCATACCACAGGTACTAAATATCAGCTGAGACTTTCCTGTTATCATAGAATGCAGACAGTGTATATTTTATTTCCTATTACCTATAATATTTACGATCACACTATGGTACGCAGCAGTTTACTTCAGCGTCTATATTTGCCTATAGAGGGATTTCAGTTCGATAGATAAGATTTATTTAGATAAGGTTAGTTTAGGATAAGTCCTTTGTCATTATTGGAATAACTATAATAGATTCATTTTTGGTATTTTTATGTCAGAAACAATATATTTCTCAATACATTTCCTTCTGTGATTTTTCTCTCACTTTCCTGTTGCTACAAATGCAATACTACCATGACCGCACTCTTAATCCGCCCTCAGTGCTTAGTGCATGAAACAATCGTATTGTCTTGTGAAGACCATAATCATATTCTATTTACCTGGAAGCTGATTATTGCATGATTTAGCAGGTCATAAGTGAACCCCTCTTTTTCACACCCGGGAATGGTATTTTGCACCCAATAAATATACTTGCTGGTTTCAACACTTGACCTTAACATGGTGAAATGGGTAATGTGCATGTCTCAACTCTGGTATCTTTCATTTCATGTCTTTTTCACAAATAGGTTTCAACCTTGGTGTCTTTGTGACATCTCTTTGACCCCTTGTGAGATGTGCATGGAGCTCTAGGGAAGAGATGGATATGATTAATCTATCTGCCACCAAAGTGGCAATTTCATCTCAGGAGGTGTCAAATCATTGGGGTACATATCACTTTGAACCTATGGTATGTTTTTTAAAAGTCAAAACCATGCTCATTTGTCAAACACGTACAGAGACACATTTTATGTTATGGGATTGATGACAAAAAAGCTGTGATCCTTAATATATAGAAATATGATAGCAGCTTATTTGACACATAACTGTGGTCAACACTTCTGGAAAATGAAGTTTTGTTGCTTGTGTTAATTACCGACCTCTGTTTTATGTAGGTCTATGCACGAATGTCTGAGCACGGAGATGTATCTTTGAAATATGAGTTTAGCAGTATATATACTGTTCTTTGTTGTATGGTTTATGCCTTTACACCACGCCACGGGTTTTCTCAAAATGACAAATAGTAAAATGAAGAATGACAAATATGTAATACTTGTAATGATTGAATAAGGGCAGTAAAGATAAGATATCATAATAATCTTTTACGATATTGTTTAAGTTTATTGTTTATCTGTATTTTGAAAGTAGAGTTAGTGATATTGGGCCTCCCATTAAATCACCTGTAAAATGTCCCAAATACAGGCGATACATTTGATCTATTACACGTATATAGTGGCGATGTCAATCACGCCAGAGCAATCAGGCATTTCATCTTGTATTTTCCCATTTCAATAACAATGTAATCACACTGCCATTATGAAATGTTGAAGATTTGTATTGCGATGTGGAAGTGATGGAAAACCAACAAATGTCTCATTGTTTCATGTCTTTTTCTGTCTTATTGATTTACTTGCAAAGGCCAAGTCAATATTTGTTTAGTAAAGCATTAATTACGCAATGGTCTTGCTTTTAGGCATGATTCGCCCCCGTGGGATTGCCTCTATTAATTTTTTAGCTCTTAGCTTACATTTTTTATTGCCAATATCAGATCAGTTATGCCTATCAAATGTTCCATGATTTCATTAGTTGGGTTTTATCTGTACATGATAAAGTATAGAGACAGTAGAAGGTAGATATATTAGATAGGATAAAAAAGATATGTATATACAACATCAGCAAATCGGGCCACATCTCAGACAAGTCTCTTTACCACATGTCATATTTTTGTTTAATATGTTTCAGCTTTTTCAAGAGCGTGTTTTCCTTTTCAAATATTGGCGTTCAGCTCTGTTTGGAGGTCACCCTTCCATTGTTTACAAAACAGATAGAGTCTACGCGCACGAAGTCTGAAGCCTTTGTTCTATTCTCATGTGCGTGTATAATGTGGAACTGAAAACTAGCTGGCAAAATTATTATGGTACAAAGAAAATTATTGAATCGGTTCCAAGAGAATAATTTCCTACTTGTTTAGGGCACCATACACACAAGTCTACTCTTCAAATTAATTTGAATGAAATTATTTAATATTTTCAATGGATATGCATTTCACATATACAAGATTGGTAGATGCTTCAATAAAAGAGGCATATACCAAATTAAGTGGATTTCCCGTAGGTTTCGTGTCAATTTGGCAGACAATAGCTGCAAGCTGGCATGGACCCTGCCACATAAAACCATACCCCTCATCACGCTAAACATACTCTCAATTAGATCAGCTGCATTATAAAATATACATTTCAATCATCACTTCTATGTTATTACATCAATCTTGCAGTGATATTTGATGCTATTTAAAGACATCACAAGGAAATGGTTTTTCATGTTTTGACATTTTTGTTGTAAGAATAGGAAGCTGGAATGCCCCCAAGTCTTACAATAAATGACTTACGTTGGGCACACAATGGAAATTATGAGAAGGCGTTACATAACCTGGCGCTCCTCTCTTAATCTCTCAGTATTGCCAAATGAGTCACACCCAAAAAAGTATGGATTCTGGAAAGGCTATCCAATGGAACAATATACATTGATAACTGCGGTGAATATCACGAGGGTCGTATCAAGTTAACCAAAAGATATATCAACACTACAGTCTTGACTCTACATGTATAATCCTTATGAATAATGGAAAACAGCAGTGTAAATAATAAGTGTAAAACGTACTGTTTCGTACTTTTGATCTGATAATATCTATTGTAAATACAAAATTATTACTTCTTACACTGTGCTTTCAAGAACTTTCAGAATAGTTCATTTATAAAAGGGCGAGATATTAGCAGTACAGTATTTGGCAGTGGGCGTCCTATTCTTGGCACACTCGACGTAGTAAACGTCATCAGTTTCTGTGCTAATGACAGTCTTATCTTAGCACCAAATATATGTGCAAAGTATAATTGAAAACATCTCTAGATTGATACACCAATGTGAATGCAAGGCTTAAGAAAGAAAAAAGAATTTTGAATTTTAAAATGTTAGAATCCATGTATGTTTATCAATATGATTATGATAATTTCGTTGTAAAAATAATTTTAATGAAAAATCTGCTGCATGAGTGTGTATTTGGCATACTGTTTACCACCGTAGTATTATTCTATTTCAAGAATCTTTCTTTTCAGTTACAAGTGATCGGGCATGAGAATTATTTATTTTTCTATATTTGATTATCGTGGAATATACCACTGCTCTTTACACTTTATATCACTCTCATATTATGCATATATATATATATATATATATATATATATATATATATATATATATATATATATATATATATATATATATATATATATATATATATATAAATATATATATCACTTTTTAAGTGAATGCAATGATATATTATACTGTTGATGTTACTGTTGATGTTACTGTTGATGTTACTCATCCTGCTTTTTTCTTTTGTTTATCAGGTTCATCCACACCACAGAACAGACAGTCGCCAAATGGCCCATGTAGGTATTCTTCTCTACATAAAACACATAAAAATAATACATTAATCACAAAATACAAAGACATTTCTTAATCGATAAGCAACAGTACCTTTTAGAGGAATATTTTCAGAGGAATATTTGTACTATTCAGAGATCAGGTGTTTCTTCAAATCAAACTATTTCATCTGCACCATATATATGTGCCCAATTGTTCCAATTGGATATTAAACCTGTATATGTGTATTACTTTGCTTATAATGGAAATGTTGATATTTCAAAGTGTATTTGATATCACAAGATTTAAATATCATTGTATCATATGCCAAAAAACAACTTTTACATCAATGAATCTCCGGAAAATGCAGCCAAATTTGAATGTAGTATATATTTCTGTTTACCACATCATATATGGAAATATATGAAGATGATATAAAAATCACAAGCTGATTGATTATATTAGTGTCTCTGTGCAATAAAGGCAAGTTATTGAGATAACAGCGACATTGAAATAATTTTTTTTCAAAAACCTTTTCCAAATTTTCACTAAGCAATGACCTTGTTGATGACACATGTTCTTGGTCATCTTTGTGACACATTCTTATGGTCAGTGAGATGATGGTGATTCATGACGGGGTGTGTCACCTCCCCTCCTCTTTGTGATCACCTTATCCTTGATTCCAATAAGGACGAGCCACTCTGCTCTCTGTCTGACCTAACAAATTTCCTTTTATAGTATGGTTGTAATGTTTATGCTTCCCACTCTGTACATTTCATATTGACTCAACCTTCTCCCAATATGTACCATGTCAATTACACAGACCAAGGATTTGGCCCACAAAGCAATCAACCATCGCTTCCACAGATCGCTTGTATTATATTCACATGATATAAAACCCACCAGACTGATACCACACTCGTGCTGCAAACGTGGCCCATTTCACAAATGCTTATTTCATTACGTAGGTTTCATTGTGCAGATGTCTTTGCGTAGGTTTCATTGCGTAGATTTCACTGCTGAGATCAAAGGAAATGTGGCAACAGCAGACGGCTCAGGTGCTGGTTGATATTATCAACCCATACTGCATGACAACCTTCCTGATTTACTCTTCGCTTAATGGCACTAATCTTTCTACATACACATGGTACAAGCTGTAATAAGAATGATATCATTGTGATAAAACAAA
Source organism: Amphiduros pacificus (assembly GCA_949316495.1). Taxonomy (NCBI): domain Eukaryota; kingdom Metazoa; phylum Annelida; class Polychaeta; order Phyllodocida; family Hesionidae; genus Amphiduros; species Amphiduros pacificus. The sequence goes on from OX439002.1 coordinate 35,900,471, forward strand.
TATGAACTTTCTATGTTTTCTATATGTTTATCTATAGTCCACCAACCAACTTGTTGGGCTCTCACTGAAGTTGTATTCAAGTTGAATCAATTAAAATATCAATGTCCTCATTTCTGAATAATGTGCTGCTAAGAATCCATTCATTCATTTATTTCTGAATAATAGTACCTTAAATACTTTGGACTACATATAAATGTAAACCGAGTTGTGGCTGCTTGCCCGAGAGTATCAACAATTTGTGTCAAACATATAGACCCTTAAAGCAAAGATTCAAACAAATTAATGACATTGTCTCCATGGCAGCCTTCTATGGCCTTGTCATAATTCACATTGTGTTGTAAATATCAAACAATGTTTAGGATATATGAACCGAGGTAGGTCTATAGCCTGGACTACTGGGCCTGACACCCAAGAGGCCCGGGTCCAAACACATGTGTGACATGCACATGTAGATTTCTGGTCCCATCAGGAGGAATCATGTCTATTTCCAAGCTGTCTGTTTCCACCATGTCTGTTTCGTATGTAACTTTTTTCATACCAGATTCCCATGTTATAGCAGCACACAAATCATGCAACGTGGCTGCGGAGAAATAAATCTCTGTCTGGCAAACACGAAACATGTGCGGCTTGAGACATGATGTGATATTAATTAATAACAACATTAGTTAATTAAAATGTCTCTTGTTGAATAAATCCAAAAATATTGAAATTTGTTGATATGAAAACAAATATAAAAACACTTATTTCATTGTCTTTTCATTCATATGTGTGTTCATATTTGCTTATACCTTTTTATACGCCCCACTTTTATACACAATACATCACACGACATGTCTGTGCTTCATACACCAATATTATACATGATATATATATATATGTAGACAATCTTATAAATCATTCAATATATGAAAATGTGGATAATTATATAAGTATGTAGATAGCCCTGATAAATTGTACAGATATTTTAGTGGATTTCTGAGTGCGTTTATGAAATGTAATCTTAATTTGTGTGTTCTGTATTTTTTTATTTTTTTTTTTTAGTTTTTTTATAGTTTTTTTAGTTCGTTTAGTTCCATCAATAACAAAATATTTTTTTAATGTATTTGAGATATTAAATGGAATTCTTATTTTTTCAGGGAAGCAGGATTATAACGCCTATGCAGCGGGTCAACCAAATATGGGAAGGACCAATTTTACAAATAAACAACTAACTGAACTTGAAAAAGAATTTCATTTCAACAAATATTTAACACGGGCGAGGCGAATAGAAATTGCAGCCGCTCTAGGACTCAATGAAACACAAGTGAAAATATGGTTTCAAAATCGACGAATGAAACAAAAGAAAAGAATGAAAGAAGGTAGTCCCCTTGTGACAAACAATGGCACCTCCAATAACTCAGACAGTCAGGACCCTTCTTTAACAAGTGAGGAGAGCAGATAAGACAAGTTAAACAAATCTAGTTTTGTATGAAATTATGAGAAAAGAGACTTCTAAACACCAAACTGTGGCTCTCAATCACTCGCTTGATACAGATTCACATCAAGCCCTTCCCGGCTTCAAATCAGCAGCATTCTGCAATATTCCATATACATATATATATAGAAGCCCCCCGGGCTAATACAGTGGGTGCACGTGGAGCTTAAGATCCACTGATTCTGGTAATACACCACTGCACTGCTTCAAGTCTTTGCTACAGGAGGAATTGTGGAGACAACCAGCGACAAGCCCACCAAATGGCTTACTATTTTGCTATATAAAAACACGTTACCGTAATCTCCCGACTAGACGACAAGAGGGAATCTGTGATGTGGTATAGTCTAGTATGTAACAATTAACACAAGTATGTTTTAAGACGTATGGGGTATAGACTCCATCACTTTGTGCATACTCATATAACTGAACACAGGGTATATTGAATAACATCCGGTCGGAGAGACCATCTTTTCAATGGACTACTACTATTACTACTTCTACTACTACTACTGGTTAGTGGAATAATCTGGTAGATTATATTTAATCTCAACTAACAAAATGAAACCATATGTGATTACAAAGAAACAAGCTACAAGCCCCAACTTTGTGCAAAGGAGAAGTGTGCATTTTATCACACTTGGTAAGAAAAGATGGGTCGTTTAGAAAGGGTAAAATTACGGTAACAGCTATGATTATTATTTTGCCGAGGCATTATTGTCTTTTTTGCTCTATAAATATGATGATTCATTGTAAACAGGGTATGAACTGAAAGTCTTTCTTGCATTTATTATTTTTAACTTGAGTTTCTTGCACAGAAAAGATGTACTAGGCGCGTAACAGATGCACATTTCCATAATTAATGGTGATCATCTTAAAACGATTAATCAACAATCACAAAAACCCGAGTGGAAGCCACTTTTTGGCCCATTCGGTTGTCTTTTGTTTTAATTACAAATTTTAATTAACCGAAAACAGTTCATTCATAATTGATATCAAAGTCAACCCAACCGTAGTTGCCATTTTGAGATTTTATTCCGTAAATGAGATATGTGTTTTAATGTGTATTGAAATTAATTTATTTGGAGATATTAATGTGTACATTTTCTATCGTATTCAGTCTATGTTGTATACATTGTCTGTTTTCTTAAATAGAGCTTGCTCATCATGCTTATGCGGACATGTGGTGATTTCTTATGCTGTAAATCTAATTGTTGCTATGATACTTAGCTATTTCTAATCTGTATATAATATGCACTGCAATTTCTGAGAAAATACTAAAAAACGAAACTGATACAATTTATTTAATATTTATTATTTATTATACGCATTTTACGAGATGTATAAATGTTTAGTTTTCAAGAAAAAAACTAAAATGAAGCGAGAATCTGTGAATTATGTGACTTAATAGAGACTCAGATGGGTCAGGTTTTGGCCCCAAACAGGCAATAAAAGTGATCTATGATAAAAAAAACACACATCTCAGTGTTATTATTTACCAATCAGTGCTACCAAATTGCAAAAACGGCTCCCAATCAATAATAAGATAAAAGACAAATTTCAAATACATTACATGATAGTCCCGTAGGAGGATTTGAGTCAATTTTCAACCTATTTTCAACCATCTTGGTTTTAGTGCTTTCACAGCTTGGTTTGGCCAAAACACAATTGTTCCCCCACGCCTGTTACTTTCTTGCGTGTGTCAAGATTGTACTGGTTCTATGAGGTTGCCATCCTCTATATCATTAGATATATTTTAGATGCAAACAACCCGTATATAGACACACTCATTTAATAAATCCATTCTGTCAAATCTTTGTGTTTGGAAAGTTGCATGGGCTTATATACAGTATCATCTTGACATAGTACAAGGAATCATTATCTCAGGAGTAGATAAAAAAAATATCAAAGTGATGAAATAACAATTCATGTAGATGGCAATGAAATGGTTCGAATTTATATGTCTAAAATGTATAGTAATTGTGATTCTGACAAAATGATATATCATAACCAAAAGAAAAAGTTAAAAGTTGTTTGTTTAGTACTCTTCCTAACCAAGCTCTTGTGGCGCCACCTAGCTGATGTGTTCTCGTGTTGGCCCCAGCATCAGGAGTAAGGTAAGCTACCAAGGCAATTAGTCCCATACGGGGCTGCAGCTCAGACAGGCAGTCGGGTCAGAGGTGAATGAGATAAATAACCTGTCTCCTGTGACCTTGCTCTGACCTCTAATCTGCTCAACAATGCAATAAATAACAGGTTATAAGCAAGATGTGTGTCTCGTTTGTCTGTATCGGATGATAGGAAATCAGCAGCAGTGAGAGGTTTGTTATGAAGTTTGCAGCTGCACCTAATTATCCTTTGTATTATTAACTTAAATTAAACCCAAACTTGCCAATCTACTTAAGTTTATTTATCTTAATATCTAATATGCTCATTACTTTACTTATTCATTAAAAAAAGCACAAAATCATTGGTCAGTTTAAAAATAGGTCTAGTTATTGCACAGATAAGTTAAGTTCTTTATGAAAATGGTATTCTAATGCATATGCATTTACAAAAGAAAATAATTGTGATAAGCCACCGATATAACAATAAGCTAAGGAGTCCATCTTTTTCATATTTTGATTAATATCACGTGTTTGTCCCTCAAGAGACTTTGAGGCATTTTCAACAGAGAGAAAATGAACCAGAAAATGAGAGAGAGATGACCTTTGAGACAATCTCATATAGATATAATTTGGGCACAGATAAATTGCTTTTTGTCAAATTGATTTCACCTAATTCCAACTATAGAATTTATAACAACAACAACAACAGTGTGTATGTAAGCATGCTTGTTATTGTATTACAGTGACATTAGTGCTTTACAAATGAATAGTGATTATTTCCAAATATACTCTCCTCAGCCACGAAGGATTTATTCATTAACCGAGCTCGAGTAACCGTGCACCAGACATTATGGTAATATCATTGGGTTACAATATATGATTTTGAAAATATATATTTTGTGGTCTAGAACACAGGGCTTTATTAAAGAAATTGGCAGTCTATCTCCATTCTGTTGTTTATAAAGGGTAAAAAGAAGACATAGAACTTTATTTCTGTTTTTATATATTTGAATTTTCTATCTCTTCTAGTCACACTTGAATACATGATAGTTCTAAATTCATCATGTAGTTCACATTGTATAAGGGTTTATCTCACTGAACCAATTATTTTTACATTAATTTACATTATGCATGGAAACTTTCCCGGTAATTCTAACATTATCATTATTGATCAATCTATACCAATGATTAGTTATTTTGATATATCGTTAAGACAACTTTTTTCCAGCCTATGTCTCCAGTCAGTGCTAGAATAGGAGCTATTAGGTGCTCTCCCATATAATACCGTGTGGTCCTCTGTTGTACCCTTTCCCTTTTTAAAGATTTATTTACAACCCTAAATTTCTTCAATTAACACATACAATCACTAGAGAAACACTTGTTTCAAAGAGTTCACAAAGAGTTGTAATGTTTCTAAATTTAGCCATTACTGCACCAAGAGCGCATCCTCCAGCATCAGCCAATATATCATCAGGTGCATTATGAAGTACATTGTCTTCTTTTATACCATATTAGTACAGCTTCTAACAAAAGGGTGATCCAGACACAATTGGTAAATGAAAGATATGTACCCATTGATCTAGGAAATACCGTTACGTGTGAGGCTCTTTAGAGATTTTGATGCAGTATTCGACCAACTTACCTTCACCATTTTAGTGCTTTCACAGCTTGGACACTAACACAATAGGTAGCTGCTAAACATTATGGAAGGTTTTAATCCCCCTCAGTTGTTCCTTACTCCAGTGTTACACCTCCAAAGTCAGATTTAATTTCTTAAGAAAAAACTATATGTTTAACATTTGATCCTTTACAAATATCAAAGAGAAATGTAGACTTCATTTCAAATGAAAGACGATTTCTAAAGAAATGTATTCACTTTGAAATAAAAGTTGCTTTTATATATCATCGAGACACAAGATAGTTTTGATTGAGTAGAATACAAAATAAAGCAGAATAGCAAGAAATGGGCCATAGATAAAGTTTATAAAAATATTAACAGGGTACAAAACATGAGATATATTATGAGGCAAGGTATTGTCATTTAAAGGAACCTAAATCTCGATATATATCAAATAAAGATCGTGTTTTTATTGTCTTGAATGAGACGACTTTACTACTCGTGGACGTGATGTAAACCGATGCCTGACATTGTCAACATTTCAGTAATATTCAAACTATAAGTTACTTCATAGACTTCATAGAAATGTTTTAATCACTCACCCCCCCTCTCCCCCAAAAAACAAACAAAAACCAAAATAAATATATCGCCACAAATACACAAGATATATTTGTTATTCATAAAAGCAACTTTATATCATTTAACACCTCGATATATGGAAAATGTTGGGGTTAAGTATGTTTATATATGTCTTTGAACCGTGAGCCTCCAATTTTAGAATACAATATCGATAATTCCCATGAAACCTAAATTAAAAAATAGTTCTACCAAAATATTTGTTTAGGATACAGGTGATTAAATGTTTTTAAAGGTTTTTAGTAGAAATGACAAGATATATTTAAATTACAAGGCTTGGGTATTGCAGAGACTTTAAAACCCAGACCTGCAAAAATAAAGACTTGCAGTAACAGAGGACATGATACTTTGCAAGAGAAGCTCTATGCTGAAAATGAAGAAACCGTTACATTTTTTTTGACGTTACTGCGAGGTAGCTACTGGGTGTGGAAATGTTTTACTTTCTAATAATATCCATGTCATATTAAAACCATTTTAGTGCAGAGTTTATAATGTATATTATTTTATTACAACATCTTAATTTGCACAAAGTTTAAAAACATTGGCACATATATAATATTTATACTTACAGAGCAATATACATTTGAGAAAAAGTACAGAGAGTAAGGTCGGGGTTTCACTTTACACAAATTGCTTCAATCATTTCATTTACATCATCATCTGATAAAAAGTCACAGTAACTCCATCACGTACAGCATTGCATACATTGTCATCACTAATGCTTTCACCCACAACACATACATCAATATCATTATACAATTTATACAATTTGAGAAATCATTTTTAAAACATTATCTCAAGAGGCATAAAATTTGCCAGCAATGGTATTATATATCTATGAGTCATATAGGGAATTTTCCAGATAACCCTTAAAGCATTCATGAAACCACAGAGGTCACAGGTAATTGAACAGATGTTTGGGATATGCTAAAATGATATGTGGCCATGAAACTGTGATACAAGCAAGCTATCTCACTAAACCCAACCAAAATATACACTAACCATGGTTATTGTGTTTTGTTGAAAGTGCCAGGTACTGTCTGTACTATTTTGACCACCACATGGCCACATGTATATAATCATTTGACCTCTATTTTGGTCTGTCAGGGTATTAGGCCTGTACCATTGGACAAATTCCTCCATTTTCCAAATCTAAATGTGCCCCATTGTTAGCAAAACTTTACGAATCAGATGTTTGCACAAGATCACTGGTCAGGCTAAACAAAGTCGGTTGACAAAGTGTCCAATGGATGATTTGGATTTTAGTAAAAGACCCCAATTCCACTGGCACAGAAATTTATGAGGCATGAAAGCCTCATTTCGTGAATGCTTTAATGCTTTGTGCCATGCAATGCAAGAATATGACACGGCCTTACTGGATAGCGACCACAACGAAGCACTACAAACACTGCAACATATCAGAGCTAATAAGAGCATATTGCTCTTTAATCAGTATAACCCAGTCAAGTGGTTTACTTACAATAATACTACTTAATGCTATAGATCTAACATTGTATAGATGAAAAAACTGCAAACACGCTTGCACATGCATTTGTTACATCAACATTAGATTATGGTAATTCACTCCTAGCAGGAATGTCCAAATGTGTAATAACTAAAGTGCAAAAACTGTAGAATGCTGCAGCTAGAGTTGTTGGTAAAATAAAGAAAAGGGATCATATAACTGGTAAGCTTATGGAACTTCACTGGTTGCCGGTGAAAGCTAAACTGATACACAGAAGATGCGACATGGAAAAGTACTAGAGTACCTTTCCCAGTTGCTGATACCCAAACAAGACACTAGACTCCTTAGGTCTACTGATAATAGTACCTCGAGCCAACTTAAGAACATATTGTGATAGTGCATCATTATCAAGTGTAAGTTTATTCAGACGATTTATAACATCCTGTTTATGTGTTCAGTTGTATATCAGAGGCTTTCATATATACTGTCATGTAGCAATATGCAATAGCAATGCCTTGCTATCTGACAATACCATACAGTATTTTCAATGTTTATCTTATAATTGCTCACATCACAATATTGTACATCTATATCAGGTGTCAACTGTAGAGGAACATGGTCAGAAAATAAAGGATTATTTACAATGTCACAGGAGATCACATTATCTTTAAGACTATTAATTACCATGAATCAATTCTTGTTTTAGAATTAGTTGCAGGACAAATATATGTGAATGGAACATCAGCAAATTCTCGGTCAATACATACATTTTGTTTGTTTGGGGGTTTAAATCACTTTCAACATTATTTCAGTCATTTCGTGATGAGACCTACTTTAGCAAATATAGTGCTGCCTCACTGAATTGTCATGTCACAGGTCCTTGACATGACAACCCTCCAGGTTACAAATTTAGAAGGACAACGGGTTAACCCTTCAGGCACGGGCCTCAGTTCATATGGAAAATTGTATCATGGGTCAATACATGCATCCATATTGAAGTAATATGTTGTAACAGTAACTGAGCTTGGGAACTATCTCTAACTAAGTCAGTATTCAAATCACCCCCACAAACACAACATGTGAAGGATCATATTTGAAAATCAGTTGTTCAACTTCATTGATCACAATATTACTATGGCATATGATATATCAATTAGGCACTGTAGCTAATACAGAAAATACTACAATATTAGTTTTCGCAACATTAACACTTTTAATCATTCCTTTTTCTTTTCATAATCCTCATAAGTCAGTTGTCTAAATGACATGATTGATACATATTTTGTGATTTTACTGTGATTTCCCTGGCTACATTTCTATATATGCAAAAAGAACTGATTAACGAGAAAGATACATTAAATAGATCGATAAAGTATACATTGAATAAAAACCACAAAAGTATTGGAGTCTGTATTTCAAGAATATTGGCAGAGTTTAAGTGTGATATATATTTATCAGATATCTCTGTTTCCATGTCATGTTTAAAACAATTATTCCCTTTGTTTGAATGTCACAATAATGTCAATCTAGGTATGAAATATGTTGTTATATTAGGCAGTGAGATATGTTTAGTTTATTTCAACTAATCAAATCTCCACCACCTCCTACTTCGGGGACCTGATTGTCAATCTCTGAACCCAAACAGGTGATCTCTGAAATATTTCGGTTATGTTTGTATTAATATCCAATACAAAAAGAGAATCAAATCTACTAGGCTTGGCAATGAATACACTTTTGCACATTGGAGTAATCACTAGTACTGGATGGGACGTTTATTCATGATAATCCATGTTGAATCTTGCGGACACCTTATCTAGACTTTGTTACAAGATTGTGTCGAGAGACTACTTTATTTCGCAAGGACATTTTGTGACATTTTATATTCATATGTTTCTGTGCATGATTATTGTTTTTGTTTTTATATTTCATACTGATCCGTATAGCTCAGAGCTTAATAGATCTGAAATGATTAATTATTTTCGGCATCAACATTGTGATCTATATGATTATGGGTTCTGAAGGCAATGACACATAGACAATATGTGGTATGTGTTCTCGGGAACAAAACATTTCTAGGAAGTAGCTCGTCTTACCAACTGAGCCACATCCAAACCCCCACCCCCAGTTAGATCAGAGGAATAGAAGAATATCAATATAAACAAATGTAACTAAGGCATTGCATTATATCGATCCCTAACTTTGCTATCTATATATTTGTCATTTGAAAAGTATTAAACTCTAAAACTTAAATCTTCCAACAGATTGTGAGACATCAAGACATCGCATTAATTGCACACGTTTCCTCTCATAAAGAAAAGAACTATAATTGAAAGAATCTTAAATCTACGCATCAGCAAGTGGTCCCAATACTCAAGTAGACTGGCAGAAACATATCGCTGTACAAAGCCATGCTTTATTGTTGACTTCATCACCAATGACATGAAACTCAATTCTCTTGCCAAGTAATCAGAGTCTGCAGTTGTGACTAAGTCCCCAATGCCTTTTTCTCAAATAACTTTCCAATAAGCAGTATTTGCAGATCACATATCAATAAAGACATCCATCACGGGACTGTATCTAAATGGTCATATATTGATCAATTAACACAATGCAATGAGAGGAGGAAAAGACAGATTTATGTGCAATAATGGATACACTTACATAAGCCAACACCTTTATATTTGAAGAGAGAATTTTGTATAGCACGGCAAATAGAAATAAAGTTGAAAGTGCATTATGGAGCATGACTTTTGTGTAACATGATGGTGACCTGTCAAAAATGTCTATTGCAACTACAGGGTGTGTTTCGGCAGTGTCGATTTCTGCAGATGGTTAGTCTGGAAGGAACATATCTACAGGTAGAAATAATGGCAGTTTCTTTTTCATGTGCTTATCAAAAGATAAAGTATACATTGTGTCTTTCTACACTTGCTTCGTAAGTTCAGTTATCAAAAAGAATCCTTTCAAAAGGTAAATAAAACCATTCACGAATAAAGAAGAACTCAAACAATCAACAATCAAGTCTTTCATGTTAATGCTTTATATGTCGTAACTGTGGTCAACTAGTTTTTTAATATGGCTTCCTGCACTTGGAATGATTTGATATTTAACCTTTACCTTACCATTAAACCCCAGTACACGATATTCACAGTAAGTAAAGAAGGAATAACATATCAAAAATAGTTGCCATTATAATGTGCCCTGCCAATGCAGCAGAAGATGGGCAAGAATACTGGAACCCATGACACACGAGGTGTGAACAAGCCATGTTTGCGACAATCATTTTGCAGCATACGCTTTGTGACAAATCACCCATCCTCCGGCACAGAACAGCCCTCCACTCTATAGTTTTCTCATCTTACACAGGGAAAAAAACAACAATTACAAGTTTTTATCCTAATGAGAACGTATTTTGCACTGTTATCCATCTTCCTAACAATACTAATCCCTCGTGTTTACACTAAAAACTCTCATCTGATGTCATTATCTAAGCAGCTCCCAGGCAACTTGACTAATTGACTTATATTACAATTCATACACTCAGCAAATATCGGATGGTTATCAAAGAGAAATGTTCTGAATGCAGTCGTTCAGCAATGCCTATGTTATGTCAAAGAAATAGAACCATCTATGTTCTATAGTGGCTAATAAAGTAGCACATCCACGTCCATTTTCAACCTAATCACATAATAAGTATTACTATGAGAAGCAGATGCAGCATTTCAAGGGAGGGCAATGATGTCTTATATATATATATATAAGACATCATTGCCTCTTATGAGGTACTGTATATATATATATAATATTTAAATTATTATTGTATATATAATATTTAAATCATTACTGTAGTCCTTTTATGTATAGATTATTCTCCATATCATAACAGTGTTAGCATTGCTAAATAGATAACCAATGTATCAAATTTAATCAATAACTTTATTAACAAAATACTTAATAATCATATGTAATCATATGTAATATGTACATTAGCTCCATGTACATATTTTTCTATAAGCTTCCTTCTGGAACAGTTCAAGGTTTGCAGCAAAAGCGTCACCTGCATGATCCTAAATTAATTATGCAGTGAAATATACTCATGACAACCACCACTTCTATAAAACCTGGTCTATATACTAAGGAAATTTAATAAGGGCCCTTCAACGGAAAAGTTTCTATTATGGAAAATCGGCGTAAGTGACAAATGTTTAGAGTCTACCATCAAAGACCCACACAGACTCTGAAACTTTCTTGCTACTAATTTGGACTTTTTCCTTTTTCCACTCACCCGAGGACACGGTTTGGGGCCAGTAATATATGGCTTGTCACTTGCACATTTTTAACTGGCCAACTCAGAGTCGTGTCATTGGCAGAATGATGTAATAATTGGGTGAGCAGCTTCATAAATCCAAGCCAAGTCTAATGTTTTCGCCATTTCTTCCATCCGAAGATCATTTTTCTTTCCTCACCTCCCTTGCCCCCATCTCCACAAAATAAGATTAATGTGTTTCCACTTTTCACAGAAAACTTTGTAGTCATCCAGAAAAGCGTCTCAGGATTTGATGTCACTTTTCACAAAGTGGCTAATCTATAAAACAAGACTACTTTATATGTTCGCTTGTATGTCTGGACTACGCGTGCAAAGGTTAGGTAAATATTGTACATATCAAAACATAATGAGGTACTGATAGGGGTTTTGAACCCCTATTAGTCTTTCTCTATCAATCTGGCAATGCGGATGAATCCATCATGGCTGAAATCGCTAATTCCGCTACTGTCTATTAAACTAACAACAGAATTTATCATCATCGGTCTTAATCTGTTACACAATTATGTAGGAATCATCCCAAATCCTCTCTGTCCTAAGCCCTCTCTCAGACTGTCTCTTTGATCCATGGGCGCATCCTATGTGTGTGAAATCTTTCACAATGGAGGTGGGTAGCTGGGTGTGTGGTGGGACAGAGTCGGTGTCAACAGGCACCATTGTGGGACTCCTACCTCCATATATCATGACATCATCATCCATCCTGTATCAAACCTACATTTGTTGTTTTGCTGCCTTCTATACATCATAGTGGAACAGCTAAGCCCCAAGCGATACATATTCCTTAACACCACATATTGTATCACCAGGTCTTGTCTCTCCTCAAATGTGAGTCGTTCACTTACATCTTACATTGTTCTACAGATCTCACCATGCTGAATGTGGACATTATATACATATGTTGATATTCATTCAAACTTTATAAAAAGAAGACTAAAATTTTTATTATGATTAAAGAAAAAGAAAACAAAAGTAATAAAACAGTAGGAACAAACAATTACACAAATTACTGTTTGGCGAGCATTATATTGTGTTAAAAGTATTGAAATGTGCTATCTGGTGATGACAAACCATGATTATTGTTTGTGAATTGGAAATACTATCTTCATTGTCTGTCAAAAAAGACAGCGTCATTGTGTGTAAGTCAAATAAGCCATCATCTTTGTTCGATCTGACAAGCCATTATCATTGGTTTTCAGTCCCATAAGAGATCTTTATTTTTTGTCAGTCTTATAAACCATCCTCATTGTCTGAATCTGACAAGCCATATCCATTGTTTGTGAGTAATATATATTACTCTAAGGTCTGACTAAAAGTCTGCATAGTTTATCAGTCTAATAAGCCATCTACATTTCTTATCAGTCTCATAAGCCATCATCCTTGTTTGAGTCTGGCATTGTTTGTCAGTCTCATAAGCCATCTACATTTTTTGTCAATCTTATAAGTCATCATCATTGTTTGTGAGTCTGACAAGCTATCATCATTGTTTTTGGGTCTGACAAACCATCCTCATTGTTATTGTCAGAAACCATGTTGTCTCGATTACAGGCAATGGGTTGAGTGTTTGAGGTGTGGATATGGCAGTGACCTAGTGAACAGAATCCTGCCTATTAGCTTGTCCTCCCTCTCAAACTGCCCCTTGTCCACTTCCCCTGACGTCCCCCTGTCCTATCAGGCTCACTTCCCCCTCCCGCACTTCTAATGATCAGCAAATTAAGCCTTGTGGAAGTGTTGTTGACCTGTGGGTGCCCATCCAATCAGAACTGTTTCCCTTCAAGCACTGCTGAGGGCCCCTGCGTCCCCAGGTCCGGGAGATAATAGCTTTTTTCTGCCATGTCATGTCCAGAACATAAAAAACATGGGACCTATCGGCGAGGTCCTCTTCAGCCGCTTCCTGAGGGGTAACCTATATTGCCCTTTAAGGTGTTTCCCTCAAATTTCCAGGTCCAATTTGGATTTATGCTGGGAAGTAGTTGGTTTGATGTTGTGTTGAGGCCTAGGTAGTGATCCATCTTGGGTGTCATGCTGTGAGGCGAGCTGGGTCGCCATAGTCACACACACGATCCAGGTATAAACTGAATACTTGTAAATACTTCTCTCTCACAGGCCTCATCAAATCCCTTTTATTTTTTAAATATATAGTTAAAGTTGGACTTTCTAAAAGCAATTCAGATATAAGTCATTACGACCCACCACCTGAGTGAATAAGTAAGTAAATGTGGCCATTGTAAAAAATAGAAGCTATATCAAAAGTGATACCGCCAATAGGATGTCACTCAATAGTTGAAAACCATTCAAATGGCCAAGTTGAATATCGCATAAAATGGTAACGGTGGAAATCACACAAAATGGTCAGGCCATGTACCGCGCAAAAAGGTCTACTCTATTATATATGGAGTAATAAAATTACACGCTAATGAGTTTCAAGCGATTATTGCTCTGTGTCATGGTATCATGCCAAAAGGGTCAAATAAAGATTCATACAAAATGGGGTGCCATATTGTATTTGTGATTTGTGATATTGAATGCGAGATGTGGGGGTGAATGATGAGACGGCGTCTCACTTTCACCATTGCCATCCAGTGCTGCCGTGGCGGTGTCCTGGGTCTCAGGTGCGGCTTGCTTCACCACCTGCCCACATATTAACTCTCAGACAGCTAATTACCTACCAAACTATTAAAATCATCCTGCACAACATGGCTTTTATGTCCTTCATAACATACACCAATGCCCTATGGCGGCGTGTGGTGAAAAGGTCCTCTCAGAGACAGATCTCTGGTGCGTTATAATCGTGATAGAACAACCCAAACTCCTTGTGGCGTTTTGTGCATGGAAATGGTTTTAATATAACAAGAGAGTGTTGACTGTGGTCATGTCAAATGGTGAAGGCTTTGGCGGTTGTAGTATTGTCACAACAAGGCCCCCAGTTTGTCCATAGACAGCAAGTTTGTATAAAGACCGTAGAAAGGTGGATGACGGGGACCGATGACAGGCAGCCGGAGACATCAAGTACGCCCCGTACCTGGGTCGGCAGGGCCCTGGCGTCACCCCGTACACACTGGGCTTGTGTTTGAACACTCATATAAACCTCCCAAATGCCCTTGTCATATCGCATCCAACCAGACCCTGATGGAAAAGTCTTGTTGTACCAATAAACTGTCAAAGATTGTACATGTACGCAGTGTGTACTTCCCTTTAGCGGACTCGAGTCATTGTACGGAATAGCGTGGACGTTACTTCTGCCCACGGGATTGGATATACGTGGTTATATAATGTCTTTTCAACTTTCTAATTTATTTTGTAAGTACAAATCTAACTTGCGGTTCTTGACATCTACTTTTTGTAGTTTGTGTTCAGGGTAATTCATTACATAAAAGCTTTTAGGTGTGTACCAAAGATGAGAAATTTCATTGAAATGGATAGCTAGTTTCATTATTTGGCTTTATGATTATTTGTATCTCTACTTTTGATAAGACCATTCTAATATATACATATACTGCCTTTATATTGCACTTTTTATACACTGTAATATAAATGTATCTTTGACTCTTCCATTCATAGATTATACACTTACTCTCTTTTGCCACAATGAACTTTTTGATCTTGATGTTGAAAGGTATGAGATACTTTCAACATTCTGGCCAGAATCAAGAATCATTGATCACATTTGTAAGAAACCTTAATAGAAGAATTACGCATATATGATTGTCAAATATTTCTCACGTGAAACATTTGCAATTCTATTGGGTATTATACAATACTGCCATTGGCACTGTACTACAACTTCACTTCTCCTTCATTGCGTCATATAAACCTAAGCGCTAATTTGCAAAGGCCTTTTGTCTAGCGTTTAACCTTACTCATACAGCAACGATAGTCTTCCCTTGGTGTGTGATGCAACCATTTGATATTGGCGTGCTGCTTATTCAGTATAGTTTAACTTGTCTTTGGCTTGTTCATGTTTCCTTGGTGGTGTGGATGTTTCAAGCCAAGTTTTAATTGGAAAATAATCAGATGTGAGATTAATGCTGCACGGTATTGGTAATTTCTAACAAGACTCAAATCTAATTTTATTGATGAATATTGTTTATTAATTGATATGTTATTTGCTAGGAATAGAAATTTATGTTTTCAAATAAAAACTTCTCAACAAAAGTAGAGGTAAATGTGAAAAAAATAGCTTTTTACTAATCACAAAATGCTCCATGAAATAAATAAGGCACTACTTATATGTGAAGTCAGATAAGTCAAAAGTTATAACCAATGTTATATTCAGCTGATCCTTAACCAACTGAGTTCAGTTATTTCAAACTCTATACCGAGGGTTAAATGACCAATTTACCAAATGTAATGAAATTAATGAATTTTAAAATACTCAGCAATGGGGAAGATTAAGCTGGTACTTTTTGTGCTATTTGTTATTTTAGGTGTACATAGAATGTAGTATTTAAGTGGTGAGACATGCTGAGAATTTTATACTTTGCCATAGATTGTGCAAATCGCACTTCCGGTACAATATAACTTTATACGGAGAGAGTATTATATTGACAAAAGTTAAAAACGTTTTCTGCCTGGTCAAATATGAGAATGTTATGTAAGCAGCCTTCTGTAAACATTATCAATATGAGGGCGAGTATCGGTAAAGTATATATGTGCATGTATTCAGTGCTTTGTGTGCACTGTGGTTGCTACACAGGTGACAATATGTTTGTTGCTAGCTTTAAAGTTGTATAAATTTAAAGAAATCATGAATCCATTGAGGAAAGGTATCACGTTTTTTTTACCTTCAGAACATCTTGGGCTTTTAGCAACAGGTAATAATAATTCTGTTCCAGCTAAATGTAAATAATATTTGTTTCACAATATGTATGTAATATATAATTACATTATGTGTGAATGGTGCAAATTCCTTAGATCACACAGTGTTTTCATTTTTCAAAACGAGAAAACTAAAGTGGAGTGTGATGAGCCAAAATATATGGCGAAACTGTCCATTAATACTTATATCAAAGCAAGCAAGAAGGTAAACTGTGGCATGGCATATTTCTCATCCTTCACCTGGCCAAGATGATGGGGAAAACACTCGCATCTTTGCAGAATGTGCCACATATAACTACAAAGTGCGGGGCCAGCCATTGCTGTGGATTCCTGCCTCAGCCAGGATGTATCAGCAACTGTCAGCTGCTGACGCCCATGTGATGTAACTAGCCCAGATAGCCAGAACAGAAATATGCATTAGTTACCAGGTAGATAGTATACACTACTAGTATCAAGTTAATTAACTATTCAATATATGTTACTATATAAATTAGTATTGCAAACATTGATTATCTAATCATGGTAGTTAAAATATGTTTCATCTCATATTATTTGATATTAATTCATGGAATCTGCCAAATAAATAGATGTTTTATTACAAATGTTTTTTTTCATTTTTTAAGAGATATTTTATAAATCTCAACTTACCCGGAATGAGCCTCTCATCATCGTTGTTGTATTTTATATCCCTAAGTGCAGTATCATAATCGCTCTCTTACCTAAGATGTACAGTCGGGATAAGTCAGGAAAAGACTCAACCCAAAATTTAACTGTAGGGTAATTTCATAAATGGACCCAAACCATCTCGAGGTAGTAAGCTTAAGGTTATGAATGGAATCAATCCTTATCTGAACCAAGGGGTGAGTCATTTATAAACTTATACTTTACCCTCATTATGGAATAAAAGTCATGAATGGAATCTACAATGAATTGAGCTGTAAAGTAACTTCACGAAGTGACTTTAACATTATTATATTGAAAAACAAAATATACAGAACCAAAACTCACAAGAAAAGTCACATTGTAGGCTCATTGTATTGTAGGCTCATTCTATTATAGATTCTTTTAACATTATATTGTAGGCTCATTCTATTATAGGCTAATTCTATTGTATATTCATTATATTGTAGGCTCATTATACTGTAGGCTAATTATATTTTAGGCTCATTATATTGTATTGAATCATTATATTGTAGGCTCATTATATTGTAGGCTCATTATATTGTAGGCTCATTATATTGTAAGCTCATTCTATTGTAGGTTCCTTCTATTGTAGGCTCATTCTATTGTGTATTCTTTTAAGATTATATTGTACGCTCTAGGTATCTATGCGGTGGCCAAGTATTATTTTCAACCTCATGTGCATGGGGAGCATAAAACATATATGCTGGACAGAATTTCGTAAATTAATACCTATTAATTAAACATCCAACTAAAATGTTAATTTAGACAAAATAAACAGTTCTGATAAGGAATAAGGATATTGGTCTTATGATTTTTAGATTCTTGTCTCATCTCCCTTTTCTTTTACATCAACGTAGCAAAACATGAATTCGAGGCCAAAAGTTATATGTCATAACCGTTGGTGTTTTGTTTGTTTTTTCATCAAAAACATAAAAAATCTGTAAAACTCAAAGACTGATGTTGTTCTCTATTGCTGTTCAAAATAACAAAGAACTGTCATGCAGTACATGTTACAATACCATGCTAGTTTTGTGCAAGTCATGAATCACACACCTTTTTACCTGCCTATTCTATTCATAGACGCAAATAGGAAACGTGATTTCAGTCAACACCTTTATGGAATATATGCAAATATAACTTCTAATATTTCTAATAATGATAATGATGATGATAACGGCTTTGTAATGCTAATGCGCACATTCCCTTGTCTCAACTGTCCATCAACGTCTAACAAAAAGTGCTCTTTTGGGAAAATAGCATACCGTCATCCTGATCAATCATACCTGCAAGTATATAATTGTTAATGTTGATGAAATTGAAGCCTCCAATGCAGGCTCTCAGTTTCACCATTGTTACCATACATGTATGTGCAGTGCAGTGTCTGACACGAGTGGCCCCCTAATAATACAATGAAGCACTATTATATATATAGTACACTATTATATACTTTAGTATGTAGAATTGTGAGTTGCACCTCATGCAGGAATACTTCAGCACACTCTGCATGGAGAATGATGAGTGGCCTCCCTCATATAGGGAAGGCGGATACAGGTTGCAATGCGACTCAACCATCCACTGAGCGCACTGACTCCTGCCTGGTCCTGGTTAGCCCCGCCATTAATACACTCTGTATTTAGAATGGTGAGTGCCCCCCTCATGCAGGGAGCCTTTAGTGCACTCTGAGTAAATGGTGAGTAGCCCCCTGATGCAGAAAACCTCTAGTACACTCTAAATGGAGCACGGTGAGTGCCCCCCCCCCCACACACACACACCTATATGGAGGGGGAGTTTAGTACACTCTGCATGGAAAATGGTGAGTGCCCCCCACCACCTATATGGAGGAGGGATTTAGTACACTCTGCATGGAAAATGGTGAGTGCCCCCCCTTATGCAGGAACATTCAGTGCTCAGTAATATCTTCCCAAATTCAATTCACCTCAAAGTCGTATCATTTGTCACCGTTGAATTATTATAAAGAAGCATAACAGAAATACTATTTATTGGATACGTGATGATATAGGCATATTGCATTCACAGAACTATGTGTGTTCATCTTTAACTTTGAAGCGGACCTGGAACAAATGAAGCAAATATTTTTTTTAAATATATCTTAAAAATGTGGTACAACACATGAATATTGAACTTAACTTTGGGTTATTTTCCAACCAAATGATAAGGAAAGCTTTGATCCTAACGATGTATCTATAGTATCAAAGTATATATTAGATCCCAGCCATGTGTCTATAGTATCAAAGTATGTTTGATCCCAACCATGCTTTTATTTATAGTATCAAAGTATATGTTTAATCGCAAGCACGTGTCTATTTATAGTATCAAAGTATGTTTGATCCCAACCATGCTTTTATTTATAGTATCAAAGTATATGTTTGATCCTAAACATGTTTATCTATAGTATCAAAGCATATGTATCACATGACAAAACGAAAATTCGACATTGCAAATATCGACAAGATTCTGCACTCTCTTAATTCCCTGTGGTCTTGAAATGTCTGATGTCCAGTGATGGAATGTACATCAGAGAGGAGGTCCCAGTGACAAGTTGCACCAACAACATTGCATGGCTCTGAACATAGGACAGTGAAACATAGATGTTTTCTCTGTGGGACATCCACAAATAAGAAATTGGAAAACGTTGTTTTGCAACTGAGCAATATAAGAATGGTTTTTACACAGTATATACCCGGAAACAGGTGATGTTAATGTTGGCACAAAGTGGAGTGAAGTGAACCAAAAATCAATATATACACTAGAGGGGGTTACTTGTATGTCAAGTGTACCCCAGCGATAACCACCAGCTTCAAAACTAACACGTCAACGAGATATACAAGGAAATTATTAAGGAAAATATGGCTACAAACAAGTTCATTACAGACTAAACATGCTATATCCACAAACAACTTTCTAAGAAAAAGGAAATGAGTTAAACCTATAAATATCTAGATGTGTGAAATGGTTATATCACACATCTATTTATTTATAGATTTAGTTCATTTCCTTTTTATTTTTGCTAGGTTTGCTTAACAGTAAAACCAAGCAAAAACTTTTTAAAACAAAATTTAAATTGCCTCAGATAGATGCGAAAATAATAAGACTAATTAGTGCCAGACAAAACTACATATTAATCCTGTCTGGGATAATCACAATAAATGATCTTCTACATGGACAAAATCCATTACTGATGGCAAGCTACTTCCTGTTTCTTTATGTGTGCATGGAACTATTTGTATAAACTGGTTTTCTGCACTTCTAATACTCCTCAAGGAAACCAGTCAAAACGATCTGTGCATAATATGGAGGAGTGACTCAAATGATCAAAGCAGATTAATTTATATATAATAATTTGATGAATAGCTGCCTCTTCTGGTTCGCTGTGTATTGCAATATCAATTAATTCAGATTTCATTCATTGTATTTTGTATTTAAACTATTATAATCCAATGCTTTCATGATAAATCCATAAGACGCTATGCTACAAATCAACTAATACCAAATTGACTATTTACAAACCCTCATAAAAATGACATGAGATTTGTTTCTGTTCATTATATTATTAAGCATTAAATCTGGAAGATGGTAATATTCAAATCTGCATGTCGAATTAGAAGGGATATAATAAGTTTCCAACTTTTTGTCTTCTCTTAAATTAACAATGACATAACAGGTGTATTTAATGCGTTTACAATTGCCTCAATCTGGGTTGTAATGACGTAGGAGATGGTGTCACGCCGACACATGATCGATGACAATGTTTGTTACTTATTATTAGCATGATTTGGTTGCACATGTTCAGATGCTATCATCATCATCATCAACGGGACAGACAGATATTGTCACATACATGAATCTCGCCACAAGGATATTGCCTTCAACCACAAGCATATACGAGGCCAATAGCCTGCTTTTGGGCCTCTGGATTTGTGGAATCCTTCAAGACTGTTGAAGTCTAAGTTCATGCATCTATGTGGTTTTAGCTGCTGTTAGGTGATATATATATATACATACCAAATTGGCACTATCAAATAACATTTAATATAGATTTGTTATAACCATCCATTGTAAAACATGATTTAGCATAAAAAATATATCGTACTCCAAGGTTAAATCAAAAAGGAAATATGGATTGAATATATTAGTAATGTTTTAAAGCACTTTGCACTATCTTACTTCTTAATTATTAATATTTTAAAAATATTTAATATATTGCAATGACAAATAAAATGTAGTTGTGTAACAATCTGTTGAATATGTCATATGCCTTCTTTTTCAACGTATGTCATACATTACCAACAAATTCTGATTTTTATATATTGAAAATAAACTTAGTCACAAGCATAATTTCCTCTGGACAAAGTCTCTGGCTTTAATCCAGGTGTGTCTACTTTAGCCAAACAGGTCATTCACTCCGCAGTTTTCCAACATATCCTGTTGTTATAGCTTTCAACAATACATACTGCTTAACCGTTATTGTATTGTCTTGCTTAAAGGTGTGGGCTTGGATATTCATGGGAATCAGATAAGGATAATGAGTGATACTGCCCGGTAATTAGCACCTGTCATCTGTGCGGGATGGGAAGTAGCCCACCTACTCCGGTGAATCAGAACAGGAGAGAAAATAGGTGAGGAATACGGAGGGGGAGACAAAGCAGAGGCAAATACCGACTCTGTTGGGTGAATGGGAGAGACAAGAGACTTTAGTAGAATCGAGATCGATGCACTTTGGGTAGGGGGGTATGTCAGGGATATTTATGTAATCAGGGTGGATTTGAAGGGTGGGGAAGATACAGTATCTCTGAGAGATATGTCGTCTCGTGCTAATCAGGGCGGACTTAAAGGGTGGGGAGAGACTATCTCTCAGAGATGTTTTGCTTGGCAACAAAGGTGGATTGGGAGGATGGGGAGAGACAGTAAATCTGAGAAATATTTTACTTGGCAACAAAGGTGGATTGGGAGGATGGGGAGAGACAGTAAATCTGAGAGATATTTTACTTGGCAACAAAGGTGGATTGGGAGGATGGGGAGAGACAGTATATCTGAGAGATATTTTACTTGGCAACAAAGGTGGATTGGGAGGATGGGGAGAGACAGTAAATCTGAGAGATATTTTACTTGGCAACAAAGGTGGATTGGGAGGATGAGGAGAAACAATATCTCTTGAGCTATTTTGTCTTTCAAAGATATTTTGTCCAGATAATCAGGTGGGCTGGGAGAATGGTTAGGGACCTCATTACTTTGAGATATTTTGTTTGTGTAATCAGCGTTGACTGGAAGAATGGTAGAGACAGTTTCTCCGAGAGATATTTTGTCTGTGTAATTAGGGTAAACCTTTCATTATGTTGAGACTGGTAATTTAATTCACATTTTGGTTTTTCCACTTTTTTTGGTTCATTCACACTCATGGTACATCTAAACAATATTACAAAAGTTGGTGTTTATGTATTTTACACCACTGATAAGATCCCCGGCCAGTGAAGACAAATTCACTTTTCTTCAGTGTCCCAAAATATAAAATATATAATGCAGTATTATTAATGTGATCAACAAGACTATGAGGGATGTGTGTCCAGATATTTCCTGTGTCATCTCTAACCTTGAGACTGTGTGTATCCCCTTGGAGTCGAGCACTTTGGCATTGATGACCACAGCTTTTACACTGATGGTGCGCGTGTCAGCGTAGTAAAACGTAAGCGAAATGGACACGCCGTCACGTGACATGGATTGACGGATGGGCAGATGACGTGACACTAAGACGCTAGGTGTCAAAAGGACTGACCGGACTTTGCTGTAAAGGTGTGATTATGTGTATGTCCAGGTGAGGACCAAAACACCTTTGTGCAAATGTATCATGAGCCTAAATGTGTCAAAAACAAATGTGAATTAAATTGCTAGCGGCTAAGTATGGTGGTTTTATCACCATGGTGTGCCCATTACACACCCATAGAAGATAGAGGTATGATATTAGTGTATATGACATGGCCATGGAAGATATACAGGTATGTATATATATATGTAAGTGAGAATGACACAGCCAGAGAAGACTTTTTAAAACCTTCATAACTAGAAAACATATCTCTGCCTGAAGATACAATTATTAAAATCATAACAAATAATTATCAATTATACGGGTTCTACAAAAGACATGGGGTGTGGATAAATGTAGATTACCCGTC
Source organism: Amphiduros pacificus (assembly GCA_949316495.1). Lineage (NCBI taxonomy): Eukaryota > Metazoa > Annelida > Polychaeta > Phyllodocida > Hesionidae > Amphiduros > Amphiduros pacificus. The sequence goes on from OX439002.1 coordinate 35,923,780, forward strand.
AGCTGTGCAATATAAAACATAAACATAAAGACAAGCGCCCAGGTTGTGACATGCGCTTGAAGCTTTAACTTGATTTTCTCCTGTGTTCCAGTCACTTGATCCTAACTGTGATGTGCATATTACATGGTTGTAACATTTCCCAAAGGTATAATATCCCTTGGCAAAATTTCAGTATTGTGGCCTGGGTACCTCAACTTCAAAACGTGGCTTATTAAGCCTCTTGCATTAAACATGCTGCGTGTAAATTGTTAATGTTCCAATTCTGAGAACGGAATGAGTATTGAATAAACTTGGCGGTCAGGAGGTCAATTTACGGTGTAAAATTAATCATTTTCTCCATATAAATCTTCCAGGCAATCAATAGCATTATGGCTTTTTCACCTACAAACTGTATTTTAATTTTAGATTTTATCATCTTTGTGATATATCTAAAATAATTTGCGAAGGTTAATAACTGGATTTCCTAATTTCTTTGATGACACAGGTTACTGTTGGTTTGTTTCGCTCTGCTAATAGTCTGTCCATGTAAAGTGCAGGTGGTGAAAAAATGGGTGACACAAGCTGACTGGTGTCAATATTGAACCAACTCCACCTCAGACCTAACAAATAATTGTGTTATATAAATTATGTATATCTATGTTTGATGTTCTCTTCATATCGCCTGACACAGGTAGGTTAAGAGAACTGTCAATTTCTACTATCAGAGAAACTCATTTCAGTACTGCAAATAGCATTGTATTGGCGTTATCGTTTTGTTAATAAAATAAGGGCATGTTGTTGCCTCACTCTTTCGCAAAATAAATGGTGTTGAGTTGATAGAGAATATTAATACTAACCAGCTATTGTAATTTATTGATTTGATTATAATTCATTTGTTTTATTTAACTTTTTTTCTGAATAAAACTGACCCAACACTTAAAGTATAGAGTTACTGCGCTTCACGTGTTATGAGTGGTAATGTCGGTGCAGGCTCGTCGACATGCAGGCTAGGCAGAGACGCAGGCCAATATCGCCACAGACAGAAAAGACAAGGCAGGAAAATGTGGCCATGTTAGTATTTTGCATTGAAGTGGTGGGTTGATGTTTTAGCCATCACGTGTCCGGCAGGGTGGCTCCACGTCCGCCTGCTCCCTGCCCTGCGTACCAGACTTAAATTGACAACTCAACATGGGGATGTGTCAACCTCAGAGACCGACTGGAATTGGTCCAGGAAAAAATGGTCATAAAAAATTATTATTGTCATTTCACTTTAGTTTATACCATGGTTTATTATAAACATTAAATTGTCGATGTCAATAATGGATTTTTAAGAATCAGGCTTATAGAGACGGTGGGAAGGGGTGTGTCTCTCCAGCCTGCGTATCGGCCCGGGCAGGAATCTAAACCTCTCCATAGGCGCGTGCATCTACATCAAACAGTCGCCGACGCGCGCGCGGACTCAGCAAACAAATTACAGTTTGCTCAAACTTTGACTAGGAGTTTGGAACAAGACATGAAATTAATGAGGAGGGATCAAACTGGCGTGGCTTGCTGAGGGGCGAATGAAAGCCTTGTCATTAGACGGTGATGAGGAAAGTGCCCCGCGTCTCCAACGTGCCCACCTCCGCAAAGAGGACCTTCAACCGAGAAAATCACATAAGATCGGTGACAGGGGAATTTATTAGCGGGTAGTTTAGCTACCCTGGGTCCCAGGGCTGATCATTCTGGTTCGGGGGTCTCATATTGCGTCACATGGGTTTGGGGGAACATTATCATCACAAAGCCAAATTGAGATGCATTGCTCAAGACGTTGTCTGGCAAAACGACACTACTGGCGATAAATAAAGAGAGGGATTCAATCCTGAGAGGCAGAGAGAAAGAGAAAAAACGCTCTCTAAAATTTACAACCTGCAATGATTGATTGGTTTAGGCTGAGACAAAAACAATCAGGATTGGCTCCTGAATGCCAACCAACCCGGGACAAAACTAAACTTAAGTTTATATTCAGAGTATGCAAATACTTGGGAGATGAGTATGGTTTCATGACAAATTGAGCAGTATTTACCCAATTGATTTGGGTCAGTAAAAGAGCAGGGATGAATTTCTACACAAGTTTGTATTTGTTGTATACACAGTTACCACCAGGAGTGATTTTTCTCCAGAACGTTTGTTAGTGCCATCTAGCGGATTGAAGACGCCCACCAGAATAATGGCAGAATCTGTTCGAGCCTTGAGAGTGCAGCGGGTAATGGCATAAAGAATCATGTCGAATACAAACAATCGTCATACTCATATCATTAACCTTGTGATAAAGGGGGAAACAAATAATTTGTGATATACAGGATGCCACTAGATTTCTTCTTTTATAAACATAGATGTTACACAAATTAGTGGATCCGATAAATATTTAGAAGTTTTTGTATGATGTGATCAAAAACCTAAAATGCTTGAGAAAGACTCTTTGCTCGGACAGAGGAATAATTGATTCTGAGGAAATGAGTTATAAACGGCTTTGTTTATTTATGATAAAAGTTATCACAAAAGTTATATGTGAGGCTATTCACTTTGACCAAAATAATATTTAGTATACAATCAATGCCATCTGATATTTTGAACTTTATGTTTTATATACATGAGGTAATATACAAAAATCCAAGAGTACCAACTGACACATTTTATCAATGATAAACATCTATTGTCGATTTTATTGAAACCTTAATTAAATCCCATTATTTCCTCATTCTTGCTTAAGCTCACATTTGTTTCATGGAAAAATTTAAGTACCAAATTAACAAGTGGGTATACTTCGCTCGCCTACGATTTATCCTTTATTTTTATTTCATAGAGGAATACTAAAAATAATGTTCAAGCAGTTGAGGACGGTGCCCATCGATCAACACAAAACAAAGAATATATGTAAATGTCCACGTACAAAAAATATATATTACTCACTAGGTGTCACTATTATCTAGTGTCCAAGGAATGACCACTGGTCACTTCACACATGGCACCGTTCTTTAGATACATTTTTCATCCATTTCCATGACAATATATGACATGTCAACATAAACGTCATCTGGGCAAAATTTAAACCTTTTTTATCGTTTTATTTATGACGATGCATTATTCGTGGTTTTATTTGTATCCAAACTGCATTCAATGGTAAATTTAATATCTTGATTAAGATGACAAAATGGATTATATTTTCTGTAATAAATATTACTGATAACTTTTTTTTATTTATCAGGAAAAAAAATCTAAATCCATTCAAGTTTTGCCTAATATTCCATTCTGTAATTATGAATGATAATGACAAAATGATTATATTATTATTTTTTACCATCAGTATAACTTATTCAAGTTCTGAGACATTTCTTTAATTATCAAGGAAGAATCTCAATTGATTTATATTAGGAGATATTCTTGCCTATTTTCCCATTTTTATTGACAATTATTTCCAGGTAATAAGATAGCCTTGTTCGTAACCTTTTTATTTTACAAAATATATACCCGCTCTCGGATGAAACTCTTTGTCAATATATTTGCAAGCGTAAATTTTCAAATAGAAGAAATTGTTTTATTGCCCTCCAAATATAGTAAAGCCATTTCCCTGCAGTGAAGAGTCCCTTTGATGAGATACAGAAAAGAATGGCTAGTTCGCTGAATGGAGTGAGGGTTTTATGGCCGGGGATAATTTACAACACGCCTGCTTGCTAGACTGACTTTTATTGCTCTCTAGACTAGGCTATTCTGGCACTCTAGGCCCGGCACTTCTGTCACCTCTCCACCCCTGATACTTGACCCCTTGACTTGACCTCTTAGCTGGACACGACACCCCATCAAGCGCCATCTGATGTCAAAGCATGATGACGTTATATTGGAAAAGTAAAGAGACGTCAAAATCGTCTGCTTCTCTTAGTTTACACAGTATCCGCTAGGTAAACAAAGAGTTTGTCCTCATGCATATGTAAATTTTGTTTAAATCACGTGGTTTTTAAACCATTACACATGCATAGTTGACGATTTTTGCTTCGAATTGAGAGATAACCAAGTGTCATCTTTTGGCAATAGATATTGCTGCTTCAATCTGAGAAAACAGAGGCATTCTTTTACAAACAGGACAGATGGAGACAAGATATGTGTTGTGTGTACACCGATATTTCAAGCAAAGCACCCTGGATTTGGATCAAATATTATGTCGTACTTCTCTGCCGACATGGTGGCACCCAGAAACAGTCTTGATCAATTCTGTGGACAAAAAATAATCCTGTGTGCACTAAATGCGGTAATCTGACAAGTATACAGAATGTCCACCATGTTTGCCTCCCTCCTAGGCATGTCTGTTTTTAAGATAGATTAAGGAAGTACATAGAAGTGGAGTTTAATTCGATCCTGAACAAGCCGGGCTTGTGGTTGACGCCATGCCTGTTGACACAAGAACATGGATCCCATTCCAAAAAAAGACAAATGCCTGTACAAACACGCCACTTTACGGTGTAATCCCTAATCACATGTTTACATTTTAAATACCAAGAGCCTTCAACAATCCGCTGATCACAACAAACACATTTAAGTCTGCAGAACTTATGCAATGCCAATCTCGTTGCCATTCAACATGTCTTTTTCTTTCCTCTAAGGCAAAAACGCTTAGTTCTTTGGTGATTTTATTCTGTTAATTTTTTTCTTTTTTCACAACCAAGTAAAGACTTTGTTGGTCTTTGTCCGGTGTACTCTGTGCAATATTGGACATTAAATGGCACACAGAGCTATTGTCCCCATTAATAAAGGTCGCTTATTTTTCATAATATAGGATACAATGTATCTACTTCACGTAGGATACAATGTGTCATGTTATTGTTCGGACTGTATGTCCTTTAATGAATATACAAATATATAAGGTACCGGGCAGGGTCCTAAGTTCCCCCATGTATGATATTAGGGTTATTGTTTCCCTTTATGCAGGAAATAAGGGCCCTGCGATACAGGTCTGTTTGATATAAGGATATAAGGTGCCATGCAAGATTATATATGATATTATGTGCCATACAGAGTTCTTATTTCCCTGTATGTATGATATTAGGTGCCATAAAGGGCCCTTATTACCCATTAAGTTTGATATTAGGTGATATGCAGGGCCCTTATTTCCCCTTATAAATGGTATTAGGAGCTATACAGGGCCCTTATTTCCCGTTTTGTTTGATATAAAGTGCCATACAGGCCCTTATTTCCCTTTATGAGTGATATTAGGAGGTATAAAGTACCCTTATTTCCCTTTATGAATCATATTAGGAGCTATATAGGGCCCTTATTTCCTTCTATGTATGATATTAGGGGTCATACAGGGCCCTTATTTCCTTGGGCCCTTATTTCCTTTTAAATATGATATTAGGGGTCATACAGGGCCCTTATTCCCCTTTATGAATGATATTAGGAGCTATAAAATACCCTTATTTCCCTTTATGAATCATATGAGGTGCCATACAGGGCCATTATTTCCTTTTATGTATGATATTAGGGGTAATACAGGGCCCTTATTTCCCTTTGTGAATCATATGAGGTGACATGCAGGCCCTTATTTCCTTTTATGAATCATATTAGGAGTCATACAGGGCCCTTATTTCCCTTTATGTATATAAGGTGCCATGCAGGGCCCTTATTTCTCTTTATGAATGATATTGGGCGCTATATAGGGCTATACAGGGCCTTTATTTCCTTTTATGTATGATATTAGGGGTCATACAGGGCCCTTATTTCTCTTTATGAATGATATTATGCGCTATATAGGGCTATACAGGGCTTTTATTTCCCTTTATGTATGATATTAGGGGTCATACAGGGCCCTTATTTCTCTTTATGAATGATATTGGGCGCTATATAGGGCTATACAGGGCCTTTATTTCCCTTTATGTATGATATTAGGGGTCATACAGGGCCCTTATTTCTCTTTATGAATTATATTGGGCGCTATATAGGGCTATACAGGGCCTTTATTTCCCTTTATGTATGATATTAGGGGTCATACAGGGCCCTTATTTCTCTTTATGAGTTATATTGGGCGCTATATAGGGCTATACAGGGCATTTATTTCCCTTTATGAATGATATTAGGAGCTATACAGGGCCACGCAGGGCCCTAAGTCCCCTTTATGTATGATATTAGGAGCAATGAAGTACCCTTATATCCCTTTATGAGGTGCCATATGAAGTATCATATGAGGTGCCATGCAGGGCCCTTATTTCTCTTTATGAATCATATTAGGTGTCATGCAGAGTTCCTATTTCCTTTATGATCCATATATATATATATATATATATATATATATATATATATATATATATATATATATATATATATATATATATATATATATATATATATATATATATATATATATATATATATATATATATATATATATATATATATATATATATATATATATATATATATATATATATATATATATATATATATATATATATATATATATATATATATATATATATATATATATATATATATATATATATATATATATATATATATATATATATATATATATATATATATATGGCACCTAATATACAAACATACCTGAGGTAAATTGTGTATAGTAATGTGCCCCCCAGTTCCCATTAGTGTGCGTCTGTTCCACCTATAATTAAAGAGTTGGGAGAAAGAAAATCCCATAATATCCAGAAATAGCTGGATGAGGATGAAAATAATACAATGCCATCTACATTTTAAAAAATAGTACAAAAAAATAATACAAAGCTATCTAAATTCAACATATTTCTTAATTGATACATTTTCAAGAGGCAATTAACCATATACATTACATCGGATGCATATAATCACCATGGCTGTTATATTAGGACGCAGTCATTGAGGCATGTTCCAGACATTTCTTTTTTCTTCATGTCCCGTTTATCTAAAGTATCTGCAATATAAAATATAGGTGCTTGTACAATTAATTAATAGGAGATATATTTTCAAGTGGCAATTAACCACATAATATATCGGATGCGTATTATCACCATGGCTGCTATATTGGGCTGCAGTCAGTGAGGCATCGCTTGTATTAAGGTAATTGTACAAAATGTTTATGATCCAGATAAACGTTATTTGTTCACAAGTTATGAGGACGTCAATTTGCAACTCATCTATAATTATCTTATTCATACAAGTATGATATAGGCCTATGTTTCTTTATTATATTTGGTTGATTTGGTACTGATCCCTGTAAAACATTTCTTCAGAATATCAACTTCGGTCAATATTGGTCAACTTGATATACATGTCAAATGTATACATATTGCTCTTTAAATCAGATATGAAATTTATTTACATTGCATCTTATCTTAAAATCAAATGTCTAACTCTCGCCCAACTTATTAAACAACACCCCTGCCATTTTATTCGCGTGTATCATTAGATTTGAATGCAGATGTGGGATCACGTGACATCGAATTTAAATATGCGTGACGTGCACAGTCACGTGTTGTAGGAGGGGCATGTCACGGGTTATTACCCCAGGGAGCATTTGTGACCTTTAACAGCGACCCCTTTCGTGAAAACAAAGAACTAACTGAAAATTTCTCTCGTTCAGCTTTGATGATGAGACAAGCACGTGACCCTGGACAACTGGCCATGTGAAACGCATTGTTTGTCAATTATTATCCGAATAAGTATCGTTGATTTGGTCTTAATACTCATTTCAGGTCGCTCATGGAGACATAGCAAATCCCCACAAAATAAACCACATCAAATGCTTCTTCTATTCATCTCCAATACAACAATCAATCAATTCGAGTGTTCATATCCAATCGCATATGATGATATCGAGGAGGTTTTAGTATCAGCTTGATGATATCTATGATCTTTAATGAGGTGATACTCATCATCACTCATCTTAAGCAGTTTTTTCTATTCACCACTAGATGGCACCATTAACTGCTCACTGATTGGTCCCTCGTTTCCCCCTGGGGGGTACTTGAGGTCCAATGGATGTCACGAACTTTCGTGGGAGGTCACCCTATTGGATTTTTTAAATACCACGTGATCAGTGACTCATGAATATATCTTACGTTTAGAGTTCTTAGTCTTTGAAAAATATACATTATATGTGTGCACATTGACACTTTTGATCGGTTTGTGCATCAAATGACAGTAATAATTTTTGTAAATATGCATAACAAATTAAAATAATTTCTGCTCTGTGATGATCAAATCATTACTAATTGGTCGAAAATACCAATGAAATTTTGTACCAATGCTTAATTAATACTCTCTTGGATATCTTATATTGCCTATTTCACGAAATGTCAGAAAGAGACAAGACCGGAAAGTTATATTGTACCACGTGACTTCCCTCCGTTATACTGACCAATGATTGGTCGAAAGTTTCTTATCAAAAACACCACGTGGTGTAGCTTTGTAACAGCATTCGGTAATTGTTCCAATGGTTCCTTGGTTTGCTTAATTGCCCATGGCCTCTCATTTGATTGGTCAGAGCATGACATGTGGTACAAAGCGGACCCACTTCATATTGGACAGTTTCATGCAGTCTCCTCCCCTTGAGTGCGGCTTGTCGTGGGGTGACAAGGTCATCCACCCAAGTGACTAATAACCCCCTGAGGTCACATGATACACAAACCACCTCTCATTGGACACAATCTTCAAACCCTGATTGGCTAAAAGTTTCACCTCATTAAATATGTGGCAAATAACGGGTAATTGGACATGTGACCCCCACGTGACCTGTGTATTTATACACATACACACTCGCACTCGTCCCACTCCGAATAAGAGGGTTTTAAATTTGAATAGAGGAGGAGCGAACGTGACGTCAGGCGGATAAAGAACCTAAATTCTCCAGGAAGCAGCCACACGCAGAGCAAACACTTTTCACCTGATGCACACGCACACAATTAGATCTCCTTTTCGCCCTCTGGTGGAATTTTGGACTTTTTTTCTTATTGAAACTTTCCGTAGCATCAAATCGTTCCTGAGCATATAACACAGGGGGAATTAATTATTCAAATAATTCAGAACAATATAATGGAACATTAGTGTTATGACAAACCATAATTCTAGTCTTCTGTAACTAAGGTGTGTTGTTGGCCACATTATTTGCATAATTTTAAGTACTTCGAACGGCAATGAAAAACTTTTGCTGCAGAATTATCCTTTTAAAAAATCCCTGAGAATGTGCTGTGATGGGATAAATTCAATATAAGGTGTTGGTGAAATCAAATATGACAGCTTTCCCAAGTCCGGGAAGGGAGGTACTACTTTTCCTTCTGCCTGATACAGGTGGTGCCATCTGGGTGTGCTGCGATGAATATATTAACCGACTTCTCAAGAGAAATCGATAGAGCTTGACCCAGTTCCTGGTGCTGTTCTCGCCCTGCCTCTGCTGCGATCATTCACTTTCCTGATTGTGACTGAGTAGCATGTGGTGCGTGCCAGAGTGCACGTAGCTCCCTCTGGCGGCAGCGTTTTTTCCGTCAAAATATTAATTTTAAGACACCCTACCAATATAAATAATTCATTTGAATAAATAATGTCAGCTGCCAATGACACTAATTTTTACTGTTTATTTCTTTTTAATATTTTGTGTGTGTATCGATCCACTACTGCCATAAATAAGTTGCTGAAGATGGCCAAAGCAGAAACTGCACCGGGTGACCGCGCACCCACTCAGTGAGTGGGCCTCAGACAAAAATAGCCCAATATCGATCTCTCTGCGACAGAGCCATAGTACAAGCACTGAATGAGTTCTCCAGCCCAGGGTTTTCCTTTGTCAAGTGTTTAAGGATGTCCGATGCACATCATCCTTATTGTCGTTTGCCAACCGAGTTAAACCAACCTTTTTTTTCTGTGGGCCCATACACCAAAGATAGGGACCATTTTGATTTCCCCCTGAAGGAAAAACGGGATTTTTGTTCCCTTCATAAAAAAAAATCACTTTTTTTGTGGATAGAATTTGTTTTGATTTTAAACCGATTCTCAAAAGATTTATAATACAGCTGTTTATTTTTAGATTGTGCGAAATTTGGGAACTTCAAGTGTTTAAGAAGGCATCTCGGATTAGGGAATTAGGGAAATATTCTAGCATTATTGATACCCTGATTTAGGACTAGCTGAAATTTGGTACCCTGAGGGTACTCTCATGATTTTAACCCGCGGAGGCTGGGATGGAACTGAAAACCCCAGAGCCTGAATTAGGGAAATATTCTAGCATTATTGATACCCTGATTTAGGACTAGCTGAAATTTGGTACCCTGATTTAGGACTAGCTGAATTTTTGATAACCTCATTTAGGGATGATGCAGAAGGAGGAGATTTGGAAAAGGGGATTGTGATCCCTGTTTTAAGGAGAAATTTGAAAAACAGTACCCTGTTTTAGGGAAAATGATAAAATATCTTAACCCGGATGGAACTGTTAACCGCAGAGCCTGAATTAGGGAAATATTCTAGCATTATTGATACCCTGATTTAGGACTAGCTGAAATTTGGTACCCTGAGGGTACTCTCATGATTTTAACCCGCGGAGGCTGGGATGGAACTGAAAACCCCAGAGCCTGAATTAGGGAAATATTCTAGCATTATTGATACCCTGATTTAGGACTAGCTGAAATTTGGTACCCTGATTTAGGACTAGCTGAATTTTTGATAACCTCATTTAGGGATGATGCAGAAGGAGGAGATTTGGAAAAGGGGATTGTGATCCCTGTTTTAAGGAGAAATTTGAAAAACAGTACCCTGTTTTAGGGAAAATTATAAAATATCTTAACCCGGATGGAACTGTTAACCGCAGAGCCTGAATTAGGGAAATATTCTAGCATTATTGATACCCTGATTTGGGACTAGCTGAAATTTGGTACCCTGATTTAGGACTAGCTGAATTTTTGATAGAGATGATGCAAGTTTGATAGGGATGATGCAGAAGGGGGAGATTTGGAAAGGGGGATTGTGATCCCTGTTTTAGGGAGAAATTTGAAAAACAGTACCCTGTTTTAGGGGAAATGATGAAATATCTTAACCTGTTTTAGGGAAAATATCAGCAAAAAGGACCCTATTTAGCCCAGCTTCCCCGGTAACGCTGACTATGAGAGTACCCCCCCCCCCCCCCCTGAGGGAAGGTACACATTATGATGGCATCTTGGTACTCAATGTTGAATCTGAGGGAAGGTACACATTATGATGGCATCTTGGTACTCAATGTTGAATCTGAGGGAAGGTACACATTATGATGGCATCTTGGTACTCAATATTGAATCTGAGGGAAGGTACACATTATGATGGCATCTTGGTACTCAATGTTGAATCTGAGGGAAGGTACACATTAGGATGGCATCTTGGTCCTTACTATTGAATCTGTAGGAAGGTACACATTATGATGGCATTTTGGTACTCAATGTTGAATCTGAAGGAAGGTACACATCATGAAGGCATCTTGGTACTCAATGTTGAATCTGAAGGAAGGTACACATTATGATGGCATCTTGGTCCTCACGCATATATTGGCAGATTTGAAAATGATATCAAAAGAAAGATGTTTTCCCAATTAAAAAAATGATACATTGTACAGGCCTGCCAATGGATGCGTTGATGGTATAAATTAAATGTGAACGTTGTGCAAGTTGATAGAATTGTGTGATATTTCAGGTAATTCAATGCATTTGTATTGAACTCTTTGCGGGTTGGGCGGGTAGTGTGGAAATCCCTGACACGGACGTTTCTAAAACGCTGTAGTCAAAATTGTTACAAGTTGAATAACGTCAAATTCTTCAAGTTTTCGGCTCATATGGGTCATAAGACACAATGGTTTGGCGGTAACGCACATAGCACCTTTGATCTTATGGCGTCACAACTCCCATTCATTATACTCCAAGATATTACCAACAGATGGCACTTTTTCTTTCAACACCAGATGTCACTCAAATCTACCCCATGAAAGAGGATCTGTCGGGAGAGCATAATTATCATCAAACAATGCCACCCCTTAAAGATAAAAAAAACGTTTTATATTAATAAACTACATGGGGGAGTAATCAACTCGAGTCTGCATTTAAAGGTGTAATTTTCATGTAATTCATCTATTCCACATATAAATAAGAAAACATCTCCTTTGTGTGCCCCTCGGCCATAGAATAGAGGAGCTGGAGAATGACGCCAAGCGTTATTTATAGCACACATGTGAGGATTTCCTAACCACCGCAAAATATTGCACAACTGAGGGGAAATTCTTCACATCAATATAAATAGTTCTGACGATTACAGAAAGGCATAAGTTACCAATAGGCAGCTATAACCGAAAGAGGTTCAAAGACTGGGGAATAAATATAGGATCACATTTTTCACAAAAAGTATGTATGCTTACATTTAATATATCTAAGAAATAACACCAAAGCAGCAGCATCTGAAAAAAGTTACATTTGTCAAAAAAGCACAAGTTATTATGCAATTTTCAAAGATATACACTTGTGAGATCTTTAAAGCAACATTTAATTATTACATCATTAGTGGGAAACTAAGCAAAATAAATCATCATGAATGAAGGAAACCCTCATAAATATCTAATTTCATAATATACCAATGTATAGTACAAGCCTAGGGCCAAGATAGAGCTGCAGATATTTTAGATTTAAGGTGTGGTTGGGATGTGGCGGTTTAAAATATCATCACTATTAATTCGTACCGGCGTAGACTTCCGAGACTTATTTGACCCTGTTAGTATTATGTAGAATACGTTATATCTGGCAAGTTAAGCCTGCTTCTGGCATTAATGGCATCATCATACACACATGATGACAAGAATACGGTGTATATACCTTCGTGTTGCAAGTTATGACATCTTGTACATAGAGGTCACTCAATTCCTCAGGACAAACAGGGATGACTTTTTGGAAAAATTGAAACATTTATTTTAAATCATAAATTTTAATATAGGTTTCAAATAGATTTAAGCAAAGTTGTATATAAATAATTTTTTTTTTTAAATTATCTATCCAACAGATATGGATACAGACGATGCTGCTGATGCTTGGCATCAGCCTCACGGTGACAAAAGGCGAAGAAATAGTTCAGGCCGAGGAGTCACCTCCAAACTCCCTCAGCGTAAGAAAGTGAGCACAATGATCGGCGATAGCTTGGCATTTGACCTCTCAAAAGATGGAATAAAACACAATGTGTTACTGGAGACGCTCATTGCTGAGTGCCTTCTGAATCACCCAGAGGTTGATGTGTTTGAGAAGCCCGATGATACCACAAGCCAGGCCTTCACCTCAGCAAGACTGGAGTTTGCTCATCCAGAGGGTGATATATTATCTACCCTGACAGTCATCAGAAGATGGACAACCCACCTCACCTACAAGACCCCAATGAACACCTGGTACAAGAAAAACTGCATCAATGAGCGTGCTCTACGCTTCATTGAGAGTTATGTAGACTTCAGATATGGAACAGTCAGACAAGAAAATTATAGATGTGGAAAATTAGTTTACATGCAAGATGTACAGATGGCAGATGCGAAAATATACACTATTCTTTGCAAACACCTAGCTGATAATATCTGTATATACAATGGGCATAAATCACTGGGATATAAATTATTGAAAACCAGACAAAACATGGGGATACATCAAAATTCATCACTGCATTTCCTTGGGCGAATGCCTTCATGTACATTAGCTTTGCCATTTCACTTCAGGTCTGACGAAAATGCTCAACTGCGATATGTAGTTATTAAAGAGAGTGATGCAAAAAGCATTTACGATCTATCTGGTGAATTCGAAAATGTGCTGCAGCCAGTTAATATTCCAATCTGTGCAAAGGCTGCTGTGACTATCATAAAGACTCTTTGGAAATCTCACTATTTAAAACATCCCAGCATCCTTGAAGTTCTAAAAAGCGAATCACGTGACTCTCCTTTTATTTTAGAAGCCAATGAATCTGAAGTAACTGTTGAGGTGTACAGTTTAAGCCAATACCATGGTTTTGTCCAAGAAACTCTTGAGAAATATTTGGAGATTGTGAACGATATTCTGAGAAATGAAACTCTGGAGTTACATGCCTTCCTGACTAATTCTCCTATGAGATTCCTGTTGGGGCCTGGGGGACAACCGGAAAGACTGTTACTACCATTTGAGTTTCGATATCTGCAAGTGAGGGATGCTACTAAAGACCAAAGTCTCACATACACTGAAGTTCTGGACACATTAAGTATTATTGGTAATATTAAACAAATCACAGAATCCTGTTCAAGAGATAAAGCTCTTGGGAAATGGGGTGTGGTAACCTTTGAAAATCCTGATGATGCTGTGAAAGCACTTTCTCTGAGGCATGATGAAAACTTTATGATTGAGCTTTTGTCTGCACATGACCTTGAGTTTGAAGAATTCTTCACTCCACTAGTTGGAATTGATCATTCTTTGACCGTGTCAGTTCAGATGTGCCGGCGTCCTGTAGCTTCTGGTAGAGCGTTCATAAGAGTGCCTGGAAAGAGAGATTATGCTCAAATATTGAACAGGCAATGCATAACTATAGACTCACACAGAATAAGCATTAAGCCTTGCAAAGCAACAAAAGACAAGCTCATGCTTGATGGTCTACCAATGAATATCAAAGAAAAATCCATTAGTGATGCTATTTGGTCATCTTTTGGTATTAACCCCGCTGAAATCCATCTAGACTATATTCCACCATTTGCAAGCACCACCTCTGAATTGGCCAGTTTCCGTAGCGTTCTAACATATGCCATCGACAAGGTCAGCAACGTAAATAAAGTTAATATCCAAATCTTCACCCCGGAAGCAAGGGATGTCTATATCACTGGGGAGCTAAGGTTTGAGAATGCACGAATAGCCATCAGTGCAATGGACAGATTATGTGTTCAAAAACCAAACAATGGCACTTCATTTGAAGTTCTTGCTACTCCCGATGACGTAAAACCTTCAATACGGTTCAATGTAGACAACAGAATATTTAACATTTTAGAGTCAGATATAATGAAGAGATGCAAACTGGCCTTGAAAACTGGAGAACACGTGACTGTTATGAGTGGTAAGCAGAGTCAGCATGTCATCCGGGTTACTGGTCCAACTGTAAGAGGTGTTGAACTCACTGCATCTAAACTGGAAGAGCTCTTAGCACCTGCAAAATACAAACCCACCTTCTACAACTATAACTATTTCACAAGGTCGTCGGGACTTGTCTTGTTGGACTACCTTATGAAAGAAACAAACACTTATATTCATTTAAATACCAAAGAAAGAGCAGTGTGTGTTTATGGTAGTAAACTACAAAAGGTCGAACTGATAAAAACCTTAAGTAAAGATTACAACTCCAGTAGTCACCAGTTAGATATTATCAATCTAAATTCTTCAAGCTTACCACCTGATACTCTGATAAAGACAATTAAAAAGTTTGGATCAAAATTAGAGAAACTTAACAAAGAGACAGAAGAAAAACAGTCGCATGTTACAACAATGCTTAATATTGATGAAAAGGCGATTGTTATTTCTTACAAAAACCCATTTGGAGTTGACAGAGAAATGAAAACAGCATTTAAAGAGAGGATTTTGTCAGACTTGGGCATAGAAACCAATCTATCTCATACATTCACTTGTTCGATATGCTTCGCGGAGATTGTTAATGTATGTGAAACAGTTAAACTACAAACGTGTGGGCATGTATACTGCTTGGAGTGTGCCAGGAATTGCATAAAATATGCTGTACCGGAGAGGCAGCTCCCTCTAACGTGTGAACATGAAGACTGCGGCGTGCCTTACTGCATCAGAGACGTCATCAGCCATTGCATACAGTTTCTAAAGGGAGGACTTCAAAAACTTGCAGAAGTCACACGCGATGTGTTCATTAAAAACTTTCATGAAGAGTACATGTACTGTCATAATGCTGGTTGTTATGGTGTTGTGCCAAAAGAAAAGGGAGCCGAGGTATTTATATGTCCTCTTTGCTATGGGAAGCAGTGTGGCAAATGTATGTTTCCCTACCACAGGGGCTACACATGCGAGGAGTACAAGGTCACCATATCAATCACGACCTGGATGGAGGAATCCACCAATAGAAAATATTGTCCAAATTGTCAAATGGGTATCGAGAAAATTAGTGGGTGTAATAATGTATACTGCATTTACTGCAACAGGAATATATGCTGGGTTTGCCTTAAGGATTTTCCAAATGCCAATGAATGTTATCACCATCTTAATGATACACACGGAAATATCTATTAATCATTTATATTGCTCTCATTCAAATGAAAAATCAGATGTTTAAGAATGTGAAGCGCTACCTAGTGACAAAACAGTGAATTATATTATATAAAACTGACATCTGGTGTGACGTTCAAATGATGCTGACGCTTGGAAGCAATTGCAGTTGAACTTGATCTTGCATAGTATTTAATTTAAGTCTTCGTGAAAATAAAGTTTGCCATTTCAGATTGAATTGTGTCTTCCCTTGCAATTATCAAAATCTGTGAAATATTTTTTTCTGAAGGTTTATTCACACTGTGCTCCCACTTAATCTGCCACTGAAGACAAAGCACCCATTCCAAACTCGTCATTTAATCCTTGTAACTTGCCCTTTCAAACCCATTCCTTTGTGCACCTAAGACCCATGTTTTTTCCCCAAATATATAGCATTTCCCTATTACTGTTCACATGCCTGGTGTACCATTCAGAATCCAACCTCAATCTCCATTGCAAATCATTGTATCATGGTTGAAACGAGCCTAAGCCATAACTGTGACTAAAGCATGGTCCGAGATTTGAAGGAAACATTAATGTATCTTTCCTATGACTTCCCATGATCAGTATACCGGATGAAGGTTTCAACGCTGCCATAGAAGTATGTTTTTATTTGAAACTCAAAAGCTTGTGAATTTTGATTTGAGTATTTTTATATGGTATATTATATTTCTCCATGAAACAGTTGGCTACCAGCAGAAGATAATCATAAATTCAAAAAGATTAGGAATAATATAATTACTAAGATTGCAATTGCATCTCAAATTCTTCTTGTTGTGTTTTGTGTTCATATTAATAATATTAAATTGCTTAACTATATTTTATGAAGGTTCCCCCCCCCCCCCACTTTAAATGCCTTTAAACTCTTGTGGAATGGATTTTAGAGTGCTCTTGGTTGAAAACTTCATATCAGAGTAGTAAATGGGCAGTATTATTTCTAATATGAAATAATCATCCGTTTATTTTATTGGATTTATGAGGGCATTTTTGTGACTTCCGATTTTTGTTTGTTTTATTTTTGTTTCCATTTTCAGCAAATTCTTTTCAAGTGGCAAGATATAAAGCAGAATCGACCTATCAAGGGTTATAAAGGCTACTCTGCCAATGCGAAGGTTTCCCAGCCACGCATGTAGCATTGGATTCAAAGTTGTATTGTTATGTACCAGTTGACCGTAAAACTAGGAATTAATTTCCCTTATTGTTTGGAATTGCCAATCTATTTATCATTTCCCTACTTTGAAGCTTCCGGTCAAAAGTGCCAACACACCCTAGAAAATTATCCTATTTAAGTCTCAAATCACAAACACTTAGCACAGAAATGCAGTGTTCTTTATTAAGACCAACAAAGCACCCATTGCGAACTCAAGTCATGTAAAAAGTGGTATAAGCCCTTTTCAACCAATGCAGTTGAGCACACCTTAGACCCCTGTAGTTCTGAGCGTTTCAACACTTCCATTTTACTGCACACATGGCAAACTAATGGTCCGGTCTACACTTTAGATTATGGCCTTCTTGATTACATAGTAAAATATTACAAGGTTGAAAGTCTCAAAGAAAATTAGAAAATTAAAGGCCAGGCTGTGCTTTGAAGAAAATAAATACTGCATCTTTCTCATGACTTCCTGTGACCAGTATAAAGGATGAAAGTGTCATGGCTGCCTTTAAAAACATGAATTATTCATAATTGTAAACATAATGAATTTTGATTTCAGTAATTTTATATGGAATGTAAAAAATTTTTTTTTTTAAGTTAACACATTCAGCATGTTATAACCCTAAAGCCAAGTGTGATCAATTTCAACCTCTAAAAATAGCCTACTTTAATTACAAATGTGAAAGCATCCACACTTTTCTTAGTGTTAGTTTGTATTGGTGACCGAGAGGATGACCCAGAAATATTCTTTCCATGTCTTATATTTCATTATATTAATGATACTTCAAATGCTTATTCAATTTCAGTGAAGATTTTCTCCAGCCTCAATCTTCCTAATATACACAATATAACTTTATTGGAAGTTAATTTTGAGATCTCTGATTAGGTGAGTCAAAAACATTCAGTTACACAAACTTCAAATAAATTGCATTCATAATTGGCCATTTAATTGATGATATTAACTTGTAAAACTTGCATTGTATTTTGAAATCAAGACTAAGCAATTCATTGTGTGTAGTGTCTACAATATATTTCACATAAAAATAGACTTTTGTCTTTATCCAGAGTAATACAGTCATGCCCACAAATTATTTTTCTCACCCTCTTTTGTACTTCACCTCATTTACACTTATGACTGAATCTAATTATAATACCAAACACATTGTGCCATAATAATTTGTCTATGTTATTCTTTTAATTGCTTCGATAAAATCAGGCATATCTTATAAATATTGTGTGCTAAGTTTACAAAGGTTTAAGTTCACAAAGTGATCCTTACATACTATGTACAACAAGCTTCAAAACATTAAGGCTGGCCCTATTTTATCTTTTTGTTTCTCATCTCTGAAAAAAAATCTAAACATTTGAGGTACAATACCCAATTTGTGTTGAAAGATGTACACTTCATATTGTTACACAAGCTGGTGGAATTTATTTTCTTGAATATATAAATATCTCTCATATAACAATATTAACTGAACTAAATAATATATTTTCTGACTAAAACAAAATATTTGGAAGGAATGGCCTTTTCTTAATCACCTAGCATGTAAACATAAACTCACAAATTAACAAAATATAGTTTAACACCCTAATTATCAATCACTCATTACCACATAATGTTACCCCATGTACATATATCAAAGTGATGTAATGGTCTTTGAACTAACTTGTTTATACCGGTGGATATTCATGCCAACATATTCAGAGCTGATTGAAGTGTGACAATATCACTCTGTAAAATGAAATCTCATTAACTGCAAATCATTACAAATAATGCAACAAATCTTCAAAACTGCTGCCGTCTAAGCTATACCTGCTTGTCTGTTATTTTACTTGAAAGTAAAAGTGATTAATTTTAGGTAGCTATCTCTTTTTAAATACATTACAACCAGTTGGACTTAAAGAGGAAATACTTTGATTCTTCTGTAATTTGTGCCACATTTATTTTTCTTCTATCATTTTAATAAAAAACTAAAATGATACAGAAACTTTGGCAATATCATTTGGACCTGCCCCCCTGATGTAAAAATTATACATTTCAACATTTACACATTATCACAAGGTAAATATACAATCATACCTTACATTTACACCAAGAGCATTTATACTCTTTTTTAAATTTCTAACACTTACTTAAATGTACACAATGTTTCCTTCCATGCTTAAAACCTGTCCTCATTTTTCATCATTTTACATTTTGATCTGTACATCTTTTTCTTAATTCTATCCAAGGTGTCATTGTTATCAACCAACCATTCCATGCATACACATCAACAAGTCTATTTTTAAAAAATTTAAAAAAAAAACAAAAAAACCAAACAAATATATTGAAAACCTTCTGCATCACAATACAATCAAACCCAATTTCCCAGGTCTTAATTGTATTCTCCAACAATTACACTAACATTCGAGATATTTGCTACCATTTTTATGCACGTGGCCTTGCATTAACTGATGCATTTTAATAAGATTATTCCATTATCTCAGAGAAGTACCTCTGGATAAATTCATGATTCATGTTATTTGCATAATGCATAAATCAATCCTTTCTGTTCTTTCATCTCTAAAGTTGACAATTTTGTTGGTCATCTGACTCCAATGTCAAATTGTAGTATTTTATTTCAGCCAGAAAGTATTTCTGATACATTAATATATCATCAAGTCATGAACATTTTTCTTTTTCATACTTCATACAAGTTCTTCCTTTATCATTGATTGGTGTCAAGCCATAAAAGCACAAAGAACGCAGAATAATTTCAGATAACTTGTTACACGAGTTATGTAATATAACTTGCTACACGAGTTATATCTGTTCACAAAAACTTGATTTCAGGAAACAAACAAATATCTTACCCCTCAGTATTATAACAATGTTGAGGCCCAAATCAATTATCAATTCCTTCCCATTGTCATAATAATATACTTGTATATTGCTTTGAGCAGATCAGACATTGGTAGCCTATTTTCACTTGCAGGTGAAACCTTGACGAAGTGATAATCATCATCAAATAAACTTTACAAATGTAAAATCATTTTTTACTGAACAAACACTATTCTCTACCAACCATAACCGTTCTTTCCAAATGGGCACATACAATGACTTCAATTTTCATTTACAACTATGTCCAATGAGTCTTAAAGTTTTCTTGATGTCCTTCCTTTGGTGGTAGTTTTAGGCCGCTTTCCTCTCACAATTTTGGGTTTGTGTTTTATGGAACCCCTCTTCCTTCGACTTGTCTGCAACAAAACATGGCATATATCATGTTTTTTTTTCACCTATCTCTTGTTAATTTGAGGCAGTTATAGTATAGGATTCAAATAAATGAGACATTATTTTGCTGACTGTCACTAATTTTTCCATTTATGGTAATTATAAGGATGTGATTATCCAAATTCATTCATGCAATCTGAACTGTGGAGGATGCACAAGTCTCAAATATAACAAGTCCAAGATTTACTTAATATTCTCATTATTCTGATAAGAAATTCTTTGGCAAATTTGGGATAATTTGAATAGAATGTATATTAAATCTGGGCCGTGAAAATATTATTTAAATCGTCACAAGATTACTTTAGCATTACCTTATTTGTTCACTAAATTTACACTATTTGTACCATGATTATATTAAGTTATCATATTATAAATTCTCTCGGAATAGCAAGAAGTTTTTCCTTGAGAAGGTTAAATTTCATTAAGAAATAAAATAGAACTTGAGATTACCTTTTTGGACGAATATTTCTTAATGGATTTCCTCTTCACATCAGTAGACTTCTCCCTGTTGTCAAAATCTTTGACCTTATAGATTCGCACGAGCCAATGTTCAGTTGTGTAGGCCTCTTCAAGGTGAGTCAAATCAAAGTTTTTGTTGCCAATCTCAACATTACGAGTGCGGTCAAAACCGGCTGGAGTACGGAAGTCAAGCTGAAACAAATATAAAAAAATATGAAAGTTCATCCAAATCAGGTCACAAAGTTGGAGATATTTTTCTTCTTCCTATAATCTTATTTATCAAGGTGTAAATGCATTTTTTTGTGATCCAATTGGTAAAGCTGTAAACATACCTGGAGTTCTCCGAATCTGTAGTAGCTAAGTTTGTACATGAGACAGTTGAGCAGAGTGGGTGAGCCGGAAGAGTCCACACGGAACTCTCCCTGGGGGGTGAAGTAGTCTGACTCCTGTCATATGCAAAGAAAATAACAAATGTGAATCTCAGGCAAATGATGAACATTTCAACTGATCACTGACAGAGAGTAAGGACTTTGGGAGTAAGGATCTTGGCACTTCTAATTATATTCTTTAAAAAGAAATTAACATCAGGTTTACATGTTTTAGCACTATTTGTTCTAGTTCACTGTGAGATTCAATTGTTAACAAATAAGGCTTTTGGCTTATTTTCTGTGTAATCTGCCGGTGACATACCCGGATATCTCTGGGATGTTCTCCTTCCGCTATCCGCACCATCCACAGGAACTTGTTGATGTCGTCTCCAGAGTATCCAATCACTCCGCCAAAGATGACCAACACATAATCCACATCCAGCATCCTCATGATGTCGTATGCTGCCGTCTCGTTAGAGGACATCGCTTTTCCCACCTGGTGAACAAGTCATATATTTCCACATTATATTTTGCATGTGACAACAATTTTCAGTGAGTATAAATAGGACTAGTCCACCTTTACACCATTGGCTGAAGTATGGGACCATAGTTACCCAATATATGGGGCCATAGGTGAAGAGTTTAAATGATTCAAATGCCTTGATGTTGTTACATGTTAACAATTTACACCTCAAGCAGAGATACTGCCAGAGGAAAATGCTCATGTAACTTTTGTCTCCTCATAAACAAAAAGTAATGAGACAATTCAAATTTTTATGAAACCGTGTCATGTCCTCCTAACACCCTGTTTGAGGAGGTATTAAAATGGCATCAAACTAGTTTAAGAGTGGTGTTTTTGCTTACCAAGGCAATATGACTATTATTCCACGTATTATTGTCGACTAGCGTGGTGCGGTTTGCCATTCCTGCTATCTGGTACCCATAATCCCACCATGACATCACTCGGGCATTGTCGTCTGTGTTCTGTCTCAGCCAGTAGTAAGCTTCACGGAAATCATCAAGTATGTTCCTAGTTCTGCAATAAATATATATATATAGAACCATTTCCAAATTTATATCTTTTAGTCTCATAGTTTAAACACTGAGTAAGGCTGGGTTTTTTTTTACTCCAGGCCAAAGCATGTTAATATGTTTTGCTGGCATCTTTGCTAGCTTCTCTATTCTAAAACATAAGATACACAGAAGATGGCCTTTCCAACCAATGTCATAATAACAAATGAATGTCTCCTTGCACTGTAAATAACTCATATATGTCAATATACAGAGAGGCCAATTAAAACTAGCCTCAATAGTCTTGTCAATAAAAGTCATTTATAAACAATTTGTATCATTGAATATCTTGAAAATTGGGATGTATACACAATATGCAAGTCATACAAGCCATTTTTCATCAAGAAAGGGGGTAGAGTCTTTCACAACCACTTTACATATCATTCATTTTAAGAATGGGTGGAAAAGAAAAGATTTTCACATTGGCAGTTGTGGGGTGTTGAATTTTCATGAGAAGACAAATGCTCAAAATAATAACAAGCATAATACATTCAACCATATGCAATTTCTCATGGATAAAACACAATCAGAATCAAAATGTGCTTAAGATAATAGCAGTGCTATTTACACATGATGACTATCATGTGCTGCCATCTGTTATCCATTGTAAGTACCATTCTTATTGTGTCCCTCTTGTGGGGAATTTGTTTACAATTCAAACTATCAATAGATGGCACTGCATACAACAAATGTAATCAATCCCACTTGTACTTTGAAATGATGTACATTTCAACATTTCAACAAAAATAAACTTCGAAAATTACTTAATCATCATGTTTTTGTTTAACATGCATGCTTGAAATAAATATAAATATTATATCCACAACATCAGAATGTCTAAAGCACACATTTGGTTGGAGTCACACTTACTCAATGCTCAAATTTGTTGCTAAATGCCAAGAAATGATTTTTTTTCATTAAATTAGCAGTTCTGTTATATCAAATGTCCAATTTTATACTTTAAAAAGTTCATGGCAAAGGAATATTAGCTATATTTGCTGAGTGAATAATATGCAGAATTACCGGTATGTATTTATACATATTTATATTATATTATTCATTGGTTGACATTAACTGGTTGACATATATGTGTATATATTTCCTACCAATGATAGGCATGATGACACCATACTCTGCTGTCAACATTACCACCATATGTCACAGGTGTATCCACATTGCCTGCTGAGTGTATACAACCAAACACAGCCCAGCCAGTCTGCCTATATATTCACAGAGGGCCAAACATTGCACAGTCGGTCACTTCTATAGACAGGGAGGGCCTAACATAACACAGCCGGTCAGCTTGAATATACAGAGAGGGCCTAACATAACACAGCCCAGCCAGTCTGCCTATATATTCACAGAGGGCCAAACATTGCACAGTCGGTCACTTCTATAGACGGGGAGGGCCTAACATAACACAGCCGGTCAGCTTGAATATACAGAGAGGGCCTAACATAACACAGCCGGTCAGCCTGAATATATATTCACAGAGGGCCTAACATTGCACAGTCGGTCACTTCTATAGACAGGGAGGGCCTAACATAACACAGCCGTTCAGCCTGAATATATATTCACAGAGGGCCTAACATAACACAGCCGGTCAGCCTGAATATACAGAGAGGGCCTAACATAACACAGCCGGTCAGCCTGAATATATATTCACAGAGGGCCTAACATTGCACAGTCGGTCACTTCTATAGACAGGGAGGGCCTAACATAACACAGCCGTTCAGCCTGAATATATATTCACAGAGGGCCTAACATAACACAGCCGGTCAGCCTGAATATACAGAGAGGGCCTAACATAACACAGCCGGTCTGCCTGAATATATATTCACAGAGGGCCTAACATTGCAGTCGGTCACTTCTATAGACAGGGAGGACTTAACATAACACACTTGGTCTGCCTGAATATACAGAGAGGGCCTAACATAACACAGCCGGTCTGCCTGAATATACAGAGAGGGCCTAACATAACACATCCGGTCTGCCTGAATATACAGAGAGGGCCTAACATAACACAGCCGGTCTGCCTGAATATACAGAGAGGGCCTAACATAACACAGCCGGTCTGCCTGAATATACAGAAAGGGCCTAACATAACACAGCCAGTCAGCCTGAATATACAGAGAGGGCCTAACATAACAAAGCTAGTCAGCCTGTACTTACAGGTAGGCCCTACCCTTATACACTTTTTGTAACAGTCTCCTGCATTTACAGGGAGGGCCTAACATAACACATACAGTCTGCCTGAATATACACAGATGGCCTAACATTACAGTCTGCCTAAATATACACAGATGGCCTAACATTACAGTCTGCCTGAATATACAGGGAGGGCCTACTATAACACAGCCTGGATCTACAGGAAGATAGAGCCATTACCCTATCTGGCCTGTAAACATTAAGACAGCTTGCCATGAGGGTTTAGTTGTATTGGGCGTAGAAAGAATCTAACATATGTCTACAATATGATACAATGCCACTTGATGAGTTTTCCTGATCCGATACTCAGCCATTAGTAACATTAGCTCAACCCCCAAGGTAGGTTTCCATCATACTCAGTTTTCAATGCAATGTAGTGTTCAAAGGACAAACAGTAGAAATACATGTTTCTTGATTTTTTATGAAGTTTTTTGAGATAACTATGAGATAACACCGATTTAGACTAAAGTCTTTTTTCAGTTATTCTTTTTCCAGTTTGTAACTTTTGAATTTTCCTTAGTCCTTTCTGATATTAACCAAATCGATTAAAAAAACACTGCCTGCCTAATATATTGCGCATGTAGCTTAACAGGAGCAACAAGCATTCAGATTCTCAAGACTAAAAAGCAAGGTTCTTAAATCCATTGCTGGAATACATGTTGTTTACCAACGAGACCCGTTGTGTCCGTAGGATGCCAGCACAATGCCGGGGCTGGAATATGCATTGCTCGTCACCCAGGTACAACATATCAACATGATATAGACTTACCCGTCATGTCCGTAGGATGCCAGCACAATGCTGGGGCTGGAATATGCATTGCTCGTCACCCAGGTACAACATATCAACATGATATAGACTTACCCGTCATGTCCGTAGGATGCCAGCACAATACTGGGGCTAGAATATGCATTGCTCGTCACCAAGGTACAAAATATCAACATGATATAGACTTACCCGTCATGTCCGTAGGATGCCAGCACAATGCTGGGGCTGGAATATGCATTGCTCGTCACCAAGGTACAACATATCAACATGATATAGACTTACCCGTCATGTCCGTAGGATGCTAACACAATGCTGGGGCTGGAATATGCATTGCTCGTCACCAAGGTACAACATATCAACATGATATAGACTTACCCGTCATGTCCGTAGGATGCCAGCACAATGCTGGGGCTGGAATATGCATTGCTCGTCACCCAGGTACAATGCACAGCAAAGAGCATGAGCATCATGAGCAGTGCCACGATGATGATGCTCTTAATGTTCATCCCAACTCCTTCTTCAGGCTTGGGCTTCTCTTCTTTGGGTTTCTTGGTTTTTCCAACCTTGAAGACAGAAAAGACAAAATGCACATCAAATAACAAGCATGAAGAGGACATTTAAGAGATTTCCATTTTTCTTCTTCTATAATGTTGCACCAAGATATGATATTCAAATACATCTTATAGTTAAGAAGGCTCATCTGTTTATATGTACACATCATAAAGAAATTAATTATGTATGGTATTAAATGATGTACATGAGTTCCAAGCTGTGAAGATTTCCATTGGGGGAAAACAAGAATTATTGGTTAATTATAAACACCAAAATGAGTTAGTTTTATAATGCTGCAATAAAAAGAGAGTTAAATCTTATCATTAATTCTCAAATTAGATTGAGATTAATACAAATATATATATACTGTACTTTACGGCTTCCTTTAAATCATAATCATTTTTAGAGGACTGGTAATTTAAAACCCAGAATCACAAGGAGGGTATCAAACCATACTTAATTCTGTGTGTGAACTTAGTCAATTAAAATCTATATCATACCACCCAGTCCCAACACATCCCAGCACATAAACTTCCAAACACAAACACACTTCAAAGTTAAATATCATGGGTTTGATTTTTTTTAAATAAAATTACACCAAAATTTGAGTACAAAGACTTAAAACTGAGAAGTGCAAAGTGAAAACCATAGTGGACAGTATATACTATTTAACACGGACATGATCAAGCCAGCCCACCAGGACATATTTATCTTGTGTCTTACAGTCTGTCACTCACACTCTTTGGTCATTTTACTGTACAGTCTCCAGTTTGTTTTTCTCATGTAATTCTGTTCTACAATCAATGGATCTCACTTTAAAGGCAAAGTATTTCATATCATGGAAATACAGAGTAGATGATACATCATTTTATAAATCATTTTCACAAGGGTTGGGCACAATACAAAGCTTAAAGTCTAAAGTGTTCCAGACATTTGGGTATGATAGGCAAGTACATCTGACCACAAATTCTTGGCAAAAAACATTTCTATTAAGTAAAGAAACATTGCTTGAAAATCAAATCTGATTAGAAGAAAATTTGAACTGACTCAAAATAACAAATGACCTGGTAATGATAAGCACTATTGCTGCCCATTGTCTGAAAGGCTTTCGATCCTGAATGGAGAATGCTTATAAGTAAGTCATCTACTCCTATAAAAGATAAACTAAGTAAAGCAGGGGAGAAGAGATAACGAGGCAAGGGAAGCCACAAAAAAGTTTTAAGCAACTTAAGTTTCCTTAAAATAAGTGAGGTTTCATTCTACCATGTAGTCATGTTTCCATTGATACGTGCAGAGAAATTGAATACAAAAGTGTTAATACCAAGTCTCGAAAGTAACCGAATGTGCTTTTGTTCACTCATAACTACTTCATTCTAAATGTTAAATATGTCCTGGCACTGACTTATTAGAGGTGTCACACAAACATTCAATCTACATGTAAATATATACATACATACATATATATATATTTATACATACACATATATAGATACATATACATGTATGTACACATATATATACATATACATATACATGTATGTACACATATATATACATATACAAATACATATATATGCATGAATATATACATATATACATAAACATATACTTATATATGTACATGTCCTTTAAACTAACACAACACAACACAAATCCTGTGAATCTTGTGTAAGACAACTATCAACTTGATGTTACGCTGAAACCTGTAAAAAGGTCCAGTACAATTTCATATATTAAAAGGGCAGGAAAATAGCATTTATGGCAACAAGTGGTGGTTTCTTAGAATTCAAAATAGAACTTCTCAAAAAGAATTTAAAAACATAAGAAAAAAACTGGAACTTGAATTCATTTTTAACGACCAAATCAGACCATGCCAAGATGGTGGTCATGGTATTAAACCTTAGATTTCCTCTTGGAGTGTTTTTCACTAGCTTTCAGCAGAATCTCACTAAGGCGTGCTATATCAGCTTCACTTATATTTTTGGCATCTTTACCTTCCCATATTGTCTAAATTAAGAGGTGTAAGAATAACATCCCTCAAGTGGTTACTCATTAAGAGAAAGGATGGTTTAATATTTCTAGCACCATAAACTTGATTTATAAAAGAATTTGTTTAAGATAAATAACAATTAAAAATATTATTGATAATTGCTAAGTGATGAATGTTTTTGTTTTCTTGTTTTTTTTGCTGTATCAAATTGTTTTTATTGTAAATTAGATGGGAAAGATGCAAGACAATATTTTCAAAAACAACTATTAAAAAAAATACAGCACAATTCTGAAGGAGAGCTCTATGTAAAGTGTAAAGTGACAGCATAACATCGAGTAGCCTTATGTAAAAGCAGGTTGTTGTGGTGAGTGATGTATTTCCATTTGAGGACACAGAAAATGTTAGCACTGAAGTCAGGAGATTAAAAGAGAGATAAGCCAGTTCTGAAATGGCAAGGAAATTGAAAACGACATGAGACGAGGGTCATGTGAGGCAATCCCACGATGCAACACGAGTATACCTCCTTCCTCTCAACGTCCATGCTGGTCGTGGCCACCACCGCCTGCTGATTCTGGTGGTGGTGGTGTTTGCCCTTTTTGCCCTTGCCTTTGCCACCACCGGAACCGCTACCGGAGTTGCCACTATTACCTCCGGAGCTACCTCCGCCACCACTGGAGCCATTAGTCGATTTTGCACTAGTCACAACCTACCACCACCCAAAGTCCACATTGGTGTAAAAAGAGTACGCAATTTGTATGTTTAGTATTTCAGCACTCTTAAATTTGAAAGATATGTTTGTGAAAGGGAGAGGAGTGTTGCAGATGTATATATATATATATATATATAATTGTACTCTAAACAACTGGTAAATAATAAGAAAACTATATTTTTTATTTATATTTCTATATGTTCTGCATCAATTGTATTGTCTATTGATGAAATAAAGCACTGTTTGCTTCCTCATAAAATAAGAGTAAAGTGTTCAAGATGAAAACTAAATTTGAAATTCAAGGGTTGGTGCAAAATTTCATCCACACATGTACAGACAATCAAATGCACTTCTTTTTACCTACCTTATCATAATATTTATCGTTCTTTGTCTCTTCTTCTTGCACAGGTTTTGGCTTGTGCGCGTCATCTTTGAGATAGATGTCAAATGTTTTTGAGAATGCGATGGCAGCCAGTACACATACAACAGGTGTCAGCGTCAACATTAATCGCACCATAACGCCGGCAAAATACACAGCACTGATGGCATACAACACAACTGCAATGTGAATAACAACAACAATTTAACCTCAAAGTTTCTCTTCCCAACTGTACATTTCAGAATTACAAAAGCATATATATACAGTTTTGACAATAAAACAGTAATGGGAAATTTAAGAACGGCAATTAGCTAAAGGCAAATAAATATATGTTGAAACCAGCATTAAGAACATGGATTTTATAAATATCCTTATGGAATCTATGAGCATCTTTATGGCATCATAATCCAAGGCAAAGTAAATTTGCTATTCTTATAATGAACCATTCTACCAAGTGATGAACATAAGTTTATGTATCTCAAACCCAAATGCCACCTAGTGATAAACTTGGTTGTGTGATCTTCCTCTCACTTCCTAACCTTCACTATACAATAGCTTTATGTATCTTATCTCTGTGACCTTACCCATCATGCATATCACAGAAACAACATGGCACTGTAACAAAACATGTGCCAGAAGGAGCAAATTTCTTTCTAAAGCAGGGGGGCACAGTTATTTTAATGACAGATGCCAATCCAAATTTTCACTCACTGAAGACACGTTCGTCATTAATCTCCTTGATGACAAACCAGGCTCCTGCCGGGAACACACACACGAGGATGTGAAGATCAAAGAAGAATGATACCCAGGTGGTCGGCTGATGCTCCGATACTGAGGCGATGATGGGGATGTGAATTTTGGCATACCCGGTGTCCCACAGAGCGTAGAATCTACCACTCCACGGTGCTATGTACCCTATAAGCATTAACATAATCCTCATTTTGTATCATCTGCATTTTCATATTTGACAATAATTCTTTATGTATAATTATTTCTGGACTTAGTTTACACATAGGATTAATTGATTTATTGATTAAATGATTCATTTATTGTTATATATTAGCTGAGCTATTTGCTGTGTTACGTACCAGCATAGGTGAGTCCTACAACTCCAACAAATACAAGACCAGCTGCAATGATGATGGCCATGAAGAAGAAATGCCGGAATTCCGACTTGGTGAGGAACGACTGAATATACTTGATTGCAGAATAGGCATTTAACAATGCAAACACACCTGAAAAGAATAAACATAGGCATCAGAGATGCATCAACCCTCAGCCCTGGTAACTTATTGCACAACATTCGCTCCACACATATTTGTGAACAAAACGTCACCGCACCACATAATTGTTCCTGTGACCTTGAAAAGTAGGTGAAGGTCTTCACTGAGGTCTTCACCAGATGCTTATGTGTGTCAAGTCTCACAAAGCTGCCATCAATCGTTCTCGAGTTATAGCAACAATAGGGATTTCACATAATTGTCACTGTGACCTTGAAAAGTAGGTGAAGGTCATGTTCCATAGAAAAATGTCTGAGGTCTTCAACAGATGCTCATGTGTGTCAAATCTCATAAAGCTGCCATCATTTGTTCTTGAGTTATTGTGATTCTTGTGATTTCACATAATTGTCCCTGTGACCTTGAAAAGGAGATGAAGGTCATGTTTCATAGGAAAAATTATGAGATCTTTACCAGATGCTTATGTGTGTCAAATCTCATATAGCTGCCATCATTCGTTCTTGAGTTATTGCGATTCTTAGGATTTCACATAATTGTCCTTGTGACCTTGAAAAATAGGTCAAGGTCACCGTCCACTGAACTCGTCCGAGATTTTCACCTGATGCTTATGTGTGTCAAGTTTCATGAAGCTGCCAGCATTTGTTTTCAAGTTATCATGATGACAAGGACGATTTCACATAATTATCCCTGTGACCTTGAAAAGTAGGTAAAGGTCATGTTTCATAGAAAAAATTCTGAGGTCTTCAATAGATGCTCATGTGTGTCAAATCTCATAAAGCTGCCATCATTTGTTCTTGAGTTATTGCGATTCTTGGAATTTCACATAATTGTCCATGTGACCTTGAAAAATAGGTCAAGGTCGCTGTTCATCGAACTCGTCCGAGGTTTTCACCAGATGCTTATGTGTGTAAAGTTTCATGAAGCTGCCATCATTTGTTCTAGAGTTATCGCGATGACAAGGATTTCACATAATTATCCCTGTGACCTTGAAAAGTAGGTAAAGGTCATGTTTCATAGAAAAAATTCTGAGGTCTTCAATAGATGCTTATGTGTGTCAAATCTCATAAAGCTGCCATCATTTGTTCTTAAGTTATTGCAATTCTTGGGATTTCATATAATTGTCCCTGTGACCTTGAAAAATAGGTCAAGGTCGCTGTCCATCGAACTCGTCCGAGGTTTTCACCTGATGCTTATGTGTGTCAAGTTTCATGAAGCTGTTATCATTTGTTCTCAAGTTATCGCGATGACAAGGATGTTCGCTACAGACATACATACATACAGACATACATACATACAGACATACATACATACAGACATACATACATACATACATACATACCCACGCCAGGAGTACTGCAATACCCTCAGCCTGATTACATCAGGGGCTGAGGGTAAAAATCTTAATATAGTGAACATCAAAATTGATTGAAGTTTAGAATATGCATCAAATTTTTACAAACTTAATATTACAAAGGGTCATATATGAAGCTAGCTTCTGATCTAAACAGCTACGGCCATGTTTTTCTTAAATTCAGCTTTAAATATCTATCAATAATGATCATATTTTCTTGTTGCCCCAATTCATAAGAATCAACAGATGAGATTTATTTGACATCAGTGCTGCCACCTGCTAACCACTGAGAGCCCCTACTCTCAGCTATATCGTTTCAATGCGAGAACCAACCTGCTGCTGCCATGTGTTCACTGGTGCGGAGGGGCTGGAACCCAACAAAGGGGATTTGCATGGAGAGGATGAGTCCGAGCATGAAGAAGGTGGAGTAGGCAATGTAGATTCGGCGGGAGAATCGGCCCATCAGCAGCAGCACAAACACGTGCAGTGGAATGAGATTGATGATAAACACATAGCCTCCCCAGGCTGACACCTAAAACACCACCAACATGCTCATCCACTATGTTAACTCTTTATTTATATTTATCTTCGTCATCATTACTTTGCTCATTAATCAATATTTATTGAAAGTATCCAAAATATTTCCTCTTTATTCATATTTATCCTAATCACCAGCATTTTGCTCATTAAATCAATATTCATTTGGAGAATTTGTCAACTTTGTGTCATTTAAATTATGTTAAATAAAAAATTACATGATCTGAGATAAGCATAGAATTGTTTGATTTAAAAAATTAATGAAGTGCAAATTTTAACAAAATCAAATCTGGTAAACAATGAATTTTTAATTTGTTCACATCTGATGCTGCTATTTTGGTACTTTTTATTTCTCAACAAAATATATAGTGATTGAATCTTACCATATAAAAGTATGATAAAGCTGTTAATGCACCCCAATATATGGTACCAGTTTTTACAGCTTTTATCTGCAAAATGAAACCGTCATTTCCTTGAAACATTTATAGAATTATGGTTAACAAAAGATGAATTATTTAATGTAAGCAAAACAATGCACAACTCTATCATCATAATAATGATTATCTTTGTTGAAAAACTGATATATTTGTCTTGTTTTAATTCCATAAATTGCGTTTAACAACCTGTTACATATTACTGTGCTTTACTTAGGCTTTAAAGATACCTACCCACAAAAAATAAGTGAACATTAAGGCAAAAATGGCGATGCCCTCATTGTCATAGCTGCCAGCTACTGACCGGCTGATATAACCAGGAACTAAAACAAAAATAAGTCATACCCCATCACCAATAGTTTGATGTTTATTATGAAGTAATATTTCACACAAATTTCATCTGACAAGATTAGAAACTATGACAAGTGTTCCAAAACTTTTTGGATGTTGCAAACACAGATTTTAGACATCTGATTGTTAATTTTTATGTCCATGTGCTTTCTGTGTGGTTCACTTGCAATGGTTTCATATAATGAAAGATTGATCTCTTGTGTCCAATCCCCATCTGTCCTCAATGCCCAGAAATGACCTTTATCCTGATGCCATATTTTTGTAAAACAATAAAAGTATACTTCACCAATTATCTACTTAAACCGAAAATTATCTTTAACTTAATTACAGAAATTCTCAAAGGAGTTTTGTAGGAATACTGACCTATGGCAATGAAGCAGGCTGCAAAGAGACCAGCCCCAGAGTTCCATAACTCCTTAGTTAAGAAATATGTTGCTAGGGATGTCATTCCACTGGAATAAAGTGAATTTTTTTTTATTTTCCAAAAAAAAAAAAAAAAACTTCAAACTAATACTCCATTACAAGTTGAGGCTAAAAATCTATTTGGTAACATTTAATTATGATCACATAAGATTACACAAATCGTTATTTGCCTTCAGCTGATAACTAGTTTTTATTGTTAATTCTTTTTTTCTTAAATATGTAGCAGATAAAATAATATTGTTCCAAAGTAATACAATACATGATGAAGAGCAGGAGTTTACCTGAATACGGGCGCTAGGAACACGCATATGTCTCGTATATGTATGGGAATGTTAATTGCGTGCAATATCCAATGAATACCCCCAGATGTGACCATCAACC
The DNA here is from genome assembly GCA_949316495.1 of Amphiduros pacificus. Classification (NCBI taxonomy): domain Eukaryota; kingdom Metazoa; phylum Annelida; class Polychaeta; order Phyllodocida; family Hesionidae; genus Amphiduros; species Amphiduros pacificus. Next base: position 35,957,677 of record OX439002.1, read on the forward strand.
CGGGGTATACCTGAAACAAATGATCAGGTATGTAATCTAAAAAGTGACAATCCATATCAAAACAATACATAAATATGGAGATGTTATCTCCTTCCCCGATTGGATTGTGGTCATTTCAACTGTGTAAGTGGTACATAAAATACTTGGTAATGGTTGTTTTATATTCATAAGCAATGCACAACTGTTATATGATAGTACTCTTGATCATGATAAACGATATTGTATGCTGCAAACCACTACTTACTCGGAGTGACTACATCAAAATATCTATTAACAATATTTATTTGTATCGTCTGTTCACATTTTTAGCACTAAATATTTTGTGTAATCAGAGCATATCATTTATTAGAGAAGTAAAAGGGTCATCAATTGTCGCAAAAAAAAGAAAACAATATGGTCTGACATTTATGCATTAACACCCAGAAATCAATTAAAGCATCTACTGAATGGCATTTTGTACACAAATCGATAATTTACATCTGATGTCACAATTTGTGAATTTTAGAAAAAAATCATGATAAATACTTTCAGTCATGAATCTTACTGGGATAAAAGTTTCAATAATCCACTGACAGCATAATTATCAAACCCACAAACATGAACATAAAATCACTAAATCCTGAGGTACTATGTAGATAAATTTATATTTCTTGATAACATTTTTCGCACTTCTTTAATATTTTAAGAGATGGATATTTAAACAAATACTTACTGTGCCCCCCACAATTCTGCCCAGGGGATACCATGCCCTCTCATCAAACCAATTGAGGAAGTTGTAGAAGCCATGTCGAACCATGTGATGTGTCGACCGGTAGTTAAACCTGTAATTTGACAAAGTTTTGTAAAATCATAGTTCTTTAAAGGAATGGATTTTTACTGCAATCTTTTAACTTTGTAGAAAAGAAAATCTCTCACTGGTATTTTAGTGTAAAACTTTACATTTTGGCTTGCACATACCCTGAAAATTAGCCACCAAATTTACAGCATTATTTATGATACACAAATTTTGAAACTCAAAATAAATGTTTTGTATTTTTTAGATATTTTAATATTTTTCTAACTTTCAAATTACCTTTTGAATACATTTTTTATGGTTTAAAAAAAGGCAGAAAATGCAAACTTTCACCATTTTAATGTCAATTTAAGTTAACTGAAGGCCCCATGTAAACATACAACTTCCTGTTTTAAAGATATATCACAAATAAATTTAATGCTCATTACAATACATCATAAATAATTCATGAAAATGCAAATTTCCTCAAATCAGGGGCTGAGACAGCCTCTGGATAGTTGATCACAGACTGCTCACTGTCAATATTCATGAGTTATTCATGAGTTACAGGCTCCTGTGTGCAGATTGGATGATCATGTGACGTGACTGTGTCAGACACACTAAAATTTATTTATGAAGGCCTGGTGTTTGCCAGATGAAGTGTATTAAAGACTACGGATGGGACAGGAGACAGCGTAATCATCACATGTTTAGAAGAATAGACAATGGCCAGATTGCTCTGGGACAGCAGATAATACACAGTTCCTTTGACTCAGAATCTTGCTTTATTGACTGGGAAAGTCAGTGAGTGGACTAATATTCATGAATAACTTGGGGAATTTTAGGATTTTGAAGGGTGCAAAATTTATACATTTTTAATACTATTCCAGTCTCTGTATGGACCCACACAGCATAACAAAAGTTCATAAGGCATAGTAAGTCAACAAATTTCCATATTTATCATAGGATCTTTGCATATCACCAAGGTGTTACCAAATCACTAAAGCTAAATTTCTAACCAATACAATTATGTCAAAGTTTGGCAATAACTCAAAACAAACTTTTGGTGTATTGATATTGCTGTCAGAGGCCAAATGCCCCATCTTGCCCCATTGATAATATACCAAAGGTAGCCAAAAACATAGGCCAATGGCCTTAGAGCTGTGCTGATCATTGCCTTTTGTTATACCCTCCATTGTAGGACTTCTCTTTCATATCAGTCTCTGCCACCAAAGGTATAAAGGTGCGCACAGAATCAACCGAAATTCATCAGTATTCATAAAAATCTGGCTGTGAACCGAGTAGTGAAAGAACATTGATTTGTTTTGTATCAGCAGTTGTACTGATTGGTCAGTTTATGTGTCAGACACCTGATTACAGTTTGTGACCTGATGTTGGTCAATTCGGATTTGATGATATTTTTTGTGAGCAAGACAAGTATTTATGACTCAGGGAATTCCAAACTGTAAATGAGATAAAAAAAAGGACAATGACTGCAGAGGTAGTAATTGAATACTGCCTAATTAATGCAGAGTACTTTTGTTAATGTTTGTAAACATCTTTTCACAGATAACTAGGACCAATCAAAATGCATGTTACACATTGAATTTGGGTGTAACTCGTTATCTCGATCCTCATTGCTAAGAACTCCAGCCAGTAGTTTCAGGAGATCAAAGTTGACTGACAGAATGACAGAGAATTTTCCCACCATCACTGCACTGCTATGCTGACAGTCATGTTACAAATAACTGCCATATATACTTGTAACACATATTTCAGGTCTGGTTTTTAAAGTATCCAGCTGAATTTGGCTCTCACATCAGCAATATTTCTAGAAGCAAGATATAGGTTTGCAGTATTGGAAATATGGTTTTAAGTAATGCTGATGAAACCCTGAGGAAGGTCATAGAAAAAGCAAAGAATGCTATGAGGTCAGCAACTACCTCATTGACATCAAGAGAGTGGAAGGAAGAAAGCAGAGACAACTATACCATGAATTATATGAAAATGCTAACTAAGCTGTCCTGTCATCCAATACCAAGTTTCTCTGTTGTCAAGGGTAGAACGATACATTGTCAGGAATTAAACTTACCAGAGACTGTTGAGTTTACCATCTGAGATTTTGACTTTTGTGCCATTGCAGAGTTATTTTCCTATACATGGATTGAATACATGTTCCACCATCTGCTTTTAACAAGATATAGCGGAGATCCCAATAACTGATTGTGATTTTACTTATTTTTAATGGGTAAAAAGAGCTAATTAAAAATGTTTTTAAGAGTATTCATAATACCTTAGAGATAAGCTAAGCTCACAAATCCAGAGTTTTATTTGATTTGTGGCTCATATAATATTTTTGGGGCACCAGCCAATATTTGATTTTTCATAATATTTCACGACTTTCAAACACAATTCTATACTTAAGTTTTAATAATAAATAAATGACTTTATTAGTTTGATGACTTTGATCAGGATATAGAGATTTTCCAACACTTTAAAATGAGCCCAACATTTTCTGGTTGTGCCTGGAAGTTTTGATTTTATCGTATTTTGAATGCGCAAAAGATAAAAATCATATGATTTTCCCTATCTAAGGGTGAAAATGATGAAATGGACTGAACTCAATTTTTGAATTCTAATTTTTAATGAAATTAATACAAAAAAGAGTAAAGACACATGCTTAATCTGTTCATTATATAAGCAACAGCATAAAATACTATGAAAAACATCCGTATCTATCAAATATTTTAAGGAATAACCACAGAAATGTGGCTTTTCATTTTCAAATTTGTGCGTGACACATCGAAATATGGCAAAGTCAAATGCAATAATTGTGAAGTTGAACTTCTTCCTGAAAATTAGATATTTTTTTCTCATTTAATTTAACACTTTTATCTCATTATGTACATACATGGGAAGACATCAACAAAACAGAATCATTTTAATGAGTATTTTGGGCTCATGGGTGCAGATCCAAATCTCAAAATATACAGAAAAGGTAAATGTTGCTTGTTTCAGAGCGAAAAAATGCTATAACTTTTTTAATTTTTGAGATAGAGAGATAAACTTTTTTTAAATCATGTTATTCAAAGATCTAGCCAATGGTATTGGTTTTGTGAAAGCAAACTGATTTTTTAACTGACAGCCCTAACAGAGATGGAGACATTACCGATTTAAAAAGATTACAATGTGTCAAATGAAATGCTGGAAAGCCCCACCCCCTTTTCCCCCCCATCTGTATATTCATGTCAAGATAATCATTTTAATCATGTGTTCTCAAATTAAAGACTACTTAAATATGGTTATTTCTTTTCACTTATTTAAGCTAATAGGATTGTTGATTCAGTAAATTTCTGAACATAAAAAAAATGCGTTCCCTTCTTAAACAGCAACCAAGTTAGTCAATATTGTGAGGACAGAAATGTGAAATATTGTGAGCATTTCTCCCTTTCAATACGTCAATGTTTGCTAAGCAACAGTTTTGTAATATCAGCCAACTATTGCAATTATTTTCACAAGGACTTTCCAGTGCAATTTTACCAAATGGGCACAAACATTTCAAAAGGGTCAAAATGCATCTTTCACAGAATGTTTAGCATGTTCACACTATCTCGGGTGGGTGTGTGTTGTTGAATAAATACTACAGTCAGATCGGTGAATTCTTGGCGAAGGAGGAAGTATCTTGATATTAGTCTAATCTTGATAGTAAACCCAACTGGCCCTGGCGACCAAGAAACATCACGAGAATGCTAGAACACGGTGAATTGATTCGTGTTGTCATTTGACTGGTCAGCTTGATTTGGCAGAAAATAGCAGAATGATGCCGGTAGCAACCTTCACATTCAAACACTTACCACGGGTCAAATTCATGGATGATGCTCTCAAAACGGATTACTGCGAACAACCGGGAACTGAAGCCCGCTAGCCATGCCAGAGCAAGCACAAAGAAGACAATTAAGCTCTTCCAGCCGCCTGGATTTGCAAGAGCGGACCGAATATCTCCTTTACCACCGGTGTCCGCCATGTTGGATTGCTACAGATTTCAGCCACGTTTTGACAACTAACCAATCAACGGTCGAGAAATTGGGTCAATTTGTTGTTGATAGAAGCGGCAGAATGAGGTTTTTTTCAAAAGGACTAACTGCGGATTACAATTGTAAATTTCCCATATTTCAAAGGACAAAGCATATGGGCATTTTACTAAGAAATGTTTCCTTGGATATTTTGCTGCCAAAACATTCTCTCCATATCTGAGAAAATAACTATGTTTTCCACCAGTAGAGAATTCAAACAATCAAGTTGGAATGTTTTTATTTATGCAATAGTAATGTTTTGGAAAGTTGCATCTACATTTCAGTTCACATAAACATGTATCAAATTAGTTTATATTTAATTTATTTCAAACTTTTTTATTTGAATCTGACAAAATGAAATAATCAAAGAAAATAGTATTGAAAATCAGCACATAAATTGCACAACACTGTGTATTTTGTGCATGTTGAATATTTACACATTTGTTTCATTTTTCTGAATGAAATTCAAAAACAAAAAAGACAACAACAAAAAAACACACATCTTCTTACTGCAAAAATCTAAAAATCTATCTTGGCGATATTGCAGTTGAACCCCGTGTTTAAAGTGGAGGCTGATCTTAAAAGACACCAGATTATAAATTTAAACTTTGGAATCCAATGTACACTGTTTGGGTTTTTCTTTAAATATCAATAAAATCAGTTTGTTTGTCAATATTTTTATTTTTGGTGAGGGAGACATTTTTGATAGATAACTATTCAGTTGTAATAATGCATTGTCACAGGTCCAAGCTGCCCCTGATTTTTTTTCAAATGAACACTATTTCATCCAAAACTAGGGGAGGGTGACCACATGAAACTTGATTCTCTTTTTTCTTGGCCTAATAACACTTAGTAAAGTTTTATGAAATCTCTTAACTTAAAAATATCAAAATTACCATTTGACTAATACATTTCAAATATTTTTTTATTCTCTCATGTATCTTATTAAAAATACAGTCAAAAGAAGTTACTCATGAATATCTAATGGAACATATTTTTTATTATTGTTCTTATTTTATAAAGTGAACAACATATTTGGGTCAATTTTACCAATTAAATAAAATACCATTAAAATCATCAAATCTCTTCTTCCAATAGCTGACAATAGCTGAAATACTTCAACATGCACCCGATGTTATCAATTAATATCTTGTTTTATAACTGAGAGGGCAGAGAACCAAAGCTCAGCTCTCAGCTAACATTCAATATTAATCATTTTAATGCAAACATCCAAACAATGTCTTCATTGTTAAAATACACTAAACATTTTAATATAAAAACCCAAAAATGTTCTCTTGTATTAACTTACTAAACTGAAAAAGTGTTGTGAGCTGAACATCACCAAATATCTAATAACTGATGTAAAGAACGAATCACAGTCCTGATACATTTATACAAAATTATGCATATAATCTGGGGGATATATCTTAGTATTTTTTCTTCATCTCCAAATATTAAAAAATCCAGAGGAGATTGTATATCCCAATGCTATTAATCAATTCTTTAAAAAATATTTTTTTCATTTTCTTTATAAAATTTCATCAACCAATTACAAAGACAAGAGATCAAACTATTTCAAATACAATGTGTAATAGATTAAAAGCCATAAATATTCAAATAAAATAGTTGACTATTATTAGTGTACATATGCATATTTAATTTCACAAGTCCTGCAACAATATGTTTATCTTCAAATATTAATCTCCTTTATTTTTCAAACAAATCAGACATTACTATTGTATAAGTTCAATATGTTCATAACATACTTACATTTAACATACTTACATTTAACATACTTACATTTAACATACTTACATTTAACATACTTACATTTAATTTCAGTTTGGCCAAAATGTCACCCAAACTTCACCATTAAACTTCCGGTATATACCGGTAAATGAATTTCTGTTTTTTCATACTTGAGGATAGAGATTATTTGAATATAATGTGGATGGACATTTCACCGCCAATTCAACATCACATGACATGACTTATGAGTGTTAGAATGCACCACAGATTGACTATTCTATCATAACAATAGTGATCACAAAATTGATACAATTTTATTTAATCACTAAAATCCAGTGTCTGAATTTTAAATTTTCCCTGTTGTCCTAATCAAACAACCAACCTGGCCAGTGCCAGCAACTTTTAGGTTATTTTCTATTACTTTTCATTTTATGATTGATTAAAATAGGCTAAGGGCAAGAATCATTTTAAACTGTATTTCAGACACTAATAATATCAATATTCAATTTCTTCTATTTATAAATATCAAAACTGTAGTATAGATAATTTAATTATGAAAACACCACTAAGAACCTTTTTTGTACATATTTAACAACATGTAATACTTAGCAGTACACACCTCAATATCATTTTTCTAAATTAATCATTCGGTTCAGTTGTAACACTTTACCATGGTTACCTGACAGAACTGGGGTTTTATCAATATCTTTTGAGATAACTGAAGTAAGTCTCTTTCAACAGATTAATTTAGGGATAACTCAAGTAAACGTAAGTCTACTTCAATAGACTATTATGCAACTATCTATAACTGCCTTACTATTGAACTTGACCCACTTCTTTCTGACCTTGATCTCCTTCCTGGCACTGTGTATTCTCCTGCTTTTGATATTCTTTCTCCTGTTTTTCTGTTTGTTTTTCCTCCTTATAACCGGGTGCCCCCGGTTTGAGCTCATATTTTTTCTTGTACTTGTACCCCAGGTCAGGATGAGTGTTTTTGATGTGCCACATGAGCGCAGCCTGTTGGTTGCATCCATAACTACAATATTCACACTTGACAGGTTTCTCACCTGTATGTATATAAATGTGCGTTTTCAGGTGGTACAAGCGTTTAAAGGCTTTGCCACAGTCTGGCCAGGTGCATCTGTACTTAGGAACGCCATGAATTTCTTTGACATGAGCATTCAGCTTCCCACGATTGAACGCCTTGTAATTGCACTGATCGCAGCGGAACTTGTAGAACTCTTTTTGGCGGGGATTGTGCAGATTCACTTTGTGAAGCCGCAATGATCTCTCGTGTTTGCTCTTGAATGAGCACAGATTGCATTCAAACATCCTGCTGCTGTGCGTTGTGTTGATGTGCCGATCGAGGGCTCGTCTCTCATTGTAAATATTCCCACAAATATGGCATATTGCCTGCTGTCTCTTTTCCATGCGACTCTTCTGGAGTCTTTTCCTCTCCTGTAAGAGCTTGGTGTACTTCCTGTGGCACTCGTGTTTGCTGAAGCTGTCCGGATTCTCCACTTCCTGCTCACAGTGACTACATATGTACTTAATGCCGCCATCTTCTTGCTTCACCTCTCGTAACTGCAACGGTTCAGTCTTCACTGGGTTGTGACTTCTCACATGCAATTTGAAAGACATATATTTGTACATGATTTCCCCACACACATCACACACATAGCAGCGTCTCTTCTCCTGACTCAGATGCTCAAAGTTCACATGGTCCGTCATAGACCATCGGTTCTTCTGGGCCTTCCCACAAAATTTGCATTTAAAATCACTTCGCTCAATCAACTTTCCTGTTATTTTTACCAAACCATAATTTTCATTACTTTCATCATCATTTCCTTCCAATTCAATTTCTTCTAAATCTTTAAGTTTCTTTCGTGGTGTCTTTTTTGGCATGGCTTTCTTTGGTTCATTCCCATTTTTTATCACTGCAACATTTGTTGCATCACACTTTCTAGGTCTCCCAACTTTTCTTTTCGGAGTCATTTCATTCATGTTGTCGATTGCAACATGAGGCCCATTTTGTTCCTGAATTTCTGTTTTAAATGTCTCAAAACTTGTTCCTTCAGAAATAATCTCTTTTTCAATTATTTTAGTCTCCTTAACATTTTCAGTATTCTTCAAAAGAGCACCAATTCCAATTTCACATTCTTTGGGTCTTCTACACGCACCAGAATTTTTTCTCCCATTTTGATTTGTTTCTTTAGGCTTTCCAATGTCATTTTTTCTAGGTCGGCCTCTTTTTCTTTTCACTACAAAGTTTGGATCTGTGTCTTCCTTCACATTTTCTTGTTGAATCTTTGGTTGTATGTTGAGCACGTTCTTCACGGCATACGTACACAGTATATTGCTGTGAATATTGCCTATATCTTCCCCACCTTCTTCTGCGGCTTCTTGTTTTACATGCATCTCTACATTATCATTGACCATTTGCCAGGTCTCATCCACTGTGTCACCTGCTGAACTGAGCTCCACACCTTTATCAACTGATCCTTCAACACTGCAATGATATGAATAATAAAGATAATGTTACCACAATTAATTATGAGATTAATATTTTTTGACAGAATTACACTTTATGTATTACATTTAATCTGTTTGAACTATGAAAAAAGATCACAATCAGTATGCAAAAATAATTATTTGTTCATAACTTCTTTTGTCATTTTATATTTAAATGCAATATTTATGTTTATATACAAATCATCTGAAATAAGTTGTTATGAAAATGAATAAATATTTTTCCAGTGAAGACAGAGAAACATGAAGCATTATGTTTTTGTGATCATGGTATTTGTAGAGACTCAAACAATACAGTTTTTAGTGTACATGTGCATTTTAACATCGGTCTCAGTTGGAACAAACTTAAATCGACCAACAAATTTGTATACAAATGAACAATTATCATGACAGCTTCTTAAGCAAAGAGTTACATATATCTAAGGAAAGTATAATATAAAAACTCAAATAATATTTTGATTTTTAATTTTCAAAATCATCAAGCAGAATTGGTATTCATTTCAAGTAGCATCTCCTTGAAGAGTCACTATACAAAAAGTGATATTAAAATACTGTCAAAATGAGTCCATACTATCATTATGGATTTATAGTTATTATGAATTTCAGTGGATGCAAAGTTTCAAGAATTTATTCAAACAGGTCAAAGATAACCAAATTCTAAGAGAGTTCAGAGAAAGGTCAATTATCAAGATGAGCTGAGAAATTAAAATGGATCTGTGTAACTTAAGAAAAAAAGGAGAAATTTGACCAGTCTACTCCCAAAGACATCTGCAAAATGGACTTGAAAATCTTATTTTTCTCACGGTGTATACCAGTAGTTTGAAATGCAGCACAACAATGCTGAACTACATGAACTTGTCCTCCAGTGATTGACTTTTGTGGTAATGTCCCATGTCACCATCTTTACCTGTAATAATGTTTCTAAATAAAAACCCCTGTGTTATATGTGACACCCTTTCTTCCGATTTTCACCTGACATTCCACTTAACAACTTGGGACAAGATTTAGAAGAGTCCAAGTGATAATGTAATGGCTTCAAAAATTGAAAAACATCATATGACGTTGCTGTCACTCCCTTGAATAGACTGACTTATATTTCACCTCATTGCACAAACTGGTAAACAATGGCAAATAAATGCAATGATGTAAAAATAGCAAAGTAGCCTTTTTCTTACAAGTCTAGCATTCAATGTATGAGAGAAAAGTACATGGAGTTTTGAAAAAAATTTTGCCGAGAAACAAGTTCCACCTTTTGCTGATGTCTTTGGTAGTAGGAATGAGTAATAATATGCCTTCGTCTTAAAAACATCTAAAATTCTATATGAAAAAGAGAATGTATAGTCGAAACTTCAGCGTAATTTAATTTAAAAAACAAAAAAACAAGAGTCCAGATATTTAAGATTATATCACCCCTTCCAACTTACGTGAGCTGATTCCTCGCCACAGTTATCAGCCAAGCCACGAAGTCGTTGTCTGTGAGTGCGGCGGCAGCGGTTTGTCTAAGAAGTGACCAGGCATTGGCCGTCTCCTGCTGCACCATCACGGTCAATGTCACCATGCCGCTGCCCACACATTCCACAAAACTATCATTGTCTTCTTTCAGCTCCTTGTTTTCTCTTGCAGAAATAGCGGTGGTGTTAATTACAGAGCATGCTTTATCAGCGGAAATCCAGGGGTCCATTATTAAAATGGACATGTGAAGGCAAATTGACTTTGCGCTGAAAAAAATTTATGCAAAATTATACATCAAATCAGATGCATATTCACATTATACAGAGATCTGTGTTACAAATATTAACACGGTTTTTTATGTGTGTACAACTGGGCGACAAGTTCCCACTGATTTCAGTTGATCATTTGATTGCTAATGTTTATCGCACCATTTGACACTGTTGACACCACTACAAAACAGACAACAGCCTTCATTTTTTTTTTCAATAAAAATACTTGTGTCAGGGTCGAAAAGATCACCCTGGACCTTGCTATCACTACTTAAGTAAGTCACTCACACCGAGTGACAGACAGTCAGAAGCATTGAACGATTGAGGCCAACTACAGAAGTAAACCAAAATCACATGAGTAACTCTTTTTGCAAACCCACTCTTTCCTATTTCCTCAGCAGTTTATGATCGGTTAAACTCTATATCAATCAAAGATCATGGCATTTATTTCAGCATTTAACTCACCTCTGTAACAGACCTGTGGCAAAAGTCCAATCTGGCAAGCTATACTATCAGCAGCCCACATTCATCGTTTGTTGTTGACAATTTCCGAGCATCCAGCTAATATTAAATTAGGAAATAAAGCTGGTGCCACCTGGTGACGAATCTTTAATTCTTATGCGTAGTGACATCTATAGTTAATTATATTCGTTTCTTTGAATCAGTGAGGTCTGATCATCTCCATTGGGGCCCCCATAGGGTTTTAGGATTATTGGATTTTTGGCCTAAAAAAGAGGGATTATTGGATTTTTGGGGTGAAATATCTGGGATTTTTGGATTTTGAGGAAAGTGTTTAGGATTAATGGATTTTTAATAAGATAATTGGATTTTAGGATTTTTCAGTAATAAAGGATTATTAATTCAAACAATTAATGATTTAGATATGAGTTTCATGATATTTGTGATATGTAAAGGGGAAATCTACTTGCAGAGCCCACTTGAGCCCACAGAGTTCTCAAATCAAAAACAATGTGTCATAGATAGAGAAAATGTCATCACTGTTTTAGATGATACTAACTATGAATATGTTCCAAAGGATGATATAATTGTTCTGAATGAGGAGGTTTTGATCAATCTTTTGGACCTGATAAAGGATCAGGGTGATACGGAGACACCCAATGAGCAGCAAGAGTTAATTAGTGAGGAATTATCTCAGTTGTCATTTACTAGTGACACAAGGGCCACTAGGCCTAAAAGAGTTTCAAAAAAAAGGAAAGACACAGATTACTTTTTTTTACTAATTTTGAATATGTTCAAAAGGATTGGGTGTCTCCGCATCACTATAACAGTGAGATTACTGCAAGGACTCTGCAAGTACATTTTGTAATGTGGCATGACCTGTGTGAAACACTAAATATCATGTTATATCATGCATGTTATGTAATTCATTGCCAAATAAATTTGTACTAAATGTAAACATATTTTAGGATTTTTTGTTTTATACTTTTGGATTTTTAGATTTGAGGGGAAAAATATTTAAGGATTTTTGGCTACAAAAGATAAGGATTTTTGGATTTTTAGGTAAAAAAAGGGGGATTATTGGGTTTTTCATACCCCCCCTATGGGGGCCCCTCCATTTGTTGAAATATCAATTAGTTATTTAAATATTGATTTGGATCATAAAAAGTGTGTCCATGAAATGTATCAAAATCTAGAAGGTCATTCAACTAACTCTAGAGTTTCATTAATTATAAGTATTCAAATTTTGCATAATCTGAATGAGATAATTGTAAAACAAGGCAAAAAGTGAAATATTTGACAAAATGATGATATATATTTAAATGTCAAAGTTATAAGTCACATCTTGGAGAAAAAAATGTAAAAACGTTTATAAAGAGTGTGAAATCTTTACTTTAAGAGAATATTAATTGTGGACCTTCATGAGGTGAATGTATGGTAGAAATATTGAGTATGTGGCTAAAATAGGTGATAATAAGGGGTCATCCTTTTAGGCTTTTAATGTGATGCACGTGTGGTCAAGAAATTGCAGCCATGGATGGAGCCTGATATCACAGCTCCCACACTGCTTGGGCAGCAGGAGCAAATATTTCAAGAATTCAAAATAACAGGTATCAACATCCATCACACTTTCAAAATTTCTCACCCAAAGAATTAATATATATATATATATATATATATATATATATATATATATATATATATATATATATATATATATATATATATATATATATATATATTAATATTTTTTGTTAAACTATCTCATTGTACTTATCATTACTCATTTCCTTTAACTTATCACAAGTCTTCTTAAACATAAGTATAAAAAGAGAGAAAAATAATAATAAACAAGAAATTTTATTTTCCTGAATTCTATGAATATAAAAAAATTAAGTTTGAATTTTATCTTTTTGGCCTTGATGGTGTATTCAACTTTAAAATTAATTATTCACCTATTGGTTAAAAGAATTGCTCGGGAATGGGAGAGGTTATATTGAAATGATAACAAACACACATTTTCAGTTTTGTAACAAAACCAGCACATTTATTGTGGTTTCTACAGACTGATCAACATACCCAAATAGGAAAGACACAAAAACTTTAAAGGTTGGTCCTTGATATTTTCACAATGGAGTACTTTCAAGTTAATTAACTGATGATTTTACAATTTCTATGATTTATACATTATGATTCCACTAAGAGGTGAGAAGACAATGTTTTTCAAACATGACACGTTTTGTTTTGTTTTTTTTTGTTTGTTTTACTCACTTTGTAAAATACAAAACTATAACAACAGCTATATAAACTTTTAGTTTCACTGAAATCACAACAACATCTTTTAATATCAGCAAAAGCATACAATTAATTATATGATGTAATAATATGCTCATGATGTCAGAATATACATGCTTTTTATATGTCAATATATTTCTATAGAAATCAAGGCATCTGATAGCATCTTTGGTAGTTGTAAGTTGGCAGTATGACAACCATTGTTGGTATCCATAGCAACCATCATCTATCACCCAAACAAAATGCACAATAATACCACATTGCTCAAAAGTAGGCAATAATTATGTCATGGTTCATGTTACCGGTTATAGATTTTGCACAGTTAAATCAGGCTATGTCAAAACAGAAGCAATACAGGAAAAAAGCCAATAATTTTGCTTCATGCAAAAATGAACTTCAATACAAAGACCACAAGAATCAAGACCTTTAAATTACAAGATGCTGGACCATATACTGAAGCTTTATACATAAATTGGCATTAACAAATCATTTATCATTACTAAACGCAAAATTACTTGATATATATGTCTACATATATATATATATATGTATTACTTCATATATATATACACTAATACTTCCTGGTCGAATCAAGTGAAATCACTCTTCATACATTCCTATTGAGATATATGTACAGAGAGATTGAGTATCTAATTTTCACATAGTAATAAAGATTAAATTTGTCGCATAAAAATCGCCATGATGCACCCAATAACCTCTCCTAATCATAAACATAATCTTCAATTCATTTTTATCACGTGTTCACTGAATGCTCATTTTAGGAAAAGAAATGCCAATGATACCACCAAAAAGTGGTTTATTAAAATAAAATTTGACAATTTATTTATCAAAATTTTTTTAATTTGAGTCACACAATCATTTTGGTATTTTTAAAAAATTCAAAAGATTCAATGCATTTAACAAATAGTGTGTACAAGACACAGGATGGGAGGCACATTTCTATTCCCTGACAATGTCGACAAATCGAGGACGAAGCTTCTGATAATCGTGGCCTCATATTATTGCAAAATTGCTTGTCAAGTGACACATCGCAGTAAAAATTGTGTCCAGTTTTACTCTCTTTTTACTCTCCATAATACTAATAATAAAAATAATAATAGTGAAATGGCAAGAATCTAATTAATCTTTGGTACTTTTCTTTGATATATGGTAACTTCCAGTCAGATCCCTGAGTGAATATGGTCTCTTTATTTTTGGCTATGTCTTACAAGTATGCTTTGTCACTAATTACACAATAATGTTCGCTATGGTCATATGTTTCTAGATCTTTTCTCTCTACATTTCCTAGAAGCAATGGCAATATATACAGCTATGCAGTAACCGGGTGTAGGTACTAAGTATATATTTCCATCATCTTATCTTTGGAGAGAAAATATACTTTCCAAAATATGTGAAAATATCTTATTTCACAAAGTCAATTTCTGAAAAATAGGCTAATGGCCCAACAGCTATGCTGGTCGTTGTTTTGATGGGGTTTTTTTGTAATCTTTGTTGACATTTCCAAATAATGCCTGCAAATTGCTTCATAAATGATTATGAGGAATATTTACCCAGTATTTATCTGAGAAGTTAACGTGTTAAAAATAATGAACCAAATACTGGGGCTGACTCCATCATCCCCACATTGCTTTATTTCAGACGTCTCAAATTGAAGCTATATTTAGATTAGGGTCAAGAACTTTGGCAACAGCTTCTTGACACTGCTGGGCCGTCAGAAGTTTTTAGGCCCTTTCCCACAGAACTGGGGCCAACTGACACCACATGCTGTTCTGTCATCAACCCAAGATAGTTAATTTTAAAAATGACTTATATTAAAAGCCACTTACCTTTTATTTAAAAAAAAACGCATGTCCACTGGTTATGTATTTCCATTAGTTTTGTAATTTTATTAGTGGGAACTGAGTTCTGAGCCTCATGGGACATAAAAAGAATTGGTCCCTAGAAAATACAACATCTTGCCTATGAATGGCTAAGAACTCCAAATTTGATGGACAGACAGAATGACACAAAATTCCCCCCTCACCGCAGAAGCTATGCCAACAGTCGGCATAGCTAAAATGAGATCAATTTTTAATAGTTTTTATTCACAACAGTTATGAATTAAGGGAGAAAATGTGAAAATTATAAAAAAATGAAATTAATTATTTATCATAAGTAACATTCTCACATCATGTGGTAAGAACAAAGATCGTTAATTCCAGAAAATCATGTTTCCTTTAGAACTACCACCGTTTGTTCATTTGTATGAAATGGTTGAGGTTCAACGCTTTAAAAATACCACGAACCTTATTGAATATAGAGAATATACATCTCACTGTATGAATGACATCAGGCACCAGCTATAACTTTGGTAAACAATATTATCTGCTGCAATGTTTATTCATGACATAATGTTGATTCAATGGATTCAGGTGAACACATTCTGGCGTCAGTTTCTATGGACCTTTCCAACATGAGACAAGGTTATTTCTGAATGACAGAATCTCGATATTGACTTTTTCACAAAAAGAATTTTCAGAGTCTGGTACATATGATGTCATTCATTCAGGAAACATTTGATATGGAAACAATTTTACCTATTTTCATATTACCTATTTTCAATTCATATTGTTTATGTTTAACTGAATGGTTAATGTTATCCAAATAATTATATCTGGCAGAGTTTTCATTGAAAGTTGACCACACTGAAAGTAGAGTTATGTTTTTTAATCCTGTTTTTAACCTAAATACAAACATTAACACACATCTTACAGATACATATTTTATATTGCTGTTCCCTGATGTAAAGAATACACCAAAGTAAAAATAATACTCATGATTCATTAAAACATTTCAAGTCAGACAACACAAGCTTAACACCCCCTGTTGTATAAAATCATAACATTTCCATATTTAGATAAATCCTTCATTTCTCTATAAATTATGTAGAATTGATATCATTTTCATCAATATTTAGTCCGTATATGTTTTTATTTTGGAGTAAGACACACTCACATTGATTCAGAAATGAGACTAACTTGCATTTCAAATAATCATAATCTACCATATATCCATCCCATAATGTTTGTGGGCACCTGACACATGAGTCATCAATCAGTCATCCATCTTAATTCGAGCATCTTAAATGTTATGATAATATGAACAGAAACAAAATCTCATGTCATTTAACATAGAGCAATAAAAGACAAATCTATCATATGTATCCCAAAAAAGATACAATACACCTTTCAACATTGGTAAAAATCAGGTAGTAATAAAGAATTGGGGCCAAATATCTGTCTAGTAATGCACAAATATGACCAAACACCAGGCATTTAGGAGTAAATAGTGCCACGCATTGTCCATGCGTGATCCTATTAGTCAGATTTATGCGTCACCAAATAGAAGTTTGGCTCCACTTGATAAAAGCACCTATAAAACAGAGCAATGAAAAATTTTCTGGTTCAATTTTTTTAATGAGTTTGATTATTTTGAAAAAAAAAATATTCAGCAAGTTAATTCACAAAATGCATTGTGAATTTTCATGCCATGATTTCATATATATATTGTATCTTATTTCACATCTAAGTGAGGAGAACCAATAAATATCCTGAAAAATGTAATGAAAATTAATGGGAAATGTTGTTTTAGGTCAAAGTCTCTTTTGACACCAAATGCTGACATCAGTGTTTTGGATCCTTCTGTTTTCCTTAATATCCAATATTCTTTCTGAACAATTTCAAGTTTGCGTCTCTTCAATTATCATATTTCTATGGATGTTTTGCTTACATTTAACTCTTACTGAATAAGAATTTTGTCTAACAAGACATTAAATAAGTACATAAATATAATTCATGTTTTGAATGCACCTTCTTACATTAAAAAAAACCAAACAAACTTTTAAGACTATCAGACTGATATGGTTGCAAATCGTTCATCCCATACTTCTCATATACATATAATTTATATACACAGTGCGGCATCTCACATGATATGAGAACGTTCACAGATGCCACATTACCGGTTACTCTTCTGACTGACTTATATTATTATAAATCAGCGTTTCATGATTAATATAATCTTAAAACCACATTTCAACCACATCGTTTAAAACAAAAGACATTTATCTTTTGTCAAAGGCTACTATATATATATTTATATAATTAACATAACGCCACTATTCACATTGAAGAAGTGCATTCTTGGTGCAATATTTGCAGTGGCTTGACACTGGTGCAACTTCCACTCTAGTATCTGTACACTATAGTACTAACATTTACATGTTTAAAAACCATAAAAAATCTACTCTGTAGTCTTCTAGTAAGAAAAACCCTGACGTCCAAGATATTGGCTATCTCCCGATACCAACCATAGGCAATGAATGTTTCATTTCACATTTGTAGCTTTGATCTACACACAAAATAACATATTTTTTACATTATGAATCTTTTGTGTAGACGTTTTAATGAGGAGGGAAACATAGCCATTTATTTTGAGATAAATATACCCTGAAGTGTGAGATGACCCATTCACACCTTGAGACACCATGTGTGGTGTGGTGACAAATTCACATGGTATACCGTATATCAAGTGTGTGGTGACCAGTTCACATGATATTTATCAAGTGTGTGGCAACCAGTTCACACAGTATACATCAAGTGTGTGGTGACCAGTTCACACCAAGTTATGTCAAGTGTTATATGACTATAAGGTCAATAGCTATGCATTTTATATTGTTTTGATAAATTGTGCCCTAAAAATGAAATGTGATTGACAGATATATATTTCCTGATAAATATAACGGTTTAATAGTTCCCAATCCATTGCCAAAACACAAGATGCATATTCGAAGAAAATCGAATAAAGTCACGGATATTTAGTTTGAGGTAGACATGTTCTTCTGTTTATGGTTATTCTCAATATCTCTTGACTAGATTCATCTTTAAAGTCTTACATATATCTTAATGATTTACATTCCACAAATATATTTACATTTTAAAAAATATTTTTCCCACTTAATATCTCTGCAATATATGTTTATCTTTGTTTTCCTCCAATATGCATCTTTGTTTTGAGCAGACAAAGGTGGAGCAAATGCATTTCACATTGCTATTTCTGATCATTTATTACCTTATTTGACCTGCCAGGACAGCTAAAGATCATAACCGTTTCATATCAACAATAATATATGTGTGAATAAGGAAATAATATTAATGGTTTATCATAATACAATGCCACTTTAGATTATAATACCATTACTGCATGAAAATATGTTCTCGATTTTTCATATTATTACATGAATATATTTACTGAATTGAATATATATTTCCCTGAAGATGAGCCAGTGTCAGCAACTTGGTCATAAATTTGGAATCTTAAAAATATAGGTATATGAAAAATAAATTACAATAAAGCTATTAACAAGCCTTGTATATGATAGAGTATATATACTTTTTTGGTCGCAATAAAAAGGTTATATATATATTTATAGATATTTATATAGATATATGTAAACAGGAATACATTCACTGAAGAGATCAGAGTGATTAAACATATCTGAGCACATATTATCAGAACACTATTCTGGTTCTGTACACATTGTGAGAATTGAGGTTTCTCTTTTTATCACCAGTTTCTGATTACACATTTTCATTTTAAGACAAACAACTCCCATTGGCTTTACTTTTCAGAAAACATCTGCTTGTTGTTTTTCAATTCTGATTTTCTTTGATTGAGAAAATGTGAAAACTAACAACACAGTGCTAAAGGTAAATACTGATTGAATTCAAAATTCCTGAGAAGTTTTCTGTGTCTTAATAAAGACACAATCAAACTAATAATATTTTTCAATATGATTGTGTTAAACCCATTTAAATTTCACTTGAAATTTTAAGTGAAAATAAAGTGATGTTCAAATGATTCCCATCATCGATTTTTAGCATAAAACCCAGAGAACAATTAGCAATTTGTGATTTAGACAATAAGTCTCATCCTTAATACGCTGTTATTTTCATGCTACAAACATGATTTAATTAAAGTATAATTAGTCTGCATTGAGGTCATATCGGTGCAAATTTTGGTAAATACATCAGTTCATACTACAGTGCTGCATCTGAACAGACTACTTACGTACTGCCAGCACTACTGCCACCTGGTGTGGAATTAAAAGAGAGTAACAGAACCCATATGACCTAAATGAAGACCTGTGCAATTAATCAACCCTCAAGATGGCCATGGTGATTCTTTCTTTACAAAGTGGATACAAAAATTTTTTTTTTTTCTTATACAAATGACAAATGCACCACAAATCCTTTAATGAAATGTTGGGTACACATTTCAAACAATTTTATGCAGCTCAAATGACACAGGGTTTTTTTGGTACAAATTGTTTAACCACCTTTGGGTAATAAAATCATCATTTCCATAATGTGTAAATGAAATATGACAAGTAATCATGACAAACAGGTGAACTAAGGAGACTAAAGAAATCTACACATACTTGACATATTAAGCACAAAATTGAAAAGAACAATTAAGAAATAATCAGAACACATAAATTAATATGAAATGTGAGCACACTGATTTTTTTAAACCCGCAGAGAGAAATTGGCTGGACAGTAACTGGTCCCATATTAAAATGTACTGTATTCAGGCGTATTTAAATGACAGGGCACCAGACTGTTGTGTTGGCAGATCTTCTCATGTGGTGTCAACACCCTCTTGTGGCCAATTACACCTGTAGTCATGCCTTGCTGTGATGATGTCATATCGTATCCCCTGAGTTGTTTCATCACAGCCCTTCAAGTGGTTCATGCTCCTCTCACCAGAGGTCAGCATTGCCAAGAAGCTCAGCATCTCACCAATCTTAACCAACATGGCTTTCAGAAAGATAATATCAAATACCCGTATCCTTTCAACAGTTGGCTTAAATGTGTGTCATTTCCACTGGTATTGGTTGGAACAATCCACAAATCCATTGATGCACTGGAGAGTTCTGACCTTGCCACCTCCTTACAAAGTAATAAATTTAGTTTTATATATGTTTATATATATATATATATATATATATATATATATATATATATATATATATATATATATATATATATATATATATATAGATTTACAGAAATGCAAAACATGTTTCACATCTGACATTTGAGATTGCATTGTGCACTTCCAAAATGACCCAAGCCAATAACACTTCTGTAATATGGACATGTACAGGTTTACATAAAACATATATACAAATATATACGGTGTGTGTGTGTATAATATATATATATATATTTAATATATATAAAACACAATGTTGCACCAACTGGCTCTGTCAACTGAGGTATTTTACTCACACAACAGGAGGACCATGTTCCCTCCAAATTATAAAGTGGTAGTTGTAGTAATGCAGAATGATAAGAACAAGTGATGATTGACTCAAAACTGTAGGTAGGAGTCTCTGTCTCAGTCTATACATGATAAAATCCAGCATCACATGGCAAAAGTTCAAGTGAATAGGGTCAAGGTCGCGACCTTTTCTGCAGCAGTAGTTGCCGAAGTGAGTTGGCTTCTTCTCGTAGGGTGGCTACCTGTGCTCGTAAAATTGCGTTTTCTTTTTCTAAAAAGCTTGCTCGTATAGCAATTTCATCTTCACGAGCTTTGCGGGCATCCCTTGATTTCTTGGCAGCTTGATTATTACGTTTTCGGCGCTCAAAATATTTGCCGTCCTTGGATTCATC
Organism: Amphiduros pacificus; assembly: GCA_949316495.1. Classification (NCBI taxonomy): domain Eukaryota; kingdom Metazoa; phylum Annelida; class Polychaeta; order Phyllodocida; family Hesionidae; genus Amphiduros; species Amphiduros pacificus. The sequence goes on from OX439002.1 coordinate 35,979,011, forward strand.
AGGAATTGGCTTCTTTTCACTGCGTGGTCTGCGCTGGGTTTGTTGCGTCAAGGCGATCGCATGAGCCACTGCCGATGATGGGCCTGTTAACACAGAAAATAAAAAAACACTTGTCAGACTTGAAATGAAAAAGATTTCAGAAATATTGATCATGTCATACTAGGCCCTCTGGTGTCAAGAATCTACTTCAATTTTGTATCATTAGGGGGCAGCACTGTCTCTTCCTATACACCATTTCTCATTATACATTAAATAACCCAGGAATTCAATCTTAGCTTGTTTGATTTATGGGAATAAATATGAAAGTATTCTTCACATCTTTAAAGATGTTCAATAATACGTATAATAACTGTATCTTTGACATAGTGAAAGATATGGAAAGATAACTCTAATCTGTGAAACTGAAAAGGATGGAAACAGGTTGGTGTTGATTTTCCTGGCCATTCACTGAAGTATATGATTTGTTTACTTTTTGATGGGATGTTCATTTGTTCTTAGACATTTGACTGGTGCCATCATCTGTATACCTATGTTAAAATCCAGAAAGGCATGGTAGGTACCTGGTAGAAATACCGGAAGCACATGGTTGAAATTGTCAAAGCAGAACATCTGGTAGACATGTTTTGATATGTTTTGTCTCAGAGTAAAAAGGGTCATACTCTCGGTTTTCAACTTTGAGAATAATAAACATTAATAATGAGCATCCAGATTTTGTTTTTATGAAAGACAGTCATCTAGCCCTCATTAGATATATATCAAGATGTTTTTTCTTGTATGTTCAACAGAAACAGATGTGTCTTAATTGATCATTAAATGCATAAATACTTTTTATCTCTCTGATGAAATGACAATTCCCCCAAAAAATCTACTCGGTCCTATTAAAATTCAAAACCATGTCTAGCTTTAATTTATAATTTGTCTAATTTAGTGTTTCTGCCATCTGGGGAATTTCAGCGAGAATTGTTAATTTGTGTACATCTGCCTAGTGTGGTAATTGCTTAATTAACAGGTGTCTGGGTGATTATTTCCCCCTCAAAAAGATAATGAAAGGAATGGCTGTAAATTTGCAGTGGGAAGCTGTATGATTAGAGCAACACTGGAATGCATGGCCAATGTTACTCCTGTAAAAAATTGAGGGGAACACATTCTCTGTGACAATATCATCTGCATGTCCTCCAAGGCTCGCTGCAGAATGTTTCCCCTCTCATAAACACTATTCTCTTATTGCATACTGTTCATATTGTAACCTCCTATTCAATTTAGAAAAAAACTCCCAATAGGATTGACAAGAATTTGCTTTCATTTCATTTTCTTCTCCTGTTGCCAACTTCCGAGTTAATAATACATTATACCTGTGCCAGCAAATATCTATAACAATAGCCTCAATATCTTCATTTCCCACCATCACATCCTGTGTGCCCAAGCAGTTCATATGATTTAATGATAAAATGTCTCTCTCGCCTGTGTATTATATGCTATTTAAGGCAGCTAAATCATCACAACAACATCCATCCTCAGTCCTCGGCCAAGTCAGAGGAATAAAAGATGGTGAGGAACCCGACCTTCCATTTTATCTTTTCCAAATGTATGATCATACCGGAGGGCTGACCACCTGAAGATCAGGCGAGCAGAGAATCCAGCCAGACAAACACCTGTTTCTCAGAATCATCGTATCAATTTTCAGCTCAATACATACATCCACCTTCACGCTACTTCACCACTTTAACTCTTGCTCTCAGAAAAATTAACGCTCAATATACACTCCATTTTCTTTCTTCTTCTCCACTGAAACTTCAGCGGCCTCCATTTCGCTGTGTGAAACTGTCCATTGATATATTTGTTGATTTACAAGAGATTTTTACACATAAAAATGCGGGGTGTGGCAGGTGTGAAGTCTGCCTTTCTGGGGCCGCCTTTTGTGCTTGCCCGAAGGTGCGGGGTGGGTAGATTTCAGGCAGGTGACCTGGGTCAGATGCAATGAGCACCCCCATATGCTGTGCCTGTGCCAGGTTCAAAAGCCAAGCCCTCCACCCTTACCCCCTGACCTCTGGGTAACACCCCATACCTGAACCCCACTCCCTGCGCAAGCTTCATTTACCCCCAATAAGCAAACTCGCTCCAACTTTACCCCCTTCTTGCCCTCCACTGTCAATAAGCAACCCTCTCAACACTTCAACTTGTTTCATTTCTGCAAAGTGACTCTCATATTTATGTTTCAAATAAAATATTTGACTAAACTCTGTATTTATTCAAGCATTTCGTACAACGGAAGTTGTTGCCAATGCCAAGTAGCTATCAAACAGATTTCCTTTCATTGTAAAAATAAAGAAATGGAGGAAAACTAGCAACTGATACAGTTTACATCTCTAATAAACGTCTATCTGAATAAAAGACTGCATCATATGCTGGCAACATGCACCCACAATATACAAGTTATCATTACTAAATATATATAGATATCCGATTCCTGATTATATATCTATACCAATATCCTGGAAGTTATAAGTTTGAGATTACTCTATCCTCTCCTCTAACATAACTAATTTTGCCTCAGATTGCCATTTTCACAATGAATGTAAAAAAAAAATCATAAATGGTATCAAATCTGGAGGAAACTAAAAGTAATCTAAATTCTGCCCTACTTTTTGACTAAACTGAATCTATTTAGTATTACATCTTCAGTGTGAGTTGAGTGTTATATTTAAGCCTCTAATGTCTAGTGGCCGGGTGCTATTATACAGATCCGACCTAATCTTACACAATCTGTATTTACATGGGGGAGGGAGAGTCCTGTTAGGTTATGTCAGATGTGGTAACAGGTGGCAGCACTGGTGGGCGAGGGTGAATACCCTGGGTCAGTCCAGGTCACCATCAATTAACCTAGAAAGTTCCTGCAAGTCTAAGTAGTGTGTCTCTATCCCAATATTCTGTGTTATTCCCACCACTGAACCATCATAATGACCACTTGCTTGACCACTGCCATGTCTGTGATCACTGTCCTGTTTTTCTTGTTTAACCATAATGGTACAGATGAAAAACATAAAAAGAAAAATCACATAAACTAATTCAAATAATATTCACACATCATGCCTGTTTTTTTTTTGTTTTTTTTTAGGGGGGGGGGGATTGTTTATTTTCAACAAAAGCAAAATGACCATGTGTCAGGTTACAAAAATGACAGGTATATAACATTTCATTACCTAGGGAGTCGCTAATAAACATGCTCACTTTTGCACCTCTATCAAGTATTTAAGTGACTTTTATGACCAGTGTTTTATGATATATGGGGCCCCATGCTAGCACAGACCATGAGGTCTTGTCGATACCAAAAGAAGGGAAGAACAGGTGGGTGAGAGCTTATTCAGCTTCGAGTCCATATTAATAAAGGAAACATCATCTAATAAAGACATCCTTCCCCTGTTCAAACAGTATTTTATTCACCACTCTAAATACATTGGACACACCGTACTTCACAGTGCCACCACCCACATCATTTTGACACAAAACATTATCACAAATTTCTGTGATTTATCAGTCTATCTTGCACAGTGGCTCTGATAAAATATGAATACCGTATATCATTTTCATTATGTGAGTCATATTTCCCAGGTTGTGCTCCCTAGAAAGAGTATTTTACAACATCTTTTATTTACTGAACTGTGTTGGTTGATTTATATCAATGCAAATATTGACAGAAGTTGTGGTACAGAGTAAAACACAGATATGTGCATAATTAATATATAGATATGCAGCCAAATCTCTCCCGTGCCTTGGGCCATTGAGTCCCATACATGGGACATATTTACACAGTCTTTGTCCCTGCTGTAATTACTCTGTGACAATCTGTTTATGATACCAGTGCGATATATATATATATATATATATATATATATATATATATATATATATATATATATATATATATAAAACACACATGCTTAAAACAACTACTATTATTAATGGCCATTTATATTTTTTTGTATGACACTCTTCCAGTGTTTGACAGATGTTTCCACAAGATGACCATCTTTTTTTGGCTTATTCTAGATATTCGACATTACTAAATATAATAAAAATGATCAGGGGGGTCTTTCAACAAAGTTCTTCATAATTCCATGTTATTACTGAGAAACATTGCAAAAATAACTTTAATGTACGCAGTGTGTGGTATTATGAGAAAGTTGATATGTGGCACCCTGACCTTAGTTTGATGATGATGATTTGCTGTCTACTTTGAAGTAATTCTCTGTGATTTGCTGTAATATGCTGTAGTGTGTAGCCTGCTTCCCTGCCTGGCCTGCTTCCCTGCCTGGCGGCTCATTCTCTGACACCCAGACTCAACCCCCAAACTGCTGATTAGCAGGTCATCTCCCAACAAAAATACATACAGAAAGCAATCTAGCTTTTTCACACAACAGTAATGTGTGCATCTTTTTTTCTTTGAATGAGCTTGTGAATTTTACATTTATAATTCTTGTGTCATGAAACACAGTTAAATATTGGTAACAATGTTTTAATGAGATATATGACTTTTGAAATGGTATATCTGGTAGAAGACGGGTTAAATCCGGTGATGTTCCATTGTCGGAAATTTCTTCACCATCTTTGAGATAGGATGTGGCCTTCAGCCCTAATAAGGCTCGTTAACCTTTCCCAGAATGCTATATTCAAAATGTCAGCCTCCTGTCTGGCTGTCAAGATACATATCCAAGGGACATTTACAAAGTCTTTTGAGTTAATACATTACAAATTCAAAATAACAAAATGTTTAGACCAATTTCAATCCCGTCATGACAAACAAATCTGACATTTTTATGACCAAATAATTCAAACAATTTCTCAAAATATGAATAACAATGAAATCCTTTATAAAAATTTGATGAAAGAAATGTCAACAGCACAAATGGTGATTTAATCATTCATAATTTTTTTTTAATTGATGTAAAATGCGATGTGATGTGTGTTGCTTATTTCAAAAATTTATGAGGTAAATGACAAGTATTTTGATAATAAAGTGTTACTGTCAGATGAGAAATAAAACTGTACTTACACTTGTTATAAGTGTATTTTCCATTGTACTGTATCTGCAGTGTAGTAAATCTTACAACTGTTCACCTCAAATGTTTTACTGGTACAAATAATTGAAATTTTTCTTATAACGAACTTTTAAAAGAAAAACATTGAAATAAATCAAAGTTCCTGAAATTAGCATCAGTATAATTTGTGATACAATTAAGTCAAATGGGGCATAAATCAGTGTTTTTATCAAGATGAATGCTTCGTAACTCCATCAAAACTTAGAGTGGGTTAGTTCATTGTTATGCGAGAGTCTGTCACCTGCATAACCCGCAGGAAACAAGCAGGGGGCACATTTCAAAAAGCCCTAAGCCATTTCTTTTAAATCTGCCAATTTTCTTCATTTCTTCGTTTTTGCTTTTTGGTTTTGTATATATAAGTCACTGTCACCACCCTGGGGGATAACTGTTCTCTACAATCTAACACGTTATCATCACAATTTATATATACATCTATATATTTTTTCACAGATTTTACTTGGTTATCAATGCATAAATCTCGTTTCCTCTCATGTTTACAGTTAATTTGACAAAAACACTGGCGAGAACATTAAGTTTATGACTCTCTGATACTAACAAAGATCATATCTTTACGGCCACCATGCTTCAGACTTTGTCAAATGAGTTTTTCAAGTTATTATTGCCAACAATACATCTTTCTATACCAAGTGTTGCAATTCAAAATAAAAAAGGGAGGGGGGTAGAGGGCCTTGTCTGTCTGCCCGAGTTCCCCTCCAGTTATCCCCTGGGAGGACGGGGGCCTTTTTTAATCAGTGCGTTCATTATGTTATGTCCAGTATCGGTCACTACCTGTCTGTGTTATAAAGGGGTGGGATGACAAATGAGCAGGTGACCAGTCACTGGCTGACTCTCCCTCCCCCTCCCCCACCGACCGCTCACATCTCAACTAATGTAATCTACCCGAACACCCTTTCTTTTTATCGACACAGCATTCTTGTTCATTTGCCTTATCTGAGTCAAGACGGGTCCTGCCTTGGTGTAATATTCCATCGCAGCAAGAGTTGTCTCCTGATCTCTTTGACACCCTCGACAATCTCTGCTTAATTTAGATTCTGATTGATGGAGTCTCTTTGAATTAAAATTTCAAAATTTCACTTGTAACATAGGCAAGCGCTGTTACCTTCAATCATCTCAAATGAGTAACACACTCATCATGGCAAACTCATTCATTCAGATTTCACATAAATCTGGTCTCTGTCTCGTGTGTGTCAGAAAACCTGTTTCTCTTTTAGCTGAATTGAGATTGGGGAAGGATTGGCGAAAAAAAAAACTGAATAACAGCATAAAAACACATAAAATGTGCACTGGAGTAAACAAGTGTTGCTAAATTCCCTGGGAGTATTGCACATATATATTTCTTTTTTCTGGGGGGGTAGCAGGGAAGGGTATCCACCATTAAAACGTAATATAAACAGAGGTCCAATTTAACAAAGAGATTCAGTCAACAGGTGACCAATACTAATCATTCGAGGACTACAATTTAAATATCAATTTCTTTCACCCACGGTATTTATTCTTCAATATTTCTCTCTGAATACATATATCTTGTAAATAAAACACCATTATACTCAAGGGACACTTCAATTTTTCTTATGCAGGTTGGATTCGGGATTGTTTTCATAGAATTCTTGCTCGACCACAACGTGTTCAAGACACTGGGTGATTAATAAGCTGATAATTAGCCCAGGATGCCTATTATGGCGTCCAGACAAATACATAGACCACAAGCAAGCTTTTGATAAATCACCCCTTGTACCTAATATCAGCACAGAGTGAAACCTGTCTTATCAGGACGTGGCCAGTATTTGGAAGGGTGCAGCAATCCAGCATGACGGCTCCCCCTACTGGTCACCGCATCTGTTACTTTCCTCATTATCAACATCACACACACATTAAGATATTGCACAAATAACTGCACTCAAAATTCAAGTTTTATTTCATTTGACATCTCCAAAGTTTTGTCTATTTCTTTCTTTCTTCCTTGGGTATCTGGTCTATCAATCTGCTGGTGCATTTCTCACGGGCAACCTCAATATTATCTTGGGAAAGATTTAAATACCATGTTTACAAATGTGATTGATGGGGTGGTGTTACATATATTATCTTTCCCTGCCCGACCCCCCCTTTTCCGTTGCTTCTCATCTTTCATAAACCACACTCAAGATAATTTTCATGTCTGGTTGGGTTTCTCTGATTTCTCCTGTCAGTTGCATTAAAGTCTAAGTCAAACTTAAAAGGGGTATCAGTACTGAGAGCTTCATCATTAGAACACCTCATATGATGTGCATAAAAACTTAGCCAAGTAATGACGCCTCCCCTGTCACGAACCTATCACACCACTGCAGACAGGTGTAATGACAATCATTTCATTATTTCTACCTCTTTCTAGACGTTTTTATCGGCAGAAATCAACGACTTGTGGGAGGTGAGGGAGTACACATGGTCAGTTGCGTCGCTGTTTTCAGTGCAGCGTCATTGTCTTCCATCTCCCACGGTTCAGCTTCTTTTTGACCTTCTTATATATTGCGTGACCCTTGTCTGGTGGCAAATGAGTATAAATTCAAGTGTTCCTTCAATGTGATATGAAGATTGCCTGGTGCATTTAAAACTTGTACAGAGCTAGCATGTTTCGGACGCAATCTGTGTCTCAGGTTAATGGGTGCAAACTACAGGCAACACATAACTGTTTACACAATATGTCACATGAATATATCCTCCTTATACTCAACTAAAAAAAATACTGTTGGCTTCAAACATTTTCTTGATACACGAAACATTAAAATACAGATATGTATATACAAAAATTCAGATCCTATTATCATTTTCAAAACACTTTATTAAAGTGTGATTTATCTAGACTTGTATTCTCTAGCTATTCCCTTATAATTCCTTCCTGCGGTCCGTCCGTTTATTTGTCTCGGTCTTTTTTCCCACCTTCCTAAGTTCCCATATTGCACCATATGCCAGTTCCCAGATTACTGGTCATCTTATCATATCTTTCATCTTAACAAAAGTGAATGTGCCTAATTTTTTCCTCATCAGAGGTGAGCTGGTACGAGAGGAATCCCCCGTCTCTCTCTTTTTGTTTGCCTTGCATGTCAAGCAGTCGGCCCCAAATTTGAGGTGGTTTTATTTGTGGTCGGCACCCCAAGTGATCATAAGGCAGAGAATTTTGGCCATGTGGCCATTTTCCTGATATTGCATGAAGATTTGCGGTAAAAGTGAAAAAAAAACCTTGCATGACCAACTCAATTAAAAACCTGCCAACTCAGAACAAAGAATATACTTCTTGAGTTTTATTCTTCCTTTCAATCATCTTATCTTTTATGCAGATAATTGTTAACATCTTTATTTGCTACCAACTCATACTAAAAGATTTAAAATAAAAATTTTCATTAACATATAAGCTTTTGTTTGTGTCATTTGTTCAGTATTCCAGCACGAATCTAACACTGTTTAAAACATCTGCATTGGTCAAGAAAACGTGGAAAAAAAGAGAGAAAAAGAAAGAAAGGTTGCTGATGTGTGGTTATGTGTCAGATGAGAACAAAGAAGAGCCCAGACTGGGGAATGTCCACCACATTTGGGACGGTGGTCCTATAAACGGATGAGCCCTGTCCACCATTATTGTCATGTCCAGGTGACCATACAAGACTGGCATTGGTTTTGTCTAAAAAAACAAACCAGATGTCACTTCAATGAGCCGATTTCATGCTTTATTCCTGGAAAGCCTGTTTTTTTTAAATAATCAAATTTCAATGGCCAGGAAGTTTGTCCGCATATCTCACCCAGTTGCTATACAATGGTCAGACATTTCGGCATCAAGAATTTTTTTTAAAGATGTCTTTTTGCACGTGTCATGTGTCAGGTTTTCCTTTTCGGGGGAAAAAAGAGCAAATACCTCACACTCATTCTTTCTGAGTCATTTTGTTTGGAGTTATTCCGTTTGAGAGTTAGGGGAAATCCCTGCACTGCAATGGTGTAATAGGTCATTTCCATCAATCAATACCGGGAGATCCCTGCCTTTACTGCTGGTTACAGCAATCTCCATGTTTTGGACACAAGGAACATGGGATAGAAGAGCCCACACACGAGACATGCATTATAATCCCTGAAAAGAAAAGGAAAATGCTTTGCCGGTTTCACTCCCTGCTTCCTCTTAACCAGATCCCACTTTCTTCATTCCTTCCATGGCTGATCAACAACTCCCCCTGGTGGACGCCACATGAGATTTGTTATGGGATGGGAGTTCCATTTATCTAAATTCTGCTAACTATCCAGTCTCTCCAGTGTCTAATCTAACCCTGCATATGCTACATGCTGATTTCTGTTCTGCATATGCTACAAACATTCTTAGTGCCATGTCCTTATGATCGACATATATTTTCAATCACTCACAAATTAAGATTTTTTCAATGATGTTGACAAAATATCCTTCTGGCAAAATTTTTTTTTTAAATTAAAAAAATAAAATAATTGAAAAAAAAACAACAAAATTTATCTACACATATTACCACAATGCAGAACAGAAATCATCATTCAATCAAATTGAACATTGCACTAAAATTTTCTGTTGCTCTTTGTTGATTATTGCTTTTCCACAATATAAAATATAATCCTATTTTTGTAACTGTCAAGCAATTGCATGAAGCTGAAGACCAGTGCTTGCTAAACTGTTTACCACTGTGACCTTTGTGATGTTTATCAAAGATTTCACAGTCTTTTTAAAAAACTATTAGAATTAAACATGAGGGCAGGTCTATTTTTCTGAGCCACTTTTTCAAAATCATTACAACCAGATACGCTTCAGGGTTTTTTTTTTTTTACGGCTTTGTAAGCACAGCGTATTACCCACAGGGTTTATTTTCTACACAAACTTGGCATCCATAATGAGAACAATGGCAAATCAAGACTGCAATCATTGAAAAATACACACCAGTCTTTATTTTAACTATTTTCCCTAAATCCCCACTCATTAAATCAGCACATGTGAGACAGAACAATCTTGAAATCATATTATGCTAAAAAAAAATACTAAAACTCTACAAATCTTAAATAATCAGTAAATTGGGTCAGGGGCCTTTCTCTAATGAGAGCAAGTGATTTGGGCTAATTAATGGCCAAATGAGGTTTAAAAAAAAGATGATTGGGCTGAGAGCAAGCAAACAAACGTGCCTAGAATGGATAGGTCTGCAGGCGGAGGTGCCCAGGCAAGCTTGCCCATTCATGCTCAGATGCACTGCCATCTGCCAAACTTGCACCTTCCTTTTCACATTTTGGAGCCCCCCCTCTTTTCACGCCTGCCAATTTACGGGTCTTTATATACCTCGCAAGTGGCACATTTTTCTGCTACAAGTGGCAGGTTTTCATCCACAAGGAGCTGCTGAGGTTCACACTATGGGAGTTTGATATTTTTTTTTTGTTGCACTGCTAACGTTTGCTGCTTTGCTTCAGCACAAGGGCGCAGGTCAAGTCCCGCACGGTGCATTCAGCACGGGGGCGCCGGTAGTACTACCAATATTACACGTCCAATCAAAGCCAACGAGTTGTTGATAGGTGGGTAGTTGACCCGGGGTCGTGGCATTTGTGACCCCCGTAACTCAATCTGGCAGCCCTCACAGGGCGCAGTTATACTTGAGCAAAAGCACACAATGTTTGCCAATCAAACATGGCAATATTCACCAAATTATAAGCCCATAATGGACAGCCATGTTAACAACTGCACAAGATGGCTTTTTGACTCCCTGTGTCAATTGGCATATTTATTACTTCCTGGCTAATAACTCATTGTAACAGCAACTTGAATGCCATCTCCAGTGCTAAGAAGTGCTCCCAGGCCAGGCCAGCGACTGCTCAATACTCCTATGAGAATTAAATACTTACAACCTCCCTGCTTTCTTTCCTTTATCGCTGAGGGAAGATAGGAAGGAAGGATGTAGTAATGTTTCATCTAGTGCACACAAAAAACTGGGATTATTGTCTAGTCAGTTTGAACATATGGAGTCATTCAATGCAGTTAATCAGTGTAAAATAATATCACAATTCCTATCACCTCCTATTTCTATAAATATCTAAATACAATCTGCAACCAAATATTGCATACAATAATAATGTGACAAGATGATGTATGTCCATAATATAAATGCTGAGCCAAATTCCATCTTAATGTATTTAACATATTAACTTGAATTGCTGAAAGTACCAAATGCCATGTCAACAAATTGGATTTTGAAATTGAAATTTCAGTTGGAGATAACTTAAGAGGGTGCAATCTGTATTTCTCACACTGGTGACACCATCTGTGACACAACACAACTGACCACTGAAACGTCCTGCTCCAATAAAACAAGCTGTCAATCAAATTTCTTTTTCAAACCCCATCAGGCATCAACTGATAGCAAAAATAAGGTAAAGGCTTTGAATTTTACAAAATGAAAATCAAATTTTAAGCAACTGATATTCCTCCATAATGAAAACTAAAAGAAAAAAATTTCATTCCACAAAAGCAGATGTATACAAATGTGGTTTGTTCTAATACAGAAAAGGACAGTTAACTATTTTTTTATTTATTCTTGTAAAAATAAATCCTTTTACACTATTCATCAGCCAGTAGTGCACACTCAATTTGGCATGCAAATCAGTGTTAACCTGTCAACTGTTACTATTAGGAAAAGCACCGCTTGCGGTACAAAGTGTTGCGTAACTTCGTCTTGAATGACAAACCAGAAAATTTAAATTCAAATCCCTTCAAGGTGTTAACTGCCATGCCGTTTTTGGCTCAAGAAGTCTAAATTTATATTTCATTCCAAAAGCAAAAACATAAAAATTTTACAATCAGTAAGCAATCTCTATTATTGCAAAGTCATTAAAACATATTTATCTTTTAATTGTTCATGAAGAGCCAGTCAATTTGATTTTTTTTCACGAAGTTAAAGCACAATATTGTCAATAATAATTATAGAATGTTCTCAACAGTTTCTCAGATATATATTCCAGACACAGGAAAATATAAACTTTGGCAGGAACTCCGTATTGATTAATTTTTACCATTTCTCCCAACTGATCCTTGTATTATGTCTGGCTTTAGTTATGAACAGAATTTGACCGCTAGTCAGTCATGTTAATTACTGGTCTGCGATAGCTTAACCCCGCACATGCCATTATAAGCTTGTATTTCTTCTGGTAAAATTGTCTTAAACAATATCTTCTTTTCCAAAATGGGTTTATCTAATCATCTTTGTGGAAGAAAATCATATTTTAAAATCTGTGATTTACATTTATTTGCCATTTAACTTCATCGGAAATGCAAAATGGCCAAAATACTGCTTGAATCAACCTATGCTTGTGACACTCAATAAGTTAAAAATCTGAAACAAAACACAAGCCAAATTAAGGTAGCAGACAGTGAAAGATGAAACTGGCATCATGATAAATAAATGTGTGACAGCGTCCACTGCACATGCAACTGGACAAGTGGACAATGGTCAGAGATTTCAGTCCTTTGGAGTGCCAGTTTCTGGCAATGAGTGCAGGTTTCTGGCAATCTTTGCTGCCTGCTGCCAAGCCTGTCTTGTCACTGTCTGGGAAGCAAACCCAACAATGAAAACCTATCACATTTCATGCAAAACTGATGAAGTCCTGCATTGATTCTGATTTCATTTCATCACCATTTATTCAATCTTTGTGAACTGCGCACAAGTGTATGAAGTGTCACGACCCTTTCTCCTCTCTCGGACACTGCTCATGTTTCACTCTGGAAGTGATATCAACTTGACATATCATGATACGCAAATATTGCTTTCACAAGTTTCTTTGTCATTGATTATTTATGTCAGATTAATGTATGCTTAGAGATCTGTTTATATACAAATGTGCATATCTTCTAATATCATTCAGTTATAATTCACAATATAATCATCTGGGCATACTTTTTCTGCAATATATTCTAATGCTGTGATATTCATATGACCATGCATGGGGGATACTTTTTGATACCATTGGAAGTGATGGGACAGCCAGCGGTATTCTTTCCTGCTACAATTTGAGCAGCATTTTCTGCAGAGCTCTCCGGTGTCTCCTGTGGGACCAGGCCCAGAGTTACCAGAGCCCAGGAATTATTTAGAAATGCAACTCTTACTGGGAGTTAGAGGCGATTTGACCATAATACTTTGTGCTTTTGTGGTCATCTTGGACATGCTTTCCCTCCGAGACCAGACAGACATTCAATACAATCTCTCTATGATATTTTATTGTGACCATGATCTTTGGAATGCTAACACTTTCGCAAATGTCATATTTTCTGGACTCATAATATGATATTGATAATATTGTCATTCAATAACACCTGCACTGTCATTCCAGGTCATCAAAATGTGGAAATATATGACAGCACATTTTAACTGCAACACTGAACTTATTTATTGTTTATATATATATATATATATATATATATATATATATATATATATATATATATATATATATATATATATATATATATATATATATATATATATATATATATATATTAACTTTCATGATGACTTCAATTTATATTTGGATATATACATACGTTTGAAAATAAAATTGTTGAACTGACATAAGTTGTTGAAACCTAAGATTTATTAGCTGTATTATTCAAACAGAGGAATAAATACCATACTGCAGTTTATATAGAAACGAAACTAATAAACAAAGACAATGGGTCGTCCAATTATAAGGACAGCATAATCACCAACCTGAACTCATGCCATAACATATGTAGTGCCCACTAACACCTGGGTCAAAAGTTGAATCTCAATACGATGAGACAAATATTCAGTCTTTATGGCAATTCTGAAACAATGAATCCATAACATGGTGTGACAGTATAGCTACGTCACAGGTATATAACCATGCAATGCTGATTTTGTTCCCTGAGAAGATTTATGAATTGATTTCTGACAAGTACAATCCACTGAGATAGACAAGCATAAGAGAGTATTTTTTATATATTTTTTTGTGTCAAATATTTCTCAGATGATTATGTATGAGGTGATAAGTTGATGCAAAACTGCCTGCAGTGTGTTACGATGAAACACTCGGGGCGTTATGTGACCCACAAGGACCAGGAACCAGCTTGACCCATATTGTGGCTCAAAGGTCATCACAATGATGACCACCACAGGCACAGCTGACTTGCTAATATAATATTTATATATATATATAATATTATATTATATATATATATAAAACATTAATTCTGATCCCTCATGTAACAACACACGGTCATACCACATTTTATCATGTTTATTAGGTTTTAATCCATCCCCTCCACAAAAAAATACCCCCAAAAATGTATGAAAACACAACAACAAAGAAGGCAAATAAAACAAAACATGATATGCATAGCAAATGTTTCCTATGAATGTCTCCTATGCCATTAATGAGTAATAATGATGACGGTATTATCTGCGATAATGTGCCACTGTTAGCTGATATACAATGTCTTCCTCTTCTCCAGATGCTTGCTACAAGTGCATGACCGGTGATTAGTACACAAGCGCAGCAACTGGACGCTGGTCAGTTTCACTATTGTCAGATAACATTGTCAGTTGAGTTGGCTGTGTTACTAGTACTTATCAGGGATGACCTTCAGCTGACCCAAACAGCTTTACCAGGGCTCTTAATATCAAGGTTTGTATCAGAGAGTGATAACTGCTGCGACGCTACACCACTGTGCCTCTGAAATCACAACTATTGTAGCAGTGACATCATAACATATTGTACCAGTGATGTTACATTCGATTTTACCACTGACATCACTTAGTTGTAGCAGTCACATCATACCCTATCATAGCAGTGATACTATAACATACTGTAGCAGTGATGTCACAGTCTAAAGGAGCAGTGACATCACAGTGACATTACAATATCCAAGCAGCTATATCCAACTGGTAACATCACTATCCAAGCAGTGACATCACTATCCAACCAGCGACATCACTATCCAACCAGTAACATCACTATCCAACCAGTAACATCACTATCCAATCAGTGACATCACTATCCAAGCAGTGACATCACTATCCAATCAGTGACATCACTTTCGAATCAGTGACATCAATATCCAAGCAGTGACATCACTATCCAACCAGTAACATCACTATCCAAGCAGTGACATCACTATCCAATCAGTGACATCACTTTCCAAGCAGTGACATCACTATCCAATCAGTGAAATTATATCACTGAAAACAATGACATCACATCGTAATACTCTAGGTGTCCCGTGTAATTCCAATGTATTAGGCACCCCTCCTGATATCTAGAACTCTCATAATACTGTGTCCCTATTAGAATGGTACCAATACTTCAGCGGTCCCTCCCTGGTCCAACAAATCTCCATGTAAATCCACGCCAATGATCATGTCCACAAATAATGAGAACTGACCCAAGTGTCCATACAACCTGATCCTTATGAAGGCTTAAGTTCATACTTTTCTGATTATTTCTTGTTACCAGCAACATATCAGGTTCTAACCAATATCTATCAGATAATTACCTTGAAAAAAGACAATCTGTGATAATACTGCAGTGTGATCTTGCCAAGAAAAAGGTCGCGCCAATGTCCAAGTAATGAATTGTAACATTATCACAGGGACAATGACTTTGGGAGCGACATCAACTGAAGATATAGATACCTCGGTATGATAGACAAGTGGAACAAATCTGAGACCAGCCATATTTAGTCGTCTGACAAATTTCCTCATGCTAAAATTAGCGGATCCTTCTTCGACATTTCTCAGCAATCTAACCAATTGAATGTATGTAGATTTATTGCAATCCAAGCTTCATCAGTCAACATTCAGTCTGAGGAGCTTGATAACCACTCCTGTAAAAGTGGAAATTATCTTGACACTAGATGGCAGGCCACAAGGCCCTTGACAACAAAACTTGTCATATTGATAATAATATCCAGTTTGTTCCCAACATTATGTGAGATTCTCCTCCCAGAGAAGACTTTTAACAGGAGGGCATTTTGTTATTTCATTTGGCTTCAGCCATTCTGAATGATGTTAGCGACAATTTCTGGCAGTGAAAAATTCCTCTGCACTGCCTTGTTGGACCCCAATTCCAAATAGTTTGATGTGTGTCTTTGTGACCATCAAGTTATGCTACAGTCATCTCGTTATCCTATAGTCATGGTTATGTTTACATGGTGCAAACTGAAATGTTGACAAGGAAGTTGCTGAAATGCACATCAAAGTAGTCTGTGTAAACACAAGCATCTCTTCAATGTCAATGCTTGAAAGTGTTTATTTATACCACATACAAATCTAATGCATTCCATATCTTAATCAGACAGATCATAGAACATATATACTTGATGAGTTGATAACTTGAGAATGCCATTTGAGTTTGCTGCAAAGATCTTTTGGTTTTACTAAATGTGTATTGTGCCCTTACTCTTTTCATTGTTACACCATTAATTCTTTCTTGTAGCCATGGTGTCTATGTTTTGTGTGACAGTACCCATCAACTGAATCTACTCCAGTTATACCAGGTTATGAGGTCATCAAAATCACGAAATAATTCCCTGTGACTATTATTCCTTCTGATGAAAGAAGACATTTAACCTGAATCAGGTTAATTCAATGCTTTTTGTCATCTGGTAATATAGTCAAATAAATTCCTGATTAGATGAGAATATACTGCTGATAGAAGCTGAGATACTAGTTGTCCTCGTGTGTCCTCCTCTAACTCACCAGCACACCCCAGAGGTTTGTCCTTCTGTGGTCAGCAGAGGACACCACAAGTTACATCAGAGAAACCACACTAAATGAATTAGAACCACCACAAGATTGGCTGAGCCACTGAGGTATCTTGCAACTGTGGGTTATTCAACCACAAAACCTCTCCATTAGGGCATCTCCGTTGTCTCATACGAACCCAAGAGAGAGAGAAACCATCCACCAGGAATTAACTCTTTCTGTGAAAACAATTTTGGGTGATTTAAGAACGTTTTTTTATAGCTGATTCATTGTAGATATCTATGGTTTGGTCATTAAGAGCGCTATGAGGCAATGTTAGTGCCAGGTACGATGGGTGCAGGTTGTGATCGTACTCCTTGACCTTCTCTCATTACTGGTCGCAATCTCAAACCCATGCCCTCCCACCAGTGCCCGTCCCCCCCTCCATCCATCATCAACACCACCACCATAGCCACCACTACATCAACACAAAACCTACCTTTTTGTCTTTCTCGTTTGTTTTTGTCACCTTTCCTCACTTTTTACTGCCCATTAATGAGCACATTCATTATACGTTCCTCCCCGGGGCATGTGGTAATATTATAGCTCCACTTTCCTTTGTATATATTTTTTCCCCTTGAAATTTTGTTTTGCTTCTCATAGTGTTTTGAGACTGGGCAAGAATTGCGTGATAAAATAAAAATGCCTCCTATTACTTGCAAATTACCTGGGCAGTATAAATTATTAGCCTTTCAACCCTGTTCAAAGTGCCCGCGGCTAATTTGTCCGAAAAAATTACCCATCAACCTTTTCCAATTATGTATAATGGTATAAGATGGCTGAGCAGTTTTTATATTTTCTGTTACTAGAATTCTACCAACTCTTTCATCCCATAAGCCTTATATTCCCATTCTTAGACACTTACATGCAACTTCAACATTAGTACTTATTTTAGCTTTTCAAAATGCGACAACAACAATGTAATTATTGCAACTTACTTCCTAATTCATCATGATGGTGCGGACGGGCCACTGTCAACAAAGAGAGCAAATTTTCAAACACTTATCATTTTTTCCCCTTAAAATCTAACATACATACATACAAACATAAAATATGGAAACAATTTATAAGTGATGAGATTCATAATTGACAAAAAAAAAATTGTGCCATCACCCAACAAAATATTCTGAACTTAATTGTCAGTCACTGCTTATTCAATTTTATTAAGTGAAAATAATTATGTCAGCTTTGGTGTTTTATTACGGACAAATAATATTTCCTTCCTAGTCTCATAATGAAAATTCTTTTATATCCATAGACATATATATATTTAGCCTTGCAAGAAGAAAAAGCTCTTTCTCTATTTAAATACTGTTTCGCTCTTTCACATTTAAATGACAAAGCTGCACAATGCCAACTTTTCATTTTGTGCGTAAAAATAAATCTGTGTAGATGAAAACTTGGCGTCGCCACAGTGCCTACATATTCAAAAGTGCGGCGCAACGGTTACCCAGTGTTTACGTGTATTATTTGACCACAACAGATGATTACACACTGAAAGCCCACGCAGCGGAGGTGGAGATTTCAGTCTTTGTTGTCCTTCTCCGACTTTCACTACTTATTTTCTCAGACCTCCACCTCATTAATTGCAAAATGCTATCATAATAGTACACAAGTGTCAACCCTTGTCACAACCCCACATTAAATCCAAATTGAAAACTCTGCACAGAACTTTTAAACTACACAAGAGGTCTGGCTTATGCAACCTTCATCTGAAGATGAAAGGCAGTGCAAGGTGAGAACTTGAAACAAAAAACAGTAGATGGCTTCGTGGGAGTTATGGTTATCAGCGGTGGACAGTGGTCAGAGTTGTGGTGACCAAAAGGTCCATAGCAACCTGCCATAAGGTCCTTAGTGACCAAGCCAACCTCTGTCATCATCTAAATGGGGAGAAATTGGCCAAATTACAACTCCCTCAAGATCCCCCTCCCTAATTTGATGTACATATTTCTTTCCTTTACTGTCCACATTTGCACCCTTAAATCAGTCTAAATCTTTATTCCTGTTAAAGTTTTCTGTTAAAATAGAATGATGCATCCACCACTTTTAGTGTTCCTCTTTTTCTACAATGTTTAATTTGTTAATAAAAAGGAAAGATGATTAATGCAGAAAGGTTTATGGGATCTACTGATTAATTATCATCAAGTCAATATATTTAATCCTCTTCAAGAATTGAATATTAAATTATAGCATTAACAAGCAATGTTCGAAAAAACCCTCACTCTAAAAAATTTGTGAAACATAAAAGATACTTCCTCAGGAAAGGATGTATGTGTTAACTACATCCACCACCAGGGGGCAGTAGGCAGTGCACCCTATTACCTTAATTAAGTACTGACCAGTACACACTGACCACTCTGCGCAGAGCTATGGGGTTAAAAGCCTTCCCCGCTCCCTCATGCAACTCCCATCTGTCTTGTTTTTTTGTATCTGTTTCTCATTTCCAAAGAAATGTCTTTTGTCTCAATATTTCAAAGTCTGATTAATAGTTTACAAATTACCACAGGACTTGGCGTTGATTTCTTTCCTTCTCATTGACCTTCACCTTCTTTCATAATATTTTTTATTGAAAAAAAAGCAAAAAAAAACAACAACAAAAAACTGGAACCTGACCAAGTTTTTTTTAATACACTCTGATTTCTGAAGAGAAGCAACTGAATAGGTGTGATGTTCTTATTGAGCCATTTTCTTTTTTCATATTAAATAAATTATGATATTTCTATGGTAAGATATTTGATTGATATTGTATATTTCACAGTGATATCAAATGTTTCATATAATAGCCTTTATTATCCTGACATACAATCATACTGTGAAACCAAATACCTCTATTCCCGTTTGTATGTCGCAAAACATGATTTCACTTTTTAATATAATACTCTTCCAGGAATCCTACACGGACCAGCAAAATAATATGTGCGATACCCTGTATAATTTGCACATGTTCACAATGATTTGACAGTGTAAGGGAAGAAACTGAGTTCTCTCGTGACTTTACTGGCTGCACAAAAGAAACTTCTGAACTAAAAAGTACAATACTAGGGATGCCAATCACAGGAGAAACAGGATTGACACTATAAACAGATTTCATGTTGTGAGGCTTTTTTCTCTGAGGCTTTGCTCTTTAAGCAAACTACTTATTGTGAGACTGTTTAAAGAGCCATGCTGTGATGAAAGAACATAGTACATGTTGTGAGACTGTTCTTCCTCCAAGCCTTGGCTATTTAAACATAGTACATGTTGTGAGACTGTTCTTCCTCCAAGGCTTGGCTATTTAAACATAGTGCATGTTGGGAGACTGTTCTCCCTCCAAGGCTTGGCTATTTAAACATAGTGTATGTTGGGAGACTGTTCTTCCTCCAAGGCTTGGCTATTTAAACATAGTACATGTTGTGAGACTGTTCTCCCTCCAAGGCTTGGCTATTTAAATATAGTACATGTTGGGAGACTGTTCTTCCTCCAAGGCTTGGCTATTTAAACATAGTACATGTTGGGAGACTGTTCTTCCTCCAAGCCTTGGCTATTTAAATATAGTACATGTTGTGAGACTGTTCTCCCTCCAAGGCTTGGCTATTTAAACATAGTGCATGTTGGGAGATTGTTCTTCCTCCAAGGCTTGGCTATTTAAACATAGTGCATGTTGGGAGACTGTTCTTCCTCCAAGGCTTGGCTATTTAAACATAGTACATGTTGTGAGACTGTTCTCCCTCCAAGGCTTGGCTATTTAAACATAGTGCATGTTGGGAGACTGTTCTTCCTCCAAGCCTTGGCTATTTAAATATAGTACATGTTGTGAGACTGTTCTCCCTCCAAGGCTTGGCTATTTAAACATAGTGTATGTTGGGAGACTGTTCTTCCTCCAAGGCTTGGCTATTTAAACATAGTGCATGTTGGGAGATTGTTCTTCCTCCAAGGCTTGGCTATTTAAACATAGTACATGTTGGGAGACTGTTCTTCCTCCAAGCCTTGGCTATTTAAACATAGTGCATGTTGGGAGACTGTTCTTCCTCCAAGGCTTGGCTATTTAAACATTATTACCATTAATCATTTATATACTATCTGGCCGAAATAGCTCAATTGGTAGAGTATTCGCCTTGAGATCCAGGGGTTCTAGGTTCGAATCCTGGCCAGTTACTATCAACCGCTATGAGCAGACATTGTCTGGTATCAGCGGTATATAAATGTCAGCTTTACTTTACTTTTTACTTACTAGATTTAATATTTGTTAGGTTACAATGGTACACGTTGTGAGACTGTTCTTCCTCCAAGGCTTGGCTCTTCTCCATTCTCATCAAATCCAATAATTATACCTTACTCAATGCTCACTTGGTCCCTACCCACACAACTGACTCCAACTTATAATTAATGTAAAATCTAACAATATGTGTCTCACAATATTTTTCAGTAAACATATCATAAAAGTATGATATTTCCAAGTAAAAAAAAATTACTAAAAGATCCTTTTTTACTTTTTTCGGCAAATGTGCTTTCAAAAATACCTTAAATTACTGCCAGTTGCGGCATTAGACTCTACATTGTATTTGAGTGGGTATACTGTGGCAGAGGTATTTAGTCTCATATCACACAATGTGATGAGCCGGCTGTCTCCAGATATTTATACTGCAGTAATCTGTTTGATGTTTTTACTATGTGTTTGAGCGTCCCATCTGGACTGGTCTTTTCATAATGTGAAGGCATTTAGACTTTTTGATGCCATTATAGAGGCTTAAGATTAATCTCTTTGTTTATTGATGAATATGGAAAAGTAAAGTATTTGATGAAGAGGTAATTTCAATCATGTTTCTTAAAACAATGTATTCAGTGCAATTCAAACCTATATTTCTTTTAGGTCAAATGAAGAGAATATTATCATATTCTCCCTCTTGTTTAAAAGTTCTTTATTTGTACATTTTTATACTTAAAAATGTCCAAATGCAAATCATCCAGTTTCTCTTTGTAGTTGTATTTTGTGTCTAAGATAACAGATGTGGGCTTGTGTGACAGTTGAGCTGTGAGATGACCAGTGGTCATTCAGTGGTCAACTGTCCTGTCACATACTTCCACGCAACCTAACATCATGAAATACTTATCCACTAATGTCCATTTCATCATGAAACTGACCGTCATGAACACAATCTCTCCTGAACAATCATCGTCCAGGCAAGGGCACAAGCATAGAACATTAATTGTTCAAACATAACATATATTATTATCTTCAAACAAAAGAAAAATTTTATCTCTTGCTCAAAATAAAATGCTTGAAAAAAAACATATGAAGTAAGAACTACAAATTTCCCCTGTCAACACTTGAATTTGAACAATAATTTCCCTGTTAAATAACTTAATTCTCTTCATCTCTAATATTTAAATGTGCATATCCCAATTCACAGGCTACTGTGTTACACTTCATCAAGCAACATAAAAGAAAAAAATTGTTGCTATCAACGAGAGTGGCCAATCTATGGCAAACGTTTCCCTCACTCAGGTGAAGACACTCAGTTGTGCTTGAAAGATGAGTCTTTTAACATCAGATCATCAGACTTACTTCAATTGAGAAATGCTATCATTGCTAGATGTATAATGAGATGACCCTGTGATTGATTGCATAATAAAAACACCAAGTTACCACATCTTACCACAAAGGGTGTAACAAGGGTGTACCCATAAATAAGGGCATTTTAATAGCTTTCTCAACCCAAAGGAAAGCATCTTTCACTCCATTTTTCTTTCAAATATCTTGAATGTTTTTTGGAGTGTTTGAACACAAAACCATATTGTGAAAATTAGATCATTACATTGCTTTTCACTCATTAAGTATGCCCCCTTTGGTCTAATACTGAACAGTCCAATTGTACCAAGCTATGCATGTAATTATGCTGATACACATGAGTTAACTACCATGGCCAAGTGCCAACTACGTGTCATATCCAAACGATCATATCTGTAGGATCTATATCAATATTGTATTGTCTTGCCACGTGCTATGCCATAACAGAAAGGATCAGCAAAACATTGCACATATCCTGTGGTCTCATCTCCACCAGGGGTATTGTAAATCTGGCATTTTGATAAATTTCTATCAGAATAAAAGCACAAATATTTAGTGAAATTATTCTTTCGCATTGGACACAATAGCTATTTGTGGATCATTAAATTTCAATATATTTGACTCTTTTTACATTTTTTTTAACATATATTATTCTTTGGTGACTTTTCACAGCACTGGGTAAATATCAAATATAATTATTTCTTTTATTTCTATTTTTATTTTTAATTCAGTATTTTTAAGTTTGGACACCCCTGAATAAAAGGCCGGTCAGTACTGTAACCAATGCAACTGTAATATTTATGACTGATGTCATGGTCAGTGGTCCTTCACAATGGGCGTTATTTGATGTGAGGTAAACAAGCAGCCTTGTTGTGAACCTTTTCATAATACTGACCTTCAATCTGGCTACGGCTCAGTTCAGCCAGGCACCAAATGAGCATCTTACCCTTCTCTTCCCTGTTATGCCCCACTCTCACATTGCAGATATTTTTCTGAGATCCAGGAAGAATAAAGAATTGAAATTTTGAAGTAAATTTGACCAGAAATGCGAACACATTTATATAAGTGTATGAAATTAAAACAAATTACTGCATGATCTGTCCTAATCTGACATGGACCTTTTTGAACCCTATCAACCTTGTCACTAACAACAGAAATAGTATTTCAGAATGGTCATGCCTTACTTTCTGTAACAATCTGCTTTTTCAAAGCTGATGAAAAATTTGTTTAACTTTTTTTTTTACTATCTTGCAGGATTTTTGCTCCTGGAAGCATCCCACAGCAATCCATCATGCTGACTGTCACCAGTGCTACTCATCTGTGTGTCTTAAAGCAAATACAGCCCTCGAGTCACACCTGTCATGTCACACATGCTCCACTTCTGACCCCTGACTGGTGCCATATCCACCGAGCATGTCAAAACTAATGCTTGCCTGCCACCGGTTGCCTGTCCAACATGATAACCTGGCTGTCCAACATGTGACTCCGGAATGTGCTGCGACCATCAGTCAAAATAAAAAGGTCCTGCTGTGTGCTTAGTAGATCTTGTTTGTTTTACATTTGATCTCTGAACTTTTGTGTCATCAAACATTGATAAATCCAACGATCAGTTTTACTCCCTCCATCCCCTAATGATTCACCTGGCACTGAGATAAAAAAAGGTCACGATGGTCAGTTAAAAAATCTGCAATCATCCAATTGATTGGGAGCGGTTAAACTTCTATTGTCTTTTTGATATAGAATATTAAAAGAATATAAATGCCGATTGTGAGGAGACAATAGGATGTGACAGTGAGAGGTGAGGTGCCCAGTGAAGACATCAAGAGAATGTCTTCATCCCCATGCCAATCCAAGACTCTCTTCATAAAACCTTCACGTTTATCTACCTCACTTGGCCCGCCATTCACCTCAGTTATGCATGATTACTGGATAACCATGACAACCCCAAATGCCAGGAGGTTGCTACATGCTGTTGTGGTGTGGTCGTCAAGGCGATGCCAAATGCCAGGATGTGTGAGCATGTTGAGGCATTGTCTTGTGTGGGGTGTCATAAATCAGGTTTGAATGAGGTTGTCAGGAGGACAAGGTGTGTGAGCCCTGCCTCCCTCGTATCCCGCCATACCACACTGTTCCGCCCACCGATACCTCGACAACCACTTCCTCTCCCATCTCTATGTCCCTTCCCCCTGCAAAAATCTCTCATCCAATCCTCTGAACAGATACTTCACAGTGCTCACAAATATGACAGTTACTGACAGGCCTTGATTAAATATAACTTTAAAGAAACCATAATTTACTACACATCTTCAGGCAGTGGAGCTCATGTCATTTTCCATCATAACTTGAGAGTACTGTACGTTACTTGATGGTTTTATCAACTAATCACTTTGAATCAATCTTGGAGTACTACCTTAGTGCAATATACAGCATACCGCTCTAAGGTACTATAGACTTATCTTGTCAAATTTATTTGTCACCTTTTTTTACTCCATCATAGCTTTGTCAAATCTATAAATTCATAATTCATTTTTTTAAATATCACAAATAAGGTTGTATCCATCTTATTTTTGCTTTTAACCATATCCTTCTGAGCATACAAGTCATTATTCATTTGCAAAAACTATAAGCAGGGCAGACTGATGTTCCTTTGTTTGCAGGAGCCTTTCATGTCAAGCAGAGAGGTGATCAGGATGGTGATGACCTGAGGACAAGAGTGGTGTGTGGTCATCATAAGAGCAAACTTAGAGGTCTTCCTTGTCTCCACCAATTATCTCACAACACATTTATACAGCCATGTCATCAAGCTTATACCGCTGTATTTAATAGCAACTCACATTTATACAGCCATATCGTCAAGCTTATACCGCTGTATTTAATAGCAACTCACATATATACAGCCATATCGTCAAGCTTATACCACTGTATTTAATAGCAACTCACATATATACAGCCATATCGTCAAGCTTATACCACTGTATTTAATAGCAACTCACATATATACAGCCATATCGTCAAGCTTATACCACTGTATTTAATAGCAACTCACATATATACAGCCATATCGTCAAGCTTATACCACTGTATTTAATAGTAACTCACATATATACAGCCATATCGTCAAGCTTATACCGCTGTATTTAATAGCAACTCACATATATACAGCCATATCGTCAAGCTTATACCACTGTATTTAATAGCAACTCACATATATACAGCCATATCGTCAAGCTTATACTGCTGTATTTAATAGCAACTCACATTTATACAGCCATATCGTCAAGCTTATACCACTGTATTTAATAGCAACTCACATATATACAGCCATATCGTCAAGCTTATACCACTGTATTTAATAGCAACTCACATTTATACAGCCATATATCATCAAGCCTATCTCACTGTACATAGTTCATAACAACTCACATATATACAGCCATGTCGTCAAGCTTATACCGCTGTATTTAATAGCAACTCACATTTATACAGCCATATCATCAAGCTTATGCGGCTGTAATTAATAGCAACTCACATATATACAGCCATATCATCAAGCTTATACCGCTGTATGTAATAGCAACTCACATATATACAGTCATGTCATCAAGCTTATACCGCTGTATTTAATAGCAACTCACATATATACAGCCATATCGTCAAGCTTATAGCGCTGTATTTAATAGCAACTCACATATATACAGCCATATCATCAAGCCTATCTCACTGTACATAGTTCATAACAACTCACATATATACAGCCATGTCGTCAAGCTTATACTGCTGTATTTAATAGCAACTCACATTTATACAGCCATATCGTCAAGCCTATCTCACTGTACATAGTTCATAACAACTCACATATATACAGCCATGTCGTCAAGCCTATATCGCTGTATTTCATTTCATAACTCACATCCCTTTTTATAAAATCTGTCCAACATGTGTTGTTCAATAAAAAATAAAGAATAAGCGAAAAAATTCAACTTAATCATTGTTTGCTTCTTTAGAATTTAAAAGCATACTGAATGATAATGAAGAATTAATTCGGATCTCAGTGATAGTTGGTCATTTGGAATGGTTCAATTTTAACCACCTCATCATGTCAATAACATAATAATGGTAATTGTGGCAGGAACTGGCATAATGGCCATAAGAACAGCCTCTCTGATCTCATGACTTCCAACTTTTCCTATCTTTTTTCTGAACTATGACTTCCAACATTTCCAATTTTTAGAGAAGAGAAGAAGCCACATAACAACATGTATCATCTTTATTCTAATTTCAAAATGATCCATCTCAGATCATAATCATCATGTGGCCATGAATATCAAGTGTCATTATCAATAATCTGGGATATAAACATATTTTACCAGCAGAACCATTGCATTAACAGATTTGTTATGCAGAAATAAATAGACAGTAAAATAAAATAAAAATCTGCTTATCTTGCCAACACACCAAAAAATATCCTCAGGGTGAATTTTTCAGTCATTGATACCAAACTGTTCCACACTGGACCCTTCACAAATACGAAGCATGGGTCAAAGGTCATCACCCACATTTCTGCCTAAACAGATCCAAGAGCTTTTTGTGCATCTTTCAAATGGTTAATGATCTGTCTTCATGCTGAGAAAGTGACAGACAGAGAGAGTTCTGATTAATGGAAAAATCCTCAACAATGCACCAATTCTGGATGAATCTAAACACTAAATATTCCAAAGCCAGAGAGAGAGACAAACAGACAGACATAGAATCTGGTCAGGAATCTTGGAGGAAGTATATCCTAATACCTGGGATGAGAGGGAGACAGCATAAGACTTTATTTTTGGGACCATACATCTATGTGTATTTAATCAAATTAGGTCACGTGTCTATACTTGGTCTGGTTGAATTTGTTGACATTTATTATATATTGATCAAAGCATTTCTATTACATTCTTTCTCTCTACATTTTTTCGGTGTAATTTCTGAATAAATACACCAGAGCCTTTCTGAACAATCCAGAGAGAAAACTTAGATAAGTTTGAACTATTGTCATGAACTGATGCTAATTGTAAGTGTTAATCATGAGGGATGGACTATGATAGACTCTGGCCCTGCAACCTGATCCACCATCATTCCACACCTCCTGGTGGGCATATTCTTCATTTGTGTACATCAAATTTATTTCTAGGAAGGCTATATTTTGTCAATTTATCCTGCCTTTTTGGCTTCATTAAACACCTGTCTTCTGAGAATTAAGCAACAATTTTAGCACATTTAGCTGTTCCCTTGAATATGTTTATATAAATCGTCTGAGATCTCAATAAAATCTGTGCCAATAATAAAGATAGACATATTCACAGATCAAATAGAAACATTCCCAGCCTCATTTAACATTAACATCTATTATAATCACAAAAGAAAGTTCATGAATATTATCTATCAGAATATTTGGTTTGAGAAGTGCACTATGATATATTTGAGGGTAATAAGTAATAGCTGTGGGTGGGCAGGATGCTGTTCCGGTGATCTCCTTGACCAGCATGACCATTCACCGGGAGACATAATACTGTCTGGACCTAGGATCTTCTAGATCTTCCTGACATTTACTGCCATAACCTAAATCTTGGCCAGTCTCATCATAACAGTCTACATATATCAGCCTCAAAACGTTTTGTTTTATCTACCATGTATAATTTTAAGTCATTTACCGCCAATGAAAAAAGATATGCACTAAAAACAATCACTGAGAAAATCTCAGGTATGAATTTTCTTCTGCTATTTCTAATTTGGAAACGATCGAATGCAAGGCACCACAAGTAAACATTGTCATGTATCCTCTCCCCTTGACAATCTGCACAACTACTCGCCCGTGGCTTCTTTATCTACTTGCTTGTTTACATCATATTTGTGTATTTATTTCTCACTGTCAACTGATTATTGGTGGATTTGCATCATTAACCTTAATTAATCTCCAAGCTGTCTGGATTGTGTATATGGTCTACCTATATCAAA
Organism: Amphiduros pacificus; assembly: GCA_949316495.1. Classification (NCBI taxonomy): domain Eukaryota; kingdom Metazoa; phylum Annelida; class Polychaeta; order Phyllodocida; family Hesionidae; genus Amphiduros; species Amphiduros pacificus. The sequence continues at coordinate 36,007,441 of OX439002.1, forward strand.
GTATAACCAATCAGCCTGACCCTTTTAAATTCCCAATTGTTATTGCCCATGCCAAATACCACAGTGACAATGATATATTTGCATAATCATCAAATCTGTTTCTTTACCATTCATTTCCTCAAACTCCGGCTTAAATCAAAGATTATAATCAAATTAAAGCCACATTAACTCCTGACATCAGAGTCAAAAAGTAATGCATAAAATACTTGTTTTGTGTTTTTGAAAAGATCAAGCACATTGCGAGCTAATGATCCAAACATTGAGTGTCTTACACAATGGGTGAGTGCTGGTGGGCCCAGGAGGTGTATTATACCGTAGCTCATCAATCTTGTGTGGGCTGCCGGCTTGAGGAGGGACCTCCCTGCCACTCTCTCTACTACCACCACCAGTCAGGGATCACCGATGGACTATCGTCCCATTCACATAAAGTCTCCTCTTAACCACTTCTACATTTCCTGGGCTTTCCCTTTCCCAAGCCTCTTCCCTCTCCTCTGTTTTTTTCCATGCCATGCCGTCCCGAGGTTTGTCCGGAAACAGGCATATATCATTTATTGCATCTGATGCAACGTGAAGCAGCTTCAACATTGGCTCGTTAACGGGACGTTGGTCCATTCCATTTTTTGATCAATAGGCCTGAGGAGATGTGGGTTACTCCTTACACACCTCCAAGCAATGGTCAACTGGTGGTCAGCTGTACTCACTGACCCTCACTTGCAACCCAAACTCACATCATTTCTGATCCAACAAAATAGCCTCAGTCCCAGATGCATTTCTTGCCCCAACGTTATTACATATTTCACATACAAAATAAAGAAAAATTGTTTACGGCTTTACGTCAAGAAAGGATTGAATTTATTCCTATAAAATGTGGGCAATCCGGGATCCTATTTTCAAATTAGAAAGTAAATTAAGTGATATTTAAGAGCTTTTCTTTTGAATTACCAAATCACAGAACAAATCTTTCTGTACAAAAACTTCATAAGATACTGAGTTATAATAACTTAATCTGGAAGAAAACAAGGTTAACTGTATTTCTATTTCCCTATTTGAAACAATAAATTTCCGAACAAATCTATTTAAATATGATAATTTTCTTCATGTGTATCTACCATCAGTATTCTTTATGTCCTTGAATTTAAAAATTAACACTTCAAACAGGAAGTTATGAATTATCACAAGATTTCATTGTGAAAATGGACGATTTAAAATATATTTTGACAAATCTGGTATATATGACACAGTTTGCTCATCTTGCTTCTGAATTATAATTGTTTCTTATCCTAACGTCTGAGCTGTAACTTCCGGTCAGCAATGTCCAGTAATCTAATGATTATACCTTCTTTTTGCAGCCTCTATTGTATATCATAAAGATAATATTTGACAGGTACTTCCGAGCCGCCAATTCAAAATTTTCTTGCTTAAAATCCTAATTTCTTAATCCTCTTCTCTCAGTACTAAACCAAATGTCGACGCTACTCTGTGGGGTTTTAACAACCAATCAACATTGCAAGCACTAATTTGGTAATGGCACTAATTCATTTCAATATCATTTCCCCGAAATAGCTGATCTGACACTCTTGAGAATCATGAAACTTTAGAAAATCAATGCCCTTGTAATAATGGGTGTTGTTGATGGTGGTGAGAAGTGTGTAGTTTACGTGTCATACCTGCATGCCTATGAAAATCAATCATTCAAACACATGTGGGGTTGCAATTCTATCATATATTTCTGTTGTCTCTCATGACTAAGTTCCGCCATCCAATTCTTAAGAGACCCCGTAACAATTGAGAAGACTTTACTTAAACCTTGCTGAAGAAGGCTTCATTGATTAATTAATGTATTGCACAATTTTTCCAGACTTTCTTACATAATCAAATATAATCTCTAAACCAGATATTAACCAAATAATCTCTAAACCATACCTGACATTAGACCCTTTTTAAAATTAGCGTATAAAAACTCAAATAAAAGTTAAACAAAAGGGATTTAACCCATCCTACTAACATCATCACAGACATGGGAAGGAGATAAAGTTTGCTAAATGAGTAAATTACAGATCTACATATATGCACAAGCAGGTTAAACCCAGACTGTAATCTTAGGTAAATACAGCTAATAGTTGAGAGTTATGCCTGAAGTGTGATGTAATAGGCTTGTGCAGAGAGCAAACCTCTATAATTGCCATATACCACACTCTTATTAAAGAGCCTTTTCATTTAGGCTACTACATTGAGTTTTCCATCCAGTTGGGTTTTCATTTGTATTTCCTCCTTTATTTTATTTTTACCAAGATGCAAATTTTTGCCATCTCAGCACCTGCCTAATTCAGAGATGCAAGGTGTTACACATAAACCACTCAAAGTCCTTTCACTGACAGAATTTTTAATTTGAATGTTAATTACTTCTAAAGGACAGGAAATTCTTTGAATGGTTTTGCATCAGTTTTGTTTATTTTAAGACACTTCTTTACCAAGTCTCATATAATTCAATAATGGACCGTCTCGAGCTGTTACCCCAACTGAAATTTAATTATAGCAATTCCTTATGTGTTGCGAGTGCTTGAGGAATTTTCAAACTTTTTGAAGTTCGCCTTTGCGTCTTCCCATTGTGTTGTCTGCATAGCAACCGTTGATTGGAAGGTGTCTTTAAAGTGTACAAAATTGGAGGGTATCTTAACCAAACCATCCTATTAACCAACCTGGATATCGCAATCACACAAAAATATTCCTAATTATACATAGTTCTTTTATAATGCCTCTTTATTTTCTTTCTTCCCATATCTCGGTCTTTATGCTAAATAGGTGAAAATCTTTCGAAAAAATTTTGGTTAGAGGGCCAATAAAAGTACAATTTTCTCCACTCATATTTGATGATAATGTTCTCATCTCATTATCTTAAATGGGAAAAGGGATTAGAACTCATTTGCACAATGCATTTGAATTTACAACAGATTTATTTGCTTTAAGAAGTGAAGAGAAAATGGGACCTAATGAAAAATATCCATAACAAAATGCAAAGTATGGGGCTAATTTTTATTGCCACCCGTACAAATTGTAGAAAGAAGTGGCAAAAACTGGGGGCCACTCGCGATAAATCTGAAAGCAATGAGCTCGATTTTGAGCACTTGGAATTCGACAATGCTATTTCACCTTTGTCCACTTTGGCCTCCCTATCATTGCCATTTGCATATTATAGGCCGGCAGAAATTACACGTATGCCCCCATAACAATTACACAGAAATACATAAATATCAACTGTGATTTGAAGATTACTAATAGATTTATGGTAATATGAGTGGTGGTCATCGCCTAATGATGAGGAAGCAAAGCCAACTCGTGGACACCACATCACACAAAGCTCACCTCCTCATTTGAATATTGGGCCCTTTCCATTGTCTTGCCTTAAAGTCTGCATGTCCAGACACCCAAGCAAATATGCAGATTTTTCGTGGGAGGCAAAGCAGTGTGGTGGTTCCCTGTCTGTGATCTGGGTAAGTTTTGTCATTAGCGCAGCCAGCTTTATTGTCTGCTGTTCTGCCCTTAATGACTCAGAGTGATTAGCTGTCTGCCGATAGACAAACCACTGCTACGATAGACAAACCACTGCTACAGAGCTTATTGCCTAAATAACACCTGCAAATTATTGTGCAATTGTCATGATGGCTGTGGCAAAGATCTTTTTCCACTTTCTGACAAAAAGTCTGAAGAATAAATTTCTTTGAAGCTTTATTGCATTTTTATCTGCTGAAACATACTGAATTGCTTTTAGTTTGACAATACAGCAATCTCACTTCAAATATGAGTTACTTCTTGCTCATTTACAATGAAAAATAAAGGTAACTTTTTGCAAGTTTTAGGACATAGACAAATTAATTCTTTCCCATTTGTTGGGATATAAGTTGCTTATTTCTCAGGATATAAGTGGCTTCTGTCCCTTTTTGGAGGACAAATCACCTAAATCATAACTCTTCACCTTTTTAATATTACCTCAAACAAAACTTCTTTCAGTTTGGGGCAAAAAAAAGTGGTCATTAAATATATGCTTTGTGTATGGTTGAGGACTGAGGCTGCATTGATGGAGTTTGCAGGAATGCGAGTGGAGGCCGAGCGGAGGCCAAGCGGAGGCCGAGCTGAAGTCGGAGCAGACTTGGGCCTGGAATTAAGCTATAAATCTTGTCCTTGTTCGTGGCAGTATGCAGGCCAGCTCTAATTCACCAGGAGGAGGCACACTTTTAACACCTGTCAATTTTCCTGCTCTATAGTCCCATTACCAACATCTGAATGGGAATTTATTTCATAAATTTTCCTGTTTCATTCTCTCAGTACTCAATTGCTTCACTGTATTCAGAGTCAATAAATCTGGAAACCTCTCTGGTTATTTCAGTCGATCACTACACTTCTTTATTTGCTTGATGATTTTTCTTTCTTAAAGTCAGCAATATGATGCCCTAGAGTCCTTTAAAACAAAATTAATACATGATTCTCGAGTTTGCAATTGCTGGCACTAATCTAATATTTGATGTCAAGAGACAAATGGTTTTGTACTCGGACCTCCCTCCCATTTGCCATCTGTAGTTTGCGAAAACGTAACCGAAATTGGGGCTAAATTTGGAAGAGGGGTGGAGCACAGATTATGTGAACTCTGACACACCTTCATATTAATCATTACTAAATGGTCTCAATCAGTAACATTACTTCAAGCCTTTGTAGCTGTGTCTGTCAGCCAAATTGCGTGAATTTATGTCGGAACCTGGTAAGGAGCCAATGGAGATGGGACTGATGCGACCACAAACAGGTGACAAGGGTGCCTCGACACCAACTCACTGACCTATCAAAACGTCAAATTACCTCATCCCGCAAAAACAATTTGAACTGACACTTTACTCTCAGGCAAAAAGTATCCAACTGAAAGTAAACTAAAAAAAAGAAAGACTTTCTATTTTTCTCAAACGCCAAACTTTTTTTGATGTTTAAAAGATACTTTTGGTATTCAATGTGTTTGAAAGTCTTGGCACTGAGACCTGGCAATATCTTGGGTCTTCCTGTGCATGACCTGACCCGAACTTGCTTTGTGTAATGTGACCAAATTTCAACATTTCTCAGAATTTGAAATAGTTGATCTAAACATTTTGGAGAGGTTAGCTGAATCATGATGGCAGTAGAATCACCTCCATGCCGGATACAATTATGACTAATCTTAAGCTCTGCCACAAAACTGGTTCAGAACTAAGAGAACAAGTTATGCTAGACAAAACCAAAAAAAAAACTGTTGCAGAACTAACAGTAACACCATAAATTATGCACCTCTAAAACTTGAGTAGAACATATCATGAGTCTCAAAAAAAAATGTCTCAGCTGTGAAAAACACAAGAAATATCATGGCATAAAATTCAATGAAAATTAAACTCAGTCTTTATACTCTATTAACAATTATCATAATCATTACCTCAAGAATTTCTTAAATAAACAATATAGGTAAAGTAAAATGCATAAATTTCATTCCACCCCCATGAAAAATTGTTGCTTTCAGTCAAGTTTCTCTGTGTAGAGAGATCTACGCAGATTCAAATACAGAGACAGACATGGTCATGTCATTTCCCTTGCGCAAAAACCTGCAGTAAAATGGTTTGACGATCCAATTGCTGCAGGGGAGAGCCACACCTGAACTGGTATCATTTTACGGTAGTTATTTACAATCAATTTTCTGTGATTTTGTGCTCTGGTAGCACAATTATCGTTCAAAATCTATGGCATTATTGTCATCATTCAAAATCTCTGCCAGCACAATTCCTCTTTCCTAATCTTTGGTAGGACAATCAAATTGATTCAAATAGAAAACAATTTGATCTTAAATAATAATTGAAACAGAAAAACAATTTCAATATCATAGTGCCCCATGATGGGATAATCAAACCCTAAATAAGTACTTTCCACAGATGACATCAAAACTTATATTTAGAAAACATCAAGATTACACAATCTATCAGGAATTGCTGCAATTTAAGGCTGATTATTACAACATTGCTTATGCAATTGTTATTTTACAGAACATCGAATTAGTTGGATTGTTGAGTCTTTGGTCTGACCTGGTCAGCTTTTGGATAATGACTTCTCCATACTATTACACTGTGTTATGACATTCCCACCAGGGACAGATTTTTTTATAACCACAAAACTGCCATTTTATCCAACACGGCAATAAATTTTATCACTTGTTTCTTCCACAGTATTCTTTTCAAAGTGAGCCGATTCTAATGAAAGTGATATCTATAAACCCCAAAATTTATATCAAACAGCAAATTGAAAACAACGAATTGATGCAAATGTAACAAAGGTTAAATATGGCTTGATCATTCAATCTTCGTCCCACACAAAAGGCTTAGGCTATTACCAGGTATTTGGTAAGCCAATATGGAGTGAAGTAACATTTGTAAAAGAGGCCTGTCCAGCCCTGCACACTTACATACATATTGTAGTCTGGTGACCATTCGACCACCGACACACACACATTACATACGTATTTGATCATCTTGCATAATCTTCACTAAATATTTGCTAGCTCTCACCACACTAATCTAATGATGGCTGGGTACTGTACAGTATGGAAAATGTCTCAACTTATGCAATCTTGTTGGTCTAATTGAACCTAGACCATACAACCACTTCAGCTTTCAATATACAGCTAGCGATAAAAAAAATTCAAAGAGTTTCAGTCAATGCAAAAGAATATTGCAACTATATTTCATCTGCAGTTGGTGACATATAAATATTAAAGGATCCCAGCATTTGTGCATTTCATCATTTTGAAATGAGTTCTTTAGGAAATTGACATATTTTCAAATAAGAACCTGACACAAAGCATTAAAAATTGCACTATCTTTTGCAGGTATGGAGGTGCCGGTGTGGCATGTTCAACCATCTTACATCAAAAGATAATATCAAATGCTATCCATTCAGTCATAGTATTCAATCTGAGGTGATCTGTGGGATGAATAATCAAAATAAAACTAGCAGTTCACACTCTATTTCACACAATATCATAGGAAACTATGCAAGCTCAGAAAGAGTCCAGTGAAGAATCACATTTCTGTTGACCTGGGCAATTCATTATACCAAAAAGGGCCCAGCTTAATACGCTAACAGTGTCCACCGTAACCATTGTGTGTAGAAATATACCAACACAAAACTGAGATCAAATTTTCATTGTATGTGAGACAGGATTAGCCCCAGTAGTACCTGTGATGTATGATACCGGCCGAACTTACAATAACAACCCCCTTTCTATATTTATATTATAAAAAATCTATGCTTTATAACATCAAGACATGAGACAGGTCTCAATGCAAATCTATTTTGGCAAATGATTAAAACAAACACTTTTTATTAAATAATATTAATAATATAATATGGTAATAACATCCTATTGGGTTTTTTTTCAATATAAAAAGCAGGTTGAGATTCTGGGAGCTTTTATAAAAGGCTTTCCCCCTAACCTTGAGTCACTGACAAAGGAAGTGCTTTCAGGTAAATCATTCCGTAATCATCATGCATGGCGGAATAAAACTCCTCCGATGTAGGGGCACAAATATTTGTGGTTTCCCCCTCCCCCCTGGTTTTTACATTAGAGTGGAGACATTTCCCAGGTCACAGATGGTGTGTGGAATTTAATAATATACACCAAACATTATTGAAAATATTTGGATGCACAAAAGTAAGCGTAGTAGTAGATTGTACGGGGTGCTTGACCAGTGGTCAGTGCTGTGGCCTGATGGTGGAGGTGGCTATGTAGAAGCAGCACAATATACAGACAGGTTTATCTGCCTGCTGTCCATTAGCAATCAAGTCAGAATTAATGAATGTAGCTTCTCTCCTGAGACTGCTGGACTCAACCTCCATCTACCAACCCACAGCTCACCCAAGTGCCCACCAAACCAAAGTCTTTTTGCATATTTTACCAAGAAATGATTAAAATTCAGCATCCACCATGAATTCTGAATTCTCTATATCCCTGACTTAGAAAGCTGTGGCTGTCAAATCTCAATGTGTTTTCTTCACCAAAAATGGGTGAGATTTTTTTCAAATTTGACTTGACACTACATTGCAATAAAAATTGCAGTTGCCACAAAGATGCATGTAAATGAATGAGTGAATGAGAAGAAGTAAAAAGAAAAAAGCAAGTGTAAATTACATACCCCACATGGCATACATGGACATGGCATCAGGAGTAGCAGGTCCGGGAGGGAACACAGGGGGTGTAGGCATTCCTGGCAGATGGGGTGAGGGTTGGGATGAGGAGGATGAGGAAGGGGAGGACATAAGTCCTGCAGCAGCAGCAGCGTTGAGCACCATGGAGGAGGAGACAGACAGTCCTGTGTGAGGACCCATCTCTAAGGCTGTCGTAGTACCTGGACTTGTGTCGTGTCTACTACTGTGTTGGAGGGTCCTGTGTGGGGGTGATGACGGACTATGGCTAGAGGAGCCTGGACTTATCCCGGACCCGTTTCCCCTGCTTCTCTCCACGTGATCCGGTGGGGAAGCTCCCAGGCTGGTGGAGGGGGACTGGGCCGCGACTGTTAGCATGTGTGGGGGCGACGACCCCAGGTCCAGCCGAGGGGTGGACGTGGATGGCTGATGTCTTGGACTTTCCATGTTTTTCACTTGTGGCTTGTGTCCTTGTCTTGTTTATAGGACGTCACACTCCTACTGCTACCTCACATACAAAGCAAGCTTCATGTCCATGCAAAAACTGTCTACTTTCCCTGTACAAGTAACAGCTTCCCCACTCTTGACTTGATCTATGGGCAGTATTGCACTGCAGGCTATTGTCATATAGCTGCTAGACCAGCATAAACTGATCAGATATTGATGTGTCCCTATGTAAGCTTGGATGTAAGAGTCCGTTATGATCCAACTCTACCAAACACTGTGTAACACACACCAGCGGTCAGCTGTAATGGACGACCACTTGTCAGTGGACTCTAGTGGCGTAATACCGGTCTTCAATGGACCAATGGTGGGTCCGATGTGGTCTCCACACTACACTGAGTCTTAAGATGGTCCACTTCCCTCACTGTCACTCATAAGAGTCAACCTCCAGTGAAATTTGTGGTAATTTTTAGCAACCCTGTTCTGACCCACGCATCCATCCATGTGCACTATCGGTGCTTAGCCAACAGCTAGCTGTCCATGGAAGCTGAGTCTACTCGGGGTCAGGGGTGTGCGGCCACACACTGCCCACTGGTCACTCAACTCGCCGCCATTTAATAAAACTGACCAATACACAACATCAATTCCAAGGCCATTATCCACTGGCACAAAAATTGGTGGCCAAAAATCTCAATACTGCACCGTGCCTGTGTTTTCCACCCATAAACTCAAAACGCACTGAGTCACACCTGCGAAACAATATACTCTTACACTGTGTGTAACCGATTTACACTGAGTGACCACTTTGTCGGGAGGGAGAGCGAGCAAGCGAGGAGATCTGTACATACAACACAGCAGAGGTAACCTTCCACCCCGGCTGTCAAACAATGGCCTCGTCTGATCCTACCTGTGTCAAGGAGCAAGCGTTACTTATCAACATGTGGTCATTTGTCTCTGTCTGTTTCAAATCTTTGTTTTCCTGCCTTAATCATCACTGTAATCACTTTCTAATTGCACAGACAAGATACTGATTAAGTTGATATCCATTCCCTGATTTCTGCAAACACTCATGAAAGATACTATTCAAAAGCTGCTGTTGTTGTGGATATTTTTATGCAGCCTTAGAAATACCCTGTTTATCAAAACTCCTATTTTTTGTGAAGCCTCAAAAATACATAATATCCTGAAAAACATAGATGGTGGAGAAAAATATATATCCATGAGTCTAATGGTGATCAGTTTAAACTTGTTGACATAACACCTTATAACAGCTAATGGGCTCATGCAATATTATATCCTAAAATTATGTAAATTTTGTTTGGATTCATTCCTAATTTTGCCAACAAGCAGATAACCTCGAGACAGACATCACAGCATATATGGACTAATGATTATCTAATTTCACTCAATTGCTTCAAGATAAACATGGCAACATAAGCCTATATAATATGAACATCAAGTGCCTATATCCATTTACACTTGCATTACCTATGACCGCAATATTAGACTTTGCATTTTGCGCAGATAAAAATCCTTTTAATTGGTTCTGTCAATACCTCAACATCAATTTTTGGGAGTATTTCCGCAATTCAAAACTAATTTCTTTATTTGATTTTGAAAAACAACTCTGTGCATTGTTCATTTAATGCAGACATCTGCATCCCAGATAAAGGATTTTGAATTTAGAATTCATGTATCTGACACCCCCATTTGTCATAAATTATTTAAATAAATCTACATTCATATCAAACACCAAAATCAAAAGAACATGAAAGGGGTTAGAGGGGTGGTTTGTGAACACAATGCAGAAGAACCACTTGAAAAAAAGTTTGGAAATGTTCACAATAAAAGTAGGTATCTATGTACAGAGTCATAAGAAGCTTGCAAAGTCTTAACCCTTTGACCCAGGGGTTCAAATCATTTGACCTTTCCCTCCCTCAAATTAGAATGGATTTAACCCTACCCGCCTTGAAATGAGGATGTCAGTAAACCAACCCACAGTGAATTCAGCTTTGACTTGCATTCACGACATGCATTCACGCATTCTTTACTTGCCATGATAGAGGGATGCACCCTATCTCTTTATGTCTGGCCTGTGCGGGGTTAAAAGCATGTCAAACATGGCATGTGGTTGCATGTGACCGGCCTTGGCATGTGTGAATGATAAGTGGCCATTACCACACCTGTCCCTGTGTCCAGTGCCATATAATAACCATATAATAACAGCATGCTGCTGCCACCCTTTCAAGTTGACTCCATCATTGTGTGTGATCACCATCAGATCATCATGTCAGTACATGCATAAGCATTTATCCCAAGCAGCCGCATGACATGGACAAAATCTCCACCATTCACTGCTCATTTTTACTTTCTCTCATGATGGCATCAAAATACAGTAATAAATAACATCAAAATAAAAAAGTCATCAAAAAAAAGTTAAAATCTACCAATATCTATTATCAATATCTATATATCAATATCTAACAGTATATATCAATATCTACATGGGAAACTATCTAATTTTATCCTTGGCTTTATTTTTATTGACTTAATTTAAGAAGCTTAAATATTAATCATGATACTTTAATATTGATTATTGTTGTAGTGATAACAAATCTATGTGACAACATCAATGATAATTTTTGGCCTGCATTATAGGAGGGGGTAGAGTGTGAAGACCACCCTTAACAATGTCCCCCTCTCTATGTGAAATGTCATTCTAGCATTAACCGTATGTCTCCTGTCATGTCCCTTCATCCAGCATTCAATATTGTCATATATTATAGATATGAGGATAACATCTGTTCTGGGGCTGAGTGCCTGCATAATTTAAACGCTGCCCATTCAGCATGGAGCCTGACGCCGGGTGTTACCTGTCCCCGTGCAATTGTCCATCTCATGCACTCCCATTGAAACCCGCAACACGTCGATGCGTTCTGCAGGAAACGCTCAATTAAAACAATAGAGTTGAAGGAGCTCTCGCAAACAAAAGCCCAACTTGTCTATCCACCTGATATTCTACTTTTATTTCCTGACATCAATCGCATGATAAGTGACGGCAAAGCGAAATCAATCTGAATCATCCAACAGAGGGCACTCCACAATGGCCTGAGGTTCTGAACAAGCAAAAAGATGAGAAGTCTCTTCTTGTCAAGTTGGAACATGCAAACAAAACAAGATATCAAGGCTCAGGGAAATATCAACTTACTGCACACTCCCCTTAATTTTCCTGTACTTGGACAAAAATTAATGTCAAAAAAATATAATGACTGCAATTGATCCCCAGTACCGAGTCAGAAACAGGTGCAATCTTCTTAGGAAATAACATGGCAGCAATTCATTTATCTAATAAACAACTAAATAATATACATGTGATAGGGTGACCACAGACATAAAAGACTGCCCACAAGCACGCAAGAAATCCTTTGTGATCATCCTGTTTGGCCAAAGTTTGCTTTGTTTTTACCTGTCCTGCCACCTATACCTTCAATTAACAATTACACTTTGCAAATAACGTGGTCAGTTACAGTCACCTACATTATCCATTGGTGTGATCCAAGCAACATCAATTAATTTTTCATCTGGACTTGATAAAAACTTGGTGTGAATATTTCATGTGTAGGTGGAGCCACTGAATGGGTCATTGGTTGAAACCTTAGAGGAGACAATCACCGATTTCTTATTGTAATCAACTTGGTCAGCCTCCAAAAGATTCTCGCTTGATCAACACCTTGTAAGAAGACTCATACATTACAGACAAAAAGGTCAAATGAAAAGACCCCTATGGCACACACATAGTAAAGCATCCCGTAATGATCTGGCTTGAAGTCTAGCAAAATGATTTCACATTTTCTCAATAAAAGAATCTACATGATCAATATAACACTATCTTATGACACATACATTTATACAGATTGAAGAATTAATTGACCAGCTTCCATGGACCTTAAAAATATAATATAGTTAGTCCTCTTTCCACTAGAATTTGCACAATTTTGTTTCCGTAGGAAAATTCTCATGCACTTAAACTTAATAAAACAGCAACAATCAATCTTGTCATTAATGATATGTAACCATATTGATCATTTTAAAATTGAGAAAAAAATCTGCTTATTGTAGTAATCATAAATGTTTGGAGCAACTCATTAATGTAGCTTTGTACATCATTTTCAAACGTGCAGCCTTTGTACAGATGGGGGGGGCATCTTAATTACAGAGACCACTAATTTGGGTGTGAATTCAGCTCTACGTGAATAAGTTGCCAACTAATATGGAAAGAAACCTGTGCCTATATGCTCCAGCACAATTACTTTCTACTTCATTTCACAAAACTCCACCAATCCATAACAATCAAACAACCATATGTCCACCTATTCATCACAAAATAAATATCTCCTGACCCCTCTATCGTATCTCGAATCTGATTTCTGACCCTCCGAAGGGGTTTGCAAAGAAGAACACATGCCGCCCAGCTAAGATTTGCTAGATGGGAACCCTGGCCACATGTTGAGAACAAAGATTGCACAAAAAAGGACATGTATTCAGTGTCGATATGCACCTTTTATCAGATGTCTATCAGGTAATACAAAACTGCCTGCTGAGCTAGGTAAAATGATGACAAGTCCCCCCTCCCAAACTGTCTACCTCTTTCAACAAAAAACAGAAAAAAAATCTGTGTGGCTTTTCAAGGAAAATCCATTAAGTGATCTTTTTTTTTCGAAATGTGTTCATTGTGAATCACTTTAAATATTAATGCAGCGATTCTAAAAATAAAATAATACATAATATTAAGATATGAAAATATTGTATATATCAAAATAATTGTCACAATTGGTGCTGTACACATCTATAGATGTGTGCGGTGCTTTTAGTAAGGCTTATACTACGAGAGCCAGGTGTGCCAAGATGAAACCAGAGCCTCCTTGTTGCCAATTACACTACACGTTTCAGCCCCCAAGCCCCTCCTGGATAGCATCGCAGACAAAACCCCCATTTTATGCCGAATTACCATTGTATTAGCCGCCATTGTGACACGAGACGGACATGATGCTTTTTTAGACAAAAAACGCAACTCCTCACGCAGGCCCCCAAATATGAACACTTATTGTGCATCAAAAACAGGGGTCAGCGGGTCAAATGTGCTGCCCCCAAAGCCCACCAAAGTCAAGTATCTGCTTTCCTGAGTCTGACAAATTATGTGGTAATTAGGTTAAAATGAGTCTTCAAAGCCATTTAAGAAATTGAACCTGAACGATAGATGAAATATATGAAAAGGTGTAAAAATTCACGATATTGGTATATCATGACAACACTTTCCCATCTGTTAGTCTTTGTCTATCCCTTCTTTCATCTCCACCTAAATATATTTCTAAAGTAACCAAATGTCTAATATACATAAAACCTATTTTAGCTGTTTTATACCCCAAAAACATTCTATATCTAACTCAATAAACAATATTATAAACAGGGCACATTCAAATTACAAAGAATTACACTGCCATAGATAAAGTAATCAATGAATTAATAAGGGACATCAACATCCATTAATTTATAATCATCACTAATTAACAATAATTGTTAGTAATCAATATTACTTACACACACATGATCTTCTGATATCAATACTCATAACCTTATTGTCTAAAAGCTCAAAATCATTTACTTTTTTCATAATCATTTACATTTATCATTTACTGCAGAGCATGCCTGTAGTAAAAAAAACCTTCAAATTTGACCCTTGGAATCAACCACACCAAAACACTTGTTGGCATTGATTTTTGAAGAATAATTTCAGGTAATACATTTGATACATAAATTGTTAATATTATACATAGTTTCGTGGAATGTGAACTTTGGGCTAAATATCAGTGTTGCACAGGCCTTCAGCTAATCATACAGTTCATTGCACTAAGTGAAAACAGTTCATTTGTAGGTTACACTTTAATATTTCATGACTTTATTTAATTTTGTGGATTTGTCCATAAATTATTTATTTCTTAAATTGGTCTTCAGAGGGTTGCCATAGAAATCATGAAATAATGCATCATCATTAATTCATTCGTTTTACAGTATACTCCTGTAAGTGGCTTAAGATGTCTCTCATGATTATCAGCAATCCCATGATGCATCTCACTATTACCAGCTATCCCATGATGCATCTCCCTATTGACTGTCATCCCATGATGCATCTCACTATTGACTGTCATCCCATGATGCATCTCACTATTGACTGTCATCCCATACTGTATCTCATTATTACCAGTCATGCCATGATGCGTCTCCCTATTGACTGTCATCCCATGATGCATCTCACTATTACCAGTCATCCCATGATGCATCTCACTTTTGACTGTCATCCCAAGATGCATCTCACTATTACCAGTCATCCCATGATGCATCTCACTATTGACTGTCATCCCATGATGCATCTCACTATTACCAGTCATCCCATGATGCATCTCACTATTGACTGTCATCCCATGATGCATCTCACTATTGACTGTCATCCCATACTGTTTCTCACTATTACCAGTCATCCCATGATGCATCTCACTATTAACTGTCATCCCATGATGCATCTCACTATTGACTGTCATCCCATACTGTATCTGGCAATTAACAGCCATCCTACAATAACAAACATACCTCAAAATGCATCTTGCTACTAACAGCCCTTGTCGGAAGCTTTAATATTTGAATTTCTCTATATTTGAATTTCTCGATATTTGCTCCCTATCCCAATCACAATTTTTATGAGTTATTGAGAAACTTTGGATAGAGATACATCAAACAGCATTATAAAGGATACTATGGAAAATGTCAAGAGTGGCTTATGACAAAGTGTGCAACAGAGTAGTGCCTGACATCATTATTGAAATCTGCATAATGCATCTTTCAAATGGAGGTGTTGCAGAGGTCATAGGTCACGGACAACAAGACGCTTTGCACACATATTTGCGTAGGTGGCGGTGTATTATTTCACCGGGTGGCACGTATGTGTGTATGTATGGTGATGGTTCGGGTGTTACACTGCAGGTGCAGAGCATATCACAAAACTGCCATGTTCCTCAAACACAGTCTTCATACATTTCCCCTCCATATTTCTATATTTTACTTTCACTTAGGCCCACCTCATTCTTGATCACGGGTGGCAACTCATAATATGCAGTGAAATATTTTTGATATTGATTAAAATAAAATCTTACAGGGGTAGTCACAGGGGTGAGGGTGAACCTGACAAGTGGTAGTCAAAGTGTTATGCAGCTAGACTCACTAGTAAGAGGCAGTTTGGAGCGCATAATCAGCGCTGACCTCCTGAACCCACCCTGGACAAACACTGACCAAAAACGCCTGGCGGTTTTTGATACAGCTCAGTAATCTACGACAAGAAGGGACATCCCAGAATGCAGAGTGCATTCCCACAATGCCCGGCACAATAGATCAGCGCAGTGAGAAGACAATTGTCCATGTGGATTCTTCAGTGCCTAAAGTTACCTGACCCAAGTCTGTGTCAAGAGACGCCCTGATAAGATGAAGGGTACAATAAGAGTAGCCGGCACTATTCACGCCTCATCCCCTGCCTTGCACTCTACCTCTGTGTGTCATATGGTTACACCATAACTATTGGGCAAAAATGCATCCTATATGAGAAACGCAAGTGCAATAGACCCTTGCTCATGTGTTTTGATTCATTTAATTTCTTCATGATCATGTTAATCGTAGATTTTTGCAATATTTTCGGCAACGTTCATTCCTGTGTACAAGACTATGTTTGAAGTAGATTTTATGCCATTCTCCATTTGAACTTTAATTACCTAAATGATATTACTACTTTTACCTGAACAGACACAGAATGTGGGTGCCACTCTAAATTCTCCCACAAAAAGTTTCATCCTTCCTACCAAAAGAATGCACAAACATTTTTGAAATGATTATCTTCTCAGACTTGGGATTAAAATGTCTTCTATGTTTATATGGAATGGACACCCGATGCGACAAAAAGCCTAGAATCAACAGAGTGGAATAAAAATGAAGGGATAATTTGAGTGAATTAAGATGACGACAGATGTGCAAAATTTGTATTAAGTATGCAGTTGGCTTGTTTCAGATATGCTTGTCTTCAATGCAAAGAAACATACTCCCTCAATTAACCCACCACTGCCATTTTTTTCTTCATTCCCCTCCGCCCGAAATATTTTGAATCACAAAACACTGACATAAGGCCAATCTTTTACAACAACACCACAACTTTTAAACAGAAAAAACCATTCCATCACAATTCTTAATGAGATAAAATATTTTTGGTCGCAATTTGTGCTGTAGTGGCAGGCAGACAAAGTAGTGGCCCCCTATAAGATGCATAATAAATGGTTGCAAGAGGGCAGCACAAAACACAGCCATATGTCATGATAAATTCCAGGCAAGCCCTCCTCACTGCGCTATCAATAATCACCTGTAAAAGCAACATTTCAACAAGGGCAAAGTTCAAGTTTAATGACTTTTATATCCTGTCCATAGCGCCGACACCTGATAATACACTATAACATAAAAGCGGCAGTCGATGTTTCTCCCTTTCTTCAATACAAAGACCTTTTTATCATTTTCGTCAAAATCCTTCAAGCACTGACCACCTCAGGATTGGTGTGGATGAGAAAGGGAATGATTTGTGAAGTGAGCAGGAAACCATCTCCGGAAGACGCACATGTGGAGCTCGTGATTATGCTGATATATTTAACTGCCAGTAATGTCAGTGTGTGCTAAAATTATGCTTCTCACTGATGCTAGAGACCATGACAGAAGTTATTCATAAATGTCAGGTTAAGAGGTTAAGTGCAGAACACAACGCAGCAAACTGCTATGATTGATTTTCCAATATGTCTACCACATGTTATGTATCGTGCTAACATATATTTATCTCCTTTTCTCTTTCCACGCAGCCCATTTACACCCTCCTCACATATATATATTAAACCATGTCCTTTTCTCACAGGATAGTCATTTTTTTAGATATCCTTTACAGTATACTTGTAATGTTACTTATCTTCAAAATGTGTTATATTGCATGACCTGCTATAATCTTCTTGGAAAGGCCAATTAAATACTGTGATGAAAGATAAATTCCATTGGAATATTTCTTCTGTTTTTCACCCTATTGGAGGCTACAGAAGCAATTTATTCATTATAATGGTTACCCTGTTTGATTTAATAACAGCTTCTTAGACCCTAGTTTTTCGCCTTAATACATGCTCTGTGCCTCCTACCAAATCTCTCCACTTTTGTATTTCACCTTCACTCAAGATTTTAATTTATCAGAAGCAATTTATTTACTTATCTATGTCAAATCAAATTAATAAGATTTTTCACGAACATGGTATTTGTGCAATATTTCAAGCCATATTATTTTATATTTGGTTACTAAATGAAGGGCAGGACATATTGGCCACCAGAGGACACTACCGAACAGAGCATGGATCATTGAGGTAATGTAAACAGAACTCTGGAAATGCCCAATGTTCATGATTTAGATCTGCCAACCCATAGATTATATGTATTGATTTATTTTTTTCTTATTTTGAGATGTATAATCATTTTTGCATCCGTTACACTTTCCATGTTGGAAATAAATATGTCCTTGGATATAATGAATGCTTAATGGCTTAAGTGGTGTTCTGATATTGGTAAGAACCAAAAAAATCTACCTCTTCAGGAAATATAATGTATTTGCACAGGTTGACATCACATAAAATGGATGAAAATATGACCAAATAATACCATAAAATTCCACTTTTGTTTTGCAAAAAATGTGCACTTTGAAAAAAAATAATAAAAATAAAACTTTTAAGGAAAATCTTTACCACTCAAATGGCAGCTCTAGATAAATTCTACTCAAATGTTGTAAGTATGAGGGTCAAGAAAAATACTTTTCTTTCTCATTAAAAGGGAAGAATACAAATAAGGAAAGGCCAACTTACTACTGAAGGCTGGCGATCCAAGAATGGAGGCATCCGTTCCCATGGAAACGGAGCCAAGAGTAGCACGCGCCTGGGCAATGCGTTTCTCAGACAGGCGCCGCATGGGGACTGGTTTAGCCAACATGTTTTCAGCCATGGAGTTTTGCCCTGCTGTTGCCATGGACATGGAGGCTGTGGTTGCCATGGAGTTGGAGGTTGCCATGTGAGCCATCAGGCCAGCTTGTGACAGACCCATACTCAGATCCTTGGCATCTTCTGCACTCCCTTAAACGAACCCAACATGTCAGCCCAGTAATATCCCTCCAGCCAAAATCAATCTACTTAATTCTTGATTTTCTTATATTCTCTCTCTTTTTCCTTTAATCTTCTTTTTTTTTATATTAAAATTCATTTTTTTTAAAAATCTTTCATGATTTTTGTATCTAGATTCAAGAAAAGAGAGTATGAATGTCAGAATTTCTTTTATTTTATTTTTGATGCTTTAAAAAAAATCAATGTAATATGTTTAAATACAAATCATTTAGAGGTTAATTGAATAATATATGGTTAATAATATACAAAGCATACTATAAAGCATACTACAAGCAAGTAGGATAAATTGCATTGTACAGGTGCAAAAGCAGCATATGTAAGCATTTCCAGATACAGTTTTTGTGTATCGTATCTTATTGATGAATCGATAATCGGTGTCAAATGTATTTCATCCCAATATCTTTATTTCAAGTGTTCTCCCAAAGCCCTACTGCTGTGTTCCCAGGAAATAACTGACCTACCCCGGGAAATAAATAGAAAGGACAAATGGATTTTAAGTTGGGTCATCATCACAAAGATCATTGTTTATGTCAGTGTTATAATTATGAGTTTTATATTCCTTTATTTGTCTGAAACTATCATATTCCTTTTTTAGGGGAACTTTGTCTGGTTTGCATGATCACTTTTAAAAAAAATATGTTGGGTGTTGTTGTTAGCATTGCTTTCATAAGCCCTTGCATACAGTTTGGCATTTCTGATACAGACCTTATCAAAATGAAATGTGTGTTGGTTTGCATTGCACACCTATTGTCCATTTCGCTAATGACATGAAACCTGCTTCCATACCACATAACAGGTCACTGATTGAAACGTGCCAGTCACTGGTCATCGGATCCCCAACCTAAGGGTCAACTTGTCGCCCACGGCAACCAAACTGAGCTGACCACTAGCACTGACCATTATGCCACTATAATGACATGTAGCTAGCATTACGTGTTGCCACGACAACTATTGTCCAGTCTCAGGTGGTGCATCGGTGGTCAGTGTTCGTGACTAGCTTCCAACATAATGAGTTGGGTTGCAACTATAGTGTGGTCCCCATAATCAAAAGTAAAATGCCTCGCCTACCATGCCAGACATCAAAAGCACCTCATCACAATTTTTATCCATCATAGTATCATGTTTTCCAAGAAGCGGCCTCAATTTGCTTGATATATCTGATCATTTTCTCATCATTAATCCATGCTATACTGCAGAAAACCACCATTGGTGTTGTGGCAGTAACAAAAACACAAGAAAAGATACAATATACTTTTGTTATGGATAGTACAAAACTCCCAAATTTCTCTTTGCCTAATAACAAGAATAAATGTGTGATGGTTTCTATGGTAATTTCCTTGTTATCATGCCTGTGAATACATTTTCAGCAGGGCTTCTTCATATTACCCAATAGCTCTGTCCTATTCTTCATGTCCACCTGGGCAGGTATGAACAGCAAGTTTTACAAATACACTCTGCCAAACTTGCAAAACAGATTACAAGTTCAACTTCACACAATAAAACTGGCAGACAAGGCATGATGTTTAATTTCTATACTTTGACTGGGTAAGTGACATAAATTCAGCTCAATTAGAGTTAGAAAATTAATTCAAAAGCTCAAGCCAAGGGCTAACATTATAATGCTGTACAAAAAATACAGTAACACTTTTATCAATCGGAAACTTATCGGATAACAGTTAAATATTTCAAGATAAATATTCTGAGATGTAGGGATCAACACACAAGCAAAATACGGCATTTATACTCCACTTATACTGTTCCGTTTTACCCCTTCTAATATGTTCATGAGACTAATATCTTATTGTCTACAAGGATGGTGGTATCTATCATACAAGATCTGCCTTTTTATTAGTAGTACGTAGCACTTCACAGAAATTAGCTTTTTCTGATTACATAGAAACAAAATATATAAAGAGAGAACAATCAATGAGGATAAAAATTAAGACTTCAAAAAGATGTTATTTCCAAAACTAAAAAATCTTGTGCATAAGACATAATTCTATAAGTGAAATATGAATGGATTGAAAAGCATTTTTGTAACAAGATGATTTAAAACTTTTTTTTAGAATTTATTATGTTATTATCCTTACTCAAAAAGAATTATAAAATATTTATCCAAATCCTTGATATATTTCCTTGTTCATCATGCTCTTCAATCAATTCTTTTCACAGCCATGCAAAAGCAAATTAATTTTACCACCAGAGGACAGCACTGCACGAGGGAAGCATAGTTTATAATTCACTCACCAGGTGGGGTGGGTGGCATATGTTGCTGACGGCTATGTTCATGTTTGAGATAGCCAGCTGAGGCATCAGCAAACATTCCTGCTGCCATTGAGGCGCTCATCCCTGACAATGAATAATCATGATGAGCTGATACCGGAATTCCAGTTATTGGATCCAAACCACTCGAGGAGCTCATGGAGTGGGCAGGTTGGATGTTGACAATTCCATCGCTGGTCCCTGGGAGATGACTCCCGTATGTATCCTGGTAAAAACCTGGCGAAGCCTTCTCTGCCGAACTTCCTGCTCCATCTGAAACAATCACGTAAACAAACATAAGTTCTGAATAAAACAATAATATCCCCACCAACAAAATCACAATAGCTTCCATTATTTTTTATTTATTTTGCACTGTCATTGGTTATCAATCATTAAAATAGGCCACATTTTCCAAAAGATTCCATAAATGATAATTCATATAAGAGTACAACAAATATTCTTCAAATTAATCTTAAAAGGTTTGCATTGACCTCCAATGTCCTGACCATATCAACACGAATCATTGATAATGAATGATTACTGTGAATGATTTAACCACTTTCCCTGTCTCAGTCCCATGTTTATTATTACATCACACAGGATGTAAGATAGTCAACAATGCAATGTAATATATAAGCCATGCTAAGAACACATAACTACTACATTATTACCAATAGATGGTGTAACCTTGTGATTCAATGAGTCCACATAACATATATGTATGTATACGCCTCTGTCTGGTGCCATTAGACCATGTTATGCTGAGTTACCCACCAGACAAGCACTAGAAAAATAGCCTCTGCTTTAATCACCATTATACAATTTATTATGAGCAGTTATAATAATCGGAGGTTATAACAATGTTACAGGGGAATATATAATACCACCGAGTGGCAGGACATATTCTATGTTCCCTTGCTGTCTCCCTGTCCTGGGTTGAACTGCAGAGTCCCCGACAACATGCAAGTTATGCCATCTTATATCAAGTTACATCTCATTATGACGCAGAATGCATAAAACACATAATTGTTTTCAGATGGAAGTGTATGAAATCTCCCTTCCATTTATACAAATATAGAAGCTGTATTGCATCATGGGTAATATTTATAAATATAACAACAATTGCCTGCCTGAGTGTTGTTGTTTGTGTGCTTGTAACCTCATGTAATGAAGTCTGGGGTGAGTCGGATCCTTCAACTCCATAATATGACCTAATTAACAAGGAGGCAATTGGGACAAATTGTTGGTCAATATATTGGCCCACAAGACAAATTCAACCCAAGCAATAAATTTGATTAGATAGAAGTACATGACTTAATCTGTACCTGGGCCTTTGTTAGAACAGCAGAACAGAGCATCTAAGTCAGTAAAATATAATTTCCAATGGATGCTTCCTGGTTAAATGGGGCAATTCTATTTTTTTTAAACAAATTTGGTTTTGGACTTGAAGGCAAACATTTGGTATTGAATATGTAAATGGAATATTACATTTGAATTCAAATATATGGATATGAAAATATTCATATAAAGCCTAAAGGCTTACATATATTTGTGTGTGTGAGTGGGACTGTATTCTCTGTCCACCTCATTTCATATGTTCGACTAATTCTGTTTGACCATTTCATCAAATATTCATGTGATTGTCTTGTATTTGCTGCACAAATTACTGGAGATTGGCATTCGAGCCGGACCCACGACGCCCAACCTTCCACCACTGGGGGACCATAACTCATCAACTGGCCGCCATCTAATTTTGCTACCAAGCAGGAGCAACTTTGGTGCTGTTGCATAATGGCATACAAATTAAAACAATAGCTTGACTACTTATCAATGTGGCAATATAACCCAGTAACCCCTTCACTGCAATAAATATTATTACTTAATAAAAAAATTTAAATGCACATTTAAACTCACACAACAAGAACCTTGATATATGACATCTTAAGTTGTATGGTTAAATGTTACCCATTCTGCTTGTTATTTTGTGTCTTTGTTAATTGGTTTAATATCCCTTTGTTTCCACCCATGGCATTCTGATAGTGAGCCTAAGACTGCCCATCAATAATCAAGAGGCTCTTGTGACACAGAGAAAATTGAGAAACCATAATTACGCACAAAATTGTTCTAACAGGTAATGCATTTCAAAGAGCTAATCACTAACTGTTCCCCTGTAGCTGGTATGTCGACTGCTTCAGAAATTATGTCACTTTTAATCTTCTGATATTTGCATATTCATAAAATTTCTTTATCTCATTTCACTATTTAATTCAGCTAAATTGTGATCAGAATTTCTTGGGAATAACTGTATTGATGGGAGGAGGCATCATCGAGGATTGAAGGTTTTGCCTTCTCTGGCATTGTACTGGGGAGTGAAATTATCGCAATGATTATCCAGTTCAGTAAGTCTAATAATTCTAATGGAACACATAATAGCAGTGAAATAGTTATAGGAATATAACCTAGGATCATTATTAATGCTTCAAGTGATCACTCTTATAGGATATTGAAACTGAAATCTACATGACGTAAATCTCGTGATCAAAGCTTCAATGAATTTCAATGATCAAAAATGCCCGAGTATAAAAATCTGGCGCTAATAATAATAGAATGGTGAATGAATGTTTGTAGCATATATATATGTATATATTTGAGGAAAGGAATAGCACCTGACAGCTGGGTAATATTGGTAGAATACTTCAACCACTACTCTGTATGAACACAGAATATTTGTATCGATGGCTGCAGTCAGGATGATGATGTAAATGCCATATAAATATCAATATATGCCATGTGTATGGACAATAAATCTCTCTCTTTTACTGAGACTTATTATGTATTAAAATAAACATGGTTTTATTTTGCTGCTAAAAAGAAAATGATCTGATCTGTCATATACTTATAAATGTTATTTGTAGTGAACAAAAAGCTTCCTCTGGATCTAATTTACTGCAACAAATATTGAATAAGCAATGTCAAATTGTCATTTACATTACATGCCTACTGAAGGTTTTAAATAAAGGGTAATATGAGGATGTTATTCAAAACTACAGGAAAAATTCTCTGAAAAATGTCATTCCAAGTTTCCAGTTGCAGGTAAGAAAGTATCTAAATTCAGAAACTAGGCATGTAAAGAAGTCGATGTATCTCCTGCTGAACAATGGGTGAGAAGACCTTTAATCTAGCAGTGATACATTTCACACTCCAGAGTCTTCCCTTTGATCACTTTCTCTTTATCACTTTCTCTGTGTTCATGTGCATACTCTCATCTGTGTATGATAAACTTACATCAAACAGATAATATTAGCTCAACTTCCAAATCAGATCAAAGATTAAAGCCTTGTCAAACAGAAGAGAAACCACATGATATTGCTTGGGGATCAGTCAGTGATCAGGGATTATTTTCATTATTATATGATCACAGGTCATTGTGGTCTCCCTGTGATTAATATTCTTTTCCATGTTTAGAAATAATTAATGAAAATCGTCAAAACACACTGAACATCATGCATTTCTGGTTTTTGAACAAATAAACAAATAGTTCCCATTCTTAAAATTCATATATTAGTTTGAGAATTGAGGTCAGTGATACAGGTTATATAGTTGCAGGTATTGGGTCCTCCTGACCGTAGAAGTGTTTGCTGTGTTGATCTAGCCAAAATGGCGGGGCTGTTGCGTAATTCAAACATCAACTGTGTAAATATACTACACCGTGTGTAAACTGTGGGCAACAATTTTGCTTTATCCTGATATGCAGCTGAAAGCTTGAGCCTAATATTTTCAAAATCTAATATTTACAAACTTTAAAGTTCTGATGTGTTTCTTAAGATATCTTTTTGAAAACTGAGTTGGACTTGTACAATTCTATTAAATCTTGTTACATTGGTGTTCTGTTATTCACGTGTTGTCAATTACTGCTAACTTTTAAGGAGACTAAAACTTTAATCATAATGTCACTGAACACACCAATTTCTAAACCGACAAAGACAGGTTTGATTTCTGGCATGTGTGCCCTCTGAAGATCTCATCTTCTAAAGGTCTTTCATTTAAGCTGGAATATCTACTCTCATTAAAACAGTTGCAATCATCCCTGTTAATTAAACAATAATTGCTCACCATTTTAAAAACAAAAATATTATCACATAAATTTTCTTCATCAAACATTATTAATGTGAATATAATTAATTAAAAAATAATTTAAAGTATTGATTAAGCAAGTGTAAAACAGTCAGACACTAAGTGTAAAAATTGAATGAATTTCACCAAACACTGATTCCCCAAAACGGATAATTTTCGCGATTCACAAACAGTTTAAACATGCTCGTCGGTTGAAGGATTTCGAGAATTTCATGCTTATTACACAACTTTGGACTTGTGATTGGCAGATGTGTTTGTTTCCCATGTGATGGGAAGCAGACCGGGCAGGATAAGATGTACAATATCATAGCAAGATTGGATGATCATTACAGATAGCCACTGTTCTCTTATTCACATGCTTTAGCCACAGTCTGCACCTTTAACTTGTCAAATTGCATAAGGACAGAAATGTTGTATATCTGTCAAGAGGCAGGGGTTGGGGGTTCTGACAGAGGGGCTAATGTTCACAAACTCACCCGTTGTTAATTAGCCAAATGGACTAAGTGTCTCACAATAAACAAATAATAATCACATTTCACTGAACTAATGATAAAATGCAATGTTGAAATGTAGAAAATAAAGCCATGTGCCCATGGCTCCATCATCAGTCCCACAATGCCTTTCTGTCTCTTCTAAATATTACGCACAACATTTATTTATCACAATTCCTTATTTTCCATAAGATATATCAATTAGATCAAGAATAATATTCACCAAAAGTAATTATGAAGGCCAAGTGCCGGCAGTGTTACATTAAATTATACACATACACAAATTCTACAGCTATTTCTAATGGCAGTTTCATTTGATCATCACTTCCCAACTGTCATCTGAAATCGCTGACACCTTTTTGACTCTCTAAAAAGTGTTATTTTTTTTAGGCAAAATGTAATGAGATTGCCAATGTCACCTATTACAGATTTAATTTCAAATCATTTCTCCCTCCCACAACATCAAACGCAAATAAATTAATAAACCCTGTGCAAAGGAAATAAAATGATGCTATAAAATGATGATATTAATAGCAGGACACTGGGCTGCTACCCAGGACTATATATGATGAGCGAGGACCTGGCCAGCATTCCTGTGTTACCGGGCATTGCTCTGTAATCAATATTGATTTGTGCCTATCTGGTGGTTCTCAGCAGTTATCTCTGTCCACCATTTGCCGCCCCATGTTTCTGACAACTGTCACTCACATGCTGCCTTCCCAGGATGCTTCTGCATGTTGCCTATTTTGTTTAAAAATTGATTGAGAAAGCCTCTCTCATAAATATTTATCACATTTTTTACTAACATTTACAGGCTTCGTCGCTCAACCAATCTCAGCAATATTTATTAACATAATCATTTTTGAAAACATCATTATAATATCAACCAAATCTTATTGGATGAACGGGCAGCATGCTTTTCTAGTAATCAAGGATTCAACACAGGTGCATTCATCTCATGTCTCTTTCACCAAATTTCGTTTAAAACCTCAAAAGTAGAGAGACTTGCAGCGAGATTCAGTCTGTACAAACTTTAGTCATGTTCCATTCGTTAGCATCACTCGTTCCAACGTACTTATATTATTCATCGCTGTCACCATATTGACTGGCGTATAACAACGCCTAGAAACAAGGCTGAAACATAGCTGCGGGTTAAATGTCTATTGAAAACTACTCAGCCCAGAAATGCTATTCATGAGCCTATTTGACAAGTGGTAGTGCTCTCTTTATTGAAACAATCCACTCTCTACACAGCTTGAAACAAACCTATTGTTACCGAGAAAATTGTCCTGACTTAGCCATCTGGCGTTCCAGTGTCCTTGTTAGTCCCTCATTAATGATAGAACACTCTGTATCAACTAAGCTGTTTACACATAAACTTGTGCAACTGTCTCCAATTTTTCAAAAATGTAAATACCAATTTTTCCCCCAAGAAAGGATATGTATTTGTTTTAATTTTAGGGGTATGAACTTAAGGGTAAAGAGTGCTTAATTTAAGGAATACTAAGTCACACAGTTCACAAAGGTTTCAATTACAAAGAACTTTTTCATTTCTATCTATTACTTGATGGAATGTAAAAGACATTTTCAATATTGACACTCAGAATGTTGACATAACAAAAATGTGGGTTCTGTTACAACAGCCAGTAGTGCAACATTGTTTGAGGTTTATCTGCAGCTACTTTGTGTGCAGTTTGAATGGACCTGCATTTTATGGCTGAACATTTGGGAGTATTATTATTTCCTCAATTGCATTACAAACCAAGCCACAAACTGAACCAACCAAATAATATATAGTTTCAATCAATTAATCACATATACAAATTACATTAATCTTGGCATGTATATTTTTTTAGAAGGAGTTTCCACCGTTCTAAACAGTTATAAAGATTGTGTAAATTTGTGAGATGAAGTGGACAAGAGTTGTTATATCAGCCCACTGCAGCCCTCTCTCTCCGTGGTCATAGTCCACAGGTATAAATATATAAATGTATACAGCAGGATCACTAAAGACCACAGATCCCAAACTGGATCTACCTTGGATCCAACTGCAGGAGGATACAAACTTCTGCTATTTTGGTCGGTTTAGGTAGCCACAAATAATTGTTTACAGTCTGTTGCTTATATCACTGGGCATAACCAAGGCACAGAACTTATGTGATTTGTGGTAACTGTCTACAAAGTGGTCAACCACTATCTGTGTATGTGCTCTCTCAAATAACTCACAAATTTCACCAACAGAGCTTTTACATTGTTGTCATAAACCACAAATATATCTGTAAAACATTGTCCACAAATAATCACAATTTGAACTTAAGTTTTGAACTTTTGCTATGAATCCTGGGATTTATATAGATCTATACGCTGAAGCATTGTATGCAAGTTGGTCAGGACCGTGAGGGCACATCGACCTTGTCAAAAGTTTTGATCCCTGGTTCGTAGGGGTTAGCTATGGTGTTATATGTTACACATTGAACTATAACAGCCAGGTCATTGTTACATCTATAACTGCCACTGTTAGATGACATTAAGTCATTAACAATCCTTAAATGAACTCTGGTCTATCTTGTTTTGAGGAGACATAACTTCTCTGATGAAAAATTTGTTTTGTTTTTTTAATACCTTTGCAGTTTCAATTCAAATCCTCATAAAAGGTAAAAGGAACAAAATCACTGCACACAAAACATTTGTTTTCTCCAACTTTGCACCTGGTGACAAAGGTTAATGAATACTTGGTAAGATTTTACCTGAATCGTCGCTACATCTCACCATACAAGAAACAGAAGAAATATTATGCAGATAAGAATATTTGATTACTCTTTGTATCCTTTGTAGGGTTGATATGTAGGTGTAAAATGGAGCAAAATGTCTTTGAAACTGAACACAATGCCCATTTCTGTCTTTCCTGACATCATTATAATCCATCTGAGAATGATATTCAAGGACTGATACAACCTAACAATTATCAGATATGACCACTTCTGACAACGGTTGCACTCTCATATTTCTGATCAGCAATGCTGACGTCATAAACAGCCCCTCCCTACCCACTACCTTCTCCAGACAATGCTGACATCATAATCAGTCCCTCCCAACCCGCTACCCTCTCCAGGCAATGCTGACTTCATAATAAATCCCTCCCAACCTGCTACCTTCTCCAGGCAATGCTGACATCATAATCAGTCCCTCCCAACCCGCTACCTTCTCCAGACAATGCTGACTTCCTGACCAGTCCTTCCCAACCCGCTACCTTCTCCAGGCAATGCTGACTTCATAATAAATCCCTCCCAACCTGCTACCTTCTCCAGACAATGCTGACATCATAATCAGTCCCTCCCAACCCGCTACCTTCTCCAGACAATGCTGACTTCATAATCAGTCCTTCCCAACCCGCTACCTTCTCCAGGCAATGCTGAATTCATAATCAGTCCCTCCCAACCCGCTACCTTCTCCAGACAATGCTGACATCATAATCAGTCTCTCCCTACCCACTACCTTCTCCAGACAATGCTGAATTCATAATCAGTCCCTCCCAACCCGCTACCTTCTCCAGACAATGCTGACATCATAATCAGTCCCTCCCAACCCGCTACCTTCTCCAGACAATGCTGAATTCATAATCAGCCCCTCCCTACCCACTACCTTCTCCAGACAATGCTGACATCATAATCAGTCCCTCCCAACCCGCTACCTTCTCCAGACAATGTGACTTCATAATCAGTCCTTCCCAACCCGCTACCTTCTCCAGGCAATGCTGACTTCATAATAAATCCCTCCCAACCTGCTACCTTCTCCAGGCAATGCTGACTTCATAATCAGTCCCTCCCAACCCGCTACCTTCTCCAGGCAATGCTGACTTCATAATCAGTCCCTCCCAACCCGCTACCTTCTCCAGGCAATGCTGACTTCATAATCAGTCCCTCCCAACCCGCTACCTTCTCCAGGCAATGCTGAATTCATAATTAGTCCCTCCCAACCCGCTTCCTTCTCCAGGCAATGCTGAATTCATAATCAGTCCCTCCCAACCCGCTACCTTCTCCAGGCAATGCTGACTTCATAATCAGTCCCTCCCAACCCGCTACCTTCTCCAGGCAATGCTGACATCATAATCAGTTCCTCCCTACCCACTACCTCCTCTAGGCAATGCTGACTTCATAATAAATCCCTCCCAACCCACTACCTCCTCTGTGTTTATCACTTTCTTAACATCTAATTCACTTCTCTGCAGGCTGCTCTGGTTGGTACAAATAGTAATCTTGATGCAAGGACTAAGATGCCCAAATGATGAACACAAACCAGTCACCAGTCTCCCAAATCCTGTTAGCCTTGCCTAAGTCCCATACCCTAATGAACACGTTTATCATAGATTGTGTTAAGATGGCTGCAGTCCAACCTTAATCAGGTCCGGGCCAATTAGCTTGATATTGTTTTTGCCGAGAATGTAATCAGCCTACTATGGGATTGAGCCACCTATCCTTCAACTCTGACAAAGGCTAATAACATCCACATCATGAAATGGCCAGCATCATCTTCATGCTATTTCAAATTATGCTGAAACGGTTATATGAGGGTGCAACCATTGTCGTTAGTGGTCATATCTTTCTTTTTTGTTTTATTCATAATGTGACCATATCATATGAAGAATGTATTTTGACTCCTCAGCAATTTGTCTACTATGTATAACAAATTTATAGCTCTACCTCACCAAATTTAAATCTTTGTTTCACAATACATCTCACAAGAAACGTATTAAGATAAGCAATGAGAGGAGATGAGACGAGTTGACTCATCATACAGAAGTCTACTTTCAATTTTTTATGTGACTGACAAAAAAATTGAAGTTGTCAATTTGAAAAAAAAAAACATTTGAATATCATTTAAATTAGCAAGCAGTTATGATAAATGAAATGATCAAATGGAAAACAAATCCAAGCCTAAGTATGATGGTTAAATGAGCCATTTCCTCCATCTTTGATGAATATGTAGATGAAGATATTGACATTTGTGCATGACCATCCCATGATGACTCGGGTATTATCTGCTAGATGCCAGCTGTCTCTGTCTCAGATAAGATAGGTGGCATATCATCCCTGTAGAATCTCCTGACAATGAACAGATGGGCAGAGCAGTCACTCACCACACGCTTGAAATAAACTACTCATCAGTCACAACCAAACATCTATCGGGTCACACATTAAAAGTGACTGAAACAGGTCACAGAGAGCCATTATATAACCACATTGTGCTACGCAAAAAGTATTTGTGACAAAAAAAGTACTAACCAAACCATAAAGATGAAGTCATGCATTGACTACACTTAACCTTATTTGGTCTGGTTCAAGTATGCTCTGTACACTTTTATAGTTCTCTATTCTTCTTTTTGTCAAAACTTTCCCTACTTCATTATAATTCCACCCAGAGTCAGCCCCTTATAAGGTTATCACTGCACATCTGATGCCATTATCACCACCTTAATCCACTGATATGATAAAATAATCCCCCTGAAATATCGACCAACATCACCCGAAGCTGAACTATTTAGCTGCATCAGCCCTGGATTTATTGGGCTAATTTAACAAGTGATCATACACCCAAATTGACACAATTTTGTCCCATGCATTTTCCATGCTGCAATAATTTGGTACTGAGTGTGCTGCATAAAAACCTCAAGATTCCATATCCATCTGAGATTCATCTAATCCTGTCCATCATTCCTCAATTATGCTTCTCATCTGCACCAATCAGCTTCTCAGCCAATCAGAATCAGGGAAAATTGCAAGAGTTTTGAAAAATTGAAACACAATATTTTGCAAACAATGTTTTCTTTTTTTTCATGCTCTTTAATATGATATGCATGATTTATGATCATGATTCAATGTAACATTATACAAAATCACATTCATGATTCAATGTATTATTATACAATATCATATTCATGGTTCAATGCAACATTAAACAACATCACGGTCATGATTCAATGTAACATTAAGGTATACAATTTAAATCATGATCCAATGTAATATCCTACAACAAAACTATGATCACACTACACAGTCCTATTTTAGAATTGTCTTCTTTTCCTTATAATATGTCTTATTTAAATAGCTTAGATTAATGCAATCAATATGATTTACAAATCAAAAATATTGTTGAAATCACAAAAGGTGCATTCCTTCACTTGAAAATCCCATAATAGTCATTTCTCTTTTAAGTGACTGTACTGTGTTAATCTGCCAAAAAGCTATTGACTTTTGTAGTCAATCAATACCTGGCAATCCTGTTGTCATTTGACTAACGCTTATCAAACATGATATTTGCTATCTGATACGCTTGCTAACCCTTTGCATTATCACAAGCACCTCATCTGACCAATAATAAATAAGAAAATAAAGATTTCATTGCATGTTTTATCTATTTGAATGATGATAATCATATTTTTCAACCATTGAAAAAAAAAAGTATTTTACACTTTTGTGGTTCAGGTGGGTAATGTATTTTGTCAGAAACTTTAAATGAACAAGAAAAGCCATATCCAGTTTGCCACCTGCCGCTAGCATGGTGCCAATCATTACCATCTGACCTCACGACCTTGACAGCATGTTCAACACAAACCTTGCCGCCCCTTGCCTCATGCCTCGTGACCTTGAGGTCAGAGGTCAATGAGCAGGCCATCAAATAGCTTCCTGTGTGATTAGCGAAGTGGAAATATTCTCACTATCTGTAAGCAGTACTTAAAGGGAAGGTACTGCATATCATCGGCAGTAGTTTTATGCTTATATAAGTTATATTCCAACAATATTTATACCAAAATAATCATTAGAACACATTTTTTTGGTTCAATAAATAAATCCTTTTCCTTCCCATTAACTGATAAAATTGGAGGTTGTGAAACTAATCAGGGTTCAAGCATGGTTTCATTTCTTTGCATAAATATTTATAATATGATAACATGTTTCGTCAGTAATATATAATCAACAAGAAATGAAATGAAATATCATATTGACTTGAAATATAATAAGATGTTGAATTCTAATGAGGATAGAGTTACAAGCAGTTTAATTAGTCAAGTACTCCTGGGATCATGTTCTGCCTTGTCAGAAGCTCACATTGTAATTAACATGAACTCCCAGTTCTGTCTTTTTAATTATGTTACCTCCCTCCCCATGAATATTCATGTCATTTTGAAACCATGTAATTTTCCTTGGTTCTGGTTTGCCAATAGACTTGGTCACTTTTATGGTAAAATCATTATAATACCAATTCACTTGCGATGTGGTGGGAGATACTTTCTCTGGATATTTTGAAATCCTAATGACACAAAATGTGGATCTGTTCTCATTAAACTCAAAGAAATAACAGTGTCTCAAATGAACATCAGATGAAATAAAGATGTACATAGTTTGATACAATTTCCCTTTAGAGGTTATGATATACATTCCATTTTTCTAAATTCATCTTGTGGTTTTTCTAACACAAAATGTGAGTTTTACAGATCATAACTAAAAAAGAAGTCTGTTGTGTTGCCCTTGCTATGACATTTATCTTTGTAGACACTATGTTTGTATGACCTTTTCAACTTCCCTTTAGTGGTCAGAGATCCGGTTTGTCTATCCTGCCATTCTGTATTTTAAAAGTGGCGGAATAAGACTGCACATACCTCATGTTGCGAGCCATTTTTCGTACTTTATAGCCCTCTCAGGGAAGTAGTGCAATGTCACTGAGCTTTCTTCTCTGGTGTTTAATGCTGATATTGACATATACTCATGTGATGATATATTACAATTCAAGAAATTTTCTTCCTTTAAATGACGTCAAAATCTGTGAACAATTTTTCAATCATCAATAATGCTTATTCACATGAAACTTCTGTAAAAAGGTATAAATGTTATACTTCAGGATGTCTCTTTAATCACAATGATTCAATTGCAAATGAATACCTTTGAGCAAACACAAACTTAATCAATGCTAATATTACAACAAATGTTTGCAAATGAAGAAAAAGAACTGAGACATTCATTCGTCTCAACCAAAGTGTAAAAAATAATTTATTTATTTATTTTATTTATGTTCAAATTTGTGCCACCTCATGCGAAAAGTCATGGGCTTTTGTGCAAGAAAAGCATGAGACTCCTCCAAAAAAGATACTACTGAGACGGAAATGTTCCAGTCTACACTCAGACATGATGATTCCAAAGACAAATATTGGATCCTCTTGTAACTCAAGATCTCTGCACACACACACATCTGAATAGACAATTCAGTCACAAGACAAAACAAAAAATGGATGTGGGGAGATACTTTGTATTAAACATGGATTCAGGAATTTTATTATTCACTTGACAGTAAATGTTGTTACGTTTTAAATCACATTGTTTATGCTGATCTCCATTTCCTGTTTTAATTGCCCTATCTCATTTCAAAATTTACATTAATGGCACCAAAACTGTTTCTAATGACATGTTGATCAGTTAAACTCATCACGTTTGGTTACATTGAATTGTGAAGGGTTCAATCAAAGTTGTGAAAAATTTGCTGTTGATGTTGTGATAAATGGCAGAGTTTATTGCAGATCATGTCATACTATGAGATATCAATCATCAGTGAAATATCTTCAAAGTTGTCAATAACACTGTCCTTGTGCTTGAATCATATCAAATTCTCCATCGGCAATACTTTTTACAGGGTAAAAATCTTTTAATTATCTTGTGCAGTTAAAATGTTCTAACAATATTTCCTTGCTTGCATAAATTTCTTACTATTCCAATATTTCTTTTTTAGAACAATCATATTTTTCTGAAATATTATAAAAATGTCAAACCATAGCATTATATAGAATATAAATAATAAGTGTCAACTTAACGCAAAAATATTTTGGTGAAAATTATATATTATGTACTAAGATGAGTATATTTTGGTATTTTCTTCAATGCTTGTTGGGTTTCTACTTGTCAAATTAGCTACCTTCAGTCTGTCACATTAGCTGGACCTTCCTGAGCTTGGTCAGGTACCTCCACTTTTTTTATGTTATTTTGCCGCCACCCCTGCAGGTAATAGGCTCCTTTGAAAAGTTACGTTGAACCCCGGGAGTTTGCATTAATACACGCAATGTTGACCACTCTAATGGGATACTATTTATATCTGTTGACCTCCGACTGTTTGCCAGACAAACACAAAATATTCTCAAAAGCTCTTTTTCCCATCAAGTCTTTAATGCGCAACTCCATTATATTTAAAATTCAAACTCCAATTAGAGGGAGGCATGCATTTCTTTTGATGAAAAATGCAGATTTATATTAGGTTTCACCTGTTCAACTTATATTCAAGGACAATCAGATATATATTTTATTTAATTCATTTTTTAGACAACATTCTGCAATATTTTTGTTTCTATTCATAAACTAAATTTGAGAACTACAATACTATACAAAGAAATCAATCCCTTTAAGTTTCAATATGATAGTATTTATTCGAGTTTTATTTCATATTTGTGGATTGGAATTCTTATAATTTATGTCTGACACGAAAATCATCACATCTTCTTGTCATTAACAGGTTCCACCCTAAGAATACTTAATTAAATATCAGAAGCTCAGTGGATGACCCAAATGTGGGTAATTAGTAGAAAATCATCTCGCTTCTTTGCTGAAAAATGGACTGAGAATGACAGGTATTTAGTGGCATTAATGGTGACTAAGTGGGCTTGCCTAGGAGACAATGGGGAGGCAGACTGCCTCATTTGTGTCTTGTGTGGCTGTTAGCATGGGGCTGCCAGGGATGGACGTCTTGAGGCAATGTACAACATCAACAACTTCTATGTTCATTTCATATCAGATTCATTTCAATCGTTTTCAACAAAAATTCTCCATGAAACATCATTGTCCGAATGAATCTTGTGAGTACTCTTCTGAGGAGGCTTATATCTTTGTGTGAATGAATGCTAACTTTCAGGAAATTAAATAAGACACATGTATGTTCTCTTCTATTCAACCCTTTAAACTGAATGCTCCATGATAAATTTCTAGATTACCCGATTTCAAATAATGCTTCTTTTCTTCAAATTCAAACTTTTGTTATTTTGTGTGAGACATCCATATTGTCAGTATAATGCTGAATAGCATAGGCGGAGTAATGCCACTGCAGAAGACAATGGCGGAGATAGGGACCTTAACCATGCCTCATTAGTGTCATCATCAGCTAAAACATCTGACCTCCTGCCACATCCACCATGCTAATTAACACACATTCAGTCCAATATCCTTCCCTTCTCATCAATACTTCATGTGACAGCATGGCATGTTTCACACTTACATTTCATTTCCTTTGATATCTGGTATGTCGATTTTATGCATATATCAGGTAAATGTGTGTTAATTCTATATTTGCACATATCCACTCATTACTTTCACAATGAGACAAATACCTTTATCAAAGGGTTGGCATTAGTATAAGAAAAGATGAAATCTAAAAAATAAAAAAATAAAGAAAAATAAAATCAAATAAAAGGAAGCTTTGATATATAAAAGGAGTGGAGTTTATCCTGTCTCATAAATTTCTGCAATAAACATGTCATAGTAACCATGCATGGTTATGTAACAAAAGCAATCTACGCAAAATGCTCTGGGTAAGATGAAACTGATGTTTATCATATCCTGGGGGTGGGCATAAATTTTCTTTTCACAAACCCAACATCAGCCTTATCCTTGACAAAGCTCACCAGACAACATATTGACAGAGGTATATAAATCAATGATTTGTCTCAGTGTGGTTGCGGTGGTGATGGCTGAGGTCATAAACTCCTGCAGGATGTTATGCACAACAGTCCCTGCCTCATCATCAGTTCATGTTCCTTTCGGAGGCAATCAGCAACCTAAGCCCCTGCCAATTTCTCTACAGATCATAGAGATTGCAGATTGTGAAAATGGATTCCACGTCCCTTTCCCTATTTTAATGATGGGAGAAAACTGATATACATTTATTTGCCATTCCTTTCAAAACATTTTCTTGTTGTGCATTTTCTGTTCATTTGCTTTGTGATGTTTCTTTCAAACTGAAGCATAGTCGTGATTATCATTAGCCTTACAAAGTACAAGAATGTTTGGAATCTGACAAAAAAAATAAATGGAAATTTAACATAACAATTTTCAATCTGTGGTCAAGGGCCTTGAGCTAATGGGATTTCACAAATCCTGTCCTTTTCACAAATCCTATGCTGGCAGTTATCAACATAAATGGCAATATATGAGATTTTAGCAAACTTTGCAAATCAGTGAATCAGTAAATCTGCATAGTGGGTATTGGTTTTGGCGGTGGGCAGAGGCCGAGTGCAATTTATGCTGTGTGGCTGATGCGTCAGCTGAAATGAAGCTTATGAGGTGCATTGTGCACAAGGACTGGTTATCTGGGCCTGTCTGTCAGCCTTACGTAACCAGCCCTAATGCTGCCCTCAGCCTTCAAGCTTCACCCCTCCAATGCCACGCAACATAACCTCAATCAATATATACTCTCTTTATTCTCTATCAACAACCCATTCTTATTACCCTAAAAAAGCCTTCACCTGTCCAGAGCATTTATAAAAATATATTTTTAGGTAAAAATCTCATGGTTGTTTACTTAAAAGTGTGGTACGTTTTGTTGGCAATGAAAAAATCCTGTATATATCCAATTTTTGTTGAAGCAAATGGCAAAGAAGGTGTTAAGCCTACAGTGGACAAAGAGCAGGGCAACCAAATGTCAGTGTCAAATGTGCACACAGACATTGGAGAGAGAAGCCTTTCTGGTGTGTGCAGTCAGTGTGTTGTGCTACACAGTTTGCTGATGTGGTCAACAGAATCCCAACAATCTCCCTCCCCTGTCATATCATGCTGGCCTTGTAGGTCTCAAACACCCCTATCCTAAGTACCATACATCCACACACACATATAAATATATATATATAAATATATATATATATATATATATATATATATATATATATATATATATATATATATATATATATATATATATATATATATATATTCACACAGAGTAATGTAGCACATTCATTCATACAATGTCTTCTTTTCTTCATCAGAACAAATTCTGCTAATACGAAAAAAGTACTCTACAAACAAGTACATATTTATAGATATCTGCTCATAAAGAATTCGAGATTATTTTAGGTGGTCATGGAGTGGCATATTTTTCTAAATAATGACATATCATATCCATATCAATGTTAATTTGTGAAGCTTGATATTGCTTTGTTTGGTTGTTGTAACATGATCCAGCTTTATTGTATGTCATGCTCCAGAGTCACGTGGCAACTGACTAATCATATGAAATTACCAGATAATTAGACATATGACACCTATATATTACACCTAAATATTGTAATTAGCTTGGAGTTTATAAATATTTAGAGCATAGTAACATTTATAATATCCATTCTTATTTCTTCTTAAAGTTTTC
Source organism: Amphiduros pacificus (assembly GCA_949316495.1). NCBI lineage: Eukaryota > Metazoa > Annelida > Polychaeta > Phyllodocida > Hesionidae > Amphiduros > Amphiduros pacificus. Next base: position 36,045,707 of record OX439002.1, read on the forward strand.
ATCCCTTTGCCACAGTTTTCTAATTGATATTTCATTTTGAAAGTCATTTCTCTGGTACAAATTTGAATTAAGAGTATACTGTAAAAAACAAATTGAAGTACTCCACATTGTTAGAAGTTCATCTGGCAGTACTGCAAATTCTCATCATTAATATATGGCCCTCCAATTCTAAACAACCCTCTGAATGCCAAACCTTCTGATCTTGATTTTCTATGCTCTTTCATCTTTACAGCCTTTATGACATTTATGGTCAAAATATCAGATATACATCCCAGAAAAAGAAAAAACCTACCCTGAACAGGTAGGGCAGAACAAAAAATTTAAGCACAAATTAATTACCCATGCATTTCAATTTTTCAGGTGCGATGAGGGCTAACAGTAATTACTGTCCTCATAGGGTGGGTGTTCTCATCCAGGGCCTATTATTTTCTCCCCTTCAATGAGGGTCATCTTCACTAAGCGAGGACCGAGCCAAGCAACAAGCCCCACACAAAAGCCTGGGTTATTTATAAATGCGGCAAGCTTGACCAAGACCACCTAATCATACACAGGTCTTGTCTAATCTACTCTCACAAGTGGCCGGTTCTGTTGCAAATGAGAGGCCTCTCTCCCGGTCAGGAATGTGCCCCTCAATTCTCTCTCCCCCCTCACAGGCCTGTGGCTCTCCCTGCATTCATTGAACAATTCTCTGCAAGGTGCTATGCTACTTCATCTACCTGCCACAGGTATGGTGACCATGGATTTCAAATTATCAGCAACCAGATAGAAATGAAGCATTTTCATTCATTTCTGATCCATCTGTGATAAAAGGTTCTTTTTTTTAAGTGGTGAAATAAATTATATGAATGAATAGATATATAGCTATAAATATATAAATTGTAATGAAAAATGATATATACCGATTTCAAATTTTCTTTTCAACACATATGATCTAACAATACTGCCCTCAAACATATCTATCAGGAACAAATTCTGCATTTAGAATCACAAATTCAACAGTCAATTTCTTTCTAATATATCAAAACATCCCTTGATATTATTGACACAAATTTGTGATTAATATATTTAAACAAATATCCAAAGATCCTAAATATCTGTCAATAAACACCCTCCCCAGGTCCCTAAATTATGCATACCCCATGGACCTCTCATCAGCGGTTACCAAACAAAATCCTCCCCTTGAACTGCATGAGGTATGATCCGCCTGATAAAAATGCCTGAGAATCTTGAACGTGTAATCCATTTAAACCTGTGATGCTCTCTACAGATTCTTCAGCCTGTCCAGGAATAATTCTATTTGCCAACATAATTGAACATGCTTGTATGGTGAACTCACTCGACTGAATATAAATGTGTAATCAAATTGCACCTTACTGATCAAACTGAGGAAAGTGCATGATCGCCGCCAATGACATTATTACCTTAGAAGTTTATTTCGTTTTAAAACTTCCCTGTCTTTGGATATATGAATAAAAGCTTCCAAACAAAGTTCACTCTTTTCGTGAAATGATATTTTCTTGGTCAAATGACATTTCATTCAGCATTCTGCTCAACTATGTGCTAAAAATATGAAAACCAAGTTGAACTTCCTTTTGGTAGGAATTTTTTTCCCAGGCCAGTATGTTTTCCATGCCAATGTCAATATCAAATCAAAACACTAATTCAAATCAACAAACTATATATACTGATTGAGCCTAAGAGCATTATTATATTCCCATATTTACTGATGAAAATGTACATAACACAAAGGAAACAGTGGTTTGATCCACAAGTTTCTATTCATCCAAATCTGACATTTCTGATTTGTTCTTAACACAATATTTTTTTAACTGAGCTATAAATTTAGCATGTCAGGTACACCCATAGAGCATGTTCATCTTAGGTACATCAATATGCAAAGTTGCAAATCATAATAAAATTGCTGATTAATGACATCATGAAAATGAAATCATCAAGCACAGGGATGAAATTATTTTCATATATTCAACTTCTGCTGTTAGCAACATTAAAAAAGGTAATTTACATCAATATCAATAGTATTCTGGGATGAGTTAAGAGAAAGGAGGTAGGGAGAGAGGATTGATAGGCTATAAGCAGGAATATCTCAGGCCACTAAGCCAGCAAGTCTCGGCCACTAAGCCAGCAAGTGTCGGGGTTGAGAGGCCACGGCACTAATGGTTGACTCATGGTTTATTTTCTCTCTGATGACACAGGTCAGGAGAGAAGGCTCAGGTATCTGTCATAGAGCACCACCCAGGGGTAATCTTATATAACCTGGAGACAGGCAGCTTCTCTCACTGTCAGACTCTAACTCCTGCCTACCACGCCAGCGGTGTGGTGTAACAGCCCAACAGCCCAGGGTGTGATGAAGGGCTGGGTTCATAACCCTCACCCCAAGACACTCCAAATAATACCTTCTCCAGACATATCTTTTGTGTCAAGAGAAAAAAATTCCTGATATACGACAAGACCTTCCCATTATAGTTAACATACAGGCAAAAGAGTTGGCCTTCCGATGCCTTCCTCACCAAAAAAAAATTCTTTTTTTTTTTTCAGTTACATTTTGTCGGTAAAGTTTATAAATTTAGATTTTGAAGATGGACAGGGCCTAATTAATCCTGTACGTTGAAACAAGCCACTCCTGGTGTTACATAGAATGGCTGGCTGGACTGCATCACAATCCTTCACCTCTACTCGGATCTGGTTTCTTGACCAATCTATGCCATTTGTGTTAAGACATGCTGCACAAACACTGCATAATTCTGGATAAATACTTGAATTGAGAGAATATTTCCCATTTTGCAAATCTTGCATAATAACTGTCTGTGGTGTTGCAGGATTTTTAGAGCTAGTGGCTTATGAAGGTGTTGAAACTAAAGTTTTGTGTTTTCATGGTCAAGTATACAAAACAATGTCATTAAATATTAATTGTATTTCTTTCTGAACCATTTTATTTTTTATTTAAGTTCTAATTTTTTTATTTAAATTCTAAGTACTGATATATAAATTTCTTTAAATTATTCGGCAAAAATTAAATCAAATTGGAGGATAGTTATTTGTAAGTTGTCTATGTAAGACAAGCGTGTATCACAAAAAGACTCCATTAAAGGTATAAAGGAAAAAAATTAAGTGTAGCCTTAGAGTATTATTATACTCTGAGGCTGTAGCTTTCTCGATATCGCTGTATTTTTCAGCATGTATGCCTTATCTTCAACTGATAACTTATAAGATTTCAGTTTACAGGTAGCCAGCAAATCTCATTTGTATTTAAATCCTGATGAGGAAAATAAGTTTCAGCTTCCAAGATATCTTGGTAGCATTTTGAGTATGATGTGTTACAAAATAAATAGAAATCTGGTTCGCATAAATTATAAAAGGCAAAAAAACCATTTGAACAGGAGAGTCAAGCCATTTTTATTTGTATGGAAACAAGGATTACCACAAATGATATCATCTAAAAGCATCATAAAATACAAATATTAACTTGGAATATTGTTCAATATGCGGAGCTCTAAAAACTTTGGTGAAAATGTTGTGACCAAAGTCATAATTTAATTGAAACCTTCAATTGATATTTTATGTCTTTAATAACTACCGGTAACCTTAAAAACGACTGGCCCACAGATTTTGTTGTTTTGTGGTTAACTTGATACCAGCAACTAAACATGTGTAAAACTGTGTAAAGATTTCGCCAATTAATCTTGGTTTGAAGGTAAAGCCATCACCAAATAAAAATTGATATCTGTGATGCTCAAATATCTTTATTCATTTTCTATGTGCCTCCTTTGAAAAGTAATACATCCGTATCATGATAATAACCTGTGTGACTAATGAATTTACATCTCAGATATGAATCACCCTAAGATAATCTTATATTAATTAAATCAGATACCAAAAAATGATAAACCAATATATCCTATGTACTAAAGATTCTTTCTGCCATAAGTAATGATATCAATAATCTTGATAACATCCACACTTTCTGCAAACAAACTTAAGGTGTTGAACCTCTACCTGTCTGGATGCGGCAGTGATTTGAAGTTCTACTGAGGACAACCCTCGTTACAATGTAATTCACTGTAATCAGTTATTAACAGTGTAACAGATTCTCTTTATTACTCTTTGTTACATGTTCTCTTCTAACCTTAAATGTTAAGCTATAGCAATCAATAAATGATTTATACTTCAGGATAAAACTGATATAGACTTCTTTTCTGATTATATTTGGAACTTGTCATGTTTCCGTCATCATTTTGGTTTCCATAACTGCATTCAAAAATGCAGAAATTTTCAACACCAAGAAAGATTAATCAAAGTTGATTTGTTTTTAATCAAAGTTCCCTATCAGTATTTGTTCCAACAATTTTTCATTTTTTTTTATTAACAAACTAGTGATGCCATTTAAAAGGGAAAAAATATCTTTGGTAAACTAAAATTCACTTCATTTGTTGTGAACGAATCTGTCAGATCGATTTGACAGCTTGTTTTTCAAACGTGTTTCAGCTTAAATTTTATTTGATCTCAACACGGAGAGTGCTGGATCTTGGGGAACAAAACTTGACCCCTGCCAATCAAAGGTTCATGATCTGAAGAAGGCTTTACAACGGGGCTTGATGACTAGTACTCACAAATGTCCGCTAAACGCATACCCTTTGTGCGTATGAATGATCCAGTACGAACTCGTTACTTATAATTTTGGACAATTTTCTTTTATACATTAAGTGAATGGGTTTTCAGGTATGCTGCATATTTTTGTTTCATTTGAGGGCCAGTGTTTTAATGCGGTGCGTTGCAATACACAAAATGTAAGCGGCATGAAATTGCCACAAGCGAAATCGACGAGGTGTCGATTCGTGAAGCCATTTTGCCTTAGCAGTGGTCAGTTTCGTTGTGACCAGTTCTCATGTAACAATAAACAATACACATTTCAATGAAGGGTGACTTTGGGCGCGCACCAGCTCCCCAAAATGATTCTTTTGCTGTACATTTGGATTATGGCATTAAGCAGAAACATCTCGCCTACCTTAATCGCACGGAAATTAAAGAATTATGAACAATTATATAATGGATGTATACATTCTGCCCAAAATGGCTGACTTGACCAACGGAGTGGACTCGTGCCGTCGATCCCGCTGTCCAACTTACCGTAACTTTCCGTGGTTCCAGGCTGCCTAAAAGTTCCAATAGATGGGATGAGACTTCCAGAAGCATCCACGGGGGAGCTGTAGTCATAATAACTCCCATCAGTCATGATGACACCTCTTTTTTGTAATTATTGGACATGTATTCGCCCGAAAGACCCTCCTAACTGGATGTTCAGCTGACACAAGTCCGTGTTCTGACTACGCAACAGGGTATGCCCATTATTGGCGGGGGTGGCGGCATGGAATCGTCCGCGAGGACCTTATAATTAGCAGTAAAGCTTTCGATATATCCGGCAAAACACTTCACATTTTACCGTGAAGTATATTTATTGTATAAACAGATGTTTCACCAACGAATATTTGAGAAATTACTCATATATCCGTTTACTGGAGAAAAAGCCCTATTGCCCTCCACCCCCGCGAGTGGTTTCCCGCCTGCCCTAGATCAATTGACCCATGACCTAGATTTCTGACCAATAGTGACCATTACTCGCAGTTGTCTACAGATGGCGCAACATTACTAACAAATCATTTTAAGATGAAATTTCTTGCCAAAAAATATCTTATCAACAGAACTTTTTTTGTCCCATTATAAGTTAACTCCCTGAGATATTCATGAGAAAACGTTACTATGTCTTTTTGTCACACATGTGCTTTGCTGACTGAAAAAAGAGGAAGAACGAAATCAAACTTTTCGATTGAAGAGATAAAATTGCGCGCTATTACTCAACCGACGGACATTTCAAAGAAGCTGAATACACAAAAGAGAAAGGAAGACCGACCCCGTAGCGACCCCGCGGACACCTCTGAATACACTACACATTCACTGACTGACTATACTGCCTCACGCTCCATGTCACATACATGTGACAAATCCCATTACATGTGCTAATTCTAATCATAATTCCATCACACGTGTTAATTTAAATAAAGTTTTAATAACGATTTAATAACGATTAATTTTGTTTTTATTAAGTTTTGTTTGATATCTTTCACAAAAAATTCTAACTCCAATGTGTTATATTCAATTTCCATGGTTATTTTTGTCACTGGTTTAACATTATGGTGTTGCTAGTAATTTATAATATTAACAGCATTCAAGCAGGCTGTGCTTAGAAAACACCAGTAACCATATCATTCATAGAGAAATAAACTGATACTTTCTCTATGATATCATTCCATCGCGTTTATTCTCAATCACCACCATTTTTTTAACCCGTTGTTTTGTTTTGTTGATTTCATGAAAAAAACGTAATTAGATTTGATTGCTCTTCAAAAATAAATAAATAAATGGCTCGATGTTTTTGACTAAGCTTCATTCGCCTTCCAATTGTAGGCATGGACCTTCACGGCATCAAAAACGTCCGTAATGGATGGTAACAGTCAAGTTCTTGTCAGACGCCAACGAAATAGGTCCTTGCTGAATGGCATTGA